>OZ007563.1:14475530-16975530 GCA_963931875.1 Pollenia griseotomentosa | reverse complement strand
TTCCTTAGATTACAGACCATGTAAGAAAATTTTTTTGAAATAATTTTCATCAAATATCACCTCTTTTAAGGAAGATAATATTAAAGAAAACTTACAATAAAACCTTCTCACAAATAAGAAATTACGTTTGCACAACTTTGCAGTCGGATTGTTCATCTAAGTGAACAAATTTATGGGTAAATTTATAAAATTAATAAAATCTAAATATTTCTCTATAACAATATCGTAAAATAATCAGATTTTAATAACTTTTAAATTTTCGGTCACGGTTGACCTTTTGACGGAAATGCCCATATATAATACCTAAAAATCCGACCATATTCCAAAGATATAACAAAATATTTAAAAAGGCGACCCCTACATTCGGATTTTTTTTTTCGAAACCGCCTTGCAAAAATATTAGGGGGTGCACAGGGATTTTTTTTTTGAGGTAAGGTCTAATATACAACCTATTGACTTTAATTGAAATTCTTTAAAAAAAAAAAAAAAAAAAAAAAAAAATAATTGTTAATCCGGCCTTTTCTGAAAATCACGTACTTTTAAAATCATACGTGTGATTTTGTAGTGTTCTGAAAGTCACACCGTTTTTGTGGTTCTCGGTAAGCTTTCGGCAATCGAAAATCACACCGAAACACACCAAAATGTCACGTGTGATTTTTAAAGGCTCATTTGATTTGAAATTACGTGATTAAAAGTGATTTTCAGAACGATACAAAATATGGTCCAATTAAGGAATAAAAAAATTAAATAACTCCCATTAAAAAAAATGAAATAACACCCCATTTTAAATACCAACAACAAAAAAAAATGTTTTTGCGGATAACTGGGGTACAATGTAGAAAAAAGTTTTTCCAAAATAAGCAATTCAAATAAGGCTTAATGAAAAAACTGCCAATTTCACGATGTCGAAAGAACGCTTCCTTTCGCATAAATACATTAGAAACAAAAACTAATTTTTAGAATTTGTTTTTGTTTTACATGTAGTTATACGAAAGAAAGAGTTCGCATTTAGTGAAATAGGCAGAAAATATCAAAAAAAAAAAATTTAATAAGACCCAATTTTTAATTCAATGAAGTTTTATTACCCAATAAAAAATGGAGCTTCCAACGAAGCAGGTTTGTAAGGGAGAAACATCAAAGTTTCGCTTACCATTGCGCTTACGAAAGACATGAATTATATGGCTAGTTTCCACTTTGAAGCAATACATTTTTGACACCTAAAGCGCATTATTCAGCGCATATACAAATTGTTGGATGTAACGATCAGCTTTACACACTGAATGTTTTGATACAGTTATTTTTAGTATTCTCCCTTGCAAACCTGCTTCGTAGTAAGGGAATGCCGTAGCACGAGAAATGTTATTTTTTTTATATAAAAGTTGTTGAGAGTTCTTATCACTTACTTTACTGCATTTCTGTATGTGTTATTGCGTAGCGCATAATTGTGCGCTTATTTTGTTAAGTGTACCTTTAGTGCTTCGCAAAATGATAAAAGTTTTTATTGGGTAGTTTAAACGACGAATATTTGAAGTGGTGGTTAAAATTTCTTTACATCGTTTTTGCAACTTCGTAGAAACTCTATATCTAACTAAGTGGTAATAGAGGAAATGATAAAAAGCCCCACTAATGCAGTGAAAAAAAACCCCAATTAGGTTTGTTGTGAACTCTTTTTTTTATTTGGCTGTTATTTCATAATGAAATAAGACCCAAAAACAGGGAACAAACCCCAAAAAAAAAAATTAAATTTCGCCTAATTTTAAAATTAAGCATTTTTATTTTGAGCTTATTTCTTTTTCTTAATTCGACTTTAATTCACTTATTTTTTCGATAGCCTTCTTGCCAAAGTTTTAACTAAAACAATTATTATAGTAATAATTAAAAAAAAAAACACTTGCACAAAGCGCAAAATATTTGTTGAACTTCTCAGCATTCATTATTTAATTAAACAAATAATAACAAACGTATTTGTTCAGTTTTAAAATAATCGTAACAAAATTTATAAAAAAAACCTAACCCAATAGGAAAAATTTATGGGTCGATGAAAGGGCTAATTAAATCACTTTTGAAAAATAGGTACAAAATACAGAAAGAAAATGAAAATTTTAAAAAAATTGTTGTTTTTGGACTTATTATACCCACACCATAGTGGTGGGGGGCAGGGTATTATGCGTTTGTGCTGATGTTTGTAACACCTTAAAATATTTGTCCTAGATCCGATCGATTCAGAATCACTTTCTGGCTGGCTGTCCATTTAAACCTCGTGCGTGAAGTAAATGTCGCAATTTTGACGAAATTTGGATAATCGGCCCATGATTTCACATAGCCTTAGCATGATTCTTTGTGCTCATAAACCATCTTATTATGTTGTTATGTTAGATAAAATTTGCTCCAAACTTATTTTATTGCAATCAAAATCGTCTAACCAAATTTAATTGCAATTGGTCCATATATGAATACAAATAAAACTCCCGAAAATGGCTTTTAATGCCATAAGACCAATTTGTTCATGTATAAATTCTCCATCATATGAACTTTGTAAATATATTACAACAATTCTTAAGAATATAACGGAAAATTCAAAATATAATGTAAGGGATTCTCTTCAATTTAAAGATAAAATAAAACATATTAAGTTAAATGATGATGAGAAATTAATATCTCTTGATGTAGTTTTATTATTTCCAAGTATACCTATAGATCTTGCTATAGATATAATAGAGGAGCAATGGGATAAGATAGAAGAACACACTAACAAAGAAAAGGACTTATTTTTACGTATTCTGAAATTTTGTATAATTGATAATAGATATTTTCAATTGGACAGTAATGTATATGTTCAACTCAGGGGACTTCCTATGGGATCACCAGCGTCTCCAATTGTAGCAGATATTGTTATGGAGAGATTAATAGATAGATGTTTGGAACAGTTGTCTATTAAACGTAAAATTATGACAAAATATGTGGATGATTTATTTTGCGTAATTAAGGAATCAGAAATAGCAAAAATTTTAGATACATTTAATTCCTTTCATGCGGATATAAAATTTACAATGGAAAAGGAGTTTGAATCTAAATTGTCTTATTTAGACACTTTGATAATAAGAAAGGGAACAAGTTAATTAATTGATTGGTATCAAAAACCAACATCGTCTGGTAGAATAATTAATTATTTTTCAAATCATCCTAAAAGGATTATTATTAACACGGCTAGAAACTTTATAGATAGAGTATTGAAAGTAAGTGATTCTTGTTTCCATAGGAATAATAAGGAGAAAATTTCTAGAGCATTAAGAGATAATAGTTTTCCAAAGGAAATTATATCTAATTTATTACAATATAATAACCATAGAATAAATAACTCGAACGATAATACGGAACAAAAAGTTTATAAATCGCTAACTTATGTACCAAAAATTTCGGAGAGATTAGAAAAATCTAATATTTATGATACGGAAAGGTATGCAATTGCGCATAAATCTTATAACACAATAGGTAGGTTATTCACTAATATGAAGGATAAAATAAATAAGTTGGAAATGTCGAATGTAGTTTATAAGATACGCACGATTTTTCCATATATTTTTTTTATTATTATCACCATGAATTTTCCCATAAATATCTTCAAATTTCCTTTACCAAAAAACTTAATACTCCTTTTACAATTGATTGCAATGGAGAGATTGTGAAGAAAGTGTGCAAACATAACTTATTTTTAAAATAAGTATATAAAAATGTCTTTAGAAGTAGAAAAAATAAGAAAATATAAAATTGTCCAGTTTCCAGCGCAATTTCCTCTAGTAAAACAGCTGAGATATGCTATGAAACCATTCTTTTATAACAACATAGATTTTTTTATAATAATAAACAATAAAAGACGATGATGATCAACATTTTATTTTTTCATCCTGATAGACCATTCTGGGCAAATGCCCATATAACCTTTGTTCTTATATACTGTGGTGTGGGGTATCATACTGTCGGTCTTGACCGACTATTCCCTTTTAATTGTTTTATTTTGAAAATAATTGCTTGACTAACTGTATGTATGTATTTTATTATTTTAAAATCAAATTATCTTTCAACATGAGTCATTTTAGTTATCTAAAAAATTGCAAAATGTGATACTTTTTTTATTAGTGAAACTAATAACTAGGGATGCGATTTCCATGCAAATGCATGTTTTTTGTCGATAGTCTAAGATCGATGTCGACCAATTATCTTTCCGAATTATTAAATTTGCGTTTAAATGGCATCGATTTGTTTTTGCATATTGTTGCATATTTTGGTAAAAATGCATATTTTTGCATTTTTTTGGATTTAAATGCATATTTTTGCATATTTAAACATTTTTGAGTGATATATTTTTTTAAATTTCCAAATTATAAAAAAAAGTTCTTCAAAAAAATTTCCAAATCTTCCTTAAAAAAATTTTTTAAATCAATTAAAATTTTTTTTGGAACTGTTAAAATACAGGATTTTCAAGATTTCGTCAAAAGATCCTTTAATTTTTAACCGATGCAGCATCGTACATAGTTACGACTGTCAATTGGCCTAAAGCAATTTATCCAAAACTGTTACATGTTACTTGCTTGGCACAGTACTCCTCATGAGTTGCAATTTTTATAAAATGTATCCCTTACCACCAAATCCAGTATTAACAAGAAGGGGAACCTGGCTAGATGCTTTAGAATACTATTCAAAAAAACATTGAGCAATTAAAGAATGTTATTGAAGAACTTGTTGCTACCGATGCTTATGCAGTTAAATAAGTAAAAGAAATATTAAATTTAAATAACAACAAAAGTCAATTAGCATTTGTATTTTCCAACTTCGAATATATTGGTGAAACTATAACTAAATTGGATGGACTTAGTTCACTTTAGAGTGAACTCAAGTAATTTGATAGGCAGAAAGTAAAATTAACAATATGAAAGGAAGAATAGCAAGACAAATAAAAAAAAAATCCAAAACGTTTTAAAAAATATAGGATTTCAAAAAATAAAACAAATTTAAACTATTTTTGATCTTGAATCAAATGTGGGATCTGAATTAGAAAATTAATATTCTCCAAATGAATTGGCATCCTTCAAGTATTCTTTAACTTCGGTTGACGTTGAGAGATCATTTTCCATATACAAAAGCTTTTTAACAGACAAAGGTTTACTTTTGATAATATAGAAAATTTTTATTATGTGGTTATTTAAATTAAGTTTTAAAAAATTTATACCTTTGAATAACAATAGAACAAAAACATCAACAGAATTTTTTATTTTTGTTTGTTTTAAATAAACTAAAAAAACAAACCCTTTTTTATTGAAAATGTTCCAGTTTTTATTGCATATTTTTTATTTTTTTAATGCATATTTTGGAGTTTTTAGTGCATATTTTATGCGCATATTTTCGATTTTTTAGTGCATGAAAATCTCATCCCTACTAATAACCGTTTTTACGAAATTGCGGTCAAAAATTGTCTAAAATATACAAAAGGTGATCACTCTAGATCACTTTCATATACCTATACATATAAACTATTCAGGCCTGCATCATACAATTTTGAACTCTTGTTATAAGTGATTTAAGTCGAAATAAAATTCCTAGCTATGTCCTATGTGGGACAGATATATAAGGTGACAATATGTTTAAAACCAAAATACGGAACAAAAATTTAATGCTATGCAAATTATCATATCGACGCGTTGATCACCCATGAGATTTTTTTCGAGTTTAGGCCGTTTTATAACCAACATTTTTTCCAAAAACTTGTGAAAATTTCAATTACGGCCATGCTCTGGAAATTGAAATCGGGTAAAGTTGAAATCGAAAGAAATTTCCAGTTTAATTTTTTTAAAAATGGTAGTAGGAATGGGCAAAAAATATCGATATATCAAAATATCGATATTAAAAAAAATAATCGATAGGCTATCGACTATCGAATTCGATATTTTTTAAAGTCTGTCTTTATTAAAAACTCGAAATTTTAGCCGTTTTTCAAACAATATGTTTTTTTAATAATTGGCATCACTGCATGCATCATATGTTTTTTTAAACTAATATGAAGATCTAAAATGATTGGCCTTTTAAAGTTGGTACTTTTGGGGTGCAATTCAAATTTGAAAGTAAGTTGGTACTTCCACGACTTATTTACTTCCATTTAAATTTTTCGTAATTTCCTTTTTTGTAGATTTCATATGTTTTTTTTGTATTCCTCCCTTTTGTTTTTGTTATAATTGAATTTTTTGTTTTTATTAATTTCTTGAAATAAAATGAAACAATAAAAAGTAACAATGTAATTACATATAATACAAGGTATATTTACACAAGGTAAACTCGTTGGCCCATATGTTTGTCAGCTGTTTACCCATAGTTGGAACCCCAACGTCAAATTGCGTGTATATGAGCCAAAATTTGTACATGTGTGCGTTAAATTGTTTTTGTTTTATATGAAGACAATTTTGACAACATGGTTCCTTTTATAGAGCAAAATGTCTACACTCCCAAATGAGTCTACCTTGTGTAAATATACCTTGATATAATATGTTTGTTTTAATAAAAGTATTTTTAAATAGGTTGATCTAGGGTCTTAGATCAATATTGTAGAAATTACAAACGGAATGACAAACTTATATATACCCTTTTCCACCTGTGGTGAAGGGTATAATTATCAATTTTAGATCCATTTTCCTGATTTAAAATTATAGTATTCTTTTGACCGGACAACCCCCTTGTACGGACACATATTAATGGTCCCTTTGGTGTCCGCTCAAGAGAGATTTCCCTGTATACTGAAATGCTTAGAAACAATATCATTAAAAGGTGTGCCAAATATAGACGGATAACAAACATCTGTCATATTGAAGGTAGAAATATGTCATAATCTCTGTCTTATTATTTAATAATGTTAATAAGTCTAGAATTTTATCGAAATCGTTTAAATGCGATCACATTAATTATATTATTTTAATCAAATCAATGAATGTCAAGATTTTTTAATGCATAATATTTATTTAAATATTTTTTGTATTAAACATATTGCATTTTGTAATACCCTCCACCACAGGTGAAAAGGGTCTATATAAGTTTGTCGTTTCGTTTGTAGTTTCTACAATATTTACTTTAGACCCAATAAAGTACATACATATGCATGCATATTCTGGATCCATGTGACTGGGGGAGTAGATTTAATGATATCCGTTTGTTGGTGTGGTTGTTGAAATGGGTTTTCCGGAGAAACCAAATAAGCTGAGGAATATATTGCAGTCATTAGTAGTTCCAATTGAAAAGCACTCAACATTTTCAAGCCCCTATTTAATTTAAAGACGTTATTTTTGCTGCACCTAAACATTAAATAACATAACTAGCATATTGGTAGTAAAAATTAACGCTAGCAGTCTACAAGTGTCTGAAGACAAAATTTATAAATCGTATTTTTACACTGAAAAACCAAATCAATCTATCCGTACTTTAATCTAGCCGAATCGGTATCAATAGTAAGGAAGGTACGGATTTCCTTAAATAAAGGACAGAAAGCTTGATGCATTTACTGATTACTGAAGTGCTCGTACTTGAAATAATCCGAAAACAGGATTAACTTAATTAAAAGTGAGATAAAATTAATCTCAAACTGTGCTTGATTCAAGAAAATCGGACATGGTTTACTGCCTGTTTTTAGAAAATTAAAACAAGTGAGTGAGTGAGAAATTATATTAAAAACAAAAACAAATTTTCGTTTTTTATTGTCAATCTCGATTCGTACTTGAAATAATACACAGAGCCAGAGAGCACATTATTATTTTACTTAAGGTGAATTCATCGATGCGTGCCGAACAATATTTTTGTCCGGAGAATCATTTTTTTTACTGAGAGTGTTCTGCAGAAAAATTCACCCATTTCGGAAAATTTGTCCGGAAAAACAAAGCTACCATGTGATTTACAGATGTAAACAATTATACAAAATGGCAGCACAACTTATATTGAATTGTTTTCTAAAAGTGTGTTAAAGAAAATTAACGAAAAAAAGATAAGTGATTGTATTATTTTGATTTATATATTTTTTTTTTAATTTAATTTTTCAGAAAAAAAAAGAATTGTTGTAATATAAATGCAAAAACACTAGTATATGATGTGGCAGCTTAACTCAACTTTTATGTACAAATTGAAAAAAGTGTCATCTTAGTTCATTTTGTTCTGAACAAGAATTAAAATTAATCAATTCAAGAAAAAAACTTGCCAAGCAAAATGATTTCTCTCTGTCAAAATTAAGACGTCAAACTTAATATAAAAGATGTTGTCCGGATAAAAACTTTGTTCGGAACGCATGGGTGAATCTACTCATGTTTATTTCACTTTTGTTGTATTCCGCCCTCTGTTAACAGAAGAATTCTCAATTATAAGACACCAGCAGCATGCCCAATATGGTTTTCGTAATCTACTCTTTAATATAATCTAATCTGTAGTGCGATTCACTATGCTTTTTAAACAACAATTGTTTCGTTTAAAAATGTTAACCACAAAATTAACCATTTTGCTATTCACTAACACTTTTAACGACATCTGCTGGTGTTTAAAGTCAGCTGTTTCAGTCAGATGTTGTTTTTAACAAAGCAAATTTTGGTTTATTAACACCAACATTTTTGGTGTGGTTAAATCCGCTTTGAAAAGTGTTTATTTTTCGTTGTACCTATATAGTCGATGAATAATATGGCTTTGAAGTATTTAGCCTACAATTTATCCTTTATCTTGTCACACACCAATTTTCCGTGGAGCTTCTTATTTATTTGTCCTAAAGCCAACCATTTACTCAAATAAAATTAAAAAAATTCATTTAGTTAAAAATAAATTAATAAAATAAGAAAATAAAATAATAAAAATTAATAATGTTCTACGCACTTTGCACAATATTATTTAAAATCTATAAATGAAAAGTTTTTTGTTTTGTTTTTTTTTATTCTTCTTTGTTATTTTATCCTATTTTGATGTTTTTCTTGGCAGAGTTGCCAAGATATATCAATTTGAATAGAGAGAAATATAAAACTGTTTATTATGGTTATAAATAAGTTAGTGAATCACATAGTGGTTTGTGCAAACATCAAAATGTGTGGTTAAAGTTAACACTTTTTAAAGTGTTAAAAGTTAGTGAATCGCACTACTGATCTAATCTACTTTGCAAATTTGATGTATTTAACTAAATAGTTTTAAAAAATTGAATATGGGAACTATTGCTTCTTATTTTACTTTTTCAACATAAACAAATTCTACAGTATTCTTCTTGTAGTTTTGTTGCTGTTTCAATAAACATAATTCAATTGGTTCTACCTTTTTTTGAATTTTTGTTGTTGTTGTTGTTTCTACAACAAACATACAAAGTCACGGGTGTGCACGCATTTTGGTTTTCGTATTATTCTTACTAGTGTTCGCCTAATGGTCAAAATTCGACCACAAATTTTTAATGTAAATATGAGAAATCATAGAACATCTATGATTCTTATATGATCGATTTGGCGATGGACCAACCTCTGGTGAGTTAATTTAACTTCGTCAGTTTAATACAAAAGACATCCATTGAAAAACAAAAAAGTATCAATAAATCTCCTTTATAGATTGTCATTATTATTTTTTTTATTTTTCTATGTCTAATATTGACGAAAATTAATCAAAGTACCAGACGTTGAACGAAAAAGTACCAAAAACCTACCCTTTACATATTCTTATTCACTCAGGACCATGCACCTTTTATATTATGTTTCTCAGTTCAATATTATAGCAAACTTAAAAATTATCACATGCAGCACGGAAAAGTAAAATAAAGAAATTTAATTTTCCATATTTATATACAGCTCAATTATGAATAAAAATTCCCCGGCAGATTTTTCCCTTCTCCCATTTTTCCTATTTAAATTCAATTGCAAAAATGGGAAAAGGTAATACCTCCCGGGGAATTTTTATTCATAATTGGGCTGATAGTCGAAATATTCGAAAACCGGTTTCTAAAAAATGTGATTATTCTACCACCCTATTTTTTATTAGAAAATATCTATAGCAAAAATTTCGATGATATTATGATACAGCTATTGAAACATGTAACAGCAGCTATAATCACAGCTTTACACCGCAAGTTTACTTGCTTTAAATCGCGGTGAATAACAGTAATACAAGCAGAAGAGTAGCAGGTGGTACTGATAGCTCAGCTGTGCTTCTTTGTACTGCTAATTAGAGGCCCTTTTATCAAAATTTTTTATATTTTTACATATGGACTGAACTGTCAAATGTTTTGTCATGTTGTAAAAAAAAATTGTAAATGCAAATGTAATTGCAGTTGCGAGCATTAGGCAATACAATGAACGACCATTAGAACGTAATCTAATGTTGCATTAAAACATCTTATAGGGCTTGCTACTTCGGTTTCTTCAGTAAGGTGCTTTTCAGCTGCCGACATTATGGCCCCTATTTCGGTTCACAACTCCACTCAGTTGTTTTGTAATTTCTTAATTTTTGTATTATGGTTTACAACTTTGCTATATTGCGGTAAACAAAAACATAATAAAAATTACAACTGATCACAACCAGTTGTCTTAATTACAACTCAACTGAGTTGAGTTGTGAACCGTAATAGGAGCCTAAGTAACAGGAGAAACTGCCTTAAACCAAATAAGGCGGACATGCTTGCGTTTTGACAAAAAATTTAGTTTTTTCCTACTTAAGTACAAACATTCTGTCGATAAAAATCGATACATATTGATAGTAGAAAATATCGATAGTATCCCAGCACTAATTCTGCCTCAAAGCTTCAACATCAGTTAGGCTTCGTCCACACAGAGAAAAATATGGTTGGGCATGGTTACGGCAATTACACTATGTTTATTGTAACAATATATTGTTGTCATACACAAATAATTGTTATTTTTATTTAATATCAACAATATTATAGTGACTGTAAACATATTAATGTTTATCGCAACTTTCAAAACATATTATGTTGCTCACAATCATATCATGATTTTAAATAGCCATAACATGATAACTTTCTATACATTTATCATAATATGTTTAAGATGCAATCAAAATATTTTTATTCTAATAATATTTTGTTAGCGCCATTTGTAAAATAATTTTACATCAGTTTTGTCGTTTGTTTTACATGTGCCTATCAAATTATTTGTTCATGAGTGGTTAAACCATTAAAAAAAAATACAAATTAAAAAAACAATTTAGAAAAAAATAAAGAAATCGTATTAACAATAGAATCAAATGTAAATTTGGCCATATTTGACAATAGTTCACAAACAAATACCATACCCGAAAAAAGCTTTTAATACCACAACTTCTTTATAAATGTTGGTATTGACTAGAGTTGTCAATTATTCGCATTTCAACTTTGTTCAAATAATTCAAACAATTGTTTTTGTTCGTTCGATCAAACGATTAAATCTATAAAATTATTCGATTAATCGACGAGAATAACGAATAAAACTGAATTATTTTTACAAAAAAATAACGTATTTTTAATAAGTTATTCGTCCGTTCATCTACAACTATAGAAAATCTTCCATTTTCTTCTTTACTTTTACTAAAATCTGCTTCTTTTCCTCTTCTTTCGCTTAAACGTAAAACTTTTCATCTAAACTCGATATGGTTGTATTACTTAAAGGCATTGTAAAACAATCAATTCCATAATAATCCGATAATACTTTGGCGTTGGCAGACCGACCTGTCATCTTCAGCCAAACTTTTGCATACAATTTCTTCTATAGAGCAACCGCTGTCTCTCTTTATGTATTTTTCCATTGGACCAAGCTCGACATTTTTTGATGTCGTTGGATTATCTTCCACATACATCGTTTTCAATGGTAATATTGTGACTCTTACGCAAATGGTAAAAATATATATATGTAATTTACAAAAAAGGATAATACAATAACAACATTTTCTACTTTCATGATATGATTTATACATATAACTCAATTCTTTATTTTTTTTAGCTTTTTGTTTATTTCTAAGTTTTTCATCCAAATTTGATTTTTTTTTAACATTTGATTTAAAAAGAAAACAGTTGATAAAATTTTTTGTCAAAAATTTGTTCAATAAGAACATAAAATACATTTTTGAAATACTATGAGTACTCAACTGCTTAAGGCCAGTTTACACTGTAATACAATGTATTACGACTTTGTAGAATCAAAATATTATGAAATTCTCTCCTTGTTTAAAAGAAAAAAATAAAAATCTTTTGTAAGTATAATTCATGTTTACACGGATGGTATAAGTAAAATCAAAAATAATAAAAAAAAACAGATAGTTGCAGTTTTAAATTTTTACAAAAACAATATGAAAATTTCCTGAGTTGATTTTAGTTGTTTTTGTAATTGTATAAAAATGCTACCGCCTTCAAAATACTCCGTTAAAATACACCTCTGGTGTGATAAGAATACATAAGTTTCTAAAATGGTTTAGAAAAAAAGCATATACCGACCGCTTGTCAGATTTTGTATTCGTATTCTCTCTTACTCAATACATTTTGCTTTTACATGATAGGATTTTTCTTATTCTACATAATTTTTTGCAATGTCGTAATACATTGTATTACCGCGTAAACTGGCCTTTAATAAACATTGAGATTAATTATAGACAGGGCTATGACTACATTATTTTTTAACCTTTCTACATTTTGTATAAAATCACTAAAAACGTATTAGAATAAATCAAATTCTAGGCCTTTATTTAATTTATTTTACATGAAAAAATTGTTCGATTAATCGACATTTATTAATCGATTTATTCGTTATTCGAAAATCGCCATTTTAAAATTATTTTAACAAAAGTTTTGTTTTGTTTGATCGATTAATCGAATTATTCTTAATCGACTGACAACTCTAGTATTGACACGAAAATTGGCGAAACTGATAACTGTTGCGATTGCTTCTATGTCATGACAAAATGTTGTTCTAGTAGGTCAAAAATAGAAATAGGTCCCATATAAACCCCTCCCTAAAATAATTTATGGCAAACAAATCTTATATGAATGAAGATATCTTAACAATATTCTCACAAATAATTTTAACATAAACCTTAACCTCATAACATAATTTTGTTCGGGCAGGTTTTTAATTGCCCATGGGTCCTTAATAGGGTACACTCCCGATAATTTGTTTATAAAAACTGTGGGGTAGGGTTTCATATGCTCAGACTTGACCCACTTTACTTTCTTACTTGTCTTATTCAGACTTTTGTAATGAATAAGGCTGTAAACAAACAATTAATTTTAATTAATTTGATATTTGCAACTTTTCTCTGTTGTGAAGCGAAAACTTTTAAATAATTTATTATTATGCATTGTTTTTTTTTTTTTTTTTTTTTTTTTTTTTGTAAAGTTTATTGTCAATATTGTTTTAAGATAAATAAAATTTCGTAATTTTCTTTACAAATTGTTTAAAAAGACCTTTGGGTGATTACTTAAAAACTAAAAAAAGGTTTCAGTTCTTTATGGGCATCCTAAATTCCAAGATAATATTTTTTTTTGTTTTCGAGAAGTGCCCAACTAAACTGTCCATGCCCTAATTGCTTTATTTGTTCCTTATCAACAATTTCGAATTTTTTTTTTTGCTGGCTGCTGTCCCTTTACACAAAATGTATGCAGTTATTCTGTATTCTAAATGTTAAATTCTATAAAAAAAAAAAAAATTGACAGCCCGCATAAAATGTATTTGCCTTGGATATGTCATATAAATTTCTTTAATACTAAAAACAAAAATGTAACTTAAATTTTGTTAAAAAAAATCGAATCTACTTCTACAACCGTAACAATTTGTACGAAATTGTAAATGACGTTTATATGTTAATATTTTATAAATTTTGAATGAACACTTTAAAAAAATATTTTGATTATACATAATAACGCCTATCGTGAATAAAAAGCAAACAGTTTTTTTTCTCGAAATTTTGCTTTTCCCGGTACATTCTTTTAGGGAAAAAGGGAACAAATTTCGAGGGATATTTTATTTACTACAACGGTAAATAATGTTTGTGCATAGTTTTCAAATATTTCTTCCTTTGAAAATGAATTGGCTTACAAAAAAAATGCTTTCATTGTAAACAACCGATAAAAATGGTGCTGTTATTGTAAAATCCTGGAGTCTAATTACCGCATACGATACCGAGCAAAATTGATCGAAATTTTTTATTTTGGTATCATGACTCTCGATATCGAATGAAATGCATCGTAATTTGAGATGATAGCATTCGATATCGAGTAACCAAAGACATTACATCTATCGAGGTTTCATTCGATACGTCAGTGTCTATCGTATGCAGAAATATACGATAGTTAACCCGATACAATAGCTTACTCGATATTGAATGCGGTAATTAGGCCCCTGCATTAGGAGAAGATTTTATACAAATATTTCTATAGTTTCGGAAATTCTAAAATTTTTTTGTAATAAAATTTCAAAAGAGAATTTTGCCAAAAAAGCAGAACTATCGTCAAGAAATAGTTCTAACTCCGACTCCTGCTAAAATTTTTCAAATACGACGCCGACTCCAACTCTGACTCCTACTCTTGCCGTGATGCAGTACCTTTTAAATGGTTAAATATAGCAAGAAATTGATTCTAACACGTGCCGAAAAATGTTGTGAGTCGGAGTCGCGAGTTTTTGTGGGTACTTCGACTCCGACTCCGGTACAAAAACCTCAACTCCTAAACCTAATTGTTAGATAAAGTTGGGGGTCTTGTGAAAAATAACACAAAAAAATTAATTTTATTAAAAAAAAAATAAACAAACTGTTTATTGTTGGTATTTTGTTTAAGCTTTGATATCGTTGCAAATTAGACTTTTTGAGTGTTTGCAATTCTCATTCACTCCGCAGTTTTGTTTGCTAATATCTTTGGCTTTTCTAAAATTTTTTGGGAGAATGTTTCCTAACGATCTGGCCTAAGCAACCACTGAAGTGCGCAAAGAAACTAGCTTATCCTCCAACAATAAATTACTGTGTATTTATCAAGAATTAAAATTGGGAATTAAGCACAACAAATAAAATCTAATTAATTAAAAATTATGTATTCCCAAAAATTATTTTGATAAAAAAAAATTGTATTCGAAAGATCAATACATGACTTTTATATTTGAAAATGATTTCGGAGACTCTGCAGCTGTTCTGGACGTCAAATTTGGGCCACTCTCAAGCATTGCTGGCCGTTTGTCACAAACGTGTAAGCCGCACCAAGCGGTCCATTTTTCTAGATGTACAGAAGTCTGTAGGGCCTGCTGTGGATTCTTCTTACTCCATATTGGGGAATTTGTTTCGAATAAATCCGATCAGCCAAAAACTAGTTGTGTGTCATTAAAATCTCGAAGTCGTCTATAAGCTGCGTGAATCGATTTTTTTATATTTATTGATTGATTCATCATATATTAAAATATGAACTAACAATAATCAATCACATTATATTCTAATTATTTAGTTTACATCAGAGGTCTGAAAAACACCGCACATGTGCGAATGCTCTCACACTAATAAAGAGATCATGAGAAAATAATTTGTATTTTTACTAGATAACATTGAACAAACAAAAACAATTAATCTCAAAAATAAACAACCAAGGGAAACAAGAAATGTGAATATCTGTGTTTGACGGACTCTGGTTTGCAACCCAGTGGTGGAAAATTAAAAAATTTAGGCGGTACTGACCACCAAGCAAAAGAGTACTTTTTCAACATTTTGGTACTTTTTTCAAACATATTTTTTTTGGAAAATAAACTTAAAAATAAAAAACTAAAATACTTAATCAAAGTTATTTACGGGAATACAAAATTTATCATTAATACGATTTCTGTATGACGTGCTAAATTCCCAATTTTTCATATTTGATAAATACACTGAAATTTATAGTTGAGGGAAAGCTAGCTTCTATGCGCATTTCACTGGTTGCTTAGGCCAGCTCATCAGGAAACCTTTTCCTAAGATTTTGGAAAAGCTAAAAATATTATACGAATAAAACCCCAAAGCGAATAAGAATTTTAAACACTCAAAGTCTTACTCGTAAGTAACAATATCAAAGCTTAAACAAAACACCAACAATAAACAGTGAGTTTATCTTTTCTTACATCCCCCTACAATTGGTTGGGTTCTTTCCGACTCGAATTGTAGTTGTAAGTGGGTAAAAAGAAAAAACAAAATTAAAGAACAAATTGTTTCATTCTATTGTTTTCGTAAGAAAACAACAAAAAAAACAATTTGCCAATTCAGTCTTCTGCACGGGCACATGCGAGTATATTATCAAAGTTATTTACGGGAATACAAAATTTATCATTAATACGATTTCTGTATGACGTGCTAAATTCCCAATTTTTCATATTTGATAAATACACTGAAATTTATAGTTGAGGGAAAGCTAGCTTCTATGCGCATTTCACTGGTTGCTTAGGCCAGCTCATCAGGAAACCTTTTCCTAAGATTTTAGAAAAGCTAAAAATATTATACGAATAAAACCCCAAAGCGAATAAGAATTTTAAACACTCAAAGTCTTACTCGTAAGTAACAATATCAAAGCTTAAACAAAACACCAACAATAAACAGTGAGTTTATCTTTTCTTACATCCCCCTACAATTGGTTGGGTTCTTTCCGACTCGAATTGTAGTTGTAAGTGGGTAAAAAGAAAAAACAAAATTAAAGAACAAATTGTTTCATTCTATTGTTTTCGTAAGAAAGCAACAAAAAAAACAATTTGCCAATTCAGTCTTCTGCACGGGCACATGCGAGTATATTATCAAAGTTATTTACGGGAATACAAAATTTATCATTAATACGATTTCTGTATGACGTGCTAAATTCCCAATTTTTCATATTTGATAAATACACTGAAATTTATAGTTGAGGGAAAGCTAGCTTCTATGCGCATTTCACTGGTTGCTTAGGCCAGCTCATCAGGAAACCTTTTCCTAAGATTTTAGAAAAGCTAAAAATATTATACGAATAAAACCCCAAAGCGAATAAGAATTTTAAACACTCAAAGTCTTACTCGTAAGTAACAATATCAAAGCTTAAACAAAACACCAAGAATAAACAGTGAGTTTATCTTTTCTTACATCCCCCTACAATTGGTTGGGTTCTTTCCGACTCGAATTGTAGTTGTAAGTGGGTAAAAAGAAAAAACAAAATTAAAGAACAAATTGTTTCATTCTATTGTTTTCGTAAGAAAACAACAAAAAAAACAATTTGCCAATTCAGTCTTCTGCACGGGCACATGCGAGTATATTATCAAAGTTATTTACGGGAATACAAAATTTATCATTAATACGATTTCTGTATGACGTGCTAAATTCCCAATTTTTCATATTTGATAAATACACTCGCATGTGCCCGTGCAGAAGACTGAATTGGCAAATTGTTTTTTTTGTTGTTTTCTTACGAAAACAATAGAATGAAACAATTTGTTCTTTAATTTTGTTTTGTCTTTTTACCCACTTACAACTACAATTCGAGTCGGAAAGAACCCAACCAATTGTAGGGGGATGTAAGAAAAGATAAACTCACTGTTTATTGTTGGTGTTTTGTTTAAGCTTTGATATTGTTACTTACGAGTAAGACTTTGAGTGTTTAAAATTCTTATTCGCTTTGGGGTTTTATTCGTATAATATTTTTAGCTTTTCTAAAATCTTAGGAAAAGGTTTCCTGATGAGCTGGCCTAAGCAACCAGTGAAATGCGCATAGAAGCTAGCTTTCCCTCAACTATAAATTTCAGTGTATTTATCAAATATGAAAAATTGGGAATTTAGCACGTCATACAGAAATCGTATTAATTTAAAATACTTAATTTTTTTTTTTTTTGCTTATATCTCAGCGATTTATGAACCGACCTGGCTAAATTTCAACAGCAAAATAACTGACATTAAAATATACCAACAAGCATATATACTTGTGATGAGAATAAATTTTGTGTAGGCAATGTTGTTAAGAGGGCTGTGGAGTCGGAGTTGTAAAGGCGGCGTTAAGGTCCTTGTACCGAAGTCGGACTTAAAATACCCACAAAAATTCGCGACTCCGACACCAAAATTTTTTGGCATAACAAATTTAAAAAAAATATTCTAATACATAATTTCCAAAAAAAAAAAAAAAAAAAAAATATGTACTTCGAAATGGGCGACGCAATATTTAAAATATTGATTCGAAAATTTTACTGAATCCTTTTCTTGCTATATTTACCCATTGAAAAGGCACTGCATTAAAAAAGAGTTTAAAGTCAAATAAGGACCAGTTTTATATACATTTAGCATTATGGTTAGATTAGGAATACTAAAACGGAGGTGGGGGTACCGTGGTATTTTTGAAAGGAAAAAGTACTGAAAATAGTACCATAGTACTAAATTTTCCATCACTGTTGCATCCTGTAAATTTCGAAAAAATTCTGCTAAAAACGGTTGGTAGCGTTGTTCAAGCGTGAATCTATTCATGATAATTTAATGGAGTATCAGGGCTGTCAGACTTGGGGATTTATCCCCAAAGTTGGGGATTTCATGTGAGCAAAAAGGACAAATAAAGTCATTTGGGGATTGGGGATTTTTTTGGGGATTTAAAAAAATTTTTGGGGATTTTTTGGGGGTTTTACACTTTTTTATTATTTACGCTTATTTTTCTTTGTTTCGTATATAAAATATGAAAAAAATAGCAAAACTTTTATCTTACTCTTATATAGTGTAAAGGGTCCTAATTAAGATTACCATTTTTGTTAAGTGTGTAAAAGGTACTTTATAAACTTGTTATTTTTCTTGCGTGAGTGTTTTAAAAAAACAGAAAGAAAAAAAGAAGAAAAATAGCATCTAAAACCGTGTTGTCAACAAAAAATTTTTGATTTTTTAAAGACAATTTTGAAGCAAATAAGTAAATATGAAAAACAATATAATAAAGATTGGGAAAAATGCTAGGCTATTGGTTAGTAGTTATGATGCATCAAGGTACTAAATAAATGACGGATATATGTATTTTTTGATTTTAAGGTTGGCTTAAACCGATTGAACAAGCTCTAAATTCTTATAAATTGGCTCATTCGTCTTCAATAACAGCATATTGTTCCGCTTGTTATTCCTTACTGGAATCGCATAAAAAGGAATTACATAACATGCAGAAACCAGTCGCTTCAAACAAAATAAAATGATTTTTTTGATTAAAAATGTTTATTTGGGGATTTTTAGGGATTTCATATTAACATTTTTCTAACTATTTTAAAAAAAAATTTAAAATTTGGTCAGAAAAAAAAAACAAACAAAAAATATTAACTTTTGAAGGTTTTGTTTTTTTGAGATTTGCGAATTTGGGGATATATTTTTAATTTTTTGGGGACAAGGAACAAAAGTACCTGGCAGCCCTGTGGAGTATACCGAATATAAAATTCCAAAAAGTGAGCGCAGACTTCGTTTAATAGCTAACCCTCTAGTAAGTTTTATGGGGCTTAAAAACCCCCTTTTATAGCAGCAATAAGAATTATTTATATACTTTTTACTTATGTGGTTAGGCACAGCGTTGCCGTTGTGAACCTAAAGTATAATTCAACGGTAACGCTGTTCAGAGCGCAAAATTTGGCTTGCGCGACGGTTTTTTTGTCACTAAAATTAGAAAAATTGGTGTTGCTTGGATTCTGCTTTTGCGTTGGTTTTGTTTTAAATAACTTAAATAAAGGACTTTTAGTAAGGGAGTAACTATTAAACAATTTTACCAAATACAACTGGTTGTTTCATATGTGCATCATGACGCATTGAAGTTAAGTTATTTACCTCTTTAAATGATCACCCATGAAAATTTACAAAAAAAAAAAAAAAAAAAAAAAAAAATATCACGAACTAAAAAAATATTTAATTTTTTGTTAAATTTTTCCCGTGTACATTGTCCACAATTATTTTTGTAAAATTTTCCTTTGTATTTATTTTTAAACAGTATTTAGTAGCTAAACAGTCATTTGAAGAATTAAAAAAGCAAACAAATTATAAGCATGCAGCCAAAAGAAATAAATTTCCTTCATCCAGCGCGGTTCAAACAATTATTTATAGTTGATTTTTTACTGAAAATAAAGAAACTTGTGCAAAAAAAAATTTGTAATTATTTAAAACGCACATTTTAAATTTTTTCTCTCGTTTAAATAACCAATCATTATTTGAAATGTTTAAAAATATGAAATCGTTTAAAATTAATAATGTCTTGTCTGTCTGAACACTGAGTAAGTGCATTTTTATAAAATAATGACACTGGAGAAAGTGAATGGCTAAAAAAATAACAAAAATCAATTGTAATAACGTGGACCCTCCAAGATGATTTATTATAAACTGTTTTTATATCCACAACACAATAGTGGAGCGGGTATTATGCGTTTGTGCTGATGCTTGTAACACCTTAAAATATTGGGCCGAAAACCACCTTTAAGTGTACTTATAGACTCAGAACCACTTTCTGAGTCGTTCCAATGATGTCCGTCCGTCCAGCTGGCTGACTATCCATGTAAATCTTCACATGACCCATTTACAAGCTTCATTCCGGAATAGTGGTGCCATTAACTACTAATTCATGACAAAATGTTGTGCTGGAGCATACAATATTAATTATATGTCCGATATAAACCCTCATCCTAAAATCACTTAAAGGAAAACTAATCTCATGTAAATGAACTTATTTCAGAATGATTATGTCCCATATCCAGATATCAAATCGGGAATTAAGAAGTTTTCGTTACCGTATCTGGTGTTTGTTATACAATAGAGGAGAAAATCTTTGCGCCCGTGGCACAAAGAAGATTTTTTATATCTAAAGAAGGGTATATAAGATTCGGCAAAGCCGAATATAGCATTCTTACTTGTTATTAATAAACTTGACCCACATAAATTCTTTTTTTTTGTATCGAACAAAAGGATATCAAATATTTATTCTTTTTGTTATCAATTAAACTTGAATTAAGTATTTTTCGTTTTCCTTTTTATGTCATTTGTCTTTTTATTCATATTTTGTTTTGATTGTAAATGTTAACCATTTCTTTATTTGGCCAAGGTTATTTTTGTTATAAACTCAATTGAAATAAATATTTATGCCAAAAGCGTTTTTTGTTTTGTTTTTGGTTTTATTTTTATTGTATTTTAGTTAACTGTCTTTTATTTTTATTTATTACTTTTGTGTTTTATTTTAACCAAAGTAAAACAACTTCTCAATTCTCATCTTTAAATATTTCCTTGTTTTGTCCGGCGATTTTTTTTCTATTTAAGTGTTTTGTTTATTATTCCATAAAATTTAGGTCATTACCGATTTATTTATTTGTCTCATACTCGTACCACTTGTATTAAGTAAAATGAAATTTAATTTGCACAGAATTTTGTTGATATTTTGGATTGAAAACTTTGCTCGCTGTAAAGTGCAAATTACAGCGGTTATCATTTGGCAACGAGATAAATACGGGTTTTCACTCTTTGTGTTTAGTTTATAAATCTGTTATATTTACTACGAGTGAGTGCCTCATTCTTATGTATTGTAAACTTTTTTTTCGCCACTTTAAATGCAAAACGATTTGCGGTTTTATTTTGGTTAACTTAACATACGTGTTTTCTATTGTTGCGGTTCACATTGGCCAACGGCGGTCATTTCACGGATTAATTAAAAAAGAAGTTCGAGTACTAAAAGTACTTGCTTAAAGTGCATTCTACATCACTAGGCAAAAAATAAACGTCAAATATGTAACGGCGCTTTTGTAGTGACGCTTTGAAATAAAACATTCATCCATGTCAAATAGTACATTTCCGTTCGGAAACGGAATTCATTCCGT
This sequence comes from Pollenia griseotomentosa, assembly GCA_963931875.1. Lineage (NCBI taxonomy): Eukaryota > Metazoa > Arthropoda > Insecta > Diptera > Polleniidae > Pollenia > Pollenia griseotomentosa. The sequence continues at coordinate 16,953,742 of OZ007563.1, read as the reverse complement.
ATTTTGGTGCTTCAGAAAATGACGCAAAAAATTTTCGGAATAAAACCATTTTTGTTTTCATAAACGAAATGGGAGTTTTCTGTATCTGAAAGGCCAAAAAACTATCAAAATAAACTTTCTATCAATAAACAAATATGTTTTCTTCGGTTCCGAACGGAATTGTACCCTGTGACATGGCTGATAGTGTGAGAAAACTAATAAACAGGCTGAAAAAGTTTAGAACTTTGCGTAATTATTATCTCAGGTAATTTTGAAAAAGTTATAAATCTAACCAGGCAACCATCAAGTTCAGAAATTTATTCAAATGTTTTGCTTAAATTTTTAATACAAATTATTTGTGAATATTCTTTTGTTTTGAACAAATAAGCGTTAGCTTAGAAAAATTTATGCTACGCATGGTTGAGCCAACGAATTAGTTAAAGCCTGACGCGTTGAATTTACTGACAAAAAGCGCCACTTTTGCTTACACTTTTATTGCTGTTATTGTCGCGATTTTAGAAAATGGCGTGCGTGATTTTAAAAATTAAATTCTCACATACTCACAAAACAACTTTCTTAACCTTGTTAAACAAATCTTTTTCTGGATGATTCGTATCAGAATTCATTCAACGGCCTCAATTCATCGGAACCATGCGTGAATTAAAAATCATGTTTATTAATTAATTAATAATTACTTTTTTTGAGGGTTACCCGTCTTTCCTCCAAGATTTTGTTGGAACATGCAGTTTGTTCTAACAGTAGTTTAGGTTAGGTTAGAAAGCCCAGTAACCCACATCAAATTTACTATTGTATTTAGTTCTGCAGATATAAGAAAAATAATAATTACTTTGTATTGTGGATACCCGTCTTCCCCTCCTATACCTCCAAGAATTTGTTGGAACATGCAGTTTGTCCCAACTCATCAAAATTAGTGTACCTCACTGCTGTAATTCTGCAGATATAAGAATAACTTTGTATAGGGATACCCGCCTCTCCACTCCTATACCACCAAGAGATTTTGTTGGAACATGCAGTGTGTGCTAACAGTTACCCACATAAAATTTAGCGGCGCTTAACGACATAATAAACCACACAAAATGCTTGGCAAACACACACATTGTTTCCGTTTGGTGTTTGCCAATAAGCAACAAAAATATTCTCCGTACAAACATTCATTTTCATTTTTGTTTTGTTTTCAATGAATGCAGACGCCAATAGTGCCGTGGCAATTTTGTTGCTTTTTGCTTAAAACGGAGAAAAAATATAAAATAAAGGCATTCAATCTGCAAAGTTTTCGCTGAAATGAATACATTTAGCATTAGACGCCACAAAAAGTTTGACAAATATACAACATGTATGCAAAATATTAAAATTCTTTAATATTTCTACAAACATTGCTTCAAATGTTTGTCCAAACAGCAAACATCCCAATTACCAACACAAATTATTTGTACAAACGTAAAATTTTGACATGTTTGCCAAGCCATTTGTGTGATTTATTATGTCCTTTACTATTGAATTGTGGAGATATGAATTGATCCGCGATAAAAGGGATTTTGGCACCACTGTGCGGTGTTCTTAATATAAGTACTTTAACTACATGTTTGCCAAGCCATTTGTGTGGTTTATTATGTCCTTTACTATTGAATTGTGGAGATATGAATTGATCCGCGATAAAAGGGATTTTGGCACCACTGTGCGGTGTTCTTAATATAAGTACTTTAACTACATTAACAAGATTAAAAAAGTTTACAAGTGTATTTTACTACTAAGAGTGAAAGCCGCTTTTGTTAAACGGAATTTTAAATTACCGTTTGGAGTTTTTTTTTAATATTTAAGAAGATATTTTACCTTAAAAAATTGCATTAAAAAAATTAATTGAAAAAGGCACTTAGGGCCTGTTTAAATCTCTTTTGATAGAAAAACAACTATTGAAATAAAACATGTTGAATCCAGCTACACATTCGGGTTCGGTGTCGGAGTTCGAAAATTTCATACAAAAATGGTCCGAATACTGTTTTAATCAGAGCTTAAAAAACTGCAGTCGAATGCAAAAACTGTCCACCAAAAACTTTTCGTTTTTATGTTGGTTTGACAGCTTGTTTACATTTAATGCATCAGAAGCAAAAGCAAAATGACAAATGAAGAGGTGGAAGAAATGGCAGTTTTTCTTCTTTGACTGCAGTTTTTGAAACGCTTATTTTAACTTCGTCAACTGTAAATAAATAAATTGAAAAATAAATGGGGCTGGATAAGTTAGAGACGCCAAACACATAGACTTTCCACACAGCCGCCAAGCTTTCATTTATTTTGAAATATTGTTGAAAGCCTACTAGTATACTAAAAAGTCTTCAGTTAAAAGAATCGTCGGCTAGCGCCTAACACCTTCTCCAATTATGGTTTTGCTGTTTTAACGAGAACAGAACTTTTTAACTAAATGTTCTTTTTTGCCAAGAGTGGGTTTAAAGAAACGCTCTTTTACCAAAAGAAACGCTCTTTTACCAAAAAAAAAAAAAACGCTTTAGAATAATTAATAAAATTTAGGCGTACTACTTTGTAAAACACTTCGCCTCACGAAAATCGTAATTTTTAAAAAATAGAGATTTTTTTAAATGGTACTATTTGACAGAAAACGTACCTTATTGGATTAATTATACCTTCATTATTATTTTTTTTTTTTTTTTTAAATAATAACTGATAACAAATAAAACATTTTCCTTTCAATTTTCTTTGCAGTTTCCACCTTTTTTACACTACAACTTAAAATTTTCTGTAACTACACAAACCAACGAATGAAAAGGATCATGTTAAATATTTATTAAATTTCCCGAGAAGGAAATTTTTTAAATTCCTTGCATAAAATCTTATGAAGACAATTGCATTTTTTTGCAACATAAATAAGACAAAACTTTTTTCTTCTTAAGAGTGGAGACAGAAGAAAATAAATAAATTTTTAAAACAAAAGTCAATAAACAAGAGAATTTAAAAAAAAAAAAACAAACCAAAATAAAAAAAAAACATTTGGCAATGACCCTTACAACTGCCAGTGCTACAGCTGCGAATAACACACAGGAAAATACGAGTAATAGCAGTAAGAAAATGGAAGTTAAATGTGCTACAGCTGAAGAAAATTTACCCACCTCCGAAATGGATTTATTAGCAAAATTAGAGGCAGCCAATAAGCTAATCGAGAGCGATGCAAAATCTCTAAATTCATTGCATTCCACACACAGTCGTAAGAATTCCGATACTAGTCAAATAAGTATTACGTCAAGTGAGTGTTACGGAAATTGTTTACAAATAAAACTTAAGAAATAACAGACTTTTTTTATGTAAATTGTAGATGGCAACTCTGTGGCCGAAGAAGATATATGGACCACTTGGGCCACTATACTTAATGATTGGGAGGGCGCTTTGAAACGTAAAAATCCCTGTGTCAGAGAACTTGTAAGACGTGGTATTCCCCATCATTTTAGGTAAAATTTTAAGATTTTATTTTTAAATTGTGTTTCATTTCATTGGACAAACTCTTTTATTTTTTTTAATTTAATTTAGAGCCATTGTTTGGCAACAACTTTGCGGTGCTAATGACGCCGATAAAAAACAATATGCGGAATACATTAAGGCCACTTCGGCCTGTGAAAAAGTCATTAGACGTGACATTGCCCGTACTTATCCTGAGGTGGATTTCTTTAAAGAGAAAGATGGCCCTGGTCAAGAAGCTCTTTTCAATGTTATCAAGGCGTATTCTTTACATGATCGTGAGGTGGGCTATTGTCAAGGTTCGGGCTTTATTGTTGGCCTTTTGCTAATGCAAATGCCCGAAGAAGAGGCCTTTGCTGTTCTCGTACAAATAATGCAGCAGCATCGTATGCGTGATATGTTTAAGCCTTCCATGTCAGAATTGGGTTTGTGCATGTATCAATTGGAAAACTTGGTCCTGGAACAAATACCCGAAATGCATATACATTTTCAACAACAGGTATGTGGAAAGCGTAAATATAAATAAATAAGAGTCTCGGAAATAAAGATGGGTACAATAGACCTGATTTGATCGCGGTACCGTCTCTGTTAAGAGCAATCCCCCCAATCTAAAAAAAATTATAGATAATCTGCCTTGTACTAGATATTAAATTGATGGATATTTTCAATTAATTTTTTTTTTATCTTAATGATTTATCTTCCTGAGTTTAAAAGTAGTTCTGGTAAAGACCTAAAGTATATACATGATAAAGGGCTGCATGAACAACTTCTTTCATAAACATACTGAAATGCTTATTCACTGAAAGTCGTGTTCGAATAAAATCGTGATTACCGAACAAACTGTTTTATTCATGCTGCTATGAACACATTTCGTTTCATATCGTAAACACACAGAGGTTGTTCAATGAAACGGGCTTTGTTTCATAATTTTCATTCTCTCTCATTTATTTTTATTAATACTCAATAGCAATGTTGCCACTTCAGTAAATTCATGTAATTATTTGCATGCGTTGCCCATGTGTAATTTAAATTTTAACACATATGTAGATATACCTATACACATATAAGTATGTATAGTATACATATTTGGAATATAAACAATAAATAAAATGCAAAATATGTTTTTTTTTTGTTTGTCATTTGCATTTTATTTTGTGCTCGATGATGTATATGACACTTTTTTGCTTAGAATTTATCACTTTTATTTTAACCATGAATTATCTCATTTTTTAATTTCTCATTATAATAATATCTGTAGATTGTTAAGAATTTTGAATTTATTAGCTATCTACTTTTTTCTGTTTAAGACAAAAATATTGCCGAAAATTTTTAAATGTTAGTGAATGTTTTTGAAAATAAAATTAAATATATTTAATTTTATTGAAAATTTACATTGAAAACAAAAATAAATTTGAGTTTTTATTTCAATATTAATGTATCTCTTAAACTTGTTGCATTTACCCCTCATGGTTATTTATTTTTTTTTTTTTTTTAACTTTCTTATGTTTTTTTTTCTACAACTGGCAACACTGACATTTAAATCATACTGTTTTTCCATGAACTTATTCGAGATTTGTTCAATGGTTGTTCTGTTTCATGGTTGTTAATGTTCATATTCTCTTGTATAAGCAAATAAACTAATTTCATCTTATTCGTCTCTTAAATATCGAGTGTTTATTGTTTTCATTTCATAGTGTTTCATCTTACTGAATACGAATGAAGCGAACACAAAATTATAATGAAGGTTTCATGAACATCATTATTAAGTTTCATGCAGATGTTTAATACATGAGCACATGTTTATAAGTTTAATTGAAAAGTCCCTGTAAAAATATAAATACACAACCAAATAGAGCGAAACTTTGCACACTTGTAAATTTTTAAGTTTTTTTTTTAGAAAAAGGTTGACAAAAAGTACCAAATACAAACATAAGAATAAAAAACAGAGATGCAACAATAAAAAATAATTCGTATTTGCTCAGTTTGGCACGTTTTGCTTGCATAAAGAAAGATATGCTGCAATAAATGCCCGTTTACATTGTGCGATTTGTGTAGCTGCGATTCTTACTTTATCGGCCAGAGCGGAGAGATAAATTTGTTCATACGTAAAAATTTACCGTTATTATTTTGGTTTATGACGCTTAAATTTTTTCGGTTTTTTACTTGATGATGATAGTTTCATATTGAAAGTATCAGGAAAATAAGTGTGCAGCTAGTAAATAGCGTCGCAGTACTGAATGAAAACGGCAATTCTTCTAGAAAAAGTGCTACAATATTAAATTGTTAAACTCTCATTAACGCCATTAAAAAATGTAGTTTGAGTACTGGGGACAAAATACGGCATTCGATATCGATCGAAATTACAATACAATATTAATGCAAATTTTGACCACAACTTCTATCGGAATCAGATGCACGTCTGATGATTCGCGAATTACAAAAGAGCCATTCTTTGGCACCAAAGCAAGCCACAGATCTAGTAAATCAGGACGTCAGTCAGTGGACAGCGCGCAAAGCGTTACATAGAATCGGCTATTCAGCGGTTATTAAAAAGAAAAAGCGGGTTTTATCCGACAAAATGTTTAAGGCACGTCGAGAATATGCGATAATGTATTGAAATTGTAGCGTTGAGGACTGGAAACGAGTGATTTGGTCGGACGAGGAAAAAATTAAATCGTTTTCAGTCGGACGGAATAAGCTATTATTGCCACTGTCCTATAAAAAGTATACAAAGGCATCACGTGAAGCCAACTGTTAAACGCGGAAGAGGCAGCTTTAAGGCGTTGGGATTTTTTGTATTTTTGCAGAGACTTTTCCAAACATGTGCTCATTTTTGCTCGCTAATGTACATAAAAGGGAATACTTTTATGAACTTTACACAGGACACTTTAAATAATTTATTAGATTACAATTTCACTCGAATTTGATTTTCAGAACTTAACCGAGTAAAAATTTTACTAAAATAATATGCATATATTTTCTTTTAATTTAGAAAACATTCTTAAAGTTTTATTTAAAATACCGTTTTGATAGGCAAACATCAAGTCGAATTCATACAGGTGACAATTTTTTGTTTGTATGGAAAACGAATTTAATACTAGGTAGCCCTATCATACACAAAGGGAATTAAAACAAGTTAGAGTGCTATATTCGGCTGTGCCGAATCTTATATACCCTTCACCATTGTGCGAGCAGAATACAGAGCAACTAAATAATGTTTACATATACATACATATTTACAATACTTAAAACTTCATTATAAATGAAATTTAAAAAGCGAAAACTGGTAAATATTTTTTTAAAATTGTTTTGGAACATAACAATATTAAAAAAATATTCTCTTTAAAAAACCAAGATTCGAACCAGGGAACTCACAGTTTCTAACTTAACACACCCCCTACCATGAAGGAACGCTGTTTAAATATCATTAAAATTAAATATAGACCGTTTACTGTTTACAACTCAACACAGTTTTTTGTTTGTTTTCTTTTTGTAAAGGCACTGTTGTAATTTTTTATCTCTTTTGGCGAGTTTTTAAGTATTTCGTTAAATAGATGAAATAATAAACGAAAATCATATTGGGCATTATGCTAGTATATGTAAACAAATGCGAAGGGGCGGAGAGATGAGACGACAACCGGATTTGAACTTCGCTTTTCATAAGGACCCAGAATATATATACTTTATAGGGTGCAGGACCTTCGGTGAAGGGTATAAAAAACAAACTTAATTACAAAAAAGAGTAATTTTTGGGATTTCAGTATATTGGTCATAACTCTGCTATTTCTGAACCGATTTGAAAGATTTATATACCGACGTGTTAAAGAAGAAATTTGCCATTTATTTTGGTTGTAAGACTTGAACTCGGGAAGATCTATGGTTCCCGAAAATGGGTATTTTCCAAAAAAAAATTAATATTTTGGTCATAACTTTTTCGTATCTGAACCGATTTTCCCGAGTTTTTCAGAAAATATTTCTTATTAATTAAATTTCCGATCTTTTGATATATAAGGCGTAACCATAGGTCATATAACAGTCAAAAAATTCAGGTTTTTATACAATTTTTAATACTTTTTGTATGGAAGGTACCACGCCCACTTCTCCAATCCCGCCCACATTTTGTGGAATGGTGTGTATTTATAACCTTAATGTTTGTACCAAATTTGAAAACTTTGGCTCTTGCCGTTCTCCAGATATACAGAAAAAAGGAATAAAAATTCAACAACCACAAGGGATTTTTTGGAAAAATTAGAGGCAGTCGTGGTTTTTTGGTCATATCTCAGCCAGAAATGGTGGACTATATGTGACATAAGTCTTAAACAACCTAGCCGCTATCATGTCTGGAGTCTCCGGAAAACACATATCAAACGTTAGACGGACAGACGGACGGACAGACGGACGGATATCGGTTAATCAACTTCTCTCCTCATAAGGACCCAAAATATATATACTTTACAGGGCCTAAGATCAATATTGTAGAAATTACAAACGGAATGACAAACTTATATATACCCTTTTCCACCTGTGGTGAAGGGTATAAAAAGGTGTAATGTTCGATTGAGCAGAATTTTAATTGATTATTTTCACTTTTCACTTGCACAATTTTTAAATTTTAAGTATTTTAATGAAAGCCAACATGAAAATAATAAGAATTTTTGACACTTCGGATTTGAATTGCCAATTCGCCTCTGCACAGCTGATGTTAACGTAGGCTACCGAGTCCTCGTAGTATTCAATTCGCCTTGATATAGAATATGACATTTAGAATACATGTACCTACATACAGAAAAGGAACAGTAGGGTATTCATTCGGTTAACCGTTAATCGGTTAACCGATTAATTACTACCCGATTAACTGATCGGTTAATTTAAAATTGGCTTTTTTCGATTAACGATTAAACCGGTTAATTTCAGTCGATTAACCGATTAACCGAAGTAACAAAATTTTAATTTTTTTGTAGTATTTTTACATATTTTTTTGTGTTTTTAATTATTTGTTTTGTCTCATATACAAAAGGCATGTGTTTAGAAAAATATTTTTTTTCTTCTAGCAATACATTCTTTAATTTAAATACAGTGCAAAATCAAAAATTAAGAAATTCGGAAATATATTTTTTGCAGAATGTTCGATGCTGAGCTTTGCCAGGATGAGTCAGATGTAGAGCTGACTCTCGATTGTAACACAAACAATCTTTTAACAGCATTAACCAAAGCAATAAGAAGTGTTTAAATTTTAAAAATTTAAACTAGAATTTAATGTCGTAATGGAAGATTTTATAATGGGTGATTTTTTAAGCGTATTTTTTTTCATATCTAATAAAACACTCAAATTTGCTTCATATGTTCAAAATTTTTATTGGAATCGATAAATTGGCCTTTGGCATTTACTTTTTAAAAATAACTTCGTGTAGATGTTGCCCGCGGCTCCGGTTCAAATAGTCCATTCGTAAGGTCCAATTTTGCACCACTTTTTCGAGCATTTCGGCCTGTATTCCATGAATAACACGTGTTATGTTATACTCTAAGGCTTTAATCGTGTTTGGCTTGTCCACATAGACCAACGACTTCACATAACCCCACAAGAAATAGTCAAGAGGCGTCAAATCACATGATCTTGGTGTCCAACTCACAGGGCCATTTCGAAAGATAAACTGCTCACCAAATTCATCCTTCAATATGTCCATTGTTTCACGAGCTGTGTAGCATGTGGCACCGTCTTGGACATTTCTCACAGAGCACGAATTTTGATAATAAATTTCAACGATTTGCAGTCGTTGCACGTTTGTGCGTTTCTCCATGATGAAATGGCAGAGTATACTGAACACTTATCACTTTCACATATGTTGTTTGGACACAATTACCAACCAGTGCCGCCAGCCCGAAAAACTTAATTCCTAAAAAATTAACCCTTTATGTTTAGAGAAACACAGGAAAAGAACTGAGAAATTAGATAATCTGTATTATGGATTGCTTTCAATTTCAAGTTTTATCAAAACTAAAGAAAAGAATAGATTAAATCCTAAACATTTAAACCAAATTATTTTTCTTAAAGTTTATTTTATAAGAAATACCTAAACTATTGAAAAATGTATTAATAAAATGATCTGACAGTTTTTTTCTTATTAACCCCACATTTCAACAAGTTCAGTTATAATTAATCAGTTATAGCTGCCAAAACATATTGTTAACTGGAAGTTAAAGTAATAGTTAGTTTTAACTGAACTTGGTGAAATTAGGGGTAAATGATGCATATATATTTATGAATTACTTTTTTATTTGCTCGTTTTAGTTCAAGAATTGTTTTGTTTGTTATGTATTTTTTTTTTTTGCTAATAAATTCCAAATAATAAATAATTTTTGCATATTTATTTATTGAAATTACTTAATTTATAACAAAACTTTATTAATCGGTTAACCGATCAATCCGATTAAACAAACCGATTAAACAACAACCTCGGTTAATTAATCGAGCGATTAACCGATTAAAGCAAAAGCCCGATTAATTGAATACCCTAAGGAACAGCCAGCATAACTCTCTCTGTGATGTGTTCACCTGTATGAATTCGCCTTGGTATACATTTAACCTTCATAAGGGCTAAAATAATCTTCAACTTTAGTACCTAATGCTAAAGTTTTTTCCGGGAGGATTTTGTGTGAGGGTATAGTAAAAGAATGTATGTAGGAACAGTTGTTTCTAACTTCGTGGCCAAAGATTTTTCTCTAGATAGTCCTGTATGTCCTATTTTTAAAGGATTTTGTATACACGAAAGGTAAAATTATAGATCAATTTGATCTGTGGATTCCTTTGTGCTAAATGCCTTATTTCGGGAGTAGTTAGGCAATAAATGAAAAAATAATCAGTTCTACCATTTTCAAAACATGTTTAATAAATTTTAGCAAAAATATTGCGATTTCTTAAAAATTTATTTATAATTTTTAATTAATAAGATTTTGTTTGTCGTGCTTAATTCCCAGTTTTTATTCTTGATAAATACACTGAAATTTATTGTTGGAGGAAAACTAGTTTTTATGCGCATTACACTGGTTGCTTAGGCCAGATCATTAGGAAACATTCTCCTAAACAATTTCAAGTTTATAATTTATTTAATTCTTACTTTGCTTTTTCAGGGTTTCCAAACAACAATGTACGCTTCCAGCTGGTTCCTTACTCTCTACACAACATCTTTAAATTTAAATATTTCATCACGCATTATGGATGTTTTCCTAAGCGAGGGCATGGAATTTATATTCAAATCTGCCTTGGCGCTACTACTATTGGGTAAAGACACATTACTCTCCTTGGATATGGAAGCTATGTTGAAATTTTTCCAAAAAGAATTACCCAAAAAAGTTGAAGCTGATCCAGAAGCTTTCTTCCAACTGGCCTATTCCATTAAAATCAATACAAAACGAATGAAGAAAATGGAAAAGGAATATCAAGATGTGAAGAAAAAGGAGCAAGAGGAAATGGTAGAATTAAGACGCTTAAGAAGAGAAAATCGTTTAATTAAACAGCGTAATGAGCTATTAGAGGCTGAATCTGCTGAACTGGCAGATCGTTTGGTAAGAGGTCAGGTGTCAAGGGCTGAGGAAGAAGAGACGAGGTTTGTTAAAAAGTAGTTTAAATGTTATAGAATTGTTGTCTTAAGTTCTTATTCACTTTCTTTGTTTTACTTAGCTTTGCTATACAAACTGAACTCATGCAATTACGTCGTTCTTATTTGGAAATTTCCCATCAGTTGGAAAATGCCAACGAGGAAGTGCGCGGCTTAAGTTTACGTTTACAGGAAAATGTAAGTAATTTTTAAGAGTTTCGCCTCTTAAATTCCCTTTTAATATTTTGTTTACATACCCGTACCTAAAAGACCCCCTCGTATTTATATCATAAATCCTTTTTTTACTTTTCTTTTGTGCTCACACTCCATCATGCTGTATCTAATCACTCACTCACCCATTTAAATGATTTGTTTTTTTTTTTTAATATTTACTCTGGATAATGGCTAAATAAAATTTTACTTATAATTTTCTGTTTTCTCCCCTTTTTTAATATGTGTATATCGTTTTTTTTTTATATTTGTAAAAACTATTTTAAATGGTTGTGGTGAAAACAATTTAAATTTTACACTTACAAAATATCATACACTTTATACTACCACCACAAAAACTACAAAACAAATACCAAAACAATCTTTTAAATACAAAACATTGGGCGCAGAATCTACCCCTTGAAAGCGTAAGTATTTTTGTTTTTTTGTTTAATGGTAGTTTTAAATAAATAACAAAAACTTTTTTAAATTTATTATCTTATTTTATTGTTTTGTATTCTAACAGCATTTAAAATTGCATGTTGTATTTTAAAAATAATTTAAGTGTTTTTTGTTTCAAATTCATTATTAGGGTTACATTAAACCAAATTGAATTTTTAGAATTTAAAATAACTTTTTTTTAATTTTTAAAACAAACATTTTGCCAGCTCATTATTGGTTTGACCTACCGACCATTTTTTTTTTAAATTCGAGCTAAGTATGGGGTATATATTTTAAATACCTGAATGCAAAACCATTTTTACGAAATTTTTTATGGTTTCTGAGATATAAGGCAACAATTTTGCTCCATATGAACTATTTTAAAGTTAATTAAGTATTTTAATCCAAATTTTAATATAACCTCACAATGTCTTCAGAGGTGTTTGTGTGTTTACAGTTTAAACATGTAAGGGCAACCTATATGTGAAAACCTAGGTTCGATTCCCAGCTCAGTCAAGAATGAAAAGTAATCAATAAATTTTTAATCATTTCATGTTGTAAAATTTCTTTCTTCATAAAAATAATTTAATGAAAATTTAATTCAATGAACTTAAAGCACGATGGCCACGTATCAAATTGATTTGTCAAACTCAGTTTTTTTTTGATTGTGTTAGTGAAAAAAATCTCACACGTATACGTTGATGTGAGTTTGACGAAAATCAAAACAATTTAGATTTTCACTGCCGCCGCAACTAGATTTGAAGCGAATTTGATGTGTTGCTGCGAAAAACGTCAAATGGCATTTTTATTCAGTTTTCGCAGCGACAACACCGTACAATACAAATTTTGTTGATGATTAAAAAATGGACGAAAAAAATTTTTTTTTTTTTCTTTCTTTTTTCCTGCATATGCCAGAGCAATAGCTATGCAACAATTTTCGATGTCAGTCATATTTCTAAAAAAAAAATAAATTGTAAACATTAAGCGTATTCATTTCAGTTTTTTTATTTGTTGGAAAAATGGAAAAGTGGAAAAATGTTATTTTTGTTACAACAACCACAAGAAAAAAAATTCCACCAAAAGTTACATTTTTATCATACTATAACCAAGTGTAAAAAAATCAGGATAAAAAGATGTAATTTTCCACTATAAACGTCAAACGAAATGATGTTGCCATTCATAAAAAATTGTTAATTTTTACTACAAAGTACTAAAATTTACATCTCTTTTTATAAACTCTTGAATTGTACAACTCTGATTTTAAAAATTATTTTTTATAGTTACAACATTTCAAAGATAACTTCTTTCTAATTTAATCTTTCAAAAAGAAAAATTCATATTAAGAATGTGTTCAATGAAAAAAGTTATTAAAAAAGAAATGGGGTCAAAAAATGGACAGACGCTGAAGTTAATAAAATACTCGACTTTTTGGCAGACAATCGCCATTTTGAGGTAACTTTTTGTAGTCGAATATTATGATGAAAATAACACCATTCACTTCGTTTTAAATTAAATAATTAATTAATTCACTTTTAACAATTTTATTCGGCATCTTAAAAAATATCAATAAGTACTTCCACGAATTATTTGACAGATTTTTTTTTGTTTGTGATAGTTTGTACTTTTTACAAAAAAAAACACCGTTCACGTCAATAAGGTGTAATTTTTCTTTTTTCCATTTTTCCAACCAAAAAAAAATTGAAATGAATACCCTTATTAAAAATATTTTGCGACCAAATTAATCACACGTTCTTACCTTTTAAAAACAGCTTTGAAATGAAATTTGATGGTTTCAGTTTGATACGTTGCTGTGTTAAGTAAAACAAAATATTACCAATACATACATATTATTTGTCAAATCAGTTTGACCGTGGCCATCGTGCTTTAGCCTGATTAAAATATAAAAATTCAAATTAAAAACCATAAATAGTTCAATAAAATAACCACAATACTAATTATTGTTAATTAAGTATTGCTTTGCTCTACACGCCACTGTTCGGCGAACTATGCAAATTTCTCCTACAAAAACGTACAAAATAAATTTCACTCTTGCTTTGCTTTACTTAAGAAAAAAAAGTAGTATAAGCAAAAGCAAAATTGAATGCTAACTCAATATACAGCAGTAAGTATATATGCGTATGCAGCACAAAAGTGGCGTATGCGTACGGTGACCTTTCGTTCTTTTTTTTAGAGGACAGTCCTTTTTTTGATACGATATCCTTTGAGATTTTTTCCAAAAAAAGGACTGTAGATTGTCCTATACCAATTATTAAATTTTTTTTGGTTTTAAAGACTGCTACATATTTTTTTATACATATGTATGAATTTCTAGGTATATTTTATTGATTTTGTCATAGACAATAAAACAAGTATATCTTTTAATAGTAGTTTTTTTTTTTTTTTTTTTTTTTTTTTTTTTTTTTTTTTTAATTCCTACGCTAAACCCCGCGAAGCTCTGCGCTTGTCTGCAGGAAAGAAACCAGAGTCTCTGGCGGGAATCGAACCCGCAACCCCGGCGCTGATAGACTAGCTCTCTACCAGCTAGTCTACCGGGGCACTTGCTAATATAATATTCTTTGAATTATCTTATTGGCTATCCAATAACCTTGAATACCATTTATCATTTTTACTACATTTCGAAATGTCCTTTTTTTTTCGTTTGAAAAATATTTTCAACGTACGTATGCGGCACAAAACAATAATTTTCACTTTCAATAAAATACTAGTAACTTTTAAGTTCGTTAATCACTAAATGCAGAAAGGGAACTGCTGACATTTAATTCATGAACCTTGTTTGAGTACTGCTAAGAAACCAGTTTAAAAAGTGTTATCTTAGGCAACTTTAAATTAAAGTCAGTTCTCCCCTCTACGAGCTAACATAAAACTTGCATTTATTATTACACTGTGCAATAAAAAAAAAAACAAAAAAAAAAAAAAACAGCCTCGCGAAATGAAATTAGACTATTGGTAGAGCAAATCTGACAAAGGGTTTTGAAAAGTTAGCTCGTGTACCCAAAATATTGTCACCTAAAGTTTTTCAGCCGTATTCATAACAAGAAGTTAGCCACAGATTGTACACTACGTACCACGAGCTGCTAACTAGAATGTCGATTAAGCTTAGCAGCTTATTAGCACAAAGTTTATTCATAACAAACTTTTGTCCATCTGATGTTGCCACATTATATTACTCAAAAATGCAACATGTTTTGCATTAATCATCGCTGGTTTTGTAATTTAATTTTTTTTTTTTTTGTTTTAACCTTCACATATAAACATTTTAAGAAGTTTTAAAATCAAATTAATTAAAAAAGGAAAGCAATTTACAGACAGTAAATTAAAAAAACCAACAAAATAGTTTGACATTAAACGGCTGTTTTTAAAAGTTGGCAAACGCTTGGCAGCTCGTTAACAAGAGACTAGCAAATCGTTAGCCAGAGTTTGGTAGTGTATTTTGAATAAACTTTGTGCTAACTTCATGCCAAATTTTCATTATGAATACGGCTGTTTGAATTTTTTGAAAAGGCGTTTGGTATAAGTCAAAAAATATATACTAAATGTACTTCTGTGCTAAAATACTATTTCAGATGTCTTCAGTAGAATTGTATGGCGATTCTTTTTTTTAGAATATATTAAACCTCTAACACTCATTTTAGGGGGTAATTTTTGACCTTTTTTTAACATCCCCACAAAATTATACTAAAACGGCACTAGAGGCTTAACATGTTCCACGAATATTTTCTGCATCAAATTTTACGGGTTTTCGAAAAATTCAAAAATTTCTAGGACCGGAATTGCGAAGGCCGATATTTCGGGAACCCGAGCTTACTTTGCAAAACCCTTTGCCAGATTTGCTCTACCAATAGTCTAGTTTCATTTCGCGTTGCAAGTATTGAGGCAGGCGGCGATGACCCAAATTTTGTTGCACTGTGTTTTTAACTACCCTGTTGTGATTGATTATCTCAAAATGAATTTTTTTGAAGCACTTATGCCAGAAGCAGTGTTGAAAATACAAAAATATTCTATTCTATCGGGTATGGTTTCAGAAAACTTCATTTAAGCCGTTTTTTCCATTACGACTTTTTGGCATATGGGCATTTCCATGTCATCGTACGTGACATCCGTACGCCTTCAGAGAGGTAAAGATTTTGCAAAAATAGTAGTAACTAAAAAATTTTTTTATCATTATGTTTCATTTAGAGGGTACTATATATGAAAAAAAATTATTAAATTCGGAACCTTGTTGTCCAAAATATTGAGCAAAATAAGTGCATTTCGTACGTGCCATATAACGGAAGTGATTTTGGGGTGAATGTAAAAAAATACGAAAATCTGCGAACTGTGGGAGGTTTTTCTTCTTTTTTTTAAATTTTTTTACATTAAATCACATTTTTTCCTTTATAATACGCAATTGGAAAACATTTTTTTGGATGGTTTTATAATGCACAAAATGTGATATCGTTAGGGACATACTGTACGTGACAGATTATTCTCTTATATTATTTACAAGGTATGAAATATATTTTTTGTAAATATATGTATATAAAAACTTAAAACAAACAAGTAAGAAAGTATAGTCGGTCATCATCGGTCGGGGTATCATAATATTAAAAAAAATGTTTGAGGGACCCATTCAAGGTCGCCAGAACAGAATTATGCTATGTGTTTAAGAATTATATAAAAGTTATTTGTGCCGAATATTTTTTAGTTATCTTCATCTAAATGAGATTTGTTTGCCCCTAACCGGCTTAAGGAAGGGGGTTTATAAGGGACCTATGGTTAATTTTGGATCTACCAGCACAATATTTTGTCATGACATAGTAAAAGTCATTGTGGCCAATTTTTATGTAAATACCAACATTTATAAGGAAATTATATATGTCCTGTGGTTCCTATTCGGAACAAAGGGCCACAACGAATCTATTCCATTCGGTCCGGTTTGATGATATACGTTTTATTTCTCCCCAGCTGAGATGGATGCGTCTAATTTCGATGTTCAATTGTCGACGCCAGGTGTGAGATGGTTGCCTAATCTGCGGGATGTACCATGTGGATTCCAATCAATGGCAATTTTTGCTGTGTCATTTGGGGGCCTACGTAGCGTATGGCCAATCCAGCGCCATTTGCGGTTAAGTATGTCAGTATGGATTGGCTGCTGATTTGTTTGACTCCAAAGTTCCTTTAGGATGCGTCGAAGACATCGATTAACAAACACTTGTAGAGTGTTTACGTCGTGATCTGTTGTATTCCATGTCTCACATGCATAAAGGAGCACAGACTTAACACAAGAGTTAAAAATACGAATCTTAGTGTCCTTGGATATGGCTGAAGATTTCCATACTGACCGAAGGGTACCAAATGCTTGGTTAGCTTTAGAGATTCGGTACGTGACATCATTACTAGAACCACCTGTGTTTGTAATGATGCTGCCGAGGTATCAAAAAGACGTAACTTCTTCCAGGTCGGTATTTCCTGTGCAGAATTTGTTGGTGTTTGTTGTATTGCAGCGCATCACTTTGCTCTTGCCTATGTTTATTTTTAAGCCAGCTTTTGCAGCTTCTGTTTCGATGCATTTCAACTTAGATGTCATATCTTTATAACTGTGTGCAAGCAGGCAGATATCATCAGCATATTCTAGGCTCTCGAGCTGTTGGTTAAGACCCCAGTTGATACCTCTCTTTGCTTTAGTAGCATTGCGAACTATAACATCTAGAACGATGTTAAACAGCAAGGGAGACAGTACACAACCCTGGCGAACACCAGCTACAACATCGAAACTGTTGCTCAGGGCATTTAACATTACGATACAGCTCCTGAGTAAGGCTTATGATTTTGGGTGGGACCCCTTTGCAAGCTAGAGCACTCCATATTGCGTTTTGATTCAGGGTATCAAAAGCTTTTTCAAAATCTATAAACAACAGGTAGAGCGGAGAACGAAGTTCTTTCGATTGTTCTATGATTATTCGGAGACCATTGATGTGGTCTATACAAGATTTTTGGGGTCGGAAGCCAGCTTGTTCGGGTCTTAGGTCCTTTAGTACAGTGTCAGATATTCTCTTGTTAATAATTTGTGCAATAACTTTATTGGTTGCGCTAAGGATGGTGATGCCCCGCCAGTTCTTACAGTTTTTCAGGTCACCTTTTTTGGAATATTTACGATAAGGCCTTCTTTTAGCTTCGAGTCAAGTTCTTGTGTGCGCCAGAAGTTCTGGATAAGGGGAAGCAATATGTTGGCTGTGGTTTGAGAGTCGGCTTTAAGCATTTCGGGCGATATATTGTCGGCCCCAGGGGCCTTTTTCGCTTTTAAGGAATCAACTGCATCAACAACTTCTGCTACATCTGGGCATTCAATGGAAATATCATGCCGTATTAAGTGAGAGTCGCAGGTACACATATTTGGGTGGGTAGGAGTTGTAGTGGAAATCATATTGGAATAATGTTGCTTCCATATTTCTAGCTGATCTTGCGCGGATGTTGTGAGGTCACCTTGGGCGTTTCTTAGCGGTCTTGTGTTTGAGATGTTTTTCCCAGTGAGTTTTTTTGTGATGCTATAAAGGTCCTTCGATCTATGCTCGGCTGAGGCTTTTTGTGCATCCGATGCAAGCTTATTATACCACATTCTTTTGTCGTTTCTGGCGCTACGTTTGACCAGCTTATCATGTTGTGTGTATGACTTTTTACGCGACGACTTTTCACCGAGAGTTCTGGCTGCGTTAAGTTCGTCTTTTAGGTCTTTCCTCTCAAGAATGAGGTTCCAGGTTAAATCAGACATCCAATGGGTTTTCTTAGGTACTTTGGGACCAATATGTTTCTTTGCAGCATCGACAAAACTTTTTTTAATTAAGAGCCACTCAGAGGTAGGATGGGGTTGTTGCACAGCTAATCCATTTCTCAGCTCTTGTACGTAGCTGTTAAGAGTTTGTGGATTTTTTAACTTTACTACGTCGTATTTACGTGCTACAGCCTCAGGTTTACGAATAGCAGCAACTTTTATACGTAAGCTACCAACAACGAGATGGTGATCTGAGTTGCAATCGGCACCGCGCCTAGATCGCACATCCAGGAGGCTACTTCGCCAGGTTTTGCTAATAGCTATGTGGTCGATTTGGTTTTCTGTCTCATTGTCGGGCGATACCCATGTCGCCTTGTGTACTCTTCTGTGAGGAAATAAGGTGCCCCCTATTACAAGATTAGCGTTGCCACATGCCTTAGCAAAGAGCCTACCATTTTCAGTAAGCCTTCCAATTACGTGTTTGCCCATTATATGTTCTCGTCCTATATTATCGGGGCCAACCTGTGCATTGAAATCGCCCATCATTAGAACGATGTCACCGCGGGGAATTGCGGATAGCACACGATTTAAATGGCTGTAAAAACTTTCCTTCAGTGTTGATTCTGACGTTTCAGTCGGTGCATAAGGAAATTAAGGCTATTTAAAGCTATTTTCGGGAGCAGTACTTGTATTGGAGCTATGGTCAAATATGGACCTATACCAATAAAATTTTTTAAGATGATTTTGATTGTAATAAAATAAGGTTTGACCAAATTTAAACCAAATACCAACATAATAAGATGATGTATTTAGTTACATTTTAGTACTTACAATATCGTACGTGACGAACTTTAAAAGCTTAAAAAATTTTTATTATACCAATTTAACAAAAATTCCGATCAATATTTTTTTGCAACAAATTTCTTGCTTTAAACTTTTATTTTGAAACACCTAAGACTGATCAGTTTCAAATGACAAAGACACATGATGTTTTTGCACCACATACGTGACATTAGAATAGCATCCAAAACATATGCCGCTAATCGAACTATATATTTGGCCTTTCCTCATGGATCTTGTTCATTGTTGTTGTAACATTAATTTTAAAGCATAATTCCAGGATTGCCAGTATCTGTATTTAATCGGAAAATTGAAAATTGTTAATTGCAGTTACCAAAAATTATTTTATTTATTTATAAATTTATTATAATTAAAATTACAATAAATCTTAAAGCTAAGAGCACTAGCAGCATGGGCTATCGGCTTAGTACCAAAAATTAATCAATGAGAAAGTCGGTTTAAACTTTTATTTTTTGTTTTTTAAAAATTGTAATAAGCTATAAGTACCTCGCCATAGAAAAGTTTGGGTGTTTTTTTCCTTTCTACCATATTTAAAAAAAAGTTTCAAGCATTTTAATTTTGCGCCAAACCAATAAGGAGCTAACGATTTGAAGAAAAAAAATTCCGAAAAAGTGATGCAACTTAATTTGTGAACTGTTTAGTTCTTTTTTAATAATTATAATTGATTAACCAAACTTTATTTCTAAATCAAACCAATTTTTGATGAAAATATTTCCATATTTCTCTTATTCATTAAATAATTTCTAATAAACCAATTTTGTTAATTATCATTTTTATTTATGGGTCAATTATGGATGGCAACTGAACTGAAGTTAAGTTGTCAGCAGCGAAATCAGGCAACGCCGCTCATGTTAAAATATAAAATAAAAAAAATTTTATATTCAACATTTTTTTTTTTCGAATTTATTCTATGAGCTAAATTTCAGTTATGTATCATAGAATAAATTCGAAAAAAAAAATGTTCAATATAATATAAAGTAACCTTTGAAAGGAAATAATTCCCAGTTTCTATTTGTAAAAAAATGTTTCTTTTGTATATTCAAACATGAGCAACGTTGCCTAATTTCGCTGCTGGCTACTGAACTGAAGTTGAGTTGCCATCTGTAATCGCTCGTTGTTTTAGAGAGAATTTATTCTTTACAAATTTTTGATTTTATTAAGAAACATTTGGTTTATGCTTTGAATCATCATAAAATAGTCATGCTTATTTTTTTAGAAACAACAATTAATTGAAATTTAAATCTAAAAATTACACTTTTTGAATAGACCATTTTCGTTGGGAGCATGTCTTTATTTGAAATTCATTTAGAAAACTCGTTACTAACATTCAATTTTCGAAATAAAATTCTTTAGAACAATTCTCGTCAATCTTCACTCGATGAATTGTGCATGAAAGAAGAGGCTCTTAAGCAACGCGACGAAATGGTCTCTTGCCTCCTAGAAGAGTTGGTTAAAGTACGACAAAGTTTAGCCGAAAGTGAGGATCAAATACGTAATTTGAAAACCAAAATTGAAGAGCTAGAAGAAGATAAAAAGACTTTACGTGAAACTACTCCCGATAATTCCGTGGCCCATTTACAAGATGAACTAATAGCCAGTAAACTAAGAGAAGCCGAAGCCAGTCTATCATTAAAAGATCTCAAACAAAGAGTACAAGAGTTAAGTACTCAATGGCAAAGACAATTACAAGAACAACGCAACGATCACAATTCACATCCAGTTGATTCCACGCCTAAAAAACTATTAACAAATCTCTTTGATTCCTCAAAATCCAATGAACACACACAAAAGCTTGAAGAAGAGCTAATGACTACACGCATACGGGAAATGGAAACCTTAACTGAATTGAAAGAATTGCGTTTAAAGGTCATGGAGCTGGAGACTCAGGTACAAGTGTCCACCAATCAGTTGAGAAGACAAGATGAGGAAAATAAGAAGATAAAAGAAGAATTGGATATGGCTTTGACACGTGAAAAAGAAATGTCTAACAAGGCCAGAGAACAACAACACAGGTGTTTATTCCTAAAAATATTAAGAAACCGAAAAAAAATATAGAAATAATATTTATTTAATTGTAAATACTTTTTTTATAGATACTCTGATTTGGAATCTCGCATGAAAGATGAACTGATGAATGTTAAAATAAAATTTACAGAACAGTCTCAAACAGTTGCTGAACTAAAACAGGAAATTTCTAGATTAGAAACAAAGGTGAGTTAGATAATTTAAAAATTTAATCAATTAAGGAATTGACTTTTACTTTCTCTTTTTAGAATTCTGAAATGTTAGCCGAAGGTGAACTCCGTTCTAATTTAGATGACTCAGATAAAGTACGTGATCTGCAGGACAGAATCGCAGACTTAAAAGCCGAGGTAGGTTTGTTTGTTTTTATTTACAATTAAAGTTATCCTAATCCTTTCCCTAAAGCAATTTTATTTTTGGTTTAAGTTTATTTCTAACCTTCATAAAGTTCTTCGTGTACATACAAATAATAATTTTTCACCCAACATTTCAAAACTGACAATTGGTTTTGGTTTTTTTTTTAACATATTTGGTTGAAACATACATAAATCACTTACTGACATTTACATTTTGCTACATAAAGTTTTTGTATTTACTAATTTTACTCGCTAAAACAATTTTTAACAACATTTGCTCTAATTTATCATGTTCATATTCACCATACTTTCACCTAACGTTATAAATCAATTCAGTTCACCTTCACCAAATTCACTATGAAATTGTACACGTTTTTGTTTTGTTTGTATTTGTTTTGTTTTACTTTATTTTGTTAAACATCTTTTTTTTTTTTGTTTAATTATTAAATGAAAACACAATTTTCTTAATTACTTTTGTTTATAACCACCGAAACAAAAAATGTTGTTGTTATGTTCTTTTATATCGCTATTCTTAATTATAGTATACCTCTACGCCTATTACAAGTCCCGATACTGAACCTTGGAAGTGGATAAGTTAAACGTTTTCCAAAGAAATCAAAAATCAAAGTTAAATATTTGCAGGTCATTATTTTTTCTTTTAATTGAAAACAATTGAAATAAAAGCAACAATCATTTTATCAACTCATTATAAGTTTTTTTGAATGCGTTATCCATATTGACTCAAAATCTTTGTATATTTTTTTTCTTTTTTTTTAAAAGTGGAATTTTATTTTTTGAATTTTGCATGATTGTTGTTGAATAATTTTCAACTTTAAACAAATTTATAATTGAGTTTAAAAGTTATTAATTTGTGTTTTCTGTATTTTATTGATTGCATTTCATCAAACCTTAAGAAAAGTTTTAGTCCTATGTTAAATCATTTAGACATTTTATTTTTTTCATTTTATTATATCGCGTATTTACTTCAATCTTGTCAGATTTAAAAACGCGCGATTTTTCAGAATTACTTTCTGAGTTGATCTAACGTTATCCGTCCGTTCGGCTGGTTGGCTGTCTGCCCATGTAACTTTGTGCGTAAAAGAACAGTTCGCAATTTTGAAGATAAGTTGATGAAATTTGTTACATACTTAATTGTCATAAGAATGAAGACAAAATTTTGAGGATCGGTCCATTATTTCACTTATTTATTTAGAGTTACAAACAGTGTTTGAAAATAAACACTTAATACGCTCCTTAGTGTTCGGTTCGGTAGCTAATAGTGTTTGTGTAGAAAATCATTAAACAAAATAATGTTTCTCTGTTTGTCATCTTTCGAACACAAAAAAATACTGTTCTTATTCAACTCATCAAAAAGATGAGAACATTAAATTCCGTTCGGCTTTTTTTAAAAGACCACAAGCTTCATTGTGATCGGTTCAGCTCAGTAATGTTCGTTCGTTTCTGTTGTGCTTACCGCCTTTTTGGCTGCTAAAAAACCAAAAATTTTTTACAAAAACAAAATACACATTCGAAAAAAAAAACAAAAAGCCAGCAAAATAATTTTCCACAAACAAAACATATACACATGTACAAGCTGTTCGTGCTGCGGTCATTGCTAAAACTTTGTTCATTTCTTTATGAATGTAAAGAAAGAAACACTATAGAACATTAAAATATAATGTTTGTCTACAGTATCACTACAATTGTTCTGTTTTTTTAACGAAGATCAAAACATTATATAATGTTCGGCTTTTTCTGGAAAACAGTTACGAACGTTATTAAGGGTTGTGTTTGTCTACACAATCACTAAATAAATAGATATCGTTCTTGGGTGTGTGAGACGAACGCTAACTAATGTACTGTTTATTTTCGAACACTGGTTACTAATACAATTGCAAATTATAATCTAATTAAATTAACCGAGCAATAGTAGCTCAGACCTTCAGAATTTTGTAGTGAAACATAACATAGTCTCTACCGGGAATCGAACCCGGAACACCTGCTCTAGCTCACTATCAACTAGCCTACCTATGCATCCTACACATGGCCCCCCATACAAACTTCTTTTCGGAATAATCTTTGTGCTCATTAATTAATTTATTATGTTGGTATTTCGATTAAAAACCGTCCAAAAATAGTTCCATTTCAACATAAATCCATTACTCCCATACAAATACTACTCCCGAAAATAGCTTTTAATGACATAACTTTCTTTTAAATGTTGGTATTGATATAAAATTTGGCGACGATAACTTTTTTTTTTGTAGGTCCAGAATTGACCATAGGTGCCATATAAATCCCCTCTCAAAAATCACTTTAGAACAGATCTCATACAGATGTTGATATGTACATATGTATTTAGGTAATACTTGGCACAAATAACTTTTATTTGTATCTTAACCTCATACCACAATTTTTTTGCCTGGTCCATGATTGGCCATGGGTGCCAGATATGGTACATTTTCGAAAATGTGTTTTTATAAACAGTGGCTTAGAGTATCAAATGCCCGGGGTTGACCATTATAGCAGTGACAAATCTCAGTTTTGCAAAGGTCGTCATAAAGTTGAATATGCGGGAAACCCCACGATTATTAAATTTAACAAACCCTTATTAAGGAAAATTTTCATAGAAAATTTGTTCTATATACATTTAAAAAATTTTTATGAATATAGGCAAAAATTGTTTAAACGAATTTTAGATATGTTATATTTTTTTTAACAAAAACTCCGCTCATGACCCAATTAGTAAGTCTATGCGAAACGCCAGCTGATTTTGAGCAGAGTTGTGTTTTTTACGTGCATTTGTTTTTGTAGCAATAGTTTTGTACCATTTTTTACACAAAGAAATGTGTTTTTTCTTGACATTTTTATCATTTTTTACACAAACAAAATGCGTGTTGTTTTTTCTATTGTTCGATTGTTGTAGTTGCGCGCAGACCTACTAATTGGGCCTTAATACCGCTCTTCTAATTTTTTTTTTTTATTATGACATTTATTTAATTTATAACACTTTTGAAGTAAATAAGCGATATGATTTGGATACTAGTAGAAATAGGATATTTTGAATATATAATTATATGGTATTAGATGTAAGTTTTTCTTTTTATTTAAACTATACTCGTAACTATTCCGCAAAATCCTTTTGTACATTTGAACAACAACTACCTTTGTAAACAACATCCTAAACGCAGTATCTTTCATACATAATCGCTACTCGCAGCATTACATTGAACACTACACAGTAATTCTTAGATAATTCGTAGGTAGATGGCTACAGCTTAAAACAAAAGAAAAGAAGAAAAAAATCAACAAAGAAATAATGAATCGGGTTTAAATAATAACGGGGTTATTGATTTTTTTTTTTTTACAAGTACATACATATTTTAATTTGATTTTCAATTAACCAAGTTAAAGTAATCTTAGAGAGATTTTACAGAATCACCCCCATATTCATAAACGATTTTTAAATTTAACAAACGTTTATTAAGCAAAATTTTCAAAGAAAATTAATTTGTTAAACCTTTATTAAATTAAAAATCTTTTTATGAATACGGCAGAAAATATTTTAGAATCGGATAACAGGCCAAACCAAACAGATTTTACATGTCTCTATGTAAGTTTAATTTCTTAAGAGAGCTTGTACAAATCTCCCGTCAACGCATTTAAGGACACCATAGCCCCGATTTGCGTCGGCAATAGGGACCCGGAAAATGACATGCAAATCGAATAACTTTATTTTTAGCAATAAAATCTATTTTGATTAAAAAAATGTAATGTGGATACGTTTTTTTATATTTATTTCAACGAGTGTTTTAATTGTTACCAAGAAATAAAAAAAGTAATAACATGAAAGAAAAAATCGAAATTCTTATTTAAAATTAAGTTGAGCTATCTTACAGAGGGATCTAAATTACCCACACTTGTATCCATTTTATTAAGTGGTCTTACCGATGACTTGAGCGCACAAACCCAACAAACCAAAACGATATAGAAAGAACTTGCAGCAATCTTACTAACATAAGCCTTAAGCTTGTTTCGATCGCAACCACTCGATCTTCTCAAATGGATTTGCCGTTTTACACTCGCAGCCATCGACGACTGCTGACGTCAATAGTCAAACATCAATCCTTAAACCAAATTGTATTTTAACCTTTGGTAGATCGAAATTTGTTTTTTTTGAATGATTATCCATTTTAATTGATATTACATGTTCTTCCTTACTTCTGTTTTTGGAAGAACATGTAAAATCAATTAAAATGGATAATCATTAAAAAAAAGCAAATTTCGATCTACCAAAGGTTAAAATACAATTTGGTTTAAGGATTGATGGTTTGACTATTGACGTCAGCAGTAGTCGATGGCTGCGAGTGTAAAACGGCAAATCCATCTGAGAAGATCGAGTGGTTGCGATCGAAACATGTCATGGTAACCTGCCGGCCGCGGTTCGAATCCCGGCCACGGTCAAGAATGAAAGATTATCAATAACAATTTTAATTAATTTTTATGTTGTAAAATTCCTTTCTTCATAAAAATAATTTAATGAAAATTCAATTTAATGAACTTAAGCCTAATGAAAAATATTAAAAATTTGGATTAAAAACCATAAATAGTTCAACAAAATAACCACAATACTAATTTTAATATTTTCTATACTTTAATAAAAACAAGCCAACATCAGTATATAAAATCATACATTCTATTACAAATAAATTAGGTTTTTATATGATAGTGGTCAAAGATAGCGCTACGAATTAAGTCAGTAATGAACAAAGCACCGAAATAAAATGAACTAAGTCCTTCAAATTAGGGAATTAGTTGATTACCCAGCAAAAAAAAATGGAAGTCATACTTTAAAAACTGCATCTTAATCACATCCAAAGTAGCTAATGCTACTTTTCAGCTTTAAAGAAGTAGTTTTGAAGTACAAATATGAAATAAGATTTTAGATTGTAACTTTGTTCTTAAATAATTGCATAGAATGTAGTTGGCCCGGAAGTTTTTAAAAAGGATTGCATTTCTAAAAAATATTAGTTTGTTCTGGAAATTAACTGAATTTTTTATTTGCGTTTCTAGAGCTTGTTTTTATATTTATTCCTATAAAAATTATGCTTTTTAGTTAATTAAAGGGGTTTTAAATGTTTAAAAGCGATAAAGTTGCATTTTAAAATCACTGCATTAATATCACTTCTTAAATGGACAATTTCATTACTATTGCAGCACTACTTTTGATTAGCATCTTAAGAGTTACTTAAGTATACATTTGTTCCCCTACTTATAAATGACATTCAAATATCGGAACTGTAAAAGTACTAGAAACGTGGAATATATGCAGTTAATAGTAGTAGAAAATGAACAACATTTTTCCAATGACATGCTTATGTTAAATTCATAGCTTCTTCACCCGAATTTGAAGTACTTCTGGTTTGCGAGTTGTAGTGATTTAATAACATCTTTTTCAATGCTTTTTTTGCTGGGTATGAATTAAAAACGCAATTTTGAAAATTTAACAAATCTCCAAAAAATATGAAATAACCCCCAAAACAAAACGGAACTAAAACCCCACAAATGAAAACTTATTTCTCAATGATAAAAACCCCCATTGTGAGAATGAAACAAATCCTCACATTAAAAAAGGTATATGTAAATTTTTAACTGCCTGGCCCAGCATGTCGACAAGAACATTTCTTTCGTATTTTTTATTGAAAACAATAATAAAAAACTGAAATTTGTTTTTGTTTTCAATATAAATGTTCGAAAGAAATTTTCTTGTCGACATTATGGGCTGGGCAGTAAATCTTAGGTCGTAGCGTCGTCAAAGATAGTTTAGTCACATTTTCTGATCTTCTCAAAGTATTTTTTGTACAAAGTATTTTTGTCCATCCATCTGTTTAATTGTATTTGTTTTGTTTATATTTTGTAATTTATATTGTTTTGTAATTTATACCCACCCAGCTAGCACTTTCAATCGTGTCTACTGGGAATCTCGTGAAGAGCCTTTTTGATCGTCGGCAAGCGCATTTTTTAATCTTCAAAGATTCCTCGCACGAGAGAAACTGTTACACAAGGTAATTCCTCGCTAAGATTCTTCCATTAAATTTCTTTCGATGTTGGTTAGTCGAAAGAAAAAAAAAGTATGCCGTCGTTGTTTTTGTAACCTTAAAATAATCCTTAAACGATTTTTTAGGACTTGCATCTTAAACATTCCAAGATTAAAAGGCCAACGTGTCAGAATATGTGAAAAATTTATTATTAAAAAAAGTAGATGTTTTTGTTATTGTTACTCGTCAGATCATCATCAGAAGATTCTTTTAGAAGTTGTATGTATATAAATCGTCTTACGAACATCTTAAATGCAAACGAACGCAACTAACAAAATTTCAAAATTTGTTTTTGTTTTAAATGTTAGTTTAACGAGTCACTTTTGTGCTCGCGTTCTAAAAACAGGCAGTAAATTTTCATTTTTATTTTTTTTAAAGGAGAAGCCGAATTTCTGTAATAAAGTCGCCATTTTTGATTGCAGAAAAATATTAAAATGTGCGTGAAATTTAATAAAATGAACAAAAATCAATCAAAAACTTAATTTCGAATTTTTGTGTCTGTTTGCATTTAAGGTGACGCTATGCTAGCTGGGTATCTTTTATAATTTGTACCTTAATTGTTGTATATGTATTTGTATATTGGAATTGTATATTATATTTATAATTATGTGTTTTTGTTAATCAATGTATAAAATGTATATTATTTAATTACTAACACCTAACTACATAAGCAACATTTTCTTTAAGCACAATTTTAAAATAATGCACTTTCATTTTTTTAATTTACCAAAATAAACATTCCAAGTCAATCAATATTCACACAGCTTGCATTTTAAAACATTTATTTAAATAAACATTTTTCAAACAATTTATCCTAAAGCATGTTTAGCTTTTTAAATTTAAGTACATATCAATAATAATAATTATATTTTATAATTTTATAAAATTTTCTTTCCTTAAAAAAAAAATAAATAATATTGTAAAACAAACAGTTAACCGCATTAAAAAGTCGAGGAAAGTTTTTACCCGTTTCGAAATTAAGAAGCTCCTCGATACAGTCGATTGAATCAGCCGAAAGTGACTTTAATGATATAATGAGCATGCGCAGAGAAAGTACCGAATTGTCATCATAATATTTAATGAGGTTTTTTTAAAACACTGGATAACAACTATTAATAATAACAATGATATATTGAAAACATTAATTAATTAATAAATAAAAAACACACACAAAAATAAAAACAAAATTATATAATAATAATTAACGAAGAAATTATAATTTGAATTATTATTATTAATATTAATAATTATTAATTTTTATTTAATAATTATTTTTAAGTAAATAATTTTTTAATACAAAATATTTTCTTTATTTTAAGAAAAGAATTACGACTTAATTGAAAGTTTAGATTTTTTTGGTTTTAAAATAAATTTATTTAAGTCTTTTATTATAAATCTTTTTTGTTTTGCCTTATTTTCAATTGTATTTCATAACATTCTTAAACATTGTTTTAAAAAACTTTCGAAAACTCCTTGAAATTAAAATTCGTATATCTTGCAATTGTTTTTCATAAATTTCTATTAGTATATTTAATTTTTATAAAGGGTGGTTCAACCAAAACGCACGATGGTAATTGTAAATATAACAAAAAGTTTTCAGAGAATTATCTTAATATTTTTTGTTATGATAGAAGGATTTATGACCATTATGTGTGAAATAAAATATTGGCCAAATGCTCGCCACGGCTTCGGTCCATCTATTCAATGACTCTGAGCCATAATTGAAGTTCAATGTCGTTAATGTGCCGAATTAGCTCTTGAATTGTTCTTGGCTTATCGAGGTACACTGTTTCTTTTAAATGTGCCAAAAGAAATAAGTCCAACGGTGTCAAATTACATGACCGTAGCGGCCACGACGTGAGACACTGCCAGCCCATAAACGAACTGGGCGTTGTACAGGTGTTTTCACATTCCCTACAGACCCGGTTTGTTGAAACTTGCGCACATTTCTCCCGTTTGTGGCAGATTATGCTGACCAAAAAAATCAGGCTGTGCACGAAATACCATTTGATTTTCGTAAAAGACTTTAACAATCTTAACGCGCTGCTCATTTGTGTACCCCTCCACTCAAACACTGAAACAAAGAAATGTCAAATTAATTTGGGCAAAAAACTTGACGTTAAGTTACGACTCACAATTAACAGCGTGCATTGGACCACCCTTTAGTTTAGAGTTTCTTTAAATATTAAAAAAAAAATCACATTTTTTCTGATTGAATTATAGATTAACGGTTTCTTAGCTTTGCTCCATGGACCTCTGGGGATCTATAACAGAATATTAAAGAGGTTTCTTAACACCTTGGATTGCATGAAATATTTGCAAAGGTTCCGCAAAAAAATTTGTTCTTTCAAATTTTTCAGCCATAATCTAGAAATCGAATTCGAGTCAAATTAAAATCTCACAAATTTTGAAAGCGGTTCTTTTTTACCTGTTCGTAAATAAATTCCCTTAAATGTACTTCATACCTTAAGTTCCATTTATCTCTATCTGATCTACTCTTAAAATCGGAAAATACAGCG
This sequence comes from Pollenia griseotomentosa, assembly GCA_963931875.1. Classification (NCBI taxonomy): domain Eukaryota; kingdom Metazoa; phylum Arthropoda; class Insecta; order Diptera; family Polleniidae; genus Pollenia; species Pollenia griseotomentosa. The sequence continues at coordinate 16,923,409 of OZ007563.1, read as the reverse complement.
GTTATTAAGGAATAATAAATTAAAAATTTCAATCGGCTTAAACTTCTCAGGATTTCCAGCACATGACCAGTTAACTTTCTTATTTCTACTGCATGAAATTTAATATTCTACATGGGCCATATCACAGCATTCAATAACGACCGAAATTCTCACTTAAAATTTATTTAAATTTCGTTCGAAATTTTTAAATTGCTTAGTTACATTAGATTCAGACGGTGATTTTTATCATGTTTTTTTAACACCAGATTCAGACCGTGACTTAAAAAGTCTTTTTTAATTCCTTTTTTGATTTTTTCCCCGTTATCAGGAATTCTTCTTTACTTGCTTATTTGTAAAAAAAAAAAACAAACAATTTAAATGAAATAAAAAATAAAATGAAGCAACATAACAAAAATACGAATGTGAGCAAAAGAAAATTTAAAAAAAATACACAGAGAACAGAAAATTTGATTTTTTCTCCACCCCGCTTGTTTCTCTACACCTTTCGCCTACAAACACCAAAAGTCATGAAAAAATCACCGTGTGAATCTTGTGTAAAAAGTACAAAAAAATTACAACAACCTCATAGACAATTATTTGTGAGACTTCATCATGGATTAAGATGTTTTAATTTCTCAATTATAACAGAAAAGTTCTGAAATATTGAAAACTTTTAAAATGTTATTAAATTTTTGATTGTTTAATTTTAAAAGGAATGTTATGAAATTCAATTGAATTTTTTTTTTAATTTTATTTTGTTTGTTGGGTCAAGTATTCAATATTCGTAAATGATGTTTCTAACTATTTATTTTATTGAAAATGATATTTAAAAAAACTTAATATTTAAAACTTTTTATTAAGTTTTATTTTATTTATTTATAAAATATTGTGTTAATTCAAAAATTTTTAGATTAAATTAATTAAAAGAAAGCTCATGTTTTTATTATTTGAAAAAAAAAAATGTTGGCATAATTTTTTGTATTTTTTTATTACGTACATACAGATATCGTTAGATATAACGCAAAATGTCCTAAAATTTAAATTAGTTTTTTTTAGAGAATTTAAAAAAAAGTAACACTAAACTAATGGGTCGATTACGGATGGCAACTGAACTAAAGTTGAGTTGCCAGCAGTGAAATCGGGCAACGCCGCACATGTTAAAATATAAAAAAAGGGAAATCTTGTATATTTTAATATGAGCGACGTTGCCTGATTTCGCTGCGGGCAACTCAACTTCAGTTGTGATGCCATCCGTAATCGACCCGTAAAATTTTTAAACTTTTAAAAATATTGTTATGTTTTTATTGGTTAACAACACGCGTTTGTTTATTCAATTTATAATAAACCTTTAAGTTTTTTTAATTGCAAACACATTCTTTTACTTTAACAAATTTTATTGTAAAAAACAAACTCAACTTACAATTTTCTTCAGTTCAAATTTCACGGCAATAAGACTCAAATAAAACAAAGCAGCGTATTGACCTAATCTTAATTTCTTTTACCTTCTGCTAAATTTGAACTAATGATGACTTTATAACTTTTATATATTTTTATGTAAAGACTACTTTTAGGCATAAAATATATTTTGTTAAACAATCTTCCTAGAACAATCTGTACAGTGGTTTTAACACTACAATTAAGCGTAACATTCTTATGCTAATACACACTTATACACTTGTGAACTTAAAGTGTTTGTTAAACAAAAAATTTGTATTGGGAACCGGTTTAAACAAACACTTCAATTTCACATAAATTTTTTTGCATAAGGGCGTTACAATTTAACTTATTACAAAAACTACAAATAATTCTTAATTAAATTACATTTCGTAACAATATTTTATAAAAGTTTTTATAAGTTAACTATAAAAATAAGTTTTTCAATTCCATTTATAATTTAAAGTTCTATCATTTAGCATTTTAGTTAACGACTCACTGAACTTTGTAAAAAACCTCTCCTTGTTCTTAATATTTAAAACTCTCATTATTATATGTTTATTATTTATTTTGTTTACTTTTTATAAATATTTATTAAAAACTATTGTTTATTATTAAAATGAATAAATTGTATTATACATTTATATTAATCTAAGTTGAATTTATTTACAAAAAAAAGAAGACATTTCAATGGAACTAAAAAATATTTTCAAACTTTTGAAATTATTTTTACTTAAACTTAAGTTTTTTTTTGTAATGTCTTACTAAATGAAATGTTTTATAAAATAAAAACTTAATTAAATAGTTGATATTCTTAAATATTTATATACAAACATACATAGATTTTAATAAAGTTTTATGTAAGAAAATTTATAAAGAAAATTGAAACAAAAAAAATTTATAATTAAAAAAAATAAAACATTAAGTTAATAACTTTAAAAAAATTTTGATATTTACAAAACAAATTATAAAAATTTATTTGTATTTTAATAATAAAGTAGTGAATTTTAAAATTTATGGTAAAACTAAAATTTTGTTAAAAAAAAGCCAGATAAGAAATAGACTAAAATCAAGGCGAATTCATTGCAGGTAATCTCGTAACTACAATTTTCAAGGTCATTGTATAATGTCAAGAAAAAGGAAACAACAATTAACTCATTTGCGCCCAATGATCCCATTTGGGAACATACACAAATAATTATATAAATAATAATTAAAAAAATGGAATAAATAAAATTTTATTTTTCGAAAATAGCAAACAATCTTGAAAATAAAAATTGGGCGCTAATAAGTTAATATAATAAACAAAACTTTCACACCCAACAATTATAAAGCAAATTATCAGCAGGGCTTTAAGTTCATCTGTAATGAATTCGCCTTGAATAAAATAAAATATTGTGTTTAGAATGAATTTGAAAAGTAGAAATATAAAGTGTGTCGAAGAAAAATTTTTAAAATCAAAAATTATTTTTATTTAACTTCCCTGCAAATTCTAATGAATCTCAAAAAAAAAAAAAAAAAAAATTATAATGGCATATTTTGTAATATTCTGATTTCAAATTTCTACTTTGAATTAAAATAAAGGGTGGTTAAATTTCAAGGGCCGATGTTGATTTTGAATAAAACACAAACTATTTAGGAAATTATTGTAATTTTATTTTATTATGATATATTGGTATTACTCAATTATGTATGGAACAAAATATCGGCCAAATGGGTGCCGCGACCACGGCGGCACACCTCCATCCGATGGTCCAAATTTTCGATGACCCTGAGGCATAATGGAGGTTCTATGCCGTTAATGTGCCGAATTATCTCATCCTTTAGCTCTTGAATTGTTGCTGGCTTATCGACGTGCACCTTTTCTTTCAAATAACCCCAAAGAAAAAAGTCCAACGGTGTCAAATCACATGATCTTGGCGGCCAATTGACATCGCCATTACGTGAGATAACACGGCCATTGAATTTGTTGCGCAAAAGAGCCATTGTTTCGTTAGCTGTGTGGCAAGTGGCACCGTCCTGCTGAAACCACATATCGTCCACAACCATATCTTCCAATTCGGGCCATAAAAAGTTCGTTATCATCTCACGATAGCGAACACCATTCACAGTAACTGCCTGACCGGCCTCATTTTGGAAAAAATACGGCCCGATGATGCCGCCAGCCCATAAACCGCACCAAACAGTCACTCTTTGTGGGTGCATTGGTTTTTCGACAATCACTCTTGGATTATTATTCGCCCAAATGCGGCAATTCTGCTTATCGACAAATCCACTGAGGTGAAAATGTGCCTCATCACTGAAGATGATTTTCTTCGAAATTTATCATCCATTTTCATAATAAGTCTGGATAACTTTAACACGTTGTTGGATTGTGTATCTCTCCATGGTTCAAATTGAGTAAGTCTGAAATAGAGAAATGTCAAATAAAATTCGGAAAAAAACTTGGCGTTTAGGTGTGGTTCACATTCAACATCGGCCCTTACAATTTAACCACCCTTTATTTAAAACATGATTTTTATTATGACCCCATTGCAAAAATGTCATACTCAAAAAATTTGTAATTTCGAAAAGGTTTCGAATGATTTTCCAAACTATAAAACAAATATCTGACGTATTAATACAATTTTCAGAAATTGAATTGGAATATTTTTAAATTCAATTGAAATACTTTTTAATATATTTGCAATACAAGCAGTTCGAATTTAAATATCTTTTAATAATTTCGATATTCTTAAATTATCATATATGTACATACTTACTTAATTTAAAAAGAAACTAATGAAATATTTTCTAAACTAAATTCTTTTTTTCGAATCGACTCTTAATGATTTTAATGTAGAAAGAAGATTGCAATTTTAAAATTTTAATTAGTTTTAAATATTTTATTGATTTAAGAACGACATTCTGGCTTTGATTTCTTAAAGTTTTTGTTTTTTATTTTTTTTTTTTTAAATTTCATACGACTACCGATACGATATACTGCAGATAAATAATTAAATTTTTAAGGAATAACGTAAATATATTAGAAATTAGTCCCTAAAAAAATAAAATATCATTAATGCAAAAAAGAAAAAAAAAAACAACAAGAGAATTTAAAAACAGTGTTGCCAAATTATTTGAAAAATAAATATAGAAAAAAATAAACTATTATTTAAACTTAAAAACTAACAAATAAAACAAAAACACTTTTTAAATATTGGCATTAATTGAAATAAATAAATAAACAAATAAAGAATTTTTTTAAAAAATAAAACGTTTTAATAAAATTGGCTGCTATAAAAAAATTAAACAAAAACAAAAAAAAAAAACAACTATCGTTTTCTTTCAAACAAGTGGCATTATTTTTTACACTTTTAAATGTTAATTTATTTTTGAATTTTACTTTTTTATAAATTTAATTTTTCTTTAAACCGAGTGCAATATATTTTTTAGTTTTATTTTTTTTTTTAAGAAAAGTATATTTGAAAAACGCACAATAATTTAATTTTTTTGAAATTTATGTTTGTTTGTTTTAATATTTTTTTAAAATAAATTGTATTTTAACGTTTTGTTTTATGTTATTTTAAATTTTATAACGTCCATTATTATTTAGTTTTACTTTTTAATAAAAAAAACTTTATTCAAAAGTATTTTTGTTTTAAGTAATTTTTTATGTTAAAATATAATAATTGTTGTAAACCTAATTTAAGGTACTTATGATTCTTGTATTATTAAGTATATAATTGTTTCTCTTTCTTTCTTTAATTTTATACTTGCTATAATTAAAACCAACCTAATAAATATAATTATAGTAAACAATAAAGTCTACAACTACAATTAACAAATATTTTTAGTAACGTGTTTAGTAAACATATCTCAAGAAAATAAATACAACAATTACAGTTTGATAACGTAAATTTCACATATTAAAAAATAACCTAAAACTAAAATTAAATTAACAAACAACAAATAAATTTGGCTTGTGTGCCAATATCTCCTTAAACTTTATTGAAAGTTTACAGAAATAACTAAAAAATAATAATTTTATTTTTGGCTTAAATTTAGTTTACCAACGAACCTCCAAATAAAAAAAAAATTACAAACTCATTTTCACTTCTTAATAAATTTTCTATATCGAGAAAGTTATTTTCAAAAGCTGTCAAAGGAAATATTGGCCATAGACGTTCAGAAATGTAGTGGAAAATCGCATATACAGGTTGGCGGATAAGTAGCGTTATGATTTATTCAATGAATAACTTTTTTCTTTCTGATTTAATTTAAGGATGGCATTTATTAAAATTTAGAATATAGTTTGGAAATAAAGGTACCCACGTCAAAAGTTGCACTCTTGCGAAAAAGCAAAATTGCAAAAACATTCATACAAACAACCACATGGACAATTATTTGTGTGAAATAATTGGCAGATGACAGTAACCTTTGTCATTCGTATTCATTTGATTACACGGCGGAACAGTAATTTTGCGGTCTGGCATTTGATTGCAAATCTGTACTAATTTGAGGTCGCTGATTTTAAATAATATACAAATATTTCTCTATTAAACAGAATTTTATAACAATAATTAGATTAAAAGTGTATTAAAAACAACTTCCAAATTCAGTCGTTTTACCTTTTCGATTTCCAGCACACCCCTGAATATCTTTCAAATTGTGCCAATTGCTTGCTTGGACCTGACGTACTCTTCCTCATAACTTTTCGTAGATTTTTAGTTCCCTTCTCGGTTATTCGCCTTGAGCAGTTGGATGGCTATTGGCTTATTGGCATAAACCTTACCCTTTAAGTAACATCAAAGAAAAAACGGGGGCCGCTAAATCGGGCGAATGCGGAGCCGAATTAAAATTAGAAAAACGCGATATTATTCGATTATCGCTCATTATTCGATATGATGTTTGTTTGAATAATTGAATGCTGATTTGGACTACTGTGGTTTTTTGTTTTGTGCTGAGTATTTCCATCATAAAATTTTCCAAGTTTCTCAAAGTTAATTCTAAAAAAAAAACGTAAGCAATAAATGAGGAGGTCCATAACAAAACGCAATAATTAAATTTTTCGAGTTTTTTAATTTTTTGATTGAATCCTATTCTACACATTGAAATCTATATTACCTTTATTATAAAGCATTCCAAAACTCAATAAATACACTGCAATTCAATATCAAATATAATGGTCTAGAGCAAAATGTAATATTAAATACAATTGGTTGCAATTTACATAAATCAAAATGATATTATACAAATTAGGGAATGGTAAATCGATTTCGATTCCAATCGAAAATCGATTTTGTGGTAAAAAAAATCGTTTTTTTGCAATCGAATTTACGTATGCGATTTTATACTGAAACCGATTATTGGGCTTTTAAAATCGATTTTTTATTTATATCAAAATTTTGGCAATTTTTAATTGTAATCTTAATTAAATCGATAAATTATGGGCATGCACAATAAAACTTATTTTTTTTGTGCGTACATACATACGTCTGTAGGTATGCTTATGCAGTTTTCCAAGTTTAAAGTTGTAGTCTTACGTATTTATCTATTAGTACCCTTGGTAAACTTCCAACTTTAATATAAGGTCTCTTGTTCTTCAGAAATTAAAGTCATCAATGGACAGTGAACAAAACAGTACTTTACATATCGTATCGAACCAAACACTGAAAGTCAGCCATGGCCTTCCTGTGGAAATATGCTAATATGCAAACAGACCAGTGTGTGAGCAATATTTAAATCTTGTTATAAACAGAGTGAAAAAACAAAAAGTGTGTAATTTATCCTATGACATACGAAATTACAGGAAAGTATCTCTGCATCTTTCTGACATCAATGATATGCAAACGTTTGTTTTCTAAAACTAACTTAATAGTAAGTTAGCAAAAAAACAGTCGCCACCGAGCAGGAACTATTGTCATAATCCTTTGAAATACTAAACATACATTCAGGTTTGTCACATATATCAATTCCCATCAAAAGTGATTTCGTTTTATGTGAAGCAAGATACTAAATCACTTCCACTTTCGATCGGAATTGATTACTGTGACAGGCCTGATTGACTACACAAGAATACAATTTGAATATATATGTGCAATGTACATGCACTTGTTCTTCTAAAGGACATCTCAAAATTTACACATTTTCACTTTTTACAGGAAAATTGTAAAAAGTAGTCATATCTACCCACTGTAAAAATCTCAGTTCAATTTCTCTAGTAGTTTGCCAAAAAAATGCTGGTGTATCCCCCTTTGTGATATAATGTATAAGATTGCAAACTAGTCTTAAACGATTTTGAAATCGATTTTAAAATCGATTTTGACGTTCGATTAATCGATTTCAAAAACCGTAATAAAAAAAGTCGATCGAAAAATCGAAAATCGATTTTGGAATCCATTTACCATTCCCTAATACAAATCTATTCAAACCAAAGAGCAGAAATTCCAGCCCTATTTCAGATCAAAACGCAATATTTTCATACAGTTCAAAGCAAAATTAAATAAAATAAATCCGGACCAAAACGCAATAATTCCAAATTTGCTATCTAAATAACTTTAAAACAAACTGTCAAAAAATAATTAATTTGTGATTAATAGGGCAACCAAAAAAAAAGCAAATGCTTATTTTTTGGTTTACAAGATAGAAAGATTTTGATTGAATACAAATTCTGATCATAAAAAAACAAAGAAAATGAGCTATATTTGTTAGGGTTTTTTTTTGCTTATTTTGGCAATATCGGCTTTTTTTTAGTTATTTTTGCAATATCGGCTTTTTTTTTACTTATTTTGCCATTTTAAGATAATTTTTCATTTTTTTCATACGAAAAAAAACTTATTTAATAAAATTTTGCAAAAATCTTTATTACTATTTTTTTTATGTGCAACTTTTTTTATAAATACTTAAAAAACAACCATTTCTGTGCTGTAACAACTCTGGTTAAAAAAATCGTTCAACGTTATGGTAATATTTTGTGCTTCCCTTGAACAATATCATCCCAACAACCTATTTTTTCTCTGTATTTTATTATAGCTACACTAAAGAGTGCTGATGTGAGAAACACCCTAAAATATTGGTCCTTAAGTATACCGACCAACTCAGAATCACTTTCTGAGTCGATCTAACGATGTCCGTCCGGCTGGCTGGCTGTCTATGTAACCTCGTGCGCAAAGTACAGGTCGCAATTTTAAAGATAATTTGATTAAATTTGGTACGTGGGCTTTAATTTGCACAAGAGCGAATCGGTCCATAATTTAATATAGCCCCCATACAAGCTGCTACCCGAAAGAGGGTAAAGCCCTCCAATTTTAATGCAATTTAAGACATATTTAGATGGATCCATATTTATATGGACACGTAAGGTATGCATTTTTTAAAAAATAGGACCACGAGGTCAATTTCTGCCCATCAGTAACTATTTAACCGATTTTAACGAAATTTAACACATAGATAGATCCCTATTCAAACAGTCATATGCTCTCGAAACTTGTTTTTAAATACTGTGGTGTTGGGTATCATACGGTCGGGCTTGACCGACTATACTTTCTTACTTGATTTTTATGCAACTCTTAGCGGTACTGTACATACTTTTTATAGTGTTGTGTACCATTTTCATGTGTTTATGTTTTTAGTATTAAGCCTTTTTATCAACTTTTTTTATAATTTGCTTGTTTAAGTTCTTTTCTCTTGCAAATTCCATAGCTGTATTTTTACGATCAAATTCCTCAGTCTGTAACGTATTTTACCATCATACTTTGTAACGTCTTATTTCTTTTTAAAAATACATCTGTTAGTTCCCCTTCTCTCTGTTTTTGGTATAGTAACGTCTTTTTTTTTTGCTTTTTTTAATATAGTTTTAGCTATTAAGAATTTCTCTGTATATCAAATATTGTTAATTTCTGCAAATTTTAGTGTTTTACATGAATTTGTAACAAAATTGGAAACAAAAAATCTTTCATTGGTTTTCTAAGTGAACATAGTTATGGACCGTAAGGAAAATGTCCCGTGTTCCAGGAGATATAGGAGACAAAGGAAGGATTTTCGGTATCAAAAGATATTGGTGATATTTTGGAGGCAAGCGGAATTATGAGTCCAATCGTATAAAATATACTTCAGAGCAAATAATCAATATTAAATATAATCCCTTAACATCTGTAGACGTAGTAAGAACTTTTTTTATGTACAAGAACTTGCAGACTCCAAACAGACTTAGTTTTCTTTTCGAAAATTTATTGCATCAACTTATAATTTACTATAACAACGTTTTAAACGAATTAAGTGGAAAATAAACAAGTTTAAATTGCTTTTTTTTTAAATTTTAACATCTTATTTTCATGTTTTTAAACGCTTTTTTAAAACTGTTTTTTTAGTGCTTTTTTTTGGTTGCCCTAGTGATTAATATTATTTTTTGTATACAATACCTCAATAATTGTTTTTTAAAAAAATTATGTGCTACTTACTTACTTAAATTACATTTTGCCGTTTATGCAAAAATATGTTATGGTGTAATTATTGCGTTTTGTTATGGACCTCCTCAAATGTATTTACTTATTAAATCATAACGTAGCTTATGCGCCACTCGATTAAACTTTAGAGGCCCAACAACTCGAAAACTACGCGTTTTCGAGACTTTATTTATTTATTTTTAAATTTTCTATCACCCTATTTGGAAGTGCGTTGGTAGACTAGATTTGTTCCATTTTTTTTAACAAAACAAACAAAATCAACAAATACAAAAAAAAAAAAAAAAAATATATAAAATTAATAAACAATAACAATTAAATAAATATTTTATAATATTTTAAAGAAAAGGGAAGACAAAACCCTTTTAAAGAATAGAAACTTACAACCGATATGAAATTAGTTTTAGTAGATACTTTAGTTGTAGATGAAATACATTCCAAAAAAATAAAAATAAAAAAATAATTGAAATATTGAAATTGACTTGAAAATTATTCGAAAATAAATAAAAACTTTTAAAAAAAACTACAAAATTATTCTAATAAAAATAAATTCCTTTGTTGTTCTATTCAATTAATTAAAAAAAGAGTTGGCGTTAAAGTCAATTGCTCTTAAAAATATTTGTTTGCTTTCTTTAGAGACGGCACACAGTGGGAAATTTTACGAGAAGGCGGTCAAAATTCCATAACTTTTGACTGGATCGGTATTTTTTTATGCGATTTTTTTTGTTCGATAGGTGCGATGTTAGGCTTTAATTTGCGCTATAAAACGTAAAATTCGACTGATGGGACAAAAAGTTATGGGGAGTTCAAAATGCATTTTCATTTTTTTGTTGAGTTTCGGTGTAAAAGTTGAATATTTCAAATATGATTTTTTTATAATTTATCATTATTTCTCTTGTATTTTACAACTGATACTTATTTTTTATTGTCGAACTTAGATCCTGTCAGAAAATGCCAATATTTGGCCCCTATAAATTTTTTAGTCCCAATATTCACAGGGGCCAAAGGTTGGCGTTTTTGGGAAAGACGAGTTGTTATAAGGATAAAACTGAAAAGGAATAATTTGAAAAATGCCCAAATAGCATTCTTGGCTATCGATAACATTTAAGGTAATTCAACTTTTATTTTTGGTTTGAGATGTATGTGTATTTAATTTTATTTTATTGGTTCGCTTTCGCTGTTCTGTATACTGATTTTTTGTCCGTTTTAAATCCAAAAATAGTGCAAATGCTTCTTCTGGAGTAAATTTCATTTCTTCAGTTGGTGTAGGCATACTTTTTAAAATCCTCTTTGTGCGTTTAGGGCTCGCTTCCACTCTTTTTTCAATTATTGCAATTTTTGTTTTCTTATTTTGCGTTGGTTGAATTTGATGCAGAAATGAATCCTTTATCATACTATGAGAAATTTCTTTATTGATATTTGCTAGCTTGCGTCTTCGTGATCTTTCACTGCAATTGTCAATTTGTTTTGCGGGCCGACCCACTTTTCCAGTTTCCTTAGCAGTTATTGACAGCTTCTTAAAAATCAGATCATTTGTTAGCCATTTTTCGTTGCGTAAGTAAAACGTTTTCTTGTTTCTAGAACATTTAAGGTACCGTTTTCTTAATGTTAATAAAAAATTTTTAATTTTTATCTTATGAATCTTATGAAAGAATGGATTATTCATTATGTGTAACACAAAATCTTTTTCATCTTTCTGTTGAAAATATATATCTGCGAGAACTTTATAACTGAACTTAGCCATTGTTTAAACAATAATGAAGGTAAAATTATGAATGCATGCACTTTTATACTCTTGATAGAAGTTTTTTTAAATGATCTTTTGTTACTGCTTCTTTAAAACATAAAAACCCTTTTTTAAATACAAATTTAATCTTTTATTAGCATTTCTTTGAAACATAAAAAACCCCTGTTTTCACAATTTTTAAAAGGATACCATACCGGCAATAAATTAACAGGTAACATATAGGTAATTTTCACGTAAAATATAACTGCGTGCTAGTTTTTTTACCATTTACCTGTTCTTCCATTTTTTTAAATTAATTTGCAATTTTCAGGTAATTAAACTATGTAGTTTATGTTGCGGCTATTTACTTATGTTTAACCTTTTAACTTACTCAGAAATCTAACGTGTTAGTCTATTTATGTCGCCTATTCGTTTTGCAGCATCCGTTCACCCACAATAAGTTCATAACAATGGCAATACCTTTACCATCTCCAAATTAATTGATAACCTGACGTGCTAGATAATTTATGTGGCCTGAACTGCTTTATTTGTCGAAAATTCTTTAAGATTCACCTTCTTTAATTTCAGTAATGTTTCCTTGCAGGACTTATTTTTTGAACCGAATATCTTACCTTGGGTCACAGAAATTGCTGTAGTTCGCAAGGTCGTATCCAGACGTGCGTACAATGGGGTATAGAAATGTAGGTTAGATTCTGGACTACAAGAGAGTATAGGTTTTTTTTTGACGCATTTTGACGCTCAGGACTTATGCTCTATAAAGTAGGAAATTTCCGGGAAATTTTGACATAAAAAAAAAAAAAAAAATTAAAAAGTTCTAGAGGTCGCAGAGTTTAATGCTTTAAACCACGTATAGCTAATAAAATAAACTAATACACAAAACTTATTCTGTCAAAAAATCTTAAAAAACAAAAAAGTTATGAGCATTTCAACTTCAAAAATTGACTCAGAAATTCAAAACTATAACCAAATATTGAGAAAGTCCATTTCGGACCACCCTGTTCTCAATGAAATAGTTGAAATAGGGTTTTAATTTTTTGGCTCCCGAGGTTCACTAGTATTTACTTTCACATGAATAAAAAAATTTTAAAATCGGAGAACAAAAAAAAAAATAATTTTGGCCGCCTTCTCAAAATATGAACCAGTGTGCGGCATGGAGGTTAGGCTATCTAATAGTTCTAAGCAGTGTTCGAAAATAAACAGAACATTATTTAGCGTTCGGCTCACACACTTAGGAAAGATTTGTTTTAGTGTTTGTGTAAACAAACACAACCTTTAATACCGTTCGTATATTTTTTGTTTGTGTAAAATTATTTTGCTGGCTTTTTGTTTCGAATGTGTATTTTGTTTTTGTAAAAAATGTTTGGTTTTATTTTACTACCCAAAAGAGCGCTAAACGAACGAACATTAATGAGTTGAACCGATCTCAATCACTCAATTCACATGAGGGCTTTTACGACGTCGATTTGTCGACGTCTCTTTTGGTTTGTTGGCGAGCGGTGTAGAGAAGAATGAGGGGTAAACAAAACGACTCGTTTTGTGTTGTTCATGTCGTTTTTTATATTTCTCTTTTAACTTTTTCTTTTTACGTTTTATTCTTTTTCTTACTTTGAAGTGTGTGGTTGAAAATACAGTGAGACCTCGATTATCGATAATAGACGCGACCGGCAGCATTCTTGATTATTTATTTTTTGACGTGTTTCTTATTTTATGTAAATATATAATGTATTATTATGTAAACACGAGGAAAAAAGTAATTTTGGCAGAACATGCTTTCAGTACGTTGGGAAATTCTCTTTCTTCGTTTATTTAAATTTGTTTTGATTGTTCAAAAGTAAACGAAAAAAAGATAATTCGTTTATAGTTTCGGATAACAGAGGTAATGCCGGATAATAGAGGTAATTTAAATCAATGCAAAAAATTTTTTATTTTCCAGTCAATTGAAGCTGCCGGTTAATCGAATGACGGATAATCAAGGCCATACTGTAAATAAAAAAAAGACATGCAACCAAAAATCATCGTATGAACGCAAAGAGATTTTGGAAGTTGCTTTAAAAGGAAATCAAGATAAAACGACGTCGTAAAAGCCCTCATGTGAATTGAGTGAATGAAGTTTGTTGTTTTTTTTTTAAATAAACCGAGCGGAATTAAATGTTTTCATCTTTTTGTTAAGTTCGATAAGAACAGTATTATTTTTGTAATCGAAAGATGACAAACAGGGAACCGTTATTTTTTTTTAATGATTTTCTACACAAACGCTATTAGCGTGCTTAATGCTATGTTCATACGACGATATAAACCACTCGCCTCGCTCTCTGAAACTAGTTTGCCAAACATGCTGTTCATACGATTCATTCTTGTTTCATTTTAACACTTTTTTTTGTGTTGTTAGTGTGATTTTTTTTTTAAATAGATAAAAAAGTAAATAAAACTTAAAAATATATTATTTAATACTTTTATTAATATTATTATATTATAATTATCACTTTATTTTATTAACATCAATTTTTACTTTGTTTTTTTCTTTGTTTTGATTTTTTTTGAGAGCTAGTTCAGATAAACTAACGATAAATGTTATCAAAATTGGAGATGATAGTACATTTTTCCTGTTTCGCAGCCTGTTTCAAAATGAAACGACCCGTTTCGCTCACAAAATTTTGTATGGGGAAACAAGTCGTTTCAATCATGTTTGGGGCGCGAAACAGGAATAAGAGAGCGAAACTCGAATATTGCTGTCCGTGTGAACATGGTATAAGAAGACCTAGTTCTAGTTTGCGACTAGGCAGAAGTAAACAAGCGTTAGTATAGAGCTGGAAAACTATCGATAGACGCAACATTCGATATTTTCGATAGTTTGTTGTAGAATTCCTTAATTTAATTTTTCAGTGGTTACCATATGTTTCCATGTAGCAATTGAAAGAAATACAGTTTTCCCAATTTGGAATAAAGTTTAATCTATCTTAGATTTTTAGCCATTGTCCTTATCACAAGCTATAATTTTTTCAAATATGTATAAAAATATACACACAGTATGCAACAATTCGGGTTAATATATTTTGTTTAACAATATTCATTTTTCATTTTTCAATTTATTTTCGATTGCATATGAAGTTAAATTTTCAAAATTTTAAGAATAATAATGACCACTGCGTAGCAGTGTTGCCAATTTAGCTGTTAAGTGGCTAGATTTAGCCATTTTTCATCCTGTTTAGCCATTAAAAAATGAGTTTGGCCATTAGCCATTTTTTTTTAGCCATTTTTCAACTTGTTTAGTCATAAAATTGTTTTTGCCGTTTTTTTTTTAAATAATTTTTATTTTATTATAAAAATTTATAAAAGTAAAATAAATATGTTTATTAATTAAAACGCCTTCAATTTAAATCACAACTTTCACAAATGTTGAAAAACGCTATAAACGATGATGATAAAACATCTTTCAAAATAGAGGAACAGTATTCCAATATTAAATTTATAAAATGGATCAACACAAATATCGGTGTTTCTTTCTGGTTGCAAGTATTTCAATAAAGAGGTGAATTTTTTTTAGAAATTTTAGAATTGACTATAAATTTGCTCTCACTTCCATGGTCTAATGCTGAAGTAGAGAGGGTATTTAGCCAAGTAAACAACGTTAAAAGTAATTTGAGAAATAGGTTACATTGAGCAACCGGTAATTCGATTTATTAATTAGGTAAATATTTTTACCATAACAATAAAATATTTATACCAGCACCACAATAGTGGAGAGGGTACTTTGCGTTTGTGCTGATGTTTGTAACACCTCAAAGTATTAGTCCTAAGCCCATCTTTACGTACACCGATAGACTCAGAATTCCAAATTAACGATGTTTGTCCGGCTGGCTGGCTGTCCATGTAAACTATGTGTGGAAAGTACAGGTAGCAAATTTGCGGATAATTTAATAAAATTTGGTACATAGGTTCTAATGTGGTGTAGGGTATCATATAGTCGGGGTTTACCGACTATACTTTCTTACTTGTTTTTTATTGTAGAAATGGACTCATAATGTTGGGTAAATGTTGTCGTGATTATGATTTACCTTCCAATTATTTAAAACTAATAGGCACGAGTGATTCCTATGAGATAAACAATAACGACATCGAATTTATCGATGATTTATTTTTTTAAATATCTATCAAAATATTAATTTACGTTTATTCTTATTTAAGAAATTGATCTTAACTTTCAATTTCATCGTAAGCAACTTTAAATGAATTATTTCTGTTTTGTTATTGAATTTTAATGTGTTTTTATTTAAAAAAGCTTTTAGCCATTTTTTAGGCCATTTGTAGCCATTTTTTTCAGTAAATTTAACCATTTTTGGTCACCAAGTTTTGGCAACACTGCTGGGTAGTCTGCAAAAAATTTGAATTTGTATTGAAAAAAATAAAATAAATTTCGTTGGGGAAAATATATTGAAACAACAATAAAACAACGCAACTTTGTTTTTGCTTTCAATATAAATTTCTAAACTACAATTTTTGAAAACCAGTTATATTTAGGGTATTCATTTAATCGGGCTTTTGCTTTAATCGGTTAATCGCTCGATTAATTAATCGAGGTTTTGGTTAAATCGGTTAATTTTGTTATTGATCGGTTAACCGATTAATAAGGTCTTTTTTTCTAAATTAAGTTATTGCAATAAATAAAAATTAAAAACTATTTATTATTTGGAGTTTATTAGTAAAAAAACAATAACAAAACAATTCTTGAACTAAAACGAGCAAACAAAAAAATAATTAATAACTATGTAATACATATTTTTTAATTAATACATATTTGGGCTATTCACAAGGTCGTCATAATGTCCTAAATAATATTTTACAATTGTTTAGAAAAAATATTGTTGTGTTTGAAACAAAATAAAAATTTTAATGCTGTGTTTATAATTTCGTCGTAACTGTACATAAGAAATCTAAATTAAAAGTGCTTGCCCACAGCAGTCATATATATTTCTTGTAATTATTTTAAGACATATTATGTATTTATTAAAAAATAAACTGTAAGATCATTTTATTAATCATTTTAAGAAGATCTTATAAAATAATGTTTTATAAAAATAAATTGGTTTAAAAGTTGAGAATTTAAGCGATTCTTTTCTTGAGTTTTGATAAACTTGACTTGGAAAAAATTATTTCACTTATCGAAGATGTTGGAGAAATCGAAAGCAACCCAAAATACAGATTATCTAATTTTTCAGTAATTTTTCTTTAATCATTTTAATCTTTCATTATGGCATTAGAGTCCTGTTTTAATTTTTTAAAATTTTTAACACTTCTAATCGTTTTGGTTAATTCTGTTGTTGTGTTACTATCGAGAGTTTTTTCTGTTGTCAGATCATCATCTAACTCATCCTGACAAAGCTCAGCACCGAACATTCTGCAAAAAAGTTTATTTCCAAATTTCTTAATTTCTGTTTTTGCACAGTATTTTAAGAATTTAATTCTAAAAGAAAAAATATATTTCTAAACACAACTTTTTTGGTGTACTTTGGTAACTTTTTTGGTGAACTTTGGTGCAAATAACATTGTAAAATTCTACATGGTTGCATTGTAGAATGCATTTAAAAAGGCGAGTTGCTTTGCAACTGACGTTTTGGAACTCACCAATAATTAAAAACACAAAAAAATATGGTTTAATAATTTAAAAAATTAAAAATTTGTTTACATCGGCTAATCGGTTAATCGACTGAAATTAACCGGTTTAATCGTTAATCGAAAAAAGCCAATTTTAAATTAACCGATCAGTTAATCGGGTAGTAATTAATCGGTTAACCGATTAACGGTTAACCGAAAGAATACCCTAGTTAAACTTTAATAAAAGGTAAAATCACTTTAGTATACTTTTTTATATAATTTTTTTATATTTGGCGATTTTTCGCGAATCTTTTTTACCTAAAATCTAAAAATATTAAATATTGGCGATTTTCGATGTACTATATGACGACTCAAGTAAAAAACAATTTGAGAACCCTGGTACATACATTTGTAAAATTTTTTGCTTTGACATTAGGATAAGCAAGGTTATGCAAATATGGTTGGTCCTTAAGCCGACTAGATAACTGCAGCAGCTGGCTAAGCTGAGCGGCAACGACGGCTGGCATGTTGTTGTCAGAAAGAAACAAAAAATTATTGATAATATTCTTAAAAAAGATTTCAACTATAGTATCGCTACCGAAAGTAAACTATCGATAGTCCAATGGAAAGAGAACTATCGATAGTACTATCGATTGCTTGCCAGCTCTACGTTAGTACCATGATCCGTATTATCAGAGGCCACTGTATGATATGCAGAATGGCGGTGTTAATATTATCTGACTTATCGGGCTTATGTCGGTTGTGCCATGATGAAATAAACAGTTGGCATTACTACGCCAGATGGCGATTTGTTGCTCTACACCTTTTCCAGATGTAATTCAGATTAGTCAATTGTAATTCAGAAAATAATAAATGTAATAAAGAAAAATCACTAAAAATACGCCAGCCTCTCTTTTGCGGCAAGAGCCGTATTCTCTGATGCTTAATCCCATTGAGAATATTTGGTCTTAAATAAAAGCCTATGCCTAAAGCAACATTCCTTTTCCAAACGTTGCTGGTTATAATTAAATAAAAATAAATACGAGTAGTTAATAATAAAACTTGGTTGCTTTCTGAATTTTAAAAACGGCCATAAGATGTAAAATAGATCTAAATGTTGGGAGCCTGCTGATTGAATTTATCTGTACGGCAAATAAATAATTGGAAGATGAGGGCGGGCTTACTTTGCGACAGAATAGAAGCAAATGAAACTGAGAAAACCGAATTTCTTTAATCTGCGTTTTTTTGTTGAGAAAAAAAAAATATAATCGGCTTATGAGAAAAGCGCAGTAAAAGTGAACACATATAAATATAAAATCAATAAACTTGATAATAAAAGAATAAATTTATCATTATGTCTAAAGCCTAGTACTCTGTTCGAACTTGCGAAAAATGTTGAGCAACATTTATTATTTCGCACGAAAATTTTGTCATGTATCAATATTATCTATCTTGCGGTTTTTCAAAACTTAACGTTTTTATTAGATACAAGTATACAACATTATTGTGCTAAGGTAAGCAAAAACCATAGTTGGGGGTAGTGCACTAAAGGAGTGTCTCGGTAGGCTAGCTGGTAGCGAGCTAGTCTATCAGCGCCGAGGTTGCGGGTTCGATTCCCGCCAGAGACTCTGGTTTCTTTCCTGCAGACAAGCATAGAGCTTCGCGGGATTAGCTTAGGAAATTAAAAAAAAAAAAAAAAAAAAAAAAAAAATATTGATTTAAATCAACATTGCAATCTCACTAAATAAAACTGCAAAAAAATTAGTTTTTACTATTTTTTACCAGCTTTAGTAAGTGATGATTGGTATTTTTTTTTTCACTATCACTAAAAAAAATAAAGTGGTATTGCAAATTTTTTTACTAACACTAACTGTGATTAAATGCATAAAATCTGCACTCAATTCAAATATGTAGTTCAAAATTTGAACTTGCAATCAAAAAGCTGTACAGAAACATAATGTCACTAAAATTTTAAAAATTTTCTGATTTTTCTGATGATATGCTAAGCAAAGGAAATTAAACTAAATGAAATTCTGTCAATAACGGAATAATTCTTGGCTTTAATCATGAAAACACAAGTTTTGTATTTTAAATTTTGTGCAAAATTTTTAGTTGCAGTCAAATGAGTGAAGAAAAAAAATTGCAATGAACTGATGATTGCTTTTTGTTAAATCAAACTATTTTTTTAGCGCAAAATTTTTTAACATTACTATCACTCATGTTTAGTAAGATTGCTAGTTTTCAATTCATCACTCAACATCGACAAAATGTTTGCAATCATTTTGAACTATCACTAAGTATGAGTTGAAACTTCTACATTAGTGCACTACCCCCATCTATGACAAAAACCATGTGTTTTTACAATTGTCATTAAAAAAGTAAAACAATATTATTTTTATAATTTCCTAAAGTAAAAAACAAAAAATTTAATTTTATTAATAATTTTTGCACTTTTCTACATTTTTCTTTTTGAAACGCTTGTTATAAACCCCACTTCACAAATACAAAATAAAAAATTACAAAAAATTATTAGCTGTTGCTTAAAATTCCGTGCGAAATAATATGAGCTGCACTTGTTTCGTACGGAAAATAAAAATGTTGCTAGAAACATTTCGCATGTTTTTCGTAATATACGGGCCTGTTCTAAAAATCACGTGATTTCAAATCACGTGTTTTTGAAATCACACGTGTGATTTTGTGGTGTTCTGAAAGTCATACCGTTTTTGTGTTTCTCGGTGTGCATTCGGCAATTGAAGATCTCACCAAAACACACAAAAACGGGACACTAAAATATCACACATATGATTTTAGTAGGCTTTCACAGAAATTTTTTTTATATTGAGTTTGAAAACATTTCGCACGAAATACTGAACAGAGTACCAGGCTTAATAAACGAGAATTTTTTTCAGTAATTGCATATCTTTACGAGCTCTCAAAGACAATTATCGGTAACAAACGAATTTTGACTTTGAAACGACAAATTATTGTCGTGAAATATTTCAGAATTTCGGTAACGGTCTACGCGCTTCGGCCAAAATATTTTCTATGAATATGTTTACTTGAAAAGCAAGGAAATTGTTTAACTTTAATAAAAATGGTTAATGTATGTATGTGTGTGTAATGTTTATTCACAAGTATATGTATATTTTAAGCACTACCCTGAAGAAAACCTGGGTTCAAGTGCCTCCAAGTCACCAGTTTTGTCGACTATTTTGGTGACATTGTCAACGAAGTGTCTACACTACACTAAATTTGCCACTATATTTGGCTTTGATACGAAAAAAATTTATGAATAACAACTAAGAAGTACAATTCCTATATAAGTTGAAGAAATAATAAAAAAAGATTGTTATGATTTCGTACTCGTACCAAAAGTGTAGACTTCATTTACTAAAATGTACTAGTGATTCTCTGGTTCCAATGTCTAAATATGTTCACAAAGGAACTACCTAGTCAGTAGTACCAACGTCAGTAGTAGATTTCCAATGACACGCACATGTTAAATGTCTATAGTAAATAACATTGTCTGGGGTATAATAAGTCACTAGTACTGGTGACTGTGTCAATAGTGAATCAGTACAGATTCTCTAGTGACATTGCCTGCCGGGTAATAACATTTAATGGTTAAATTTATACTTTATCAACACGCTATAATTAATTGATCAATTACAATTTAATCTGCTATAATAAATATTTAATAAATATTAGGCATTACAAATGATCACACAACAATAAAAAATAAATAAAAATTGTTTTATTGAATGACCAACAGTAAAATTAAATTATAAACCAAAAGAAAAAAAAATGTTATCAAAAACTAGAAAAAACAAATTCTTTATAAAAAAATTATAGAATGTTTGAATATAAATGTAGAAAGCAAAACAAAATAAGCTAATTGACAGTCAGACGGACATTTAGACAGCTAGTTAACTCATTCATAATCAAGCGGCAAGTACATTTAAAACGAAATATATAGAAAATTTGAAATTAAACACACTAAATTAAAATATGACTTAATTTGAAAACATGAAAACGTTTGACTTATAAAAGAAATGATTACATTGTTTAACTGATTAATGTTTTTTTTTTTTTTAGCAAAATATTACATCTGTATCAATATGAACACATATTAATTACGTGCTTTTTTTAACTCCCACCCCTGATACGAGGGTTACCTGATTATATTTTGAGCCTTATGGCGTTTTCTTTTCTAAGTAAAATTCTGCATTTATTCTGCCTTTTACATTTTTTTATGTTCTTTTCTGAAAAAACATTTGTTATTTTAAAAGTGTAAAGCGTTCTTTTCTGATGATGTTCCCTTTAAAATTAAAAAAAAATGCTACATGTTCAACACTCATTTTAATTGAAGGGGCATAAGTGCAGCACAAGATCAAGGCGAATTCAGTACAAGGTGGTGGCAAGTTTCGAGCCGTAAACGATAACAATGCAATTTAAAAACATCTGGTGTTTCTGTTGGTTTTGGATTGTTTTAGTCTTGCCACCACCTGTAATTGAATTTACCTTGACCTAATTGTACTTTATTGTTTAATGCCGAAATTTGTGTTCTTTTATTAACGTAAAATATCAAACACTTCTTAAAAATTAGGGTGCATTTAAAAATGTTGCCAAGTCACATGTTACACTTATGCAACACTTTTTTTTAAGAAAAGAAAACGCTATTTATAACACTGTGTGTCTACAGGTGCCATCTGACATTTAGAATTGAAAGTTAAACGTTGTTAGCCATAATTTTTTTTAGATCGTTAAGTCATTTGAGCTCAACTTGTGTTGTTTTAGGCCGGGATACGCTATACTTCACAATATAACGATTCATTCCCACGAAAATCTAACTGAATTCTATTCGACATAAAACAATTTCTGCAAAATCTGTATGAATCAGATACTTTACAAGAAAATGTAACTCTGATCGCATAGAATCTATCATTTTATGAAAATTTTCATAAACGTGTGCAAGTCGGATAGACTTATCCAAAAAATCTGTCACTCATTTAATTTTTAAGGGGACACTTTATAATTGTTCGACTGAATAGAATAGTAAATCGTCAGCTTAACAGTAACTTGAAAATTTTGTCGTAGCGAACTTTGTGCGATGAATTTTTAAGACTTTTGACGTGGATTATAAGACAGTGATAACTCATCTCAACTTTGTTCGATTAGAACCTATTCTTGACCACAATGAAAAGCTTATACAGTTAGGGACAAAATTGTTCACGAAATTATAAGAAATGTATGTAGATCATGAAAACTATTAAAGTTTCAACTTGGAAACTTTCTAAAACTGTTGTATGGTTTTCTACTTTCTATAGTAAAACTATGTAAACTTATTTTCAAAAGTACCGTTAGTTTTTATATTTATACTAAGTTAACATCCAAACCATATGTGTGAACAATATTGACCCTGTGTGAATCTTTCATAACAATTTCAAGTTTTATCTGTGAGATTTACTTTTAAAGTGAGTAAATTAATTCATTAATAATATAAAAAATTAATATTAATAATTTGAGCAAATAAATTTTGCCTAGTTTCTTTAAGAACGGTTAGTCAAAAGCGGCACTTTTAAAACAAAGCATTGTGAAAAATTTTAAAAAAGATCACAAAAATACAACATTTCAGAGAGATTTGATTGTAAAATAAAAAAAGTGTAGTTTGGATACCAAAAGCAACAAAGCTGGTCGCCCAAAAAAAACTTTCGCCAAAAGATTTTCGCGAATTAAAGCGACTTATTGTTACTGGTGTAGTCAATATAGCTATTAAGGTCCGGCAAATACTGAGCATAGAGTACAATTTAGATGTAAGCACTAAAATCGTACGAAGTTGCTTAAGTTCTAGTAGATTAGTAGCCAGAATAAAGATCTACAACCCACCTTTTAGCAAAAATTAAAGCTGAAAACGGCTGAAGTTTGCAAAAGAGTAAGAAAAATTCAGTTTTAAAGATTGAATGCGTGTAACATGCTAAGATCGGACAAAAATTATAAGAGTGAAGCCAGTCGGACGGCAGTAAGCATGGCTGGCGGAATAATATTAAATATTAAAATTTTGATGATCTCATAAATGACTTGAGATTGTTATCGCGGGAACCAGTTTCGAGCACTCCGCTTATTCAGAAGAAAAATGTGTGCCAAATAATACATAACCATCCTTAAAGACCCGTAAATTCCAAGGTTAGCCATATTCGGCTAAGAACCCCGACAGGGTGATATCATTATGCAGGACAACGATCTTAAGCATACTTCAGAAATAGCTAAAAGTTAGCTTGAAGAAAATAAAAATTCGAAAATAAATTTACCTAATTAGTAGCCAGAGTTGTACCCACTTGAGTACCTTGGTCCATTCCAAAACGCAAAATTTGTTTGCTCAGCCTAACACTGCATATAAGCTTTGGGAGCTTGCCGTTAAAGCTTGAAAAAATAAAGCCGAAAATGCTAAAAACTTTTCTAAAAGTATGGTAAAAAGGACTAAGGCAGCTTACAAGGGCAAAGGGACAACACACCAAACGCTAGGACCCAAATACAACTCTAACTGCGGTCATAATTGTTCACACTCAAAACCACTTTTTTTTTTTTTTTTTAACTCCCTAATCTAAACCCCGCGAAGCTCTGCGCTTGTCTGCAGGAAGGAAACCAGAGTCTCTGGAGGATCGAACCCGCAACCGCGGCGCTGATAGACTAGCTCACTACCAGCTAGCCTACCGGGGCACTTCTTATAGCGTGTAAAATATTATGAACACATATTTTTTTGGAAAAGTTTTTATTTTTAAGTTTTTGAAATGTTCTACATTTCATATAGTTAAAATATTAAATAATATAAATAAAACAAAAATGTACAGCCTATTTTGCCAATAACACTAATTTTGTGAACAATTTTGTCCCTACCCAGCGGGAAGGCCTCTGTACATCCAAAAGAATGTACAAGGCCTTCTTGCTCCATTCCATACTCATATCTTTTTTACACACGTTGTCATTGCGGAGAAGGCCTTCCGCTCTCGCTTCTTCAGCAGGTACATAAGAAGGGTAACGGGACCAAAAAAATTGATTTTGCTTTTGCTTGTGCAAAAAAACAATACAAAAAATGTTACTCCGTCTCTACTCCCTTCTCATAGAAGCGAGTGTGGAAGGTGTATCTTATCTTTTATACGAAAGAACCGAAGCCTTCTATGAGGCCTTCTTTAGCAGTTAGATAAGAATAGTAATTGAATCAAAAAATCTTTTAAGTAGGCCTTTAAAAAGGCCTGAAGTAAGAAGGTCTTCTGAGTTTTCCCGCTGGGTAACTGTATATCGAATTTAAGACATCCTTAGACACTAGTATAGCTGTCAAAAATATTTGTTCGCGTTGGTTCATGCAAAATGTGTCAAAAGTTCAAAAAACCGCTCGTATCAATTTGTCTAAAAAATATGTGTATAACATCTATGCAGATGGTAAATCTATGCATATAAGCTCAAGTTAAAACATCAATCCCCGTTGAAGCCGTTGCAGTAAAATACGGCTGAGTTCTAAAATATCATAATATTTTGCAGTCAAAGTCAAAAATGTATATAAGAGTTGATTGATGCACACAGTTTGCTTATTGTGTACGCATCGATAACATTTTTTTGGTGTACTTTAGGCTAGATAACATTGTAAAACTCTACACGGTTGCATTGTAAAATACATATAAAAAAGCAAGTTGCTTTGCAAGCGACGTTTTGGCACTTAACCTATCGTATTTACACACTTTGAAAAACAATTAAGCCATTTTCGATAAAAAAAAATTACTAATCACCCCTATCTTCAATTAAATTTCCCTCGAAATGTGTTCTCGTTTCCTTTAAAAATTTATTGGGAAAAGTAAAATATCGATGGAAAAAAACTGTTCTCTTTTTATAAACGGCAGGCGTGACCAGTGATGCCGGGAGATTTTAAAAATTCCTACGCTTATAAAAAAAATTACTATTTTACCCTACAAACACTTTATCCTCCTTCATTCTATTTTGAATTTGTACAATTTATTTTCAGGTGCATTAATTTAGGTTCATTTGAAATAATAAAAAAAAATAACAATATTGGACAAAAAAAAAGCGGCATGTTCTGTAAGTCACTTGATTTTAACCCTCAAATCACCTTCAAAAATACTTACGTTAGCTTCCCTCGTGTGTGATTTTTCACACATATGCAATGTATGTACATACTTTTTAAATCAGACTTGCGATATTGTGGTGTTCCGCTTTTATGTGTTTTAGGTGTGATTTTCAATTGGCGAAAGCATACCGCAAAACACAAAAACGGTACTATGTATATTCAGAACCCCACAAAGTCACGCGATTTGAAATCACGTTTCCCAAAACTAAAAGTTACAAATTCACAAGTGAAATACATTTGAAACAAGACAAATATTGGTCAACATCATCAACAGAAGTAAGAAATCTTTCCATGTTTCCCTACTTGTAAAATTTTTAAAATAAAGCCCTACAAAAAGTGAAATATTCCTATACCTGGCATCACTGGTCGTGACTGTCTTTTTGTAGACAAAACAATTGCTGTCTTTTTTTTGTATTAGGCTCAAGATATAAATAGAAACTTTCGTAGTGTTCACAGACTGTTTCTAGATATTTGCTAAATTCAATATTTGCAATTAAACTAATTAAATAATAAAAGTCGTTTAATTACAATAACTTTATTTTACGCCTTTTAAATTATCAATTTGTTTGCTTTATAAAAAATAACTAATTAGACACTTATTGGCACATAACGAAATTCTAATATTATTTGATTTAAACGTGTTTTTTATATTCACGTTTCTATTATTTTTTCTGTCATAATGATAATTTTACGTTTTAAAAAAAAATTTTTTTCTGAATACATAAAAAAAGCTTAAAGTTAAATTCTCTTAGAAGAGAAGTGTAAAACAGTTATTATATCGTCGCTTTAGAGTGTAAACCTGCTAACTAACTTCTAGCAAATTTTACTTCTAATGTTTTCTATTTCTACTTTAAAAAGCAAACCCATATCGCTCATTTGCTGCAAGACCGGCATAACTCAAAAAATGAAATTTTGAAGTTGGAGATGCAGAATGGTTCGCTTTGTTTTTCTTTATATTGTGTATTAAATTCATTTTTATATCTTTTATACTTTCCCAGTTTGAAGAGAATGTGTCTTCTTTTTTTCAAAGTAGTTTCTAAGTAGTAGCAAATTAAAAACTTTAAATGCGTTTATCTCGAAATGGATTTTTTTGAGTTATGTCGGTCTTGCAGCAAATGATCGATATATGTTTGGAGCTGGGTACAATTCGCTTGAACTGATATTTGTAATGCATAAGCGTAGTGCTAGGTCACACATATTAGTTCAAGTCTTGATTTTTTGGAGAGTGGGGTAAAGAGAATGGAAACGGGATGATAAAGTTAGTACAATTGCACTTTTTTCAGTACTATTAGCATTGCAAATGTACTGAAGTACTCCAACGACATGTTTAGTACAATTTAAAAATTGCATATGATTAAGTATTTTTTATTACATTTTTTACAAACTATTTCTTCGATTTAACAACACTAATGTTCAGTCACATCAAACCAATGCTGCCAATTTAGCCATTTAGTGGATAGATTTAGTGGAAGACGAATTGACTTGAAGGTGAGGTCATCTCTACAACAACACTGCTTCTGTGGTCGGATTGTCAAAAATATTACTAGTAAAAAAAAATAGATTTGGTTACATAAAAAACTAGTTTGTATACAAATTTTGACAAGTCGACCACCGTGAATTCACTAGCGAATTCGTCTTTGATTTAGCCATGAAAAAAAATTAATCTAGCAATTAGCAATCTTTTACCTTTTCTATTTATCCAAATTTTCTTGAAGGTTTTAAAATTTTTATACCAAAACATGTTATAAATTCAGCGTTATTGTTGTTCTATGTGTGTTCTAATGTTAAATTTAGTCAGTTAAGGCGTATGACTTTTAAAATAAAGAAAAAAAAATCAATTTTATCGA
The DNA here is from genome assembly GCA_963931875.1 of Pollenia griseotomentosa. Lineage (NCBI taxonomy): Eukaryota > Metazoa > Arthropoda > Insecta > Diptera > Polleniidae > Pollenia > Pollenia griseotomentosa. The sequence goes on along the minus strand of OZ007563.1, from coordinate 16,896,229 downwards.
TAATTTGAGCATTTCATTATTTAAAGATTTTTCTTATGCTTAATTTAATAATGCCATTATTAGCCACGATTTTGCCATTTTTTACTAAACATTTTACCATTTTTAATAGTGAGGAGTTGGCATTACTCAGTAATGATTACTGCATCAAACCAAAACTGTACTTTTGATATTTATTTTCACAGCAGTAGCGAGAGCAAGAGTTTACTTTTTGAACATAAAACTGAAACTTCAAAGCAACAGCATAAAAATTCAAACTTTTGCTTCTCTGCTGTCAGTTTTTTTAACGCTGGTCTACTTCTAAATTCCCTATTATTTATCGAATTTTTCTTTTTATTATTTGTTGAATATATATTTAAAATACATCTGTAGAGTACAAGTGAATTTTAATACATTTGTTGTTATTCTAAAAATTAAACTAGTAAAAATATTTTTTTTTCTCTGGGTTTTAGTACAGTTAGGGTCAAAAAAGTACAATATTTTACTGAATTAAGTACAATTTTGAAAATGTCATTTGTCATCCCTGGACTGGATCGTACTCGTCAATTTTCTCTAGATAATTTGAGGTTCAATACGGTAAAGAACAAGAAAATTGACAACACAAACTGATTGCATTGAAACACACACGCAGGTCCAAAGGAGAATAAAAAAAAAACCTTTTTAACATTAAAAATTAAAAAGCTTTATGTCTATGCAGCGTTGCCGTTTTGGTTACTTTTAACCAAAACTGGTTACTTTTTTTCTCAATGTGTACTTGTGTACTTTTTTTCCATTTTGGTTACTTTTTTTCAACACAAAAATAACCAATTTTTTGTTTTGGAGCAAGAACTACCCGCTCTGCTTTTTTGACCTTTAAAAATTGTGTGTGGTATTTGTGCATCTTAAACCAATACTTTTTTCATCTAGTTAAAAATAATTTTTTTTAGAACCTTAAGCTTTAACAGACTATCAAGTGTAAATGGCCATTATCTGCTACTCTTCATGCTTCATATGGCTAACTGAAACACTTTTCTAGATAAATGAAAAGGTCAAAGGCAATTCCGATCCGATCCCGTTTAATATAAGTATGGGCTAAAATCATCTATAATTCAAAGATCTACCGCAAAATTTAGCTCAATTTTGCACTTTAATAATATAACACACAGTAAGAGCTCTTGATATAAAAAGAATGAAAGCTATAGCTCATAAAATTTTTAAAAATGACGAAAATAAGTTTGTATAGGAAGTGCCACTTCCACTAAAAATTTCGAAAAATTGTATATCCTATTGTTCTTTCCCGAAATCGGTCCAGCTGCTAATGAGCCTACAATATACAAACAAACACAATTTCTTCTTTAGACATATTTTTAAACTGAAGTGCGAACAAAATAGTACTTTTGATACAAAATAATTTTGGTTACTTTTTTTCGCTTTTGGTTACTTTATTTTTACATTTTGGTTACAAAATTTTTTTGGTCGTGGCAACGCTGTACCTATGTATATTTAAAACAGTGATAAGAACGTGCGGCTATTTAAAACTACATATATATGAGGAGGTCAATAACAAAACGCAACAACTCCACTTTTTAAGTTTAATGTTTTTTTTTGCTGATTAATATAGAACATACTAAAAACCCTTATAGTCATTGTTTTAACGAATTTATTTACTTTGAAGCGGACCAAAACACAACTTTTTCACATAGGTCCTGTTCGGAAATGCATCACTGCGCTGTATCAGAAAAGAAAAATTTTTTTAATGCCGATAAAAAATAATTTAAATATTTTTTTTTTTTATGTGACTATTATTTTTGTGGAGTATTTGACAATTCTACTTCACTGATGTATATTTAAGCTTTTGAAATTACTGATGCAGCGCAGTGATGCATACTTACATACATCGTAGTGGCTTAAATTCATCTGTTTTTTTGTTCATTTATCCAAAAATTGTAAAAGTGAAATTGTTCCGTTTTGTCCCCATTTACAATGTGGCAAGTAAAAGGCAGATAGACGAAGTTTGTAGGCGAGAGAGAAAAAAAGCAAAGTATGTCACGCATACAGCGTCGCCCCCTTAACAACAAACTTCGTCTGTCTGTCTTTCCGTTGTCACATTGTAAAAGGGGAGGATATGGAGCTCCTCATACGTATACTTTATTTTAGGAGGGCTTTCTTTCAATTTAGAATTTTTCAATTTTAGTAAATTTTGGTCGCCGTCAACGATATGCGTGAGTGGCGTTCTTAACGTCTGTATTTTCACATCCGCTTTGAGCGGAATATAATGCCTTTATAACGTAACGACGTACTCTCTTTTAATAGTTTTCGACATGAGTTACATACACATTTTTTTCTCTGTTTTCGAGAAACGATGGATTATTTTGTTTCACGTCTTTTCGATACCAGAAGTTCTTTCCAAATTTACAGTACATGGGTACAGGTTACCAATTTTTTTTTGGCATCGGTCAATATTTGACCATAGCTCCCATACTTCATCATTACCGAAACTAGCTTTTAGTTCCATATTATAAGAAATTTTGTTGTTGATAATTCGAAAAATTAAAGGTCTATGTAGCATTTAAAATTGCCTACATAGAAAGTCGGACTATAAAAGATGTGTGCTTAATAAAATTTGTCTATATTTTGTTAAAAAAAAAGGAATAAAGGAGCATAATTTGGTTTTTGCTTTAGTCCACTAATTGCTATGTTTTGTTGCGTAACTTTTTTTGAAAATAGTTGCATAAAAATAAGAAATTAAAACCTTGATTTTCTCCACATATTTTGCACATACAACCTTGTAATATTGAACTAGCGATATGTATACCAAACCCTCTTATCAAAACTGCCATTAAAGATCAACTTCTTACAACCTTAAACTTTGGTAACGTTTAATCTTTCTGCTATATTGGGAATACTCGCCCGTATGAACAAAATATAGCGGTCAGACAACACCTGTCGTAAAACTGAACTCTCTCTGTTTGACAACAGCGTAATATCAGTGTTGTTGTATGGTTTCACCACATGGGGCATTACACAGGTTAATATGAAAATGCTTTAAGCGTTCGTAAACGGATACCGCTCATATATTAGGCCAACACGATATCAACAAATGAGCTACTTGCCCTCACACACATAGATACATACATAAAGATAAATACATCAATAAAAATTGCTTCAAGTAAAACTTTACAGAGTGAACGCAAATGCAAGTTCATATTATATATAGTTTTTTTTTTTATTTTTATTGTAGTATATTAAATTATAGATATAATAACTGAGCTATGAGTAAATAATGTCATTACAGAAATTGTCTTTTATTATTAAAAAATTTAAATTAAAAATATTTAAACTAAATACGACTTTAAATAAGGCTGTGTTCAAAAATTAACAACGTACATTAAAAAAAAAACAAAAACGAAAACAGACAATACTACAACAAGTTTTAACAAAATAAATAATTTTTTATAGATTAAAATAAAATCATTTAGAAGCATTTCGACGATCAAATTCAACAGTTTTCGATAGTTATCCATTTTTTTTATTCATCTAAACAAATTGTGCGCAAAATGGCCTCAACTACAGAGTAGGGGTCACAGTTGGAACTAGGACGACGATCTTCAAAGTAGCCCTTGCCCTCATCGTTTACGCCGCGAGGTATGCGAATGGAACAGCCACGATTGGCTACACCAGCGCTGAAATCATTGATTGAGCTGGTTTCGTGATGACCGGTCAAACGACGAGCATTGTCCTGACCTTGTTTGGGATCGTAGGCCCGAATGTGACGGTCATGATGCTTAGACATTTTGGCAACAGCTTTTTCGATTTCCTTAATACCACCATCTTCACGCATAGTCTTTGTTGAGATGTTTGTGTGGGCACCAGCACCATTCCAATCGCCAGGCATAGGTTTGGGATCTAAAGTAGCTACAATCTGGAAAAAAATATAATTTTATTTAATTTATTTCCTACTTGGAATAAAAAATAAAAAAAAAAACAAACTTACTCCAAATTCTTCAGCTATACGGTGTAATAAAAATCTCGACATCCACAAATCATCACCCACTGAAATTCCTACACAAGGTCCCACCTGATATTCCCATTGAGCTGGCATAACCTCAGCGTTAGTGCCAGAGATTTTAATGCCAGCATACAAACAAGCTCTATAATGAGCATCGACGATATCACGGGCATAAACCTAAATTTAAATACATATCACTCAGTTTTTTCTTTAATAAGTATTTGCAACTGTTAAAATAATTTACCTTATTAGCACCCACACCACAATAGTAGGGTCCCTGAGGTCCGGGGAAACCATTTTTAGGCCAGCCCAATGGGTGACCATCAAAGTCAAGGAATGTATACTCTTGTTCAATTCCAAACCAGGGCTCTTCATCTAAACACTTGTTAACAACTTCTAGACAGGATTTGCGATGATTTGAATCGGTGGGCGTGCCATCGAATTTATAGGTATCACACATGACCAAAATGTTGTTGCCGCGACGAAAGGGATCGCGATAAATAGCTACTGGATGCAAATATGTATCGGAGTTTGATCCTTTAGCTTGATAACATGAACTGCCATCATAATTCCAAATGGGAAGATCTAGGAAAAAGGGGATATACATACATGTTGAAAAGCGCAAGGATAATAATACAAATAAAGCTGAAATAGATTATAAAAATAGAGCTGAGAAAAAATTTTCTCAAAAGAGAATAACTTCTCTTAACAGGGAAATAATTTTTCTCTTATTGAGTAAAATAGTATTTTTCCAGATTTCCTTCTTCGGTTTTATTTTTTTTTTTCTAATTAAACCACAAACATGTAATTTTATTTTATGTTCTCGAAGAAATTCTAATCAATCTCGATATTTAATCTATTAAATAACTCTTAGCACGTCAATCATTCCGGCGCAAATTATTCAATTTATCCGTGAACACACATTTGATGCATTTGAATACGTTTTAGATTTTTTTAATGAATATGCATTATGAATTAATAATAATAATAATTATAAAACTAACAATAATAACAAACAACTTATTAATTAGAAATGAAAACTTAATAAGAAAACATGATATGAAAAATAAATTTTGTGAAATAAAACATGTTTAGAAAGATCGATTTCACAGCCATAAAAAATACACCGTGATGCAAAAAAGCAATGATGGAAAATGGATACACACTGTTTCAGTTTGCATTTTTATTCGCAATTTTTAGTTGCATTTTTATTCACATTTTTTTTTAGCAATTTCCCCTAATTATTTATTCCTTTAATTTTAAATTTCATAACACTGTGCAACATTTTTGAAGTCAACGAGTGGAGTTTGTACTCGAGTGGAATTTCTTGAAGTGCTTATCGATACTTGTTTTCTTGCCTTTTGCTTAGTTTTTCATTTCTCGAATTTTCGATTTAAACTACAACTGGAAAATCTGAAAAAGCCTTTTTTATTATGATGTTCGAAGAAATTTTGAATTATTTTGTAAGGAATATTTTTTTTGAAGCTATGGGCCAAAAAGGGTGAAAAAGATATAAAAATTGAAAATTTTTCGATATTTTAGCAATTTTAAGGCAATAGATTTAGTTTTATTCAGGTTAGTTTGTTTTAGACTTTTTTCTCCTAGTCTACAGCTGCAATTGCGCAGCAGACAGTCGTGAGTTAAATAGAATGTTCTTCAGAAAAAAATCAAGTTATAGGCAAAATATACATGAGGCCATAAAATCCGAACGGTAACTAAACTAGAAAAATAAAAAAGGAATGTATTTTTTAGTTTCGATAAGGAGTTTGCATTTTTTTGTGTTGCACTTTGTAATCAACAAACACACAACCAAATATTAAAATATACATGCAGGGCAAAAATCACCATAGGGTTTAACAATTTAATAACTTTTTCGTTTTTTTTACATATAGATATATATTTTCATATTATAAAATATACAAAATGGAAATTTTTTTACACTTATGGTGTTTTCTTTTCTAAAAAAAATACTTAAAAATGTGACATTTTATTTAAAAAATGCAATTTGGTGTTCGCTTCATGAAAATGTTTTGCACTCTAAAGGATTAGCATGTTTTATTCTAAAAAAATAACCCTTACTAATGGCATAAGGCTTTGCACTTTTCGCCCAGTATAAATACACAGTGTTGATAGTGGCCTGTGAAATAGGTGTCTTCGGTTTTTATATAGGGTCATTTTAATAACGCGACGATTGCCTCAAAGACCAACAAAGCTATTCGCGCAAAATTTAAATATTTCAAACAAGCTATAAAATTAATTATCTTAATAAATTTTATATGCTATTGCAATAACACACACAGAAAACAAATTGGTTGGGAAACGGTTGCAGTAATAAAATATTGATCAAGTAACATGATTAATTTTGCAACTATTAAAAATGTATAGTTCTAACTGATTTTGAATTCTCTTGATTATTAAAACGTTGTTCTAACTGAAATATGATTCCTTCAATTCTTTTATTAGTTATGATAACTAATTTAATTTAGTTCTAACAATTAGTACAAATAGTTAGAATCACAACCGGATTTAATACAGGGCAATACTGAATATTGGGCATTGCAATCAATAATTTGCTTTCGTCAATAAATTTTGTAATATAAATGTTAATTCATTTATTGCAGCTAATTATTGATTGTTGGAATAGTTTCAACTCGAGTACAACAAATGAAAATATAATTATTCGGAATTCACAACCGAAAAATAGTTGAAAGCCCCAATTGCTTACTAAATTTTCTGTCAAAATATTTGATAGATTAAAATAATTTTTAATTTTATTTTTTAAAAATATCTTTGCATTCAAAAATGGAAAATGTGCAAAAACTTAATAAATAGGGGTAAGTAATTTACGTATTCTTATAGGTATGAACATATGCACGTACATATGTATGTATGTTTTATTTTTTTTATGCCCTGCAAATTATATTGGACTACTTGATCCAATTTGATCCTGGGCTGGTCCAATGTAATGCAAGTATGGACCATGTCATTATTAAAAAGAGATTGCAGTGAAACGACATGTCTTCGTTTTTTAACGACATGTTTTCGTTTTGAAACGATTTCAAAACTAATCCTCTGCAGTATTCCATGGAGTAGTTTTAAGACTTCTTTGTAATGCAAGCTGGGTTATATGGTCCTCCCCAAGGACATCGTACTGTAAAATAAGCCATTTTTTCCATTCATTGGGGTTACCTTTGGACAAGTCCTTGCCCTTTATGGGCTACATTTGACCGGTTAAAAAAAATATATTGATAACTACAATCAAATCTCTTGTTATGAACACCAATTATGTGTTAATTCAGTTGAAGCTATCATATATTCGGGTATAAGCACAATTTGGTTTCTAATAATCATACTAACAACTAACAATATCTGTTGTTATGACTGATAGTGTACTAAAATTCAAATGTTGCTATCAACAATATTATACTAAGCAACGAAATTTTCAACCGACGAAATTCGATTGGACTAGTGGACTAGTATTGAAGTCCACAAGTAATATATATCTCTCTGCTATGAAATTTGATGATTGCTGATATAAAAAAATGTTGATACTTTATCAGTTGGAGACAGCCCTACAAGAAGAGAATGAGCGAGTTGTCACTTTTTTCACGTTGGTGTTAAGAAAATGATAGAATGAAATGACAGAAAATTTGATTTCGGTCATTTCATTCTATCATTTTCTTAACACCAACGTGAAAAAAGTGACAACTCGCTGATTCTCTTCTTGTAGGGAGGGCTGTCAGACTTGGGGATTTATCCCCAAAGTTGGTGATTTGATGCGAGCAAAAAGGACAAAGAAACTCATTTGGGGATTGGGGATTTAAAAAAAAATTCGCGGATTTTTTTGGGGATTTTACACTCTTTTAATATATTTTTCCTTCTTTTATTTATTTTTACTATATTTAAAATTTGGTCAGAAAAAAAAAACAAAAAAAAAATATTAACTTTTTTAGGTTTTGTTTCTTAATTTGGGGATTTTTGGGGATTTTTTTAATTTTTTGGGAACAAAGAAAAAAAGTACCTGGCAGCCCTGGTTGGAGACGCTATGGAAGGTGCTAGCTGAACGCGGATCGCTTTGTTACCTAACATTGAAATTAATTTAGTAGATTTTTCTTTAAAACAAGTCTCGTGTATTGATAACAAAAGAATTTGTACTTAATTTAGATACCAAAGTGCTTACAATATTTCTAACGGCACTTGAAAAATTTGTGTATGTTGGTCATGGCATATTGTAGATCATCACTTCGACGATGTTCGACGAAAATAGACGCAACATAATTGCAAAATAAAAAAGTAAGAAAGTATAGTCGGTCAAGCCCGACCATATGATACCCAGCACCACAGTACTTAAAAACACATCATGCTTATGTGTCCATATAAATATGGATTTCTCTATGTTTAAAAACTTCATTAAAATCGGTTTGAAAGTTTGTGAGAGGCAGAAATTGCCCCCTACATCCCCTTGTGGTCCTATTTTTGAAAAACTGTATAGCTTATGTGTCCATATAGATTTGGATCTATCCATGTTTTAAATTTCATTAAAATCAGTTTGAGAGACAAAAATTGCCCTTATCACCCCTTGTGGTCCTATTTTTTTAAAACTGTATAGCTTATGTGTCCATATAGATATGGATCTATCCATGTTTTAAATTTCATTAAAATCGGTTTGATAGTTTCTGAGAGGAAGAAATTTCCCCCTATCTTCCCTCGTGGTCCTACGATTCGGCCCATTTTCAATAGGCTTGGTCCTTGTGCCAATTAGAACCTATGTCCCAAATTTTATCAAATTATCTCTTAAATTGCGACCTGTACTTTGCGCACAAGGTTACATGGACAGCCAGCCAGCCTGCCAGCCAGCCGGACGGACATCGTTAGTTCGACTCAGAAAGTGATTCTGAGTCGATCGGTATACTTTAAGGTGGGTCTAGGACCAATATTTTAAGGCGTTACACACATCAGCACAAATGCATAATACCCTCTCCACTATTGTGGTGTGGGTATAAAAATGTAATGAAATTTTATTTTAAGTAACGGTGCATTCTAATTCGCCAAAAAACAACAAATTCACTTTGTTCAACAATTAAACCACCATTTATACAAAATTATTAATAAACAAGTAAGAGTGCTATGTTCGGCTATGCCGACTCTTATAAACCCTTCACCATGGTGCGATAAGAACAGAAAGTTATATAAATCCGTTCTTTAGATATAAATAATAATTTTGTGTGCCACGTCCACTTCTCTAATCTCGCCCACATTTTGTAGCATATTGTGTATTGATAACCAATATGCTTGTACCTAATTTGGAAACTTTGTCTCTTGCTGTTCTCCAGATATACAGAAAAAAAGTAAAAAACAACAACAAGGGATTTATTGATACAATTAGAGGAAGTTTTGTTTTTTGCTTATATCTCAGCTATTTGTGCACCGATCAGGCTAAATTTCAATAGCAAACAATTCCGGACTATATGTGACATATATCTAAGAAAACCCTAAAGTAAATCAAAATACCTTTTTATACCCTCCACCACTATGAAGTGGTGAATGAGGGTATACTAAGTTCGTCATTCCGTGTGGAACTATTTTTATATTCATGTAACACTCCGTAAAGTATAAGATCGGTCTATAATTTACCATACACAGAAAGAAAAAACTTGTTCCAAATGAAAGTTTCTTCTACTTACTTTAGTAGGAGTCGAACTCAAAAAGTTAAGTGGGAATAACACTTAGAGTGGGTTTTTAACATCGAGTTTAATCTTAGCGGCAAACGATAATTAATTAATCTGAGAATAAATTTAGCTGAGTTCTAATTGTGTTTGCCGTTTTTAAGAGGTAGTTTAAACCTCGCAGCATTGCCATACTGAATAACAGCAAATGGCAACAATATATTTAAAAATGGCAACTTTTTATCGAGTCACTTAGCATTTTATACAGAAGAAGAAGAATTTTCGCTCTTTTAATTCTTATAAAAAGAAAATTAATTCTTACAATTATTTTATTTAGGTTTTCATATTTTTCAGAATCACTAAAGTCTTCATCTTTACTAGAAAAATCCATTTTTCTGTTTTCTAAAAAAAAAAATTTCTAGCTTTTTTGTTATACATGTGTATGTGTGGACATTTGATGATTATGTTTAAACCACCAACAGTGGGCGCTTAAACTGGCAAATAAAAGAAATTAATTAAAGGATGACTAAATCTCTAATCTCCATGTTAAAAACCCACCCTTAGAAGTACTTAAAACAATCCAAAATGGGATAACCTTTGACAACCAATATGCGTACATACGCATGTGTTTGTAAAAGTTTGTTGTATAGCAACAACAACACTACAAGAAGAAAAATTAAGATTATTTTTATGTTATAGAGTAAAATAAGAAGAAATAATTACCATATACTATTTGTTTAAAATACTTAGCTAAAAACGTCCGATTTTCAAAGTAGAATAACTACGTAAACCATATTGGGCATGCTGCTTGTGACTTATATTTGAGAATTCTTCTGTAAACAAAGGGCGGAATACAGCAACAGTGAAATAAACATGTGTAACGGGTAAAATAATTATATTGGCGGTGCGCAAAATGACCCCAGGAAATATGGCCCCAAAAGAAAAGTGAAGAACGGCCCAAAATTTTACATGAGACACAAAAACACGCAACTTTGGGGCAATTTTTTTTTTTTTTTTGGGGTTATTTTTCATTTTTTCTTTAGGGTGTTTTTGCATTTTAAGTGGAATGAAAAATTACCCCAATATCAAGGAATGATAAATGGCCCCAAATAAAATAACAATTTTTACTTTGGAGCTATTTTTCGTTTACTAATACAAAATGCAAATTTTAAGAAATGAAAAATCACCCCAAACATTTTTACACAAATTATATAAAATTTTCTAGGGATAGTATAAAAAACCCGAATTCTTATACCAAAGTGGAGAAAATCTTTTCCGGTTATGCAGAGATGCTTTAAGCTGAAGGTCCACACCATGCGTTTATGCGTCTGTCCTTTTTATGCATTTGACAAAAAAGTTGAATCAGTGTAATTGCATATGACAAGTTACATACCAAAATGCATAGAATGCATAGACGTATGAACGCATCAAAGTAGGTTTACTTTCTACTTTTGTATCCGTCGCATGTGTGGTGAATAAAAGTCAGCTGTTATTGATGGCCATGGATGACAAATCATATTTTATTTTCAATGCTATCGATAAATATGTTTGTATGGTGGATTACTTTTTACTATTTTTTTGCATTAAAAAAGGTTTTCAATAAAAGAAAATGTTTTCGTAATAAAGATTGCATAAACTTTAAAGAAGAAAAAACATTAAAATTAATTTTTAGCACAATTTTACCACGAACAAAATTTGCCATTCTAGTTATCGATTACTTTTATGTTCTGAGTGTCATCTTTGTTGTGTTAATTTTTTTTTTTAACAAATGCCATAAACTGGAAAGTTATTGATACCGTTGAAAATCACGAATATTTGTATAATAAAAGCTTTCTCCTCTTTGAATTCTTTTAAAGAAATTCTATTAAAATATCAATAACACTCTCCATTTTTGCCAAAATGGTTTTTATTTAATAAAAATGTTCTCTAAACAGCTGATAAAAAAAAACAATATGGTGCATAAAACGCATTGCATGTAACTTGCATTTAGAAACGCATCAAATGCACAAAAAGTATCATACGCATCTACGCATGAACGCATGGTGTGGACCTTCAGCTTTAGTTAGCAAAGCCGGTGTTTGTTATACCATAGAGGAAAAAATCCTTGCGCCCGGCCAAAGGCCGGCTTTTTAGGGAATCTTTACTGAGTGAAACCAGTGTTCGTTATACCATAGAAAAGAAAATCCTTGCGCCCGGCCGAAGGCCGGCTGTGTAATATAGCCAGTTTTCGTTTCGGCCGAAGGCCGGCTATATACAGGAGCTTCAGTTAGCGAAGCCAGTGTTCGTTATATCATAGAGAAGAAAATCCTTGCGCCCGGCCAAAGGCCGGCTATAAAGTTAAACTTTAGTAAAGCAAAGCCAGTGTTCGTTATACCATAGAGGAAAAATCCTTGCGCATGGCCGAAAGCCCAACCATGCTATCAATCGTGCGATTTTTGAAACCAAAACTGTATAATTATTCGGACTCCACCCAAAATTTTTAATATAACTTTCTTTGTGTTCTTTTTTGGGGTTAAAATTCATTATAAATTTAGAGGTGATTTTTCATAACAAAGAATTACCCCAAATTTAGGGTCATATTTCATTTATTTTTTGGGGCCATATTTCCTGGTGCCATTTTTCCAGCGCCGACTATTTTCTCTCTGGTTCTGTGGGGTAAGTGTTTAGGTTAGAATCAATCTAATTTCACTATCGTATTATTTCAAGTACTAAACCATTTTAGAAATTCTTGAATCAGAATTGAGATTAAATCAACTTTATAATACTTGAATCAAGCGTATTTTAAGATTTATATAGTATTATATTTATAAAGTGATAGTTTTACTTAAATCAATCTCATTTTCGGATTATTTTAAGTACGAAAGCGGGATTAAATATGAATAAGTTAAGGGTTTCGCACTTGAATATCCGTACCTGAAACAAGCATTCTGTACTTGAATTTAGAAAATCCGTTCTTACCGTGAACTAATGACACCGCTTCGGCTTGATTTAAGTACGGATGGATTAATTAGTTTTTTTTTTGGCCCCATATAAAGCTTAATCTCGGAAAACAGTTAAGCACTCGTAAAACCGTAAAGAATAATGCCATTGCAATAAAATTTGTTCTGAAACGGTTTTAAAAGACTAGAAATTACACTACAAATTTCGAGAAGATCTATCCATAATTTACCATAGGCCCTATTGAAAGCCCAGTGCTCAAATATTCTAACAGTCGCTGAAGGGTATCAAAGCTTCGGTACAGCCCAAAATATAGCACTCTCACATGTTATTATTAAAATCATTAACGTTTTATGAATTTCTTAAAAATTTCTAATCGTTTTTAGTTCTTACTATTTCTAAGAATCGATTTCCATTAATTATAATTGTTAATTGTAATTTCTTTACCCACCCTGTACAAACTCAATAGCAATTACTACCGGACGATATTAAAACCACTACAGTAAAAATGACGATGTTACAATAGATTTCTTAATAAATTATTTACACTGCCGTAATTTTATAATTTGAAGGTCAACAAGTTTAAAATTTTGAAATTATCTAAAGTTAAAACTAAAAATAGTTTAAGTTAAAACTTGTTTACCCATCTAATGTCATATGGACGTTTACTCTAGCAGCAGCTTTTAAAAAAAACTTTTATGTAAGAGATTTATTACATGTTAAAATTATATTAAAATTCTTACGTAGTTTATTAATCTTAAATTATTTTTCATGACTTAAAAAGAGTGATTTCCTTAAGTAAGATAATAATTTCAAAAATCAAAGAAAATTTAAATTATATTTTAGGGTGTCTCTAGTGTATAGCAAATCTTTGTTTTGCGAATTTCAAAACAATGCAAACAAAAGTAAAAGACTTCAATTTATCATCAAGTTTACCGTTTGCTTATTGCACCAGATAACATTAGCTTTATTCACAATCTTGTGCAAATGGTCTTAAATCGTAGCATTTGCTACACCAACAAAATACATTTTCAGCAATGCACTTGCTACTCTTTTGTTAATATGCAAAATTTAAGACCATTCGTTTAAATTTACTCGACGTATATAATACTTAATTGCAAACCGACAGCTGACACTCAGTGACACTATTTCTCAATCAGCTGTGAGTTTTGTATTATGCAACAAGCATTTTATGCCCCTATTGCGGTTCTCCACTTTTGTAACAGTTTTGTTGTCTTTGATAAATTCACATTGGAATTCTCAACTTAACTGGCAGATAGCTATTCAGTTGTGTATCTGTTTGTTTCGTGGTATTGCCGTTTTCAACTTTGTAAAAGTTTGGTCGACAAAAATGTTAAATACACTCAACTGCTAAAAAGTAGTTGTGTTATTGGCAGTTAAATTTTTTTTTTAAATTCGGTGAAAATCGAAAATAAAATGGAGAAATCGTATGTATAAATTTTTGCAATAACTTTTTCGGTTTTTTTTTAAACTTTTATTAGTTTGAAAATAAAAACGAAAGCTCAATTTGAGCGGCTCGGCTCGTCCAGCTTATTTAGAGAAACTAAGAAATTGTTCGCGGAAAACACCAAAGTTTGATATGAAGAAAAATTCATGTAAGGAGTGATGGGAAGAGTTTATAGTGGAGTTAAATAGTTTGGGACCACGACAGTAACTTCTTTTAAACACTTATAGTCTTCTTAATCTAATTTTATTATTCTTGGCACAGGTTTGGATACACTACAAGGCAAGTATTATGAAAAAAACTTGCCATCAATAAAATAAACGGCTCAGCGAATAAAGGCCTAACGAACTAACGCCTAATTTTTCAAAATGAAAGAATGCCTAAACAAGAACGCCTAAGAAGAAAGTGAAAGAACGTCTAACTTTAAAAATGAAGGAAAGTCTAATTATAAAAATGAAAGAAAGTCTAAATTGTTAGGGTTTCTTTCATTATGAATTAACACCTAATGAAGAAAACCTAACGACTGGAATTAAAAGGGAAAATCAATTGTTTTTATAATTTTAAAAACTAATAATTTTCCCTTTTACAGAATGTTTACAAGATAGTGTATGCATTTTGTAAAAGGGAAATCCTCTTGCCAGAAATACTTTCGTAATCCATTTTTAATTATAATATAATTTTTAATGTCCAACACTTATGAATGACTTGCTCGTAGTGATAGAAGTTTAACGAATGACGACAACTGATAACAAATTGCAAAAACATTTGTCTAACCGTAAATACAACTGTTAGTTTTCAATGAATTCACGCATAATAGTAATAAAAATCACACTTTTAGCAAAATGAAAAATCGCCTAACATTAATGAAAGAAAGCCTAACAATCAAAAATGAATAAATATCTAATTAGGCGTTTTTTCATCTTTCATTATGAAAAATCACCTAACAATTTTAATGAAGGAATGCCTAAAATATTAGACATTCTTTCATAATGAACAACCGCCTAATTCCTATATAATTTTTTGTTGCAATTTTTAGGCATTATTTCATTTTTTTTTTAGGCGTTAGTTCGTTAGGCCTTTATTCGCTGAGCCAAAATAAACACTCAAGCAACAGGGGGAGGGCTATCACAAGAGGTTCCATTAAATAGCCTTGAGGATACTGTTTCGCAGCTCTTGTATTGCAAGTCCGGTCAATTATTTGGTGTTGAAAATATTCCACCATCAAATTTACTGAGTCAGTTGAACCAATAATACAACCAGCAGATTGGCCAACAGCTACCCCAACCAGAAGAAGAACTCATCAGGCACAAGAAAGTTTCGTAACTTATTAGAAGTTCTTACTTGGCACTGGGAAGTTAAAGAGGGTTGGAATCATCACGAATTTGTCTTCTTGTACGTAGCGCATCTATACAAGAGTTTCCCTTTTCATCATCATAAAATAATTCGACACTAATATCAATTAAAAATACTTATTATTCAACACAACAATTAAAAATACTAGTTTAAAAAATTATTTAATTTTATAAAATTTCCACTTGTCAAACGTTATATTTAAAGTTGGCAAATCGATATTTTAAGTTGGCAAACTCAACTAAAAACAGTTGGGTATCACAATACCTAAAATGAGTTTGGTTGTGCATAAGTTGGGTTGACTCCAACACGACCAAACTGAGTTGAGTGGAGAAGCGCAATTAAACTTATTCAAACAAATCTTTCACAATTGTTAGAACATATTTACAACTGTAAAAAGTGGAAGCCCAAATGCACAAGATTGTGAATAAAGCTTTTATAAAATACTACACTATTTATTAGATTCCGAGTTTCTTTGCGTTTTCTGGCGTTTTGGAACTCACCCAAAAATTCCATACAGTAAATATAACAAAGATGGGAACTTAATCCAATATTTGCTAAATTAAAACTAATAACCAGGGAAAATGGAAATATGTTTAAAAAAAATGTTTTTTATGCGAATTTCATATGCGCTAAAAACTTAAAAATATGCCTTAAAAATGTTTAAAAATATGCCACAAAAAAAAAAACAAAAAATGGCTTATTTAATTTGCAACCGATGCGCAGTCATGGGCTTACCAGTTTGAAGTTATGTTATGAGGACAAGGTTTATATAAGAGTTATTTGTTCCGATTATTATTGAGATACTCCATATACATATATGAGATATTTTGTCTCAAAGGGAATAAAGAGACGGTCGCTAAATTTTATATTAATATTAACATTTAAAAAGAAGTTAAAGCTATTTTCGGGAGGGATATTTGAATGTGAACCGGTTCCAAAAAATTTAATTTGCAATAAAATATTTCCTAATTTAATCTTAATACGAATATAATTAGATGGCTTATGGACAGATAGGCTTCGCCCCTATGAGAATAAAAACGCATTTCCCAAATTTTATCAACCGGACGGACATGGATAGATAACTTTAAAAATTACGAGTCGATCAGTGTACTAACAAATTTGTTTAGATTTCTATGTATGACACAATGTACATAATTGCTTTTTCCCTAATTTTTGCTTATGCATAAAATTTAACAGTGTAATATTTATCTTTAATGACAACTAACAATTGTAGAGTAAAAATGAAATGAAGATGGCGAAATCGAAGCAACAGAAAAGCCATCTATTTACCGGAATTTCAAACAATTTTTTTTTTTATTAGTTGAACATGCATCAAAATATGCTTTAAAAATGCCTATTTAAATAAAATATGCAAGAAAATGCTGCAAAGAGTAAAATATGCACTAAAAAATGTATGCCAAAATTTATAAAAAGGTCTAAATAAATATATTGCTTCTGGCTTTATTGGGTTTCCTGCTTAGTCTGCTTTTACTCACATCATTTTTTTTAAGCAAGTCTCTCCAATTCTCATTTAAAACTGTGCGTTGGTAATACTCAGACAGTCTGTGTGAGAACTGAAATAGCCTTACAAGAATAGTGACCATCAATTTACCGGTCATTTGACTGACATTGATGACAGAATAAATGATGAAACAGAATTGAGTCTTCAACTTCAGGCAACAATTCTAAAGCCCATAATTAAAACGTCGACAGTAACTTCAAATTCGCTCTCATTTCTTTCTTTTTCTTTTGTTCTTTTTTGTTTTTTGTTTACAAAATGTATGAAATTGAATGAAAGTATGGTAGCATTGTTAAGAGAATAAGTGTCTATATGTGAGAGCATTAGGAAAAACGTCCTCAAAATAAATGATGCAACAGAATTGAGTCTTCAACTTCAAGAAAAAATTCTAAAGCCCATAATTAAAACGTCGGCAGTAACTTCAAATTCTCTCTCATTTCTTTCTTTTTCTTTTGTTCTTATTTTTCTTTGTTTACAAAATGTATGAAATTGAATGAAAGTATGGTAGCATTGTTAAGAGAATAAGTGTCTATATGTGAGAGCATTAGAAAAAACGTCCTCAAAATAAAATTGATTCTATTTTCTCGACCGCATTCTCTGGCATAATTTTATGTCAAACTGTATGAAAAACAACGTTCAGCCCCAGTTCTGTTTCATCATTAAAATTGATTTTATTTCTCGACCGCATTCTCTGGCATAATTTTATGTTAAACTGTATGAAAAACATCGTTCAGCCCCAGTTCTGTTTCATCATTAATGGTCATCGCGTAGAACAAAGTTTCTATCACTTTCTTTAGGCCAATGTGAAAAAATAACGTGTGATTTTGGAGTAATTAGCGTTGCCGCTATCAAACATTTCTTCCTAAAATGTTTTTAACAACAGCAATTCCCAAAATTCCACCACTTTTTTTAAATTAATTAATACAAATTTAGCTAAATTCTTATAATAATTAAAATTTATGAAACGTATTAACAGATATATTCAACATATTATTAAGTAAATATATATATATATATAAGAAGAATAGATAAATAAAACTTGGGCTTTGAAAAATATTCCTAACTTGGTATACAAACGCACACGAGTGGCAACGCCAGTTGTTACAATAAAAAAAAAAAAAAAAATAGTGCGTGTGTATTAGTTTCGGTCATCCATTTCTTGTAGGTTAACTTTCCGGTGCAAGAAAGTATGTACCGGGTACATAAAAGCGTGGCATAAAAGTGAGTACATTAAAAGCTAGAAGTACAAAGTTTTAAAAGGGCTTTCTTGCCACGTGAAAAAATTGGACATTGGGGTGGTACGTCCCAAGATGGTATAAGTGGCGCCCAGAATTTGATGTCGGATTAAAATGTCAACAAAGACAAAAATGAAGCCATAGACGAGCCATGAATAACCATATGCAATATGTTATGATCGGACTTTAAATGGCGACGCAGTATACAAAAAACTAAAAGCGCGGTATCCAGAGGCGTGGCAAAAACTAAAAAAATTTTTTTTGGAATCCTTTTTAACTAATCTTTAATCCTAGGAGGTGACTGGCTCAACTTTTTTTTTGTATAGGGACCGAACCACTCTAATGTACAATTCTTCTTTTTTCTTTTTTCTTTCTCCAATAAACTCAGACTAGCTTGAAGAAAAATTGATGTGTGTAAAAGCAGACTCTATAAATGTTTTTACAAAAACTTTAATTAAAAATACAACTTTTAACCATGGTAGAATCAGTATAAGGTATTGTCATTAGAAATTTTACTCTCAATTTTAAAACCCATAAAACGTCAAACGAAAGAAAATAAGAAAAATTGGAGCAATGGTAAGTTATGAACCAATCATCCCAAAATTCTGCAGATTGATTTCTGGTATTAAAAACATAAATTTCAATAAATTTCGAAACAGCGGTGAAATTAGTTTTAGCGTTTACAGTCAATTTCAGAAGGCTGCTTAATATGGTATCTAATGTAAATTATGAACCGTATATCACAAAATTGCATGACATTTTTTCTGGTCATATGAAGCTAAGTTGGAAGAAATTTTACCGCAATATCTATATCTGCTACGGTTTTAGGCGTATTTAATTAATTTACCGGAGTGGGCTTTATATAGGGCATTTAGTAAATTTGTGATTTCTAGTCCTATATAACTGTGAAATTTTGTTCTGATAGCATTATTGATTACGGTTTTAGGCGTACTAAACTGTTTTGCCGGAGTAGAGTTTATATGGGGCCCAGGGTAAGTTATGGGCCGATCTTCACGAAATTTTACAGTGTGATTTCTAGTCGAATAAAACGAACTTTTTGCAAAATCTTATAATATTCCGTGCATTTTTCCACCATTTTCACAATTTTTTAAGGTGGTGGTTCTACATTTTGATTCAGAGCTCTGATCATACGGAACCGATTTTGTTGGATTTCAATGCCAAACTGCTTAAGATAACTACAAGCAATTTGACAGCAAGTTTGTTCATTTCTTTTGAGTTTTTCGAAAGTGAGCGTGTTTTCAACAGACGGACAGACAAACGGACATGGCTTAAATCGACTTAGAATAACTCAAGTAGCCAGAATATATATAATTACTTTATGGGGTCTGAGAGGAATTATAAAAATGTTTTACACGGAATGACAAACTTAGTATACCCTCTTCAAAACTAATTGTGGTCGAGGGTAGAAAAATTAAAAGATTTTAAAAAGTCTGTCCAATTTCCCCTTTGCTACCCAGTAAAAAATGTGCTTCAAAAGGAGCAGGTTCTATGTATGAATTCAAACCTCAAATCGCTTCAAACCTGCTGATGGGATGCCTGATTGTTGTATGGGGTGTTCCCGGTTTGGAGGACTATTTTCTGCGGACATAAGCGCTTCTTTTAACATGAAAACAAAGCACTCCTTAAGTGCTTTTTTAAGGGCTAACTATATTAACAAATTCATTAATTTTTTGCTTTTACTGGTTTAAATTCCTTTTTTCAATCATTTTTGTAAACCATAATATATTTTTATTTTGTTCGCTTTAAAACCTTCTTCATGGTCAGCACTAAAATAGCAGGTTTTTTTATATTTTATTCTTTATCATTTACTGCTGTATAAGAGCTCTCTTATTGAAGCGCTCGATTATGTGCTTTTTCTCTTAAGTGCTTCAAAAACCCCAAATTTTTTTTACTGGGTACTATCTTAAAAAACAAAACAACTTCTGGCAACATTGCTTATGACAGACATTTTGATGCTTATTTAATTCTTATGGTATACATAATATTGATGTAATATTTTTCTTTAGTATATTTTACACAATACTATTAATTTAGTATATACGTATGTGGAATAATAAATTATTAAAATATTCACGTTATAATGCAGCAAGTAATTTGTAATTTTATACTTGCATATCTACTCGTATTTAAAAAAATAGAAAAAAATGTATACATTACAAATTATAAATCAACAAGTATTCTTTACAAACGTTAAGAAAAGGAGATTCAAAAAGTTATGAAAATTTTGAAATTTAACATTATATAAGAACTAGCAGTACCCATTCCGCGTTGCTAAATCTAATATATTGTTTCAAAACGGCATTCAATATCGCAATTGGTAACTCTCTATACGTATACAAATATTTTTCAAAAGTTTTCTAAAGGCTCTTCTTAGCTGTAGTGAAACTTTAGTTAAAAGCGGGCATTTACTATCGAATTAAGGGTTGACGGTTGACCAACGAAAATTAGCGGCCACACCATTAAACATGCGAAAATGTTAGCAAAACTATCATTCATGTTCGAAAGTGTGTGTGAACCCCACATATCGCCCCATTTTCTGCTAAAATGGGATCCACTTTAAATACCTCCAATGCGGTGTCAGTCGAAATTTCGCTGGGTTCTTTAGGCGTAATTAAGACACACGAGGAGCGGAATGCTTTTGATTTTTTTTCTAGTATTGTCTGGTCAAAAAATAACAACTATTATTTTTTGACTGATATTTTTTCAGATTTTAGCTTTTATTTTTGACTGAAAAAATATCAGTTAAAAAATAACCGTTATTTTGTGACTTTTTGAAAAAAGTAAAAAAAAAGTTTTTTAAGGATTTTATTCCTTGGCTTACAAGTATCACAATGCTATTCACAAATAACGTATAGACAAATTCTTCCTGTCTGACTTTTTGAACTGAAATTTTGATAATAACTGTTATTTTCGATCCCTGGTAACTAGTATTTTGTGAATGTGACAGTAAAAAATTTCAAAAATAAATATTTATTTTTATTTTAATTGTAACATATTATTGCAATAGCATTTTAATTACATATTTTTTTAATTCAAATAGAAATTGAGAAAACAAAAGCCGGCTAATTTGCAAAACGAGATAAGTCAAAATTTTAATCAATAGATATTTGATTACCATATAGGAAATATAAATATAATAATAATAATAATAATAAACATTTTAAAACAATAATGTAACTAATAAAATAAACGTTTGTTGAAAAAAGGCTAATATTTTTTTACTTATTAATTTAAAATTTGTAATTTTTTTCAATTTTGGCGGCAATTTTTTCTGAAAATTTAGTTCATTGAAAATGAAATAAAAATTGTTTGTACGAAATATGTTTGTTTGGTTTATTTGCAAACCAAGTGAGTGTTTGCCAAACCATTTGTTTGGTTTAATTTGCCTTTATTGTGGTCGCATCGATAACTTTTTTAGTGCAATGTAGGACAGACAACATTGTAAAATTCAAAACGGTTGAATTTTAAAATGCGAGAATTTTTTATATACATACGATTTAATTTGTTTTGCAACTGACATTTTGGAACTCACTAGTAACACGATCTGTTCAAAAAAAAAAATAATTTTATTAAAGTAATTAAATAAAAGCTTTTTAAATATAGTTTAAAGAAAAATTTAAAGCTAAAGCCAAAAATATTGGAAATAGGCAAATTAGGGATACATTTCTAAAAAAAAACTTTTTTAACCTTAAGGCCAAGGCCACGCAATAGTAAAGCGGTCAAGGGGCGATCGACAGAGCAACGAGTTTGAGCGGCAAGTGGCTGAGCGTCATTTCTGAGCGGTTAGTTGTCAAAATGCCATTGTCAAAAGAGGTTTGTTAAATGTTATTACGCGAAAATCGTATTCATATTTATAAAAATTTAATGCGTTTAAGAAAAAAAAGGATATTTGTTGTTCATCCTATAAATCAAGCAAGTTTCCAGAGAGATTTTGGCAATACGTATGTCTGTGAAATCCTTTGATTTTCTGTTGCAAAAAGCTAACAAAAGATTTGGTTAAAAGTTTACAGAAAATTTGGTCATCTGTATGCCATAATAGCGGTCGGCTTTGTACAGATGAAATTATAAGCTCCACATTCACTTTTGCCATGTTTATTCTTTGACGCTCAGAAAAGCGCCGCCACTTAGCCGCACAAAAACCGCTCTGCCGCTTTGAGAATATGGTAACACAACGGGAACTACGCTTAATTGCAGCTGCCAATGGGACCTAACCTCCTTAACCTTCAAATATTTATTTTGTAGATACATACACATTTTTAGAAAGCTTTTAAAAACCGTTCTAAAATTCAAAAGAAAATTTGAAGAAAATGTGCTTAGTTGAAAATTCTTTAAAAATCGGTGACTTCAGATTTCAAAGGTGTAATTTTTATTTTAACTAGGAAAAAGGAAAAATTTGGCTGCTTTTGCTAATATGGCGATAGCATTTTAAACCCTGATCTACCAAGTTAACTACAGCATGTAACACAATCAAGTTTTGGAGCCAGTGGTTTGATCGTGTATGGACACTTTAAGTGATTGTACACTTTTCTGTAGCGATGTCAAACAGAATTTGCTGATGGTTTGTTGCATTATTTATCGAGTAATATGCATTAAAAAAACATTATGTATTTGTTGTAACACAAAATGTTCCAAAACCTTATTTTTGAAATATTGCACTGAATACTTTTTCATACAAACTTTTAAAGGAACACAAATTTTTTTAATTTTTGTTTTTAAAATAATGTCAATCAATAACAAATGCTTTGCTCACCGTAGTTGCAACTCAAAGAGCAAATTAAATAAGCGCGTAAGGCTTAAAAATTTCTCTTGCCTAGCTTTAACGCTGCAGTGGCAAACTTGAATTAGAGCGTCAACGCTGTGCCATGAACAGTAATGTGAACAATTATTCTAAAGTAAAACCCACAAAATAGAAATAAAAATGGATATAAAACCGCTCGATTGGCTAAAAAATAGCTAAATTTCACTAGTTAACGCGCTGTTAAAATTTTTCTATGCGATGGCGCTGCGCTATTTGGGTTTACTGCATACATTTTGTATGGACATGAGAATTTTTGACAGATAGAAAACGCTTTACGGTCTGGTCTGTAAATCATCCGTATAAAATTTTTAAAGAAATTAATATTTTACGAGTATGTTTGTATGGTATGTGTTTCGAGAACGATTTAACATTATTTGTTGGTGCCAGTATGCTGGAGTAGTGTATGTCCTGCTTAACGACCTAAGCTAGATCATTCTGAGAGTGTATTTTTATTATCACACTATGTTATTATTCTAATTAATTATTATTTCAAAATGTTAATTTTTTTTTAAATCTACATAATTTTATTTTATAAAGGCTGTTTTTTAGACCCGATTGAACTAAAAATTGTAAAAAAATATAGCACCGGCGGCTGTTCTTGACGAAGCGCATTCTGGACGTCTGATAATGCCACCTGCGAGTAACCGCAGAAAATTTTACAATTTTCTGGTTGTAATGGTGTCTGTAGGGTGCGTTGTGGATTGGTCTCAATGCGGCAATTTTGTTTACAAACAATCCGTTAGGTCAAAAATTAACCGGACGCCATAAAAATCGCCAAGTCACCCATAAGATGCGCGAATCAGTGACAGCTCTTTTGACAGCTAACCCTATTGTAAGTTCTATCGGGCTTAAAGAAAATACCCTTTATAAAATATCTAGAAATAATAAATTATGGTAATACATATAAAATTTATTAAATTTTTAAAAAAAATTCTATGTCCAGTTCTAAATTTAAATCACTTTAAATATTTAATTAAAAATTCATTACATTATTCTTTACAAAAAAAATACAAAAATGTTTACAGTAAATTGTTGCTGAATTATTTTAATTTTTGTCAAATTTTGATTTCCGTAAATAGATCAACTACGTAATATTGTTTATCTAATTTTTTTTTTCTCTCTAAATTTACTGATGATAATGGCTGTATGCCAAAAAATAGAAACAATTGAAAAGAGAATTTATAAACCACTTCCTTTAAATGTAAAAAAATCATAGAAATATAAAATGTGTACCATTACACGATGTTTTTTTTTAATAAAACTCGTGTGGTTGAAAAAATTGATTTATTTTAAAAGCTGTGTATTTGGGTCCTAATATTTTTAAAACAACGTAAAACCGTTTCGATTTTCAAATAATTTTCAACATTAACAAAGTATGCTTACTGAAGAAACTCAAAAGCTCATGAGTTCCCGGTAGAAAATGAGTGTTAGAGGGTTAATATATTCTAAGAAAAGAATCGCCATACGATTCTACTGAAGACATCTGAAATTATTTTTTAGCTCAGAAGTTCATTTAGTATATTTTTTTTTTGACTTATACTAAACGCCTTTTCAAAAAATTCAAAAACTTAAGGGCCCATATTTCGGGAACCAGAGCTAACTTTTAAAAACCCTTTGGCAGATTTGCTCTACTAGTACACTACTTTCATTTCGCGTTGCAAGTATTGAGGCTGTTTTTTTGTTTTTTGTTGCACAGTGTTATAACACAAAAAATATTATTTACTATAGATATTGTACTTGTGTGTTTCATTGTAAATCTACTACTGACGTTAGTACTATTGACTAGGTAGTTCTTTAGGGATCATATGTAGACATTGGAACCAGAGAATCACTAGTACATTTTAGTAAATCTAGTTGGAATACGAATTCATAACAGTATTTTTTTTATTATTGCTTTAACTTTTCAGGAATTATACTTTTCAGTTTTTTTTCATAAAATTTTTACGTTTTAAAGGCAAATATAAAAGTGTGGACACTTCGCTGACATTGTCGCCGAAAAGTCACAAAAATAATCGACAAAGCTAGTCACTTGGAGGCACTTGCACCCAGGTATCCATCAGGGTTGCTTTATAATAAAAAGTTAATCTATATACAATATATAAAATTGTAACATGACTGTTTGACTATTTATAAACGCACAGCCTAATAGCCTTTTCACACTTGTCAACATTTAACATTTAACATCAATTTGCGAAGATGTTGGAATTTTCCCATAAGAAATACATAGGGCTAAAAATCAAAATTTTTCAACATCTTTACAGAATGTTACTATCTCATTTTGTTCCCTTTTACATTTTTCGATTCTTTTAGTGTCATCACTAGAAATGTGGCAATAAATTCTATTATTATTGTGGCATCACTGACAAAATGGAAGTTGCTTTGAAAGCAGCGTTACCATTTCTCAAGTTTTTCTTTTTTTTGCAAGCCTTATTTTGCTTAATTTTGCTTAAATTTTTAAACAAAATGATTGAGAAATACATTTTGGTGTTATCTTTTAGAATGTTGCCACTTTTGTAGAAAAAAAGTATTTAAAAAAATAAAAGTTTTTTTTTCAGAAGTGGTGACATTTTTTATTAATGGTAGATGTTAGATGTTTCAAGTGTGAACGCGTATTTCACATTTTCAACATCTTCCATGCGTTCCTCAGAAATGTATGCAAGTGTACAAAGGATATAAGCGTCTGGAGTTAAACAGTTGAAATTTCATCGATCAACTAATGGCGATTTCTTTTCTGAGAAAAATGTTGCATTAATGTTACATTTTCTACATTTTGTGTTCGTTTGTACAAAAAATACAACTGTGGGAAAAATTTTCAAGTTCTTTTGTGAAAATGTTGATGAAAAACATTTTACATGTTTTACCCTTACTTTTACTTAAGGGTTCATACTGCCCTGTTTTACAACTTTGGTACTTACTACTTTGTTTGTACAACCAATATTTTATTTTGTTTGTCATAATATTTTAAAAGTTTTGTCAAAAGAATTCTACATCTAAATATTCTTCGTCGGCATACTCCATTTTGAATTAAATCGTTTTTTTATTTTGGTGGAAAATTCTATGTATTTATTATCGTTTTAAATTTGTTCAAGCAATAAGTGATGTCAATGTCTGTTTCCAAACCGTAAAGTAAGTGTGCAGCAAATAGTCGAATAGTTTTAAAAATCGCTAATGAACTACATTAATAATAAAAGTGTAATAGTTGTAAATAAAAGCAGCTAATTCTGTTCGATTGAAGTTGTACAACATGTAACACTTCGAGTGATTATAGGTAACATGAAAAAGTGTTACATGCATATACTGTAGCATTTTTTTCTCAGAATAGAAATCGCCATAAGACGGAATTGTTGGGAATTCGAATGTTTATGGGGTAAAAAAGGGTAAAAACGTATAAAGTAGCTGTTCATTAGAAAAAAAGCGGCCAAGTACATTTTTAAAGCTGTAAAACCTGTATTTTGGAAAATTTTTGTCAACCCGCCTATCTTTTAAACCAATAAACATAGAAATAATTATCTAGATAAGACAAATATAAATTTGGAACTTTTTCGAATTTCCGAACGTTTAACGGGTAAAAATCAAAAATTGACAAAAACTGAGAATAAAACAAAAAAATCGCAAAAATCATAAGAATCCACTGTTCAAAAATAAAAACTTAATATCGCTCCTTGTGTGTACGGTTCGGTAGATTTGTGGAAAACACAAACGCTAATAGTGTTTGTGTGGTAGATCATAAAAAAAATTACGTATCTCCGTTTGTCATCTGCCGAACACAAAAATAATACTGTTCTTATCCAATTCAACAAAAAGATGAGAACATTTAATTCCGAACGGTTTTTTTTTATTTAACCACAAACTTCATTGTGCTCGGTTCAGTTCATTAGTGTTCGTTCGTTTCTGTTGTGCGTAGTGCCCTTTTGGCTGGTAAAACCGAATAATTTTTACAAAAACAAAATACACATACGAAATAAAAACAAAAAAGCCAGCAAAAACAATGTACACAAACAAAACATATACATACACAAGCTGTTCGTGCTGCGGTCATTGCTAAAATTGTTTGTTTGTTCATTTCTTTATCAATGTAAAAAAAGAAACATTATAGAACATTAATATATTATGTTTGTCTACAGTATCACTACAATTGTTCTGTTTTTTAACGAAGAACAGAACACTATATAATGTTCGGCTCTTTCTTGAAAATAGTTACGAACAGTATTAAGGGTTGTGTCCGTCTACACAATAAATAGATATCGTTCTTGGGTGTGTGAGCCGAACGCTAAATAATGTACTGCTTATTTTCGAACACTGTAAAAATCTTTAAAATACGAGATCTTAAACAACAATGAGTAAGACTTGAACGTTTGTAATTTTTATTCGTTTTAGAGTTTTATTTGTATAATATCTTTGGCTTTTTAAAATGTTTTAAGGTTTCCAGATGATCTGGCCTAAGCAACCAGTGAAATGCACATAGCAACTAGCTTTCCCTCAATAATAAATTCCAGTGTATTTATCAAAAATAAAAATTGGGAATTTAGCACGCTATAAAGAAATCTTATTTATAACAATAAAATTTGTTTGCGATAATAAATTGCCACATTTTATAATGGAAAAAGTTTGTAAACTTTTAATTCCAAACTCATGTTTAGGAAATCCTCAAATTTCAGACATGGAAATACCAGAACAAATATAATTTATTTTTTCTTATTGACTTTAACTATTTTAAAAATCGCCAAATGAATCTTGCCGCCAAACAGGTTTTACAACCGCCATACCTGACAGCCCTGGACATATACCTCTATTTTTGTTTAAAATGTTTTAAAATTAATAATTTTTAAAAATCTTAAGGAAGTATGTACATAGCGAACTTTGTTTACAACGAACAAAATGTGACGGCTTTTTTAATTTAATTATAACCGTGTTTTACTGTATATGTAAATTTTTTAAAAACCTGTTTGTTTACTAACAAAAAAAAAAAAAAAAAAAAAAAAATCGTAACACATCATCTTTTTAAATGCTGACGATAATTGTGGAATCTCCAAAGATTTATCTTAATTACACAACTGTGAAAAAGGGAAATTATGTTCGAAATAAATTGTAATTTTTCTTTTTTTCTCGCTTTGCAGTAATTACAACACGCTAAATTGTTAATTGCTCGTTTATTTTAGCACTGTATTTTTAAACACTTTATTTTTTATTGTGTTGGTTAGAAAGCTGAAGACAAAAACAAATGAGATTTTCAAGTGCAAACTGCACCGTATTTTACGTTTTGTTTTTAAGTATTTAAAAAAAAAAAATTTTTTTTTGTCACCATCTGTTGTTGTAGATGGAACTGTGCGAGAGACAATTGTTTATACATATATTTTTTTGTTTATAATTTTTTTTTGTTTTATTTTGCATTCTAACTAATTTATAATAAAAATGTTTGCATGTAACGCTTAGCAATGAATTGCAATTTTCTTTTTTCGTTGATCGCGTTTTTTGCATAATAATTGGCTTTCAAAACATCTTAATATGATTTTCCCCCTTTTGTTGCTCCCCTTTTGGGAATTCGTTGATAAACTAAAACCACATTTTTAAGTTTCTTTAAATCCATGTTATAAAATATTATTAAGTATTTCCGTAAATATTGTTTGATAGAAAATAAAAATAATTAATAATTAACAATAAAATTCTTTGAAGATTGAAATCGTTATTAAAAAAAATTATATTTTAAATGAATAGTTGGCGTTTTTACGGTAAAAGGACGTTTGAGTTCTATTAAAAAGGAAATATAGATTTATTTATATTAATAAAGAAAGGGTTTTTTAGGTACAAATATTTTTATATTCACAAATATTGTTGTATTAAATATGCATGTCGTACCCTTTAATGCAAAAGAGCGTATGAAGATATGTATGTCTTTCTGTTCTACTCTTTTTGGAAATTTACAAACTAACAATTTCGACGATTGAATTTCTATTTTAAAAACAAACATTGTTTTCATTAATACGATTTCCGTATGACGTGCTAAATTCCCAATTTTCCATATTTGATAAATACACTGAAATTTATTGTTGAGGGAAAGCTAGCTTCTATGCGCATTTCACTGGTTGCTTAGGCCAGCTCATCAGGAAACCTTTTCCTAAGATTTTAGAAAAGCTAGAAATATTATACGAATAAAACCCTAAAGCGAATAAGAATTTTAAACACTCAAAGTTTTACTCGTAAGTAACAATATCAAGCTTAAACAAAACACCAACAATAAACAGTGAGTTTATCTTTTCTTACATCCCTCTACAATTGGTTGGGTTCTTTCCGACTCGAATTGTAGTTATAAGTGGGTAAAAAGAAAAAACAAAATTAAAAAACAAATTGTTTCATTCTATTGTCTTCGTAAGAAAACAACAAAAAAACCAATTTGCCAATTCAGTTTTCTGCACGGGCACATGCGAGTATATTATCAAAGTTATTTACGGGAATACAAAATTTATCATTAATACTTTTTTAGTAACCACTTATGTCCATTTTTATTTTTTTTTATCTGGAGTTAATGGTGAAATATTATTAACGTGGCTCTAGAGCCTAGACACTTTTGACGTTTTGAATAAAAAACAAGTAACCTAGTAACTTGCAAGTGCAAGTTCGAAAAACTCAGTACACTCACACTTTTTCACTAATACCATCAACTTTTTCGTACTTGCAATCAACTTGCAAGAGAATTTGATTGCAATTAAATTATTTCTATTCATTGGGGGGCACATCCGACTACATTAAATGGCCATTAGGGTGGCCCCCATTTTTCCGTTGTGTAAAATATAGGCTGACATTTGCGATTTTAATATTGCAACTGAATTCTAATTAGACGCCGTTTTTTTTTTTAATTTTGGGATACTTATCAGTACACTGAAAAAAATTGCTAAAAGAATTTTTTGAAAATGGAAAAATCCTAACTTTATATTTCAAATGGCATCACTGGGCGTGACTGTCTTTTTGTAGACAAAAAAATTGCTGTGTTTTTTTTGTATTAGGCTCAAGATATAAATAGAAACCCTCGTAGTGTTCACAGACTGTTTCTAAATATTTGCTAAATTAAATATTTGCAATTAAACTAATTAAATAATAATAGTCGTTTAATTACAATAACTTTATTTTACGCCTTTTAAATTATCAATTTGTTTGTTTTATAAAAAAAACTAATTAGACACTTATTGGCACATAACGAAATTCTAATATTATTTGATTTAAACATGTTTTTTATATTCACGTTTCTATTATTTTTTCTGTTATAATGATAATTTTACGTTTTAAAAAAATAGTTTTTTCTGAATACATAAAAAAAAGCTTAAAGTTAAATTCTCTTAGAAGAGTAGTGTAAAACAGTTATTATATCGTCGCTTTAGAGTGTAAACCTGCTAACTAACTTCTAGCAAATTTTACTTCTAATGTTTTCTATTTCTACTTTAAAAAGCAAACCCATAGCGCTCATTTGCTGCAAGACTGGCATAACTCAAAAAATTAAATTTTGAAGTTAGAGATGCAGAATGGTTCGCTTTGTTTTTCTTTATATTGTGTATTAAATTCATCTTTATATCTTTTATACTATACTTACGCAGTTTAAAGAGAATGTGTCTTCTTTTTTTCTAAGTAGTTAGAGCAAATCAAAAACTTTAAATGCGTTTATCTCGAAATGGATTTTTTTGAGTTATGCCGGTCTTGCACCAAATGAGCGATATATGTTTGGA
Organism: Pollenia griseotomentosa; assembly: GCA_963931875.1. Classification (NCBI taxonomy): domain Eukaryota; kingdom Metazoa; phylum Arthropoda; class Insecta; order Diptera; family Polleniidae; genus Pollenia; species Pollenia griseotomentosa. Next base: position 16,865,535 of record OZ007563.1, on the reverse strand, counting down.
GCTGGGTAAAATTCGCTTGAACTGATATTTGTAATGCATAAGCGTAGTGCTAGGTCACACATATTAGTTCAAGTCTTGATTTTTTGGAGAGTGGGGTAAAGAGAATGGAAACGGGATGATAAAGTTAGTACAATTGTACTTTTTTCAGTACTAATAGCATTGCAAATGTACTGAAGTACTCCAACGACATGTTTAGTACAATTTAAAAATTGCATATGATTAAGTTTTTTTTATTACATTTTTTACAAACTATTTCTTCGATTTAACAACACTAATGTTCAGTCACATCAAACCAGTGCTGCCAATTTAGCCTTTTAGTGGATAGATTTAGCCAAGGCGAATTGACTTGAAGGTGAGGTCATCTCTACAACAACACTGCTTCTGTGTTCGGATTGTCAAAAATATTACTAGTAAAAAAAAAATAGGTTTGCTTACATAAAAAACTAGTTTGTATAGACTAGCTTACTACCAGCTAGCCTACCGGGGCACTACTTATAGCTTGTAAAATATTATGAACACATATTTTTTTGGAAAACTTTTTATTTTTAAGTTTTTGAAATGTTCTACATTTCATATAGTTAAGCTTGATTTACACGATTGAAATTTTCTTCAAAATCGCTCTTCAAAATGCTTCAAACTCGTGTAAACAGCAAAATTTTGAAGAAATTTGCTCTTCGAAATGCTTTAAACTCGTGTAAACAGTAAAATTTTTAAGAAAATTTTGCTGTTTGCACGAGTTTGAAGCATTTTGAAGAGCAATTTTAAAGAAAATTTCAATCGTGTAAATCTAGCTTTAAAATATTAAATAATATTAATAAAACAAAAATGTACAGCCTATTTTGCCAATAACACAAATTTTGTGAACAATTTTGTCCCTAACTGTATATCCAGTATCTGCTAAAAAAAAACTATACCAATTTGCCATTGATTGAAATTTTTCGAGGTTGGATTGTTTACAAAAAATTAAGAAGCAGCCGTTCTTAACAAAATTGTAAAACATTGTAGAATCATATTTTAAGGTTTTGAGGGTCTAATTGGCGATTTTCTTTAACAACAGAAAAATAACGGTAAATTTTCGGATAGGCCAAAAATGAAAAAGTCGTAGAACAACTATTGTTTTCGTGACCCTAAAAAGCCATTTTCAACAATCAAAAAAAAGTTTATCGATTTTAATATATTGCTAAATATGTAAATTAAAATAAAATTTTTTTTACATTTAAATAATATACTTTTTTTGTTTTTAATTCAATAGAATATGTGATTATAATTTATTTTAATTTTACACGTGTTTATAGCTTTTTAATGCTTTTCTGTAAACCGCCTTAAACCTAATTAATATTCCATTTAAAAAATTAAAAAACAAATACCCCCTTAGAATATTTAAAAAAAAAACAGATACGTTTTGTAAGATTTAATTAAAAAGCGTAAAAAATGCCAAACAAAATAATAAAGTAATCAACTACCTATTGTAAAGTAAATAAGGAAGTAACACTTAAAATTATGTATGTAGTTATTAAATCGGCTCAGTGTGGTATAAACGATTTTGAAAAAAAAATTCTTTTGTATTTAATAAATAAGAAGAATTTTAAAACTATGTGCTTTTAAAACACTTTATCTCAGCAATTGATTTGAAAAAAATGGATTGTATTGAATTGACAACTTCTAAAAACTTAACCCTGATTCTTTAGTAAAAAATTGAAACGCATGTGGTATTTGTGGGTCAATTTTGCCCAATAAAAAAGTTCATCCATTATCCATTTGTTAATTCTTTTAATGTTTTTTTTTTTTTAATTTAATGCAAGTTACGGAATAAGTTTAACAAATACATTTATTACATGTTGTACATCTGTTTGAATATTTTGTATTGACTAATTAGTGATGGGCAATTTTGTCCCATGTTGCGTGGCTTTTTTAATACAGACATTACGAAAACTCCTTGAAATTAAATATTTTAAATACATATATAAATTATTCAATCGAAAAATAATTGTACATAATTTTCAAAAAAATTCATTGATTAGTTTTGAAAATAAAAAGCAATAAAACCTGTTCGGGCAATGACCCAAATGAATACAGGATAAGGGTTAAAAAAAGAATAAAATGGTTCTTAACTAATACTATCTCATTGTTTTACCGTTTGGAAATAACAACGCATAAGCTTTTTTTATTAATAATTTTTTGAAGGTAAAACGCTTTTAAATTTCAGTAATATGTATAAGGTTAGAAGGAATAGAGAAAAAGTACAAAAAATTTAATGTATTTTCCCTGCGTGTTAAAAAAACATAAGAACAGTACCCATGTTCTGTAACTTTAGTGAGAACTTCTCGCATCGAAAAGATGTGAAACAAAATATTCCATCGTTTCTCGAAAAGTGAGAAAAAAGTGTGTCTGTAACTTATGTCGAAAACTATCAAAAGAGATTACGTCGTTACGTTATAAAAGTCATAACATTGCACTCGAAGCCGATGTGACATTGCAGACGTTGAGGACGCCAGTCACACATATAGTTAACGGCGACCAAAATTTACTAAAATTAAAAAATTTTCAACGACGGCGGCGAAAATACAACCGTCGGCCATGCCAAATAATGTAAAGTGCGACTTTAATGTTTGTTGTTTGTAAACGAGCTTTGAAAAAATTCGTATATTTTATAAAAATGGTAAAAAAAAATAATTAAACAATAAAAAAAGGGCCAAGAACATAATTTTATTATAATTATTCTTTGCAATTTGCATTTTTAGTTGTTTTTTAGTGTTAAAATTTTTTTCTCGCCCCATTTTTATTCGTGAGTTTTTTTGACAGTCCAAAGCGGGAACTTTTCTCACCAAAATGTTACAGACACACTTTTTCTGTAAATTGGCGAGTACTTTCCTTGCGTGACAGCTTGTACTCGCCAAAAAAAGTTACAGACACAGTTAAGTGAGAAAAACAGCTGTTTGTTTCAATATACGCCATTTTTGTTCTATTTCACACATTTCAATCGAAAAGTTTCTCGACACGAGAGTTACAGAACATGGGCACAGGTCTAAACAAAGTCCGCTGCATAGTTGGGGTTAGTTCACTAAATATTGACTTAAACCCAGCGGGAAAAAGAAGGAGTACTGATGCCTTCTAGAAGGCCTATGCACTACATCTTTTAGATGTTCAAGGCCTGCTCGCTCTATTCTATACTCATATCTTTTTCACACACGTTGTCATTGCGGGGTAGGCCTTCCGCATTCGCTTCTTTCGCAGTTACATAAGAGTGGTAACTGGATCAAAAAATAAAAATTATTTTGCTTTGGCAAAAAAAAAAAACAAAACAAAACAAAATATGTTTCTCCTTCTCTTCTCTTTTCTCATAGAAGGGAATGTGGAATGTGTATCTTATACTGTATACGAAAAAGCCGAGGCCTTCTATGTGTCATTCTTTAGGAGTTAGATAACAATGATAATTAAATCAACAAATTTTTAAGCTTTCCTTAAATAAGGCCGCAAGTAAGAAGGTCTTCTGAGTTTTTCCCCTGGGAATCAACACTATTGCACTATTTTTTACAAGCTTTAGTGATGATGTGTATTTTTTTCACTAGCACTAAAAAAATTGTTTGGAAATGCAAATTTTTTTCACTATCACTAACGGTGAATGAATTCATAAAATCTGCAGTCAATTCAAATTTTAACTAAAAATCTTTTTATAAGTTTACAGGAGAAGCAAAAAGCTTTACAGTATCAAAAACAACGTACACCTTGGCGTTTGAATTTGTTTAATAAAGTCGCCATTTTTTATCTCAGGGATTTAACCTTTTTTTTTTAAACATAGTTTAATAAAACGCACAAAAATCAATCAAAAAGTCAATTTCGAATTTTTAGATCATACGTTGTTTTGCATTTTAGGTGACGATATAAACATACTCTTACTAAAATTTAAAAAATGTAATTTTATTTGTGCATGGTTTGTAATTGTATGCATAAGCAAAGGAAATTAAACAAAATTAAATTTTATCAATACCGAAATAATTCTTGGCTTTAATGATGAAAAACAAGTTTTTGATTTTAAATTTTTAGTTGCTGATGGTGCACTAGTCCCATCTATGGTCCGTTGAAAGTTAATATTTGCCGTTTGCCCCTAAGCTGGAGAATAGCGGAACATCATCATAAAATCTGCATCGCTAAAATTCTATAACAACAAGAGAATTATGGGTGAAATTAGAGGCTCTTGCGGTTTTTTTGTTCGAACCTCAGCCATTTGCGAACCGATCGGGCTAAATTTAAATAGTGAAATTAAGCCTATGGGACATAAATTTATACCAATCAAGTCTCCATGACTTCTGGTCTGTGCGGAAACCCATTTCAAAAGACAGACGGACAAGGAGACATCGTTAAATTACAAGCGGAATGACAAACATATTTACATATCGTCACCTAAAATACAAAATAACGTAATAACACTTTTTATAAGTTTACAGGAGAAGCAAAAACTATACAAAATCAATAACAACAAGGGGTACTTCACGTTTGAATTTCTTTTATAAAGTCGCCATTTTTGATCTCAGGGATTACAAATTTTGTTTAAACATATAGTTTAATAAAACGAACAAAAATCAATCAAAATGTCAATTTCAAATGATATTTTATGATACGTTGTTTTGCATTTTAGGTGACGATATATACTTTTTCCACCTGTGGTGAAGGGTATAATTATGACAACGATTGTATTATTTAACAGTTTGAATACATTTCGGTGTATTATTTGGCAAACAAAAAATTTTATATAAATTATGCTCCCTACAATTAATTTAGAATTGATACTAAAACTTGTTTAACTTTCAACTTCAGTTCTAATTTTGTTAACAATCGTTTGTTTGTTTTAGAAAACAAAGATAAATAAACAAAGCCCTAATAATTGGTATTGATAAGAAAAAGTACCTACAGTACGTATAAGTGATTAAAAAAAGAAACACAAACATAGACACACACACACACACACACACACTTATACGCCTCTAGTATTTCAAAAGCAATTTAACATTGCACTTGTAATATTTATTAGCATTACAGCGATTTATTCCGAAAAGTCAGTGGCTTTAAAAACGCTTTAAACTTTTAAAGAATCGAAAAAAAAAAAAAAAAAAAAAAACAACAACACGTTTCTTAACAAAATCTAAATTATTTTTTGCAATTAAATTTGTCTAGAAAAGATTTATTTAATGTAGATATGAAGTCAACAGGAGGCATTAGCATAATTAACGCTTAAAAACGCAGGCCATCACGTGCAATAAAGTCAGTCGGTAATAAAATCAAGTGAGTTTAAGAAAAACCACGACAACTTTTTTAAATGACTAATAGGCCACTATATAAAAGCGGTAAGCATTTTAAAATACAGTCAAACTTCCCTTTAATGAATCTGCATAGAACCATAAAATCAGGGGGCAAATTACGGCATTCAATATCGATCGAAATTCCCATTCAAATTGTATTGTAATTTCGATCGATATCGTATGCCGTAATTTGGCCCCAGTTCATTGTATAGAAACTTCATTGAACAGAATTTAAATTGTTTTCACTTTTATTCAAAATAATCGACTGCTTTAGTTTGGATAAAGCTCTTTTACACGGCCGTTATTCATTCGAGCATTGCATACTCAAAATGAAAGATTCGAAGCTCTTTGCGTTCATTTCTTAACTGTTTGTCTTCATTTTTGGAATAACTACATTAACTATTTTAATACTTGATTGAGTGCTGGGAAGAATCCCACACTTTTTCATTGGCACTATGTGCCCACGATATGGCGTATAAGCCACAAATAACAATAAAATGCTTTTTCGATTTTTTAAACAACTAATAACATTTTTTAGAGAAATGTTAAATCGAAGCGACATTTTCGTTCACAGAACACGGGCGACTGCTGTCAAACTTGTTATCCTAAAAACTTTTTTCTTTTGTTCTTATTTGCATCTTTAGCAATCCCTGAAAGAAATTTTTTTTAAACAATTCCTTCAATGAAAATCAAAATGCATAAGACTCAACCCACACGAACAAAAGAAAAAACGTTTTTGTCTTTGTTGTCTAACCCACATCAAAAAAAAAAACGTCTTATCAAGTTTTTGTTTTTAACCGGTAATCAGACAGCAATGCAACAATATTTTTTGTTTTTTTTTTTTTTTTTAATTGTCTTAATTGATATGGGTTACATCAAAAGGGCACACCTCCACTCGGAGACCCATGCGGTCCATTGTGAATCCCTTCATAATAATAGATACCACTAGGGCTTGCATTACCGATTTACCGGTTAATCGGTAAATTGCTAAAAAATTCATTACCGAAAAACCGGTAAATTCCTTATTTTTTACCGGTTTTTTCGGTAAAAATTTATGCTTTATATTTTACAATATTTTTCGTTTTGTTCTGTTCCATACGTTCCTACTATTTTATAAGTAAATAGTTGAATTTAAATATTTAAAATATATAATTATACTATAATAAATAAATTCAACTTCATTTATAAAGTAGTATGTACGGAACAAAACGAAAAATATTGTAAAATATAAAAAATTTCTTTCTCTTACTCGCACCTACGTAAAAATTAAACAAATTTTGGTTTTTTGGTGTTTGTTGTGTACAGGGTTTAAAAGCATCCATCAGCTGGATGCTTCTTATTATTTCTGCTTTTGCCACTGCTATTGAAATTTTTAATTTTTTTCCCATAGCCAATGTTTTGTTTTTCGTTTGTGCAAAAATTCAAATCTCATATTTTGTATACTTTTATTTTTTGACAATTGCTTTTTTACCAGCCAGCGACAAAAATGGACAACCACCTAAAAAGCAACAGTTTCCATGACTACAGCACGAAATGTGTGTGTGTGTATTTTGTTTTTCTAAAATTTTATAATTAATTAGTTTGAATAAAATATCCACTAACTAAAATACTCGCAAAATTACCGGTAAATTCCCGGTTTACCGGATTTTTCCACATAAATTACCGAATTACCGGTAATTGAAAAAGTCGGTAAATTTGCAAACCCTAGATACCACATAGAACAAAATGGGATACATCATAAGAAAGCACTTATTTATGTGCCACCAAGGATCGTTTCAGTCTGTTTCGACTTACTCTGTGTGGTTTTGTTGTATCAAACCACATCTCTTTTCCGCAACCAATGTTTTGTCGCAGTAAGTAAAAAATACAGTTTTAAGCGGCCCATACACTTGCAATATTATTGAATTTCGCTATATTATTTTCATTTTGTCCTATATTATGCAATAAGTCGCACAATGGTTTCATTCTTTCAATACAAAGGTAAACATAACCTATAGGAATAACCTAAATAGCGTTGAGCAATGTTGCCAACACATTTCACTTTCTTTTCATTGTGCAATTAAAATCAAAAGTCTTTTGATTGTTGCCAATATATTGTGCCACCTTCGAATATCACATACACATTGGCGATATAATTGTACAATACGTAAAATTGAACAATTTTATTGCAAGTGTATGAGCCGCTTTAGGGTTGTTTTGTTTGGTGTTGGTTGCCATACAAGAACTAATGTTCTTTGTCGTATTAGTAAAAAAAAACTGTTGTCTTTTGTTGGTGTATTGTTTGTGCATTGCAAAGAAAAATTCACATTATTGAAATTCATTGTAAGCAGATCAATTTACACTAATATTTCAACGAAAAAGCACTGTTTTTAAAATCAATTCATAATACGGAGAGTTCAGTGTAAACAAGTTCACTTCACAAGGAACTTCGACTGTATTAACATTTTTTTAATGCATACAATTTAAAAACATTTAACGATTTGTCAATCCAGGCTGTATTCGTTACTTATTTTCTTTTCTAGCAGAAGTTACTGTTTAATCTTTGGTGTTTTCGACTAACAGCGTATGTCGATTTGGTTTTAGTGCTAACATTTCTTTTAAACTACTTTGATGCGGCTTTTGAATAAATTTTGATTTATTTTTTTACTAACTTACTGCTGTATTCATAAAAAATTAAATAACCCTACAAGAAGTGAATGAGCGAGTAGTCACTTTTTTCACGTTGGTGTTAATAAAATGATAGAATGAAATGACCGAAATCAAGTTTTCTGTCATTTCTTTCTATCATTTTCTTAACACCAACGTGAAAAAAGTGACAACTCGCTCATTCTCTTCTTGTAGGGAAGTTTGAATTTAAAGCAAAATCTTCATACAATTTTTTTTTAAATACAATTCAAATCTATTTTAATTTTTGATGAACACGACAGTTAAGGTTTTCCCTTATTTTTCTAAAACACTTCACTTCACCTATAAATATTCTAATAAAAATTTTGAAAATTAAAAATTTTTTAAATGAAAATTTTCTCAACGCAAAGTGAAGGGATTTGAAAAATATGTATCACACCTAAATGTTATTTTTTAAAACTTTTTTTGAGAAACTTTTTTTATTAACACATACGTTGTTATTTCTAAACATTTAAAAATTGTTTTGTTGTGATTTAATTTAGTTCAAATAACTAAAAAAATTTTTAAAGAAATTTTGTAGAAGAATATCTTTTTAACCCTAGAAAGATAATCTGCGTAAATTTTACGCACGCACTTTCGAAATATTGCTATATCTTTTTATTAAGCTTGAATAAGTTGCTGTGCACTGCAGACATTTCATATATAAACATGTTTTAAATTTTGTATTTATATTTTTAAAAATGTAAAAATAAAATTCATATGTCTTTTCTTAATTAATCAATTAATACAACCATATAGCAGGTTAAAATAATACGTTATTTTTACGTATGATTATCTTTAACGTTTGTCATGATATGATTATCTTTTTAGGGTTAAAAACACATATGTTGTTATGTCTGACCAATTAAAATTTTTTTTTTTAACTTTTAGTTTAATAACTTTTAATTTTTTATCAAAAATATTTTCGCGAGTACAAAATTTTCATTCATTAAAAAGATTTTGTTCTGATGTGTTAAATTTCCAATTTTTATTCTTGATAAATTTTAGAAAGACATTTTATTTTTTTGATAACACATACGTTGTTATTTCTAAACATTTAAAATTTTTTTGTAATGTAGTTAAAATAACTTATAATTTTTATTTTTTTTTACTAAATTGTATAAAGGAAAATTTTTTAATAACACATACGTTGTTATGATTAAACAATTAAAAACTGTTTTTTTTTTTATGTATTTTTTTTTTTAAATTTCAAGAAATTTTAAAATAGAATATTTTGCTTTTAATGACACATACGTTGTTATGTCTAAACATTTAAAATTAAGCTTTTTGTAACTTTTTTATTCACTTTTTTTCAATTACTTATCCTTCCTTTAAAACCTTTTTTTTATATTTTTGAAGCACAAATTACCTTTTTCTATCTAATAAAACACTTTATCACATTTTTAATTTTTTTTTATGTTTTTGTTTACTTACCACTCGGTTTCGCTGGTATAAAATCCAAAGTACGATCCTTGCAACGTAAATCTTCGCCAGTGCCATCTATCCAAACATAAGTTGCCTGGACTATGTTTTCTTTTAAGGGCAAACTCAAATAACGATCTAAAATCGTTTTGTTGATATGAGCATTGGGTGAATCGTCCAAAATTCTGTTTGACATTCTAAACGATAACAAATCAAAAAAAAAAAAAAAATTAATTTAAAAAATTTTGTTTTTATTAAAATTTCTTTTGTAGTGAAAAAAATCACATAATATATTTACTTTCACTAGTTTTTTTTAGCTAAACGTTATTTAAAAATAAATAGGAATGTTTAAATTTTAGCTTTTTATTTGTAATAGATTTTCAAAATAAAATTTCACTTTTTATTTCTAGTCGTTATTCGCGCAAACGCTACTGGAACGCAACTAAGCTGGAATACCACATTCAATCAGAATTTATAACGAGAATTTCCTTGTTCTTGCGTTAAGTTTTCAAGCACAATAAAAATCATATAAAATAATAGAACAAAAACAAAAAACAAAATATAAAAAAATTATTGTAGACAGTGGTGCCAGAAATTTTTACTAGAAAAATCTTCATTCCTCAAATAAAAAAAATCTTAATTTTAGAATTAAATTTTTTAAAAAAAATTTTTTAACTTTTAATTTATATTTGTTAAAGGTTCTATTATACACAAAAACATATCAATACAAACGTACAAAAAATTAACATGTAAACATAAAAACAAAACAATTTGTCAAACAAGTTTCCTAAAATTAAATTAGCAATACCTACATACATATTTGTAACTATAGATTGTACATTTATTTAAGTATGGCTTTGATTTTAAAACGATATGTTGAAAATTATGTCATTAAAAGCGTTGCCATTTTGGTAACTTTTAGGCAAAATTGGCAACTTTTTTTCCAATGAATACTTTTTCTCCATTTTGGTTACATTTTTCAACACAAAAATAACTTATTTTTGGTTATAGTACAAACATTAACCGCATCCGCATGCACCAATACATTTTTATTTTTATCTAATTGAATATGATTCTTATAAAAGCTTTAAATATAACAGTCTAATAAGTTTTAAACACGTAAAGTTTTAGCGGATACGCCAAAATTTTTTTATTAATAAAGAAGGTTTCTTTAAAATTAGTAAGATAGTTTCGAAGATGTAGAAGTTGGCCCCTACCCTCGTTATGATCCTATTTTTGGAAAAACGCAAAGCTTATTTGCCCATATATGTAGTTAGGGATCTATTTATGTTTTAAATGAAATTGTTCCTACCTTCTCTCGTAGTCCTATTTTTTTATAAAATATATAGCTTATGTGTCCATCTTAATAGGGATCTATTAATGTTTTATTTAAAAAAAAAAATCGGTTTGAAACAGGCCTGTTTTGAAAATCACGTGCTTTTAAAATCCTACTTGTGATTTTGTGGTGCTCTGAAAATCACACCGTTTTTGGACTTTCGGCAATTGAAAATCACACCGAGAAAGTAAAAATTGGTACACCATTATATCACATGATTTTATATCATGTGATTTAAAAAGCACATGCGATTTGAAATCAAGTGATTTTCAGAGCGAGCTTGAAAGTTTAGGGGAAGAAGAAATTGCTTATTATCTCCCCTCCTAGACCTATTTTTGAAAAAGTACTTAGATTCTGTGTCTATCTGAATGAGGAGCTAACTAAATTTTAAGTTTCATTAAAATCGTTTTGATAGTTTCGTAGAGGCAGAATCAGCCCCTTTCCTCCCATTATTGGTCTATTTTGGGGTAAAAATGCGTTGCTTGTGTCTCCATCTAAATAAGGATCTAACTATGTTTTAAGTTTCTTTAAAATTAGGCTTATAACTTCAGAGAGGTTGACATTTCGCCCTACCACCCCTCGTAACCCTATTTGTCCATATTAAATACTATTTCTCGAATTTCGTTTAAATCTGCTAGACAGTTTAGGCAAAGCAGAAACTGCTATCTATCTGCCCTCGTGATCTTAGTTTTGAAAAAAATATATAGCCTAAAACTATCTTCCGAAATAGCCTTCTAACGAAATCGGTCTGGAGCACATCGGTTAGATGGTTTCAGAGTTTATAACGGGCATAGGTACAAATTAACATACATACATAGGTAGAAAAAATTTTTGTGTTTTAGATATACATAAAGATATACTTTAAAGTGTGGAAGGCCACCATCTGATACTTTAAATTGTTCACAGGTGAAAAACTTTTCTAGATAAACGATAAGGTCAACGATGTTTGTCTTTCCGATCCCATGCCGATTAATATGGTTCTTACTCTTTCTACTGGGCTAAAAGCATTTACATTTAATAATATAATTAATTTAGCTTAATTTCGCACTTTGACAGACAGCATCATAACATAGCAAGACTCAAAAGCTCTACTTGAAAGAGCTCTATATATATGTAAAAAGGTTGAAAGCTCTAGCTCATAAAGTTTATCAAATATACGAAAATCAGGTTTCAATTTGTATAGGAGGTGCAAAATTCACTAAGAATTTCAAAAATTAAATAGCCTATTGTTATTTCCAGGCCATCGGTAATAAACTGTCAACATTTTATAATAATCGGTCAAGCGGTTAAGGCAAAAACCATTTATTCTTTAGATATGTATATACTTTCATATATATATTTTTCAAAAAAAAAAAAAAAACACAATTCAACACAAAAAACAAAACAATTTATTATAGAAAACAAAAATAAAGCACAAAAAAATTAACTTCTGCTTTCAACTAAAGAAATAAACAACAGTAAGTCGTTGCCGCTAGGTATTTTAAACAGCCAAAAGTAGCCGGAATCTACTACAATTTTGTTACTGCATATAAACTACATTTTTTATTTTATCGGACAGTTGTAATAATTCAGAAAACTTAATGGCTACTGTTCATTGATCAATGGCCATTAACACCACAAAAAAATGTTTGTTTACTTATTTTTACATTTTGGTTACAAATCTTTTTTTGGTAGTGGCAACGCTGTTCATTTAAGAAATGTTTGTTATAATTTACACACTTTTATTAATTATAATACTGTGAAGGTTATAGGTTTTTTTTTTAATTATTTTTATAAGTTGTTTACTTATTCTTTTATTGGTGTTTCGTTAAGATAAATTAAATTTAAACAAGCCGTATGTTAAAAATTTCGTACTATTTAAATAAATTTTATCTAAAAAAAAATTATTTTTAGGTTATACCTATTCAACATTTTTATTTTTCGAATGTATTCAATGAGGGAAAAATAATCTTAAAATTGTATTTTGAATAACAAATCTTCAAACTAAGGTTTAAAATCTGGCATCCCTGCTTGTAGAACTAAAAACAAAACCAAATTAAATAAACAATTCATACAAATGCAATTTAGTGCTTTTCATTTGTTTTTGTTTTCTCTTTTTTTTTTGTAAATAAATGATCCCGCTATTAAATCCCTGCCGTCAAATGAGTAGCTAACTACAAAAAAACCCAACTTTAAGTTAGCTTGTATAGACTAACTTAAAGCCAACTACTACGCAATGCAAAATTTACATTAACCAAAGTGTATACAAACACTGTGTTGTATATTTTAAGTAGTGAGAGCCAAGTCGTTAGCAAAAAAATCAACGTTGTTATTGTTGTTATGTTATGACAATTTAATCTCATATTTACGCTCTTAATTGAGTAATGGCAAAAAACATAGTTTTTTTATTCAAAAACTAGACTGCCCCAGTAGGCTAGCTGGTAGTGAGCAAGTCTATCAGCGCCGAGGTTGCGGGATCGATTCCCGCCAGCGACTCTGGTTAAAAAAAAGTTGAATAAAAACAACTTTGATTAATAAAATAAAATAAAAGAAATAAAAGAAAATAAAATAAAAAAATAAAATTTTTTTATTTTTTTGAAAGTATTCATCCAATGAATAACATTCATAGATCGGCCTTAACTTAAACTAACTTAACTTAAAGCTAACTTAAAGTATTGAGTTTATAGCTAGCTACAAAAAGTTAACTTAAAGTTAACTGAAAGTAATGCAGGGTCGGACAATTGACTACTTCCTAGGACATCGCAATGTTAAAAAAGTTAGTTAATTACATATAAAAGTAATCCAATTGTCAACCACCACTACTTGAGAAATAGTTAGCTTTAAATTAATTGAAAGTTAACTGAATTGCCTGCAGGGATGTTACTGTAACGACAACATCAACAATAATAATGACGCTAATATTACTATTTACAGTGGGCGTAAAGGAAAATTGTGTTCCTATAATATTAACTCGGGGTCTCCACTTAACATAAAATGATTAACTTTAACACTTACTGCAAGTTAGTGTTAAGTGGAGACTGCTCCAGTTAAAGTTTTAACTTTATTGTTATAACATTTCTTTTGAAAGTTCTTTTATAACATAAATTGACGTTTAACGCTATTTTGTAGTTGTTTTTCGAAATCTTTATTCAATTTGTTAAAAGGGTTGTAAACTACACATAATAAACTTTGCTTTTTGTGAATAATATAATATAATACAAACATTTAAGTATAAAATAACTTTAATTATTTTCCACAAACACACTGCAGCTACATACTTGACGCGTCAACGAATTGAAAATAAAGAAAAGTTTTAACTCTAACTTCACCATAAACATATAACCATTTTAACAGCAAGTCTTAACTTCATGTTTTAACTGCATTTCATGTTAGGTGGAGACTGGGTGTAAGAAATAGTTTTATCAAACATTTTATTTATCGCACTTGTTCAACAATAGTGCATTCCCCCAAAATTTTTATTTTTTAAATTTTTGGAAAAAATCGACACATAAGATTCATATCTAACCGCTGTAAAAATATCGTGCCAATTTGCCTACTTTTTGGTTATCTAAAAAATTATTTTTTATATGACTTTAATGTAAAACGAAAAACTGTTTTGCTTCTACCAAAAATTTTTAAATTTTGAGTTAATACAGTATTGTTGAACAAGTGCAATATGTAACTAAATAACAGATGAGCTTGCCAAGCCAAGCAAGATGACGGATTTTTATATCACTTCAGTTGCTTTCCACGTCACTGTTAGTCACTTATTCAGTGCGAGTCTTTTAAACTTGCACAGTCTGGCTCGACTTGTAAATTTACCAGGGACCGAAAATAACAGTTATTTTTAAAATTTAAAATCAAAAAGTCAGGTGGATATAATTTGTCTATCAGATATTTGAATACAGCATATTGATGCTGTTATGCTAAGGAATAATAAACTTAAAAGACTTTTTTGACTTTTATCAAAAAGTCACTTTATAATAATTATTTTTTGACCAATATTTTTTTGGTCAAAAATAAAAGTTAAGTTAAGTTAAAATTTGACTTTTATTTTTTAAGTCAAAAATAAAAGTTAAAATCTGACTTTTATTTTTTAAGTAAAAAATATAAGTTAAAATCTGACTTTTATTTTTTAAGTGAGAAATAAACGTTAAAATTTGACTTTTGTTCCTATTGAAAGCAGATGTTAAAAAAGTTAAATAAAATTTTAATTAAATATTAACACAGTTTTTATTTTTAGAATTATAAGTACATGTTGTATTTGTATTAAAACAAAAAGAAAAAAAATTATATAGAGTACATATGTATACAAAAACGTTTATTGGCTAGAAAGTTAAGGAGTTGGTGTTTTGCATATTTTGCTCTGAAAATACAAATTACATTTAATTTCCTTTATTTCAATATTAAATTGTTCACTCTTTCATTGCAATGACTCAGAATTCAGAATTTTTGACCGAAAAAATAAAAGTCAAATTTTAACTTTTATTTCTGACCGAAAGAATAAAAGTCAAAAAATAGCTTTTATATTTTAATTTTTTTTAAAAAAGTCGTAACTGTTACGGTCCCTGAAATTTACGGGTTCCTTAGCCAGGACCTGTATCAATGACCAACAAATTGAAATAGTTGATAAGGCAAAAAATCTTGGGTCTCATTTTTAACAACACACTTACTTGGTCAGATCATGTAACATTTGCTTGTGGCAGAACTTACTCAATACTTATTACACTATGGCAAACACAATGTGGTACACCAATGAAGATTCGAGTACTAATTGCGAAAACATATCTGATACCAGTCCTTACCTATGGATGTGAGATCTTTGCAAGTTGTGATTCAAATAGCAAACATAAGTTGAAGGTAGCTTTTAATTTTACATTTAACATTACGAGATATGTTTATGGCATAAAAAATTCTGTCAGTGATGGCAATTATATCAATACCAATATTACTCCGTTTTCGAAAAAAATATACGGGGTGCTATTTGAAGACTTGTTGAAAATACGAACTCTTGTTTATTTGCATAAAATTATAACCACTCGTGAACCAAATTATCTCTATAATCGTTTAAATCTTAGTCGCCTCGGAAGGTACAAGAATCTTATTCAATTTAGGCACCACACGCTAGTTTCGGTATGGCAATTGTTTATAACTGCAATACGTCTCTGGAACAATCTTCCCCCAACAATAAAAGAAACCAGCAGCGCCCTGCGTTTCAAAGCAATTTAGATTTTTTTCATAAATAACTATCGTTTTCATTACCATAACAAACTTTGTTAATTATCGCTGTCAATATTTATTTATTTATTTTTTTTGTATTTCACTATTCTTTTTTTTCACTTTTGTTATATTTTATAATACCATATTAATTGTTAAAATAATACACTTGTTTTATGTTATTAATTTGTATATTTTTATGATATTGATAAATATTTTTGATCATAACTTCATTAGATTTCTACTCACTAAAACCAATGTTTTGTTGTAGAAGTTCCAAATAAATGAAAAATAATAATAAATAAAAAAAAGACTTTGCAGCCTAGCTTACGAAGGATATTCTCTCTACTAACTGCCTGTTTTTAGAAAATGAAGAAAAAAAATTTCGTCTCAGAAATTAAATATATTAAAAACAACAATAAAATACGAAAATTTGTTTTTGTTTTCAATATAATGTCTCACACTAAACTTCGTTTTCATTTTCTAAAAACAGGCAGTACGGCTTCACAGGGAAGAAATTAGGACAGTAATCTCGGTAATAACTGGGCACTTACCGGTAAGCATTACTGCGAATAGAATGGATCTGAGTTTAATGACTACTGCAGAAGTTGTTACGCTGAGGACGATGAGGAAACTGTGTTTCATTTGCTGCGTCATTGTCCGGGAATTTAGGTAAATAGAGAGAGCGTCCTGGAGAAACCAGTGCTTATACTAATCAAATTTCAAGAATAACACTAAGTTTGCTTCTTTTTTTCGTTAAGGCCATAATACACTATCACGTTAGTCGTACGTATTTTGACGAAAATGCATCTCTGTTCTATTAATTGTATAAAATTTTCAAAAGTATAACAACTTATAGCCTTTTTACACTTGAGAACATCTTAGTGGAAGGCTTGGAAGATGTTGAAAATAAAAAAATACTTGTTTACATTTGCAACATCTTTCATCATTTATCTTAAAAACATTTTAACCATGACAGGGTTGTGTTTTCCTCAAAATACGTACGACTTGTGTGATAGAGTATCATGGCCTTTATGGGAACGCCAGAGACTTCTATGGCATTGGCGATATGTATTACAAAGGAACCGCTGTAGGACACAAGTGAGCTGTCTTCTTTATGGCTGCCCAAGGAACCATGTTGCTTCTTAATAGGACCAACTTTAGTTGATTCATAACTATCCATGGAACTAATATAGTTACCATGAGGTGAAGGGTATTATATTATTTGACCCCGACTGTAGTTTCGTACAAGTTGACTATGTTTGGCTAATTTGAGGTTTTAAAAATATATTAAAAGGAGTTGTCATATTTTTACATGAACGACATACAAAAACTGTTTAGTTGTGCAACATTTTTTTTTTCTATTTTTTTTTTAGTTTTTAACATTAATGTTTTAATCTTATCCACCGTTCAAGGCAAAAATGTACACACATATAAAATATTGTAGTTAGAATAAATGAGTAAGTTAGTAAACGTCAAAGTCAATTATGTATTTAATCAAACTGCGTGCCATCCAGCTCTTTTAAAACGTTGAGGCCAATTTTAAATTACAACAAATACCTATTTGAGAAATTTTTTGAATATTTTCTAAAATTTTACCCATTTTATTTTTTTTATTTTATTTTGATTTTTACATTGGCTTACATCCACGTAACACGTACACTTAAACATTACAAATGTAAATAAATAAAAAAAATCCACACACACACACACACTTTATAGGGGGTGCAGTATTTTTGCAAAATTTGAATTCCCTCTAGAAAATTTTACACTTACGGCACCATTTTTGGATTTTTTTTTATGTTATTATTAAAATATTGTAAATTTGTTATTTTTTTTAACTGTTTAAGAAAAATTGCAGTTGTTCTTAAGCCGCTGCTGAAATAATTATTACTTACATGAGTTTGAGTCTCATTTATTTATAGTTTTTACACAGTTTAAAAATTTAAGGTGTTAATTTGAATATGTTTGAATTGTTAACCTTCACACTTGGTGTATAATGAAAAGCTTTAATTTTATTTTTTTAATGTAATTTTTCACGCGGAAATATGGTCATTTATGTGTAAAGTGCTTAACATTTTTAGGGAAATCGTTTTATTTTTGAACATTTTAATGAAATGAAAAAATGTAAATTAGGGTATGTCACTGATGTATGAGAAAAAATAAAAGTTCTCGAATCATATTCTAATAGCAATATTTTTTGTCTTACATTAAAACAAATAAAAATTGTAAAAAAAAGTAAAAAAGTCACATCTTGAGCCCGCGTCGCACAGTGAGACAACGCCGGCATTAAATACAAGGAGTCATTGTAGAGCTCTGAAATTTTGCACAGGTTAATTTTGAGACAATTCCAGTTTTTTAAAAAAAATTAAGAAAATTCGCCCACTTTTACGCCCACCTCCCATACAATCGAAATTTGTAAAATGCCGTATTGTCCGTAATACTTTAAGTATAACTTTAAATTTAGGTATACTTGAATGTTATATTGTTACATATATTATCGGAAAAAAATTTTGAACTTTGGCCCACTTTTACCCCCACCACCCATACAACCTCAACATAAAAAGTGTCATATTTTCTAAAATATTTTAGGTACAACCTTCAAATTTGATATTACTGTAATTTATATCATTTAAAATGTTTCATGCAAAAATTACAATAACACGCCCACTATTACGCCCACCTCCCATTGAAATGCAATAAAAAAGAACAATTTTTTTTTCATTCTATCAATAATTTTTTAACATCATCATGGTATTCTAATTTTTTCAATTTCATTCTCATTCTAAATGAATTAATATAAGGATCTGATGATATTTGCAAATAGTGCATTACATCTTCATTCGTAGAAATACGTGAATTTTTACGAGAATGGAATAGCCTACAGTTTCTATACTCCTTATTCATTGCTTCCTGCGCTTCTTCGGATAACATTCCTGTAGCAAAAAAAAGTTAATTTTAAATAAAATTTAAAAAAATACTTAAAAAAAAAAATTGCAAACACACCTATTGGCAATATAGCCTCAGATACCATTTTGCTGCCGTGAATGAGAACTTAAGATCTACATACAATTTTGCAGTGTCCATGCAATACGTATGGAATTTACCAACATCTATATTTTTACTAGTATTTATAGTATTTAATATAATTTTAAATCGGTGAATGAAGTCTACATTTACACCAGTTATGCCAGCGGTTATTTCTGGATTTTCAAAAAATCTTCTAGAGACATTACCATCATTGGTTGTTCCCATGCCTTGTTTCACCACATCGACATTTAAACCCAGAACTAATTTGAAATTTTTTTTATTTCTGTTTTAACCGCTTCTTTCTGTTCTTTTGTGTCTTTATTTGTCCTCCACGCTTTAAAACTTTTATTGTAACTGATATGTAATATACATTCCATGAATTTTATTCGAGCATGTAGCGGCTAAATTCCAAATTTCAATGCTTCAGCTGAATTTGTTCTCAAGATAACTGCTTCCAAATTATTCATTTCAGCAGGTTTTGCTCCACATATGAAACAAACAGCCATCGAGCAATTCTTACTGACTGTTGTTGCCACTTTTCCGTCAATTCTGTCGTTTTTTAATTTTGAATTCCTGTATTTACACGATTCACTTCATTGTTAATAACATCTGCTGTTTCTTTCAAAAATTCGAATTTCATAGGCCTACAAAGTCTTGTTGAAGATGGTTCTGAATTTGTCCAACACAAATAAGAATCATTGTAAAGATCAGTTAACTTTAACGGAACAAGAGATGTTAAAAACATATTTTTATCAGAAACATTTTCATCGGTGAAACGTTGATGATATTCACTGCGCCCTGATGATCCATCACACCCCCATTTACTTATTAAATTCAACTCATTTGGAATCTCATCAATCTCACTTTTTGTTTTTGTTTGAAAAATTCTTGAAACAGTGTGATAAAGTAATTCTTGTAATCCAACACTGCTAAAACGTTCATCAACCTTAATATTTGCAGGATAGCATTTTTTTTTAACTTCTAATATTTTGCTATAGTGTGGGAATATATCACAGCCAATTTCTTTTGCAGAGCTTCTTAAAACATCATATTGGTGTCTTGATAATGAAGCATCAATTATAAGGCTGAGTGCTTTCTCTGGTGTAAATGATTTGAATTGTTCACTCTTTTCATATTTTTTAGCAGCAGACACTATCAAGTCTATTGGAAAACTTTCACAAAATTGAGATATTTTACTTCTCTTAGACCTTTCTTGGCTTTCTTCGAAAGTTTTTACAGGTCGTCCACGCTTAACGGAATGCGAAGTACTTGGTTGTTCATCATCCAAAGTTTCTTCACATATGGTGTAAAGCTGTGCAAGGCATTCTTCATTATCAGCCAAAAATTTACTTTTTATGCGCCCAGATTTGTTCCATTTGGATTTTAATTTTGGTATGAAATATTTTATTAAAAAATCACGAAATTTTTTAATAATTAAGTCTGACATTTTATTAAATTTTGTTGATATGACACCAACAACAACATCAATATCTTTATTGCTATCGATCCAAATATCAGAAATTGCACTATAAGAAATTGTTGAATTATCCATGACCTTGTAAATTTTTTTTTAACACTTTATATAAACTTGTATAAACTGGCACTCTCAAAAAGATTGTGAATTAAATATATAATTGCAATAACCGTTTGTTGATCAATAATATTTAAAACAACAACAATGTTATATTATTTTACAGTTGGGTAAAAACATATGAAATCAACCAATGAGTTGACCGCACCGATTTCGAATTGGATGAAATTTGGTACGAAGGGAAAGTTAAACATAATAATAGCGTTTGCCAACTTTCAGTGTCTTAGCTCTCCTACTTTCAGAATTATGGCCATTCCAAGTTGGAAGAAATCAATAAAAATGCACTCAGATGCCTTAATACAATTTTTAATATCTCGAAAAGTATTCATTGTACGTTAATAATAAAGGGCGCATTTTACAGACAAAAACATGCGCCATTCCAAAAAATTTTTTTTTTAATTTTCGATAAAGGATAAAAAAGGATAAAAAAAAGGACTAAAATTTCCAAAGGATATATCTCGAAAATCAATATTTTTAAAAATTTCAAAAAAATATATGTTAATTCTTATTATGTTTTGTACAAGTCTGCCAAATTTCAATGTGGAGTCTTTATTACAACATGAGTTATTAAGAAAAAAGCAGGCGAAGGTTTATGTATTTCATGAAATGTACCAAAATACAAAAAGGTGACAAATTACAAAAAGAAGGACAAATCAAATGTAACGGAACTTTTTCGACTTTATTACCTAGGCGAAATATTTATTGCCTGTTCACACAAAAAATGTACAAATATTTTATGACCTGTGGCCGGCTTATTGGCAGTAGCAAATTCAGTCCCTATTTAAAAAACGTTTTATGACCCGTAGTTCACGCAAATTTTCCAATTCTAAAAAAGCAAGGCGTTTATTTTTTTACCTGCAATCTATTTTTTTGTACCAAAAAAACAGTATAAATAGTTCAGAGACTCGAAGTCAAACTTCAGTTGAATACTAGATTTCATAAGTGCTAAACGTCAAAGTGTTATAGTGTTAAAGTGACTTGATCGTTTGAAAAGGAAAAAAAAGAGACTAAATATTTAAATAAATTATAATTATTGTCAATACAAAAAAGTCGTGCACAATTCATTCGGTTGTGGTATTTGAATAAAAAATATGCCATTCAATTCAACATTTTGCTGTAATCCTTTTAAAAAATCCGGTCACATTGGGTGCAATAAAAGTTTAAGACAAATCCAAGAATGGATGCTACAGTATACTAAGGATAAAAACATTACGATCTCAAATAAAATTTGTGGGACATGTAGAATAAAATTTTCGCATGTGAAGAAATCTAATAAATCTAATTTGGAAGAAGGTTCAGACATAAACGAAAATGTAGATACTTTCGATGACATTGCGTCAGGCACGGAAGAAGATGACATTGCGTCAGACACGGAAGATGTTGCTATTTCAAAATTAAACCAATCATTACCGTATCTGGAACAATCTCCGATAAAGAAGAAGAAGTTACATGAAAAACGGTACAGAGATGCAAAATTCAGGAAAATAAGTGATTCGATTCAAGACAAAATTTTCCACGGTTCAGCACAATCAACTTCGCATATGTGCCCACAATCCGAAATAATAGAACAATTAAAAGAAAAGTTTAAAACATTAACAAAAAATAGTGAGAAAATCCAACTGCTAACAATTTTACCAAAAAGCTCGACAATACATAAAATTGAGGAAGAATTCCTGGTTACAAACTATATCGCGCGAAAAGTTAAGCATTTGGTTGAAACAAAGGGTGTGATGAGTACGCCTAATGCAAAACTGGGAAGTCAAATTTCACCAGTGACAAGCAGTTTAGTAAAATCATTTTATGAATCCGATGACGTCAGCAGGTGTATGCCCGGACAGAAAGATTTCGTGTCTGTTTTTGAAAATGGTACAAAAGTCAGGAAAAATAAAAGACTTTTGCTTGGAAACTTAAGAGAAATGTACGCCTTATTCAAGGAACGACATGATGGAATAAAAATAGGTATTTCCAAGTTTTGCCAACTTCGTCCGAGGAATATAATTCTAGCAAATGCGAGTGGATCTCATAACGTGTGTGTTTGTACAAAGCATCAAAATGTGAAGCTGATGATTGATGCTATAAATTTAAAAAAATTAACTGCTGGTGTTCCGAATAATCAGCTTGAATGTTACAAAGATTGTTTGAAACAAATGACATGCATTCCATCTTCTTCAAAGTGTCACCTACGTAAATGTAACAAGTGTCCAGGAATTGAAAATTTAAAAGCAAAACTAAATCAATTACTAGAGCAAAATGATATAGATGAAATAACATATAAGCAATGGGTTAGTGTAGATAGGGATAATTTGGAGACGATGATTGGCCAAGCCGACGTTTTTGTGGATTCCCTGTGTGAAAAGCTTCAAATTCTTTTACCTCATTCATTCATTGCAAAACAGCAGGCAGCATATCTGAGCGAAAGAAAATCAAATTTGGAAGAAAATGAGTATATAGCAGTTTGCGATTTTTCAGAAAATGCTTCTTTTACTATTCAGGATGCAGTCCAGGGATTTCACTGGAACAACTCTCAGGCCACTTTATACCCAATTGCTATTTATTTTAAATCTGATTGTCTTGTACACGATTCTGTAGCTGTTCACCTGTTCCATCGCCACCTGAATGTATTTTTGAGAAAAAAGTTTAAAACAACCCCGAAGAAAATCACGTATTTTTCAGACGGTAGTGCTGCCCAGTTTAAAAATAAAAAGAACTTTATCAATTTATGTAATCATATGGAAGATTTTGGATGTAATGCTGAGTGGCATTTTTTTGCAACAAGCCATGTAAAAGGCCCAAGTGACGGTCTTGGAGGTACCGTAAAGAGAGAGGCACGTCGAGCTAGTTTACAGCGTCCATTACAAGGTCAAATAACTACTCCAAAACAATTATATGAATGGTGCCTGCAAAATCTTTTGAACTGTAATTTCAAGTTTTTAACTCTAAAAGACCACGAAGAAGAATCACGGTTCCTTCAAATTCGTTTAAAAGATTTGCGTACTATTCCTGGAACTCAAAAGCTGCATTCTATTGAACCTGTAGATAAAAAAAAAATTAAAGTCAAGCGTTACTCGGCAGATGCAGATTTTTTAATAGAAATCCTTCAGAAATAAATAAATATGCTGTAATAAAGTGTTTAATAATGCTAATACATTATGTTGTACTTTTTATTAAAGGTTTAGCAATGGAGGAAAAGAGTTTAAGCAAAGAAAAGTCGAAAAAGTTCCGTTACATTTGATTTGTCCTTCTTTTTGTAATTTGTCACCTTTTTGTATTTTGGTACATTTCATGAAATACATAAACCTTCGCCTGCTTTTTTCTTAATAACTCATGTTGTAATAAAGACTCCACATTGAAATTTGGCAGACTTGTACAATACATAATAAGAATTAACATATATTTTTTTAAAATTTTTAAAAATATTGATTTTCGAGATATATCCTTTGGAAATTTTAGTCCTTTTTTTATCCTTTTTTATCCTTTATCGAAAATTAAAAAAAAAATTTTTTGGAATGGCGCATGTTTTTGTCTGTAAAATGCGCCCTTTATTATTAACGTACAATGAATACTTTTCGAGATATTAAAAATTGTGTTAAGGCATCTGAGTGCATTTTTATTGATTTTTGCCAACTTGGAATGACCATAATTCTGAAAGTTGGAAGGCTATATGTCTGAAAGTTGGCAAATATTATTGTGCCGATCCATAGATCATGTGTACAAAATCTTATCAAATTTGGAGGTGCTGAGGTCAGAAATGTTAAAATTTTCGGTTGATTTCATATGTTTTTACCCAGTTATTACGTATAGCGACAGAATGTGCGCGTTGCGTATTTTTTGTAGTTTTTTGTATTTTTTAAGTTCTTTTGCAAACTTTTGCTATATGTTCTTAACTTCAAATGAAAGCTGAGACATCAATCTTTCATTTGATATAAGTCTGCACCTAGGGCGAGGGGCTGCTCTATATTTCCTAGTCCATTGAAAATGCAAAATGTTTAATTTTTACACCACAATTCTGTTGTTAAGAAATTTTTTTTTGTGTTTTTTTTTTTAAATTTATTTTTTCATCTACTCATTCACAACAACTCAATTAATTAAAAAAATTAAAAAAATAAAATGATGTATTTTTTTATTCTTTTGAATATTACATATTGAACTAACATATTTCAAGCTCGTTGGCATCCCTCAATTATAACTTGGTCTCGACCAAAAAATAATGCAGTTATGAGGCTGAAATTTCATGGAATTGTTACTCATATATCTGTTAATATACTGTGAAAATTTCATCCAAATTGGACGACACGCCAAAAACCATTTTTTGCCGCGTCGGAGCTCCTAAGAATTAAGTATTTTGGAAAAAAAAATTTTTTTTAAATTTTAATATTGTGTTTCCTATCAATTCTTATTTATTTAAACTGAAAACTTTTTTAAATAAACTTAAAAAAAACTTTGGTTCTTATACAGCATAAAATAATAAAATCATTTTTTGGTCACAAAATCTTGTTTGCTGTCATATCTGGGCATCTCTCGTCTTGATTCCAGGTTCGTCTGTATTAAACCTTCTCTTGATTTTTTATCGCATAGAGTCATGGATGCTTCTGACACTATTTTCATGAGCATAAAATTCGTTAAAATACAGTAATATGCTTTTGTGCACTACAATGCTAATGGGGTTATAGGTATTAAAAATCTTACACTAAAAATAAATTAATAATAATTTACAGGGGTCTGTCTAATGCACACAAAATACAACACATTTACCCTATTAGAAGTCGATACGAGAAACATTTTTTCACCCACCCTAATGTTGATTATTGTATAAGAATAATTAAATATTTACGTTTTTAAAGATCAAAACTATGAAATAAACCAATTTTAGTTATGTTTGTTTTGAAAAATGTATAAATGCATTTTTAATGCGATTCTTTCGTTCTTTGTGACGCAACGAAATATCTAGACCAGCTCGCGTGGCTATTTGTCTGTTCACGTACTCTTTGGAACATACAAAAAATTGGAATAGACATAGAAAAAATGTATGTATCTAGGAGACTTTGCTCAAACGTCGCTTTAAGATTTTAAGCAAGTTCAGGATGAAATTAAGAAAACATTGTTCAATCACTTTTGATTGAAGTTTTAAACAACTAAGTTTTTAATCTTAAAAAAACTGCGACAGAATCTTTGCTCAAAAAGATAAATTAGCAATATGTTTAATATTTGTATTTCCATTTTCAAATGAGAAGAGAATATTAAGCCAACTGAACCTTATATAGACTGAATATCATTTTCACACGTTTATCCATATTTATTCTAAATTATGTTTTTGTTCAAAACATGAATTTGTTGTATCGTTCTTATCACTGAAATATGAAATAAAAACAGTTAATTTACTACTTTTTCTAGAAATATTAACAAAGGAAATTTTTGACGAAAAACGAAACTTTTTTAACAGAATAGAGTAACATTTTTATTCTCTTCCTGGCAACACTGATACTTACTTTTAAGCATAATTTTAATTCGGTGATTCCCATTTTTTTTTACATACTCATGTTTGTATTACATTCATTAATATAAATACATACAAAGAAATATTAACACTCGGGATAAAATACGATTTTTATACTTACTTTAAGTACGAGTCGTACTGAAAAATTTAAGTACGAATAACACTTAAACTTACTTAAAACCAGTGCTCGAAACTAAACACTAACAGCCCAATTATGAATAAAAATTCCCCGGGAGTTTTCTCCCTTCTTCCATGTTTGCAATAGAATTAACATAGGAAAAATGGGAGAAGGGAGAAAACTCCCGGGGAATTTTTATTCATAATTGGGCTGTAAATATCGCTCCTTAGTGTTCGGTTCAATAGATTTGTGGAAAACACAAACACTTATACGTTTGTGCAGAAATCATTAAAAAAATAACGGTTCGCTGTTTGTCATCTTCGAACACAAAAAAAAAAATACTGTTCTTATCCAACAAAGATGTGAACATTTAATTCCATTCGGTTTTTTTTAACCACAAAATTCATTGTGTTCGGTTCAGCTCATTAATGTTTGTTCGTTTCTGTTGTACGTAGCGTCAAACAAATACACATACGAAAAAAAAACAAAAAGCCAGCAAAATAAGTTTACACAAAAACAAAACACATACACAATACACACACAAGCTATTCGTGCTGTGGCCGTTGCCAAAACTTTTTGTATTTTCATTTCTTTATCAATGTAAAAAAAAGAAACACTATAAAACAGTAACTTATAATGTTTGTCTACAGTATTACTAGAATTGTTATGTTTTTTAACGAACTACAGCACACTATATAATTTTCGGCTCTTTCTTGAAAATAGTTACGAACGGTATTAAGAGTTGTGTTTACAAAAACACTAAAAAAATACATATCGTTCCTGGGTGTGTGAGCCGAACGCTAAGTAATGTTCTGTTTATTTTCGAATACTGTTTAAAATCAATTATATTAATTAAATTATCCGAATTCAATTCAAATCTAACAAAATTATTAACATAAAGATGTAAACTAACTGCCGTATTCATAAAACACATTTCAAACTTATTTTATTTTTTAAGAATACGGCAGTAAGTATTTTTTATGAGGTGTCCCATTAATAGTGGAAATAGCTGTACATATATTCTAGATCCTAATGAGAGTCTCAAATTTAACAATACAATCTTGAGCATTAGTGAAATGAGATAGTGAGGAAGCTGCCGCCAAACATTCACACATGGCATTATAGTTGTGTACAGCGGCAAGGAGAGTCGAGGCGAAAGCGGTGTAGGCTTTCTAATGTCCAAAAATTTTGGAAAATCTCTTAAATAATGGAATCCAGCTTACGATCATATTAAAACTGTACGTTTTTACAAAACGGTTGGAACATGCATGAACAATGTTCATTGAACATAGTACAATGCTATGAATTCACGGAGGACGCTGAGAACAAAACGAAAGATTACTTTAATAATTACATGGCATCGGAACAAGAAATCACAAAGGAGAACGCTTTATTGAGGTCTGTAAAATTTTGGAATTAGTCATCGGTGGTTCAATATTCCCCCATAAAAGCATACAAAAATATACGTGGAAATCACCAAATGGCAATGCCAAAAATTAAACAAAAACATCAACATTGATCGTAAATGGAGAAAATCACTGCAAGACGTTCGCTCAAAAAAAGAAGATGATAAAGACAGCAACCATAAACTTGTGGTCGCTACCATCAAAATATAACTGAAAAAAAAATTTGGAGGAAACACAGCAACACCACATAAACGCTTGGAAATACATATCTTAGTTGAAAGACAAACAAATAAGAAGAGAAGTAGGAAACTCATTAAGTGATTGCTTGCCGTAAAAAATAGGACGTCAGAACAGACGTGTAATCTACTGCGGGAAGTAGGAAACAATAAAATTGGATAAAAACAAAACATAAGGGGACAACGATGGATATAAATGGGAATTAAAACGGAAAATGAACCACCTAAAAGGACTGAACATATATAATTCTGGAATCAGAGTTCAATATAGGGAAACTGCAAAAACAGTTAAGAATTCAGCATAAATGATAAGAAAATATACTTAGAAAATCTGGCCAACAAAGCATACGCAGCAACAGGCGCCAACAACATGAGAGAGCTTTACAATATAATAACCCGAATATAAAATCAAAATAAGAACGCCAATCAATTTATCAAAATTGATAATCATCGACGTCTTACCACCACCACTTACCAGAACAAATCCGAAGTGGAGACAGCATTTTGAATCAATAAGCAATGAGACCGAAATCTAGGATGAACATCAAACCGCTCTCGAAATTTAAACATCAAACACCACCAAGAACTTTTACAAGCAAACCCCAAGTATCGGATGAAAAACTCACATTGCACATACAAAAGGCCTGGATATTGAAACACCTACCAGAAGCATGGACAAAAGGTTTCATAATCAAACTACCGAAGACACACGACTTGACGGACTGCAATAACAGGCAAGGTATAACACTGCTAAGCACTATTTAAAAAATATTGGAAATTATAATAAATTTCAGACTACAGTGTACAGAACAATCTCTAAGAGACAAACAGGCTGGGTCTGTGCCGCACATAAGTTGATAAGACCAAACAAATACTCTTCGCATTATAATTGAGTAGTCCACTGAATGGCGAACACAAGTTTATATTGTCTTCAATTTTATTGACTCAATAAAATGGATATCCATTTGAAGAGCTCTCCAAACCAAAGGCGGCGTACCGGCAAAAATAATTCGCATTGTCAAGGCGATGAATTCCAACACTGCCCTCCACGTACGTCACAATTGATCCGTTTTATACCTACGATGGAGTGATACAAGGATGCCCCGTCTCGCCGCTACTTTTTGCAGTGGTGCTGGACCAAATAATAAAAAGAAAAGAGGGATAGTATGAGACACACAAACATCTAGATAGTCTAGATTCTACTGTCCAACAAATTTTCCGACATGCAGCACAAACTCAATGACCTGATTACCATGTCAAACAAGTTAGTTTGTAGGTGAATATAACTTTACGAACAAAAATTTGTCTACATCGGCCTTCGGTCGCCTGAATAAAACCTGGAAAGGAAAGCAGATATCCCAGAATACCAAACTGAAAATATTTCATTAATGCGCAAAGGCCAAGTTGCTGTATGGAAGTGAAACATGTCTTATATCTAAAAATATAGCCCAGAAACTCCAAAGTTTCATTAACAAACGCCTCCGAATAGTAAGTGGAAAATTTTGGCTTAAAGTCATCACTAACATAGAAATTCAAAGGTGAATAAACGAAGAACATATTACATGTCGAAAAGGTAGAAGGAAATGGCGAAAAAAGGGAACACTCTACGAAAGCCGGAATCGAGTACTGCTAGATTCACCATGGAGTGGAACCCCCAAAGATCTCGACGCCCCGACCGGCCTAGAATTACATGGCGCTGGACCATACTAAATTAATTATCAAAAACAGCTAACACATTCCAAGACGTAAAGACAATTTGTATTAATAGATTTAGTTCAAATCTTCTTGTTATTATTAATCCACGAAATTCCTATAAGAAACAAAGGGCCTAAATAATTTATGTCCAACTTTTTTTTTACTTTGCGTCAACACTCAGGGGATGCCCCCTACTAATGCAATGCATTATGCTGGTATTAGGAAAATATGTTATGAGGAGAAGGGGAGTAGTGTTTGTGGACATTTAAGTTGAATTTTTCCAAATTGTAGCCGGGTGGGAAGACTTCTGCCGGGAGTCCATTCCACATACGGCTAGTTCGACCGAGAAACGAATTTTCTCTGAAAGGCGTTGTGCAATACATTGGACAGTCGACAACGACCGGATGTGATTTGCTGGAAAGGCGAATACTACGGACATGCACCCGCTTCTCAGGAATGAGTTTGCCCATCTCAGCTAAACACTTACCGTGATAATATCGATAGAACAATGACGCAGAACCCACATTCCGACGATGCTCCAATGAGTCAATAGAGCTGTATACACTACTGTCATTGATGAGCTTCAACGCACTCCTTTGCGGATATAGTCGGTATAAATTGTGAGGAGATCAGACGGAGTGAATTAGTTCTTGCACCGTTTTAAGAAATCAAGACACTTGAATGATTCTATCGACACTTGGAAAACGTGTCGGTTCCATCGAACATCACATTGCATTTTCATGCGCAGAACATCAAGAGTGTTTGATTCTTCGATAGCTATGCCTCCCATGGATTCAGATGACGCTGAATCCACAAGACGTCTGTGGGTCAACATACAACATTGGGCAATACCCCACTCGGAGATTGTCTCTTAAGGTCATCGTTGAGTGTGTCGTTCATATTCTGTCTCATAGTTTTAACCTCAGTAAGGCTTAGTCTATGATAAAAATAAAATTCATGACAAATGTTACTGTCATCTGCGAAAGACCCAGGAAGTCGTTAAGAAAAATAAGAAAAAGTGTAGGAAAAAGAACAGAGCCCTGCGTTACCCCTGAACTAAAATGAAACTCCTCCGATGAGAACCCATCTATAACAACACGTATAGGGTGGTCCTTGAGAAGGATCGATATAAATCGAGAGAAATCACTACCAACTCAAAACGCAGTGCACCGTGCCACACACGATCAAACGCTTTGGAAATATCTAGAACAACCACTTTGCTTTCTTCAAATTGGTGAATAGCACGACTCTAGCTTTCCGAAAGAATCGCTAACAGGTCTCCCGTAGACCGACTTCTACGAAAGCCATACTGCCTACCACACAAAAGTGAATTAGACTCCAGACAATTTACCAAGTGGTGATTGATCATGCTCTCCATGACCTTCGATAGCGTAGAGCAAATTGCTATTAGTAGTTTTCAGAGTTTGTAGCCTCACCCTTTTTTGGGATTGGATGGACATTGGCCACCTTCCAGCAAGAAGGAAAAGCTCCTACCTGGTACGAGTAGCTAAATAACGCTGCCAAAGAACGAGACAACGACAAAGCACAACTCTTCACACAACCCTATCCGACCCCGGGGACTTGTTTATGCTAAGATCTTCACGGACCTTTTTAACTGCACGCGCTCGAAAACATATCTTAGAATACTCTTTCGAGTTCGGGCGGTGGTTGATTGCTTTTCGGCAAGTTATCATGTCATATGGTGATTTTCGCAGAGTATGTCCAAACCACCTATATTTACGTATTTTTATCTCTTGCTCAATTGGAGGCTGTTGTATTCTAAACCATAGTTCAGAGTTTGAGATTGTTTGTGGCCAGAATATTTTTAGGATTCGGCGAAGATATTTGTTGACAAACACTTAAATTTTAAGATTTGTCAAATTCCAAGTCTCCGAGCCGTAAAGGAGCACTGATTTTATATTGTTATCAAATACTTTAATTTTTTTGATGATCTCCAAAGCTTATTTGAAATTCCAAATGTCTGTTTAGCCTTAGCCAGCCTGTTTTGGATATCATCTGAGCATCCTCCGGAGACTGTATTAATACTGCCCAGGTGGCAAAAGGAAGAAACGTCTTCAAGTTGTTGTCCTAACAGAGAAAAGCGGTACTCGCTCGTGGTATAAAAGCACATTTGTCTTATATTATGGCTGTTTATTATCAATTCTTTCATTTTCGCATGTTAGTTATTAAGCAAATATAATCTGCATAGTCTTAGTCGGTTGGTCTTCCAGCCAAGCCTAGAGTGATTCCAAGCGATGGTTTCATGGATTCATTCATAATAACAGCAAGTACATTGTTGAATAATAAGGGTGATAAGAGACATCCCTGCCTTACGCTCGGTTGGACGTTCATGTTTCCACTGACTTGACCTTTGTGTAGTACAGAGCAAGATGCGTCAGAGTACATACATTTTACAAGCCGATACTTTTATCAGGCATTCCATTACACCGCATCGCATTCCATATGGCAAAGCAGTGGATAGAGTCAAATTCCACTGCCTACTCAGTATTATGATACATTTAAAAGGGTGATGCTCCTCCAGGGTTTGGATAATGATTCATTTTGCCAAAAATGAAGTAGAACTGGTCGAATTATATTTGCTAAAAGTGGTTTATCAGCTTTAAAAAACTCCGGGGAATTGTTGTCCGATAAAATTCCTGTGGAGCATAGGGCCACTACAAAATTTCTCCAAGATTTTCAATTATATGCAAGTAAATTTAATTTCGTTCCAGCTTCTTCCGCTGTTTTCGATGTCATTAAGCAAGCTTATTTTCTATGTAGTCTTTGGCCGAACTCTTCTTCTACTGCCTTGTGGGTTCCAGTCAAGTGTTTGGCGGCATATTTCAAATGTCGTCAGTGTAGGCTAAATCCTCGAGATGACTGTTTAAGGGCCATTGGATACCGCGTCAATTAGTTGCAACCGTATTTTCTATAACAAGCAGAGAGAGTAGAGGAGACAGACGGCATTTTTCTCTAACACTCGATTTTGGAAGAAATGGTTTTGAGAACCGGTTGCTATGCAAGACTCTGCATTGAAAGTTATATTGAGCTCTTATGAGATTAATAAGTTTTTGTGGAATATATCAATAGTGTTCTTCCCAAACTCGTAATTGTCCCTCTTCTCGTGTTCAAGTGGTGATGTCCGGCTAGTAATTTACTTATCCTAAACATATCTTTCGGGCGGTGCGTTCGTTTCTTTGGCTCTTTGCGCTTCTGCAGCCAAGTTTTCTATCCATTTTTGGCACTTCGCTTGACCTGCTGTACGCTTGAGGTGTTGTGCTGTCTTTGCAGTTATAATTAAGCTTGACGGGCTTAGGCACTGTTAATGGAAGATTTAATGTCTCTTCTTTCTTTAATGAGAGCTCAGGTGTGATCTGATTTTCATTGCTTCTTGTTTCTGACTTTGCTGCAGTTTTTTGTCAATTCAAGAAATGCGTTTCCAAAATGGTTCTAATACTTGTTTGGATCATAATCCCTATTTATCACCGGCCCGGTCTAGGGTTGCCAGAAACCAAAGTTCAAATAACTGGATAATATGAAAAATTCACCTGGATTTTGAAAAAATAACTAGACAATATAAAAATACATATTTAATTTTTTTACGTGTAAAAATTAAAATTCAGTCCTACGTCATACTAGATATCGTCACCTAAAATCTAAAAAGCCATAAATAACAAAGATATTCAAAATAGACTTTTTGATCGGTTATGATGTATTTTGTATTTATTATATCACCAGGGAAGCCGAAAGTATGCAATTGCATGTTTTTCCTTATGCTCTTAGAGCTTTATATGACTTTTGGCATCGATTTGTTAAAGCATATTTTTTGCATATTTTACCTTTTGGAAAATACAAACGAAATCAATTTATCTTTATAGGTTTTGTAATTTATTTATGTTTATTTGTATATTTAAAACTTTTTTTTAAGCTGGACAAATTGTATTTGAGCTGGTAACTGGATAAGACACAAAAAAAAACTGGACAATCCAGGCCGTCTGGCAACCCTAGTCCGGTCTTATTACCCTGCAAATAATGCGACTAGTCCATACACGCATGCAAAGTGTAGCCCATAAGGACTAGGACTAGTCCAAAGGTAACCTAAATGTATAAGAAAAACATGGTCTATTTAACATTACGATGTCCTAGGGCAGGATCATACCACCCAGCTTTGGATAACAAAGGAGTAGTCTTAAAACTACTCCATGTTATACTCAAGAGGATTAGTTTTGAAATCGTTTAAAAACGAAAACATGTCGTTAAAAAACGAAGACATGTCGTTTCACTACAAACTCTGTTTAACAATGACATGGTCCATGCTTCCATTACATTGGACCAGTCCAAGGAGTCCATTTGATCAAAATGGATCAGGTTGTCCAATATTATTTGCAGGGTATTGACAGCGGTTGAGAAATGGAGTCATGTTTGTAGTCTTTTAAGGTTAAATCTTTCCCGTTCCATTTGTTTCCTACCGCTGTTATTCGCGCAAATTTTCAATTGAATCTCTTTAACTGCCAAATGATGGTCGCTACCAACATCAGCCCCTCTTTTGTTGTTTAAATCAAGCAACGAATACCATCACATTTTGCTTCTTGTAGAAGCCCTTATTTCGAAGTGGAATAATAACCCAGCGGGAAAATAAGGAGTTGATTACATAAATAACTAAAAAAAAAAATAATGCATTTTTTACGAAAGAATAATAATGCATTTATTGGAATCAAGAAGGTAATTTTATCTGAGTCCATAATTTTGCACTGATTACCCCGTATATTCGCACATTTGCAGAACAAGGAATGCATTCCAAGCTAGCAGAGAAGAAGACACGCTCTTCTTTTAATCTTGGAATGAACCTTTTGCGACACTCTGTAAGAGTCATAAAACAATTACTGAGCTGCCTAAATAAGAGCGTTTTTGAAATATGAAAATTCTATTGTCAATACAATTTCAATTAAACAAACCGACCTAAGGATCTGTTAAAAAGGATTTACCGACAGGATAGTGTTGATTTCGCGACCTTAAGGTTTGTCTCAAATAAATTGTATGGAAATTAAAAGTTTGAACATAAAAAAGATGTTTGATGCCCCTTTTTAGGTAGCTCAGTTATACGGGTGAGCATTTCAGGATTTGTAAAATAATCCCTACATGAGTCTCATGCGACTCTTGGCATGGTTTTTTAAAGACTCGTTACATAATCTCTACGTACGTCATAGGCGATTCCCTTTACGATTAATCTAAGCGTCTTTCGCCGCGTTATGGAAGAATCTCTCATACGAATCGGCACTTGTAACTGTTTCTCTCGCGCTTGTCGACGATCAAAAACACTCTTTGTGAGATTCCCAGTAGACTCCTAGACGGTTGAAAATGCTAGCTGGGCTGTTTCTGTTCGTGATAAGTATTTGTGTTTTTTCTTTAAGATCTTTTCTTAATAAAAATCCGGATTTTTTGCTTCCTTTTTGTCGCTTACTAATTTGTATTATTATCATTCGCAGGATATATTAAAATATTTTTTTCAATCCTAGGACATGTTCTGTGTTAAGACTAATGCATTCTGGAATCAAATATAATACTAGATATTTATTAAGTTCTCGATTCTTATTGATTTTATTTTCCTTCTAAGAATAATATAAGCTGCTATTTGGGGAATGAAAATTTTCAGTTTGGAAATACGACTAAAAAATATCTGAAAACCCTGGTTCAGATTAGTAATAATCAGGGACCGGATTTTTATGCAAATGCATATTTGTCGTCAGTCTGAGATCAACATT
This sequence comes from Pollenia griseotomentosa, assembly GCA_963931875.1. Classification (NCBI taxonomy): domain Eukaryota; kingdom Metazoa; phylum Arthropoda; class Insecta; order Diptera; family Polleniidae; genus Pollenia; species Pollenia griseotomentosa. The sequence goes on along the minus strand of OZ007563.1, from coordinate 16,830,288 downwards.
AACTTAATATCTTTGCGAATCAAGAAATTTGCAGTAAAATGGCATCGATTTGTTAGTGCATATTATTGCATATTTTGCTTTAAATGCATAATTTTGCATATTTTGCTTAAAATTCATATTTATGTTGCATATTTTCAAAAAAAGTGTTCTGTTTGCTTTAATGACTTTTTCATTGCTTATACTAAACATGTGATATAATTTTTTTTAATATATTTTATTCATTGCTTTGCTGGGATGTATTCAAAAGTACATTTTTCAGAAACTTATTTAAAATTAACAATGTATTTGCAACCTAAATTAAAAAAATATGAAATTGTACAATTTATACAACCATGAAGAAGTAAGAATAATAATTCGAAAAGAACATTGGTTTTGACAAAAAAAAAGCTTTTAAAAAAAATGAAGGATTGAAAAAAATAAAACAAATTGCAGATATATTTAAATTAAATTTGAACGAAAACAAAGAAGTGGAAAATGAATATTCCACAAAGGAACTATCTATTTAAGCATGCACCGATTACTTCTGTCGACGTTGAAGGGTCATTTTCCATGTTTAAAAGCTTTTTAAGGCCAAACAGACTCAACTTTACTTTTGAAAATATTAAAAAAAAATTTTGTGTATCTATATTAACCAAATTTTTTCTTATTCTTAATTCATTTTTTATGTACTTAGGTTCAAATATGTATGTATCTAACAAGTGGCTTAATTTAAGTAATTGCTTTACTTTTGGTTTAACTTTTTTACTTTTGTGTTTTACTTTAGTTTAACTTGTGCTTTTGAGTTTATTGTACCTTACTTACGTTTATGAGACTGAATTGTCACTTTTTGTTTTTATTGTTATTTTGATGTTTTTTTTATCATTAATAAATGTAATAAAAAAAAGATTTGAATGCATATTTTTAAAATTTTTAGCGCATATTTTTCTATTTTTAGTACATGTTTTATGCGCATAAAACGAGATTTTAACTGCGTAAAAGTCCGGTCCCTAGTAATAATTAATTTTATTTAAACACGAACAGTTTTGGGGTACATTAAACTAGTGCGACGTTACAGCATTCAAAATTCTTATTTTGTGGTAGAGATATTTTTAAATCGGAAAATTACTTGAAAATTGTGCCTCCCGAATACGTACCAATATGCAAATACCCATTGAAAACACTGTTTGAAAAACAATTTGTTCAAATTATATAAATGGCAATATTTTACACCTTAAATTTAAGTTTATAATTTTTTAAAACCATAAAACCCAATTTCGCATTAGAATATTCAAGATTTAGCAATTGTACCAATAGCAACAAAGTATAATTTCTTTGTCAACGTTATATGTATTAATAATTTATTTAATAATTTGACTTGAAGGAAATCAAAAGGGGTAATTTTTTAATCAAGGTTAAGTATTCATTTCATTTTATACGGACAATTTGATTCAATTCAATTAAACGGACAAACAACCATTTGAATTAAACACGAGATTTCAGTTGTTATTTTCCGAAAACAAAATAGAAAATTAAGGCACTTAAAACAACTATAACTGACCATAACAATGCAAAAGTTTTATACGACTACATGATTTTGTTTAGTTGTATTTAAATTTATTTCATATGCAAATTGAATCAAATGTATCTAAAAAAATAATCTAAAACAATAATAAGTTATTTAAAAATAAAACAACAATGATGATCATAATAATTGAATACAACACCCTCTGGAGAAGATGATAATGATGACTGATATGATAATGTGACAACAAGAAGCCTCCAAAGACTGGCTTAGTAACAGCCAAAGAGAAAACACCACCAATAGTATAACCTCATGAAGCACTTAAATCAAATCAAATCCTCACGGTGCAATCATTTGTGTAAAAGTAACATGACTACCAATGACGATTGTGTGATCATTATTTAATAGGGAAGATATAAACATACCCAGTTAGCATTGGCAAGATCATTGATTTTAACATTACTAAATTGATAATTTTTTTAATACTTTTGATGACTATAAACTAGATCTACAACGAATATTCGGTTCGTATTCGCATTTGCAAACCATTCGCTTATTTTTGCTATTTGCATTCGCACTCCCACTCGCCAAAATACGTGCGAATATTTAAAACTAAAATCTAATGAGGGCAATATCAATTGTATCTGGAAACTATTTTTAGAAAATAAATTGCAACAAATGCCAACTTCAAAAAAGTGCCCGTTTACATTGCGCGATTTTTGTCGCTATGATTCTTTTTTTTTTTTGGCAGGAGGAGAGAGAGGAATGATAAGGTGTACATAAGCGAGTGTTTTCTTCGATTCGTTTTGTATGCTCATTCGTTCTCTTATTTGACCTAAAATGTATTTAAGTGCGGTCGCCAGAAAAAGTTGCTGCGACAAAAATTACACGGTGTAAACGCAACCGCAATTTTAAAGAAAAACCGACTAACGTTGCAGCGACAAAAATCGTATAATGTAAATGTGCACAAAGCTAATTTAAATAATGATTCTCAACGATCTCCTCTTTAAAGTAATAAAAAAACAAAACTTTTTTTGTAAGAAAAATTTTAGTACAGAAAGTCGTGTACTACACACTTTTCGACCCCTCGCCACCAAACTTTGGCTGTATTTTTTCAATTGCTCATACGCAAAAGGTCACTTGGCAGCATTTATTTTGTATGCCTTCTCCCTTTCTTCTTCTTCCTCTTAATAAAAAAATTCAAAACAACTGCAAGTGCATGAAACGAAGTAAAAGTTTTTATTCGTCTTTTCAATTTACAAACAGGGTTGTCAGATTTTTTTGAGCTCCATCGCCAAACCGTTTGTCAAAAATCGCCAAACGTCAATTTTGTTTTCGTAACATTTTTTTTTCTTTTTTTTTTTAAATTAAATTTTGCATACAAACAAAGCTTTTATAATATTTCAGTCAAAAATCGCCAAAAACTGAGAAAAAATACATAGAAGTCGCCGAAAGTAAATTTCGTTTAGTTTCGGTTATTTTTTCCTTAAATAAGATAAAATAGAGATCATATATTCAGTTCAAAAAAGATAAAATTAAGTTCACAAGTCTATAAGATCGTACACTTCAGTTTCATCGATTTCATTACTGGTGTTTTGACCTGCATACATACTATTAAAATTAAATAGGGACTGAATATAAAATTCACTTAAAATGATAACAAAACAGAAATAATGTGAAAAAAAGTTGCTAGATTTTTATTTTAAATACGTAATGATGTCTAAAAATGACAAACTGTTAAAAAAAAAATCGCTGAAATAATATAAATGGTAAAAATAACCAAGTAAATCGCCAGTTATATCAAAAATCGCAAAAAAAAAAGTCGCCAGTCACCAAATGGAAAACCCCTCCGCGAGAAATCGCCATATCTGGCAGCCCTGTTTGCAAAGCCTTAATATGGTAGTCTGTCACAATAATATGGTGCAAGTAATCATAACACAATACTTTAATTGCAATGAAATATAGTGATTTTGATACAAAATTAAATCAGAATCAAAATCTTCAAATAAAACTCCTTCTTTTAGAAAAAAAACTGAATCTGATAATTTTGAATTGCAAACAATGTCAATTTTTTTTTTACAACTCCTAGATTTCAAGTGTTTTGTTGGACTATAGTTGTGATTTCAGAGAAATTGGTTGAAATTAGATCATTTTGATAAAAAAATTAATTGCAATCGAATTGATTTGCATTTGCATTAAATTTTTAAAAATAATTCTAAGTATTAAAAAAAAGTAAATTAGAACAAATTTCAATACAGTAATGAAATTTGTTTTAGCGTTTTATAAGTCTTAAAGTCCTTTTCAAAAGGCTGTTTTATATGGGACTTATGTTAAATTATGGACCAATTATCACAAAATTGCATGGTGTTATTTTACTACAATATCTATATTTGCTACGGTTTTAGGCGCATTTAAATAATTTCCAAGATTAGGTTTTATATGGGGCCTACGGTAAATTATGTACCGATCTTCACAAATGTGATTTCTAGTCCTATAACACTTTTACATACGAAATTTTATTACAATAGCGTTATTAGTAACGGTTGTAGGCGTTCTAAACTGTTTTCCGATAGAAGGCTTAATATGGGTCCTGCGGTAAACTATAGACCGATCTTTAGGAAATTTAATACTGTGATTTCTGGTCCTATAAAACTGCTACAGGCCATATTTTATAACAATGGCATTATTCGTTACGGCTTGAGGCGTATTAAACTCTTTTCCGAGAGTATACTTTTTATGCCGCCTAGTGTAAATTTTGGACCGATCTTCACGAAATGGCTAGTCATAGAGAACCATTAATGTTAGTCTTTGTAACAAAAATATTTATTTTTTAAGGTGGTGGTTCCACATTTAGAGTTATAAAACTCTTATGCTACTGAACCAATTTTGCTGGATTTCAATCCAAAACTGCTTAAGGCGACCGTTTTTGTCATCTGATATGTCAAATTTCTCACTGCAAAATACATACAAGTCGTGTGTTATCTTTTTAACTTTGCTTCTGTAAAAGTCAGATGCAAAGTCATCTGACAAAATTTCAATTAGCTCTATTTTCTTCCGACAAACCATCTGACATCAGAAATCTATGCCGAGAAGAAACCGGCAGCGGCGTTCACTATTGACGGAATCATTAGCCGGCTGAAGTTAATATTTTACAATACCGAGATATGTATGATCATCCCACCATTGAATAGAATTAATGTGAATATATATATAAAAACCGTTTAATCCTTAATTTGAAAAATATGTTAGTTAGGCTAAACTATTTTACGGCGTAAATAAAAATTTTAGTGGTGGTATTTTTATTTTGGTTTTTGCAATAACTATGCGAAAAAAACAGAGACAATGTCAGAAGCAAATTACATGTACGTTTGTGACCGAATATTATAACCTTCTGTAAAACAGCAACTTTGACAGTCATGCACAATTACATGTGACTTGAAAAGTTGACAAGTCAGATGTGAAAAACATGTCGTCTACATGCACTTTTAGGAAAACTTGAAACAATTTGACATCTATATTGCTCTTTTCTTTTAAGTCGCTTAAGTGGCCGAGATAATGGCCATCCACACAGCCGCGAGACGCATCCGATACGGTAAAATATCTGGAAGGGATATTCACATTATTACCGATAGCAAGGCGGCCATAAGATCCCTGGAGAATGTGTTCATCACATCGAGAATTGTCCGAGAATGCCGGATGTCTCTGGATGAGATAGCGAGACATTCACTGGTCACCCTTAATTGGGTCCCCGGACACGGGGACATACTGGGGAACTGCATGGCGGATTCGTTGGCGCATGCAGGCACCACCTTGAATCGAGACGGTTCAACATATAATGTAGGTGCTTCGCTCCCAAGGAGCAAGCAACTTATAGCGCACAAGTTTCACATTATCGCCAGTCGGAGGTGGCACGATGAAACTACCTGTGGGGAAACCAGGAAAATCTGGCCCGTCATTGATGAAAAAAGGACACGTTGGGCACTACAGCTGTCCAGACATCATCTAAGAAACCTGATTGCGGTTATAACTGGCCACTGGCCCATTGGGAGGCACGCCCAGAGGCTGGGGCTCCCTTACAATGACTTTTGTAGAAGTTGCGGCGATGAGGAGGAGGAAGAGTCAACGGAACATCTTCTCTGTAATTGCCCGGCTTTCGGAGATCTAAGACTCGAAATGTTTGGTCGAAGAGCCCTTGGGGACAAAACTTGTCTCTCTGATGTTGATGTAAACAGGATTCACTCCTTTACTGAATCGACCGGATGGCTGCGTGGGAACACTAGCAGCCAGACAACATAGGACCCATGGGAGACGGTGTGACATGGTAACACAACGGGAACTAATTAATGGGCCCACGTGAGCTGTGCTTGATCACGGCTGCCAATGGAACCTAACCTTTAAGTCGCTCGAAATTGAACGTGTTTTCAAGGACCCAAAAAATATATACATATATTTTTTAAATTCCCGAAACTTTTTGACAGGCTAAGATTAAGATTATTTTAATCGCACAGAAAATTCGAAAAGGCATATAATTTCTTCTCATTAAATGTTGGCTGGGACACTAAAGGGTGTCTCAGTAAGAGTGCACTTTTTAAGTTAAGTGTCTTCTTTTTTATGCAAGTGGCAATTCTTAAATTTGGCAGTTGTCCTACATATATTTTTATTCCGACTATTAAAAAAAATGGAACGCTTTACAAGAGTACATCGCGTTTAAAAACTTATTACAACTGAGCAAAGTGAAATCAATGCCAATTTTTCAAAAAAAAAAGTCATGTTCTCCGATAAAGTGCATTCCATCTGATTGGCTTCGTGAAAACACAAAACTGTCAATATTTGGGGCTCAAAAAATCCTCATGCAATTTATGAAATCAATATCTGGTGCGGACTTAGGTCAGGCGGCTTGATTTGGCCTTACTTTTTTAAAGACAAGGCCAAAATTGCAGTTACTGTGAAAGGCATTCGTTACAGGAACATTATAACGGAGTTCTTGTGGCCCCAAATTTACGGCATGGATCTGGATGAAATATGGTATCAGCAAGACGGCGCCACCTGCCACACATCGCATGAAACAATCAATTTATTGCATCAACATTTTGCAGACCAAATTATCTCAAGAAATTCTGATGTGCATTTTTTTCTTTTGGGTTTTGTGAAATCTCGGGTTATGCGAATAAACCAGAAATAATTCCTGAGCTCAAATCCGAGATCCAAAGCGTCATCGGTGAGATACAGCCACATATCTCAAAAAGAGTCATGGAAAATATCATGAAAAAGTAACGCCACTTCATCGGAGCCGTGGGGGCTATCTGACGAATATTTAAGTCCATACCTAATCGGAACATGTCTTCTTTATTATAATCCAATAAAAAACAACTATTTAAAAAAATACTTGTTTTTATTTTAAAACAAGTTAGAGTGCTATATTCGGCTGTGCCGAATCTTTGATACCCTCCACCGACAGTTCGAATGTTTAAGGAGTAATATCTGTATGATGTCTTTTTATTATTATTATCTTAAACTGTGACGATTTGTTATTAATTATGGTTTTAGGAGACTAAACTGTTTTCCGGGAGCAGGGCATATATGGGGCCTAGGGTAAATTATGGACCGATTTTCACGAAATTTCACAGTATCATTTATAGTCCTATAAAATTGTGACGAGCCAAAATTTGTTATGATTGCATTATTTTTTACGGTTTAAGGCGTACTAAACTGTTTTCCGGGAGTAGTGTTTATATGGGGCTTAGGGTAAATTATGGACCGACCTTCGCGAAATTTTACAGTGTCATTTCTAGTCGAATAAAACGGACTTGTGCAAAATCGTATGTCATTCCGTGCATTTTTGCATCATTTATGTTAGTTTTTGTAACAAAATTATCAAGTTTTTGAAGGTGGTGGTTCCACATTTCGATTCATAGCTCTGGTCCTACTGAACCGATTCAATCCCAAACTGCTTAGGATAACTACAAGCAATTTGACACCTAGTTTGTTTATTTCTTTTGAGTTTTTCGAAAGTGAGCGTGTTTTCAACAGACGGACAGACGGACAGACAGACGGACATGGCCAAATCGACTTAGAATTACTCAAGCAGCCAGAATATATATACTTTATGGGGTCTGAGATGAATAATAAAAAAGTTTCACACGGAATGACAAACTTAGTATACCCTCTTCACAACTAATTGTGGTGGAGGGTATAATGAAAAAGAAAGAGCATTCTTACTGAGACACCCTTTACTTATTTACATATGTACATTAGGGCTATAACTTTTTCACACTTTTTGCGAATATCAAAAACGGCATATTATAGTCGTGTAGAACATTAGTAGTTAATAATCGGGAAAAAGCCAACCAATTGTAGGGGAATGTAAGAAAAGATAAACTCACTGTTAATTGTTGATGTTTTGTTTAAGCTTTGATATAGTAACAAGTAAGACTTTGATTGTTTATAATTCTTATTCGCTTTAAGGTTTTATTTGTATAAGATTTTTAGCTTTTCTAAAATCTTTGGAAAAGGTTTCCTAACGATCTGGCCTAAGCAACCAGTGAAATGCGCATAGAAGCTAGCTTTCCCGCAACAATAAATTTCAGTGTATTTATCAAATATGAAAAATTGGGAATTTAGCACGTCATACAGAAATCCTATTAAAAAAATATGATAATTTTTTCGGATTGTTAAAAGAGTTCACACAGGGATCGGGTTGAAGTTTGAAAATAACCATTTAATTTATTGTGGTTCAAAATTTCTTGGAATTTTTTAGAAATTTGCTTCCCTGCGTGAAGTTTTTTTCGCAAAACGACGGGAGACAGGTGTTTTCATTCCTAAAACGTTGTTGGCCACTCCGTGGTACTATGCCAAAAATATGGTTACTGCCCTAATGTACATATCATGTGTATATAAACAATAACAAGTAAAATATAATTACCGTTTATGTGTATGATAAAATATTAAAATGATTTAAACAAATGACTTTGAGTAGATTTGACCCTTCTAAAAATCAAAAACTGTTTTTATACCCACCTTCCTCATCTACAGTGTTGCCAACTTCGCCATTGAATGGCTATTTTAGCCATAAGCCAATTTTATTTTGCAAATTTTCTTTAAACTTTGGACAAAAAAGTGTGAGCGATGGCTGAAATTTTTTGATATTAGAAAATTTTAAAAATTTATATATTATTGTAATAAAAATTTTATTAGTTTTAAGAAAATCATCTTATATATTAAATTTTAATAGAATTTATTAATTTGATTAATATTAATACGTTAAGGTCTGTTTTCACAATTTACCGATAGCTAAAGGTAGGATTTTATCGGCCGTATAAAAAGTGTACCATTATTACAAATTTACTTTAACCGATCAGGTAGGATGAACCTTAATTTACTTTATTGCTCACTTTAGGTTAAAGTAAAGTTTTAATAATGGAACACTATTTATAAGACCGGAAAAAGTCTACTTTTAGCTATCGGTAAGTTGTGAAAACAGGCCTAAGGCCATAAAGAGTTGGCAACACTGCTTATTTAGACGACGAGCGCAAAACCCGTTTGTTAAACTTACATCAAAATGTAAAAATGTTTAAATGTTTAGTACTTAAAATAAAAATAATAGTTGTTGCATGAAACGTTCATTAAGTTAAATAATTTTAAGTCGCACGCATTTCAACAACAATGATGTTTTTAGTTTGTAAAAAAATGTGTATGATTTCAATTCTGAAACAACAAGTGTTTTTTCCAAGTATAAACTACTAAGTCCCGAACGTGGTTAACGACATGCTAGATGATAAAACTATCAACGATTTTAAAATGATCGGTTGGGGCCGATTACAAAGATTGTGGTGGGAGATAAATATCACATTTAACTTAACAATTCGAGTTATAGAGAACGTGAGCCTTTGTCGATTTTACTCTGTTGTCCATGTAATAAAACTTAATGAAATACATATGAGTAAGTGGTATGTTTAAATTTGTTTACTCATATGTAATTTAAGATCGCACGCAAATCAATTACAATGTTCTTTTGAATTTGTACACAAAACATGTTTTTTGATTTAAATTCTTACAGATTTAATTATAATAATAAGCAATTAAAGTCTTAAAAATTATTTTATACTTGATACAAATAATTACGAAATTAAATTGAATTTCGTAACAGTATAAATTGAAGATGACTTGTTCCTCCCAAACTCTTTTCATGTGTGGTAAACAAAAAATACATATATGGGGTATTCACAAGGTGTGCTATCATGTTGTATTGTCATAATGTTCTAACATTTTACAATGGTTTAAAAATATTGTTGTTGCTTTGTAAACAAAAAGTGTCTTAAATTAATAAAACTTTGCTTGCTATGTTTATTGTGCTGTCGTAATTAATCAGAAGAGACCTGCGCCGAGCAACTGAGCCGAGCGGCTATGATTTTGTAGCCGTCGCCGTTGATGGTATAGTTTTATCCGGCTAGCATCCGAATTTAACCTGCGGCTAGAATTTTTTGCAACAAAACACTTGCGGCGTCAAATTGGATCGGCCTAGGACTCTGATGTTTGGTAAATAAACAAAGTAAAATATTTTTGGTTTGCGTCTGAAAAATGGAAAATAGTCAGGAAAGATCTAATTTAATTTATTAATTCATGGATTAGAATTAAAAAACCATTTTGATTTTAGGTAAATATTTATTTTTTTTATATTTGTTTTAAATCAGCTGACTTAAATTCAAAATAGTACACTAAATTATGATGGGTTGTTCACAACAGTCGTATTTTTTCATTCTATTATTTTAAGACATATGATTTTATGACACCTTGTGAATCCCCCAATTATTTAAAAGTTTAAGTGGCAAAATGTTCACTTTTATTTTACCATTAGCGTGATTGTAAATATTTACTTTTTTACTCTTGCGCCCAAATTTACAGTCATTAGTTATCTAATAACAATAGTTTAACCATGTACATTAGCGTGGCCGTTAGTTGTATGGAAATTTTTTGTTTTGATTTCTTATACTCTCCCCTCCCCCAAATCGGTTCAATTTTATGTAAAAAAAATACAAACAAATTTTATAGCGATAAGTTGTGTTTTAGGGGGGCGTCCACCCCTCAAAGTTTGCCATCAAGCCATTTATTCATATGTAATTTGCTTGCATATGACTACCTCGTAAAAACAACATTTTACAAGAATATGATATATGGCAATATTTTAGCTCTTCTAGTCAACAACATAAGCCTCAAAATCAATATTTTAGAAAATAATTAAGAAAATAATAACAAAATACCAAACATGTTATATACGTTTTATATATGTACATTAGGCCGGGTCGATTTGTATGGATGAAAAAAAATTAAAAATCGTATGGCAAAAACGTAATCTACATCAAATTCTAAGAGAACTCTCCGAAGAAACCATGGGTCTTTTGCACTTAATATTTTTCTACACTTAACATTTTTTTACATTAAAAAAATATTCACCCAAGTAAAAAAGTTTGTATATAATTTTATCCATATACATAAAATTGTAACGTTACTGACGCCTGAAGCTAAAAACTTGAAATTTGGACGGGAGGTGGGTTTCTCCCCCGAATCGGTCCACTAAGACGGGATTTTTGGAAATTCGAATGTTTTGGGGGTAAAAAAGGGTAAAAACACGTAAATTCGATAACTTATATCTCCAAAACTAGAAGAGACACAAAAAAAAACTGTAATACTTATCGTTGTTCTTTTGAAAAATAAGCGCACAGGTGTCTGGTACTTTTTTGAAATTCGGCTCTTTTAGGAAAAAAAAGGGGTAAACCTGAATTTTGGTACTTTTTTGTCACCCCATCTATCTTTTGCACCAATAAACTTAGAAGTAAAGTTTATACCACATTCGAAACTTATTCAAAAAATTACGAGTATGAATTTGGTACTTTTTATGAAAGAATATTTTTTTATCTATGTTCCTTATAAAAATATTAGATACAAAATTGTTTACAAACTTTTTTACTTGGGTGAATATTTTTTTAATGTAAAAAGATTTTGAGTGTAGAAAGATATAAAGAGCAAAACAACTACCTTACTAAACAATTTTATTCAGAAAATTCGATTTCTTTTTGGAAAAAGCTTTTTTTTTTCAAAAAAAATTTTTTTTTTTTGCCAAAGGCGGGCATATAAATTTTCAAGGCGAGAGGCGCGGATTAGGATTTTATTTTAGACCCATGGTTTCTTTGGAGAATTTTCTTAGAATTTGATGTAGATTACGTTTTTGCTATACGATTTAAAAAAAAATCGATCCGCCCTAATGTACATATATGTATAAAAGGAGGATTTAATGATAAGTGACACAATTTTGAAATCGATGTCATCCGATTTGGATGAAATTAACACCAAGGTTAGTCCTATTAGATAGTAGCTTAGACATAATTTTCAACAAGATCGGTCAAAAAATTTCAGAGGTAGAGGGGGTCAAAGTTTGCCATACAGGTATTCTTTCTCATCCATGTAATTTATTACCTATTGGTGTTAGCAAAATTTGTCCTTAGTAGCTTAGATAGCTATTTAATCAATCTTTTTAAAAAAATATTTTTTTGTTTTTTTAAAGAGTTTTTTTAAATTGTTTTTTAAATTTAAAACTTTTTTTTATATTTTTTTTAGCCAAGTTTTAAATTTAAAAAAAAAATTATTTAAAATTTTTTAAAAAAACAAAAAAATATTTTTTAAAAAGATTGACTAAATAGCTATCTAAGCTACTTAGGACAAATTTTGCTAACACCAATATTTAATAAATTACATGGATGAGAAAGAATAGCTGTATGGCAAACTTTGACCCCCTCTACCTCTGAAATTTAATTGGCCGCCACGATTATGGGATTTGACATTTGTGGAAAAAAAAGAGGTACATCAATAAGCCAAGAACTAAAGGATGAGATAATTCGGCACATAAACGACATTGAAACTCAATTATGTCTTAGAGTCATTGAAAATATGGACCATCGGATAGAGGTATCCCGTGGCGAGCATTTTGCCGATATTTTCTTGCACACATAATTGTCATAGATTCTTCTATCATAATAAAAAATATTAAGATAGTTCCCTGAAAACGTTTTGTTTTATTTACAAAGAACATCGTGCGTTTTGGTTGGACCTCCACCTTTATATAAAAACGTTTTTCCAGGTACATAAAACTCTAGAGCCGCTGGACCGATTGACACCAAACTTGAACGATAAATTAGTTTAGTCTGGAACCTGGTTTCTCTTAAGTTTAATTCCGAAAGGTGGCGATATTTAAGTTTTTTTTTAAATTATCAATTCGATTTTGCTGAAATTCACAAAATATATTTCTAAAACAAAAATAAGTTTTCTGACAAAATTTTGAGCCAGTAGATAGGGATAGGGTCAAGCTATTAACAAAATTCGTAAAATTGTCCAAATAATTGGGCTTTTGTGCTACAATTTTTTACAAAGTGTTAAAAGTTAGAAAATGATTTTATGACTAACTACACTCATAAAATTATTACAGTAACTGATTGTGGGTTATTAATTTCGTTTTCCGTACTGTTAAAATTAAATAAAAAAATATAAATATTTTACGAATAATTTTATTTTTTGACATTTATGTTTGTTATTCAAAAACAAACTACAAAAAAATAATGTTCCTCCGTGTTTAATTTGTTATGTAGTTCGATTTTTCTCGGTTAAAATATATTTTTTTTAAAGTAAAAACTATTCAATTTTAAGGAATATGATGTTCAATAAATAAAAAAATTAAAAATTAATGTAAAAATCATTTGTTTTAAACGAAATGTAAATGGTCCATTTTTTAAATGACTTTTAATTTGTTTAAAATGAATTTTCGTTTGAATTTAACTACATAATATTTTGAGTGTATATATTTAAGTCTGTGATAGTTTGACCCCGGGCTGAGCTGGGCCTTAACATCTAGTTTCTTATAAAATGTTATGTTAAAGCCAATAACACTGAAAACTAAAAAAAAAAATTATCATTTTTGTCTCCTCTTGATTTAATAAAAATTTTTGGTTGTTAAAGGAACAATTTGTAAATTTAATGCCTTTAAAAAAGTTTGTATGAAACAAATGTTTTTAATTAATTTTTTTAGTGAAGTTTTGTAAACCTTTAAAAAAATTTCGGTGAAACTTGTTTAAATTAGTGACTTTCTGTTAATTAAATTCGATATACATATTTGTCTAAGTTAGGTTTTCAATATAAAAACATTAACAATTATTTATATTTAAACTTCTGTAGATTTGTTTAGTTTTATTAAACTTTAAGCTAATTTGTTGTTTATTTTACAAAAACAAACAAAAAAAAAATCTACAATGGTCGAATTTTTTATGTTAACAACAATAAGAAAAAGTTAAACTTTAAAAGGCTACTTTTAAGTGTTAAAAACGGTACAACCAAAGCAAATTGATATTAAACTACCAAAACACTTTTATTCTTTAAAATATGTAGACACAATGTAAATATTGCTTTAGTTCCACACTTCTTTACAAACAAAGTTAGTACATCGATAAATATTTATTTATTTTATTAACAGCAATATATAAAAGCCTCCTAGACCAATTAACATACATACATATGGGCATTTCCATGAGAATGTCAACCACAATTAAAAAAACAAAAACCTTTGAAATTTTTTTTTAAATCTTTAATCAATCTTAACTATGCAGAGTTACTTGTAGCTTATAACAATTTTGAAAGAGCAAAAAATAAAAGTTTATACACAGAAAGAAAAACACTCGGGATAAATTAAGATTTTTATATTTACTTCAAGTACGAGTCGTACTCAAAAATTCAAGTACGAATAACACTAAAACGTAGTTAAAACAATCCTAAATGGGATTACTTTCGAAAATCAATCCCGGAATTTCTTAAAATAAGTACAAAATTTTTAAACCAAGTAAAAAAAAAGATTAAGTCCCTAATTGTGTAAAACGCAAACGCAACGCCAAAAATTACATTAGCCCAATTCACAATCTTGTGCAAATGGTGTTGCATCGTAGCATTTGCAAAATGGTAAAGTAAATACTGTAGTATACTTTTGATTGGCTTGGTTCACAGAGTGTTAGCTTTCGATTTACAATCAACTGTTGCAAAAGTCGAGTAAATATAAACTATTGGCTTAAGGCGTTGCATATTTGCAAAAGAGTAGCAAGTGCATTGCTGTATATTTTGTTGGTGTAGAGTAAAAATCAGGGCTGTGGAGTCGTTAAGAAAAAGTTATAACTCCGACTCCTTTTGGTGAAATTTTTTAAGTACGACTCCGACTCCAACTCCGACTCCGACTCCTACTCTAACCTAGCATTATTTAAGAGACTAGTTTTTATTTGACTTTAAACTCTTTTTTAATTTAGTACCTGTTAAATGGTTAAATATAGCAACAAAATGATTCTGTAAAAATTTCAAATCGATATTTTAATTCTAACGTGCCGCGCATTGAGCTTTAATGAGTAGGAAAGCTGCAAAATATTTTATTTGGATTTTGGAAAAAATGCAAAAAACATATAGCGCCCGATTAAATAGACCAGTTGAGTTGAACTTTTTTAATTCTAAAGTGTTATGACACTCTTGACTTATAACTCAACAGTTTAGAAATTTAAACCAACTGAAATATAGAAAAAAATGGATTTAATTTTGGAACGAACGAGTTTTGTTACGAACTTTCGAAAGAAACGAGTTTTGCTTCAATCCGTATGGGATCATTGAACTTAAGTATATTTTAAAGGTTATATTAGTTTATTAAAATTATGCAAACAGTGCTAAAAAATGTAAAAATAGTTCTGTAGGGGAGAGATAAACTACACCAATTCAAATAACGTTTTTTATACTGTTGGAATTTATAGATGTGTGAACTTCCATAAGTCCTATCTAATGTAGCTTTCGAGATAGAAAAGTTGAAAACAACACCAAGTCCAATTGGCAGTCCTTTTTTGTAAATTGTGAAGTGAGGTCTTTTGTTTTTAATAAACATACATAAATTCAGACACTGTCATTTTGGTCTTGTTTTATTTATTAAGACAAATCTTTCTCAGGAAAATTTAATATAGTTTATTAAAACATGCAGATGCGCCTTCAGTTGTTAGTTCTACAATTTATATAACACATTTTGAAGAGAAATGTAACGTAAAAAAATGTTGTTAGCCTTCTATTATTTTTGGGAAATAGCACCCCTTTTGTTGTTGGACTTGGTGCTGTTTGTCTCAAGTCATGGAACAGTACCATAGAAGGTAACGAACCTTTTATGACGTAATTTTTTAAGTATATCATCGGCATAAAAAAAATATGTTAGGATCATATAAAATATTCGTACAAATGCACATTTTTATAACATCAACATGTTTGCGCGGTCTGCTGTAAAGTTTTCAAAATGTGGCTTGATGTAGTTTTATGTGAATTTTTAAACAACTAAACTTAAATCTTTTTCTTCAGTGTACTCGCCATTGCATTTTTCCGTTCCTAATTCAATATTATTATTGTCCAAGACCGAAATTTGAAATTGCAAGTCTTTATTATCTCTCCAATTTTCCATAAAGTGAGCAGATAAAAGTATTCTCAAATCATTTTTCGGGTTAACCCCCACATTGATGGGAATTATATCTGGAACAATGTCATGTATTTTTCCGAGTTCCTTTTCCTTTTATTCTATTATAATTCACCTTGAAGATTGGAACTTCAAATGTAGTTCACTTAATGCTTTCACCACAGGAGCTACAGCTGATTTCAAGTCATATTCATGAACATGGCTACAAAAATATTTGTTAATATACGATAAATAAAAAACAACATCTTTACAAATTTAATTTTTAAATTCCTTAATTCGGCTCTATTTCATTTCAATCTATATAACTATTCTTATAAATTGTCAAAATAAGATGTTATCTCAATTTTTTAATTTTTGAAACTCACCTACTCATATGAAAAGTATACTGGTCCTTATTTACTGACTTCACAATTTCAAAAAGCAGACCCTCTTATGGCCAATTCCACTAATTTATTAATATATCAATTTATGTTTAAAATTTGTTTTCTTATGTCAAATAAAAATAAAATTATAAGAAAAATTATATTTAAATATGAATTGATATTTAAAAAGAATTGGAGAAATTGGTCATTAAAATTTTTTATTTTGAAAAATATTAGAAAAATTGTAATGCAAAAAAGTCGGAGTCGGAGTCGCTAGTTTTTGTGGGTACTTCGACTCCGACTCCGACTCCGGTACAAAAACCTCAACTCCGACTCCTCAACTCCGACTCCGACTCCGACTCCACAGCCCTGGTAAAAATATACAATACCATTTTGCAAATGCTCCCAAAAGTATGCTATAGTATTTACTATACCATTTTGCAAATGCTACGATGCAAGACCATTTGCACAAGATTGTGAATTGGGCTATTGAAAGCAAAAACATTTAAAAAATATTTCATAATTTTGTTTCTACAGAAATTCTTATAGAATTTTTAAATTTCAAACGTTGCATATCTTGTGGCGTTAAAAATTTTAAAAGTGTCACTCATGTCATCTTATTTAACTTATCAAAGTTTGTTGCAGACACTACAACAACATCACACAAGTAGTTAAAAAACGATTTGCTTGTTGTGTAAAGAAACAACAGAACAAGACGAAAACAAATTATTTTAACGTTTCAAAAGTAAAATTGAGAACTGTTGCTTCTCATTTGGTTAATATTTTAAGTATGTACATTAAAAGTAAAAACCATATCAGGAATGAAGCTGGTGTTTTATAATTGAATTTCTTAAAGGTGTAAAACGGGTAAGTAAATCAATCATAATAAAATTCTCCTTCTAATTTCACTTTTCAAGTACGAATTCAGGATTGAATCAACTTTATAAAACTTGAATCAAGCGCATTTTGATATTGGTTCAGTCTTAGTTTTACCGGTTAAATAAATCTAATTTTCGGGTTCATATTATATGAATTCGCCTTGATAGTATGTTTTTTTCTTATTTGTTTTGTTTTTTTTACAGCCTTCGATAAAAATTAGTGATGACAATGATTTGTTTGTTTGTAGTTGGCATGGTAATTCAATATGAATAACGTTCTAATGAGATAAGTCGCTCTCAAAATTTTGTATGACGAATTATGTAATTTGGATCATAATTGGGCTGTGAATTACGAATGAGAGAGCGAATTACGAAAAAACGTTGTCGTGCGAACATAACATAACTTTCTATTAAATCACTCTCATTTTCGGATTATTTCAAGTATGAATTCGGGATTGAATATGGATAAGTTAAGTATTTCTCGATTGCAAATCCGTTCTTGAATCAATCTTTATGTACCGGATTCAAGAAAATTGCAATTAAATATTTTCTCTTTTTTGGCAATTAAATTCAGGTAACAGCACCTGAATTAATTGTTATTATACTTTAAAATTAATGTAACAAGAGCAACGAACAAGATCCATTAGGAAAGATTAAATATGGGCATATCCACTTTGACGTGTCGTGATATTTGTACCACAAAATGTAAAAAAAAAATGAAGAAGTGAAATTTGTAAAAAGGGTTTTTATATGTATATGCAAAGTAACAAAGTAGAACTATATTCATAAAAAAAATTACTACAATCGACGCTTAGGATTTGAAGATACAAGCAAAAATATGCGCTGGCGTGACGTTAAAAAACGGAAGTGGATTTTGACTTGCATAACAAAACTAAATAAGACTGCGAATTGAGCAAGGCGTTTTGTATAAAAACTTTTTTAGTAAGCTTTGGACTTATATAGATATATTTTTCAAGCTATCAAATTTAAAAATCTTTGCTCGTTTTAAGGTACATATGGGCATTTTCAGCGAAAAGTCTATTTTTTTTAATGTAACGCCAAAATGCAAATAAGGTTGTATTTGTGGACCATGTGTTCAACCGTTATCCCTTTGGTTACTTAACCTATCATTTACACATGCCACTGCCAGTTCGAAAAACTCAATACACTAACACTTTTTTACTAATACACTCACATTTTTTGCAATGGCAGCTCCAGTGGCAGCAAAATGCGAGTGGAAATTTGGCACTTGCATGCCATTAAATGACAAAACGATGAACAATGTTACCCTGTTTAAAATTTAATGCAAACTAACTGGATTATTGTCAATTTTTAATTAAAGTTTTAACTTGATAAATGTATTATTATGATTAATTTTTTGAAACGCGCATTACTAAAAGCAAGTTTGTCAATTATAGAGCATTAATATTGTTAAAATAATGCTTATATAGATAAATGTAACCCATTCCCCCAAAAATGTGCTTATATGATTAGCTCGGTAACTCTCTTTGGTTTTTTGGTACTTTTTTTTTAATTTGAGAAGTAAACAAATTAACTCAAGTTTGCGCTTCGACGACATTTTGAAAATGTACTCGTAGTGGCATATGTTAACACAAAAGCAAATGGCATGAGATTCGACAATTTCGAACAATTTTTCTATGATAATATGTATACAACAGTGGCATGCCACTACTTGCATGTGTAAAGGCAGGGTAATGTAGAGCTAGTTGGGCTTTACACCAAAATATAAAAAAGTTAACTATACATACTTTTCGCTACAACTGCCCATATATAGTTCGATTAGCGATATAATTTTTGGTTTGTTTTGAATGCCATTCTTATGTCACGTACGTTGTGCAAAACTAACATTTGTCTACGTCATTTGTAAGTTTTTCAAAACAAAAGTTCAAAGCAAGTAATTTGTCGCAAACAAATATTGATCATAATTTTTTTAAATCGGTATAATAACAATATTTTGAGCTTTTAAAAGTCGTCACGTACGATATTGTAAGTGCTACAAAAGCAACTTAGTGCCTATTCACCAATTGTATTTAAATATCAATTTTGGTTTTTCATGTCAAAACAAAATTAAATGAATTATATATATGGGTCAATTTCAAAAAAAAACGCAATTTTTGTGTCCCCGCACTTTACACTATTATATTAGGTAAAAAAAAAAACAAAAAAAAAAAAAACAAATATGTGAGAGTGATCAGCAAGGAATATGTAACAAAAAAACGTAATTCTCAAATTTGTATGTTTGTTTTTTTGTATATTCAGAATGGTGTTTTGTTTCGCCTTTTGACTCCTTCCATACAAAAGCATGTGTCCCCCGTTAGAATTTTTAGTAAACAAAATAAAATAAAATCAAGAAAAAAAGTAAATATGCAACATTTAATAACAGTTTTCGAATTATTGCGTTTCTTTCTTGTATTTTGATTTGTTATAGTCGTCAAAACTGAATTAGTGCGAAGTTGGCGTTGCAAAGAATAGTTGTCCCCACAATTTGCATTGAGCGTCACTTTTTTATAATTCAAGAAATATTATTATTTTTCAATTTTCATTTAAATAAAGTAAATAACGTAAGGAAAGTACAAACTGAAATTAATACAAAAGTGAAAAAGCGAAAAAAAAATCTATTAAAAAAGTGTGCATTTGCGTAGTTTTTGTGAACACCGTGGTAATAAGGGCGCGATAAAATTTCATGAGCGTCACGCTAATTTTTTTAAAAGTGAATATACTAAATGTAAAAAATTTAAGTTGACAATCATTGTTTACATGGTTTCAACTCATTTTTTTAACTTTTGTGAATTTGAGAAATAAATTGCCTACGAAAAAAACCAAAATAGGCAAACATTTCATGAGCATCCCTTTTGATATATATCGCTTCATAGCTTAAAATGCTTAATTTTGATTTTATTTTTTAATTTTCAAGAGTAAAACAACAAAATTAACGGCGGCTGAAAGAGCACGAAGATATTGAGAGAAAATAAAGCTCGATAAAGCGCGTATTGACGAATATAAAAGAAAGAAGAAAGAAAGTTATAATCGTGGTATATTTGAGTTTAATTTTTATTGTTACTGACTGATTCTGTTTTTGAATAGCAACGAGAAACGGATGAAAAGAGGTGACACGCCGAAAAAAATGCTTCAGCGTGTCCGAGCTAAAAAAATTATGTGCGGTAGTGAGTCGGCTTTATGCGCTTGGGGTCTTTGCAAAACTTGCAAGTCGAAAAAAATGTATAGGCTTAACTAACAGTTCAGATGAATGCAAATGGTTTCAATGGGAGTCTGTTACGGAAAAAAGATTTAATAAGAAGAGTATTTCCCAAGATAAATATGATGTTAACGTCATGAAAAAGGCTGAAAAAGTTTCAACAGTAGCTTACTTGGTGAGTGAATTTCAGAAAAACATGATGAAGTTTAAAAAAACACTATTTTAATGTGCATATCGTTTTTGCAAGGACTATTTAAGCGAAACAGAAGCTTAGATTCACATAGACTTCTCCGAAAATAACATGTGCAAAATCGCAAACGTTTCAGTTTGGTGCTTCGCGAAACCTACCGGCTTAATTTATTTAAAAAAATTTCAAAAGCTTGTGATCTTCTGCACGATTTCTTCGGATTTATATCATGGACCCGGTGCTATTTGGGCCAACTTTTTGTTCGTTAAACTTTAAATTTGGCATTATTTCTTGTTTACGTGCAACAAAATATCTTGATCGTCACAAAATATCTTGAGCGTCACACTTAGTTTTTTCCCCTTAAAACGATTAAAATTGCAGTTTTTTTAAATACATTGTTACAAGCCTATTACTTTGCAAGTAACCTAAGTTCAAGTCTTTTTTTAACAAAAATTTACATATTTTCATCTTAAAATTTTAAAATAACTAGTCACTTTTAAAAAAAAAATTAAAAATCAAGGTGAATCGTGATTTTGTGTTTATAATCGAAAAAATGATTTTCGCAAAAGTCAATCTTGAGAAACAAAAGAACATCCTAATAAGCTTGAATTTCAAATATTTTTGCATTTTTAGCGATTTTTTATACATATTTGGCGTGTGACGCTCAAGATAGATATCATAGAAAACCTAAAAAAAATCAAAAACTATTGATTTTTTTGAGAGCCTAAAAGTACCACAGGATTCCTCATCAATTTCTACATAAATTGGCCACTCTTACAGGAGAATTGAAAAAACTTTAAAAATAAGGAAAAAAAAACTCCATGTGTACGTTTTTTTTTTGAAATTGACCCATATATGTAATATGACTTTTTGAATTTCTTACTTGGTTAATAATAACAAATTTGTTATAAAATACCAGGGGGAACAGAATCAGCTAATAAATTTTGTTTTATAGCAAAATTGCTTTCCACATAAAATACGTGAGCATACTTTAGAGCGAAATTTATCTTCTTATAGCAGCCCAAAAGTATGTCAAGTACTATTTTTTAATACAACAGGGTAATTCGAACAAGGGAAAAGCTCTGATAAAAAAAATCGTACAGGCTAACGGAAGTAAAAGCGGTAAGCGCTTTTTATAAACTCTGAAAATGAAAAAAGGGTATACATACTAAGTTTCTCATTTCGTTTGAAACTTTTTAATATTCATCTAAGATTTCAAAAGACTGAACAAAAAAGAACAATAATCCGTGCAGTAGGAAAAGAGTTATGAAACCAAACGTGGAAAAATCTCCCTAAAAAAATTTATATTTTTGTTACAAAAACTAACATGAACGGGACACTAATTGTACTGATTCTTATTAAATTTTGCACAAATTCGTTTTTTATGGCTGGAAAACGTACAATAATTTGTGAAGATCAGCGCATAATTTACCATAGGCCCTATATAAAGTCCACTCTGAGAAATACTTTAGAACGCCTTAAGTTATAACAAAAAAATGCTATTGCAGTAAAATTGTGTCTGTCATAGTTCCAAGAGATAAGAAATCACTCTGCCAAATTTCGTGAAGATCGGTCCATAATTTACTATAGGCCCCATATAAAGCCCACTCTGGAAAATTAATACGACTATAGCCGTAAAAAATACAGATATTGTGGTAAAATTTGGTTCACCAATTTTAAACGTTTTGCCATAACCTCAAAAATAAGATGTTTTGTAAGCTATTTATTTATTTTTCGCAAGAAGCGTTTTCAAAATATTCGCGAAAATCTTGTTTTTCTGCAGTTGTTTTTTAGCCATTTCGAAAAATCTCATGAATTGTTCATCTGAATTGTAAAAAATTTAAACTATTGAATAAATATGTGGTACCTCTTTTAGCACATATTTAAACGGCGCTGAGTGGATAAAAATTCACTGAGTTACAGGCCTTTAGATTCGATCCCTACCGAATTTTGTTATAAACGATCCCTAATTTACGGTAGGTCCAATATAAAACACCCTCCTGAAAATCACTTTTTTAAGTAAGGCAACGAATTAAAATACCAGGTTGGCTTATAAATTACACTGCTTTACAAATTTTTAATTTGGAAAAATACCAAGAACGCCACATGCCTAGATAAGTTAATTGGGGCCTCCTGAACACGAAAATCGCTGTAATTTTTTTTTCTAAGTACCGTTTTTTAGATAACGGTACTTTTGTGTTTTTCGGTTTATGGTCCGACTTAAACCCTTGTGGAGCCCAACCGAATATATACATATAATAAATATGACACCTAAATTACACTTCTTATTCAGTCATTTGGATATTTTCCCCAGGAACTTGGGCTCCGAAAGTGATGAACAAGGTGAAAGATTTCACCAGGAAATGGAAGGATGGTGGGATGAACAAATGATGCCGGACTATTGTTGGTTTCTCATTCGCGAAGATCCATCCGAAAAAAAACGCAAAAGTTCAAGACGATCGTCATTTAAATTTAAATTTTTTGAATTTACGCCGAATATAGTGTGTGAGCAATGAAGATGATAATATTGTCGTTCCACAAAATCCTTAATAAAATTTTTTTTTTTCATCCTATTTGGTAAAAGAATAAAACATTCCAGATCTTTACTGTAAAGTAGAAAAAAAAAACGAAATACAAATGAAAAATTCAATTACCTTTTAAACGATATGCCATTTATCTTGATCGGACTTTCCGGTTGGGCTCCATAATGGTTTAAGTGGGACCATACACCGAAAAACACAAAAGTACCATTATCTAAAAAACGGTACTTAGAAGAAAAAAATAACAGCGTTTTTCGTGTTCAGGAGGTCCCAATTAACTTATCTAGGCATGTGGCGTTCTTGGTATTTTTTTGCTGTAAACCAGTGTTATAGTTCCGTTATTAAGCCCACTCCTAAAATATTCGATCTCGCGGTGAAGGGTATTAAAGTTGCGACACAGCCGAATATAGCACTCTTACTTATTAGATTAAAAAAAAAAACCTCTTTTGCCAATATAGAAATTGGGTTTATACATTTGAGGATTTAAAAAAAAAAATGAAATTTTTAGGTCATTATTTTTTCAATTTTATACACATTGACATATATTTTTTTATTATTTTTATGTTAAATTTCTAATCTTATCTTATTACATCAATTCCTTACTTTTAAATGTATGCGGAAAAACTAAAAAATATTTGAAAAAAAAAATTGTTTTTTAGAATGAAGAGTTAAATTAATTATTTTTATAAATTTCAAATTACAATAGAATTGGGTAAGTGCAAGTAGCTGCAGTCATTAAGTACTTAAAATTGTTATTAAATAAATTGTGAAAAGAATATGGTGAATTTGCTTAGAACTTAACAAATGTTTTTTCAAACTTAGAAAATATTTATAAAAAATGGCAAATATTACAATGAAGGAGGGCTTTTACATTAATATTCCAACTGCAAGTAGGAACAAATATTACAAAAAAAAGTAAATTAACGACCAAAAACTTAATATAAAATTAATTTTGTATAAATTTCAAGAAAGATCAGTTTTATATTTGTTCGAAAATTAATGAAAGGTATGTGATGAAAATCGATAGTTTTCAAAACGATAATTTTTAAAAGGTGAGATGAATTTTGAACTATTTCCGAATGATAGTTTTAAGAATGGTATAATAGAGAAAGAAAAATCATTAGGTAGAGTTTTCCATCTCCACCAATGGAATGTCAAACAACGAAATCTTACTTAACTGCAAAAATTTTATCTTTAACATATTTTGCACTTTTTAGGTATTGCAAACTTACATTTTATGAATGTAAAACTATCGGCCATGTTCTGGAAATCGAAACCACGTGCAAGTGAAATTGCTGAAGATTTTCAATTGAATTTTTGTAAAAATTAACGTAGCTTTTCCTGATTTCAAGAGTAGTTTAGACAGAGGAAAGTGGTCCTCAAAATATGAGGTAAATAAAAGGAAATATTTTTATGAACTTCGAGCACGGAAGAGATTTCAAAATATGTTCGATTTTAATTTCACTTAATTTCGATTTCTAGAACATGGCCGTATATTTTATTTAACAAATTCTTTGTTCTCTATATCATTAATCTTCTATATAATAAAAATTAAATGTTGTGTGTTGCTAATCGCATAACTTGAGAACGGCTTGACCGATTTGGACGCAAACCCCGCCCACTTTTATGCCTACTTTTTCGATTTACCTAAAATTAGAAAACAGCTCCATCGATTTCACTAATTTGTCTTTGAAATGTTCGTATTAATCCATTTTAAGTTTTCATCGAAAGAAAAATTTACCACGCCTACTTTTACGCCCACTTTTCTATTTATTTGACCGATTTGGACGATTTTTTCTTTAAAAAAAAAATTCTGCCCCGCCCACTTTTTTCGAATTACCTAAAATCAGAAAACGGCTCAATCGATTTGACAAATTTTTCTTTCAAATGGTCGTATTAATCCATTTAAAGTTTTCATCGAAAGAAAAATTTACCACGCCTACTTTTTCTATTAAGCGCATAACTTGAGAACGGCTTGACAGTTTTGGACGATTTTTCCATTCAAATTATCGCCATGGTCCAACTTAAGTTTGTACGAAAAGAAAATGGCTCCATCGATTTGACAAATTTTTTTTCAAATGTTCGTGTTAATCCATTTTAAGTTTTCATCGAAAGAAAAATTTACCACGCCTACTTTTACGCCCACTTTTTCTATTTATTTGACCGATTTGGACGATTTTTTCTTTAAAATGGTCGCCATGGTCCAACTTAGGTTTTTAAGGAAAGAAAATATTTCCCCGCCCACTTTTTTACCTAAAATCAGAAAACGGCTCCATCGATCATTAGTAATCAGCTACCGAGCGAAGCCGGGACGGCCAGCTAGTTTGAAATAAATTTTTGGTTAATATTTGATATCACTCATTTTTAAATTAAAAAAAAAAAAAAAAATTATTTGATTTTTTAAACTTTAATTTTTGTTCTAATTTTCTTTTGTTTAACATTATACGGGTTTTCAAATTTAAACCATCGGCTATTTTTTTAAAAACTAAATCAAGTGAAATTAAAATCGATGGAGATTTGCATTTTAATTTTTTTTTAAAAATAAACATAGTTTTTACTTGAGGCAAATTACGGTATTCGATATCAACCGAATTACAACAAAATTTGTATAGAAACTTCGTTCGATATTGAATGCCGTAATTTGCCCCCTGGGCCCTGTTTCTCAAAACTACAAGTTACAAATTTACAACTAAAATATATTTGAAACAAAAACAAAAATGCTAAAACTGTTGCTTTTTTAATGTTTTTTACTAGTAGATTTGTAACTTGTAGTTTTAAGAAACAGGGCCCTGATATATGAGTAGTATTACTAAATTTTTTTTACGAACTGGGCCGTGTTCGTCGCAGTCGTGATCGAGTGACTTTAATCGAAATTTTACTTTTTGAAATCGGCCCATTCGGTATTAAAAAACTTCTTTCGAAATTTGAGATTATGTCATTCAATAACGAGTAATCGATCGAATGCCTTCACTCGAAATGTCATTCGATAGGTTAAGAATGATTTTTTTCCCCGGAGTTTTTCGTTTTCCGGGAAAGAATATTCGCTATTTTTGCAAATTTTTTTTTTTTTTTTTGTAATTGTTGAAATTTTTTTTTAACCGATTTAGCGATTTCAAATAAAATTTAGGGTTTTTTTCCAAGTTTGCAATTATGCGCGAATTTTATCCATGTTCGCGGTAACAGCGATTTTTTTCTGTAAGTTTTCTGATTCTTTACAGCTTTAACAATTTTTAATAAAGACTTTGTTTTCATGCCGCTGTTTGAACATTTTGCGAATTTCCGCTAATTTAAAATTTTTTATCGAATTTTTACCATTCCTTGTAGGTTAAGGGACTTTTAAAAACTTTCGCGAATTTTTGCAAATTTTTTCAATTTGTAAAATTTTTCCGAATTTTTTCAATTTTTGCGTTGCTTTATTGCTCTTTTTAGCAAGCGCCGAAACACTGGTTCGGACTAATATAATTAATATCGAAAGTACGAAGTATAAAAAAGAGAATATTTTAAGAATATCCAAATTATCGTTTTCAAAATGTGTTCGATTTCAATTTTACCCGAATTGGACGGGCTGCTTATTTTCTAATTAAGCTACGTTTTACTTATTATACCATGTTTTAAAGTATTTGTTCAAAATACAGTTCAATTTTTATATACTTGAGGCCAGGTCAAATAGACTTTTTTGTTCTTTATACGTCACTTTTTTTAACTGACAACAAAGTTAATATACCGGTTGTCTTATGAGTTTTGTTTCATATCGTGCGTCTCCGTCAACGCAAAATACTAAAAATGGACAACTTTTAACGTACGTTGAGTTATTAAAAGCTATCAGTTTGTTTTTTGAAATGTGACTCAGCATTAGTAAAATAAAATTTTAAAGAAAATTTACAGGAAAAAAGAAGAAAATCTATTAGAAATCAATTTTTAAAAATACTAAAAACTATATTTTCAGTTTTGAATCGTTTGTTTTCAAAATCGAGTTTCATCACATTTATTTACAAATTTTTTTTTTAATTTAAATTAAGAGATTATAAATTAACTTAAATGTAAATTATTTTCCTAGATTAATTAGATAAAAAAGTAAGTGCTTCAATTGATAATATCGATGCACAACCTTTTTTAATGCAAACCAAACGTAAATTTTTCTTTTTATAAATTTGAGACCTTAAATTACAAGCTTAAATAATTAATTTTAATGTAATTCATATTGAAGATTTCTCATATGAATTATATCAGTAGGTTTCTTCAATATACATTGCGCTCATTGCGAGAATATTTGTATACCTAAAAAACAATTATTTTCCCTAAGAAAGCTACAAATGTTTAAGGTCAATTTATCAGTCAATATATTCTTATATTATCTTTGATTTAAGTTAGGAAAAATTTAGGAAAAAGTTTATCTTGAATTATAAAAACTTTTTGCAATCCAGGTGACGAATTACGTTATTCGATATCAATCGAAATTTCAATACAGTTTGAGTGCAAATTTTGATCGAAATTGAATTCGGTAATTTGTCTCCTGCATTAGGCTTAAAATAAATATAATATTTGGAGTAATTTTTGCAATTGTTGTAGTTTTTATTTTTTATTTATTTTTCTACGTATGTAATCATGTTTTTTATACAAGAATGTATACTGTGACTTGTCACGACAATATCTTTCGAAATCATCTGCAAGAAAAAAAAAATATATGGTAAGAAATGTCAAATATTAACTTTTAATTATTATCAGATTTAAAGACATACCAAATTTAATGTTACCCTTATTTGTTTCATCAATTTTTATAAATAATGTTTCAATTTGCTTTGGCGTCAGTTTATCATTATGTCTTAATAGTTTTGAAAATTCTTGGCGTGTGATGTTTTCGGACTCGGTGTAAATCTAAAAAAAGTGTGTTTGTATTAAGATTTTATTCTTTACTTTAATAGGTGCCTTAAATTTTTAAATCATACTTACATTCTTAATAACTTTTAAAAATTCGATAGTTTCCACACTGCTGTATTTGCAAAACAGACAACATAAAATAAAATTCTTCAAGTTAACTGTTCCCACATGACGCTAAAATAAAAATATTAACAAATAAAATATTTTAAAACAAATTTCCACTTACATAATCCAAAATGCTAAATATGTGATGTAAATTGGAATTTTTTAAATTAAGATTTAATAATTCTGAGAATGTAATCACATCCAATTTATCTCTATTCGGTATACTCCTAAATTTATTAGTCAACTCAATGATATAGTCTGACGTCAAAAATCTAAAAAAAAAATTTTATTATTTATTTATTTTTTTTCTTTCTTAAAAATATAAGAAAAACTTACCCTAAAACATGAAGTGTTCTTTCAATTTCAACAATATCACCCGATATTGGTATTTTTAAGTCACGAGCTCTGTTCATCATGATAACATCCTCAAAGGAATATTCGGAAGTGGGTACACCCAAAGATCTATAAAATAAAAAGAATGTTTAAAACTTTTATATAAAAAATGTATTAATTATTAATTTAAGAGATGTCGATAATTCAGTGAAAATTTTTTATGATTAAAATGTAAGATATCGATAAGTTTTCTAATGAAAATTTTATATATTGTTACGGTTTTCCAAAGAAACTTTGAGATACCGATAATTTTTTTTATATAAAATATCAAAAAGATATCAATAGACTTTCTATTAAAAATTTGAGATATTGAAAACTTGAGATATCGATACATTTTCTATCGAAAATTTGAGATATCGATTCATTTTCTATAGATAATTGGAGATATCGATACATTTTCTATGGATAATTTGAGATATCGATACATTTTGTATAGAAAATTTGAGATATCGATACATTTTCTATAGAAAGTTTGAGATATCGATACATTTTCTATAGAAAATTTGAGATATCGATACATTTTCTATAGACAATTTAAGATATCGATACATTTTCTATAGACAATTTGAGGTATCGATACATTTTCTATAGACAATTTGAGATATCGATTTTATATAGAAAATTTGAGATATCGATACATTTTCTATAGACAATTTGAGATATCGATTTTATATAGAAAATTTGAGATATCGATACGTTTTCTATAGAAAACTTGAGATATTGATACATTTTCCATAGAAATGTTGAGATATCGATACATTTTCTATAGAAATGTTGAGATATCGATACATTTTCTATTGAAATGCTTAGATATCGATACATTTTATATAAAAAATTTGAGATTTCGATACATTTTATATAGAAAATTTGAGATATTGATATATTTTCTATAGAAAATTTGAGATATCGATAAATTTTTTCTATAGAAAATTTGGGATATTGATATATTCTCTATAGAAAATTTGAGATATCGATATATTTTCTAAAGAAAATTTAGGATATCGATATATTTTCTAAAGAAAATTTGAGATATCGATTCATTGTCTATAGAAAATTTCAGATATTGATATATTTTCTACAGAATATTTTGAGATATCCAGATATTATATACTGAAAATTTGAGATATCGATGCATTTTCTGTAGAAAAGATTTAAAAATCAATAATTTCCTTTCGAATATTTGAGATATCGGTATATTTCCTATAGAAAATTAAGGTAAATCGATTATTTATAAATTTTTTATTTAAATTTATACTAAATAAGGCGTATTATATTCCACACTTAAGGACTTACTTCGCCATTAGTTCTCTAACATTGTTAGCATATAAATTTGGATCAGCTTTCTCTTCCTCAGTGGGCACGTATACCGGTAAGTACTCGATTTCACAATGATTATAAAATGAAGCCATAGTTAGCCACAAAAGTCGTAATCTATAAATTAAACAACGATAATAAAATTTAAATTTTGTAAAAAAAAAAAAAAAACTTACACTCCTGGACCATCCCAAGTCCAAGTAAATGTATCATATTTATTGGGATATTTGAGTAAAACAGGTTGTACGGGTACACCGGGGTAGAATGCACCACCTTTAAATTTAATAAGAGCTTTACGATTTGTACATGTTCCTTCGGAAAATATAACCACCTGAGGCCAGTCTTCTTCGGATCTGGCACGATTAACTATTTCTCTTATGGTGGTTTGTCGGGAATTTGGGTCTTCTCGTTGCACATAAATGGGTTGGGCGTAGTTGATGATTTCTAAAATCAAATGAGTAAAACATTAGAACTTTGTAATAAGAAAAATCGTTTAGTTTTTATAAATTACTATGTGTTTTAACATTATTGTGTATTTAAATCTGGGATGTAATGGCGCATCTATTGATCAAAGATCTCTATAGACGATTAATCAGAAATTTTATTAATTGTAAATTTGTTATTTTATAATCAGAAATTTGAATAATTAAAATTTTTTTTCTTTGTTTTATAAATTTCTTTATATTCTGTACATAGTTTGTTTGCACGCTTATCATAGTGTCCAATAATGCTCGGCCTTACATAAGATAACATGGCTTTTAATGCGCTTGAAGTGGTATTACTTTATCTTATTCACTACAAAAATAAAATTTTGCTTAATTATTAATATTTTTTAAAACTTTTAATAAATATTTTCAAACTTTTAATTAATTGAAATTAAAATCATTCAACTTAATCAGATATGTCGATCAATCGTTTATTCAAGAGTCTGATTAATTGAAATTTTATTTAACCGATTAATCGCACATCCCTAATTTAAATATTTTTTAAGATTTTTTTAGTTTTTATTTTGGCATAGGTTTTATATATGTATGTATGTATATACTAGATTGAATTTAATTGAAAAGAAAGTTTAATTCAAATAAATCTTTGCATAATTGATTGAAAAGTGAATTTTGATAGACATCTGCCATATATTATTTTTAGTAAAACGTCATTAGATAAAAAAAAAAAAATTAGAAATGACCTTGTAATATACTATACAATTTTAATTGGTTTTTTTTTAAGATATACTGCCTATTTGTGTAATTAAAAAAAAATGTTCGTTTCGTTTTTTATTATTGCTACAATGTATGTAAATTCCCAAACGAATTTTTTTTATTACAAAAACAGGCAGATATACACCGATAATGTTTTTTAGCTGCATGAGAACTTATAATGATAAAACAATACAGAAATATTGTTGGAATGAAATTTTTTATTATAGTGTGGTAGATAATTTCATGGCATTTATTTATGTGTGCGCCGTGGCTACAATTTTTGACTACTTTTAACAATAAATCAATGGTCGCTTGATTATTGGCTTCCAGTGCTTCAAGAGTTGCTGGCTTGTCGACATAAACCAATGACTTAATATAGCGTTAAATCGCACGAACTAGGGGGCCAGTGAAAGGACAACTTCTGGAAATAATTGTTATGTATGGCAAGTTCGGCCATTTTTTTGGATACAATTGTCGTTGATGTTTAGCTGATTAATTTTTGGAAACAAAATTTCAGTAATTATGGCTCGATAGCTCTCGCCGTTCACCGTAACAGCAGCTCCTTGCTCTTTTCGAAGGAGCATGTGAACCACAACAAACAGACAATTATGATTCGTGGCATGAGAATAGTCTTCGCTACAACGGCAATTTTATTTATTGAAGTAGTCATTTACCTAGAAATGAGCTTCGTTAAACGAACGAAGGGCTCTATGAACCTCGCGAGCAGTGATGACTTGCTAAATTTTACTGAACAGGAATCAGTGTTACCGTTGGAAATTTTCGAAAAGGGTCACAAAAAGGGGATTTTCCAGAAAAATGGGTCAAAAAAAGGGTATTTCAATAAAAAAAGTCTCAAGTTTTTTATAAGCAGTATTTCTCATTTTAATGAACATAATAAGACCAAAAAATATTTATTTCAGGTAGGAAGTGCTCAAAAAACATAATTTTTTTTATGGAATGCCCAATCCTGTTTTTAACACATGACAAAAAGTTTGTTCTTAATCATTATAGCTAATTTGTTAATGTTATTTTCCGATATATACTTTTTTCACCGATTTAGCGATATCAAATAAATTTTAGGGTTTGTTTTAAACTTTGCAATCGTTCGCGAATCGTAGCCATGTTCGCGATGAAGTGATTTTTATCTCGTAAGTTTTCTGATTCTTTAAAGCTTTTACGATTTTTCATAAATTTTAGACTTTGCTATCATACCGCTGTTACCAAATATATGGGAATTTTTGCGAATTTAGCAATTTTTACCGAATGTTTTCATTCCTGTTAGTTTTAGGGACTTTTATTAGATTGTATGGCGCTATTTTTGCGAACTTTTCCGAGTTTTTAAATTTTTGCGTAGCTTTGTTTCTTTTTGAGGCAATCGTCGCCGTTTTAAAAATAGCCCCATACATAAACCGAACACACCTATTTTACAGGGCACTCTCAAAACTGTTGATTCAAAAAAGGGGCGAAAAGTTCAATACCTTATGCCATTATTAAGGGTGAATTTTGTTAGAATAAACCCTACAAGAAGAGAATGAGCGAGTTGTCACTTTTTTCACGTTGGTGTTAAGAAAATGATAGAATGAAATGACCGAAATCAAGTTTTCTGTCATTTCTTTCTATCATTTTCTTAACACCAACGTGAAAAAAGTGACTTCTCGCTCATTCATTTCTTGTAGGGAAACATGCTACTTTTTTAGAGAGCAAAACAATTTTAAGAAACGAACAGCAAATTGCATTTTTAAATAAAATGTCACATTTTTTTTTTTAAAGAAACCACTTTACTATCGAAAATTTAATTTATAAGTCTTACCACATCTTTTGACACAAACTTTTTAGGAATGTTAACTACTTTTTAGGAATGCGCGTTTTATATTTTGCTATTAAATCTTCACTTGAAATCCATTCCTCCATCTCCGCTTCAAACATATAAGGAGAAGAAAGCATGGAATTGTAAGTTTCTACTTTGGGTCTGTTCCATATCAAGCAATGCTTATTTCGAAAACATTTGTTGAGCACTACTGTTCCGCAGTGTCGACAAAAAACAAAATGTGAGTGCTATTTCCAAAAAGGGTCAAAAAGTGTCACAAAATAGGTGAAAATGATACAAAAGTATAATTTAAAAAAACGGTCATAAAAGGTATCAAGACCGTCGAAAAAGGGTCAAATTGATACTTTAGTATCACAACGGTAACGCTGACAGGAATGTTTGAAATTCTCACAGTTTAAAATTCTCAGCTGTCAATATTGAAAGTTCTCATGCAGCTAAAAAAGCAACCGAGATAAAATTAATTGATTAAAAACAATTAATTACATTATGCAAATTTTAAAAAATTTAAAAAACTTTTTAGAGCATAAGCTTCGTACAGACGATGGTCAGATCTTACAATGTTGTCATTTTTCTGACAATGGTTTAATGATTGTAAGATCTGACCACCGTCTGTACGCAGCTGTAGTATAAAGATCTTGTTAAGAAAATAATTTCGTAATTTTTCGATTCAAAGTTATATAGGTAAAAACGATTTTAGGTGGTCCGAAAAAGCTTATATTTTGTTATAATTTTTTTTTGGCTGTGTTAAAATCGAATAAAATTAAATCAATTTCCTTATCTGCTCCCGCAACAAAAGACCTCATATTGAAATAGCCATAGATATTTACCGATCATTAACAATAGGTAAAATTTTGCAGGGCAACACCATTAACGGATTTACTTCAAACAGGAAAGTTAATAAAATTACCACCTCGATCAACAATTTTGTTAGAACGGCTGATAGTAGAAAACTAAGTAGAACAGCTGATAATAGAAGCAGGATATACCGACCTACAAACTCAGTTGGAAAAAAGTGTATGGCAGCCAGTTAGATCACTATATGGATTACACGCAACATTTTGGAGGAATTTATATTGAATTTCTAATGGTCCTCCATCTGTAATCGATAACATTATTTCGCTATTGCTACTTAAATCAGACAAACTAACATATCGAGCAATATTTGCGATTATATCTTTAGCGACAAAAGGCAAATTTTACAGCAGGATTTTTATTATTTTTTTCTTAAGCAATGCAATACTTTATTTGGATTTAGATGCTCTTTTTCTCCGCAACGGTACAAATTCAAAGTCTACAAATTTTTTCGTCATTGTAACGAGGAGTTCTTATAACCTATTTGCAAGAAAAAAACAAAATTTCGATAAATTGTCGTTTACGTATAGTCGCAAATAGGGATCGATATTTTGACACAACTATCAGGATGGACGAAAGTTTAAGCATTTGTAATAAAAATACCAGCAACGCGCTATATTAAAAAAAAGGTTAGACAAAAAAATTTCGAAATTTTTGATCATCCGTAGTTTATTATACTGATTTCAAAATGGTGTTACATCTTATTCTGTTGTTGAAAAAATAGAGGGAAAACAGTTCTAAGTCAGAAATGAAGCTTGCTATTGTAGACCTTGTACATATTGTAGGTCTTGTAAATCTTGATATAAAACACGAAAACAACAAAATGCATACATTTAAAATTAACTATGTTTACGCCATCTACAATACATTAATTTTAGATATATGCATTTTGTTGTTGTCGTGTTTTAAATCATTTCGTTTGTTTTTTTTAATAAATGACTTTACTGGCAACACTGACATCATCTTCTAAAATATCATGGTCACATAAGATACCGTTACGATTTTATAGCAAAAACAATTTAATAAAAACTTAATACAAAATTTTTATGAAATAAAATAAAAAACCTTCTCTTGTATAATTTTGTTTTTGTCGCTTAAGCATTTTTGCGGTTATGGCTCGATATGTTATATATATTCTGAAGCTTTTACTTAAATCGGAAAACATTAACCCTAAAAATCATGAAGGTCAAATGTTACAGTTTGACAGAAATATTTGGAATTTCTAAATAAAGATAACGAAATATTGTATATTTTTGCGCCGATTTTTTTGAAATTGGAGAAAATATACCCTACAGTAATACGAAGACAAAAGTTTGCACATCTGGTCTATGAAAGTTTAAAAATAACCGCACAACAATAAAAAATTATTATACTAGTTAAAGATTTTTACAAAAACTGAAAAAACGTATTTTCCCCCATGTAAATGGAAGTTCAAACTTCAACTTCGTTAACACTACGTTTATTTACAATACTTTGAACAATTTAGGGTGCCTTGACATTTTTTTCGTCCATACAATTTTGGAGCACTCTAATGACGATACATATTTAGAAAGCTCAACTTTCCTAACCCTTATTTCTCTTTACAATATAGAATAAAATATTGCAGAATCACGTATTCCGCAATTTAATTTCTTTAGAATAAATTATTTAATTAATTTTTAAAGCTTTACTTTCAGAAGAATAAATTCCCAGATTAATACATTCTTATAGAATGATGAACTCAAATTTATTCGAAATCAATGCGTTTCAAATTGAATTTTAATATTTGTTCTTTTATTCCCTTTGAAATACTTATTAAATTATTTTTGGGTGGTTTACTTTTTTATAAGAAACTAGCTGGCCGTCCCGGCTTCGCTCGGTAGCTGATTACTAATGATCGATGGAGTCGTTTTCTGATTTTAGGTAAATCGAAAAAAGTGGGCTTAAAAGTGGGCGGGGAAATATTTTCTTTCCTTAAAAACCTAAGTTGGACCATGGCGACCATTTTAAAGAAAAAATCGTCCAAATCGGTCAAATAAATAGAAAAAGTGGGCGTAAAAGTAGGCGTGGTAAATTTTTCTTTCAATAAAAACTTAAAATGGATTAACACGAACATTTGAAAAAAAATTAGTCAAATCGATGGAGCCGTTTTCTGATATTAGGTAAATCGAAAAAAGTGTGCGTAAAAGTGGGCGGGGCAAAATTTTCTTTTCGTACAAACCTAAGTTGGACCATGGCGATAATTTTAAAGGAAAAATCGTCCAAAACTGTCAAGCCGTTCTCAAGTTATGCGCTTAATAGAAAAAGTGGGCGTAAGAGTAGGCGTGGTAACTTTTTCTTCGTTGAAAACTTTAAATGGATTAATACGACCATTTGAAAGAAAAATTTGTCAAATCGATGGAGCCGTCTTTTGATTTTAGGTAATTCGAAAAAAGTGGGCGTAAAAGTAGGCGGGGCAAAATTCTTTACGTATAAACCTAAGTTGGACCATGGCGATCATTTTAAAGAAAAAATCGGTCAAGCCGTTCTCAAGTTATGCGATCAGCAACAGACAACATTTCATTTTTATTATATATATTAAATTAACACATTTTTAAAATCTAAAAAAATGAAAAAAAATGAAAATGAACTTCTAAAAAATCATTTTATCGATAATTATAGCTTTAAGAGGTTTAATCGAACAAAAACCTACATGACCTTTTCAACAAGGTTCAAGGAATTACGCTAGCTACTTTTTAATGTCTATTTTTCTGTGTTGTTTGAATTTCAAATTGATTTATTGCAAATATTCCGTGTAAGTGAAATTGTAATTAATGTAAATTTTAATTTTTTCGTTCCAAATACTTACTTCCTAATAATGGTATTTCTGAAGTTTCTTTTTTAGCCACAATAGCCGGTGGTCTCGAAGAGGCAACAATTATTGAATCAACATAAGATGAATGTGGAGCTACCACCAAAATAGGAGCCTCCTTTGCCGAAGCTCTTTCACCTTTGTGTGTAATATAGTGGAAAGAACCGGCAGCATAGAACATACGCATGGCGCCAGCCACTAAATATCTAATATTTCTAAGAAATAAAGACAAATTTTAGATTAAAAACTTAGATAAAGGATAAAAGTTTATTGCTGTACACTTACTTGCGCCAGCCAGTGATTGGTCGTTTATTGATTTCGTCAACTGTTGTGCCGTATAAGCCAATGCAGGCAAACATCCAAGCGGAAAGTAAAGAGAGTATACAACCCACAACACGTATAGGTAGCAATAAAACTGTAAGTACATAAATCTAGAAAGGAGCGATAGAGACAAAAATATGTGTATTAAACATTGTTTAATTAAATAAATAACTGAAGTAATTTTGGACAAAAATAAAATTTGTTCTGATTGATAATAAAATTGGTTCTAAAAATTACACTGTAATAGAAATTGACACTTTTTTTTAGACAAGCTCGGCACTTGTCGTTTTAACCTAATTCGGGTACGCTGAATCCAGTGGTGCTAGGCGTTTTTTTAGGTTAGCTCTGCTTTTCGAGATATACCGATATTTCGAAAATGGAGGAGGTTGCGCAACATATATTAGCGTAACTCAAAAACGGTTAAGTTTATTTTAATTACTAAAAAAAACCGAAACTCCGCAATAAAATTTTCTTAAAGGGTAAAAACATATGAAATCAACCAATGAGTTGACCGCACCGATTCCGAATTGGATGAAATTTGGTACGAAGGGAAAGTTAAACATAGTAATAGCGTTTGCCAACTTTCAGTGTCTTAGCTCTCCTACTTTCAGAATTATGGCCATTCCAAGTTGGAAGAAATCAGTAAAAATGCACTCAGATGCCTTAACACAATTTTTAATATCTCGAAAAGTATTCATTGTACGTTAATAATAAAGGGCTCATTTTACAGACAAAAACATGCGCCATTCCAAAAATTTTTTTTTTTTTAATTTTCGATCAAGGATAATGTAAATAAAAAAGGACTAAAATTTCCAAAGGATATATCTCGAAAATCAATATTTTTAAAAATTTCAAAAAAACATATGTTAATTCTTATTATGTTTTGTACAAGTGTGCCAAATTTCAATGTGGAGTCTTTATTACAACATGAGTTATTAAGATAAAAGCAGGCGAAGGTTTATGTATTTCATGAAATGTACCAAAATACCAAAAGGTGACAAATTACAAAAAGAAGGACAAATCATATGTAACGGAACTTTTTCGACTTTATAACCTAGGCGAAATATTTATTGCCTGTTCACACAAAAAATGTACAAATATTTTATGACATGTGGCCGGCTTATTAGCAGTAGCAAATTCAGTCCCTATTTAAAAAACATTTTATGACCCGTAGTTCACGCAAATTTTCCAATTCAAGAAAAGCAAGGCGTTTATTTTTTTACCTGAAATTTTTTTTTTTTGTACCAAAAAAACAGCATAAATAGTTCAGAGACTCTAATGCTAAGTTCACACTAAGGTTTTTAAACGCGTTTAAGCAAAATTTTGATTTAGCTAATCAAAGCCGTTCACATTACATTTGAGATGATTAAGATGACAGATGATTAAGAAAAAAACACACAACAAACAAACAAAAAAACAACAAACAAATGTATATTTCTTTAAAGTATTAAAAATGGATAAAAACACTTTTATAAAGTTATTAGAAGATTATTTTAATCATTTTAATGATGAAATTGTGAAAATTTATGAATTATTTAAGGAAAAAAAAAAATAAAAACATTAAGCAGAAATCATGGCCGGTTGATACGATCATGTTGGCGATTCTACATTTGAGGTATGTTCAGTGGATTCTATGTGATTTATGAAGTGATTTAGTTGTAATCATGTCAATTTGAAGTGGTTAACAAATCACTTCAATGTATGGGTAATCATCTCGATTTTGAAGTGATTAGAGCTTAATCACGTTCGAACTGCTTAAACGCGTTTAAGAAGCCAAATGTGAACATACTATAAGACAAACAAGATTTCATAAGTGCTAAACGTCGAAGTGTTATATTTAATTTTTAAATATTTAAATAAATTATAATTATTGTCAATACAAAAAAGTCGTGCACAATTCATTCGGTTGTGGTATTTAAATAAAAAATATGCCATTCAATTCAACATTTTGCTGTAATCCTTTTAAAAAATCCGGTCACACTGGGTAAAAGTTTAAGACAAGTCCAAGAATGGATGCTACAGTATACTAAGGATAAAAACGTTACGGTCTCAAATAAAATTTGTGGGTCATGTAGAATAAAATTTTCGCATGTGAAGAAATCTAATAAATCTAATTTGGAAGAAGGTTCAGACATAAACGAAAATGTAGATACTTTCGATGACATTGCGTCAGGCACGAAAGAAGTTGCTATTTCAAAATTAAACCAATCTTTACCGTATCTGGAACAATCTCCGATAAAGAAGAAGAAGTTACATGAAAAACGGTACAGAGATGCAAAATTCAGGAAAATAAGTGATTCGATTCAAGACAAAATTTTCCACGGTTCAGCACAATCAACTTCGCATATGTGCCCACAATCCGAAATTATAGAACAATTAAAAGAAAAGTTTAAAACATTAACAAAAAATAGTGAGAAAATCCAACTGCTAACAATTTTACCAAAAAGCTGGACAATACATAAAATTGAGGAAGAATTCCTGGTTACAAACTATATCGCGCGAAAAGTTAAGTATTTGGTTGAAACAAAGGGTGTTATGACTACGCCTAACGCAAAACTGGGGAGTCAAATTTCACCAGTGACAAGCAGTTTAGTAAAATCATTTTATGAATCCGATGACGTCAGCAGGTGTATGCCCGGACAGAAAGATTTCGTGTCTGTTTTTGAAAATGGTACAAAAGTCAGGAAAAATAAAAGACTTTTGCTTGGAAACTTAAGAGAAATGTACGCCTTATTCAACAAACGACATGATGGAATAAAAATAGGTATTTCCAAGTTTTGCCAACTTCGTCCGAGGAATATAATTCTAGCAAATGCGAGTGGATCTCATAACGTGTGTGTTTGTACAAAGCATCAAAATGTTAAGCTGATGATTGATGCTATAAATTTAAAAAAAAAGATTTGCGTACTATTCCTGGAACTCAAAAGTTGCATTCTATTGAACCTGTAGATAAAAAAAAAATTAAAGTCAAGCGTTACTCGGCAGATGCAGATTTTTTAATAGCAATCCTTCAGAAATAAATAAATATGCTGTAATAAAGTGTTTAATAATGATAATACATTATGTTGTACTTTTTATTAAAGGTTTAGCAATGGAGAAAAAGAGTTTAAGCAAAGAAAAGTCGAAAAAGTTCCGTTACATTTGATTTTTCCTTCTTTTTGTAATTTGTCACCTTTTTGTATTTTGGTACATTTCATGAAATACATAAACCTTCGCCTGCTTTTTTCTTAATAACTCATGTTGTAATAAAGACTCCACATTGAAATTTGGCACACTTGTACAAAACATAATAAGAATTAACATATGTTTTTTTTGAAATTTTTAAAAATATTGATTTTCGAGATATATCCTTTGGAAATTTTAGTCCTTTTTTATTTACATTATCCTTGATCGAAAATTAAAAAAAAAAATTTTTTTGGAATGGCGCCTGTTTTTGTCTGTAAAATGAGCCCTTTATTATTAACGTACAATGAATACTTTTCGAGATATTAAAAATTGTGTTAAGGCATCTGAGTGCATTTTTACTGATTTCTTCTAACTTGGAATGGCCATAATTCTGAAAGTTGGAAGGCTATATGTCTGAAAGTTGGCAAATATTATTGTGCCGATCCATAGATCATGTGTACAAAATCTTATCAAATTTGGAGGTGCTGAGGTCAGAAATGTTAATATTTTCGGTTGATTTCATATGTTTTTACCCTAAAGAAAGTTTCCAATATTTTATGAATTTTTAAAAAACAAAAATTTCGAATTTTGGTAAAAAAAAAATTATTTTTTTTATGTTTCTAAAACGACTGTGCTCTAATATGCCTTTTACCTTTCTTAAAGGAAATTTTACTGCGGAATTTCGGTTTTTTTTTAGTAATTTAAATAAACTAAACCGTTTTTGAGTTACGCTAATATATGTTGTGCAACCTCCTCCATTTTCGAAACAACGGTGTATCTCGAAAACAAGAGCTAACCTAAAAAAAAAACGGCTAGTACACTGAATTCAGCGTTTAAGGAATTAGATTTAGTTAGAAAAACAAGAGATTCAGAATGCAATTTAATCATTCAAAGGAATTTTACGTTATATGTGTGTCTATAAATGAATTCATTCTATATGATCGAATATATCCATCAACAGAGTAAGTTAGAAGAATAAAGCTTAGAAATAAATTGATGATGTTTAACAGAATGGTATTAAATAATTAAGCTTTTTGCTAATAAATTTCGAAAATAGAATTCATTATTTTGAAGGCTTGTGCAATGTAACAATTTTGTGATTAATCGTTCGAGGAGTAATAATTTGTAAACAATTTATTTAGTATTTTTCATTTTATTTGTTTGTTTATATTTATTTTATTTATTGTTTGTAATACAAAAAGCCTTCAAGGCCAAAGCGCATTACTGGATGATTATTGCATCTTAAAAATAATTTAACAACATTTATAAAATAAAATATTTCATTTTCGATTTTTACAAAAAAGAATTAAAAACAAAAAATTAAAATAAAATAAAAGAAAAATATTCATAATAAATGTTTTAGGTTTGAAAAGGGACATCAATACGATTTTCTTATTAAGATACGTTTAATAAGCCTTTTACAAAGCTGAAACACCCCTGATGAAAAAGGGGGTAAAATTAATAAGGCTTTTAATGGTTTTGGGAACTAATTTGTATAATAAAAATTTTTGGTAAATTAATACAAATTTTAAATATTGCCCAGGCTCTTAAATACGCAACGTATTAATTAAATAATTTTTAGTTTATTTGTGTATATTTAAAACACAAAGATTTAACCTACAATTATAAAAATATCGATATTGAAATAGTCACTGGTTTATTGGCTTTTTATTTTTGCTTTCATTATTTCAATTAATTGGCTTGTTATAAAATCGGCAAACAAATAAGAATACAATAATAATATAATTATTTTTTTTTATTGTAACTTGTTTACTTGACGTTGACTTTACTCAAGTATTGATTAAAATAATCAGTAATTTTAATCAATATTTGAGCAAAGTTTGCAGTTTAATAATGATTCAGGAATAATATAAAAAAACCCGATGTATGTATGTATATGGAAAATATTTTAGTCAAATTTAAACGACCTTACTCTTCTCTTGCGGTCGCTATCGTCTCAAAACCATTATTTCAAGAACAAAAATAGAGTTATTTGTTATTAAACCTATTTCAAAAATTTTCACTTCAAGTATTCTATTGACTAAGCTTATTGAAGTTAAGGAAGAAAAAAAGTTCATAGATTAAAGAAGATTTTAAAAATTGAAGGTTAATGTAAAACAAAAACAATATTTTATAATTTGTTTTTGTTTTAAATGTACGTAAAGAAAACGAAGTCTTCGTTCGGAAATAGTTATATGACCGGTTCATTATAGACAAAAATTAAAGACTGATATGGGTTGTTGCTAATATCTTAACCATTTGTGGGCGTATCTGTCTGAATTTCTATAGAAAACGTTTTCGGACTATATGTGTTATAAATTAATAGGGATGAGGTTTTCATGCACTAAAAAATCGATAATTCGCGCTTAAAATATGCACTAAAAATCCAAAATATGCACTAACAAAATAGTTTCCATAAAAAATCGTTTTTTAATTTTGCTAAAAACAAAAATTCAGTCTTTTGTTATTCAAATATCTTTAAAAAATTTGAACAACTGATTTAAATTTTTGTTTGTTTAAATAAATAAGTACTGTTTTATTAAAAGTAAAACTTTGTCTTGCACTTGAAAAATGCCAATGCATTTTGTAAAAAAATTTATTTTCAGATCCCACTTTGGTTCCAGAAATAAAGAGTGTTTTTTTTAAGCTAGATAGAACTTTAAATTGTAAAAGGTAACACAAAAAATTAAATGACAAATCATCATGA
Organism: Pollenia griseotomentosa; assembly: GCA_963931875.1. NCBI lineage: Eukaryota > Metazoa > Arthropoda > Insecta > Diptera > Polleniidae > Pollenia > Pollenia griseotomentosa. The sequence continues at coordinate 16,787,493 of OZ007563.1, read as the reverse complement.
ATAGACTCACGCTTGAACAACGCTACGAAATTATCCAAATTTACTTTGAAAATCAGTCATCGATTCGCGCAACTTATATTGCGTTTTTGGCTTAACGGGTTTGTTAATAAGCAAAATTGCCGCATATGGAGCGAGACCAATCCACAAGAGACCCTACAGACTCCATTACATCCATGCTGATAAACCAGCAACAATTGACGCCTTGGAGGCCAGCATTGTTCGTGTTATTCGTGACATACGGCCAGCAGTGCTCGAAAAAGTGGCCCAAAATTGGACGTCCAGAATGCGTTCCTCAAGAACAGCCGCGGTGCCCATATGCCCGAAATCATTTTCAAATGTTAATGTCACGTATTGATCTTTCGAAAAAAAATGTTGATTACAATTTAATTTTTTGTGTTATTTTTTACAATTTCAAGTTCTATCGGGCTTAAAAAAACACCCTTTATAATATACAAAAATATTTGAAGTTTATTTTATTTTTTGAAATCCTTAAATTTTTTGCAAAACGTTTTTGTTTTGTTTTTGAATTTGTAGGGCTATTCTTCCTTCCACATTGTTAATTTTACTTCCTGCAGGTAGTGAGCTAGTGTATCAGCGCCGGGTCGCGGATTCGATTCCCGCTAGAGACTCTGGTTTCTTTCCTGCAGACAAGCTTAGAGCTTCGCGGGATTAGCTTAGGGGGAAAAAAATTAATTTGACTTGAGTATTAAAAGAACTAAATCCCTCCTAAAGGCTAGATTACACTATCTCACAAGTCTTACGTATTCCATAATACTTTGTGAGATAGAAATCTAATGAGTCAAAAAATCTAATTTTACATGACAGTTTGTGTTCACACCATCACACAAAGAATAAACACTCACACATGAAATAAAATGCAACCCTGATCCAATGAAAAGTATTATTGTTTAGAAATTTTTCAAAAAACGATGAAGTCGTATGGGATGTCAAACTTTTTTCATAATACTTGTCATTTTCGTGACACATTGCATTCACACTATCACACTTTGTCATATTACTTGAGTTTTTGACATGTATTAATACAAAGTATAATAGTGTAATCTAGCCTTAATTAGTTATTGCTTCACCAACATATCCGTAATTGGAAAATACAAATGCTACCATCTTGTTACTACTGGCTGCGGAGGAAGGCGAATCAAGGGATATATTTCATTAAAAATTGCAATATTATCGAATTGCCAAGCAAGTAATTTGTAGCAGTTTTGGATAAAATATTTTAAACCCATTCGAAGCCTTAACCATGTAGAGCGCTGCATCGGTTTAAAAAAGAAGGATCTTTTGTCGAATTCTTGAAAATCTTGTATTTAAAGCAAAAGCTACAAAAGTATTTATTAATGGTTTTTAAAATTTTTTTTGCAAGGTTTTTTTGTGTATTTAAAATTTTTTTAAGACCTTTTTTATAATATGGAAATTAAAAAAAACCAATCAAAAATTTCAAAGTATGCAAAAATATGCATTTAAACCCTAAATATGCAAAAATTAACATTTTCACCAAAATATGCAACAATATGTAAAAATCAATCGATGCCATTTTTAAGCAAATTTAATGATTCGGAAAGATAATTGGTTGACATTGTTCTAAGACTGTCGACAAAAAATATCCATTTGCATGGAAACCGCATACCTATAAATTAATAATAAGCGAACATAACATTCACTTTACGTAGAAAATTATGCCCCTCTATTAAAATCAATAACAAAATAATACCTCAACATTCGAATCTCAAATATCTCGTTATACGTCTAGATGGACGTTTAATGTGGAAATGCCATATAGGTGCAAAATTAACTCAAATGAAACTTAAAGCAATGATCTGACCTAATCAACCATTGAAACGCGCATAGGAATAGCTTATCCCATCAACAATAAATTTCAGTTTATCAATAGTATAAAATGGGAATTTAGCACATTTAAACGAAACCTTGTTAAAGCAATTTATATTAATTGGCTTATTGGAAGCAATTCTGTCCTTAGTCTCGATTGCAAACTTCTTCTTTACAACTCTATCTTAAAGCTAATCTGATGAAAAGGTTTTCAGTTATGGGCCACTGCCTCGGCCTCTAATATCGAAAAAATTAAAAGGCGCCAAATGAACTTTTTCGAACAATACCAGCTTCCCCTTGGAATGTTATAAACTCCACTATTCACTAGGATCTCAATGTAAATGTGTTTTAGTAAAAACAGTGTTTAGTAAAATCGCCAAATCCGCTAGCTCGAACTGTTTAAAATTATGACAGCCACACTCGCTTAAGGTGAAGAGATACTGGAGAACTTATCCGATCCATGTAAACAGACAACGTGTTTGCGAAAATAAAGTATTAGAAAAAGATTTGATTAATTGAAGCACAGCCGCGAATAACGTTTTAAGTTGCAAAATAATTATTTTTCTGGAGAACAAAAAAAAAAACATTTTTAACAGGCAGGATTATTTATTTTTTTAGATTATTGAAAAAAATGATAATAAAAACTTTTATGCAAAATATCAAGAAATTTTAATTTTAAATTACATGCAAATTTACAGTTTTTAATTTTTTTTTTTGTGGAAAACGTTTCATATCCACAATCGCGATGTCAGTTAAAACGTTTCCACTACGCAAGCCGCTTTAAAAACGTTATTTTACGTTGCAGAACCATTTCGTTTGCATCATTTTGTTAGTTACATACAACGTTCTTTCACTGGCTGATTGGTAATTTGATGTTTAAACAGTGTAAGAGAGTAATGTTAACGTTAACCTGCAAAAAATCAGTTTTTGCAAAAAGTGGCTTTTACATCGTTATTCGTGGCGTTACATCAATTATTGTAAGTTGATATTAAATTTATGAAGATGAATTAAATAAATGCTTCAAAAAAAACTAAAAACCTTAATTTGGAAAAAATCAAGTTAGATCTCAAGTCAAATTTAAACAGTTGAAAAAATGTTAATCATACGAATTTTCATTCAAAAAACATTTTTGTTTACGTTTTTAAAATTTTGTATTATAAACTTTAACTTCTTTAATTTTGGTTTATTTTGTTATTTGATAAAAATATTTTTCCCCAAGTTTTTTTTTAAAAAACTTTTTTGCTATCTTATCTCGACTTAAGATGTTTTGTCAAAATGCCACAGATATGTAACCTTTATGTGGTCTAAAGCTACGGTCAGACTTATCAAATATTTGACGAAAAAAACGGGACCAACAACCAAACTAAAAAATAATTTCGCTTAATATCAATATTTATTTTGATTAAAATACCACATCTCACAAAAAACTGTTTTTTGCTATGTCTAGTAGTATAATTAGTTTATTTTGTAATATTAAGACCATTTTAAATCTCACTAACTATTAACAAAAGTAGGGGTAACGCTTTATTATCAAATATTTAATAAGTGTGACCGTAGCTTAAGATTAACATTTTCGATGTTACAAACGGAATGACAAGCCCATGTACATTAGTGTGACCGCAAGTTATATGGACAATTTTTTTTTTTGATTCCAAATTAGAAAAAAACAATATATATAAAATTTTAGATCGTTTGCATAGTTATTAGGCGTGCCTTGAGCCCACAAAGTTTGCTAAAAATGCTATTTTTCTCACTATGGGTGGCTTTAAGTGTTCATAACTTCAGTAATATTTATTTTAGAGAAAAACCTTATTCACAAATATTCTAGGGCTATATCTTATGAACAATGTTGCTCTGAATTAGTTTTCTTTAACATTAATATTTAATCCAGAAAAAACCAAATTAAAAAATAACACCGAAATTTTCACATATCTTCGCATTCTTTGCCTGGTGATTACACTACGTGACAAATTTTCAACAAATGACCAAATGAATCTGGCAACTACTCTTTATGTAAAACTTTCCCCTGAATCCGAATATGAAGACAGAATTGTCAAAAGTGGAACAGTTTTTGAGATATTCCAAAATAACCGTTATTTGTGTTTTTAAAAAAAAAATGTGACTGAAATGAAATATCTTCAAAAATTTTAAACGGACTATGTATTTCTTTCTTTTTAATGAGAGGTTATAAAATTTCTTAAATAACCATGAGTCGTTTGTGAAGATGAGTCATTAAATGGCAGAGTTATAGTGGACAAAAGTACATAGAGCCGCAATCCTATTTGAAAATCACAAATATGACAGAATTAGGTTATATATTCAAAGCTAGATGTGATTAATTGAGTTGAATAGTACAAGGTTTCAGCAAAACAGACTCCGTGTATGCTCCTTATGTATTCTAAACGAAACCGAAAACATTCTGCATTTAATAGCCAAATGCCCTATATTAGGACAAATAAGATTCCAAAACTTAAAAAAAAACTATCGTAACAGAAAATGAGTTGATTCTTAATGGTAAGGACAATTTTAAATATTTATCCCGCTATATTATAAATGCGATAGGCTACAGGAAGATATTAATAACTGAATTTAATTATTAATTTTTATGTAATATAAAACAATATTTGTAATATATATAACAACCTTTTCCAACAGACGACGTCATGTCATAGTCGTATGTTCAATTTTGATTACTAAAAATGAATTCAAAATAAAGAACAATTAACTAACTAACTGCTAACTAGTGGACAAAACTTCAAACTTCATTAAAATTTTATGATTTTGTTCAATTTTGCTCTTTTCAAGTTATTGTTTTTTAAACCAAAAAATAAAATTTTTTTAAGTTTTATCACTTACGACATTAGCCTATTCAATTCGAACATTTGTGTCCAATAGGATCCAGATCGGTAAAAAAATTACAAGGTTACAGAAGATTAATTGAATTAACCCACTTTACGATTTGTATCAAACCAAAGAAAAACACAACAAATGCATATACAAAACTAAACTTTTAGTAAAATAAATATTAAAAATAGCTTAAAGCTATTGAATTTCTATGTGGGTAAATTTACTAAATCTTCTGTAGCTTTGTCATTTTTGTACCAATCCACATATGTCTAAAATAATCTAATGTCGCATGCAATAAAACATTAGGATTTTTAAATCATTAGATTAAAAAGAAAAACTTGAAAAGAGCAAAATTGAACAGAATCATAAAATTTTCAATGAAGCTTGAATTTTGTCCCCTATAACTCTGTCATTTCTTGACCAAACTTCTCTAGCAACCCATTCTTATTTTAGTAATTTTATAACCTCTCAATAAAAAGAAAGAAATACATAGTCCGTTTAAAATTTTTAAAGATATTTGCATTTCAGTCACATCATCTTTTTTAAAAACACAAATAACGGTTATTTTGGAATATCTCAAAAACTGTTCCACTTTTGACAATTCTGACTTCATATTCGGATTCAGGGGAAAATTTAAGATAAAAATTAGCCGTTAGATTCATTTGATCACGACTTTTTTGAAAATTTGTCACGTAGTGAAAATTCGGTGTTATTTTTTAATTTGTTTTTTTCTGGATTAAATATTAATGTTAAAGAAAACTAATACAGAGCAACATTGTTCATAAGATATAGCCCTAGAATATTTGTGAATAAGGTTTTTCTCTAAAATAAATATTACTGAAGTTATGAACACTCAAAGCCACCCATAGTGAGAAAAATAGCATTTTTAGCAAACTTTGTGGGCTCAAGGCACGCCTAATAACTTTGCAAACGATCTAAAATTTTATATATATTGTTTTTTTCTAATTTGGAATCAATCTAAGGGGTTTCCCAAGTGAAAATACGAAAAAAAAAAATAACCTAGTGCAAAAGTGACTCAACTTAAAATTTTCATTTTTCGGGTTTATATGCTTAAACTATGCACAATACACTTGTTTATCTATAAAAAAAATATCAGTGTATTTTGTTATTGTTAACTGTTATTAAAAAACGGTGATGTCTTTCTTTATGTTTCAATTGGTATAAAGTTGCAATTACTTTATGTGTCTAAATAGTCTTAATTCGAGTTGTGACACTTTTGATAAAATAAATCATTGTTGGAGTTTATATTAATTAGACTTGTGTCAGTTTAGAATTGGGCAAAAGTGTTAAAACTTGAAAAGAATTTGGCTAAAGTGACATAACTCAAAATAATTCGGTAACTTGTGCAAATAATACATCATCAAAAATGACACAACTAAAAATTTTTCATTATCTAGTGAATAAATATCTAAAAAAAAAAAACTTTTTAGATCATAATCTGTATGAATTTTCTATTAAATGGTCCAAAGATTTGTTTTTAACTATTTTTTTTTAGGTCAAAAACAGTTTTTTCCATTTTCTGAAAAATTAAGTTTTTTAAGTTGAGTCACTTTTAAACTAGGTGTGCGATATGTATACATTTTCCACCTGTGGTGTGTAAAGAAATAGAAACAGTAAAAACTTTAAATTAAAATGTCACAGTTATTGTCAAGAATGCTTATGCTTAACCGGTTTTGATTATTATGTTTTATTTATATTTATTTGTTTACATTTTTAAAAGACCCACTATACCAGAGTTAAGAATCCATAAAGTGACCATGTAAATATTTGTTAAACGATTTTTTTTTGTTTTTTTTTTTTTTGCTTTAACATTGACATTGAATTTTTTTTTTTTGTTTTCTCTCTTAATTTATATAAAAAAAATATATGTATGTTTGTAAGTAAAAGGTGTCTCAGTAAGAATGCACTTTTTCATTTTAAAGTTAAAGCACGTAATTGATATTTGTGATTTTTTTTATTGGATTGTAAAAACGAGATGTTCTGATTAAGTATTAAATAAAATATCCGTCAAATGGCCCCCACGTGTCTGTTGACAGGAAATTAATTTTTTCATGAAATTTTCCAAGACTTTTTCACAGAAGTGCGGCTGTATCTTATCGATGAAGCGTAGAATCTCGGATTTGAGCTCAGGAATTATTTCTGGTTTATTTCACAAAATTTCAATTTCAAGAAAAAAAAAATCGCACGGCGTGGCAGGAGGTGGCCGTTTTGCAGATACTACGTCGCTACGTTCAGATCCATGCCGTCCAGTTGAGGCCACAAGAGCTCCGTCATCTAGTTTCTGTATTCTCATCTTCAAAAAAGTAAGGCCCAATCACGCCGCCTCACCAAAATCCCCACCATATAGTTACTCGTTGTGGGTGCATTTGTTTCTCATGGCTTGCATGAGAATTTTCTGAGCCCAAAATTCATCGGAGAAGATGACTTTTTTCGAACGATCTCAGTATAATTTCCTGAATTTTTGTAATAAGTTTTCACAATTATAACGCGATGTACTTTCATAAAGCGCTCCATTTTTAATAATCAAAAGAAACATATATGGCAAACATATATACAAAAAAAAAAAAAAAATTACATTTAATTTAAAAAGTGCACTCTTACTGAGACACCCTTTATATGTATATCTACAAATATGTTTATGCTTTAAGGTTAAATTTGCAATAAAATGTAGAACGAGAGGTTTTAAATAGACAAACAAAATAAAAGTTTTAAACAAAATACATACTTGGTATAATGGCAAAATATCTAAATGAAAGAGAAAATGTTCAAAATATTAATTTTACTAACTTGTGATAGTCACACATACATACTTATGTACATACATATGTACTTACTTATGTGCATAATAAATGCATATTGATTTTTTTAATAAAAAAAAAAGACAGAGAAACAAAACGAACAAAAAAAATCATCAAAAATATGATAAAATCATGGTTCTGGCAACGCTGGCTATTCTATTAGTCAAAGAAATAAATTAAAAACTGACCAGTGAGAAAGAATTAACACGTTCACATAAATGATCCAATGTTTTGGATTGAGTATTATTCACAGATGAATGTTAATTTATGGTTTTGGAGGAGACGGTCTGGCCAAAGTTTGGCGAAAATGTAATACTGCCTTACTACACAAAATATAAACCCAACAGTGAAACGGCAAATACGATTGGTAAACTGAGATTTATTAACAGAACTGTAATTAAGGCTATGTACCTAGAATTTAAAAGAACAGCTATATCTCTAGTGTTGATATTTCGGATTTGTAGCAGTGTTGCCAATTCATGTGTAGCCCAATTGTAATTTTACATTAAGTTCTTTTTTTCCGTTAATTATTGACAGTCAAGATTTGTTTTTCGAACATTAAGTTTTGATAATTTATTCAGTTTCCATTTCAGTCAAACTTTTTTTTGAAACCCCGACTTTTCTTCACTTTCCATAGCATTTTCTCTTTCCTCTCAACAATAACCATAAACTATCTGCAAGAAGACTTTCAAAGTGTGAACCATACATACATAAATTGCGAAATAATTGATCAAAAATAATTTTTGAAGAATAACTGTCAAATTGGATTTTAATTGCTTTGCCTTTTGATTTAAGATGCATTTTTTTGTATTGCGCAACTGTAGTAGATGGGTACCTAAGGCAATAAGTTTGTTTGTGTCAAACAGAACCACTAATATTTAGTAAATTTTAAAAATGTATGTTGCTTCGGCTTGTACAAAACCATTTTTATGCTGTTTTTCTGGCCATGCTACCGCTTATGTTCGGAAATAAGTTTGTACTTCGCGTGGATACGTGCCATTATACATGTTCATCCAGTTCTTTCTTACTACAGCCATTTAATTTAAAATATGGAATATCAATTACGCTTTGCAAGTTCAATTCATTCCATCAAAGTTACATTTTCGATTTAAATTTTGCTTCAAATGTGTAATTTGGTACACATGCATGTTTAATTTCCGAATTCTTCATTGGCAACATTGGTATGTGAAAATTCTATACTTCTTCAAGGTAACAATCCTAAGCACTCGTCAAAAGTAGTGAAAGAATGGCTACTTAATAATGTGAAACACGAAATGGAACAATGCTCACAATCCCCCGATCTACATGTTATTGATCATTTATGAATATTTAAAAAAGAAATTAAATTTTAGCTTTGATGGAAGCAGTACACCAATAGTGGAGTGAAATAATATTACCCTTAAATTACCAAAAAATTAGCATTATTTATCTATGGCCAAGGAAGACCATAAATAATAATTAATTAAATTATATACATATACTAGCTTAACCCTGGCTTAACCTTTAGGTATTCAGTATTTAATATTTTCGTTCTATGGGGGGTACTGATCCTCTTCCGTCCACCCAGCCCGTTTTTATTTTTAAATTAATAGTTTAACCACGTTTGAAGACTCTCGATATAATAGTTCTCCAGTTACGCCATATTTAATATATGCATCCCATGGGGGTATTGCTACCCCTGAGCCAACCCTCTTTATTTTTCAAAGGTGTAGTTTACCATAAGAGTGACTCCTACTAAGTTTGAACATTGTCACTATAACAGTTCTTAAGATATGCGATATTTAACATTGGCGTCCTTTGGGGGCCACCAATTCCCCTGCAGCTATCTTTTTTCAATTTCGGGGCTCAGAAGATTCTACTGCAAAACGTTTAAGAAAATTTGTTTGCGTTTCTTATGATATGGCATCCTATAGAGAGTACCACTTCCCCTGCCCATATCGAAAAAATACGTAGCCAATTTTTAAAAAAAAAAATTTTTTTAGTTAGGCTTGAGTTCATAAAATTTAATTTTCATTAAATTATTTTTACGGAAGGAAGGAATTTTATAACATGAAATTTTATTAAAATTCATTGATAATTTTCTTGGCTGAGCTGGGGCTCGAACCTGGGTTGAATTTACATGTTTCAAGAACCACCACATTCTTTCATCAAAATTAAATTCAACCATGGTTCGAGCCCCAGCTCTGCCAAAAAAATTATCAATGAATTTTAATAAAATTTCATGTTGTAACATTCCTTCTTCCGTAAAAATAATTTAATGAAAATTAAATTTAATGAACTCAAGCCTAAATAAAAAAAAATAATGTTCAAAAATTTAAATTAAGTTCAACTAAAAATCACAATTCTTCTTAGGTAATCTATTTTATTTTTTGGAATCACGTGATATTACTGTAAAAATTTCAATTTCAATATGTAGGTATCCAAGGCGAATTCAGTTTTCAGGTGGCGTTGAAAGCACAGCTGTGCTACTTTTTTTTCTTAATTAGAGAGAGAAATGTCAAAAGTTCCTTGTGATTTTGACATATGGATCAACGAAAGCAACAAAAAAATACATTGTTGTGTTTTTGGTGTTGTTACTTGTTGTAGTATCGATACCACCGTTTACATGAATTCGCCTTGTAGGTATCGATATGTGTATGGGCAGTTCCAGCGAAAAGTCTACTTTTTGTAACGTAACGCCAGAAGTAATTTAAATTGTTTCTGAAAAAAATTTATATGTATAGTCTACTTTTTTATATTTTGGTGTAAAGCGCAACTAGCTCTTCATTTAGTAACAAAAGGGAAAACTGTTGAACAACATGGTCCTAAAATACAACCTTTTTTACATTCTGACGTTACATTTAAAAAAGTAGAGTTTTCGCTGATAATGCCCATATGTTCCAAATAACGAGCAAGGTTTTTTAAATTTGATTGCTTGAAAAATAAATAAGTCCAAAGCTTACTAAAAAAGGTTTTATACAAAACGTCTTGCTCAATTCGCAGTCTTATTCAGTTTTGTAATGCAAGTCAAACTCTACTTTCGTTTTTTTAACGTCACGCCAGCGCATATTTTTGCTTATATCTGCAAATCCTTAGCGTCGATTGTTGTAATTTTTTTTCTGAATATAGTGCTACTTCATGACTATGCATATATAAAAACCCTTTTTACAAATTTGACTTTATTTAATTTATTTACATTTTGTCGTAGAAATATTATGTCACGCAAAAATGGAAATGCCCATATACAAATCTATACCTGTGGCATTTTAACATAACCCTGCAAATAATAGGACAAATCCAAACACGCGTTTAAATGTAGCCCACAAGGGACTAGGACTAGTACAAAAGTAACCCCAACGTATGGAAAAACATGGTCTATTTAACATTACGATGTCCTAGGGCAGGACCATATCACCCAGCTTTGGACTACAAAGGAGTAGTCTTAAAACTACTCCATACTATACCCAAGAGGATTAGTTTTGAAGTCGTTTAAAAACGAAAACATGTCGTTAAAAAACGAAGACATGTCGTCTCACTACAAACACTTTTTAACAACGACATGGTCTATGCTTGCATTACATTGAACCAGTCAATGGAGTAGTGCATTTTATCAAAATAGATCAGGTAGTCCAATATTATTTGCAGGGTAACATCTTAAGTCGAGATAAGATAGCAAAAAAGTTTTAAAAAAATACTCGGTGAAAAAATCATTTTTATCAAATAGTAAAATAAACCAAATTTAAAGAAAATTAATAAACAAAAAAGTTTTTTGATTGAAAATTCGTATGATAAACAACCTTTTTTCCAACTTTTTAAATTTGGCTTAAGATGTTTTGTCAAAATGCCACAGATATATAATTATAAAAATACATCGTATGTAAACTTTTGTAAATGTAAAAAAAATTTCGTTTAGGAATTAACATTAAAACAACAAAAAAAAACTCAAATTTTTTTATCAATATACAAAATTTCAAATGAACATTTTTATTTTTTTTTAACAGTCAGTTAATATTTAATCAAGGCGAATTCATTACAGGTAAAACCAGCTATACTTCTTAATAGGACTATATACAAACATACATACATGCATATGTACATTAGGGTGGCCGTTATTTTTTTTTTTTTTTCTTATATTCCACCCCCCCCCCCACCCAGATCGGTTCAGTCTTATGTAAAAAAAATACAAAGAAATTTCGTAGCGATAAGTTGTGTTTTAGGGAGGCGTCCGCCCCTCAAAGTTTGCCATCAAGCCATTTATTTAAATGCAATTTGTTTACATATGACTATCTCTTAAAAACAAACTTTATAAAAGAATACGACATACATATCGCAATATTTTAGCCCTTCTAGTCAACAATATATAATATATTAATTTTTTGCTAAAATTAATATATTAGAAAATAATTAAGAAAATAACAAATAAATAAAAAAAATAAAAATTTTAAGAAGCGCTTTTCTTTACCTTAATATATTGATCAGTTGTGAACACAGAATAAATATGAATACTAAAAAAAATCGACTAAAAGTCAAAAAAAAACAACATTTCAAACAACATAAACTTTTAAATCAAAATTGAAAAAAACTCACACATCCCTTAAAGAAAAGCGTGGGGCGCCCATACCAACCTGAACTTAAAAAAAAAACATGACTGCCGTGAGTACATTTTAATATTTCAGACCGAAAGAAATACAACCAATCATGTTTAAAGCTACCAATTTTCAATAATTGAGCATTTTGTTTCATAACAACAACAAACTTTGAGGGGCGGACGCCCCCCCTAAAACACAACTTATCGCTATAAAATTTGTTTGTATTTTTTTTACATAAAACTGAACCGATTTGGGGGGGAGAGTATAAGAAATAAAAAAAAGTTCTCCATACAACTAACGGACACGCTAATGTACCTACATATGTTTATTTTTTAACTGTTAATTTGCGTTGTATTACAAATTGTAAGAGGTTATCAACAGCCAATAACGATCTATTAGAGGTTAAACAGATTTTGTATAGAGAAAAAACAAATACGAATTAACGAAAAGATCGAAATCTATGAAACTACTGCGATTTAACGAGATTTTGTTCAAGGGAACAACATTGTGTTAGGAATTATTGAGAATGTAAGATTTAAAGGGGTAGGAGTTATCGGGATTCTAATGTATATTACATTTTTATATTAAAACCCAGTTTATGCTTTTCATAACACAACTCAAGAAACAACAGGATTTTCTAGTATTTGAAATGTTTTTTAACGTTTCTTTTATGTAAATGCTCTCAAAATTTAATTACATTTTGCTATTTTGAAATTAATTAAAAAAGAAAAACATTTTGCGTTTTACGTTCTTTTTCACACCTGTTTATCTCAATTGATCTGTATTTAAAAAAAAAAAATTAGACTAGGTATTAGTGCTGGGATACTATCGATATTTTCTACTACCGATATTTATCGATAGTTCAGATTTCACTATCGATATTACTGAATGCTTGTACTTGAGTAGGAAACGTTCACTAGTTTTTTTTTTATTAGGCTACAGTTCGTTTTTTTATTACTTTATTGAACGTATAAGACTTCGGCCGAGGAGACGCAATTTGAGGCTAAGCATCAAGCGGCTGAGCAGCAAGTTTAAGCGGCAAGTGGCTTATTACTGAGCTTATTACTTAGTTGTTGAAATGCTATCGTAAAAAGTGGCTTGTTTAATGTTATTACGCAAAAATCGTATTCATAAGAATTTAATGCGCTTATAAAGAAAAGAAAAAAATTTGCGGCCTGTTCATCGATTTCGAGCGAAGACTTCGTTCACTTAGCGTACATTTAAAACAAAAACAAATAATAAAATATATATATATATGGGCATTTCCCCAGAATGGTCTACCAGGATAAAAAAATAAAATGTTGATAATCATCGACTTTTATTGTTTATTATTATTAAAAAAGTCTATGTTGTTATAAAAGAATGGTTTCATAGCATGTCTCAGCTGTTTTACCTGAGGAAATTGCACTGGAAACTGGAAAATTTTATATTTTCTTATATTTTCTACTTCTAAACACATTTTTATATGCTTATTTTACATGCAAAAATATGTTATGTTTACACTCTTTCTTCATAATCTTTTCATTACAATCAATTGTAAATTGAGTATTTAGTTGTTTGTTAAGGAAATTTGAAGACATAAATGGGAAACTGCAATGTGATAATAATAAAAAAACATATGGAAAAATCGTACGTTCGCGACCCGTACGTTCGCGACCGGTACTTAAGCCAATTAAACAAAAACCAAAAGAGATATTTTTTTTGGTAAATACTGCATGGAGACCTAATTAATACACTTTTAAAATAAATTAATCACTTTTGAATATTCCGTTCCATTACGCAGATTTTTACATTTAACTGCTGTCAGCCAAAGTTGACTTCTATTTTGCGTACGTTCGCGACCACATGTTAATAACTATTATTATGAAAACTTAAACTCGATGAAACTCATCTTTTGCACTAAACATACAGCTACCCAAATGCTATCGAATCGCAAAAAAAAAAGCTAGGAAAAGTTTTGTTTTCTATATTATTTGTACATCAAAAGCGTACGAACGTACGTTCGTGACCCCAGGAAATGCCCATATATATATCGAAATCGACGATCAGGTTGGTGTTTATCCTATAAATCGAACAAGGCGACATTAGGGCGAATTTAACCATTTATATAAAAAATCTACCCAAATTTCCAGACAGATTTTGGTAATCCTTTGATGTGAAATCCTTTGATTTGCTGTTGTAAAAAGTTAACACTAGATTGACAAAACAAAAAAATAATTTCTCGGTTATATTTTTATTTAAAAAAATTGGTAATCTGTCTTGCCATAATAGCGGTCGGCTTTGTACAGCTGAAATTATAAGCTCCACATTCACTTTTGCCATGTTTATTCTTTGCCGCTCAGAAAACAACTAAAAATTAGAACAAGTTTTATTGCTGAGCAACACCGCTTAGCCGCTCAGAAATTTCGCTCACATGCCGCTCATTGCGTGGCCACTTCAGTAGTATTTCATATCGACCCCTTTGCGCGAAATTATCGTATGTTACAAAAACCAAATTTTACAGGACAGCCATTTTTCTACTTTTCGCTGCATTCGCTTGCAATATCAAAATGAAAATATACAATCAATTTTTGGAGCAACGAAGTGGAATTCGCCTACAATATTTTGTCAGGTGACGTCTCTTTGAATGCAGAACAAGATTGCATCAAAAACTCAATTTCAAAAAAATTGGCATATACGATAATTTCGCGCAAAGGGGTCGATATGTTTTAAGTTTTTGCCGCTCATCGCTCAGCCGCTAAGCCGCTCATTGCGTGGCCTCGGCCTTATGTATGTATTTTCGCACGTTTTTTCAGATGACAGTTCTTGAAAAATTGTGTCGCTGATAAGCACCTTTTTGAAGGAACCGAAGTAGCAGGGACTATCTAAATTGGTTTTGATTCTCAACCCAAAAGGTAATAAATCTACCGGATTTTTTCTTTAAATGCATTTGCATTTTTTTTACAACGTCACAAAAAGATTTGACATTTCAGTCCCTATGTAAACATTTACAGATTTCGACATAAAGACCTTTTGGAATGGTTAAAAAAAACTTTTTCATTGTCGTCAATGTTATTTATAGTAAGACCAAATTAAAAAAAAACAAGTTTTAAAGTATAGTCGGTCAAGCCCGACCATTTAATATCCTACACCATAGTATATAAAGACACGTTTTTGAGATTGTCCCTATTTGGGACCCATGGGGGCCGGCAATATAAAATTATGTTATGAGATCAAGATTCATTTATATGAGTTTTTTGTGCGGAATATTATTCAAATATCAACATCTATATGAAGTTTGTACGTCTTAAAGCGATTTTAGTGAGGAGTTTTATATGGGACCTAAAGACAATTTTAGACCTACCGTATAAAAATTTGTCCATGCCATGCCAGTAGTAGTTTGTAAGAAAGTTATGGCGTTTTAAGCTATTTTCAAGAGTGGTACAGTATTCCACGGATATTTACCTCGTTAAAAATGCCAATATTTTTGGGTAATTATGAGGGGTAAGCATTTAAACAAATGCGCTTAACTACCTCGTTGAGGTAATTATAAGAATACGTTTAACTACCTCATTGAGTTAAATAAGCTAATACTTTTAAATACCTCAGTGAGGTAATTTAACGTATTTATTTACAAGATACCTCAACTTTGATGTATGAAAAAAAGTTAAGACGTAGGAATTTTTACATGCATCAGCTAAATCTAAAGAGATAGCAATAAAAAATAATGGGATTTTTTGCCTTAAATTTTATCTGTAATGCTTTTTGAGATCTCCTGTCATATCCTACTAACAAAAGCGTACTCATACATACAAGCTTATGATCAGGGAAACCGTAAATATGCAAAATTGCATGGCTTTTTTTGTGTGACTAATAAAGACAGAAACAATATATTTATCTGTTTTAGAATTAATAAAAAGAACTTTGGTATCGACTTGTTTGTGAATAATTTGCATATTTTAGCTACTTCTGCATTTTTATTGCACACATATTTCACGTTTTTGAAGAAACTTTGTATGCATGTTCAGCAAATAAAAAAAAATTGTTTAAATTCATAAACAAATTTAAAAATTTTTCACTGTGATATTAGAATAGGATGTGGTTGGAAAGTATTTTTGTTAATTATTTATCGTTTTTCAAAAAAATTTTCGGGAAAAAATCAAATATTTTAAACATGTAATATAACAAAAAAAATTTTACGCCCCTTGAAGAAGAAGTAGAAAAATCCTCTACGAAACGTTGGAAAAAACTGTAATAAAATTGATGTTTAATTTACATTGAAGCTCCGGGCCTAACAAGCTTAACAATAAGAAAAAGGTTTAAATTCTGGTTAACAGATGAATTTTCTGTTGCTTTAATTTTGCCATCTACATTTCATTTTCACTCTACAATTGTAAGCCAAAGCTAAGCCTAAGATGTATGGTATTCCAAACTATTAAGTTTTATATATGCGTATGCAAAAATTAAGGAAAAAGTGAATATATTAATTTGTGCTGATACATAGATATCTGGACGCATCGTTTAGTAAACCGATCGAATCAGAAACACTTTTTAAAGTGATATTTTCGAATCCGTCCGACCATCTGGCTGGTTGTCCGTCCATGAAAACCTTGTGCGGAAAGTAAAAGTAGCAGTTTTTAGATAATTTGATAAAAATTGGTGAAAACGTTTTAATTATCATAAGAACGAAACCTATGGAAATTGTGAGAATCGGTCTAAAATATCACATAGTCCCCATGCTAACTTCTTTCTTTATGTTAATAAACCATTCAATCATGTTTGTTTGTATTAAGATAAATTTTGGCCAAAAATTTCTTATTGCAAATTAACTATGGTTAAATCGGTTTGGATTTAAACATACAGCTTCCACTCGAACATAAATCCCTTAAATATGCAAGCTATTTTATCCTTTTGAATGTTAATATTATTAATTATTTAGCGACATTTCCTTAAGATAACATTCAGCACAAATAACTCTTATATGAATCTTAACCTCATAACATAACTTTATTCTGGTGAGCCCAGAATAAAGGTTTTTTAATTGTGAATATTAAATTGTGGAATATTTTGCTTTCAAATAAGCCATATGTATTTTGTTTTTGGGGCACATTGTTTTGTTGTTGTCAAAAAGTACTAAGGCAATTAAACGAATAAAATTTAGGTGTAATTTTGTTTTAGGACTTTAATTTTTAAGGCAATTACCCGAATTGGGTAATTAAGCGTAAGGCAATTAAACGTGAATTTTTGTTTGAAAAAATGGAAGAAATAAAACGGGGACTTAAAACACAAGGTAAATAACCGTGAAAGGCAATAAGCGAATACTCGTAACATCACTACTAGGAATAATTCAGAAATGTATTTTAAAATCGCGCGAAATTCAGTACATCTGTTTACAACGAACGTTTTAAAATCGAGTGTTCTTTTATCACATACCTGAATATTATTAAAAGATTTATGTTATTCAGGAGCTTTTATAAAATAATTAATTTATTTAGAGATTGTTTTTAGTAAATGCGTTGTGGCATTTTTGTATTTTATTTATTTATTAATCCATATTGTAATACAAAGCCATCAAGGCCAAAAAACATATTACATAGCAATACAGTCCCGAGTATAGTACTTAACCTAGTCTATAAAAATAGCTTACATATATAAATATATCTGCACCCGTCAATTTAACTTATTGGCCACCCAGCCGTAACAAATTATAAAAAGAACTAATTAAAAAGATTCAGTTCAGCAATTTATATCGGGAAATTTGTCACAAATCATATTAAACATTATAAGTCATAGAAAAAGTATAAGACAAGTTGAAAGCTACTTTACAGAAAACATAAAAAACTATCGAAAGAAACTTGAGAAATGCTTCAAAAGCTTAAGACGAAACACATTATTGGATTGCGATAAAATACGCAATTTATGCGGTAAACTATTCCAGCAGCGAGCAACCCTCACAATAAAAGACCTCTCAAACAAAGAGCACCTAATTCTAGGTATAAGAATTTGCTTATTCCTATTCGACCGCGAAAAAGTAAATTCTTTACATAGCTGGACAGGTATGCCACTTTTAATAATGCGATGAAATAGAAGAATATTACGGTACTTTACGAATTTATCAAAGGGCCCCCCTAAAAATTTCATGACAAATTCGGATAAATGTTCACGTCTACGGATATTAAACACATAACGAGTCACAGTATTAACAACCCGCTCCAATATCTTTAAGTTCATGGCAATGGTCCCTGATACCAACTCAAGTCCATATAATTTTAATTTCATTTAATTATTTTTGACTATAGACTGACAGCCGTCGCAGTGGAAAAACTGTAAAGAATTCTCATGATGAGTATGAAGTTATTCTCGAAGCATATAAATTCGGGGGGACGGGGTCTTTCACAGAGGTTGAAAGCTCTCTGTCTGCTATCCACTTGGGGATAGCAAGAAGCGATTCCTTTGTCTGAAATTCCCAAGCATCTCACAACTTCCGGTCTTAGACCAAGTGTTCCCTGGAAATGTTATTCAGGCACCCGTCTGATGACAGCTAAAGTGAGAAGGCGTACAGAACTGAGTATCCTGAGTGCAGGCTTACGCCGACGCGTCTCAGGAAAATAGGTGATAACTGATAACACTTAGTCACTGAAACTCACCTGTATTAAACCGGCCTAGCGGTGGTGGCAGCCCCAACTCTAGGATCGGAGGCTTTGGCCTAATCAGTCAATCTTCCTAAACTCGTATGATTACAGAAACGTCAACAAATTTTGACGCCCTATGTTCTTCGTGAACAATTTATTTAAGTATTTTTATGTTACATCGCTGTATCTATACTGTATTTAAATAAATAAAGGACATATATATATATATATATATATATATATATATATATATATTAGCGTGGCCGTTAGTTGTATGGAGAACTTTTTTTTTTTGATTTCTTATACTCTCCCCCTCCAAATCGGTTCAGTTGTATGTAAAAAAAAATACAAAAAAATTTCGTAGCGATAAGTTGTGTTTTAGGGAGGGCGTCCGCCCCTCAAAGTTTGCCATCAAGCCATTTATTCAAATGTAATTTGTTTGCGTATGACTATCTTCTAAAAACAACATTTTACAAGAATATGATATATGGCAATATTTTAGCTCTTCTAGTCAACAACATAAGCCTCCAAGAAAGTTTTTTGCTAAGACTAATATCTTAGAAAATAATTAAGAAAATAACAACAAAATACCAAACATTTTATATACGTTTTATATATATAAAAAGGCGATTTAATGTCAAGTGACACAATTTTGAAATCGATGTCTTCCGATTTGGATGAAATTTACACCAAGGTTAGTCCTATTAGATAGTAGCTTACACACAAATTTTCAACAAGATCGGTCAAAATGTTTCAGAGGTAGAGGGGGTCAAAGTTTGCCATACAGGTGTTCTTTCTCATCCATGTAATTTATTACCTATTGGTGTTAGCAAAATTTGTCCCAAGTAGCTTAGATAGCTATTTAATCAATCTTTTTTTGTTTTTTTTTAAAAATTTTTTAATATTTTTTTTTAAATTTAAAACTTTTTTTTTTATTTTTTTTAGCCAAGTGTTAAATTTAAAAAAAAAAATTTTAAAAATTTTTTAAAAAAACAAAAAAAATTTTTTTAAAAAGTTTGATCAAAAAGCTATCTAAGCTACTTGGGACAAATTTTGCTTACACCAATAGGTAATAAGTTACATGGATGAGAAAGAACACCTGTATGGCCAAAATGTCAAACTTTGACCCCCTCTAACTCAGAAACATTTTGACCGATCTTGTTGAAAATTTGTGTGTAAACTACTATCTAATAGGAGTAACCTTGGTGTAAATTTCATCCAAATCGGAAGACATCTATTTCAAAATTGGGTCACTTGACATTAAATCTCCCTTTTATATATATAAAACGAATATAAAATGTTTGGTATTTTGTTTTTATTTTCTTAATTATTTTCTAAAATATTGATTTTAGATTTAGAGGCTTATGTTGTTGACTAGAAGAGCTAAAATATTGCCATATATCATGTTCTTGTAAAATGTTGTTTTTAGAAGATAGTCATACGCAAACAAATTACATTTGAATAAATGGCTTGATGGCAAACTTTGAGGGACGGACGCCCTCCCTAAAACACAACTTATCGCTACGAAATTTTTTTGTATTTTTTTTTACATAAAACTGAACCGATTTAGGGGGAGAGAATATAAGAAATCAAAATAAAAAAAATAACGGCCACCCTAATATATATATATAAATTCGACCAGGGTTCAATTCCTAGTTCAGTCAAGAATATAAAGTTATCAATAAATTTTTATTCATTTCATGTTGTAAAATTCCATCCGTCATTAAAATAATTCAATGAAAATTAAATTTATGTCCTTGAGCCTGATTTAAATAACACAGTACAACACATGATTTGCCAACTCAATTCTGTGAACTGTATGTGAAATTAGACCCAAAAAGAAGAATTTCTGCATCATTCGTTTTGTCTTCTTACATGCGATTTGAAGTTAGTATCGATTTGAAGTTAGTACTATCGTATAGGGGAATTTATCACGTTTTAGGCCCTGTTGTTTGACATAGCTCGACAACCACTAGCCCAATTTAGTTGAAATAAATTTTAAAAAATTAAGAATTACAATTCCCTTAATCTGTTCATATATTGTTTTCCTATACAAGTAACACTTTCGAAGTTAAAAATGAATGTATGAAGGGAAAAAATTATTTTTTGCCTAAAAATTTAAATTTTTTTTTTTAAAAATACATAAAAAATCCAAAATGGAAAAAAGTGTATAATCTTATAACTTTCGCGTAAAGTCACATGACCTATGAGCAAAATAAGGCATAGATCATGAAAATCGATGCACGCGTTTGTCATTTATTCACAATTAAGTAAATGTATGAATTTAAAAAATTTGCTCGAGATATGCACAACATTATTTGGAGAAAACATTGACACCTTTTTCATGATTCTGAGAATTAAAAAAAGAAGGAATAAACAAAAGGTTATTTGATTTTTATGATTGCGGTAATAAATGTACGTGGACAATTAAACGGAAAGTGGACCTTTTTATTATTTGGGTTTTTCCGGTGGCTACCTATATGATTTTTTTACAGAAATTGCACCGACATTTAAGGGTGGTCATTATTTGGAAAGTTTTGCACAGTTTGAAACGTACAAGTGCTGAATCAGGTATATAGCCAGCCGCCCTTAAAATATGCGCCCATTTATAAGTACCTGGCAGTAAAATATTCAAAAATACGTAGTATTTATAGGTGTGCATTGATCGATTTTTGGCATTCAGCCAGTGCCGACGAACGCGAACAGTAAAAGTGATTTTTCTCCAGTTTTTTAAAAGTGAATAACAACAAAACATAAAATATATCAATATGGAAAACAACAAGTGCCTATATTTGGATGAATATTGTTACGTTTGTGGTCATATCGTCCGAAAAATACAGAAAAAAGATCGAAAAAATTTGTTTACTGAGCAATTCAAAACCGCGTATTGTAATTATTTCGATGAAGCAGATTTAAGTGGTGCAAATTTTACGCCGAACACAGTGTGCAACAGTTGTTATACTACCCTTCTAAAATGGATTCACGGAAAAAGTAGAAAGTTATCTTTTATGAAGCCAGTAATTTGGGTGGAAGACACAACTGGACATGATGAATCCAGGTGCTATGCATGCATAAATTTTCGTCCTAAATTAAACAGACAACAATTGAAAACAAAAGTATTCACTGCTGCATTTACTGCCACACTTCCAGTGCAACGCCCTGCTGATACCGATGCACCTAAACCTCCGAGTGCGGATACTGTGTCCCTGCTAGCCGAAACCGTTTTCACCAATCCGACCGATTTGGATGATGCTGATTGGATACCCGATATTGAAAATAGTGCACCACAACCGCTACCACAAATCGAAATTGATTACATTGTGGCCAAGCTGGGACTATCACAACACGACTCCGAATGGCTGACATCATTTTTGAAGAGAAGAAAACTCACACAGCAAAATGTCAGCGCAACATCATACCGACAACGCCAAGCTGATTTTCAGAAATTTTATTCCGTTGACGAAGCAAATACGTTCACGTACTGCCATGATATCCCAGGTTTAGTAAAAAAATTGGGAATGGATTATATCGCTGGCGACTGGCGTTTATTCATCGATGGTTCAGTTACTAGTTTGAAGGCTGTGCTGCTGCACAAAAAAAATAAAAAACCATGCATTCCATTAGGATTCAGCACAACTATGAAGGAAACGTATGAAGCATTGGACGAAATTTTGAAGAAAATCAAATACGATGAACACAAATAGAACATTTGTTGCGATCTGAAGGTGGTCAACATACTACAAGGGATTATAGAAAAGGGCGGATATCCAAAATACTTCTGCTTCCTTTGTAATTGGGATTCACGATACAAAGGAAATCAATATCAATGTAAAGATTGGAAAGGAAGAACTCCCGAGCTCAACAAACAATTAAAATTACGCAATGAACCTATGATAAAGGACCTGGATGATATTTTGTTGCCACCGCTCCACATGAAACTGGGAATAGCTGGGAAATTCGTTGAAGTGGTGGTCAAAAAAGTTAACGGCGCCTTTGACTGTTTGAAATCCATCTTTCCGAAACTCAGTGATGAGAAAATTAAAAACGGTACGTATCGTACTCTGTATTTCAATATTGTCATATCTAAATTTGTTAATTTCTATACATTCGCACTACCAATAATTTTTTCGTTTTTCTTATGTATTTAAAACAGGTATTCTCAATGGACCTGATATTCGGAAATTGATCAAAAGTGATTCTTTCACACATTTGCTTTCAGAGCATCACGACCACCAACATGCATGGAACGCATTGAAAGAAGTAATAGAAGGCGTTCTAGGAAAGAACCGTGTCCAGCGAGAAGAGATACAGCAACGAGTGGACAGGTTGCTGTTTTATTTCGAAAAAATCGGTGCATCCATGACGCTGAAATTGCATTTCTTGCACCACCACCTCGATACTTTTTTGGCACAATCACCTCAGGAATCAGACGAACAAGGAGAGAGGTTCCACCAGGTGACCATGCCATTTGAAAAGCGGTTCAAAAGCAAAAAATTGGATGCATTGCTTGCGGAGGTTTGTTGGTGGAGTTCCACAATTAGGCAGTTTGAAGAAAGCACCGAAGATGAAGACATTGAAATTGGTGGACACAGTGAAAGAAACACGCCCTTGAATAGTTTGTGTATCTCGGATGACGATACAGACTCAGACCATGAATATGAACAACCTACGAAGAAAACAAGATCATCAGAACCACAAGCGTCAACTTCTACAAGGATGGATATTGCCAATAATTGAAAAAATGTTCTAAATTTTGTTTTTATGCATATTATAATTGCGTATTAATTGCATATTATTTTATTTTCATTAAGTTTTTATAAATAAAGTTTTTTTTTGCATGATAATTTTTTATTTTATATTTTTATTTTTATTTTAAGGGTGGTGGCTATAACTGATTTTTGAAATTCATACCTTTACTCAATTGCGAATAAAAGCGAAACGCGTGCATCGATTTTTATGATCTTTGTTTCATTTTGCTCATAGGTTATGTGACTTTGCGAAAAAATAACTAGACTTGAAACTTTTTTCCATTTTGGATTTTTTATGTATTTAAAAAAAAAAAAAATTTAAATTTTTAGGCAAAAAATAATTTTTTCCCTTCATACATTCATTTTTAACTTCGAAAGTGTTACTTGTATAGGAAAACAATATATGAACAGATTAAGGGAATTGTAATTCTTAATTTTTTAAAATTTATTTCAACTAAATTGGGCTAGTGGTTGTCGAGCTATGTCAAACAACAGGGCCTAAAACGTGATAAATTCCCCTATACGATAGTACTAACTTCAAATCGATACTAACTTCAAATCGCATGTAAGAAGACAAAACGAATGATGCAGAAATTCTTCTTTTTGGGTCTAATTTCACATACAGTTCACAGAATTGAGTTGACAATCAATTAACTGAAAAATGTTGTACTGTGTAATCAAACATTTGGATAAAAAACCATGCACAATTCAATAAAAACCACAAACTAAAAGTTAAAATGGGTTTGCTTTTTATTTCTATAGCGTACAAGTTTATAAATAAGACCACAATTAATGAACAACTTATTTATTAATCAAATTATAAATGAAATTACAAAACAACCTCACAAAATTGTTCAACAAATGAATGTCAAGGGAATGCATGAAAATTAGCATTATTTAAAATAAACTAGTTTAAGGTAGTTTAAACATGAAAAAATTCAAAAAATAAACAAAACAAAGTAAAATAAAATAAAATAAAGAAGAAAGAAGGTAACAAAAACAAACAAACTTGATCTAAACAAACAATAGAAAGTCAAAACCAAAACAAATAATAGATTGCAATATGGTATATCCCAGCAAAATGTTTTACGAATTAAAACATTTACGGCCAATTTTTATGTTTGATATAATATCACATTTATATTTTAAATCGTTTTAAATAAAACATTTCGTTCTTCACCAAGCATCTAAATCAAAGATGCCCAGTAGTGGCTGATATCAGCAAATGAAACTCACACGTATACTTACGCTCTTTTGTTTGATCGTCAATCAACCAATAGGAAATCAGCATGTTGAGTGCGAGAGACAAACTACACTGGCAGAACTTCTGTGTCTTATTTTAATCGTCATCGAGACTGCTGTGAGTTAACACATAAATTGAAATTATTGCGATTTATTAATGATGTCAGTCGAAAATTATTTTATGTTACAAAATGCTTTTGATGACATGCAATGTCTTATTTGTCATAAGACATTTAAAAAAACTAAGAAATATAATTTAAAAAAACATTTTGAAGATGTTCACAAAGACATGAATTATTTGCAAATAAATAAATAAATAAATACATTCACAAAGAGTATTACTAAATTAAGGAAAAAATATTGTATTCTATTAATTTGTAATTTTCAAATAATATCTACATTGTTTTGCATTTAAGCTAACGATATGTGTTTTGTTTGTGAAAAAAATTCTTTGTACCTGAAAAGGGTCACTTTTACTTTCGTTAAAAAGACGTACCTAAATGCAGAAATTATTAAGAAAAAATAGCCACAATAATTTGTTGGTATTTTGTGCTTGTAAAAATATTTTTGTTTCTGCACCAATCGCGTCGGTGGGTTTTTTTCTTTGAAAACACTTTTCTTAAGTAAGTAAAAATATTTAAAAAAAGTCTTGTTTTCCTACAATTTATGTGTAAACCTATACACATAAAAGCAAATGTGACAGCAGGTAAAATTTTTGGGTAAGAAGATGTGTTTTATTGATGTATTAATGAAACTTGTTGGTTTCGCACTATTTTTATTGCTTACTTTTTATGCCACAAACTTGAAATTTTACAGGGAAGGTTTTTTTTAAATAAAATCAGTTTGAAAAAAGCCATTATTTTAAAATTTATAATGTAAATATTATTTATTCAAACTGATTTTATTTAAAAAAAACCTTCCCCTGTAAAATTTCGAGTTTGTGGGATACAATTTTTCGGCGGTAACTTTGACCTGTTATAATGACTATACATTTTTGCAGGCAAACTCAGAATTTTCAGATTTGAATTATATTTGCTCAAAAAAACGGAATAAGCTGAATTCTTCTAGTTTGAGAAATATACTTTTATTACGTAACTGCAATAAGAGTATCAACTTAGAAGATTGTATTACTTTTTAATTGCAAATTGAACAATGATTAATTGAGGAAAAATTTATAAACACTTCGAAGAATCTTTTTATTCCGAAATATATCATACTATCCAGATGTCCGCATATATAAATTATATATGTATGTATTATAGATATATATATATACCAATCAATACATTCATCAAGAGAATTACTAAAATAAATACATTCACCAAGTGTATTACTTAAATATGTACATTCATTAATTTTAAATTTCCCTTTTGTTAAACAAAGAAACAGAAAAAAAATGACAACACCCGTCACACATGTGCTTTCGTCGCAATCTCGCTGACGACTAAATAAAATGAATAGCAAATTGTTTTCTTCCAGTGTTATTTCGTCACTCTCACCAATACTACTACCGTGGGCATCAATGATCTAAATGTAACTTAATTCACCAACAGTGATGCCAACTTTTTGAGAGCATAAAGCACTTTAAAATTTAAAAAAAGCACTAAAAAGCACTATTTTGAACAAAAAGAGCGTAAAAAAGCACTAATCCATTTTTACAATTTCATTAAACAAAAAACAAGTTGCCTTCGGCTGTGCCGAATACTAAATACCTCCAAAATTTTAAAAAAGGCGATGGCGTAGATGGTGGACCATTTTCATTTTAAATTAAATAATAAATATATTTACATTTGTATATAAAAATATTTAAATGTATTATTATTATCTTCAATAAAAATAATATTATCCAAATCATTTGGAGTTTGAATTGGCCATAAAGCAGTTTAAAAGTAAAACAGTGCGAGCTCGATTTTCGTAGCCCGAAAAAATACGGTGTCCGACTGCATGTTTTAAACTTTTTAATACGTTTTTTCTACATGACTCAAAATCATTGTTTATTTTTCCATTTACAATTCTTAATATTTTTCAAGCCATTTTCTATTTTTGAAACAGTGTCTACATCTTTAAAAAAATGTTTACCGAAAACAAATACATCGCTTTTATTACGATTACTAAATATGTTGTCAACGCTTAAAAGTGCAACGTTTTGTAAAATTTCCAAATTGCTAGGAAGCTTAGCTCAAACCTCGTAAATAAAGTTTTTGGTTAAACGAATGCAACTTTCTTTTATCACTTTTTTTCATTTGAAATCTTTAAATCTTTCCAGGCTTTCTCAAAATTGTACTCCAAATAGCTAATCCCATCTAAATCATCCTCTATATAACCGAAGTTTTAAAAAATGGTAAAAAAAATAAAAATTTAAAAGGCATTAAAAGCACTAACGAAAAATTGAAAAAGCACCAAGTTAGTGCTTTTTCTTAGTTTGGCACTAAGGATACAATTTTGGCGTTTTGAGGCATCAAAAAGCACCATAAATAGTGCCAAAAGCACTAAGTTGGCATCACTGTTCACCAAGCTGGTACATTTAAATTCAACTTAAGTTTCCATTGTAATAACTAGGGCAACCAAAAAGAAGCACTAAAACAACAGTTTTAAGCTCTTAAAAAAGCGTTTAAAAACACGCAAATAAGCTGTTAAAATTAAAAAAAAAGGCATTTCAATTTATTGTTTATTTTCTACTTTATTCGTTTCATACGTTGTTATGCGCCCCATACACGGTTCAATCAACTGAATTGAAAGATTTTAAATTTATTTTAAAATTTAATGAAATAAAAGACAATTTTTAAAATACTTAACTACAAAAATTAATTTTGACAGCTAATCAAGAGACTCGAGCACACACAGTACAATCGAATTGAAAGACTTAGTAGTCAACTTGAAAAAATCAAAATCTTTTGATTTTTCTTCAACCAACTCGACAACCGTCAAACTAATCAATTGACAAAGCCATACACGCTTTGATTTGGAGAACAACCGACTCAGTTGACAATTGAATTGAATCGTGTATGGTCTGCTTTAGAGTAAATTATAAATTGATGCGATAATTTTTCGAAAAAAAAAACTCTGTCTATTTGGAGTCAGCACGTTCTTGTACATAGAAAAAGTTCTTTCTAAGTCTACAGATGTTAAGGGAGCACATTTAAAATTGAGTATTTGCTCTGTAGTATATTTTATACGATTGGACTCACAATTCCGCTTGCCTCCCAAAAAAAGGGATAAAAAGGCTTAATACTAAAAACTTAAACACATACAAAATATACAAAACAATATAAAAAGTACATTGCAGTACAAAGTAACATAAACATCATGTAAGAAAGTAAAGTCTATCAAGCCCGACGTATCATACCGTCCATACCGTTCCCAACACCATAGTATTTGAAAACAAATTTTCGAGAGTGTATGGTTATATGAATAGGGATCATATATGTTTTAAATTTCATTAAAATCGGTTTAATAGTTTCTGTTAGGCAGAAATTGCCCCCTATCTCCCCTCGTGGTCCTATTTTTTAAAAATGCATACCTTATGTGTCCATAAAAAATATCTATCAATGTTTAAAATTTCATTTAAATTGGTTTGAAAGTGGGCACAAAGACCCTATTCCGGAAAGCAGCTTGTATGGGGGCTATATGAAATTATGAATCGATTCGCCCTTCTGCCATTTAGAACCTATAAACCAAATTTAATTAAATTATCTTCAAAATTGCGACCTGTACTTTGCGCTAGAGCTGCAAAACAATCGATAGTACTATCGATAGTTTTATTTTTGGCGGACTATCGATAGTTTTTATCACTATCGATACTATCGGAAAATTTTAAAAGTAGCTGCAAAGTTGATTAGATGTAGTCAACGAAAAATTTTTAACAACTCATTCGATGCAAGTTTTAAGCAGTACATAAACTATTTTAGTTCTTTGGGAAAAAGGAAAAGAAACAAATAATTAAGTTGCCTTAACCTAAATTTGAGTTTCTTTTTAGATCTTCATATTCAAAAGTACACACGCAACAACAACTAGAAACAATGGCACCCTTGAGACCTTCACAATCAAAATAACACACAGGTAAAGTTTCAATTATTTTGTACGACTTTTCAGGAAGTTATAGAAAAATTACTCCTTGCGTATATATCTTTTTTCAATGTGTAATAATATTTGGAAAAAAAAACTTAAGTTTACTTCCGATCTGTGGCATAAGGATTGTTTTGAAATAAAAACTTAACCGCAGATAACCTGGCGTTTACATTTGCCAGTACTGGCATGACAGTAGCAATACATGCAAACTTTTTTACTAATGCATACACACTTTTCCAACTGTCTTGTCTACTGTCTAGGAAATTTTGCAGACAGTAAAATTGGACAGTGATTTGTCATTTTCTAACAGTAATCTGAAGTTTTATTAGCAAAAGGAAAAAAAAACGTAAAAAAAGAAATATACATATTTTGCTTTGAATTTTATGTTTTAGTTAAGTGTTATGTTTTTTTACAAAATATAGTTATTTTAGCCTGTTTTTTGTTTAGTTCATATAAAACACGTTTAGCTGAACTTTCACTGCAACATTGACGTTTGACATATATTTCAAAGTGAACTGTCTTAACTACTGTCTGGACGCTTACGTCACGAAGACAGTTAGCAGTGTTTTTGGCAACTTATATGTATTTTCTAACTGTCTTGCCAGTACTGTCAAATGTAATCGCTATGTAAGTGATGAGTATATTAGAATATGAGTAAATTTTCAAAAATCGCCTTTAAATTTTAAAAAATATACGTAAGCACTTTTTCCTTATTGCCACAGAATTATGTACTAATTTACATATTAAAATAATGTTAATCTTACCCACCTTAAGGCCCAAATACACTTGTCAAATGCTTGTCCAGCCGGCGAATTCAACGTGTACGTGTGCTGGACGTAACAGTCGCCGTCATATCTAAATTTTTTGATTTTTCATCAAGCGTTGTCGGTGTCACACATACAAACACATTTTCACTAATACTACCACAATGCTTGATGAGTATTTTGATCAATGTATTTTGGCCTTTATAAAGGGTGGTTAAATTGTAAGGGCCGATGTTGAATGTGAACCACACCTAAACGCCAAGTTTTTTTCCGAATTTTATTTGACATTTCTCTATTTCAGACTTACTCAATTTGAACCATGGAGAGATACACAATCCAACAACGTGTTAAAGTTATCCAGACTTATTATGAACAGGGTTACCGTTGAGAATTTTGAAAAAGTCGCACAAAAAAGTCGTTTTTTCAAATTTAAGTCTCACACTTTTTTTAAAACATTTTAATTACTTTAATTTCATTACCACCCCGGTGATAATTTCGGTTTTTTTTCTTAATTAGCTATCTTAAATTTGCTTCAGTTAAAAAAAAATGTTTACTTACAGAACAAATTTTTCGTTAAAAAAACTGAAAAAAATTTTTATGACGAAAACTTTAAAAAAAAACCGAAAAAAGTTGTATGACGATAACATCGCTTATAGACATGCAGTAACACGTGGGTGGGTATTGGTAAACGATGGTTAATATAAAAAACTAAAAGGAATTAACAATTTAAACGATATAAATAGCTGAAAAATAATTGGTTAAAAATGTGTTTAAATATACACTTTTGTGTATTAATTATACATTTGATTGATTTTTAATAATGTGTTTGTATATACTTTAATATATGTATAAACTTTACGTTTTATGTTTTTTAACTTTTTTTGTATTTTCGCACAAGTTCATTACTTGGCATCGAACCTTCTATTTCAGTATCTAGAAAATTTAGAGCTGATAGCATGGACTCACAAGTTTCTACTTTTAACCTGTTGGTGGTTAAGTTATTTTTCATTAATTCTAATTTTGAAAAAAAAATTGTCAGCACACGCATTGTTGTGCGGTAGAGTTAATACATGCGCTGCTTATTTGTCTAAATGAAGGTACAATGGTTAATTAAAAGCAATTTTTAAGCTTCCTACTGTATGCCAAAAATGGTTAGTATTTGTAATTTTAAAAATGTAATTGTATGATTTATCATTGGATTTACTTTCTAACAACTTAAATTCGTAAATAAAAGCCTGTGTTATTTATAACATTTTTAAATAAAGATATGAGATCAATAGCAGTAAAAACTTGGTCTTAAAACGCTTTAAATAATAATGCATGGAAATTCAATGAACACGATACAAAACAAGGCATATACAATACAGTTCAGCAGTTGAAATTTTCTGGATACAAAATAATCACCTGATCAATCGAATGAAGTTACATATCCCGGGGAATGCTTAAAACAAAATTGATATTTTTAAGGGAAAATATGTGAAATTATGCAGTGTAAAAAAAGTATTTCACCTACAAAAAAAGGGGCAAAAAGTCGCAAAAAGTTGGAAAAAGTTGCAAAATTAGACGATTTTGAAAAAGTCGCACAAAAAGTGTCAGAGCGTCAAAAAGGTTGCAAATTGCAACTAAAGTCGCACAACGGTAACGCTGATTATGAAAATGGATGATAAATTTCGAAGAAAATCATCTTCAGTGATGAGGCACATTTTCACCTCAGTGGATTTGTCGATAAGCAGAATTTCCGCATTTGGGCGAATAATAATCCAAGAGTGATTGTCGAAAAACCAATGCACCCACAAAGAGTGACTGTTTGGTGCGGTTTATGGGCTGGCGGCATCATCGGGCCGTATTTTTTCCAAAATGAGGCCGGTGAGGCAGTTACTGTGAATGGTGTTCGCTATCGTGAGATGATAACGAACTTTTTATGGCCCGAATTGGAAGATATGGATGTGGACGATATGTGGTTTCAGCAGGACGGTGCCACTTGCCACACAGCTAACGAAACAATGGCTCTTTTGCGCAACAAATTCAATGGCCGTGTTATCTCACGTAATGGCGATGTCAATTGGCCGCCAAGATCATGTGATTTGACACCGTTGGACTTTTTTCTTTGGGGTTATTTGAAAGAAAAGGTGTACGTCGATAAGCCAGCAACAATTCAAGAGCTAAAGGATGAGATAATTCGGCATAGAACCTCCATTATGCCTCAGGGTCATCGAAAATTTGGACCATCGGATGGAGGTGTGCCGCCGTGATCGCGGCGCCCATTTGGCCGATATTTTGTTCCATACATAATTGAGTAATACCAACATATCATAATAAAATAAAACTACAATAATTTCCTAAATAGTTTGTGTTTTATTCAAAATCAACATCGGCCCTTGAAATTTAACCACCCTTTATAAACTAAATTAATTCAAAGAGTGTTACCTTGTTTATTCAGCTAAAATAATTTTAATTTTTAATAGCAGCCAGGGTTCTTAGAAGTGGTGTTTTCTCGCTAAATGTGGCTATTTTTTTTTTCTGCTTGTCATTTTTTTCTTAACAAAAAGTCTTAAAAAAATTAATGGGGTTGTTTTGTAAAAAACTTTATTCTACTTCCATGAAAAATTTTTTAATATTCGAAAAAAGTTTTATGAATAAATTTTTAACGCAAGGGTTACGAAATAACCTTTTAAATTTCTAGACTTAAGTTGAATATTTTGACGTCGAAGGTGAAAAAAAACTGACAACCCTGATGACAATTAACCGTCACTATATCTATATAAAGTTTATATTAATTATAAACTATAGATGACACTGAAATTTAAGGTGAATATGCTGGTCTTCTGAAAAACGTTTACATGAAGTTTTAAAACGTTTTAATTTTTGACCACCTTCATTGACTACCGTGTCCACAGAAGTGGCACATAGAAACTTTTCGATACTATCGATAGTTTTTAAGCAAACTATCGATTGCGGTGACTATCGATAGTTTTGCAGCTCTACTTTGCGCACAAGAATACATGAACAGCCTGCCGAACGGACATCGTAAGATCGACTCAGAAAGTGATTCTGAGTCGATCGGTATACTTTATGACCAATATTTTAAGGTGTTACACACATCAGTACAAATGCATAATACCCTTTCCACTCTTGTGTGGTGGGTATAATAACATAAAGAAATAATATAGGTAGTTGGAATGATATTGTACAAGGGAAACACAAAATATTACCATAACGTTGAACGATACTTTTTAACCAAAGTTGATTTTTTTAAGTATTTATAAAAAAAAAAAGTTGCACAACAAAAAAAATAACAAGGATTTTTGCAAAAATTTATTAAAAAAGTTTTTTTTTTCGTTTGAAAAAATTAAAAATTATCTTAAAATGGCAAAATAAGTAGAAAAAAGCCGATATTGTCAAAATAACTAAAAATAAGCCGATATTGCCAAAATAAGCAAAATAAAGCCCTAACAAATATAGCTCATTTTTCTTGTTTTTTCATGATCGGGATTTGTTTTCAATCAAAAACATGCTATCTTGTAAACCAAAAAATAAGCATTTGCTTTTTTTTGGTTGGCCTAGTAATAACTTAGCAAGGTGGCCTCAATTTTACAACAATACAACAACAACAGGCAATGCAATAAAAGACAGCTGTTTTTTTAGTCCACTACCATACTTTTATGTTAATTAAGTAAGAATTTTCAAATAAAACTCAAAAAATCAATTTGTATTTAAGTACATTTAAGTTTATATGAAAATTAACTTAATATAGATTTGAATACTGTCCTGAAAATTGGGCATTAAACATGCAGCTGTATTCATAATGAAAATTTGGCATGAAGTTAGCACAAAGTTTATTCATAATACACTACCAAACTCTGGCTAACGATTTGCTAAACTCTTGTTAACGAGCTGCCAAACGTTTGCCAACTTGTGAAAAACAGCCGTTTAATGTCAAACAATTTTGTTGGTTTTTTAATTCACAGTCTTTTTTGAAATTTGCTTTCTTTTTTAATTAATTTGATTTTAAAAACTTCTTAAAATGTTTATGTGTGGAGGGAAAAACAATAAAATTACATTAAAAAAAATCGTTGAATAATGAAAAACGTCTTGCATTTCAGAGCAATATAATTTGGCATCATTAAAATTCAGAGTTGATTTATTAAAAGTTAGCAGATAGACAAAAGTTTTTCATGAATTAACTCTCTGCTAACAAGCTTCTAAGCTTAATCGCCATTCTAGTTAGCAGCTCGTTGTACGTAGCGTACAAACTGTGGCTAACTTTTTGTTATGAATAAGGCTGATAGTGTCTCAATAAGAAATAAAGCTTTGCCTATAAATTTAAAAAAATACTTTCTGCTTAAAATTTATATTGCAAAACGAATTTTCTACAAATTTCGGCTGGCTGTCAATTTTGAAGATAATTTAATAAAATTTGGCACATATGTACCTTTTGGCCCAAGGACCAAGCCTATAGGACCACGAGGGTGATAGGGGGCAATTTCTGCCTCTCAGAAACTATTAAACTGATGTTAATGAAATTTAAAACATAGATTAATCCATATTTAAATGGACACATAAGCATGATTCTTCATAGGTCCCGATTATGGCGCATTCTCGAATATGTGTTTTTATTGTGGTGTAGGGTATCATATGATTGGGGTTGACCGACTACACTTTCATATTTTTTTTCTTTTATTTATTGTATTACTAGTATGCTTTTAAAAATTAATAACTGCCGTATTCGTAAAAAATTAAAATAGATTTGAAATGCATTTTGAGAAAAATTCGTATGAAAATTTTGTCTTAAAACACATTTCAAACTTATTTTTTTTTTATGAATACGGCAGTAAAAAAATAAAATTATGTAAGTGGAATTTTTCACCTTGCGTTAAAATTTTTATAAAAATATTTTTAAAGTGAGTTAAAGTGTTTTAAAAAAAATTAAGGAAATTATACTACAAACATACATGGAATAATTCCCAAAACGTCTGTTACAAAGCAACTCCCTTTTTAAAATGCATTCCACAATGCAACCGAGCAGAATTTTACAATGCTATCTTAACCAAAGTGTAGTAAAAAAGTTATCGATGCTAACACAAAACGAAAACTGTGATCGTAAAACTAGATATGATGTTTTGGAACTTATCCATACTTATTTTTCCTGTTCACTGAAGTTCAAAAGAGCAATATTTAAACTTGCCGAATGAAATATTGATTAAAAATGTATCTAATCTACCAACAAATTCGCTGGGTTGCAAATTAGATTTAAACAAAAAATTTATTTAGAATATTATGTATTAAATAAAAATTTTTAAATACATACATATGTATGTAAACAAAAAAAAACAAAATATACGTTCAAAATAAAATTTTTTTCAATTCTAGCAAATTAGGGATCAATTTTTTTAATTTCCATACCAAAAAAATTTAATTAAAAATAATTTTCTAAAAAGTAAAAGAAACAAGTGTTACTTACCTTAGCTAACTCTACATTATTATCAATATTGATACGATGAATAAATGGATTTATATAAGTGCTGTCTACGGCATCCCAATTGACATTGTCCGAGTCTTGGGAATCAGACTTAGATAAAACGGTACTAACAGACGAAGACATGCTGTCGCCGTTAGTTGTTGTCTCGATGGGAGTTGTTTTTGTAGACGGTGAACGTCGTCGTTTTATCGAAGAAGTTGTCATTTAAACAGATTTATTTTTAATTGTTTTGATTAAATTTTTAATTTAAATTTACTGTGAAAAGCAACTAAGATATTTTCAAAGAATTATATTTGAATCATCGAAAATATTTTTCAACGTAAATTTTTTTGTAACTACTTTAATAATTTTTTGTTTTGATTTTTTTAGCCGTTTTTTTTTTTTTTTTTTTTTTGTACGAACAACTCTTTCTATTTTTAGATTTTTTATAGTTTCTAATTAGCACTGATGAACAAAGAAAGATTTTATAATGATTTCATTAAAATATATTTCATTTACTATATTTTATTTTTTCCTTTCTCAATAAACTGATAACCAAATTGCTGATGACGCACTTGATATACTTTCGTATCTATAAATACAATATACCAATTTTGTTTCGAAAATAAATCAATCAAAAGCAGCGCGTTAAAAAAGAGAAGCACTTTAAGAGTTCTGTGGTAGCGTGATAACTAAATAAAAAATTTTTAATTCAAGTGACCGGTGGTTTAGTTTGAGGTTTACTTTGTTTTTCAATGCCAAGTTGGTTTATCCAAAGAAATTTTACACTTCTACTAAGCGATCGTTAGTAAGCGACAACTTGAAATAAACAACTTATTTGTTAGACAGACTCCTCAATGAGGGAGTGAGTGAATTGGTTTGCTTTTGTTTGTATGCGGCATAGTTTTTGCTCAGTTTTTGTTAATAACTAAATTGTCTCTTCTCGAAATTTATTTAGATTCTCATCATTCCATCAGCTGTTTTCTTCCTACTTTAAATTGGATTGATGACGTTATTTTTTTTTATATTTTGAGCGTTAACTTTGATCTTCTTTACTTTTGAAGGCAGATTTTTGTTTTCGGTTTATTTGTGCAAAAACTTTATCAAAAATTTTCTCGCTGCAAAAAAAAGAGAAAAAAAAATATATGTATGTTTTATTCTGTTAAATTTAGCCAGATTTCAAGTCAATATAAAACACAGTTTTTTTTTTAAATACAAAGGTATTTATAAAATTTTAGTTTAGAACGTGTTAAAATTTGTTTGGACAAAATTTTGCAAAATTTCATAATTTTTAAATATAATTATAATTAAGTAAATAGTATTTTTCAGGGACCTTATTTCTTTAAAAATTACTTTTTAACCATTATTTCTTGAATTTTTTTTACGCTTTGAAAATAAAAGTTATTTTTTGATTTCTGTAGTGCGATTCTCTATTCAATTTTAACATAATTTAAATTGTTGAAAATATTTAACAGCAAAGTTAACGTAAATTATATTCAGTAACTTTTTTAACAATAACGTTTACTGCTATGTTCTATCTTAACGTCAGGTATTTAAGTTATCTTAACGGCAAAATATTTTTCATTGTTTATTTTTAAATTCGTAGTTATTTAAAAAAAAAAAAAAAAAAAAATAACAAACAAAAATTTTGGCAAATAAAAGCCACATTAACATTTTTAAAATTCCCGTTATTTACATACATTTTGCAAAAATAATATTAAAAAATTTGTGTTTTAGGAATTTATAAAAATCATTAAAAAATATTACATTTTAGATGCAGCTTATGGAAATTAATAATAGTGTTTTCTTTTCTACACAAAAAATAAGTGGTAGACTTTCTAATCATGCCGCTGTTAGCAAATTTTGGCGAACTTCTGCTAATTTAGTAATTTTTACCGAATTTTTGCCATTCCTTATAGTTTTAGTGACTTCAAATCAATTTTATGGTTTGCTTGAAGTATTAAAAAATTTCGCGAATTTTCGCTATTTTTGTACATTTTTTTTTGTTATTTTCCGACATTTGTTTAACCGATTTATCGATTTCAAATAAATTTTAGTGATTCTCTCCAAGTTTGCACTTTTTCGCGAATTATAGCCACGTTCGCGGTAGAAGCTATTTATTTATGCCTGTAAGTTTTCTGATTCTTTACAGCTTTAACAACTTTTAATAAATAGTAAACTTTGCCATCATGCCGCTGTTAACAAAATTTTGCGAATTTCCCCTAATTTAGCAATTTTTACCGAATTTTTGCCATTTCTTATAGTTTTAGTGACTTCAAATCAATTTTATGGTTTGTTCGCAAATTTTCGCTATTTTTGCAAAAAAAAAAATTTTTATATTCCGACAACTTGTATTTTAAGCGATTTAGCGGTTTCAAATATTTTCTACGTTTTTTTCAAAGTTTGCAAATTTAAGCCATGTTCGCGATATAAGCGATTTTTTGCTGTGGTTCTTTAGAGCTTTAACGATTTTTAATATATAGCCGCTGTTTGCAAATTTTTTGCGAATTTTCGCCAATTTAACAATTTTTACCGAA
Organism: Pollenia griseotomentosa; assembly: GCA_963931875.1. NCBI lineage: Eukaryota > Metazoa > Arthropoda > Insecta > Diptera > Polleniidae > Pollenia > Pollenia griseotomentosa. The sequence continues at coordinate 16,749,986 of OZ007563.1, read as the reverse complement.
TTTTTGCAATTCCTTTTAGTTTAACCGACTTTTAATCAATTTTATAGCTTGTTTGAAATATTAAAAACTTTCGCTATTTTTCCAAATTTTCGCAATTTTCGCTAGACTAGCAAAACCTAAATGGGGTTTTGTTAGTTTCGAAAGTACTTTAAGTCGTTCCACACGAGAAGTAGTTTGCACTCGATGACAGTGTCCATTAAATATACTAATTAATTAACAAAGATGCCACTTGATTGAAATTTTAAGCTATGTTGTTAAAATTTAGTTACTGAATTGCTGTATTGTTACCGTAAGCAATAAACTGTGCCGGTAAAATTAACGTTAACGTTAATCGTTAAAAGTTAGAGAATTTAACTACTGATCTTAAATTTTTCATGTTTTTCGGAGAAAACTAACAGTTTTAAATGCTATTGTTTATGTACGATCTGAGAAAGATCCCGTTAAGGACATGTTCGAAAATCGGAATGAAGTGGAATTGAAATCGAACGAGATTTGGATTTCAATTATGTATTGACAAAATTATCGTAGTTTTGAAGAGTTGTTCTTGTAAATATGATTGGTACTCAAAGTAAAAGGAATTATTTATGAACTTTCTTTACAGGCCCGTTTTCAAAATTTGTTAGGTTTTAAATCCACTTCATTCCGATTTACAGAGCATACCCGTATAAAAAATCTTGTATAAACCAGTACAATTTTAAAAAGAAAACTTAAATCTATCATTTTTTTATAAATCTTTTCGGGAAATTTTTTTTTTCATTGATTCTATTTCATAGACACTTTATTCCATTTTAGGGCTTGGTTCATCAAACTTATTTTAAAAGAAACTCATTAAAATTATTCAAATTCCTGATGAATTTGAATTAGAATTAGAATAAAATTTTTGTCATGTTAAAGTACATATTTAAAAATGTTAATATTGTTTTCCTTCTCCTGTAAAGTACGGAAAATGTTAGTTAGGGCTTTTATATATTAAAGTAACGATATGCAATTACATATAACTGTTTTAGTGCACTTTGGTGCAGATAACATATAAGGAGTTCAGTGTTTGGTGCAAATCGTCTTGCAGAAGAGCAAATAGGAAATATCGTGGTTTTTTCGAGGCGAATTTACTAGAAGATGGGGTCAAGTCAACATATGGTGTTTTTTCTTCAGTGGTCGTCTTGTCAAAGTTGGTATACAAACTAGTTTTCTATGTAAACAAACCTGTTTTTTTACTAGCAATATTTTTGACAGTCCGACTACAGAAGCAGTGTTGTTGTTGAGTTGACCTCACCTTCTAGTCAATTGGTTTTTTTATGAAATCTAACGGAACTTTGTGCATTTTATTGGTGACTTAACAAAAGAGCAAAGATATTTTGCATTTGCTTTTTCGAAAGAACATTTGCACTGAATTCCGGCTATTGTTAAATTTTACACGGTTGCATTTTAAAATGTAATCTAAGTAGATTAAAACAACTTACTTTGGAAGCGAAAAAAGTTATTTTTAACCCCTAAAAATATACATTGATTTATTTTATAATGATTCATAAAATTGTGTTGGTGTATAATAATAATAAATAATACTCAGTCAGGTCCATATTTTAGTTTTTATATAATATACATACATACATACATAAACACACTTTTTTGGTATTAATTGAAAGGTAGGTATAATGATGCAGCGTTTATCAACATTATTTTCGATTATTATTTTCCAAGTTTTGCTTTTATACCCGGGAATATTTTGTGAAGAATAATATAAAAAAGTAGGTATTAAAAATGTGATCAGTTAATCATTTTATTCTTTTAATAGGAAAAAACTTTATTTCTTTTAACACATTTAAGACTTTAAAATTTAATGAAAATCGGTTAGCTTGCCTTTTGTTTTAAAATTCTTTGCATCGTCGTCAAATCTCCTTAACCCATTACAAAGTATTTTAGAAAAAATATCGTAATAGACTCATATTTATTCTATAGAAACATTCGAGCTAATATCGTCCAGCATTTTACAATCCTGTTTCATTATGACAAATATTTTATAATGATTCCGTCCGACATATTGTCCTCGCCCGAAAATTTGGAAATTTCAGTAGTTCTAAGATCAGTAGTGAGTTGTGTCTATAGCACAAAGCATTATCTGGTCTATAGTTGGTTAAGGGTAGTCTACACGTTCACACAAGTCGTACGTATTTCGTAGACTTGTATTACCGCCTTAACTCCGTGGGATAGTGTAAAGTACCCTTTATATCTGATTTACACTATCACTGTCATGATAAATTGTGATGGTTTTTTGAACATTTTCACACAATAATTAGATCAAGGAAGCATTTTCGTAAAATACTTAAGACTTTGTTGGATAGTGTATAACGGCCTTTAGTAGTACTAATGACAAAGTCAAAAGTGAATCCGTACATTTTCACTATTGACATTTTCTACGGGGTACATTCATGTGTTAAAATATTTTTTATTTGTTGTATGCATACTTACATACATACATTTGTAAAATAAGAAAAACATCAGGCGATTTTATTGTCTCTATCTTAAGCAGTGTTGCCAAATTAGCGGATTTGTAGGGAGGAGTTCGGGAGATTTTTGAAAAATGTATGAATGTAGTAGTAAATAGTAATTAATGAAATTTCTCTATGACGTGCTAAATTCCCATTTTTATTTTTGATAAATACACTGAAATTAATTGTTGGGGGAAAGCTAGTTTCTATGCGCATTTCACTGGTTGCTTAGGCCAGATCATCAGGAAACCTTTTGCTATGTAACATTTGGTTTATTTCCAAAAAAAAAAACAATTGAAATTTAAACAGGGGTGTGCTGGAAATCGAAAACGTAAAACGCGAGAATTTTAAAAGTAGTTTTTAATTAGATTTCTGCAATTAAAGAATTTTATGACAAATATTTCTCTATTAAACAGAATTTTTTAACAAAAATTATAAAATAAATTTTCATATTATTCGTTTTATAGCCTATTTCCGATGTTCGAGAGAATTCTTTCTTTCGAATATGTAATTACATTTAAAACAAAAACAAATTCTAAAAATTTTGTTTTTGTTTATAATGTACATATTTGTTCGAAAGAAAGAACTCTTTCGCATATCGGAAATAGGCAGTTAAGTGTTAAAACCTTCCAAAAATTACAAATATTTTTATTTTGAAATGTTTTTTCCAAAATCTCCCACTGTATGACGTTGATTCGCAAACTGTACGTTACCATTTTTTGAAACGAATATTCTCAAAAAGTATATATTTTTTGCAGGCAATTTCCCAAGCTACACATTTAATTATATGTATTTTTTTCGATACATGTTTCCATTAGCGAGATTTTTACGGTAAACTGTTTTTCTTGACGTTTGACCCCGCGTAGCCTTTTTAGCGGCGCATGGATTCGCCTAATTATTCCGAAGTTCAATGTATTTATTCCCCCAGACTATAAGACTACAATCCATAAATAGATTTTAAAATAGCTTGAAATTCACAACACCTGCGATCGTTTTAAAATCTATCGATTTTCATCCCTTACCATATTAGATTTTTGGAATATTTTATTTAGAAATCTGAATTAAAATATCAAAATTAAGAATAAAAAGAAAATTTAAATGTAAAATGGCTTATACCATGGAGGAGACAACTTAAGTTGTAATCATGTCAATTTTAAGTGATTAACAAATCACTCCAAAGTGTGGGTAATCATCTCGATTTTGAAGTGATTAGAGCTTAATCACGTTCGAGCGGCTTAAACGCGTTTAAGAACCCAAATAACATAGTATAACACGAAAACTATGCGTTTGCGCCACTTTTACCACTTTATATTTTTTTCTTATTTTCAATTTTCTGTAACCCAAGGTATATTTATAGCTATAAATATACCTTGCTGTAACCCTTTGGTTTTTTTTTTTTTTGAAGTCGCGGCCGTAAACTAGATTATTTCCGTAAAAAAGTTTACTGAAAAATTAACAAAAAAAAAAAAACTTAAAAACTTCTCAATGCTTGGAAAAACTGCAAAAAAACAGATAACTCTGCACATTTGGCAACGCTGACTGAAATATTAATTTTTGTTATTGTTTCCATTTTACACATCCAACAAAACAAATATATGTATGCAATCATGAAAAAAAATCTTAATAAAAAGGAAGAAACATGGGGTGTGTATGAGTAATCTAATTTCAATAAAAGTTAAAATAGAACTTTGGTAAATAAGTAGGTATATGAAGTTCAAATAACTTTCAAATAAGCTTCCTTTTTATACATACATAGATATTTACAATGGTAAGCGTTCTTAAGAATTTCAATTAGTTATTTAACTTTTATTTAAAACTTTCATTTACGAAATTTGTAAATTTTATCGCTGTAGCCTGTACAAAATTTCTTATTCAGTTTTTTTTATATCACCTTTTATTTTTTTGTTGGTTTAACTTTTATTTCAAAATAAGAAAAATTCTTAAAATGTTTTATTTAAAAAAGTTACGTTTCCTAAATTTCACTACCGATTTTTTTTCTTATTGACTTTGGTTGCCGCTAAAGTACTGAAAGAAACGAAAAAAGAAAACAAAAATTGTTTTTAATTTCCCTTTTGATGTGAAGCAAGGCGAATTTATGTAAACGGTGGTGTCGATACTACAACAAGTAACAACACCAAAAACACAACAATGTATTTTTTTGTTGCTTTCGTTGATCCATATGTCAAAATCACAAGGAACTTTTGACATTTCTCTCTCTAATTAAGAAAAAAAAGTAGCACAGCTGTGTTTTCAACGCCACCTGAAAAATGAATTCGCCTTGATGTGAAGTAAGCAATAAAAATATGTGCGTGAAGATAGCGTTGATAGTTATCACTGAAAACACTAAATTGAATTGGTGCTTTTGGGATTTGATATGAAGTTGGGAATTTAATGCTTTTAGGAGATCATATGATTATACTGCTTTGCTTAGTAAAAGGCAGTTTTTTCTCTCACTGCCTTTTTTAATTTTAATAAATTCCTTTATAAAATAAATCATTAAAAATGTTATTTACAGAAAAAAAAATTAATTAAAATTAATAACAAAATACAAAATGTATGTGCTGTTTCCAGGTGACAAACAATTGATTGTGTAGAAAAATGAAATGAAAAGCACTCAATCCAAGCTATATTTATAGCAGGTAGCCACGAGATTCAGCAATTGTACAAAAAAACAAACAACAGGGCTTTTTATTGTTGTTATTTGATACGAACTGTCAAGCAGCAAAGGGTTGATAAGAGACAAAAGATAAAGACAAACAACTTGTTTACATGTATACTATACAACATTTGACAGTTCGTATCACAAAACAAGCAAATAAAAAATAAACAGATGGCTTTCCGAAACCACCTGCTATAAATATACCTTGATTCAAACAACACATTAAATTTTAGTTTTCTCTGATTATCATTTTTACACTTTACTTTTTCTTAAGCACAGCAGTATAGTAGCCAAGGCGAATTCATCCCAGGTAATCTCGGTACTACAACAAATACAACTCGTACAAAAACCACAAGCAATTTGTTTTTGTAAAATCATTGTACAATGTCAAAAACAGAAATAAAACAAAACAGAAACAAAGATAATAAAAGAGAATAAACTGTTAGTTGTGAATTCTTATTTAAAGAAATAAAACACACAGCTTATTAAAAAAGAACGTTATAAATGTATTGAATGTTTTCAAGGTAATGAAAAATAGTTTTCAATATTTTTCATTCAACAAACAGTTTTACAAAAGGTTATTATGATATAAATATACAAAGTTATTTTAAGTTAAAGTACAATATATTGTTATAAATTGTATATTAACACCCCTTCTCAATGTAACAAATATTGTAAATAATAATTAAAAATAAAAAATATTAATCTAAGTTAATTAAACCTATTAATTCTCTAAATTTACAAATTTTAATTCTTTGCAAAGGCTTAGTAAATAAATCTGCTAACATCTGATCAGTTGGACAGTATTTATAAATTTTTCTATTTTCTCTTAATAAGTCCCTTACAAAATAATATTTTACATCAATATGTTTGCTTCTTGGATTAATTTTCTCTTCTTGTATTATCTTAAGACAACTTTGATTATCTTCAAAAATAATAGGTTTTGATACTCTTATTTCAAACTCTTCTAAGATTTGTAATACCCACAACATTTCTTGAGATGCTTCTGCTAATGCGACTAGTTCAGCTTCAGTTGAAGACAATGTAACATTTTGTTGTTTTCGGCTAGCATAGCTAATTGTTGCATCACCAAGTTTAAATACAAAACCGCTTGTGGATTTTCGACCATTTAATTCACCTGCCCAGTCTGCATCTGCATATGCTTTGAGATCTAACGATGTTTTAGTTCCGACACATAATCTTAATTGTTTGGTACCTTTTAGGTATTTAATAATTCTTTTAATTTCTAACCAATCGCGTTGATTAGGACTGCTTACTTTTCGAGATAATATAGATACTGCAACTGATATATCAGGTCGCGTGTTGTTAGAAAGATATAATAAAGATCCAACTGCTTTCCTGTATAAATTGTTGTCTTCTAGCACAGAAAAATCATTGCAATCTTTTAAATAACCTGGATCCATTGGAACTGAAGAATTTTTGGCATCAACAAGACCAAACTCATTTATGATTTTATTTATATAATTTTCTTGAGATAAATAAAATATTCCTTCTTCATTACGATGAATCTCAAGACCCAAATATAGTTTTAGATCACCCAGTTCTGTTATATCAAAATTGCTTTTTAAATTACTTATTTCGTTTTTAATTAAAGCGTTATCTCGACTTGCAATTATTATATCATCTACGTAAATTAATATGTAGACTTTCGATTTTGCAATAGTCTTAACGTAAAGACATGGTTCAAATTTTCCCCTTCTGAATCCTGAATTAATTAAAACTTCATTAATTCGAAGATTCCAGCATCGCGCTGACTGTTTTAAACCATAGATGCTACGTTTTAATTTGCAAACTAAGTTTTCTTTTCCAAGTTCTACAAATCCTTCCGGTTGACGTATATAAATGTCAGTATCTAACTCACCATTAAGAAACGCTGTTTTTACATCTACATGTTCTACCTTCATGTTATTGAAACTTGCGATTGCCAGCAATATTCTTAAATTTGATTGTTTAACCACCGGTGCAAAAACTTCGTCGTAATCTTCTCCATATTTCTGAGAAAATCCTTTAGCAACAAATCTTGCTTTGTATTTTTTATTTCCATCTGCAGATCTCTTCATTTTGAACACCCACTTACAGCCAACTAACTTAACACCTGCAGGCATTTCCACAAGCTCCCACGTTCGATTTTCATATATGGATTTAACTTCATCTTTCATGGCTAACTCCCAATTCTCACTATCTGCCCTTGACATAGCTTCTTTATATGTAATAGGATCTTTACTTGCACTGACTTTAAAACCATACCGTTTAGGAGGAACATTTTTATTGTTTCTTGAAGAAGTCCTTCTTTCAACTATTTGTACATCATTTTCACATGGCAATTCAATTGTTGACGATGAAGATGAAGGACATTCCTCAGCCGATTCGAATTCAATGCAATCTTCAGACACTGCTGATTCTGCATACTCCGGTCTTTCCGGCGATTTGACATCATTAATTTGATTTTGTATAAAGAAATCAACTATATTATCAGCAGATGGTTTTTCTTTCTCGTAACAGACATTTATGGAAGATTTATTTGGCTCAATAAACTCAACATCTCTACTGATGATAATATTGCTATTGTTCACATTTACTAGTCGAAAAGCTTTTGATTCCTCGCAATAACCGACCAAACAGCATTTTACTGCAACATCATCTAACTTTCTTCGTTTTTGTTTATTGACGTGTGCATATGCTGTTGATCCAAAAACACGAATATGTTTTAAATTAGGCTGCTTTTTAAACATAATTTCGTACGGAGTAACATTCGTAGCGGCAGATAACATACGATTTTGAATGTAGTTAGCAGTATTCACACTTTCTGCCCAATACTTTAAATCAATACCAGCATCATTTAGCATGCATCTTGCCATTTCCATAAGACTTCGGTTTTTTCTTTCTGCAACACCATTCTGTTCAGGTGTGTAAGGAGCAGTAAGTTGATGACTGATTCCTTTACGTTTTAAGTATTTGTCAATTCTCTTATTGCAGAATTCACCACCGCGATCAGTTCTTATGACTTTTAATCGTTTGTCAAATTTGTTTTCAGTAAATTCAATAAAATCTTTTATTCTTTCAAAAGCGACATCTTTAGTTTTCAAAAAATACACGTAACAGTAACGACTGAAATCATCTATTAAGGTTAGAAAATACCGATTTCCACCAGGCGTTTGATTTTGCATTGGACCACATAAGTCTGCATGTACCAAATCCAAAATATCATCAGATCTCGACGTGGCAGTTTTTGGAAATGGTTTTCTCGTCAATTTGGACTTTAAACATATCTCACACTTAAAATCACAATTACATTTCTTAATGGTTACACCTAATAACAGACCTTTGTCAACACTTGACTGGATTGCTTGAATATTTCTATGCCCCAATCGACGATGCCATACATGAATACATTCCGCTGAGCTTAATGAAACTTTATTGGCATTATTAGATTGATTAAGCACATACAAATTATTTTTCAAATCTGCTGTAGCTTTTAATTTCCCTTTCATAGAAATAGAACAATTATTTGCATCAAAAGACACACGAAAACCTTCGACAGCCAATTTTCTCACTGATAATAAACTTCCCTCTAATCTTGGAATGTATAAGACATCTCGAAAACACAAATTCTGGTTTTCACATTGTAAATGACACTCCCCAGTTCCACTTGATTTCACTTCAGTACCATCAGCTAAGTAAACGACATCATTTTTTTGCTTGTCCAATTTAACAAAGTAGCTTTCTTCGCAACACATGTGGCATGTTGCTGCAGAGTCGATATACCAATCTGCATTTGTTCTTGTTGATGTAACACCAAAACACACATTTCGGTTTTCAACATTAGTTGCAATTTTTGCCCGATTACCATTATTCACTTTAATTTTTGGACAATTTTTTTTAATATGTCCTGGCTTACCACAAGAAAAACATTTGGGAATAAATTTCTTCTTCTGAATCTTGAATGCGACGTCAGCTTCTTGCTCATTACCAAATTTTCTTTTAAATTCTTGAAGCAATTTTTCTTTAACAAAGTCAATTGTTAAATCGTTTTCAGAACGCATTTCCAATGAAGAAATTAATGCGTTATATTCCTCCGGTAAGCTGCCGAGTAAAAAAGCCACAATCCTATGTTCTCCCATTTCTTCACCCAAATCAGTTAATCGATCCACAATATTCAAAAATTCCGTTATGTGTTCATCCATCGATTGGCTAGTACTCATTTTCTTCGTTGAAAGTTGACGAAGAAGACTAACTTTATTAGTGAGATTTGATTTTTCATGCTGTTTCTTTAAGGCAGTCCAAAAATCCTTGGCATTCTTCAACTTCTTGATATGTACCTTCTGGGATTCTTGAATAGCTAGACCAATAGTAGCTCTTGCCTTTCCATCACGTAAAATCCATTTTTCATCAGGAGAAACTGGAGTGTTTGCAGTAATAATATCCCATAGTTCTCTTTCCAACAATAACAGCTCCATATTGAATTTCCAAGTATGATAGTTAGAGTTTGAAAGTTTGGGAAATTGCATATTAGTTCCACTCATTTTATTTTATTAATTTACTGGCGAATTTTTATTTTTTATTCAAATTATGTATAACGATCTTAAACGCGTAAGTCTGGGCCCATAACCTGTTAGTTGTGAATTCTTATTTAAAGAAATAAAACACACAGCTTATTAAAAAAGAACGTTATAAATGTATTGAATGTTTTCAAGGTAATGAAAAATAGTTTTCAATATTTTTCATTCAACAAACAGTTTTACAAAAGGTTATTATGATATAAATATACAAAGTTATTTTAAGTTAAAGTACAATATATTGTTATAAATTGTATATTAACATAAACAATAGTTTGACATCCTACAGTGATTTTAGCTAATATCAGCAGGGCTTTTAAGACCACCTGTAATAAATTCGCCTTGATAGTAGCTTTATTTTCGGAATTAAAAACAATCTAAAGGAAAATGGGAATCGGGATTTAAAATCCATCAACAATTGTTTTAAAATACATTATTGCAAAAAACCTAAATATAATTTTTATTAACTATATTAAAATAAAGAATCAAAGTAATTAAAATAAAATAAATTTACAATAAAACAAAAAATATTATTCTTATAAGCAAAATAGACAAAACACAAACATACTAACAGGTCGAAAGCTTATAAAAAAAAATACATATAGAGAATATATTCAAAATTGAATAGATTAAACTATAGCATAAAATCTGAAATCATCAATTTGAGATCTCTTTGTTCAGGGTTTCAATGCAACGTCAAGGAACAAACTCCACAGATTATAGAAGTATACATACTACAGAAAAAAAAAGCTTTGCGTGTAAAAAATCGGCTGAAAGGTTTTCACAGAAGACTGTTTTCATCTAAATTGGTTAGTTAAATCTGGAAATTACTTATTCGTATACAAAGGCAATGTCAAGAAGAAAAAACTACAGATTATGATAGTGCGCGTATCATAGAATTAGCGTAAAACTGTTTCAAAAATAAAAAGATTTTGTTAACGTTTACCCAAGTTATTAAGTTTTCTTTTATAGTTATTTTTTACATCATTATCTTGAAAAATAAGTAACAATAACATGAACAGGACGTCACAATTTCATCACATTCAGTATTGCACTTAGGCCCAGTACTGACGGTTCAGCGAACCCCTTGTTTCAATCGTTCTACACAGACTAAGCAAACAAAGTTGTACCATAATAAGATCAAACCATCACAGACATTTCTTTTTTTTTTTAATTACCGATGAAACGCAAAAACGAGTTTCCTGCACCCCTGTTTCAATGTATCTGATTTTCAATGCATTTCAGATTGGTTTTAAAATGGTCGCGTGACGTTCAGTTGTTTTGGGCCTGAAAATGGTAAGGTATTCACAAACGTGTGCAAATCGACCAGATTTGCTACAATGTTGCATTTTTAGGTTGCACTATTATACTTCTTTTCATTAAATCGGGCGGTGAATTGCGGCCTTTAATTGAATAATATAATTAAAGTTTATTATTATGTTTTCTTTATTTTGATGCTTACAGCACATATTTAGAGAAAAATTAAATAATGCCACTGCATGGCGAATGATATACAAATTGTTTTAAATCAAATTAGAGGTTTTATTTAAAAATTTTCCACTAAAAATCAATATACTTCATTTGTGTAAAAAATGTTGATTTTATAAAAATGAAAGATGTTCATCGTTTATTTCATAAAAATAAATATTAATTACAACGTGTTTTTCTCAAATCTACGTTCTACTTTAATATTTTTAAGAGGTATGAATAATTTTTTTTTAATCTTTAATTAATTTCATGTTGTAAAATTCCCTTCTTCATAAAAGTAATTTAATGAAAATTAAATTTTATGAACTTTAGCCTGATTAAAATATATCAAAATTTGGAATATAAACCATAAACGCTTCAACAATAATAACCACAATACTAATTATTGAAGTATTCCCTTTTTAATAATTTTTAAGAACTAATCCAGTGTAAAAAGAAATGCATACAAAAAAGACAATAATAATACCATCAAGGCGAATTTATTACAGGTGGTCTTAAAAGCCCTGCTGATATTAGCTAAAATCACTGTTGGATGTCAAAATTTTGTTTATTCTCTTTTATTATCTTTGTTTCTGTTTTGTTTTATTTCTGTTTTTGAAATTGTACAATGATTTTACAAAAACAAATTGCTTGTGGTTTTTGTACGAGTTGTACTTGTGTAGTACCGAGATTACCTGTGATGAATTTGCCTTGAATACCATGAATAATACATTTGCTTAAAGTGCTGCCAAGTTTGAAGCGACTTTCATTATTATAAACTAGTGTGGCAATATTGTTGAGGTGAAAATATATTTGGTCATATTCTGTCAGTCAGCTGTGAAGTATTGTGGAGACTACGCAATTATTGCAAATAAAAGAACGAAAAATATTGTGTATGTGCTGTAAAAAAAAGAGTAATAGAAAAAATTGATTAAATTACAAAGTTGTTTGAAAATTACTTTAAAAATCGTGGTTTGAGCATTGCAATAAAGATAAAAATTTGTTAAAAAAGAAATAAAAAACTAAAGAGATGTAAGTGTGTGTAAATAATATGTACTATAGGTTTATAAATAAATATATACCTATCAGAAAAGTATAATTCGTGTTATATGTATGTATGTATGTATATTCTTTATTTAAAAAACGTTAAAAAATAGTTTTGTTAAAAAAAAAATGATTAAATGCACTTGGCTGCAAACTACTAATAATTTAAACGTATAATGTCAATTACGTACATATTTTTGTCATATTTTCTGTTGCTATTTCCCCTTTTACCTTTATTGCGTCTTTTCGATATCTCGATCTTTTTTCTCTTTAGTTTTTACAAAAATATTTTTTTTTAATTTTTTTAGGTATATATATTTGTTTGTTTATCCATTTGTTTGTTATTGTTTAACGGTGGCACTCTAAATTTTATTAATTTGTATTATTTATGTACTAAACACATATGTATATATATATGTTGAAAAAGAGGAGTAATGATATTCTTATTTTTTTTTTATTAAATAACGTCAGCGTCAATTCTTTTGTTTGCAAATAATATTATTGTATTTTAATATATATATATATTTACGTACATATGTACATATCAATAAACTTTATAGTATAAAACAATAGGTAGCTTTAAAAACAATAATATTCAGCAGTGATGCCAACTCTTGTTACACTTAACACGTGAAGAAATTTAAAAAACGGGATAAAAATAAAAATAAAAAAAATCCTAAAAAGAGCTAAAATATATTTTTTTACAGCAAAACACTAAAAAATGTAAACAAACAGTTTATTATAAACTACTAATGAGTATGAGATTGATTTACATTCAATTGAAGTAAGATGAAATTATAACTTTAAGTTGCATTTAGGTACATACATACTTATGTATGTATATCCTTTTAAAGTTGGTTATTGTCAACTAAAATTTGCAGTTAACTAATGGTCATCCTCGTTAATATTCCATAAATCACTATATATGTACATATGTATGTGATATTGTGGCTTTTTGTATGTTTCGTCAGAATTAATTTTTTAGCATAACTTGTCTAGTATTTTGTAGCTTAAACAACAACGAGTAGGTAGGTATCTCATTTAAAACAAGGTATGAATATATTTTATACCTACCTATGAATAAAATGTTTTCAACCACGTTGTATCTTTAAATACTTTCATGACACCAAAAGTCCTCTCAGTTTCAGCATTTGAGTACGGATATACATATTAATATCTATGTACTTAATGAATGGATTGTTACCATTCCTCGATCCAAAACTAAACCGCACTTTTGATCTTTTCTATTCGTTTTTAACCTCTTACGATACGTTTCACAACTTGCTATATCAGGAAATCCACGAATGTACCATACGAAACCAAAAGTTAAAACAAGGTAATGAATCTGCATGGGACCAGAAAATCACTTTATAATATATACACTTTTATTCAGAGCGTAAATAATTTTTCCCACTTTTCTTAAAAAGAATTCGGTATTATAGTTTGGATTACACATTTGAGCATTGCTTTATAAATATTCTTAAAAAGAAAGGTTTGAAGTAGGGAATGGTAAATGGATTCCAAAATCGATTTTCGATTTTTCGATCGACTTTTTTTATTTCGGTTTTTGAAATCGATTAATCGAACCTCAAAATCGATCTTAAAATCGATTTCAAAATCGTTTAATATTAATTTGAAAACTAATTTCTTATATCACAAAGGGGGATACGCCAGAATTTTGTTTGGCAAACTACTTGAGAAATTAAACTAAGATTTTTACAGTGGGTAGATATGACTACTGTTTATAATTTTCTGTAAAAAGAGAAAATGTGTAAATTAAGAAATGGCCTTTAGATGAACAAGTGCGATATGTATGTACATTTCACTTATTAAAATTGTGTTCTTGTGAAGTCAGTCAGGCTTGTGACATAAATCAATTCCGATCGTAAGTGATTTCGTATCTTGCTTCACATAAAACAAAATCACTTTTGATCGAAATTGATTTCTGTGACAAGCCTAAATGTATGGATAGTATTTCAAAGGATTATGACAATACATATGTAGTTCCTGATAGGTGGCGACTGTTTCTTTGCTAAATTACTTTAAGTTAGTTTTAGACAACAAACGTTTGCATGTCATTGATGTCGGAAATATGCAGATTTATTTCCTTGTAATTTAGTATTTGTTAGGATAAATTACATACTTTTTGTTATTCACTCTGCTTATATTTAGATTTAAATATCGCTCACACACTGGTCTGTTTGAATATGAACGTATTTCCACAGGAATGCCATGGTTTAATTCACCTGTTGTGTTTCTATTAGTATGTTGATTTTTACAAAGCTGACTTTCAGTGTTTGTTTCTGTACGATATGATTGGACTGTTTTGTTCACTGTCCATTGATGACTTTAACTTCTGAAGAACAAGTTGAAAACTAGGAAAACTGCGTAAACATACCACCTACACACGTATGTACGCACAAAAAATCTCAAGTTTGATTGTGCATGCCCTTAATTTATAGATTTAATTAAGATTAAAATGTAAAATTGCCAAAATTTTGATAAGAATAAAAAAATCGATTTTAAAAGCCTAATAATCGATTTCAGTATAAAATCGCATACGTAAATTCGATTGCAAAAAATCGATTTTTTTTACCACAAAATCGACTTTCGATTGGAATCGAAATCGATTTACCATTCCCTAGTTTGAAGACTTTGGTGTTTAGTGCTTGATTGCTTATCTTTGTTTTTAGAATTATTTATTTGATAAAATTTATATTTTTTTATGTTACTTTATTTTAACTAATAAATTTTTTTTTTAAATAATTGCTACATCGTCTGCTGTCAATATTTTCGATTTTACGAGGATCTTTTAATTTATGTATTTAACTTTTTTTTCTCTGTACCAGAGAACAGCTTTGTGTGATTGCAAAAAAATCGCATTCAAGGAACAACATCAAATACACCGATTTGTGTTCATGCAATCAAACTTTCTCATCCACACACATTGGTGTTGTTTTAAAATTCATTCAAGTCATGCACATCGTATTCCCTACAAGAAGTAAATGAGCGAGTAGTCACTTTTTTCACGTTGATGTTAAGAAAATGATAGAAAGAAATGACAGAAAACTTGATTTCGGTCATTTCATTCTATCATTTTCTTAACACCACCGTGAAAAAAGTGACAACTCGCTCATTCTCTTCTTGTAGGGTTGGCTTTGCCATTCATACCATGTTTTGCTTCGTTCGTCAATTATCGCTTTGGTAAAAAACACATTCAGAGAAAAATACACAAAAATCATTGCTCTGATGCCTATTCAGCAGTTGCTATGTATGTAGTACGCATTAAAGTTTTTTCATATGCTGGATTCGAAAGAAAAAAAATTGAAATTAAACTAAACGCACATAGGTACAAACAATTTCCATAGAAACAGAAGACTGTTTTTATTTTTTATCATTTCTTAAAAAGTACAGTAGTTCTGTATGTACAATATAATGTTGTTATTGTTGTTAATGTTGCTTGTTACGCTTTTAAAAAACAAAAACAAATTGGACACAACCACTAGTTTATTTGAACTTATGCCTACAACAATCATACCAACAAAGCGACTCGTACTCATACCAGTTTACATTCGTCGTTGTCTCATCGAGTGGGCAATAACTGCAATTGTGTTATTGCGTGCGCATCAATGAATGCAAACAATAAAAAAACTCACACATGCACAAATCAAATGTGTACGAAACGATGTCAAAATTACCAACGTTGAACTTTGTTTTGCAGGCATAGAGTGAATGTAAATTTAAGCGTATGAGTAAATCAAGAAAAGTAGTGATTTTTGCAGTTCTCTGCTCTGTACGCAGTATTGTTAGCAAGAGAAAAAACGCGTTTCAGTCAAAATTTGTATATCCAAAAATTTTACTGTATTGAAATTCTTTATAGAAGGAGCTTTATTGTAAAGAAGTTTACTCAGCGATGGCATTAAAAATTTTGTACTAAAATTAATTGTGCTAAAAGATTTTGAAGTTCAATTTAATTTAACTTATTTTTTTCTGTGTATCTGAAACCCGGGACTTTGTTCAAGTGAAAATAAGAACATGATTTTAAGGAAAGGGTATATTTTTTAAAAAATTTACAGAAATGTTATATATTTTACATATATACTTATTTTATATTAAAATAACTTAGTTAACAACATTATATTTATTATCATTGTTCGCCAACACAATCATACAAGTTTTGAGCCCTCGATACTCTTGAGCAACCGACATTCAACTGTCCATATTAAAAGCAGGGGGATCTCTTAATATGTATATTTCGGTCACTGGACCATATGCAATATGTATAGAAAATTTATCAAAAATAGAAAAAGTTCCAAAAGTACAAATTTTTTAAAGAGTGCACTATATATTAATCTGGACCATATTTATTCTGCATACTAAATTTTTCAAGAAGCAAAGGAACAACCAGACTTAAAATTTTTCCCCCGATTTACCTCTTAAAAAGTATCATATATTTTAATTTGGACCATATACTACTATTCGTCTACCACAATTAATTTATAATTTTAGTAGGATTTATTAAGATTAGAAATGTACGTACTGGTTTTCAATTAGATTTTTATTACAAAACTAGCTGGACGTCCCGGCTTCGCTCGGTAGCTGATTACTAATCATCGATGGAGCCGTTTTCTGATTTTACATAAATCGAAAAAACTGGGCTTAAAAGTGGGCGGGGAAATATTTTCTTTCCTTAAAAACCTAAGTTGGACCATGGCGACCATTTTAAAGAAAAAATCGTCCAAATCGGTCAAATAAATATAAAAAGTGGGCGTAAAAGTAGGCGTGGTAAATTTTTCTTTTGATGAAAACTTTAAATGGATTAATACGACCATTTGAAATAAAAATTTGTCAAATCGATGGAGCCGTTTTCTGATTTTAGGTAATTCGAAAAAAGTGGGCGTAAAAGAGGGCGGGGAAAAATCGTCCAAATCGGTCAAGCCGTTCTTAAGTTATGCGATCAGCAAAAGACAACATTTCATTTTTATTATATAGATAACAATTTTGATTAAAAGTTATTTGGTATACTTACATCATAAAACTTGAAATTTTAAAAGTTCAATAAGTCCTTTGTTTGGATTAAGCCGCAAAGAGTTGCGGTTATAAGTCTGTTTCTCTGTTTTGTTTGGACAATATTTTTAATATTTAATATTCTTTCAACATTTGCAGATGATTTGGAATTGATAATATTCCTTTGTTAAGTTTTAATATCACAGGACCTTGCATGTTTAATTTTATGTTTCTAGATCCACTAACAACGGAAATTCAAAAAGTAGAAGTTAAAGAACAAAAAACGACAAAAAAGCCCCTCTTACAGATTCATATTCATTCAGGACATTGCATGTTTAATTTTATGTTTCTAGGTCCAATAAGTACTAATGACAATTAAAAAAAGTACCAGTTAAAGAATCAAAAGTACCAAATAGACCCCTTTTAAGATTCTCAGTTACTCAGGACCTTGCATGTTTAATTTTATGTTTTAAGTGAATAATAAAGGAAATTCAAAAAGTACCAGTTAAAGAACAAAAAAGTACCAAAAAGTTCCCCCATAGAGTCTTATCACTCAGGATATTGCATGTTGAGTTTTATGTTTCAAGGTCAAATATTAACGGTAATAAAAAAAGTACCAATTGTAGAACCAAAAAGCTAAAAAACAGAAATTTAATTTTCCGTATTTCCCCTTTTATAATTTTAATATTGTAGTGGAAGCCATTGTAAAAGTACCAACAACAGTTAAGAATTTCACCCCTGAAACGTTAGAATTTCATAAAAGTACCGAATTTGTATTTTTAAGATACCAAAAAGCAGGTTTTACCCTTTTAATCCCTAAAAGTTCTGAATTTCCTAAAAGTACCAGACACCTGTCCGCTTATTTTCCTAAGGAACAACGTTAAGTATTTTTTTTTTTAAATTGAATCTCTCAGGGCCTTAACGTTGTGCAAAAGTTCAATAGCCGTTAAAATAGCCAAAAACAGAAAAAAACACTGTGGTTGACAGGGTTGTCAGATTTTTTGGAGCTCCATAGCCTAACCGTATTTCAGAAATCGCCAAACGTTAATTTTGCTTCGTTTTCGTAAAATTTTTTCTTTTTTTAATTAAAATTTTGCACACAAAAAAAGCCATTATAATATTTCAGTCAAAAATCGCAAAAAACTGAGAAAAAGTACAAACAAGTCGGCGAAAGTAAATTTTGTTTTGTTTCTGTTATTTTCAAGTAACATAAAATGAAGATCATATGTTCAGTTAAAAAACTAAATTTAAGTACACAAGTCTATAAGATCGTACACTTCAGCCTCATCGATTTTATTACTGGTGTTTTGACCTACAAAAAAGTCGCCAAATGGAAAATCCATCGCCAAACACGTTTCAATATCGCCACGTTTGGCGAGAAATCGCCATATCTGAAAGCCCTGGTGGTTGAGAGAAAAAATCATATTGGACTGCACAAAGAAAAGAGACCAAAACAGTTCCCAGTTTTTTTAAGCCTTGTCCCCAATTTGCGATTTTTCATCCCCAAAAATCCCCAAAACAGCTATTTTCTTATCGCCAAAAATCCCCACATTTTCTTAAAAATAAAAAATGTATATAATATTATGTCAATGAAAAAATATGCATACATCGATTTACATATTTAAATAAATCCATTTGTGTAATATTATTAAAACTAATGTGTTTATTCTTTGAGTTCTACGTATCTATGTACACATGTATAGTATGTAACAAGGGTAACGTAAAAACGCAAAAGAAAAATAATTATGCGTCAATATTTATCATTTCAAAAACTAGGGAATCAAAATCTTCTGATAAAGTGTGTATTTATTCTTATTAATTCTTATTACTTATATTGCATTCTGTTGCAAATATTGATTTTGGTTGTATTCATTACAGAAAAAGACTAGTTCAACAGAAGTAACGCTAGTTGTTACAAAAAGCATATTTAAAACTATTTCAACAAGTTCTTGAAAAAGTTTTAAACCGCAAAAATGACTAAAATTTGTACCCACATCTTAACCAAATCGGTCTTGCCATTGCAAAAATGAAATTTACAATAATATATTATCCTAAAACATCCCCAGCGAAAAAAGTGCTTTTCCCCAGCAAATCCCCTGGAGATTTTCACGAAATTTTTATCCCTAATTACAAAAAAAATCCCCAAACTGGGAACACTGGACTGCACAAAGAAACAAAATAAACTAAGTGCTTAAATTAAATAGAAGTAGATATAGTGGAATAAGCAGGTGGCATCGTTACGGCAACAAATACAACATTACAACAAAAATGGAAATTACATCACCGTTTACGTCAAAAAATACTTTAAACAAAAAGTTTTTGTTCTGATTTTATGTCCTCATGTCTATTTTGTCCAAACCTTGATTTTTCCGAAGAACATGCAACTTTTCTCACGGCTACATCTCGGAAACCAATTAGAATTTTGTCTTGTCTTCGTTACAATTGTAGCTATAGAATTATCCTCTTTTTTGAGAGATTAGACGCATCTCGCAAAGCAGGACGAGCTATTCGCTGTTGCCGTATCTGCTCCCCCTGCAATAAAACGATGGCAAAAATACGAATTGCATTTGCCATTTTCAGTTTAATGTCAGGAGATGTTTAGATCAAATAACGCAAGAGCAGCAGCTTCACCACTAAGATATCAGAGATGTTCACAGAATCTTTTTAGTAGTCGTTGAGATACAATTTTATTAATTTAAGCATATTTGTTCAATTTAAGCTTTCAAAGAGTTCAAATCATAATTTGGAGCTTCGGTTGCTCTATTGGACAGGGCTCAGAGATGGAGGATCCTAACTGTGTGGAGGCGGTTAGGCCTCCAATAGGCTTCTATTTTGGAAGAATCAGGGAGTGGATTCTGGGCGCGACCAATCGGGCCTGGGGGAGTAGTCCGATTCGCGGTCGCTGCTGGGCAGGAGTAGTGTCTGGGTTGGGACCATGATAGGAATGATCACGGGCCACTGTATGATAGGCAGGATGGCGGTGAGGATGGGATCCGACTTGTCGGATATGTGCAGGCTGTGTGAGGACCCTGAGGAGTTGGAGACAGTTCAGCACATTTTATGCCACTGTCCACAGGTGAAGTAGACTTTACACAAGCCTTTCTACCTACCTACCTGCTCTATTGGTACTAAACCAAGCTTTCACGTAAAGTGTTTCGATGGCATGTGTTTGATGTGTGGCATTGCCAGATGTATGTGTTTATAATATATTGTTTTGCTTTTCACAGCCATACATCAAATTCAGGCCAAGAAGATTCGCTAGCATTGGCAACCAACCCGACGGTGTCGTCTTGGTGTCCCTGCTATCAATCTCATGGTGGTATTCAGTTGGGTATAAATTCGTTTTACATGGTGACTGTTTAACCAGACTGGAGCGCCATATTCGGACGTCGAGTAAACCAGAGCTAAGGCAGATGTTTGTAGGCAGCTAGTTGATGCGTCCCAGTTTGTCCCTCCGAGCTTCTGAATGATGTTGTTTCGTGACTTAATTTTTTAAGCTATTTTGTCTCGATTGGTTTTAAACGATAACCTTCTGTCGAGGGTTATGACAGATATTTCAGAGTGAAGTTGTGGGAAAGTGTTGTGCCATTAAAACGAATTGATCTGCATCTATATGGTAAGGTGAAAACAATACACCTTCGACAAGTTTGGTTTTTGATAAATCTTATTCTAGCGCCTTTTCAAGAAATGTATAGGAGTTGGGGCTAAGACTGAACCCTGTGGCTTTCTTATTTTAGTTTGGCAGTAGTTTTAATGAACTGAAGAGCCGATCACTGAATAAAGCTAGTAAAATATTGCAGATTAAGCTGCAAGACATTTCTTTGTATTACTTCAGGGAGAGTACCTTTTTGCATACCGTTCATAGGCAGCTGACTTAAAACATCAAAACCAATTTTCATGTTCTGGAGAAATAACCTTCTCGACTTCATCTTCAATTTGACAAAGTATTTATTAGTCGTTCAAAAACTTTCAGACATACAGAAAGAAAGGCAATAGATCGGTAACTTGATGCATCCGCTGGATATTTACCTGGCTTTAATAATAAGACGACTTAAGACCTCTTGAAAGGAAACCTCGCCGGCCTAAGTGAAAAATATAAGTAACGAATCTAGCCAGCCATGTTCTTGTGCGGGGTCCACTATGTTTTACAAACTCTGGGTAAATACAATCAACCCCAGCTGCTGTGCCATTTTTGGGCTTTGATAGCAGTTGGACTACTTACGATTCAGAGAAGGGGTGGGAGAATAAGTAATTTGGAAAAGTATGGCTTTGTAGAGACTTGAGATATGAATTGATTTTCCGTTTAAATGGTTTGCTGGTTTGGTTCCATTGGAGGCTATAAGGAGGAGGGAGGATTAGCGGCCCCGGTTTGAGTGTTTCAAGTCGATATTGGATACTGCATTTGACCACTTCGACTTCCTTGCTTCGTCTAAGCTTTTAATATGTTCGTCTGCATATTCTGAGCTTTGATGAGCACGAAAACAGTCTATCGCTGTCTTAATTCTAGCAAGGGGTGTATTCTTTTCGAAAGCCCCTGGGGATACACTTCTACGATTTAGCAATTACTAGGCCAGAGAATCGCTGGACAGCTATCGAGTTTAGCTACGTATTTCAGCTTTTATGATTGCAATTGAAACGCCGATGTTTACAATTGCCGGGCGTTGCTGTCTTCGTGGGTAGTTGTGCAATATCATAATAAAAAAATTTATCATTTTGCGAAGCACTAATGGTACATTTATAAAAATAAGCGCACAATTATGCGCTACGTAATAAGACATACAGAGATGCAGTAAAGTAAGTGAATAAAACCTTAACAAGTTTATAAAAGAAAAAATAACATTTTAAGTGCTACGGTATTCCCTTACTGCGAAGCAGTTTTGTAAGGGAAAATACTAAAAATAACTGTAAAAAACATTCAGTGTGTAAAGAAGAACGCAACGTTTACCAGTTTTTATATGCTTTGAATTAAGCGCTTTTTGTTTCAAAAATGTATTGCTTCAAAGTGGGAACTCACCATATAAAATTCATGCCTTCGGTAAGCGAGATAGTAAGCGAAACTCTTACATTTCTCCCTTATAAACCTGCTTCGTTTGAAGCTCAATTTTTCATTGGGATATATCTCGATTCGAATAGGGGGCTATGATTAACGCTGGAGACGAAGCAAAGGTCTGGGTTGGAGTCTCTATGGTTTTCTGGTCATTGGAAAAGTAAATCTCCATTTGCATCTTCGGTTGCATATCTCCAGAGGCTGTGGCGGCTGTTGAAGTCGCCGCCGTATTCAGGTTGGTTAGTGGCTGCTAAATGTTTATAATCAGGGATTTTGCCTCTGTTGTGTAATATTTGATAAGTGGTATGACTTTGGATTAGGACTACGTCAACGTTTTCATCTATCATTATTCGAGACAGATAGTCAGACTTAGCTTCGCTTTCTATATTTGATTGACATACGAGGTCCTATCCTGATCACATGAGGTCCTATTGATTTTGCTGCTATCACTATTAGTGCTTAGTCGCAATGTTCTCGATTGCGTATGAACTCATCCCCCTGGGAAAAGGAGCAGTATGTGCTTATATACGGGTGCTAGTTTCATTAATTTTGGGCTTGTAGGATTCTTAATTTCTCTGTAGTTGTAGCCAGAAGGTTATTTTCTGTTACCCAGGATGCACCACGTGGAGGAAAATTTACGGTTGCACCCCTGCGACTCTAATTTCTTCTATGCCAGGTTAATAAGGCTTAACTTTAATATTTTGATATTGCTCTTTGAAACGGGCAAACAGTGGCACTACTGGACCAGGCGTTTTTCCGAACTTGCATTCAGACGCTTCTTTTAATTGGCACATAAAAAAATTCCGTTTCAGTAATTGCTCCAGCATTGGCGACGCCCCTTAGACGTAGTATCAAAAGAAATAGCTTGAAAGCGTTTTTTTTTTCTTACATAAAAAACTGTATAAAAACAATGGACATTTTGTATGGGAGCACCCTTAAGGAAGGGAGATAGCGCGTCGGTATGTTGGAAACAAATGTTAGTGATGGAAAATTAAGTGGGGTCGGTAATACATTTTACCCGTCTCGTGGCATTCTAGGCGCCTAAGGGACCAAATTTAAGGACTTCATTGAACCGCCATATTCGTGGGGTGAATGTTAGAAGCAAATATGTTTGAGAAAATGTTCAGAATAAAAAACTAATTGAGGTCGGTTATACATTCTACTCCTAGGCAGTTATGGGACTTTTTCTTCAAAATATTTCTAGCCAGTCAAGGAATGGAGCCGGTAGGTATAATAGAAACAACATTGTACGTGATTGAAAACCACAAACGGTTCGATTTTTCATTCATTTAAATTGGAAGATGAATGAATTTCTTAAAGAAAGAGCACAAAGAAGTTTTTAAGAAAATAGTAAAAAAAAACAAAAAAGAAAAAGATAAATAATATCGATAAAATAAATGAAGTTAATTTTAAATAAAAGTTAATACAATTTTTTTGACTAGTTCTTTATATTGATGTACATATGTGTTACATAAAAAACTTTCAGCCAGCTGTGTGAAAACAAAATCTCGCTAAAGACAAAAAAGTATAATGTAAACGCACTAGATTTTAAAGAAAATTTCACATCAAATCTACTAGATTCCGTTGTATTGTAAGCGATGGGCTGTTAATCAATTTAAATCAGCGTTTAAAAAACTGCAGTCAAAGTAGAAAAATTACCATTTTTTCAACTTCTTCATTTGTCATTAGCCAAAGAAATACTGTTGCTTTTACTTTTGATTCATTAAATATAAACAGTCGCTGGCAAGCCAACTCAAAAAGCGAAAAGTTGTAGACAAATTTTCGTTTTTTGTTTGATAGTTTTTGGTTTCGACTGCAGTTTTTTAAACCCTGATTTAAATACCTACAGCCGTTTCATAACAAAAAGTTAGCCACAGTTTGTACACTACGTACAGCGAGCTTACTAGAGTGACGATAAAGCTTAGCAGCTTGTTGGCACAGAGTTAATTCCTAACAAACTTTTGTCCATCTGCTAACTTTTAATAATCAACTCTGAATTTTAAAGATGCCACATGATATTGCTTAAAATTGCAAGACGTTTTCCATTAATCAACGTTTGTTTTTTAATGTAATTTTATTGTTTTTCTCTCCACACGTAAACATTTTAAGAAGTTTTTAAAACCAAACTAATTAAAAAAAGAAAGCAAATTCAAAAACAGACAGTAAACTAAAAAACACAACAAAATTGTTTGACATTAAACGGCAGTTTTTCACAAGTTGGCAGCTCGTTAACAAGAGTTTAGCAAATCATTATCCATAGTTTGGTAGTGTATTATGAATAAACTTTGTGCAAGCTCCATGCCAAATTTTCCTTATGAATACGGCTGCCAATGTATAGACTTTTATACACTTATCAAACTCTGGGTAACTTTTAATGTCAAAAAATTTTTAGCAATATAATGTGGCATCATTAAAATTCAGAGTTGATTTAATAAAAGTTAGAAGACGGTTAAAAGATAGTTATGAAAAAACGCTTCGTACAGACGGTGGTCAAATCTTACAATGTTGAAATTTTTCTGACAATGGTGCCATTGTCTGATTTAACACATCTGCCAAATGAAAATAGCGTACAATGTTCACACAGTTGCAAGACATTTTTAGTCAATTTTAATGACAACATTGTGAGATCTGACCACCGTCTGTACGAAGCTTAGCTGTGCTTACAAGCTGCTAAGCTTAGTCTACATAGTTAGCAGCTCGTTGTACGTATTGTACAAACTAGTAAAAATACTCATGCTAGCACAAAAACTATACAAAAATTGTTGTTTTTGCTTCTTATTCTGTTTTTGTCAGTTTAAAGGTATATGTATTTAAGAAGGTCTGCGCAAATGGACAGATGTTTTTTTTTGTTTTCTTTTTGAAGCTTTCAAAATTTGTTTCCATTTTGCTTATCCATGTGTATTTTATATATTTGTTTACGTTTTTTGTTTTTTACCACACGTTCATACATGCATACAGAACACGTTCTTCTTTATACATAGTGTAGTAACCCAACAAACCAAAATTATCTAGATATAACTTGTAACAACATAAATCTTTAGCTTCGAAAAATTTTGTGAATACTATAGTAAAAGGCTTATTGTGAATTTTTTAATAATGAAAACTGATTACCTTTTATAATATAGCATCTACAGACAAGCAATACAAAAAGCTAAGAAGTTTAATTACACAGTAGCACATTTTTCAACTTCAAAATCTTGAACCAATTGAGACCCCCAAAATCTGAAAGCTTTTGATGGAAGAAGAAAACCCCTAGCTGGGTTTTGAATTATTAGCTAAGGTTTTTTTTAATTCGGGTTTGAAGTTTTCGACTGGGGGTGGATTTTAGTGCAATTTTTTAAAAAACGTACTGATTCTTAAGTCTATATCTCGCGAACTATCCCAAATATTGCTTGTCTCTGTTCGGCAAATTTTTAGCTCTTAATCAGATCTAAAAATTTTACCTTGAGATAAAATCAAAAAAATAACAACATCTTTCTCAATTACTTAAGCCAACTTAAGCATATTATAGCTGGGCATTAAGTATCTTTTTATAAAATATTTGAAGTGTCCTTACATTTTCACCATTAACAATAAAAATCTATGACGAAATTTTACGTTTTTTGACAGTTTTGCTGTTTTGAGTAAGATGTTGTTGTTTCGAAAAAATCAAAAACGAATTATAAAAAACCTTAGCTAATAATTCAAAACCCAGCTAGGGTCTTTCTTCTACTATCATAAGCTTTCAGTTTTTGGGGGTCTCAATTGGTTTAAGATTTTAGTGCTGCACTGTGTTATAGAATAAGCTTACAGAAAAATGAAAATTGTATTTTTTTTTTATTTATTTCATAAAATATTTTATTTTTAAATTAATGTGCTTTTGTTTTACCCACATATTTCTTGCGGGACTCTTGCCTTTTTTTTGCGAATTGGGAGTATGATTGTGTGACACTTACAAAACTATAGCGAGCATAAGTCATTTGCAATCATATAGGTTAATTTGTTATCTAAACTACTTAAGTGTAAAGCAAGTATGATTTTAAAAAGTATTGTCATGTAAAGCATTTTTAAAACACTCTTTGAAAACTGTTAACTTTTTGTACTTAAATTAGCTTATAATAAATATGCTTATAAGAAGTTGTAGGAAATCTTTTATGCGGCCCCTATTCGTTACGACTTGTTGTACAATTTAATCAAGTTGTACATCCAATTGTTACGTTAGAGGTATGGTTGTTGGGTCATCGGTTGAATAATTGTCATTCAACTCAATTGTATGACCAATTGCAACGTGTAGGGGCCGCATTATGATAAGCTTATATACTGCAATTCAGTTACATTTTGCTTATGGAATGGTCTGCTGGGAAGCTTTTGACAAAGACAAAGAAATTTTATATAAACAAAACGCCTGTTGTTTTTTTTTTTGTATTGTTGTAGAGTTGCGCAGACCTAATTAATGGACCTTGGTTAGTACGATTTTGGTTTTTAAAGGTTCAACTTGTCGAAATAGAGAGAAATATTAAAGAAGAAAAGTACGTGTGCGTGTGTGCGTTTGTGAATTTGGTTAGTGTGTATATTTTTTTCACTTGCAGACAAAGAAAATTTAAAAATGTTGATAATTAAAAGATTTTAAAACAACAAATTCACATAATAATCGCTAATAATTTATTATTTTATCAGGAATATAATATATTAGATTTAAAAAAAAACAACTAAGACGGCCTAAAGTTATTGTAAAAATAAATATGTAAAACCTATTGAAATTTTTTTAACCATTTCATTGATAATTATTTTTTTAAAAAATAGTTGCAGTCTTATTTATTATTCTTTTTAATCTAGGAATTTTATTATTTTTATTTGATCTTCCGCCTTTTAATTGTTTTTCTTTTCTTGGCTTATTTGTTTAAAAAGAAAGATTTGTTCATGACTTACATATTATTTTTTTTTTTATTTGAAGAATTAAGAAAACTCTTAACAAATGGATATGTCATGAAATAAGTAGAAGTTTTAGTGGGCGATATTAAAGGAGCGGGCATTCAATGTAGGTATTTGTTTTCTAATTATTTTAAGCTTTTGTACTGATTTTTTTATAACAAAAAACTTAAATGGCAAATAACCACATAGTAAAAATAATTTAGTAAACACCATATTTTTAAGGACGAGTCGAAAGCGTTTGTTTTATTTTCCTTGTAATATTTTTTTTTTTGTTTATTCTATTCTGTTTATTATCTATGTTTTAAATGAGTTTCTTTTTTAATGATAGAAGCAAATTAAAAGAAGGCAGGGAGGGGGTTGGTCTTTTCCACTGTGTGGTGAGTTTTTTTTATAATATTTTTTTTTTCTATGTTCTCTTGCTCTCTTTGTATTTAACATTTGTTATATTTTACGTTTTTTTTTTTTTTTTATTTTGAACAGCTGAGCTTGTTGACAAAACAAAGTATGGACACAAAACAATAAATATCTGTGGCATTTTAACAAAACAAAATCTTAAGTAAAATTTAAAAAGTTGAAGAAAATGTTGTTAATCATACGAATTTTCATTAAAAAAACATTTCTGTTTACGTTTTTAAAATTTTGTATTATTAACGACATTTTTCTTTAATTTTGGTTTATTTTATTACTTGATAAAAATGATTTTTTCACCGAGTTTTTTTTTAAAAACTTTTTTGCTATCTTATCTCGACTTAAGATGTTTTGTCAAAATGCCACAGATATATTTTCATTAGTAATTAACAAGGCCCTGATTTTTATGCAAATGCATATTTGTTGTCGTCATTCTGAGATTACCATGTATTAAATATCTTTACGAATCAAGAAATTTTCATTAAAATGGCATCGATTTGTTAGTGCATATTTTGCTTTGAAAGTATATTTTGCTCTTATTGCATAATTATGTTTCATAGTTTGAAAAACAAAACATGTTTTAATTGCTTTTTTGCCATGCACCATGTTGCAAAAGAGATAAGAGGCAACTTCGATTATATTTATTCATTGATTTCTTATGGGAAAAATATTTTGTTTCTTCGCGTGTTGCAGCATTTAAAGAGAAGTATTCCAATTTATGTCTTTCTCCACAGCCTTTAACAACCAGGTGGGGAACGTGGTTCAAAGCAATTATTTTTAAAAGTCATATTTAATTCGGAATAAAACAATTAAAAAAAGGTTTTTATAATATGAAAAGGCTTTCATATGTCCTTAGAAAATACAACTTTTTTTTAATCTAGTTATTACTGTTTTAACATTTTAAAAAACGTTTTGAAAACACTTACCGTAAACTTGATTATCCCAAAAAAATGTATTTTAATTACTTATTTTCAATTGCTAAAATACTGTTTAATCAAACGCTCACACTCAATTTTAAGCAATTTAAAAAAGTTTTGTGTTTGTCGCTATACAAACCAATAATAAGTAACGGGATATTAAAACAAAATATATATTTAGTTGATTTGAAGTGTTTTTTTCATCTCAGTATAATAAAAAAAAAGAGAGAAAGAAGAAAATAAAAAAGTATATTTTGGCCAGAAAATATGGATTTTGGCCCAATGTGCAGATCAAACAAGTAGGGACTTTTAGAAATTTAAATTTAATTCCTAAGGTATTTTAAATGGGTAATAACGGGTAAAATCGGTAACCTTATATCGCGTGATCTAACTGAGGTAGACGTAAAATTAAAAAAATATAATTATTGAATCAAAAATTTAATTAATGGTTAGTTTTTAATATTTGTACATTTTGGGTACGAAAAAGGGCAAAAATTTAATTTTGGTATTTTTTTTGGTAAACTTTTTATCTTCTAAAGTAATAAAGATAGAAATAAAATTTAAATTGAGTTTCCCTCTCCTTAAAAAGCTCTCAAACAAATTTCTATACAGCTATTTATGTTTTGCATACAAAAATAAAATTCAAAATAATGTAAATAAAACAATAAGTTTATATGACGTCATGTAAGACACACATTTATTATATATAGTGATGCAGATGTGGATACAGGAAAAGAAAAATTTGATATTTATTCCCACCCCCATACAAACCAACAAAATTTACACCATTTCTATGGAGTTTATGAAAGAAACTTTGCAAAATAGGATGTTTTAGTTAAAGGTTTATACCCCCATTTGGTATACTGTGGGTTAAGTCGATGTGCTTTTGGTGTACATACTAAGTGTAATGCATCTGAACTTCTTAAATTCAACTTTGATTCATCAGAAAAGAGAACATTTTTCCATTGTTTTGTTGTCCAGATGATGTGCTCCTTTGCAAAATTTATCCTAACATGTCTATTTTTCTTGAAATAAAAAGTTTTTTTGCAGTTTTGTATGCTTTTAAGCCACCTTCTACAGCTCGTCTTTGGATGGATCGGAAATGGGGTTTCCGAAGGCCCCAGATATGACGGGGACTTGGTAGATATGTATATATTTAGTCACATACCTATAGTCCGGAATTGTTTGGTATTGAAATTTAGTACGATCGATCCACAAATGGCTGAGATATGAGCAAAAAAACACAACTGCCTCTAGTTTTACCCAAAAATTCATTGTTGTTGTGTTTTATTTTGTTTTTATGTATATCTGGAGAACAGCAAGAGCCAAAAATTCCAAAGTAGGTACAAGCATTTAGGTTATCAATACACAACATCCGACAAAATGTGGGCGGGATTGAACAAGTGGGCGTTGCACAAAGTGGATTTATTTATATATGAACGGAAAAAAGTTTATTTTCTAAAGCAATCAATTTCGTTTCTTAAAATAAGAAAATCCGTAATAATTTCTTGATTTTAACTTATTTTGTTCGTATTTAGTAAAATTTTCTTAAATAAAAAAGATTTTGCTTAAACAAAGCAACATATATGTACATATGTATGTATGTATTTAGAATAAATAATTTTTGCTTGGATGAGATCATTTAATATTTCCTTGTGATTTAGAATATAATTCTTTCCGTTATTATCGCACCAAGGTAAAGGGTATATAAGATACGGCATAGCCGAATATAGCACTCTTACTGGTTTTATATTTTAGTAGTGCTAAAAACTGGTTTCGAGCCATTTTGAGTTAAAAACTTAAAAGAATTATACCGCACCTTTGAATGATAAGTAAGAACTGATGAATATGTGCACATTTTCTCTTTACATTCCAAAAATATTCTTAAATACATAACTGTTTTTTAACTTATCGGAATTTGTTGTTGGCATTATAAAGAAATAAAATAGTAAACATTTCAGTCAATGTGCTTTAGTTTTTTCGCGTTATACCTAGTTGGACTTATGGAAACAATTTTGTAAAAAGGAAAGTTGTTACAGAAAACAAAAGTATTTTTATTATATTTTATGAAAATTTTGTGTACATTCTTTCTAAAACGATGGGTAGTGTAAAGTGTGCAAACTATGCAAAATTGTGCAAAAATACACACATTTGCACAACACATTAGGCCGGGTCGATTTGTATGGATAAAAAAAAAAAAATAAAAAATCGTATAGCAAAAACGTAAACTACATAAAATTCCAAGCGAATTCTCCGAAGAAACCATGGATTTAAAATAAAATTCTAATCCGCGCTCTCGACTTGAAAATTTATATGCCCGCCTTTTCCAAAAAAAATTTAAAAAAATAGCTTTTTCCAAAAAGAAATCGAATTTTCTGAATAAAATTGTTTAGTAAGGTAGTTCTTTTGCACTTTATATTTTTCTACACTCAAAATTTTTTTACATTAAAAAAATATTCACCCAAGTAAAAAAAGTTTGTATATAATTTGATCTATATATATTGTTACGTTACTGCCTTTCAATAACGTTTTGGTTTATTTCCTTTATAAATACAAGTTAACTAATAAATACAAGATAACTAATAAATTCAACTAATTCTTAACTAATAATTACAACTAATTCTTAACTAAAGTTTCTTTCGTAACAATATAATATTGTAACGTTACTGACGCCTGAAGCTAAAAACTTGAAATTTGGACCGGAGGTTGGTCTCTCCCCAAATCGGTCCACTAAGTCGGGATTTTTGGAAATTCGAATGTTTAGGGGGTAAAAAAAGGGTAAAAACAGGTAAATTCGATAACTTTATATGTAAGTCAAAAACTAAAAGAGATACAAAAAAACTGTAAAACTTATCGTTGTTCTTTAGAAAAATAAGCGCACAGGTGTCTGGTACTTTTTTGAAATTCGGCTCTTTTAGGGAAAAAACGGGTAAAACCTGAATTTTGGTACTTTTTGTCACCCCATCTATCTTTTGAACCAATAAACTTAGAAATAAAGCTTAAACCATATTCGAAACTTATAAAAAAAACGAATATTAACTTGGTACTTTTTCGAAATTCGAACGTTTAAGGGGTGAAAATCGTAACTATTTTTGGTACTTTTTTTTTAAAACATTTTTCTCTATTCATTGCCATATTCGTACTAAATTATAGGCCCCACTACAATACTGCAATTTTTGATACTTTAATTGGGGGAAAAAATAGTACCAAAATGGAAAATACGGAAAACTTAATATCTTTCTTCAGCTTTTTGGCTCTACAACTGGTATTTTTTTGATTATCGTTAACATTGGACCTTAAAACATAAAATTCAACATGCAATGTCCTGAGTGGATACGAATCTATGAGGGAACTTTTTGGTACTTTTTGTTCTTTAACTGGTGCTTTTTGAATTTCCGTAAGTATTGGACCTAGAAACATATAATTCAAGATGCAATGTCCTGAGTGAATAAGACACTATAAGAGGAAAGTTTTTAGTACTTTTTTTGTATATTAACTGGTACTTTTTGAATTTCCGGAACTTAAACAAGTTAAAACCTACAAAAATAAAAGTTGGCATACAGATATGTCCACGAAGAAAATGGAGACGCTAACGAAGTAGCGGGTTAAATTCTAGTATTTGATATTTTTATAAGGAACATACATAAAAAAAATTTGCTTTCATAATTTAATTTATAAATACTGAAAACAATTTTTTGAGTATAATATTTTTTTATTGTATTTTCAATCTTTTTATTAAATTCCTTATAAAAAGATTAAATACAAAATTAAATACAAACTTTTTTACTTGGGTGAATATTTTTTTAATGTAAAAAAATTTTGAGTGTAGAATAATATAAAGTGCAAAAGAACTACCTTACTAAACAATTTTATTCAGAAAATTTAAAAAAAAAATCGACCCGCCGCACATAGGGGTTTTTTGCCAATCTATCCGGACATTACTTTTTGTTTTAGCTTATATTTCTTGTTAAAAGTTAATGAGTGCCCCTAGATCGATGAAACTTGGCAGAAATAGGTGTTATTGTCATAGGCAGGTAAACCTCAAATATAAATAAAATCGGACTAAGGAGAAAAAGTTCCCCCTAAAAGAACTAATCCAATCTCTGAAAAATGCAATTTTTTTTTAAGTTTTCCCATACTTTTGTTTGTGCAAATGCAACTTTTAACGCCGGCGAAAGTTAAAAAACCTAAAATTGGTCCCAGGAGATCGTAAAATTACACTTTCCGCCCACGCCCCCCTTTTGTGGGCGGTTACATAAAATAAAATTTAAAAAAAAATTAAATATTAAAAGAAATAGATTACTAACGCCTTAATACTATAAAAATTAAATTTTTTAACTTTTATGAGCAGGGGGAGGTATCCCTCCAAACCCACCCCCCGGAACCAACATGTCAAACATTTTTTTTTTGCTAATTTCCAAAAATATTCGTTTTTAAGATTTTATGAGACTTTTATGTATTTCATAGTATTTAATTTAACTGAAAATAATTAAATTGTTCGTAATTATAACTTATCTATAATAGTAACAACAAATTTTATTTAAAATAATAACAACTAATTTATTTAAAATAACTTCTCTTTTGCACTACGATGATGATGAGTGCTATGGTTCTTCTTCGTCTGTTTCTTCAAAATCCTCTTCCGAATCTGAATTCTCTTCAGAGCCAAGTACAGGTGGAAGCATAAAAGAAATTGCTTCTTTCGTAAAGGGTAATGACTTTTTTTTGAGTTGCTCTTATGCTAGTAATCAGTGGGTCAGAACTGAGCAACAGTCTATTTATAATATCTTTGTTACACTGAACCCTCGAAAACTTTTTAGCTAAGTTCTGCCTGTAAAAAATGTTTACTTCGTGCCTCAGACGCTTCTTCTGATAATAGCCCGATAGGCAACAATCCCTCGCTCATTATAGTTGCAACATGTATTAAAATGTTGTGCATTGTAAGTGTCATAGGATGCCAGGAATATAGAGTAACGTAAAGTTTTGCAGTGTCTAAGCAATAATTGGCAAACTCGTGCAAATGGATTTTGTGACCACTTGTAATTTCTTCAATAATAACTTTGATTCGGTAAATTAAATCAAATTCAATTCCAGTTATTTCTGCAGCTAATTCAGGATTGGAAAAAAATCTTCTGCTGGTGTTACCATCGTTGCTGTTTCCAAATCCAGTCTTCGGTACATCCACTTTTAGCCCTAATTCACTTCTAAATTTTTCTTGGATAGTTTTTTTTCCTCTCTTTAACAATAGTTTTGTCCTCATCCGATCTTAATTGCCACATTTTCACTGTGATTTTATACGATAGGTGTAATATGCTCTCAAATAGACGAAGTCTGGCGTGCTCCATAAAATAACGTCATGGTTAAAAATCGTTACTTACTGTTTCGCACATTCCTTTTTTTACACAGGTAATATTAGTCTTAGATGTAATAATTTAAATAAAAAAAATCTACGTACAACCCAAACATTTTATGACTGACGAAAGGGTTTCTATCATATGTACCTATGCAAGATGAGCAAAAATAGAAAAAAGGTGAAATTTTCAAAAAATCATAAAAAAAAATGGCGCAACAACGCGCAACGTTTTTTTTTTTAATTCAAAAGTAGAGATTTCAAATTTTATCGTGATGTATAACATTTTTAAGAACTCAACTGGCTTCACCTTCAAAAACTTTTAAAATTTTTTTTTTTACAAAAAAGTGAACAAAAAAATCGTTTTTTTTAATTTCGAACAAATTTTTTATCATAAAAATTTCTAATAAAATTTTTCTAAAAATTTTTGAAAGTAGCTGTATATATAGTCTTTCACAGAAAAAAAAATCATTGTAAAATCTTTATTCGTTTACACACAAAAAAATATATTGTAAACCTCCCAAAACCGTAAAAAGGAAATTAACACGCATGCAATTTAATCAACTTTCCTGACTTTCACAGTGTCCCAAAACCACAGATTTCAAGCAAAAGACTTAAAAATTCACTATACAATGCAGAACTTTGTTGTCTGTCGAGCTGCGTACTTAAATTTTTCCATTTCTTAAATTAAATTTTTTGCCTAATGTCCGGCTAGATTGGCAAAAACCCCTATGTGCGCCGTAACGTACATACATATATGCAATTTGCTTTATTTTAGTTCGTTTGCAATAAAAAAAACCATGGTCAAAAATAGTATTGCATATTTTCTCAATTGCAAACAATAACATTTGTTAAGGAAACTTATAAATTGAACATTTTCGTGGGTTTTAATATCAATAATAGAGTTTAATTTAAATAGTTAACTTAAAAAGAAAAAAATTAATTTTAATACGCTTGTGTAAAATTGTAAACAAATGCAGATTTCTGACAGTGCTGGAAGACGTTTTTGATGCTGCAATTCTGCTTATTCACCTACCAATTCAACCAGAAATGGGCTTCATCGGAAAATAAAATTTTGTATGCAAATTCAAAATCAATATCAATTTGTGCTTCAGCCCATTCGCCGAATTATTTTGATTAAAAATTTCCACAATTTGCACGCGTTGCTCTGGTGTAAGTCGATCCATAATGAAATGTCAAAGCAAACTAAACTATCAGCTGTTAAATGGGTGGTCAAATAAAGCCGTGATGCTAACTCAAAGTTGCATCACTCCAAAAAAACGCCCTTTACATATTCATATGTAAGAATTTTATAAACGTAGATAAATACATATGTACTGTGTTTATGGATGACTTAAATGTACATATATTTTGCACAAAATGAATAAAATTATTGCCGTAAATAGGGCTGCATTTCTTCAAGAAGGCATCGAATCTTCCATGTATAGTATTTATTGTGGTTGGTATATTTTCATTAATGGGGATCTAGTATTCCCCAGAAAAATATAAATACATTAAAGTCACTACGGCGAATGTTTTTTACAAAATTAATTTTCTTTGTTTCTTGAGTGTGTTTTGCCTACCATTTGTTGTTTTGCCAAACCCATCTGGTACGTTTGTACCATTTTTTCTTTAAAAATGATAAATTGCTCTAATCTATATAATTTTGCTAGATCTTTTTTAAAAAATAAATATGTGCATGTAAATATCGATGGCAAGGAGAAAACTTAATTAAATCTGTAAAATTTTTAATAAGATTAATACCATTTGGCATTTGTCTACCAAAATAAACAAACAAAACGCTTTATTGAAAAAAAAATTGAGTTTTTCTTTTTTTTTTTTTTTAAGCTGTCGGTCGATATGTATGTAAGAATGTATGTATCAGTGACTTAAGCTTTCCTATACAAATACAGACATGTTTATAGAACATTTTCGGAATGCTGCCATTCTATTGATTTACAACTATTTTGTTTGTTTAGTAAAATATAAAAAGTAGTAAGAAATAATTTACAAGTTCGAACAATTTGTACTGGGTATTAGGATTTGTTTTACTATTTATTTCAAATTAACTGAAGTTTTTTTTTATACCTTATCGAAAACCAAAACTCCCTTTCAAATTAGCAACATAATTTTTTTTATTTAAAAGACTTTAATATGGAAGTTTTTTTTGATACCGAAAACCTGTCCTTAGGTGATGTCAAAAACGGAACAAGTTTTTGGGGGTCTTTCAAATCTCTAAGTTCGAATTTTAAAAAATGTTATTTAACAAAATCGAAAAAATTAAGATTTTCACGCCAGGGACTTGTTAATATCCATACATATAAGTATATTTATAAATGGAGTACTTTTTGTACTCAGCCACTACATACAAACAAAAAAAAAAAAAAACACTCAAACATCGCGGCACAAGTTTTTTCTCATTACAAAAATAGGTCATCATTCACACTTATGGAATATTTTATGTTAAAATTGTACGTACAGTTCTAATATGACGACCTACTAACCTCAATTTTAACATAAACAAAACATGCTGCATACATACAATCACACATGTTCATTTTACACCTTCCTTCACCACAATCTTTGCATCCCCCACTATATTTGGCCTCTTACCTAGTGACTGACATGCGAGTATTTTCATACGCTGCAAAAAAAAAAAAAAACAAAAATATGCACGTTTAACAAGAAGAAAACATTGACGTCAATGTGAATTTCAAAATGCATTTTCATTATATGGGATTGTATGCATGTATGTAAGTATTATGTATGTTTATGCATTTTTGCAATTAACCAAATTTAGTTTTAATTTTTGACATTTTATTTAATTAATTTAGTTTTTTAATTTTTCGGATAAAGAAGTCGATTTTCAAGAAGATTTACAAAGAATACGAAGTCGCTTTTAGGTTCTACATGAAATCAGTACATGAAGTTTTTCTTAAGTTTTAATAAGAAATACTAGAATTTATTTCTTGAACATTAAGATTATTGTTTTATTTTGTTTTTAATTCTAAAATTGCGTATTTTTAAAAGGAAGGATTTCTTATGCGCCCCATACACGTTTCCATTCAATTGTCAACTGAGTCTTTCAACTGAATTGATGCTTGGCCACACACTTTATCCACTGAATTGAAAGATTTTAAATTAATTTTAAAATTTAATGAAATAAAAGACAATTTTTAAAATACTTAACTTTTTTTTTGCAAAAGAAAACTACAAACATTAAAAACTCACTGTTTATTGTTGATGTTTTTGTTTAAACTTTGATATTGTTACAAGTAGAGCTGTTGCTTATGATTCTTATACGCTTAACAGTTTTATTTGGTTTAATATCTTTAGTTTTTCCAAAATGTTTATGGATGAAGTTTCCTGATGATCTGGCCTAAGCAACCAGTGAAATGCGCATAGGAATAGCTTATTCCATCAACAATAAATTTCAAGTGTTTTTATTAAAAATAAAAACTGGGAATTAAGCACGAATAACAAAATCTTTTAAATTAAAATTTTGTATTCCCAAGAAATTACTTTTGATAATAAACTGGCAAGTGCACGGCCTAAAAAAACTACCTGGCAACATGCTTTTGCAAGTTGTTTTTTGCATTTTGTTTTTTCTTAACCTACTTACAACTACAATTAATGTTGGAAGAATTCCAATCAATTGTAGTGGGGAATGTAAGAAGAGATAAACTCACTGTTTATTGTTGATGTTTTTGTTTAAACTTTGATATTGTTACAAGTAGAGCTGTTGCTTATGATTCTTATACGCTTAACAGTTTTATTTGGTTTAATATCTTTAGTTTTTCCAAAATCTTTATGGATGAAGTTTCCTGATGATCTGGCCTAAGCAACCAGTGAAATGCGCATAGGAATAGCTTATCCCATCAACAATAAATTGCAAGTGTTTTTATCAAGAATAAAAACTGGAAATTAAGCACGAATAACAAAATCTTTTAAATTAAAATCAAAATCTTTTGATTTTTCTTTAACCAACTCGACAACCGTCAAACTAATCAATTGACAAAGCCATACACGCTTTGATTTGGACAACAACCGACTCAGTTGACAATTGAATTGAATCGTGTATGGGCTGCTTTAGCCTAATCGGATGACAATAGGTGTGTTCGCTTACTTTATTAGAAGACATTTGCAACGAGAGTAAATTTAAAATTGCCAAACTAGCCAGTTGACAGCAACCAGCTGTAAGATACAAGATTCTGTCTTAATTCAATTGTTTTGAACTATTTGCACTTGGTTATTGTGTCTAAATTTAAGAAAAATATATACGGGTATGTTCTAGAAATCGAAATAAAGTGCATTTAGAATTGAACAAAGTTTAAAAACGACGAAACTAAAATTAGTTTAAATAGAAAATATTTCTTTTAATTTATTTCATTACTTTAGTAAATAATTAAACTTAAAATCTCGATCGATTTCAATTTCAATTCATTTTGATTTCTAGAACATGCCTGATAGTTTGTGCTATTAAAAAACAAATAGAATAACCATAAATGTTTTTTCTTTACATTTGGTAATAAATTATTGATCATAATTAGCCCGTAAGGAAAACAAAAAAACTCAATAAAAATATTAAATAAACATTGATCACAAAACAAAAATATTAAAAAAAAGACCTTTAATATAAAAATGATGGTAATTTTTACACATTTTCAAAAGTTGGTTTTGTAATAAAAAACATGAAACAGGTGTTTGGATAATTCTTCAATTTCAAAAATAACATTGTGTGACAAAATTTAATTTTTTCTTTTTGGCAGAAACGCCACTATATATCTTTTATTCTAGAGACAAAACTATGTCAAACTGACTATGATTTTTCATTTCCTGACCTTTTGTCCTTTTTGAAGAATTAAACATTTTTCAGGAATACTTTTTTTTAATATTTTTTTTAATATACATAAGTATCTAAAATTTTTTAGCAAACTTGGTACCAAATAAAAGGGAAGTCTAGAATTTTAAAAAAATTTCCTTTTAAAAATATATCCTTCCATATCCTTTAAAGTTTTCATTAAAAATTCGAAATTGTGTAATTTTATTTCTTGTACGGCCAATTTCACCAAGTTCAGAAGGGGCCTAATTCGATACTGAACGAATTGAAATTATTTTTTCAGTATTGTGAAATTCAAATTATTGCTTTATAACACTAAAAAACAATTCTGATTCGTTCAGTATAGACTGAAATAATTAGATATTAAATTGCTTTAGAATCGAGAAAGTACTCAATCACGACTGGCAGAGTCAGGCTCAGTTACAATTAACTATCAGTCATAACTGTCAAAAACATATTGTTAATTGGTTAAAGTTAAAGTAATAATTAGTTTTAACAGAACTTGGTGAAATTGGACGTTAGTTAAGAAGGTGTGATCGTTTTTTCTCGGTACAATATTAATTTCTTTGTATTTCTTTCTCTGTTATTTTTCCCTACGCTTGAAATTTTCTGAAACAATCCCTGCAAAAATGGAAAATTCTGCTATGGGCATCCCTGCAAACAATACGTTTAACAACCGCCTCTGAGTGTGAGAGCAACCAGCACACACAGGTAGCCATTTGAGTGTATAATCCGGCAAGATTAAACATTCGCCCCTTGCTCAGGAGCTACCAAGCCTTCGCCGCTTTTGAAAAATTGCAAGTATGCGAATGCAAATAGCAATAAAAAGCGAATAATTTGCAAATGCGAAAGCGAAACCAAATAATCGCCGAATAACTAATTGTTTCTCTAAGCATAGTTGAAACAGCGAGGACCCATATGGGCAAATCCCAGAAACAGTCCATCAACCAAAAATTTTTCAAATGAATTTTTTTTAATGCATTATAAGACTAAATGTATAATTTTATTTTTATATTAAAAAATATGTATTTCAATGTTTATATATCAATCAGAAAACGCGTGCGAATGTAGAGTTCGTCGCGCAGGATTTGCCCATATAGCAAATTTAGGTGATTTTGTTTTGAATATTCGGAATGTTGGCGTAACATGTATTTAAACCAGTGTTCGAAAATAAACACTAAATATCCCTCCTTAATTTGCGGTTCGGTAGATTTGTGGAAAACACAAACGCTAATAGTGTTTGTGTTAAAAAAAAATAACGTTTCCCTGTTTGTCACCTTTCAAACACAAAAATAATACTATTCTTATCTAACTCAACAAAAAGATGAGAACATTTAATTCCGTACGGTTTTTTTTTTAAACTGGCTGGTAAAAATAAACCAAAAATTTTTTACAAAAACAAATTACATATCGTCAGCTCATTATTGGTTTGGCGCATGTGCCAAAAAGTCGGAGTAGAGAAACACGATAAAGATGGTGTACATGAAGATTTCTCAAAATGTATACGATATACATATATTCTTCGCTGCTTCCGGCACATGTTTTGAAGAAAAGTGTACATTTTTGTCAACTGTCATGAATGAATTTAGAAGTAAATAGTATTTTATTTAAAACTGAAAACTATTATTTTGTGCCGCATACGCCACTTTTCTAAAAATACTTTTAAAAAGTAGCTTTTTGTGCTGCATACGTAAACACATTGCTATGCATTGCTCAAATAAAGCTTTTACGGTAACAATCTAATAAAAAATCCACATTAATGATTTTTTTTCTTGTATTTGGAAGAATTTTGTTTTATTGAAGAATTTGAATACTTAAATAACTTTAAAATAGTTTATATGGAGCAAAATTAATACTTAATATCTCAGAAACCACAAAAAATTTCTCGAAACAGGTTTTGAATTTAGAAAGGCGGTATTAAAAAAATATATTTCTCATACCTAACTTTTTTAAAAATGGTCGGTAGGTCAAACCAATAATGAGCTGACGACATATGAAAAAAAAACAAAAAGCCAGCAAAATAATTGTATACAAACAAAACCTATAGGCTGCTTTCCTAAAAGTTTGTTCACAATGTATCAATCCCGCTGCTAAAATTTTTTGTTTGTTCATTTTTTTATCAATGTAAAAAAAAAACATTATAGAACATTAAAATAAAGGGTGTTTTTTTAAGCCCGAAAGAACTTGAAATTGTAAAAAATAACACAAAAAATTAAATTGTAATCAAAATTTTTTTTTTATTCGAAAGATCAATACGTGACATTAACGTTTGAAAATGATTTCGGGCATATGGGCACCGCGGCTGTTCTTGACGAAGCGCATTCTGGACGTCCAATTTTGGGCCACTTTTTCGAGCACTGCTGGCCGTATGTCACGAATAACACGAACAATGCTGTCCTCCAAGGCGTCAATTGTTGCTGGTTTATCAGCATAAACCAGTGACTTCACGTAGCCCCACAGGAAATAATCGAGAGGTGTCAAATCGCACGACCTTGGAGGCCAATTGACAGGTCCATTTCTCGAAATCAACTTATCGCCAAATTTTGATTTCAATAAGTCGATGGTTGCGTTCGCCGTATGGCACGTAGCGCCATCCTGTTGAAACCCCATCTCCTCCGGATCAATGTCATCCATATTTTCAAACAAAAAATCATTGATCATGGTGCGGTAACGATCTCCATTGACCGTAACGCGAGCTCCGGCCTCATTTTTGAAGAAATAAGGTCCGATGATGCCACCAGCGTGAAAACCGCACCAAACGGTGCATTTTTCTGGATGTAATGGAGTCTGTAGGGTCTCTTGTGGATTGGTCTCGCTCCATATGCGGCAATTTTGCTTATTAACAAACCCGTTAAGCCAAAAATGCGCCTCATCGCTGAAAACAATTTTGCGATAAATTGTCGTCTATAAGTTGCGCGAATCGACGACTGATTTTCAAAGTAAATTTGGATAATTTCGTAGCGTTGTTCAAGCGTGAGTCTATTCATGATGATTTGTCAGAGTATACTGAAACGATAAAAAAAAATATTTCATCAAAATTTAATTTTTTTGTGTTACTTTTTACAATTTAAAGTTCTTTCTAGCTTAAAAAAACACCCTGTATAATGTTTGTCTACAGTTGTCAATAGATATTGATCCTTTGTGTGTGAACCGAACGCTAAATAATGTTCTGTTTATTTTCGAACAGTGATTTATACCGATATAATAAATGAGATATATAAGATCGACAAAAATTGCATTTTTAACAATGATAATTTTTTTCATTTCTTTTTAAAAAAATTGTAAAAAATTATATGTATTTATTATATATTTTTATTCTTTTTTTTCTATTTTTATAATTACAGAGTTATCAAAATATCATAACAAGTTGTATACTGAGGAAATAACCACGCTGTAGTACGTGGTTGTTGTGTTGAGAGACGGATAAATCTTGTGATAAACTACTCATCAAAATCATCAGCTACCCTGCAAAACATCCTCTTATACGCTTACAAGAAAACAATTATTTAATATATTTAGCAAAATATGTCCTCACCAAGTGCTGGCAAACGTCGCATGGACAATGATGTCATCAAATTGATAGAATCAAAACATGAGGTTACAATTATAGGTGGTCTTAATGAATTTCATGTAAAGTTCTTTGGTCCTCATGGGACACCGTACGAAGGTGGTGTCTGGAAGGTTCGAGTCTACCTGCCCGACAATTATCCCTTCAAATCACCCAGCATAGGTTTTGTAAATAAAATCTATCATCCTAACATAGACGAATCGTCTGGCACTGTATGTCTGGACGTTATAAATCAGGCCTGGACAGCCTTGTATGATTTGTCAAATATTTTTGAATCATTTTTGCCACAGCTGCTCACATATCCAAATCCTGTAGATCCCCTCAATCGTGATGCAGCCTCTCTGTATTTACACGAACCCGAAGAATATCATCGTAAAGTAGCTGATTATGTACAACGTTATGCCACTGAGGAGGCTTTAAGAGCCGCTCAAGTTGAACGCGAAAGTAGTGATAGTGAGTCCAGTATGTCCGACTATAGTGAAGATGAGGCAAGAGATATGGAGTTATAATACCGGTTTATGTTTAAGTTAATATTATAAATTTGAAAATAATTGCAATAATTATATAGATTACAATTTTAATGAAAAAAAAAAACGTAATAATGAAAAGGAAAGCAAAAAACAAAACAAAGCAAAGGAAACCAACCATAAACAAAATAAGATAAATAAATAATTTTAACAAAAAAACAAACACTAAATCACAAACAGTACAGAAAAAAATTATCCTCCCCCTCTACTAATACAACAAATAGTTAAAATAAACAAATAATTACAATACTTATTATGAAGATTACCTTAGCCAATCAATCAATTAATTTATGGAAAAACACAACAAATGCTGATACAAAAAAAACATTTTTAAATTAGAGACAAAACAGAATACAAAATTAACAACAATAAAAACAAACAAAAAAAAAAAAACACAAATTTGTAAAACACAACAACTTATCTTTTACACAATAATTACCGTCACCACCTCCTTAAATCTAAAATCTATCTACCTAAAACATTACAAAACTAACAATTTACATTGCGAACATACATACATGCATTCATACCTACACAAAAACTACAACACAACGACCAACATTTTTTCCCATCTCCTTACAATTAAAAATTATATCTATTTTTTCCAATAACTTTTACAAATTTATTTCAAATTCTAAGTTTTTTTTTATTAATTATTTTTTTGGTTAAAATTTAAGTTTTATTTCTGTTTGGTTGCTTTACTATGTATCTTCCCTTAACTATTATTAATAATTGTATTAACTGTAAGACATTTTTTGTTGTAAAAATTAAAAAGCAACATTTTCTCCATTTGTTCTCTCTCTCTCTCTCTTGCAAAATTTTATTTTTTATTCTTATTTAGCCTTTAACAACTTTAGCGTGTAATTAATAATAAAAACA
The DNA here is from genome assembly GCA_963931875.1 of Pollenia griseotomentosa. NCBI lineage: Eukaryota > Metazoa > Arthropoda > Insecta > Diptera > Polleniidae > Pollenia > Pollenia griseotomentosa. The sequence continues at coordinate 16,706,299 of OZ007563.1, read as the reverse complement.
AACAAACAAATAATATAAAATTACGTTTAATAAATATATAAACATATTTTGAAATTAAAGTTTAAGAGTTAAGTAAATAACAATAATATAAATATATATAAAGAAACTAAAGAGAAAAGTATTTCAAACTATTGCTTTGGAATTTTGTTTTTTTTTTTTACAGAAAAAAGGAAAAAGAATATAAATGAAATGTGTAGTTATGGCCATATAATTTTAACTAGATTCGAAATTCTCTTAAAATTCCGTACGTGTTAACCACATCAAATGCATAAAAAGCCATAACTTATAAAAAGAGACAACAATTTATGAATTATTTTAATTTCTTATTAATTAATTACTTATGATAACAATATCCGATTAATTAAGAATTTGATTAATCAAATGTTTGATCAACAACAATTTTGATTAATCGATTGATCGCACATCCCTTTCTAGGATTATTATAAAAAAAGGCTTTATAAATTGAATTTTAACTTAAAAAAAAAAAACATTCGAACAATCTTCTTTCTAACTTAAACATTTTTTTATATGCCGTTAACATTACAAAGAAATCTAGTAGATTTGATATAAAATCGTCCTCAAAATCTAGTGCGTTTATATTACACTTTTTTTTTAAATTAAAGAGATTTTGTTTGCATAACAAAAACAGCTGAATGGAAGCTTTTTGTGCAACACATACTTGAAAATTTGCATTTACTTTAATTTATACTCAAGCTCATTTATTTTATCAATATTACTATTATTTAACGTGCTACTTCGTGAGCGTCTCCTTTCTTTCGTGGACTTAATTATATGCCAAAGTTAATGTTTCTAGGTTTTTCAGAAATCTGCACCTATAATTTTATGTTTCTTTGTTCAATGTTATAGAAAATTCAAAAAATAACACTTGTAGAACGGAAAAGTAAAGAAAGAAATTTATTTCCTCTTTTTGAAACCTTTTTCTCCCCATTGAAGAAATAACGAATTTAAAAATTAATGTAAAATTAATAAATATCCGGATATACAAGCACATATTGTTGTTGTTTTTTCGTTTTATTTGCGTTTTTTTCCTATTTTAAATTGTTTTTATGCATTAATACTTAAAATAACGGGTGTTTTAGCAAAGACTTGTGCATTTTTTCTTTCATGTATGAACACACTATGCAACAAGCAAAAATTTCCTGAGTTACCACTATATGTTTTTGATCCGGTATAGTCACCTAACTGCAAAAATCATTTTAAAATTCTATGGTAAGGTTTTTTTTTTAAATTTTTTTTCTAAAATTTGAGATTTTTGAAGAGGCTTCTCCATACATCTTGTCGTAACTTTGGAGCGATGTCCTCGATTTTGTTATGCAATACGTCAAAAAATTTAAAATTACACCAGATTTAAGTCTTTCTTATATCATTTTTTAATTGTGTCATTAGTTTTGAAGTTATTGAGGCACAAGTGGAAACATTTTTTATTTTTTTTTGTTTAATTATAAAATTTTTGAACTCAAAAAATTCATAAAAAATAAGATGTATGGAGCATCCTTTCAAAAATCTTAATTTTTACAAAAAAATTTTTTTTAAAAAAACCCTTACCATAGAATCTATTATAATGATGATTTTTGCATTTAGGTGACTATAGCGGATCAAAAAAATATAATAGTGGTTATTCAAGGAAAAAAAAACTTCCTATTTGTTGTATTGTGATATTTACAAAAAGTCACTATTTAGCAAAACTTTTTAGTTGCTCGTCGTTACTTGAACTGCGGTTGACGTAAGGGGTATTAATAAAAAAAATTACCACATTCATTATCTGATTTGTCAAATTTTATTCAAACATCAGAATATGTTAGAAAACACTTTTAGTGAGGAAGGATATCATGAAGTCTGAAAGCGATATGATAGACACTCTGAGATAGAATTTTTAAAATTCAAAAAATACCTGTACCCATGTTCTGTAATTTCAGTGAGAACTTCTCGCATCTAAAAGATGTGAAACAAAATATTCCATCGTTTCTCGAAAAGTGAAAAAAACTGTGTCTATAACTCATGTCGAAAACTATCAAAAGAGTTTACGTCGTTACGTTATTAATGTCTTAACATTGCACTCGAAGCCGATGCGAAATTGCAGTCGTTCAGAACGCCAGTCGCACATCGTTGACGGCGACCAAAATTTACTAAAATTGCTGCTTGGTTTATTTTCAATAAAAACCCGATATTATTGGTTTCTGTGACACCTTAAACCGACATTAATTTTAGTTCGAAGAAAAAACCGACGATATTGGATTTCATGACATCAACGTATTTTTTTGTCGGTTTCAAATCCAATACCGATAAGATTGGTTTCTATGACACCCCTGATTATAATTTGCATTTTTAATTGTTTTTTAGTGTTGAAATTTTTTCTCGCCCCATTTTCATTCGTGAGTTTATTTGACAGTTCAAAGCGGGAACTTTTCACAGTTTAGTGAGAAAAAGTGCTGTTTGTGTTAATATATGGCATTTTTGTTTCATTTCAAACATTTCAATCGAAAAGTTTCTCGACGAGAGAGATACAGAACATGGGCACTGGGTATGTAGCTGTTGACAGGTTAAATTAATTTTAAGTTGTTTAAAATAAATTCTCGTTTGAATTTAACTAATAATATGTTGAGTGTAGGCGTATTAAAAATAATTTTCAAACGAACTGTGTCAATTTTTCCCGAAAAGTGAAAAAATAAAAAGTTTGAGTTGAGTTGAGTGACTAGAAACAATTTTACACTTATATTGTTTTTTTCTTCCGGGTTTTTCGAAAGTGAGCGTTATTTCAGCAAACGGACATAGCATAATAGACTAAGAACTTGTCAAGGACTCAGAACGGAATAACCAACACAGCACACCATCATTCAGCACCAGTAGCGGAGGGCATAAAAATCGCAATGTTTACCATGGCGTATGAGCGTCTTTGAATCATTTCACAATTGTTTATAACTCATACGTCCTGCCTTAATGCAGATTTTCTGCTTTTACTTTAATTCAATAACAGCTTGATTTTATTTCTAGGTATATTTGTTTTGTCAATAAATTTTTTTCTGTATTAGTGTTAATATTGCATGTTACTTCCATCGACCTGCTTACCTGCCTTAAAAACTTATTTACCAAATTGTCATCACGTTTCGCCAATGACTTTTTGTGACAAAAAAAAAATATAAGAACTCTTTATTATTTTGTTTTGCAGGGCATTTAAAAAGTTATTAAAATGTATCATTTATGCCATGGTTACGTTTTTCCTTGTGGCTTGTTCATAAATTGTTGGAAATCAGTTTAAAACTTGCAAGTGTGGTGTGTAAAAGATTATGGGTAATAAGTTCTTTCTTCAAGAAAATTCTTTTTAAATTAAGAAAGTTTTATTTATAAAGAATTTACACATAATTATTTTTTTTTTTTAATTTACAAAGTTTTTTCATTTGTAACCAGAAATAAAAAATACACAAAAATAACCAGAAAATAAAAAATACACAGAAAATTAATGTGCGTAGAACAAAAATTTAATTTTAACAGCTATTAAAGAAAATTGAGATATTTAGTGGTTTTTTTTCTATAATTTATTTTCGATACCCTTCGGACATCATTCTCACTAAAAGATGTCTAACAATAGCATGGACATAACTTTACAATTTCATCACATTCAGTATTGCACCAAAAAACATCGATCGAAATATCGATAAAAGTTATATAAAAAACTTAATAACTAGCCTCGAGTTTAACACAATATTTAACATTTTTGGAATATATCGAAAGGTAGAAATAATACTCATATAACGATATAAAAGATATCTGTGGCATTTTGACAAAACATCTTAAGTCGAGAAAGGAAAGCAATAAAGTTTTTAAACGAAAACTGGGTGAAAACATAACTTTTATCAAATTTATAATAAAAAAATTTTGAAAAAGTAAACAAAAATGTTTTGAATGAATGAAAATTTGTGTTAATCATACAACATTTTTTTCAACTTTTTAAATTTGACTTAAGAAGATGTTTTGTCAAAATGCCACAGATATTAAACATGTTAAATTTTAAAAAGTTTCCGGTAGTCAGCATCTTTTTGTTGTACGTTGAATATTAATCTTTTCCAAAATTAAAAAATTTCTAGATCTATATAAAAATAAGTGAACTGATTAAATTTTGCAGGAGAAAATTAATAAATTTTAACTTAGTCCCTCTTTAGACAGGCAAAGTTGAATTTGACAAAGTTTGTTGAATTCTCTTTGAAACTTTGTTTGATGTTTAGACACGCAAAGTTTAATTTGACAAAGTTTTCTTTTGTTTGAATACAACATATAAACAGCGTTGCCAGAATGATGACTTCATCATATTTTTGATTATTTTTTTTTGATTTTTTTTTTAGAAATTTTTCGTTTTGTACAATTATATCGCCAATGTTTATGTAATATTCGAAGATGGCACAATATATTGGCAAGAATCAAAATTCTTTTGATTTTTATTGCACAACGCAAAGAAGTGCAATACACTGTGAAATGTGTTGGCAACAATACACGATGTTGGCATGCTTTAAAGGTAATGTTTTCTTTTTAATAAGAGTTGCGCCATATTTTAATTGAAACCATTGTGCCATTTATTGAATATTATAGAGAAATAAAGAAATAATATGGCGAATAACATAAACAAAAATATTGTAATTGGATGGGGCTCTTTAAATCCATTAAGTTGTCAAACCTTTTTTCGCCTTCTTTTTTTAAGAAACTATTTAGTATTAAAATTAAATGTATAAATTAACCCTTAAATGTGATGTAGATCTACTGTTAAAACCTTCATATCTCTTGATGTGGCAACATTTGCAAAGTTTTTTTTTTACATTTTTAATTCCCAAGAACTTATTTACCGTTATCCTGTGCAACTAGAAGCTCAAGAAGTTTATTTTATTGTGTGTAACGATATTAATAGGAACAACTCATTTTGTGTATATTTTCATTTTGGTGTGCGTTTAAAAGTGTGATTTTATATATAAAAATAACATGAAATAAACCAGAAAAATTGTTTTTGGAAAGAAAAAAGGTAATAAAACGTATTTTATTTGTATTTGTTTACATTCTGATGATTTTGTGCATAAAAACTTGTTTTAAATGTGATGTAGAAATACATCAGTATGCAAAATCGGTATGCAAAATAACACAAGATACGACCTGTCATAGACCATCTTAATGAAGCATTTTGATCTATACCCATTGATCAACGCCTTTATATAGACGAACAGCTGTGTTTTACAAAAAAAGTCCATTTCTCGCCGGATATGCATACCGTTTCGAGGTATACTCCGCTCAGGCCAGAGTTAGGAGTAACGAAAAATGTCGTTTACGGTTACTGCGAATGAAAAATAATAATATGTGTTTCTCGATAACTTTTATGGCTCATTGCCGCTGGCATATTATTTCGCAAAACAAGGTTTCCGTTGCGTTTGAACCATTCAACAAAACAGATTGCCCAATTATCGGCTTCCAGATAATAGGGATGTTATAAAAACTTGATTTTAGAAAGGCGTCGTGAAAAGACAATAAGGTGGTTACCATCTGAATGTCGCCAGCTCATTATTGGTTTGGCGCATAGCATGGTTAAACTACCAACATATCATGGTAAAATTACCATGATATGCGCCAAACCAATAATGAGCTGACGATATGTATATTGGCTCTTGACCTGTAAGCAGTAAAATTCGGTATAATAAACGACCAAAACAAAATAAGAATGTACATAATCCAAAAGTGGTGGAAGACTATCAGCCCAATTATGATTAAAAATTCCCCGGGAGTTTTTTCCCTTTTCCCATTTTTACAATTGAATTTACATAGGAAAAATGGGAGAAGGGAGAAAACTCCCCAGTAATTTTAATTCATAATTGGGCTGTATAACATGCATATGGGTGGACTTAACCTGATGGGTAGCTACAAAGATGATAATTATATAAGCAAAAAGCCGAAAATGGTACTTTTGCTTGTTTTACCACATTTTGGACCTCGTGGTCATCTTGGCTAGTTTCAAAATGCCTTGGCTGGTTCTCATTGCAAAATAGGATCAAGTGGAGACAAAAGGGGTCGGCCCATCTATAGCTCCCTTCCTTGAAATAAGCTTACAGACAAAAAAATCGAAAGGATCACCTTACCATTTTTTTTAATTCCCTAAGCTAATGCCCTCGAAGCTCTTGGCTTGTCTGCAGGAAATAAACCAGAGTCTCTGGCGGGAATCGAACCCGCAACCCCAGCGCTGATAGACTAGCTCACTGCCAGCTAGCGTATCGGGGCACCATAGATATGTGAAAAGACGGCGTTGATAACTGGCCTTTATTTGCAAATAGATTGCGATTAAAAATACCGGAATGTACGGGTACAACACCGTGGTAACGCAAGAGATTCAAGGTGCCTTTATGATTAAATGCAAAAAATAACCGTTTTTTAAATTTCCATACATATAAATTATTAATAATTTAAAAAAAATTTTTGAAATATGAAAACTCTCTTTGTAGTTCATTATAAGAATTCAAGGAATGATTATGCATGATGATGTAGATATACATCAGTATGTTTTTCTCAAAATAAAAAGAAAATACGCAAATGGCGGTTATTATTTTATTTTTTCCATCAACTAGATACATTTTTGATTAAAATTTTTTTTTACCAAAAATAAAAAATCATGCATTTAAGGGTTTACTAAATCTAACTCAACTATTAATTTTAATTACATAAAATAGTCGACTCTTTTAAATCCTAAAAGAATACATACCAAATTATGTATAGTGAAATATTGCAATTCATACATAAGAGTTGAATGGGAATATTGCATGTTATTTTACATGCGTTCAGTTATGAAAAATTTATTATAAGGTATGTATTTTAAATTCATTTAAATAAATAAGTACTAAAGAAATCATGAAAATATTCCCTCTTCTTGAACAACTTCAAAATTTTTTTGCTGGGAAGAAGTTTTTTTTTTTTAATAAAATTAATAATTTTTACTTTTTTGCCCTTGTTATAAACAATTTGATTTAAAAAAAAATTTGTAGATTTTTCTCTTACAAAAAATCATATTTTTGCCAAAAGATGATTTTTTTACCAAACTTTCTGGCAACGCTATATATTAATATAAAGTATAAAATACGAACGAAAAACAAAAGAAATTTGCGAGTACAGCAAAGTATGTACTCCACGCTATTCTCTTTTCCCCTCCCTTCTATAAACTCAAGACTTTGCAAAGTAAACTTTGCCTGTCTAAAAAGAGACTTACGTACAGTATTTGCTATAAACACTTTTTTTAACGAATGGTTTGGTAGCAAATTTTTTTTTAACTTCATAACTACACCTTTTCAACTAATCTGATTTTCTGACTAATCTGAATTACAATTGACGCTTTCTGAACTACAACTGACTAATCTGAGTTACAACTTACGCTTTCTGAATTACAACTGGAAAAGGTGTAGACTTTATAATAGCGGTGTTCAGTGTTTGATGCAAATATTCTTGCGAAAGAGCAATTGCAAAATAAATCCAACAACATTATACACAAAATTTCCGTAAGATTTCATATTCAGCCCAATTATGAATAAAAATTCCCCGGGAGTTTTCTCCCTTCTCCCATGTTTGCAATAGAATTAACATAGGAAAAATGGGAGAAGTGAGAAAACTCCCGGGAAGTTTTTATTCATAATTGAGCTGATTATAAATCGAATAACGGTTAATCGAGGAATTTTTCGCCTGTTTAGTTGCCAAAAAGTTATCGATAATGGTATTTTTGACAGTTTGTCAACTAAAAACAAATATAACAAAATGAAAAAAACGAACAAAAAAGTGACTCAAAGTAAATAAAAAGTTAAATAAAAAAAAATTAAGATATATGAATAGTTCTTTGGACCTATTTTTCGCAGACCAAGAGAAGGCGGTAAGCGTGCATGAATGTATTATTAAAGAGATATATCAAAGCCTCTAAAGTTTGTTTTTGCCATTCGTTAGTATTTTCGTGCTCAATCTCTTGTTCCAAAACTTCAGCTCTGTTTGCCCCAACCACATGTCCTTAATTACCATAGATGGGGGTAGTGCACTCATTTTGCAGTTTAAACTGACACTTAGTGATAGTGCAAAAATATTGCAAACATTTTGTTGATGTTGAGTGATGAATTGAAAATTTTCAGCCTCACTAAACATGAGTGATAGTGATGTTAAAAAATTTTGCACTCAAAAAAAAAATTGTTTTATTTAAAAAAAAGCAACTTTTTTCTTTCACTCATTTGAGTGCAACTAAAATTGTTGCACTTAATTTAAAATGAAAAACTTGTTTTTTCATGATTAAAGCCAATAATTATAGCGTTATTGACAAAATTTTATTTTGTTTAATGTTCTTTGCTTATGCATATCCTCCAAAAAAATCTAAAAATCAATTCGGGCACCTGGCGTTTTAAGATAATTCGGGTACGCTTAATCCAATGGTGCTAACCGTTTTTTTTTTTTTTTTTTTGGGTTAGCTCTTGTTTTCGAGATATACCGTTATTTCGAACATGGAGGAGGTTGTACAACATATATACGCGTAACTTAAAAACGGTTTAGTTTAGTGATTGCGAAATTCCGCAATAAAATTATCTTTAAGTACAGGTTAACTTTTTTCTTAGATGCGATGTCGTTTTTGAAACATAATTTTTTATCAAAAAATTTTTAAACTTTTTTGTTTTTTAAAAATTTATCAAAAATTGGAAAATGCGACGATGTGGACGATATGTGGTTTAAAAATGCAACTAGGCTTCTAATTTTTTCCAAAGCTGCAAAGAAAATAAACCATAAATGATTAAAATCTGTTAACAACTTTTGATTTTATTCGCAAAATTCCAACATTTTTAATTAATTTATATTTGTAAGGTTAACTTTTTTCTAAGATGCGCAGTCCTTTTTGAAAGTGGAGATAAGAGGCAAGTATGTATCGAGAAAATGTTAAGTACAAAAAACTAATTGAGGTCGGTCATACATAATATCTCACTAGGGGCGACTCCTGGGCATTTATGGGACTTTTTCTTTAATATATTTCTAAATCTACATAAAACATTTTGTATGGGAGCCCCATTAAGGAGTGGAGAAATCGGGTAGGTATGTAAGAAATAAATGATTGAGGTATAAAATAAAGTGGGGTCGATCATACATTTGACCCATCTAGGAGCATCCATTTTAATAATAATATACAAATATGGCCGTTTAAATTAGTTTTTTATCCTTAAAATTTTTTCGAGACATACTTGCCCTTTATCTTCAGTTTTTAGGGGGCTCCCATACAAATATTGCGTTTTATGCAATTCTTAAATTATTTCGACTTCGTTTTTTAGTTGTCTGCAAAAAATTAGAAGCCTAGCTGCATTTTTAAACCACATATCGTCCACATCCATATCTTCCAATTCGGGCCATAAAAAGTTCGTTATCTTCTCACGATAGCGAACACCATTCAAAGTAACTGCCTGACCGGCCTCATTTTGGAAAAAATACGTCACTCTTTGTGGGTGCATTGGTTTTTGGACAATCACTCTTGGATTATCATTCGCCCAAATGCGGCAATTCTGCTTATTGACGAATCCACTGAGGTGAAAATGTGCCTCATTACTAAAGATGGTCAAGAGGCTTTAGTTCTTGAGTCAATTGCACCTTGAAAGCGTGTAAATGCAAGTCTTTATGCATAATGTTCATAAGCGAGGAGCGTGAATGGTACAATTCTTGTGCATGACGACGAGTTGAGGTGGACGGCTCTTCAGCCACACTATCGCAAACAGCAGCAATATTTTCTGTAGTACGAGCTGTACGAGCATGAACTGGTGTTTTAACATCTCCTACAGAACCGGTTTGCTCAAATTCAAATTGAGTTAGTCTGAAATTGAGAAATGTCAAATGAAATGCAGGAAAAAACTTGACGTTTACACACGTCATTATATTTGTGTACATTAGCTCTGTTTGTTTACTCTACTTTTGCAGGAAAAGCGTTCCCGTACTTTTCCCCAGGGGCGAATTTATTGATTACAGAAGCGATGAAATGATAGACACGAGTAAGACAGTAATGCACACCATCTCAATTACAACCTAGCACACTTTTTCGAATGCATTGCCGCATTTGTGGAGTGAACGCCTACCACTTGCACACAAAGTAACCGGGATTGTGAAGTGTTCATTCAATAAATATAAACTCCGTACTGCTCCACACACATTGTAAGCAGGCAGTAGACAGTCTATACACCATCTCGCATACTTCGTGGGAAGGTAGGAAGCGCACTGCACACTGCTTCGCACACATTGTAAGCAGGCAGTACACAGTATATACACAATCTCGCTTACTTCGTGGGAAGGTAGAAAGCGCACTGCACACTGCTTCGCACACATTGTAAGCAGGCAGTAGGCAGTCTATACACATTGTTGCTTACTTCGTGGGCAAGTGGAAGGCGTCTAGCACACTACTTCGCACACACTGTAAGCGGACAGTGGGCAGCCTATACACATTGTCGCTTACTTCGTGGGCAAGTAGCAGGCGGCTTGCACACTACTTCCCACACATTGTAAACAGGTAGCCTTTTGGATTTTTGTGTCATTTCAGAATTATTAATTTTGTAACTATTTTCAAGAAAATCAAACCAGACTTTCTTTATAAAAATAAAAAATATATATTTAACTCGCGATATATTTTTAGATTGCTCCTTATTACACAACAGGCCGAAAACTTTTAAATCGCAATTAAACAAAAACTATTTTATAAAGTAGCAAATGAAAAATAACGGGACAAAATAAAAACCTGCATATTTAAATACATACAGAATATATCAGCACATTTTAAAAGATGAACGAAATTCATTTTGTACATTCCATACACTGCCCTCATACACTTTGTAAGCTAGAATTCATTGAACACAAAGTGTAACAAACTTCATTGAAGAGATGTGTTGTGGTATGCAAAGTTCGCCGCTGGGTCATTTGTGTAAATGAGAGCGGATTTGAGAGAATAAAATTCTTATTCTTGTTGCACGAAACAGCCCAGCAGGCTTGCCAGAAGAATTCAAACTAAAAGTGTTTAATCGACAAAAAAAAGTGCTAAAGTGTTCTACAGTGAAAAATAAAAGTGCTAGTTTTGTAAGATTGTTTTTATGAAGATAATAAAAAATTTACATTTGAAATTGTTTTTACATATTCATTTTGTTATTATAATGTTACATTATAAAATATTTTATGACGATTTCTTATCTGAGAAATATGTTGCATTAATGTAACATGTTCCACATTTTTGTGTTCGTTTATACAAAAAATAGAACTGTGGGAAAAATTTTCAAGTTCCTTTGTGAATAAGTTGATAAAAAACATGCGAAACATGTTGCATATTTTACCCTTACTTTTATTTAAGGGGTTCATACTGCCCTGTTATACAACTTTGGTACTTACTTTGTTTGTAGAATCAATGTTTTATTTTCTTTGTCATAATTCATACCGCTCATAATTTTATAAACAGATTGTTTTAGAACAAAATAAACCAATTCATTTTGGTGCTTTTCAGATGAGCCGATTTTTTTACATTATCGTCCGATATGTTTAAAGTAGGGAATGGTAAATCGATTTCGATTCCAATCGAAAATCGATTTTGTGGTAAAAAAAATCGATTTTTTGTAATCGAATTTACGTATGCGATTTTATACTGAAATCGATTATTGGGCTTTTAAAATCGATTTTTTATTTATATCAAAATTTTGGCAATTTTTAATTGTAATCTTGATTAAATCGATAAATTATGGGCATGCACAATAAAACTTATTTTTCTTGTGCGTACATACATACGTCTGTAGGTATGCTTATGCAGTTTTCCAAGTTTAAAGTTGTAGTTTTACGTATTTATCTATTAGGACCCTTGGTATACTTCCAACTTTAATATAAGGTCTCTTGTTCTTCAGAAATTAAAGTCATCAATGGACAGTGAACAAAACAGTACTTAACATATCGTATCGAACCAAACACTGAAAGTCAGCCATGGCCTTCCTGTGGAAATATGCTAATATGCAAACAGACCAGTGTGTGAGCGATATTTAAATCTTGTTATAAACAGAGTGAAAAAACAAAAAGTGTGTAATTTATCCTATGAAATACGAAATTACAGGAAAGTATCTCTGCATCTTTCTGACATCAATGATATGCAAACGTTTGTTTTCTAAAACTAACTTAATAGTAAGTTAGCAAAAAAACAAACGCCACCGAGCAGGAACTATTGTCATAATCCTTTGAAATACTAAACATACATTCAGGTTTGTCACATATATCAATTGCCATCAAAAGTGATTTCGTTTACTGTGAAGCAAGATACAAAATCACTTCCACTTTCGATCGGAATCAATTTATGTGACAGGCCTGATTGACTACACAAGAATACAATTTCAATATATATGTGCAATGTACATGCACTTGTTCTTCTAAAGGACATCTCAAAATTTACACATTTTCACTTTTTACCGGAAAATTGTAAAAAGTAGTCACATCTACCCACTGTAAAAATCTCAGTTCAATTTCTCTAGTAGTTTGCCAAAAAAATGCTGGTGTATCCCCCTTTGTGATATAATGTATAAGATTGCAAATTAGTCTTAAACGATTTGGAAATCGATTTTAAAATCGATTTTGACGTTCGATTAATCGATTTCAAAAACCGTAATAAAAAAAGTCGATCGAAAAATCTAAAATCGATTTTGGAATCCATTTACCATTCCCTAGTTTAAAGTGTGGCAACAAACGTTGTCTAATTTTGCACCTTCTCTTATGCGTATAAATAAACATAAAAGTTCTGTTTTGATTCTAGTTCTTAGCAAGGTCTATTCAATAGGTCTTTGGTGCAATAGGAGGTTGCCTCGCTGAGCTTTCTGAATAGCTGATAGTTTTTTGTCCCAATGTCTGAGAAAACATAGATTTGCTTCTCTAAAGCCCGACAATGATTTTTGTAGTGTGGCGGAATTATTCTTGTTGATAGTATGATCAGAAAACCAAACTTCGCTCTAAGCATCACATTTAAATTTACAAATAGAAAATAATTGCAATTGATATTTCGGAATAAGTATAAAAGACAAAAGTGCCAGAATTCCAACGAGCAATACTGAGTGCTGGCATTGCCAATTGGTAATTGCGTTTGATGCAAAAACTTTTATGTGATTCAAAAAAAAAAAATATATGCTCTATTCGACTATGCTATGCCATTTTTCCTATTTGCAAACATTTTAAAAAGTTAAAACAATTGATACTTTACTTGAATTGATTATGTGAGTTTTAAAGTGGGTTTGGGATCTAAAAAAGTGCTAAAAATGCTAAATAATTTAAAAAAATTCTTAGTGCTAACTCAGAAAAAAATGTGCTAAATCTAGCACTAAAAGTGCTAAACTGGCAAGCCTGCAGCCCAGACTTTTTCTTCGTGCAAATTGTGTAAATTGGCAAAAAGCTGTAAAACATATATATAAATATATATATATATATATATATATATATATATTCGTTCTTTTTACTCCTGCAAGGAGCATAGGACCGCAATATACGGTTTCGGTAATCAGGTTTTTTTAAGATGAATGACTGATTGGGCCAAAGCATCCGATCCTGGTGTTGGGGCTGCCAACATCACATCCAGGCATGCTAGGGTTATTCCGCCCATGGTCGGTTATGTTATTGGTTTTGTTGGTTGGCTCCAATTGCTCGCCACGACGTTACAAGGATCACAGGCAAACTCGGGATTTGGTGGGAGCTCGAAAGACCCTCCGAGACTCTCCCCTTGTAACCGCTGACTGTCCGCGACTGCCAATGGCCGCTACTCCACATATCTGCGGAACGTACCACTATCCGCAACCTGTGATGTGACGCGTCCGGTAGCAATCAGCTATGCTTCCCATAAGCAGACAATATTTTATATGTACATCATCAAAAAAATGACAATGTATAATATGCTATCCTTAAGGGCGAACTGTTAAACATAAACAAAACAATAAAATGCAAAGGAAAAAAATCATGAACCAAATTTTTGAAAAAGTGTTGTGGAGTAAAACAATGTACTTAAATATAAAGTTTTATATTGAAATACATATTAGGAAAACATAATGTTGGTTATTGAAGAAGTGCTTGTTTTAGTTTTGGTAAAAATAGTTTATTAGTTCAGACAATATACAATTTTTCAAAAGCGGCGCAAACTTTTATTGTTTTGTAAAGCCTGTCAAAACACTGACTTTCTATTTTGTGATTAAAATTGTGTTTTTTCTGTTCCCGTACTTTTGTCTCTTTATGAGAGAAATTTATGCTTGCTCTCATTTTCACGAATTTTATCCTAAAAGAAACAGAGCTATTATTGCGGTTTTAGGTAGTATGCTTTCACTTATCGGCCTATTTCAAGATACTGGATGACTACATAAATGCAATTTTGCAAAGCATCACTGAAAACAAATGCGTTGACAAAGCATTACAAATAAAAACAATGCAGAAATTTTGCAACCTTTGTGCAGTGAAGACGGTTACCATTCAATAATGAGCTCAGGGCATTGCTTTAACCCATTTACGCCCGCTGTGCCAATTTGGGAACACTTCATTATTTCCGGCTTATGACAAAGTTTTTGACATTATTCAATATATGTTTACCTTATTGATAATCTAAAATTTCAGAAATTTCTATAACATCAAAAAAAATTTTTTTTTACATTTTTTTTAAAATGACCGTAGTGCCAATTTGGGTACACCTCTTTAATTCCAAAAAAAAAAAAAAAAAAAAAAAATTTTTTTTTTGTTTTTTGTTTATATGTAATGAATTAAATAATAAAATCAAAAATATTTTATTTTTTGTAGTAGTTTTTGTTTGGGCTTAAATGGGTTAAGAAAAGTTGTCTATGAATTCCATGCCTCACAGAGTTTTTTATTGCAACACCGAGTTTATGAAGTCAGCCACTGTCCCGCTTTTGTTGTTTTAATAAATTTTGAAATTTCTTAATTATATACAAATATTAAAATATGTAAATATTCACTGGATAACTTTTGGTTTGTTTGTGGTCTGTCTATATTTTTAATAAAAGTGTGCAAAAAAAGTTGACCAATATCTTTTTAGATTTCTCAATAAGCTATGGACTCGAAACGTATTTTGTTCTAAGTGTTTTGTTAAATTAACTGAATTTGGTAAGGGCATGGATGAGTATTTGCCATTCGGTGAGTTAGTTGAATTGCTATTCCTGCATGACCAAAATGCACAGCGAAAAAAATGCCTATGTTATTTATCCGGATATAAATCAATTGATCTCCATTCCCAAAGCGAAAGCCTCCATTATTAAAAGTAACATCAGGTAATGAAGAAGAAGATTTAAATCTTAGTTTTAATTCTATAGGGGATACGAATATTAGACTATGAGTCAAAGTACACTTAATGATTTACATACATCGTGACTTAAGGCTCTGTTAGCTGGGAGTGACAGTAACGTTGCAAATCAGCTGATTCATTTTGTTGTATGTTAAGCAATTAGAACGATTATAGTTAGCAGTAAGATGTTACGTCTCAATCTGTAAGAAATAGATTGGTCTAACTTTTTTACGGTAAGGTTACTGTTACTCCCGGCCAACTGAGCCCTTAAACTTGTCAAAAGAGAACTCGAAATTACTCGCTTCATGTTGGTAAGAAAGAGGATTTCACACACAGACACGCGTTTTTTTACTATCGCATCGCTCCAAGATATATGGAATTCTTTCAGAAAGTAGTAAGTCGGTTTTTAGGAAACAATAGAAGCCATAACGAAAGTGAACTCATTCCAAATATGATGGAAGACTTTTATGCCATAGGTGGTATATCAAATAAATAAAAAAAATCTGTATTTTTTGAAGTCTAAATGGGTTTCCTGTAATTACAGGGACACACATGACATGGAAAATGTGATTTCTTTAACACTTTTTAGACATCTTTCATTGTCACGAACAAGGTGACAGATTTCGCCGAGGTCTTGCACTAATGGAAAAGCATTATCAGCGCTATTGGCATCAGACCATGATGGGAAAATACTGCTGAATGCAAATTCGTGAAACGTCATCGCAACATAAAATGATAAATCAAAGAGAAAAAATATAACATTTTTGACCAAAAATAGATTTATGTAAACAAACTAAATTGTCTCTTAAAACTTTATCCCAATCCAATCAACACAACCAAGAAACAAAAATTTTTTTATTGAAAATTCAAATTTGAATGTTTTTGCTAATAATATTGCAACTTTCTTATTTTTTGTCCGATGATAACCATTTTGTTACAAATATGTTTGGAACAAAATTGTCTTTAAGATATGGGTTTAAAAATTTTTTGCCTGAACAGAAGGACAGTGTAAAAATTGCATAATTAAAAAAATCAGTTCTCAAGATTTTTGGAACCAGCCTTGAACTGCAAAAAAAAACTTGTTTTTCGCGTGCATCTCGAAAACGCTTCTTGGGGGAAAATAAATGAAT
The DNA here is from genome assembly GCA_963931875.1 of Pollenia griseotomentosa. Lineage (NCBI taxonomy): Eukaryota > Metazoa > Arthropoda > Insecta > Diptera > Polleniidae > Pollenia > Pollenia griseotomentosa. The sequence continues at coordinate 16,689,850 of OZ007563.1, read as the reverse complement.
GCTATATTCGTGTTCAGCAGCCCCGATTTATCTTAGAAAACTTCTCATTTTTGAGGTTATGGCAAAAAGTTAAAAATTTGTGAACCAGTGTTATCAATCGTTTTTCGTTTGCAAAGGCTTTGGTTTCAAATCATTTTCAATTTTAAACCAATCCTTGGGATTTTGTTCGTTGGTAAAATTTTAATATTCACACAAACATACACCATATTTTTTTAAATATGTTTGTAACCATTTGTGTGGCTTATTTGGCTCTTAAGCACTTAATCAAAAATAATTTCCGAATTATGTATATGTTTTGTATTAAGACATTTGTTATTTTTTTTATCGTAACTAAGCCCCTCTAAATAAGAAACTAGCTTTATTTCACTTAGTTGCTGGTGTGAACAGTGTGAACTTTAAGTGTTTTTTATATCGCCTTTAATGTTCTTGGTAACACAAAAAAATAATAATTATAAACAAATACCCAGGGTAACGTTTATTAAATAAACAAAATATGTTTTTTTTTTTAAATATATATTTATGTACATAAATAACTAAATATGTATGTATATACGATGGCGACAAGATATTTAGGGAGAACTTTTTTTTTAATATTTTACATTTGAAGTTGAAAAGAAGCTAAACGAAAGAAAATAAAAATACTTTTTTTTGGTTGCTTCCCGCTATAGTGGGATGTATGCATTGTATTAAATTAACAAGTATTTCACAAACAATTCATGAACTTTTATGAATTAAGTACCCAAAGAAAAAACATTTCGTCAGCTCATTATTGAAGGCATGAAGACATGAAGTTTTCTAAAAAAAATAGCCGTTAGAATATTTTGTATTTTTGTGTACGTTCATGAACGAACTTAGAAGTTAATAGTATTTTGCTGAAAGTGAAATTTATTGTTTTGTGCCGCATACGCCAATTTTCTAATTTTATTTTTAAAAGGAGCTCTTTGAGCTGCATATGCATACTTACTGCTGCCTTTTAAGTTGTTGACATTTTATTTTGATTTTCTTTGACTTCTTTTTTTCTTACGGCTATGAAGCGAAGAAAGAGTGGAAATTATTTTTGTTGTTGTCAGTTTTGTCTTACTTTCGCTTTAACAACTTTTTTCTTACGACAATAAAGCAAAGCAAGAGTGAAATTTATTTCATAGGTTTTTGTATTTGGAATTTGCTGCATTCGCCAAACAGTAGCGTTTAAAGCAAAACAATACTTAAAAAACCTTAAAATAATTGATATGGAACAAAATTAATTTCGTGAAACACGTTTTGGATTTAGAAAGGGAGTATGTATTCAAAATATATATACCCAATAGCTAACTAAATTGTTAAAAAAATGGTCGGTAGGTCAAACGATATTATGGTTAATTAAACGATAATATTGTATATAATATTTTGGTTAAATTAGTCCTCCATCAGGAAGCCTCCATCATATTATGGTTGCCTCTGAACATGTTATATCCATTAATTTGCTTATTTATTATAGGAGGTGCGCAAAATGACCCCAGAATGTATGGCCCAAAAAAGAAAATGAAGAATGGCCCCAAAACTTTACAACAACACGCAATGTTAGGCCAATTTTTTGTTTTTTTGGGATTGTTTTTAATTTTTTCGCATTTTAAGTGGAATGAAAATCACAATTTTTACTTTGCGGTTATTTTTCATTAACTAATAAAAAATGCAAATTTATATGAAATAAAAAATTACCCCAAAAATGTTTGCACAAATTGTTTAAAATTTTATACAAGAATTTCTAGGGATAGTATAAAAACCCGAATTCTTAAGCCAAAGTGGAGAAAATCCTTGCCCGCTAGGCACAGATGCTTTAATAAGCGAAGCCAGTGTTCGTTATACCATAGAGAAGAAAATGCTTGCGCCCGGCCAAAGGCCTGATATATTGTAAAGTTTAAGTAAGCAAAGCCAAAGTTTGTTATACTATAGAGGAAAAAATCCTTGTGCATGGTCGAAGGCCCAATTAATCGTGCGATTTTTAAAACCAAAACTGTATTAATATTCGGATTTTAAATTGGGATTTAAAATTTGGAATTTAAAGTTTCGGGCATATGAAACCAATACAAAATTTTTAATATTACTTTCTTTGTTATTAATAAGATTTCTGTATGACGTGCTAAATTCCCAATTTTTCATACATATTTGATAAATGCACTGAAATTGATTGTTGAGGTTAAGCTAGCTTCTATGCGCATTTTACTGGTTGCTTAGGCCAGATTATGAGGAAACCTCTTCCAAAGAATTTAGATTAGCTAAAAATATTATACAAATAAAACCTTAAAGCGAATAAGAATTATAAACACTCAAAGTCTTACTTGTAACTATATTAAAGCTTAAACAAAACACCAACAATAAAAAGTGAGCTTATTTATCTTTTCTTAAGCTGCATGTACACGACAAGTTTTTTACATCTGACTTGTCAAATTTTCCACTGCAAAATACATACATGTCGTGTGTTTCCTTTATAGCATTGCTTCTGTAAAAGTCAGATGCGAAGTCATCTGAAAAAATTTCAATAAGAGCGTGCTCTATTTTCTTCTGAGAAACCAGCTGACATCAGAAATCAATGCCGGGAAGTAACCGGCAGCTGCGGTCTACTATTGACGGAACATTAGCCGTCTGAAGTTAATATTTTACACTATAGATCAACTCACCATTGAATATAAATGTAAAGTATGTAAAAATATATGTAGTATATAAAAAACTTTTCTTTATAATATCCTTAATTGGTATTTTGGAATTAAAAAAAAAAAAAAATGTTAAGATGGCTAAACTGAGAACTACTTTCGTTTCTGCAATAACTATGCGGAAAAACACGTTTGTGATTGATCATTATAAACCTTCTGTAAAACAGCAATTTTGACAGACATGCACAATTACATGTGACTTAAAAAGCTGACAAGTCAGATGTAAATAACATGGCATCTACACGCACCAAACTTTCTTTGTTTTTTTTTGAGGGGAATGGATTAAAATTCATAATAAATTTTGAGGTGATTTTTCATAATAAAGATTTAACCCAAATTCAGGGTCATATTTAATTTTATTTTTGGGGTAATTTTTTAAATTTTTTGAGGTCATTTTTCAATAAAAAAATGTCGTCATATTGCTTTATGAAAAATAGCCCCAAATTTGGGGTCGATTTTCATTTATTTTTTGGGGCCAAGTTTCCTGGGCCATATTTCGCAACGCCGTTCTGAAAGTGTAGTTTGAGTAAAAAATTTCCTGATTCGTTAAAATCGTAACTAGACTTAGAATACATATTCGAATTAATATAAAAATTTATATAATAAATTTTACTCACCATGAGAAAGAAATATTAAAAATATTAAAATTTGATGTACTTTTCAACCTAAAAGCATTAAAAAAGCATAATTTCTCGGATTTTATTTGAAAATGGGATATGTTCTTCACCCGAACAAGAAAAATTTTAGTAAATGTTTAAAATTAAAAATTAAAAAGAAAGTGTTTAAAAAGTAAATAAGTAAACCATAATATTACCATAATTGCACCATTTATCCCGCATCGATAGCAAAAGCGTTTGATTTTTTTTGAAATAGAAAAACTATTTAAATTATTTTTCGATCAAAAAAGTTTGCAGTGTATAGTTCACAAATATACTCTCTAGAGCGTAGGTCTTTCAAATTTAAGCCACTTAACCAACAACAAAATTTCTAATACAAAATATAACCTTATCTTTCTGAAATTTGAAAGAAGAGAATGCAGAAATGGCCCATTCAACGCATTCAAATTCCGCCCTCAATAGTTCAAACTTTGGTAATATGTATGTGCAAAATTTTTCATTAGAAAAATCGTCAAATTTATGGCACAAATCATCAATTGTCCATTTTTTGATCCCAAGATGGCCTTGGTACGGATAAATCAATTAAACTTATTTACGAAATTTTTTTTATTCCAACCTAAATCACAATACAAAATTTTCGAAAAATCGGTGCGTACACTTAAAGAAATAACTCGTACAAAATTTAAGTTTTTTTTTCACTTACTTCTAGTACGTGTCGTACTTAAAAATTTAAGTACGATTAAAACCAAAAAGTATTTAAAACAATCCAAAATGGTATTTTATTCGAAATCCGTTGCAATCTGTATACGTATAAAAACAACAACAACACTAAAAAAGTAGGTAAAAAACTATTTGCTTGTTTTATGTAGAAACAACAACAACAACAATACAAGAAGAAAAACAAACATTATTTAAATGTTTAAATTCCCAAATTCTATTTGTTAAAATTATTGAGTAAAATACATCAAAGTAGAAAGACTACGAAACCATATCCGGCATGTATTATAATAGTGAGTTCTTCTTTAAGCATAGGGGGAAATGCAACAACAAAGGTGAACCAAATATATCGCACAAGAGGGTATTAACTCAAAATTTTCATTTTTTACTTTTTGGAAAAAGTCGACACCTACCCTCTGTAAAAATATCATGATATTTTGTCTACTTTTTGGTAATGAAACGGTTGTTTAAAAAATTATTTTTCATACGCTATTAATATTAAATTTAAATAGTTTCTACGGAAAATTTTTAGATTTTGAGTTAATACCCGCTTGCTGATCAAGTGTAAACAGGTTAGCAAATAAGAACACTCATCTCTCTCTAGTTCTCTGGGATAAAATTGTTTAGGTTAGAATCGAAATCTCAATTTCGGATAATTTAAAGTTAAAAACTTGGTATTAAAACCAGCGTTGCCGTTGTGCGACTTTAGTTGCAATTTGCAACCTTTTTGACGCTCTGACATTTTTTGTGCGACTTTTTCAAAATCGTGTAATTTTGCAACTTTTTTAAATTTTTTGCGACTTTTTGCCACTTTTTTGTAAGTAAAATACTTGTTTTAATAGAAATACACTGCATAACTTCACATATTTTCACTTAAAAATATCAATTTTGTTTTAAACATTCCCCGGGATATGTAATCTCATTTGATTGTTTAGGTGATTTTTTTTTGTATCCAGACAATTTCAACTACTGAACTGTATTGTATATGCCTTCTTTGGTATCGTGTTCATTGAATTTCCATGCCAATCTAGGATGATCGGCATTATTATTTAAATTGATATCATATCTTTATTTAAAAATGTTATAAATGACACAGGCTTTATTAACAAATTTAAGTTGTTAGAAAGTAAATCCAATGATAAATTATACAATTACATTTTTAAAATTTCAAATGCTAACTATTTTAAGTATACAGTAGGAAGCTTAAAAATTGCCTTTAATTAACCATTGTACCTTAATTTAAACAAATAAGCAGCGCATGTATTAACTCTACCGCACAGCAGTACGTGTGATTAAAATTTTTTTTTTTAAAATTAAAATTAATGAAAAATTACTTAACTAACAGGTTAAAAGAAGAAACTTGTGAGTCCATGCTATCAACTCTAAACTTTCTAGATACTGAAATAGAAGGTTGGGTGCCAAGTAATGAACCTGTGCGAAAATACAAAAAAAGTTAAAAAACATAAAAAGTAAAGTTTATACATATATTAAAGTTTATGTAAACACATTATTAAAAATCAATCAAATGTAAAATTAATACACAAAAGTGTATTTAGACACATTTTTAACAATTATTTATCAGCTATTTATATCGTTAAAATTGTTAATTCCTTTTTGTTTTGTGTTTTTTTGATAAACCATCGCCTTACCAAAGATTTTTATGTACATCGTTTACTAATACCCTCCCGGGTGTTACTGCATGTCTACACTCACAATATTATTACAGTAACGGACTGTAGTTTATTTAAGAAATATTCCGTTCAGTCATTTTTAAATAAATAAACATTTAAAATTCCAAGCAAATTTATTTTTAACTGATTCTAACAGTTATTCAAAAAACTAAGTGCATATTAATACGGATTTTCAGTTGCAGTTAATATTGTCCGTTGATTGAGTTAAATTCTTCTTTATGTTAAAGTAAATTAAAATGTAATTTAAAGCAACGAAAAGTTCATTTAATTTTTACTGTCAAAAAAACAAATCAATATTCAGTTATCTTATATAAATTAATTGTCAAAAAATTAACTACATATTACATATGCAGTTATTTTAGAAAATTTTACTGTCAATAATTCAACACCATATTCAGTAAAAACAATTAAATATTCAGTTATTTTATATAATTTTACTACCAAAAATTAATTTTTACTTATCTATAAAAAATGAATTGTTTGTTTTGTGTAAGCAATTCCCATTTTCTATTTGTTAAAATAATTTAGTTAAATACATATCGGTCATGCTGCTGGTGTCTTATAATTGAGAGTTCTTCTGTAAACAACGTGGTCAGTACAACAAAAGTAAAACAAACGTGTGTTACTGGGTAAGTAAATAAAAATATTCTCCCTCTCTCGCTTATAAGAAGAACAAGCGGACAGGTGTCTGTCTGGTATTTGTTAGAAATTCGGCTCTTTTGTGGAGTAAACGAAAATTTTATAAAATAACTGAATATTTAATTGTTTTTACTGAATATGGGGTCAATTTTTTGACAGTAAAATTTTAATAAATAACTGAATATTTAATCGTTTTTACTGAATATGGTGTTGAATTTTTGACAGTAAAATTTTACAAAATAACTGAATATTTATTTGATTTTACGGAATATGGTGTTGAATTTTTGACAGTAAAAATTACATAAACTTTTTGTTAAAAATAAATGAAAAATAGGTAGACCGGTTTTTAATTGAACTTTCATTTATTTTATATTACAATTTCAGTTAATTTTACGTACAGAATATTGTGAGTGTATAAGTGATGAGAACATGTTATCGAAATACAACTTTTTTTCGGTTTTTTTTTAAAGAAGTTTTCGTCATACCAATTTTTTTTAAGTTTTTTTTTTTAAATTAAAAATTCCTTTTTAACTGAAGCAAATTAAAAAGAGTTATTAAAAAAATAAAACCGAAATTGTCACCCGTGTGGTAATTAAATTAAAGCTATTAAAATGTTAAAAAAAAGAGTGAGACTCAAATTTGAAAAAACGACTTTTTTGTGCGACTTTTTGTTTTAAAAACGACTTTTTGTGCGACTTTTTCAAAATTCTCAACGGTAACCCTGATTAAAACCAACTTGTAAAATTACAGTTTAAAATTTATTTGTATCTCACTTGTAATTTGGACAATCCCATTTTTAAATATTTTAAGTCTGGGACACTTAAATAATCCGCACTTGAATCAAGCAATCTGTACTCCATTTAAGAAAATTCGTACTTACCGTTTTATTGACACCGCTTCGGCTTGATGGATAAATTTTTCTGTTCAGTGTATTGACTTTAGCCCTAAAAAATAGCTTTCACTACTTTAAACTGCTGTTAATGTTTGTATAGAGAAAAAATGTATCAAAAATTCCGTTTCTAATGGCTACAATTTTATAGCAAAATTTTGACTAAGCAGGTGTAGAGGTGACCATAGACCCATATATGGCCTCACACGTTGATATCTATATAAAATTCAGCACTCATAACTCTTCTGTAAATTGTAACATTATAAAAAAAAAATTGTTGCAATAAATTCAAAATCTTTTACACAGTGTATAGTTGACGTGCATTTTAAAACAAACAAATTTCTGGCATTACATAAAGGACATGAGTTTGATTACGCGTATAAAAGTTATTAACCCTTCTGCACTCCTTGGGTCAATTTGACCAAATCTTGGTTTTCAAGCGCAAAATTTGTCCGTTTAAATATAAGATATGGACGTGAAACTTTAATTTATCTTTTACAGGGACGAAAATTATAAATTTAAATGAAAATAATAAAATTTAAATTTTTCCTCTCCCCTCCAAAAAACACGATTTACAAACATTTAATATCCTTTGGGTCAATACGACCCAACAAGCGATATTGCAAGTTTTATTCCACTTTAAAATTTTTTTTCCTATTGAATATAATTGAATTGAGTTCATCTTCATTCAGAATCATCGATCAATAATTTTTTCGGTCAAACAATCAATAGAATCGCTTTTATTTTTTATTATACTTAAATATGAAGTGTTTTTTACATTTTATTGTTGGGTCATATTGACCCAAAGGATCATAGGAAGGGCACATATGCAAGGGATGCAGAAGGGTTAAGATATACATAGTACAAAAGTCTCACACATGTATGTATGTATATAACTTACTCGCAAGTCTCGAATTTATTATGTTTAACTGTTTTAACTGTTTCGTTTACATCAGAATGTATGATTTCTGTTGTTTTTAAATATCCTCTGACAGGTTGTCTGTCTAACTTTTTTGTCTTCCAGCATATAGAGAAAACAAAAAAACAAAGCAAAGAAAATAATGTTGCATGTTTTTAACTAATTTCAGTTTGTACTGGTTTTATTTGTTTTTTTTTTTTTAGCTTTTTATTGTCTATATCAACTTTAATGTTTAACAAATTTCTTACTTATTTGTTATTGTTTTTTTTTATTATTTTCTCCTTTCTTATCATATGTAGTGGCAACAAAATCAAGTGCGGGTGTTAACACATGCCCCACATCCAACCAAGGTGGTGGTGGCAGCAGCAGCAGCAACAACAACAATCCGAATGCAGGAGGTGTTAGCGGCAGCAGCGGCGTTGGCGATGTTAAAAAATCCAACAAAGCCCATGTCAATACGGTTATATTGAAATCAGTTTCAGCTTTTTTGGCAAGCAGTAAACGTAATTCAAGTAATCCGTCTAGGGCATCGGAAGTTTCAGTGAAAACAAATCGTCGCTTGAAAAAGAAAAAAATGGATGAATTAAGTGGGAAAATAAATCCAAAATTATTGGAACAACTGAGAAAGAAGACCAGGTTTAGTAAGTGAGTTGAATAAAAAAACCTTTAAAAGGGATTTTAACTTTGTTAAGACAAATGAAGCGTATGATTGATGTCTATTAGAATTATTTATCATACGTTTTAAAAACATTAAACATTTGCCATACTGGATGTAAATAATTGTTCCAGCTTTTATAAACTGATTAAAAACTATTTAAATATGATATCTTTATGTATACATCGCTCATTTGCTGCAACAACGTCTTTAGTTATAAATCTAAAATTTTCACTGATTCATAATTAAGTAGGTGTTTTGTAAAGTGATGTTTACCGCAATTATAAATGTGAGTATTGTTGACCGAAAAATAATTATTTTTCTAACAACTAAATAATGATAACTTTGAAAACATATTATATTTATCACAACCATTTCATGATATTTAATAGCCACGTGTAGTCATAATATGTTTAAGATGAAATCAAGATATCTTAACTTTAATAATATTTTGTTATCGCCATTTGTAAAATAATTTTGTATCAGTTGTGTCAGTTGTTTTAAATATGCCTATCGAATTATTTGTTAGTGAGTGGTTCAACAATTAAAAAAAAATTTTAAGAAATTAAAAAAAAATAATCGAAGCAAAAAAATTTTAATTATTCCCACACCCCAATAGTGGAGAGGGTGTAATGCATTTGTGCTGATGTGTGTAACACCTTAAAATATTGGTCCTAGACCCACTTTAAATTATACCGATCGACTAAAGCGGCTCATACACTTGCAATAAAATTGTTAAATTTTACGTATTGTACAATTATGTCGCTAATGTGTATGTGATATTCGAAGGTGGCACAATATATTGGCAACAATCAAAAGACTTTTGATTTTTATTGCACAACGAAAAGAAAGTGAAATGTGTTGGCAACATTGTACAATGCTGTTTATGTTATTCCTATAGGTTATGTTCACCTCTTTATTGAATGAATAAAACCTTTGTGCGTTTATTGCATAATATAGGACAAAATGGAAATAATATGGTGAATATCATATACAAAAATAATGTAAGTGTATGGGCCGCTTAAGAAGCACTTTCTGAGTCGAACTTGCGATGTCCGTCCGGCTGGCTGGCAGGCTGTCCATGTAACCTTGTGCGCAAAGTATAGGTAGCAATTTTAAAGATAATTTGACAAAAATTGGGACATAGGTTTTTATTGGCACAAGGACCAAGTCTATTGAAAATGGGCCGAATCGTAGAACCACGAGGGAAGATAGCGGGAAATTTCTGCCTCTCCGAAACTATCAAACCGATTTAAATGAAATTTAAATCACATATAGAAATATATTTATATGGACACATAAGCTATGTAGTTTTACAAAAATAGGAACACAAGGGGAGGTAGCGGGAAATTTTTGCCATTCACAAACTTTCTAACCAATTTTAATGAAGTTTATAAATATAGATAAATCCATATTTATATGGACACATAAGCATGATGTGTTTTTAAATACTGTGGTGTAGGGTATTATATGGTCGGGCTTGACCGACTATACTTTCTTACTTGTTTTTTTTTATTTTTGTGAAAGTGGTGAAAGTAAACGTATTATGGTTACCATGACAATAATATGATTACTTATTATCTTATTGTGATTACCATTACAATAATATGATTTCTTCTTAACGTTTTATAATTAACAGGATAAGAATATGATTTAGGGAAAAATATTATGATGTAGTACAGTAATTTTGACTTAGCTGCACAATCTCCTTTGCACGATTTTTTGTGCAGGTAAATCAAAAGTGCTCTTATCTTAAATCCATTTAGCTTCCTTAATGTGCAGGTACACAATTGTGGCTACCTGCATAAAAGTGCAGCTAAAGTAAATTGCTTAAAAGAAGAATAAAAATCGATTATATTAATAAATTGATATCTTATTAAAAATTTATAAAATTTAATATTTATATGAAAAAGTGGCCACCATATTTTTTTAGTTGTGCAGCTTACTTTGATGTTTAATATATAAATATTTTAAAGCTGCCCAAAAATATGATAAATATGCAGGTATGAAAAATGCACGTAAGCAAGGATTTTAAGAAATAATTACAGAAAATATGTATTTTTGGGCAGTTAAGTCAAAGTGCAGCTAACTTGAATTTTTTGTATGAAAACAATTTTAAAATGCCAAAATTTTGTGCATTTATCTTAAATGTGCAGGTACAGAAAGCGCACTAAAAAAAGGAATTTGTATTTAATTTTTAACAATAATGACAAACATTTTAAATTTTGTGCAGTTAAGTCAAAAGTGCACTTAAACAAAAGGCAGCTAAGTCAAAACTACTTAAGTCTAATATGATTTAATAATAATGACTACAATCATGAATCTTAACATAATATGTTGCTCCTAGAATGTGTTACCACAACCATGTTTTTTCTTTGCGTGTGTGTAAATAACTGTTATTATTTTTTAAATATCCAAAAGGTTATGGAAAAAATAACTAAAAAAAAATTGGTCCTGTAATAATAATTATAAATTACCCAGAAAATTATAGTTCTGCCATAAACATTATGAAAGATTATTATTTTTTTTGGTCTTTGATAACCGTTATGAAAAATTATTATTTTTTTGGTCTTTGGTAACCATTATGAAAGGTTTTTATTCTTATTGGTCTTCTATAACCATTATAAAAGATTTTTATTTCTTCTGTCTTCTATAACCAAGCTACAGTTCGCAAAGATATTTTTATAAAATTTCGCACACTGACTTATTTTTTTTAAATACAAGAAATTTCGAACTAAAATTTTATTTATATACCATTGAGTAGTCAGTGCTGTTGGTGTAGTAGATGTGGTCTCTGAAACCGATAGGACCCTTCATTTTTCAAAAAGAAATAATTATTTCTTAACATCCTCAACTATCGGTTGGCTTGAGCGAACTAATAAAAGTAATTTCAAATGCAAATATGTATTGCTAGTAATACAAATGTTAATAAAAATGATAATTTAATGAAGCTCTTTTTAGGAATGACTTTTATGAAACTGTTTCATAGATTCTATAAAATGCTTCATTACCTGACGATTTATTGTTTCTGTAAATAGTTTCATTAATTCTATGAAGCTTTTCATAAACTGTTTCATAGATTCTATAAAATGCTTCATTACCTGACGATTTATTGTTTCTGTAAAGAGTTTCATTAATTCTATGAAGCTTTTCATAAACGTTGACTGTAACGAAACCTGTTTCATAGATTTTATTAGGAGTGTCATTGGCTGAACTCCAACGAATATTTTCATAAAACTTGTGTGAAATTCGATATGGAAGACCGAACAAAATAAAAATCTTTTGTAATGGTTACGGAAGACCAAAAAAAAACTAAAATCTTTTGTAATGGTTATGGAAGCCCAAAAAAAAAAAACAAAAACAAACTATGTATAACGGTTATCAAAGACCAAAAAAATATTGGTTATTTGTAACAATTATTCAGAGAGCAGGGGCCTAATTCTGGCTATCGTGATCGAGTACATTCTCGATTCAAAAGCAATTTCATTTCAGTCGATACTGAACGAATCGAAATTATTTTTTCAGTATTGTGAAACTCAAATTAATGCTTTACAACACTGAAAAATTAATTCCGATTCGTTCAGTACTGACTGAATATTAAGATATTGTTACGTTACTGCCTTTCAATAACGTTTTGGTTTATTTCCTTTATAATAAACCGTTTCGAGTTCTTTATTGCAACTTTAATAAAATAAATAAAACACAAACACTTTAAACACTATTTACAATTTACTCAACTCTATTTAGTACTAAGTCTTTTTAACAACCGTAATGTATAGCTTTTATTCACAACCAACTATAATTTTCTCAGCGGTATACGTTATTGACAAAGTCTGAACTTAGAATGAATTAATTACGCTAGTGGCCGCTAGTATTTATACCGCAATTTGGTTGTCTAGAACATTCGAAATGTTTTTCGAAGGTTCGAGGCTTTACTATTTCACCACACTTTAATTTGATTTATGGCACCACTTTACATAATTTTACCTCTTATACTGATGAAGCTTTTTTTTTAACGGTCATTTCTAGGTCTTTCTGCACATTGGGGTTGAAGTGTACTAAATTATAACAATTTTGTATAACAATGTAAACTAATAAAATTAACTAATAAATACAAGATAACTAATAAATTCAACTAATTCTTAACTAATAATTACAACTAATTCTAAACTAAAGTTACTTTCGTAACAATATTAAATTGCTTTCGAATCGAGAAATTACTAGATCACGGCTGCCAGAATCAGCCCCAGGTTTTAAAAATTCGTGATAAATATTGGTTATAACTGTTATGTCCCTGCTTTAAAGTCATTATATGTCAAACTCAAATTTTTAAGTGATGACGATGTTGCAGTAAATAAGCGATATATAAAATAGTAACGTTACTGACTAACTTATCATTGCACAGCCTAAACACCTGATGCTAAAAAATTAAAATTTGGACCGGAGGTAAATCCCTTGATAGTCGATCCATTAAGGCGGGATTTTTGGAAATTTGAATGTTTAGATAGCAAAAAAGGGTAAAAACGTGTAAATCGGCTAACCTCATATCTTCTAAGCTAAAAGGTATACCAAAAAACTTTAACACTTATCGTTGTTCACAGGTGGTTGGTACTTTTTTGGGGAGTAAACGGCTAAACCTCCCAATAAACCATTCGACATAGAAATAAAAATTATATCACATTCGTTACTTAACTAAAAAAAATAAAAACATAAATTTGGTACTTTATCAAAATTCGAACGTTAAAAGGGTAATAATCGTACCTTATTTTGGTACTTTTTCTTACAAAACATTTTTCTACATGCATATGCGGAAAATATTATCAAAGAGGGGAAATACGGGAAATTGAATTTATTTCTTTTACTTTCCTGTTCTACATGTGGTACTTTTTGAATTTTCAATAATATTGAACTAAGAAACATATGATATAAAAAAGCTTGTCACGAGATTAGCTTGTGTAGATTACAATTTTCAAACTAAGTAAATACAAGTACTAAATCTCGCGACAAGCTTTTATGTCATATAAGTTGTGTAATGACGTTATAAGTTGGTAGTAAAAGTTTTAAAGTAGAAGTTAATTTTTTTTTTCTTTTTAGCGCATTTAAATATAGGCTCGGTTTTTAAAAAGGGTTTTTACTTTAAATTTATTTTATTCAAAATCGTTGGAAGTTAGAATCTTTTATTAGGACGTTCTTGGAAAAAATTAATAATGAACCTTTATTTCTCCAAAAATTAAAATCACACAACAACAATTAAGAATGTCTGCAAAAAAATTTGAAAACAAAAATTATTTCTGTTAAAAATTTTAAACTTTATTTACACATAACTAAAAGTAATTTCTAGAAAGTTCAATATAGAATTATATGAATTTTATGAAAGTTTCCTCGAAAGCGAAATTTTGAAAATAAACTAAATGTTGTCAAAACTTCTAGCAAAAATTGGTCTTCTTCTTGAATTTATATAATTTTTTATAGTTGCCAAGACAATAACTCACGTCGATATTTAGGGATTCATTAAAATTAATATTTATTTTCTTGATATTTATAAAAGAGTTGCGTGAGTGACTGACTGACTCATTTATCATCTCCCAGCCCAAACCGCTGACCCTAGAAACTTGAAATTTGGACTAGCGGTTGGTTACTCCATAAATCGATCCACTAAGACGGGATTTTTCGAAATTCGAATGTTTAGGGGGTAAAAAAAAGGTAAAAAGGGGAAAATTCGGTAACCTTATATCTCCAATTGAATTCGCCTTTTCTTTAATGTAGACAGCACTTTTTATTTATTTATATGATTCATTTATTTATTACGTACATATTTATTTAAGGCAGTATATGTTGCAATAATTGTGGGTATTTTTCACTGACAATTATTATGGCCAACATAAAATGTCAAATTTGGTTATCAACTAAGTTTGAGATTTAAGCAAAAGGGCGCAAGAAAAAAGAAGCGAATTGTGCGAAAAAGAAATTAAGTTTGTGAAATGGCACCAAATTATAATTGATGTGAACAAATTAAATTGTTACAATAAAATAAATATTTTTAAAATTAAATTATTTTTATGAAGAAAGGAATTTTACAACATGAAAATTAATTAAAATTGTTATTGATAATCTTCCATTCCTGACCGTGGCCGGGATTCGAACCGCGGCCGGCAGGTTATTATGACATGTTTCCGAAAGTACGAAAAAACGGAAGTAAGGAAGAACATGTAAAATCGATACTCATTCAAAAAAGCAAACTTCGATCTACCAAAGTTTAAAATACAATTTGGTTTAAGGATTGATGTTTGACTATTGACGTCAATAGCAGTCGTCGATGGCTGCGAGTGTAAAACGGCAAATCCATTTGAGAAGATCGAGTGGTTGCGATCGAAACATGTCACGGTAACCTGCCGGCCCGGGTTCGAGCCCCGGCCACGGTCAAGAATGAAAGATTATCAATAACAATTTTAATTGATTTTCATGTTGTAAAATTCCTTTCTTCATAAAAATAATTTAATGAAAATTAAATTTAATGAACTTAAGCCTAATTAAAAATATAAAAAATTGGATTAAAAACCATAAATAGTTCAACAAAATAACCACAATACTAATTATTTTTAAAAATAAAATCTTATTTTTTTTTAAAAAAATGCAAAAAATATTTTTGTTATTGTTTCTTATGCGACCTTTATTATTTAAATTTATATTAATTTTTTTTTTAATCTTGAGGTATTTTTTATTTTAACAAAAAAAAAAAATAATAATAATAATCTTAACAATAAAATTAATATTTTTGTTTGTTATTTCAAATTACTTTACGACAACTGATTTTCAAAATATGCCTGATATTTGTTTATTTTATGGTAGTGTCTAAAGTATCTATATATACAAAAATAAGTTGTCCTATGTTCGTCATTTTATAACTCGAGAACCACTCAACCGATTTTAAAACGAGTACATGCGTTGGAAAGGTCTACTTTTACTGATGGTTTATAAAAAAAAACTCCCGATAGGTGGCGCTGTTGTCGTGATAACGCTGGGGTATCTACCATCAATAAAAAAATTAAATATCAAGTTATTAACAAAATTCTCCAGTATTTCATTTTTATTTTTATTTAGGAAATCACGAGCAGCGCCGGGACCAAACAGCTAGTAATCTACAATATATAAATCAGCTAAGGCAAAACAGTTAAGAGCACTTTCCTCCTCTGTATGTCAACCGACTTAAACAAAATCTACACCATTTGAAAAGTGTTTGCTTACAGAAGTGCACAATATATAATTTATTAAAATCTGTTCAATATTTTAAGAGTTATAAGCGTTCAAATTTGCTACTAACACATATGCAGAACATATAAATACAAAATTTGTGTTTTTCAATTATCAAATAATAAAAAAATAGGGTGGTCGATTATTCGACATTTTTCAAAACCCGGTTTTCGAATATTTTGACTATATAATGATATCATTAAGAATGTATTTTCATGTTATTTATTTTTTCTTTTTTTTTTCTTTTATTAATATGTATGAAAACGCTATTTTTTTTGTATAAATTGTTCAGTTTTTAGTTCCGTGCCAACTGGCCTTAATAATGTCCTATGGACGCTGAGGCAATACCGTTTTTGTAAAAATTAAATTTTTGAATAAATGAATTTTGATAAAAAAAAAAAAAAAAAAAAAAATACGGGCAATTAAATTTATTTCTTTTACTTTTCCGTGCTGCATGTGACACTTTTTAAATTTTCTATAATATTGAACTTAGAAACATAACATTATAGGTGCAGGGTCCTGAGTGAATGAGAACCTATTAGATGAGAAATGTTGGTACTTTTTGTTTTTTATCTGGTTCTTTTTGAATTTTGGTTAATATTCGACCTATAAAGATAAAAATTAAACATTCATGGTCCTGAGTGACTAATGCCTAATAAATCACTGATGGTTTAAACGCTGGTTTAGTTGAACTAAACTTGAATTTATATGTAGTTTAAACTCATCAACCATAAATCAGTGTCCCATGTATTACATGTTGTTAAAAAAATAACATGTGGCAGCACTACGACAAATGTTGGCAAATTCATATGATTTGTACTGGTAGTTTAAACGCCCAATTTCATGCGTTTAAAGGTGGTTTATATGTTTAATGATTTATAGATTTGTTGGTTTAAACACATTTTAAACCAAAAAGAGAGTTTAACTTGCTCTGATTTTTTAGCCCTAAGAATATGTAAGGGGAGCTTTTTTTCAACATCTGGAACTTAAATTAATTTTCTTAAATATTAGACATAGAAAAATCAAATAAAACATGCAATATCCTGAGTGGATGACAATCTTTAATGGAGATTTTTTGTAACTTTTTTTGTTTTTCAATTGGGTTTTTCTGATATTTATATATTTAACTTACAAAATTAAATTTACTCAGGTGGAAGATAAAATATGAACCGGAGGTGGATTCCTCGCCAAATCGATCTACTAAGACGGAAAAAAATAAATGCTTGAAATATGTAAATACATATGTATATACTTTGATGTTACACAGAAAAAAATAAAAATTGATTTCAATTAAAAAATTTGTGATTTTAATTAAAAAATTAATTAAATTTGCACCAGTTAACAAATCAATAGTATCAATTAAACCAGTTTATAGTATTAATTAAAGGTTTAATTCACTTGATTAAACGTTTAATTCACTTGATTAAATTTTTAATTAAAACTGGTTATATTTTTAATTAATGATTTAATTGGTGAAAAATTTTGGATAATTTTTTCTGTGTATATGTTTTCTTTAATTTTGACCATTAGGCGAACACTAGTTACAATAATTGTGTTTTAATATTTGATTGAAAGGAATATATTAAAATTGTTTATATATAAACTCGAAACAAGTTGCTTTTGTAATTGGTTTTAACATAATCCTGAAATATCGTGCGAATATTTTTAATTGGCAATCCAGCTTAGCTTAAGGGTACTTTACACCATTACACATGTCTTTACTTGAGTTTACACATGAGTGGTCTTTCCTGCAAGTAGAGTATACGTATTATCAACGAAAAATCAAATAAACAGCCGCACACTGGTTCATATATTGAGAAGGCGGCCAAAATTATTTTTTTTTATGTTCTCCGATTTTAAAATTTTTTTATTCATGTGAAAGTAAATACTAGTGAACCTCGGGAGCCAAAAAATTTCAACCCTATTTCAACTTTTTCATTGAGAACAGGGTGGTCCGAAATGGACTTTCTCAATATTCGTTTATAGTTTTGAATTTCTGAGTCAATTTTTGAAGTTGAAATGCTCATAACTTTTGCTCATAAGTTTTGTGTATTAGTTTATTTTATTAGCTATACGTGGTTTAAAGCATTAAACTCTGCGACCTCTAGAACTTTTTAATTTTTTTTTTTTTTTTAATGTCAAAATTTCCCGAAAATTTCCTACTTTACAGAGCATAAGTCCTGCGCGTCAAAACGCGTAAAAAAAATCTATACTTTCTTGTAGTCCAGAATCTAACCTACATTTCTATAGAATAACACGTTAGATTTCTGAGTAAGTTAAAAGGTTAAACATTAGTAAATAGCCGCAACATAAACTACATAGTTTAATTACCTGAAAATTGCAACTTAATTTAAAAAAATGGAAGAGCAGGTAAATGGTAAGAAAACTAGCACGCAGTTATATTTTACGTGAAAATTACCTACATGTTACCTTTATTGGCGGTATGTTATCCTTTTAAAAAGTGTGAAAACAGACATCCAGTCAATTAAGCCAACCCCCATCACAAGACAATAGTTTCAATGAAGCATACGAATTTGGAATGTCCCCTCTTCATACCAGAATTCGTTTTATGGAGCATATTCTTAAATTGGGTTATGATTTGGAATTTGGCCCGTTAGGCGAAACAGTGAGAAAAAACAAAGAAAATGTGGAAAAAAGGAAGCAAAAAAAAAAACAAATTCAAGAAAAGTACCTTCACCTAGGCCTTATAATTGATCAGCCAAAACAAGGAGAAGGAAATTCAAATGATGGAAATACCGATCAAGAAACTGCAGCATCTATCACAGGAGTAAATTTTGAATTAATAAGACGATTCCAGATCATTTTACAAGTTATATCATGTAGCAGAAAGATAAATGCAAAAAAATTTGGCCAGTATGCAAATGAAACAGCAATTCTTTATAACAAAAAATACGCTTGGAGACATATGCCAACCACAGTTCATAAAATTTTATAACATGGGGAACAAATAGTTCAACACAATATGCTACCAATTGGAGATCTATCTGAAGAAGCGCAAGAAAAAAAGGAACAAAGACTACAGATTATTCCGCGAGCATAACACAAGAAAATGTCCAGATGTTGTACTAATGAAGATCTTATTACTATTTTGTTGTGTACATCAGATCCATATATGTCCAGTATTCGACAAAAATGGAAATCAACCTCAATCGAATTAGAGGAAGAAGCTAAACAACTTCTGGAAAATGAAACCCAAAGCTATTTAGAAGAAATTTTTACTAATATTGTTTAATTTAAAATTGTTTATAGATTATAATTTGTTTTTGATTTAAGTAAATATATACAGTCAAAGCCCGGTATAACGAATACGCAGTTTAACGAATATCCGATATAACGAATGGCCCAATTTTTACATTAACTACCTTGTATAGCGAATGGCAGAAAAAAAATAGTACCGATTTAACGAATGGCAAAGCAAAATAAAAAAATCTTAACAGAACCGTTACATTTTTATGTTTGTATTGAAAGAACACGTGTGATGCGTTGCTTTTTTCGTTAAAGTTTTTGAAGTTTGGTTTTTTTCATTGTGAAAACGAGATGTCAAATCGAAAAAGAATTACTTTTGATAAAAAAATTAAAGATTTTAGAAGAGTATGAGAAAGGTGTAAATCTTTCAGTAATATCCAAAAGTATGGAATACCAAAATCTTATTAAAGTTCTATTTCGACACTTAATTATAAATACAATTAATTTTTAATGTTTTTCAAATTGTAGACCACCGTTTTTTTTGTAATTTTGAGGTAAAAATTACTGATCGATATAACGAATATCTCGGTATAACAAAAGGTCTGAACATTATATCATTCGTTAAACCGGGCTTTGACTGTATTTGTATTAATAATAAAAATAAAATAGTTGAGCTCGAGGCCTGGGTTGTTCTTTAAAATTCTTCTTTTACTACTGTAGTAGTTATGATGACGAGTTAAAAACAACGATAAGAAAAGGAGAAACAAATTTTTTAGAATTTTGTTTGTTTATTTTAAATCCATTATACTCCCTGAGGATGCTACTCGAAGAGTAGCGAAATATTGGAAAAAATAAAGAAGAATTTTAAAGAACAACCCAGGCCTCGAGCTCAACTATTTTATTTTTATTATTAAATTGGAAAGGTCAAATAAAAAACAACTTTAATATATTTGTATTAATATATAAAAATAAAATATACATACATCTCAAACCAAAAATAAAAGTTGAATTACCTAAAATGTTATCGATAGCCTAGAATGCTATTTGGGCATTTTTTAAAATATTCCTTTTCAGTTGTATCCTTATAATAACTCGTCTCGTCCCAAAAAAGCCAACCTTTGGCCCCTGTGAATATTGGGACTAAAAAATTTACAGGGGCCAAATATTGGAATTTTCTGACAGGATCTAAGTTCGACAATAAAAAATAAGTATCAGTTGTAAAATACAAGAGAAATAATGATAAATTATAAAAAACTCATATTTGAAATATTCAACATTTACACCGAAACTCAACAAAAAAATGAAAATGCATTTTGAACTCCCCATAACTTTTGCTCCTATCAGTCGAATTTTACGTTTTATAGCGCATTAAAGCCTAACATCGCACCTATCGAGCAAAAAAAATCGCATAAAAAAATACCGATCCAGTCAAAAGTTATGGAATTTGGCCGCCTTCTCGTAAAATTTCCCACTGTGAGCCGGTTGGCTGAAAGTACAAAAATTATGTGTGTGTTAGTGAAAAAGTGTGAGTTTATTGCGACTTTCAAGAAATTACTGTCATCTGCAAATGCTAGGCTACGTATTTTTTTATGATTTTATTTTATTTTGGCTGACATTCAACACAACAAAATTAAATTAAAACAAATCAAAAACAAACTGAAAGCTTTTAATAAAAGTTGCCCAACTTTAGTAGTTTGCGTTAAAGAACACGTATGATATGAGACAAAACTTCTAATAAAACCTGAATATCAAAAAATTATTAAAACAGAAAAGAGCTTTAAATGCAGTTCTGTTATGTATTATACAGAACGAATGGTGACTGTAACTATGATTGAACTATACAACAAAACAAACGTTAAATTCAAAAATAGTTATTACTGATTAATGTTGTCTGTCAACTTTCAAATTAGCTATTGCATATCTTAGGGCTTCGTATTTCCTTCAAGCATATTATTAAAACAATTTATCAAATTATTTATAATTCTGAAACTGTGATCTTAAAAATATTAATACAGTAATTTTGACTTAGCTGCACAATCTCCTTTGCACGATTTTTTGTGCAGATAAATCAAAAATGTAGCTATCTTAAATGAATTTAGCTGCCTAAATGTGCAGGTACGCAATTGTGGTTACCTGCATAAAAGTGCAGCTAAAGTAAAGTGTTTGAAAGAGAAGTAGCAACGTTTTTATTAACAAATTGGCTTGTTTTATTCTAAAGAACTCATCCTTTTCGGGAGCAAAATTTTTAACAAACAGACACCAAATTGCATTTTTTTAAATAAAATGTCACTTTTTTGTAAAAAAAAAACACCATTATAGTATTTGCACTATTCGTTACGATTTAAACAGTCTGATTTCTAGTCTTATAACGTTACGACAGTCCAAATTTTATTACAATAGTGTTATCTGTAACGAGTTTAGGCGTAGTAAATTGTTTTGCGGTAGTGGGTTTAATATGAGGCCTATGGCGAGTTATGGACCGAAGTTTAAGAAATTTAGTAGTATGATTTGTTGTTATATAACACGAATTTGTGATATTTTTTGTGCATTTTGACACAAAATTATCAATTTTTTAGGTTGGTTGTTTCATACGTTAGCTAGAATGCAAAAAGGCGTAACTACCAAAAAATTTAAAATCGATTTTTTATATTGATTATTATAAATGCCATTAAGCAAGATGTCTTGGCAAAATTTTAAACTTCTGCGATCAAAAATTACGCTTTTATAAACAAAAAACAAAAGGACGTAACTACAAGTGTGCTTATTTTATAAATGCAAAACGACGTAATTACACATTTTCTTTCTAACAAAATATAAGTAAAAGGTTTTCTACTGTACATTGCAAGAAATATGAAATATTTTAGTTAAAGAAAAATTAATTAAAAAAAAATTCCTTTCTTCATAAAAATAATTTAATGAAAATTAAATTTAATGAACTTAAGCCTAATTAAAAATATTAAAAGTTTGGATGAAAAGGTTTTCTTTGAAATTTGTTTGAATTTCATGGCCGATTTATCAATGCATATGTTTCGATTGCACGAGTCTGGCAATAGTCCCAAATATCCAAGAAACATAAGATCAGGATTTTCAACACTAGCGTAAAATCCGTTATGCTATATGGAAGTGAAACGTGGAAAGTCAACAACACGATTTCCAAGAAATTACAAGTGTTTTTAAATAAATGTTTAAGGCGCATTCTAAAAATATTCTGGCCGTTACGAATAAATAACCAAGACCTGCTACAAACTTGTGGTATGGCAGCAATTGACAATAAAATTCGGCGTAGAAAATGGAAATGGATCGGACATACGTTGAGGAATGATAATAGAGACATTGCTAAGGTTTTCTTTCAATGGAATCCACAGGGATATAGAAGCAGGGGGCGCCCACGAGTAACTTGGCGAAGATCTGTTGAAGAGGAGTTTACAAGAAAGGGGCTTTCATGGGCATAATTGAGAAGCTTGGCGCAGGATAGAATAAGATTTAGAAATTTTGTTCAATCTATATAAGAAAAAAAAAAAAAAAAAACTTGACTTTAACCCTTTATTAACTGTAATTAATATTAATGTACATATATTGTATAATGTATTATTTGTTGTTGCTAGAAGCTCCACTTGGAGTAGCGTTCTTATAAATATTGTAAGACACGTTAACTAAAATAAAAAAAAAATGTTTCTGACATATTTAAAGTTTTCACTTTATAAAGTTTTTTGCTTCTCCTGTTAAATTAAATTTTTGGTAGTTACGCCTTTTTGCATTCTAATGAACCAATTTTTGGACTTCAATCCCAAACTGCTGAGGATAACTAGAAGCGATTTTGCACTAATGTTGTTCTTTTTTTTTTGAGCAGCTCAAAAGTGTTGGTGTTTTTAACAGACGGACATGGCTAAATCAGCTTGGAATTATTCAAGGACCCAATACATATACATTTGGGGGATTTCATGTCAAGTGACCCAATTTTGAAATCGATGTCTTCCGATTTGGATGAAATTTGCACCAAGGTTAGTCCTATTGGATAGTAGCTTAGACACAAATTTTCAACAAGATCGGTCTAAAAGTTTCTGAGTTAGTGGGGGTCAAAATTTGACATTTTGGCCATACAGGTGTTCTTTCTTATCCATGTAACTTATTACCTATTGGTGTTAGCAAAATTTGTCCCAAGTAGCTTCGATAGCTATTTGATCCATCTTTTGAAAAAAATTTTTTTTGTTTTTTTAAAAAATTTTTTTTATTTATTTTTTTAAATTTAAAACTTTTTTTTATTTTTTTTTTTAGCGGGAATGTTTTTTTTTTTTTTTTTTTTGTTCAAAAGAAAGCTTATGTCTTTTCCTTTAAGGTAGTTTTGGTCGCTTTTTGGGATGCGAGTGGCTTATGTATAAAAAAAAATAATTTCTAACTCTAGACAAGGGTTTTCAATTTTTAGCATATGCAGTGTTCTTTCTCATCCATTTAACTTATTACCTATTAGTGTTAGCAGAATTTGTCCCAAGTAGCTTCGATAGCTATTTGATCAATATTCTGAAATTTTTTTTTTGTTTTTTTAAAACTTTTTTTTTTAAATTTAAAATTTTTTTTTTAAATGTAAAATTTTTTTTTTTATATTTTTTTTTATCCGGAATGTTTTTTTTTTTTTTTTTTTTGTTCAAAAGAAAGCTTATGTCTTACCCTTTAAGGTAGTTTTGGTCGCTTTTTGGGATGCGAGTGGCTTATGTATAAAAAAAATTATTTCTAACTCTAGACGAGGGTTTTTAAATTTTTAGCATATTCACTATTTTGAATTTTTTCCTATTTGTGTTTAAGTGTTTCTAAAGCCTTAAAAATAAAACGTTTGCAAAGAAACTAGACAAATTAACCTTTCCGACGGTATGTTACAAACCCAATTATTATTTTATACCTTCGATACTATTATGCCCACAATATGTTAATCCCAGGAATAAAATCACTTTTTTCTGTAGAAATGTTGACAAATAATTCTTTTTTTAATTTTTCCTACATAAATTTTATTAAATTATTTATCTTTATCTTTTTATTATTATTATTAGAAATTATTATTATTATAATTATATATTAATTTAATTATTATTACAAATTAATAAAAAGAATTTAATTTGTCAACATTTCTACAGAAAAAAAGTGATTTTATTCCTGGGATTAACATATTGTGGCCATTATAGTATCGAAGGTATAAAATAATAATTGGGTTTGTAACATACCGTCGGAAACGTTAATTTGTCTAGTTTCTTTGCAAACGTTTTATTTTTAAGGCTTTAGAAACACTTAAACACAAATAGGAAAAAATTCAAAATAGTGAATATGCTAAAAATTTAAAAACCCTCGTCTAGAGTTAGAAATAATTTTTTTTATACATAAGCCACTCGCATCCCAAAAAGCGACCAAAACTACCTTAAAGGGTAAGACATAAGCTTTCTTTTGAACAAAAAAAAAAAAAAAAAAAACATTCCCGCTAAAAAAAAAATAAAAAAAAAAATTTTACATTTAAAAAAAAAATTTTAAATTTAAAAAAAAAAGTTTTAAAAAAACAAAAAAAAAATTTCAGAATATTGATCAAATAGCTATCGAAGCTACTTGGGACAAATTCTGCTAACACTAATAGGTAATAAGTTAAATGGATGAGAAAGAACACTGCATATGCTAAAAATTGAAAACCCTTGTCTAGAGTTAGAAATTATTTTTTTTTATACATAAGCCACTCGCATCCCAAAAAGCGACCAAAACTACCTTAAAGGAAAAGACATAAGCTTTCTTTTGAACAAAAAAAAAAAAAAAAAAAACATTCCCGCTAAAAAAAAAAATAAAAAAAAGTTTTAAATTTAAAAAAAAAATAAAAAAAATTTTTTAAAAAAACAAAAAACATTTTTTTCAAAAGATGGATCAAATAGCTATCGAAGCTACTTGGGACAAATTTTGCTAACACCAATAGGTAATAAGTTACATGGATAAGAAAGAACACCTGTAATGCCAAAATGTCAAATTTTGACCCCCACTAACTCAGAAACTTTTAGACCGATCTTGTTGAAAATTTGTGTCTAAACTACTATCCAATAGGACTAACCTTGGTGCAAATTTCATCCAAATCGGAAGACATCGATTTCAAAATTGGGTCACTTGACATGAAATCCCCCATTTGTATAAATATAGCAAGATGAATATTAACAAAGTATCACAGGGAATGACAAGCTCAGTATGCCCTCATTCAACACTAGTGGTGAAGGGTATAGAAACATTTAAGCGTTATTTATTAAGGCCAAAGTGTGTTGAATTTAATAATTTTTTTTTTTGTTTAAAAAAAAAATATTTATTAAAACTTTAAATTGCAAATATAAAAATATAAAAATAACAAAATATTTAATATAATTTCAGAGATGAAATAGATGCCTTGTGTCGTATTTATCGCAAACTAGTATCAAATTGTCAATATGCTACGAAAACTCTAGCTTCAGGACCATCTGGGGCTGCCATAGCCAAGCCACAAACGCAAGAGGTAAAAATAATGTAAAACAATTTTTTAAAGTAAGATTTCAAAAAGAATAAAACTTTCAACTTTCTTCTTCAGGGTGTCGATCGTATAGTATTTCGGGAACTACTACACAGTACATTTGATATAGTTACGGAGGAAATTCTTATGGAACGCATATTCTGCAGTTGGGATAAGGCTCATGAGGGCTTACCTTTACGGCTAGAAGGTTGGCTAGTGGGTCTCTCAATATTTCTACGTGGTTCGCCCAGCGAAAGAGCAGTATTTTGTTTCCGCGTTTACGATTTAAATGGCGATGGTTTCATTACCAAAGATGAAATGTTTACTTTGCTAAGGAATTGCCTTATAAAACAGCCTCAAGATGAAGACCCCGATGAGGGTGTTAAGGACTTGGTGGAGATTGTTTTGAGAAAATTTGATGTCGATAAGGATGGCAAGGTAAAATGTTTTAACGATTTTATCAGAAAATTTTCTCTTCTTAAGATGATCTTAATATTTAACAGGTTTCATTAGACGACTTTATGCGCACCGTTGCGGCACAACCTTTGCTAATAGAAGCTTTCGGGCAATGTCTTCCCACAGAGAGTGCGACTGTATCATTTTTTTCTACTTTACAGGTTTAAAATTTTCTTTATGAAATTTAACAGTTAAATTAAAAAAAAAAAATAGTTTTGACAAATCGATTAAAATAAAATTAAAATTTTTAATTTATTGGGGAAGTGCTTATTAGAGCGACTCACCAAAAAAAGTTAAGATGATATTTTAAATATTTCGGCTTCAGCTTTGATCTATTTGGTACTTTTTCGCTTTTTAGCAGGTACTTTTTTATTTTCGTTAATATTGGACCTATAAACATAAAATAAAATTTAACATGTAAGGTCCTGAGTGGATGAGAATCTGTAACAGGGCTTTTTGGTATTTTTTTTCCTCTTTAACTGGCACTTTTTTAATTGTCATTAGTATTGGACCTAAAAACATAAAATTAAGCATGCAATGTCCTGATGTAATGAGAATCTGTAATAGGGCATTTTGGTACTTTTTGTTCTTTGACTGGTACTTATTCAATTTCCTTTAATATTGGTCCTAGAAACATAATTTCAAACATGCAAGGTCCTGAGTGAATGAGAATCTGTAAGAGGGATTTTTTTTGATACCTTGTATTTCTCCAACTGTTTCTAACTTAGGATATGGTTCAGGGCCGCTAAACCTCATATATTCAGAAAATATGAATTATCGTTTTAGGTCCTGAGTGAATGAGAATCTGTAAGAGAGCTTTTTTTGATACCTTGTAATTCTCCAACTATTTCTAACTTAGGCTAGTGTTCAGGGCCGCTAAACCTCATATATTCAGAAAATATTAATTATCGTTTTAGAAGTGATCTATTAAAGTAATAGTTTCCGTACTCAAAAAAAAGGAAAGTCATTTTAACATGAGTACGCTGTTCACCCTCCATTCCATCTCTCCGCTCGACCGTCCCTTGACCGAATGCGAAAGCGACCAAGAGGGGACATACGAAAAATAATTGCTCCTCTGAAAATATCTAACCAATTTTGCTGAAATCTGAATAGATAGATCAGCGTAATTAAAACACACAGGCTTTATGTTTTCCAAAGCTATGAATATGAAGGGACAGATGGACAATTTCGAAATTGATGAAATTTAAAACTTATGTAGATCGTGCTATTCACAATAAAACACACAGGCTTTATATTTCTTTACAGTAAATCAAAAATTTGAGCGGCCAACGCCGCGGGAACTGCTAGTATAATATATATAAGAATATATATAGTAATTTTTTTCTCTAATTTTTATTTAAATATGTGGTTGTAAAGAGTTTTCTATATAGTGTATTCAAAACAAATGGAAAAGGAGTAAAAAACATAGTTAAATAAATAGATATGTATTTTAATACTTTTATTAAACAGTGCACTTACGGTTTTTTAGTTTCGGAAAAACCCGACCCAAAAGTCCGTAACCGACATAACGAAAAAACTACTTATGTTTCTACAGTTTTTTTTATTGAATCACATCCTCATTGGTTTTCTATCCTTGATTCTTAAATTTGGTTTAAAAAAAATTAATAATTTTAAATTTATAAAGTTTTTTGCTTCTCCTGTAAAAAAAAGTCAGTAACGGCCTTTTGGATTTGAGGTGACGATATGTTTTGTTGCTTTTTTTCAATTAATAACAAACTGACAAAAACTGATTATACACGAAACAAAGTACACTTTCCATTCGTCTTTCCCCCTCAAACTCAAATGATTCGATCATAATATGAACGAGGACTAACTAACTCCCAAAATACATTATTATTGCCACACAGAAGGCAAAAAATAAAAAAGTTAAGTTTTTTTCAAAACGGGACAAATGGCGTCCCGTTCAGAGTATAGTCGGAACACGGTGCATTTCCCTCTAAAACTGGACTGTCCCTAGTGATCTTATTTAATATTTATTTCACGATAACAAACTGCAGGTTGGTATTACAAATATCAAATTCTAATCTTTTTAATGATAAGAAACAATTTTTTTTTTTTTGGTTAATAATAAACAATATAATTTTTTTGGTGATTCATAAACTAATGCATGAATGTATGGAACGTTACAGTACCCCTCTATATTGTTGATTTAAAACAAGTTTATTTAAAGTTATAAAACATTTTTTTTTCAACATGATTTTCATAAAATGCATAAGCAACAATAACTAATAAAAGTAAAATATTTCTAGATAAGAAAGCTCTTGAGTTAATATAATTTCAATAATTAAAAAAAAAAACACTCAATTATTTATACCAATCATTAAATGCATTTTATTTTATAATTATAGAGATAAGTATACGAGCTCTATTTTTAAGTTAGCATTTTTATTATTTTTTTTTTTTTGTTCTCAAAATGAAAAGCTGGATTGATATAATAATGAGTTTGAAATAATGATCATTGTGCATTTCAATACTTATTACGCTTTAGTTTCTAACAAAGCTAAACATTTTTTATGTAAAGTTTCAAATAACACTAAATTCAATACATTTTTAAAAATAATTTTGTATACTAATATAGGCAGTTCACAAAGTATTCTATTGTGTCATATTGGTTGTATAATTTTATGAATGTGATAATCATAAAAATATAGCAAATACAGCCCATAAGATACAATAGAACACTTTGTGAATTGCCTAATAGTTTTTTTTTAATACTAGCTCAATTCTAAAGAGTTCTTAAAGATACGGTTTTTGTGAAATCCTTGACAAAAAAGTTGAAGTGTAGTCATTTTTTACCGACTTCTAATTTTTAATGGAATTTTTAATCAGAATCAACTTACAATTAATAAAACCTTGGTTTTATTAACTTGCAATTATTGAGTACTTAATCGAAAACTGCATTAAAAGAAGTTAACCGTCAAAAAACAATACCTTTTCAATTTTCCTCCACCCATTGAAGACAAACGTTAGGGCTTCCGATTGCAGTCTGACATTTAAATTTTGAAGATATTGAACCTAAAAAAACATTTCACTTCACGAGTAAAATACCCCTATAAGAGCTCATTTTCAATCACAAATGATACTCTCGTTGTGAGAAAATGGTACCCTATCGATGACTCACATGAAAGAATCATTTGTAATACAATTTTCTGCTTCCTTTTTGAGCATTTTAATGTTAGTTTTCGTCTCATTTTTCAATCGTAAATTATATAGTTTTTGATCATGGTAGAATAAGTACAAGGTATAGTCATTAGAAATTTTGTTCTCAATTTCAAACCCATATAACGTCAAAAAAAAAAGAAAAAAAAATTAAAACAAGCGTCAAAAATCAAATAAACGAATTTGACATTACATGGATAAATAATGAAAACTCTCCCTAATGAACATACCTGGTACTTATTATACTATGGTTTTTGATTATATTTCATATCATTTTTTAATTTATTATTATTCGAACCAGCTTTATTTTGAACCAAACAAAAGTTATAAATTTTTTGCAAAGAAGAGAAGAAACTACATTTATAGTTGACAAAAAATCAACCAATTAGTCTCGGCTACAATTGGTAAGAAAAGATAAACTCACTGTTTATTGTTGTTGTTTTTGTTCAAGCTTTGATATTGTTACAAGTAAAACTGTGGCGTATAATTCTTATTCGCTTAACAGTTTTATATGTGTAATATCTTTAGTTTTTCTAAAATCTTTGGATGAAGTTTCCTGACGATCTGGCCTAATGCGCATAGGAATAGCTTATCCCTTCAACAATAAATTTCAGTTTATCAATAGTATGAAATGGGAATGTAGCACATTTAAACGAAACCTTGTTAAGAGAAGAAACAATTTGCACTAACATTTAGTTCATAAATTGTCAATAATTTTTGGGCTTCTTTTTTAGCCAAGCTTTTTATTTGTTGGGCTGGCACGAAAGTTTTTTTTTTATTTTTTTGATTTGGCAAAAACCAAAATTCAAAATATTTAAAAATCATTATTTTAACAAATCAATGAAGCATATATGAATCCTGACTTAGGTAATTTTTACAAAAAAAAAAATCAAAAAATGCCTGTTGTTTTTGTAGATATATTTGTATGTATTTTTTGTAATACTGAAGCCACCTTAAGCCAAACGTACCTATATGTAGTTTTAAATTCATTCATAAAACAAGTAAGAAAGTATAGTCGCTCAAGCCCGACCATGTGATACCCTACACCACAGTATTTAAGAACACATCATGCTTATGTGTCCATTTAAAAATGGATTTATCTATGTTTATAAACTTCATTAAAACCGGTTTGAAAGTTTGTGAGAGGCAGAAATTGCCCCATACCTCCCCTTGTGGTCCTATTTTTGAAAACTGTATAGCTTATGTGTCAATATAGATATGGATCTATCTATGTTTTAAATTTCATTAAAATCGGTTTGTGAGGCAAAAATTGCCCCTATCTCCCCTTGTGGTCCTATTTTTTAAAAAATGTATAATTTTTGTATCCATATAGATATGGTTCTATCTACGTTTTAAATTTCATTAAAATCGGTTTGATAGTTTCTGAGAGGAAGAAATTTCCCCCTATCTTCCCTTGTGGTCCTACGATTCGGCCCAATTTCAATGCCCCAAATTTTATCAAATTATCTCCAAAATTTGCGACCTGTACTTTGCGCACAAGGTTACATGGACAGTCAGCCAGCCAGCCGGACGGACATCGTTAGTTCGACTCAGAAAGTGATTCTGAGTCGATCGGTATACTTTAAAGTGGGTCTAGGACCAATATTTTAAGGCGTTACACAAATCAGCACAAATGCATAATACCCTCTCCACTATTGTGGTGTGGGTATAAAAAGCTTAAGTAAAAAACAAACTAAAGAAGAAAAACAAAACATTGCTTGTAAATTATGAATTTGGGTGTTGCATTAATCGAGGGTTGCTTTTACCGAGGTTACACTGTATCACAGCTTTCACCCGTGCTGGACCTTTCTGTGTAACTGCCTATATAAGACTACACTTAACATAATTTCTTATTAATTTTGTTATACAGCTTAGCAAAAACATCTAGATTATGTTCGCTCTTTATCATAAAATTTATAAAAGTTGAATTATAAAGTAATTAAAATACAACATTTATCAGTTTTTTCAGGGAGAGAGAATTTGTAATAATACCTTTAAATTGCAGTTGTATTTAATTGAATTAATGATATTGCATTAACTAACAGGTTTAATATATAAATAGCCAGTATTATAGGTGGTCAGGATATTATGTGTTAGAGCTTATATTTGTTAACAGGTCGCAATTGAACTGTTATTCAATAAAATTAAATAATTGTTTTGATTTTATATAAATTTTTTAAAGCTTCGTTCACAATAGGCAGCAACATTTTCGCTGGACTTCATAATAGAGCAACAATTTGTTTCCGCGACCACGCACATTTTAAATAAAAAAACCGTTTTCAAATTTTGTCCAAAACAATATTATGTGTTTATTATTATTTGTTGAAACATTTTGTTAAAGATTTCATTCAAAACTAAATAAAATTATTATAAACGTCATTAACAATTTCATATACTTTAAAAAAAAAACTTTAGTAACATTTTTGTTTGAAAAATGAATGGAAAATATATGAAATACTTTGGAAAGAAATTAGATAGCAGATAAAACGAAATTGTTGCTCTCATGTGTGAACAAAGCTTAATTAAATGTATTGAAATATGTTTATTTAAAATTAATTTTAAGAATAATAAATTGGATCTTACTTAAAATAAATGTGCAGATCTGCTTAGATTCGACTTAAGCATTATTAATACGTCCGCTTTTCAAAGACATGCCTTTGCTATATATATATATATGTATTATATTATAATTGTTAGCTGTAGGCGCAACAATGCTTATTTCAGAAAATCGTTATGACTGCCACAAATCTTATACATTCTGGTATTAAGATGAAATTCGACTAAGAAATTTTATGATAAGTTAAAATCCTACCAATTCATTTTGTAACATGGCGTTTACATTTGCCAGTACTGGCAATACAGTAGCAATTCATTCAAACTTTTTCACTTATACATAAACACTTTTACAGCTATTTTGTTTTTGCATTATTTTGCCAACTAATATGTATATGCTTACTGTCTTGCCAGTACTGGTAAATGTAAACGCTGTGTAACGGTATGTTTTTGTAAGGCCATTCCCGCTTAAGGTTTAATTTTACAATTATTGATATTTGGATAATACAGTAGTTTTGACTTAGCTGCCTTTTATTTAAGTGCACTTTTGACTTAACTGCACAAAATTGATAATTTTTGGCATTATTCTTTATAATCCCATACAAATTGCTTTTTTAAGTGCACTTTCTTTACCTGCACATTTAAGATAAGAGCCCAAAATTTTTGGCATTTTAAAATTATTTTCATACAAAAAATTCAACTTAGCTGCACTTTGACTTAACTGCCCAAAATCCATATTGTCTGTAATTATTCTTCAAAATCCTTGTTTACGTGCATTTTGTATACCTGCACATTTTTCATAATTTTGGGCAGCTTTAAAATATTTTCATATAAAACATCAAAGTTAGCTGCACACATGACAAAATGTGGTGGCCACTTTTTCACATTAATATCCAATTTTAGTTGTTTATAAAAACAAAAATCGCAAACAAGTCAAGTTGGTATCATTATAATTCATTTATTTTGTTTGCATGTACCTACATTTATGCATATGGGTTGTGGTTACAGCAACTTTACCACGATTATATGAAAGGAATAGCAAATCTTAGGTCTGGAACAGAATAAAGTAGTTGTAGTAGTTTTTGAAGCTGACGAATGCTCTGTAGCGCAACAAAGTTCAAAATTTCGAATTTTGCGCTTCAACGGCAACGACTACTACACAGAAAAAATTATTGCCGAATTATTTTCAAACAACCGCTTGTTTGAAAATTTTTTTAATTTCTATAAATATTTTTACTGATTCAATCAATATTTTTGTTTGATTTTTATTTAACCAACAAAACTGTGGACAACTCTTCAAAAATAAAATAAACGCGTTATTGGTGTCAAGTTTTCATAATTTTGTATGAAATATTTAACGCTCTTTAATGCTGTCGTCTTTTTGCATTTTTTTTATTTGATCGTAAGCAACACTTCTTTATGTGAAATATAAGAACAACAACAAAAAACACACACAGTCTATTTTTGGACGCTTTAAAAAAGTGCAACTATAAGAAAAACAATAGCAGACACGACATTATATGAAACAAAATCCCGTATTCAATTTTTTAAAACTGTTTGGTTAAATACATCAAATACAAAAATAGAATGATGACGAAAAACATATCGAGTCGGTCTGCTGCCGTTTTTGGTTACATTTCTTCTTTAGCAAAGGAAAGGATACAGCAACAGAGAGTGATAAAGAAAAACATTGTGTTGTGTGTATAAATAAGACTTCGTTCAAAAATTATTCCAACAAAAAAATGTGTTTCAAAGCCAGTCGGCGGCTCTGCTTTGCCGTCACCTTCTCATACAGTGCTTACTTGTGTGCGCGTCATTGCTTGTGCAAAAACTTTTTTTTTTTTTGATTTTGAATTTCAGTAAACTTTTTGTTTGATTCAGTTAAATTATTTGTTTGAAAAAATTAGTGTTTTTTTTCAGTAAACAAAATGCAAATAAATTGTTTGAATATGCAAATTTGTTTGTAGGACCGATTTCAGACAAAAAATTGTTTGATTCTACAAATTTTTTGTTTGAATTGGAAAAATAATTTTTTCTGTGTACTACTACGTATTCTGTTGACACTACTTTGAAACTGTCGTTTTTAACTTTTGACAGCTTGCAGCGCTATTCTGTACTACAGCGACTTTTCTGTCCCACACTTTATTATTAACAATTTGGTTCTTTATAAAAATGCATAACAAATGACTACCGGTTGTTTGAACGTTTGATACTCCTTTTTCAAACACTTTACTTTAGCTGCACTTTTATGCAGGTAACCACAATTGCGTACCTGCACATTTAGGCAGCTAAATACATTTAAGATAGCTGCTTTTTTGATTTACCTGCACAAAAAATCGTGCAAAGGAGATTGTGCAGCTAAGTCAAAATTACTGTATAACCAGGTATGTATGTGATGGAAAACGATTTTGAAAACGATAATATCGTTTTAAGTACATATCTTTAAAAGTTGATGCCTAATAAATTTTCCTCTGTTTTCCTGTTTGTATTCTTTTAAATTCTTTATTATACTTGTTAATTGAACTCTATTTTGAACAAAAACTTAAGACTTTAATTTAGAAATGGATTTGAAAATCGATCGAAATTCATCACACCTTCTAAAAACGATCATCATATACCTTAATTTAATTGTTTAAAAATTACCCTAATTAACCTTTTGTTTATTAAAAATTTAAATATAATGGTTTAATAAAACAGCTGTAATTTATTAAGTTAATTAACATCTTTATCTTAATGACAAACAACAATTAGGTCTTAAATGGATTTAAACTAAATTAATTAATATCATACACAGAAAAAAATATCTCAAGATAATTTTTGACAACACAGTTTGTTAAAAATAAAATTTTAGGTCAACAAACTTTTTGTTTGATTCAAAGAAAAAATGTATCAAATTTACACTTTGCAAAATAGCACTCAATAAAACATATTTAATAATGAAATAATTAAATATTTCTTCATATTCAATAAAAAAAATATTTGAATCAAAGTTAAGACAGTATTTTAACAACTCTTGTCCATTTTTAAATAGCTCATAATTCTCATTTGTTTTACAGTTTTATTTGAATAGTATATTTAGTTTTGCCAAAGTCTTTGGAATAGGTTTCCTGATGATCTGGCCTAAGCAACCAGTGAAATGCGCATAGGAACTTACTTATCCCCGCATAATAAATTTTAGTGTTTTTATAAAAATATAAAAATTGAAAATTTATGACATCATCATTAATAAATAAAAAAATAAAGATTCGATTAACATTTTGTTCGATTTATTCAACATTTTCAACAATTTATTTTAACAAATCAAGTAAACATTATGTTAAAAAAAATTATTTTGGGTAACAATCTTTTTTATTGACTCAATAAACTCGGTTGTTGACTAAAAATTTAACAATTATACATACAAACTTTTTTATCAATACCGCAAAAATCGTCATCGCAGAAAATTCAAAAATTTTTGTAATCAAATATGCGATTTTCGTATTCAAATATGAAAATTATTTTTTTCTATGTAGATAACTTACTTAACTAGGTGATTAACAAATCATAAAAGCTACAAAAAAATTAATGTATTTATAGAAATAACTAAGGTCCACTTCACCAATCCCGCCAAAATGGCTGAAATATGAGCCAAAAACCACGACTGCCTGTAATTTTTTTTTTATATTTTTATGTATATCTGCAGAACGGCAAGAGCCAAATCTTCCAAATTAGGTACAAACATCTTGGTCGTCAATAGACAACATCCGACATAAAGTGGGCGGGATTTATTTATATCTAAAGTACGATATTTATATTTATAATTTCTGTTCTTATCGCACCATGGTGGAGGATATATAAGATTCAGAATACCTTTTAACTACTGATCAATTAATAACTTATTAATTAGATAACTTATCACCATTTTAATGCTGTTGCTTAAGCATATTTCTGCAAGCAGTAGTTATAGTTAGTAATTGTCGCCTTCTAAGCCCTGCTCAATGGTAAAATGTAATATTTATAATTCGGTTGTAAAGTTTTTATTAAATAAGTTTTAAAAAATTTTAAATAAATGCAAAACGTTTAGAGGAATTTGCATGTAATAAATGGGAAATGGATTTTTTTATTCAAATTCAATTCTAACTATTTTATTAAAATTTTTAAAACTAATAACGTCCGAACACACTTTTTGAGACCGAACTAGGGTTTTTTCCCGGGATTTCCCGTGCCGGGAATTTCAATTATTTTATTTCCCGTTTTCCCGGGATTTTTCTTGCGGGATGCCGGGAAATAAAAAATTCCTCATAATTTCAGAAAATAGCTATTTATACTTTGAAACTTAGTTTTCTATTCTCTAAAAATTAGCATCTGTGGATGGCTTTTGTATTAGATCAATTGCAAGAAGTGTGTACATGTATTTAAATCAATGTCTCCTGATGCAATAAATCTACTAAAAGCAGAATGGGCAGTGCAACAGTGGATAATTATTACATCTAGTGAAGTGAAGAGTAAATAAAGTACATTAATTCAAAATAAGATGCAAGCAGTAAAGTTTCATTGTCCATGAACAAGTCTTATAAATAGGAGATACCTAAACATATCGCTCCTTTATTGCAACAAACGATCTTGGCAAAATGCGATTAAAGTTTTCAAAATGTACCGATTTAAAGATATATTAAAATATAATACGAGAAGGTATGAAGGAAAACTTTGCTAACGTTACTTAAAACTTTGAGATATGACTATGATGAAATGAAGGAGCGATATGTTTATTAGGTGATAAACACAAATTTTCAATTTCAATTTCAATTTGTGTTGGTTAATATACCCGTGAAGTGCGGGGAAACCGAAATAAAATAACATTTTGGAAACTCGTGTAAGATACTACAACATACAACTTGAAA
The DNA here is from genome assembly GCA_963931875.1 of Pollenia griseotomentosa. Lineage (NCBI taxonomy): Eukaryota > Metazoa > Arthropoda > Insecta > Diptera > Polleniidae > Pollenia > Pollenia griseotomentosa. The sequence continues at coordinate 16,653,010 of OZ007563.1, read as the reverse complement.
AACACATTGTCCGAAAGATTACAAATGGACGTATTGAAATGAAAAGGTTTGGAAGAAGCAGTCCGGTTGATGCTATTTTTGCATCAACCTTGACATACATTTGACTGACATAGACGTTGTTTATAAAAAAGAAAAAATTGCTTCTGATTGTGAATCCGAAGCATGCTACAATGGTTCACTTTTAACTATTTGTCCAACCTCGGTAAAAAATGAACGAAATTTTTCGGAAACATGATAATTAGTAAATAAAATCAGGAATATACTTTTTGCCGACTTACTAAAGGCCCAACTATAATATGCTTAAGTTGGCTTAAGCAAATGGGCGAATACATGTAAATCATATATGTCAAACCATATTGAACTTAAGGAAACTTTTTGTTAAATTTTATAAATCTGTCATTTGCTTAAGCAAGGTGCGAAACAAATCGCACTTTCCGTACGGAATCAAATGTTTTTTGGTTTTGTTTATGTGTTTTTAAATGCATTTCAAAAGATTTTTGTTATTTTTTGACAGGAGCTTAAGCATATTATAGTTGGGCCTTAAGCGCTCTGAGTGTGTCAGAAAGTTATTTCCTTAGCCGTTAAAAAATGTTATACATATATTTCTTTAAAATATTTTATCTATTTTATTAATTAACTTTTTGATCTCATATCTTGAGTACCTTAATTTTTATTTTGTTTTTATTATTGTTTTATGAATTAAATTGTTATGCTTATGTTATCTTTTTATCTTGTATCTAGAGCATAATAATACTAAATAAAAGCATAATAATAGGGAATAAAGGCGTGAGGTGATAATAATTCAAGTTCCTATTTCAATCTTCAATTAATTTTTTAGTATTGAACCATTTCTTTGTAAACAAATTGCCTTACGTTTTTATACCCTCCACCACAATTAGTTGTGAAGAGGGTATACTAAGTTTGTCATTCCGTGTGAAACTTTTTTATTATTCATCTCAGACCCCATAAAGTATATATATTCTGGCTGCTTGAGTAATTCTAAGTCGATTTAGCCATGTCCGTCTGTCTGTCCGTCTGTCCGTCTGTCCGTCTGTCCGTCTGTCCGTCTGTTGAAAACACGCTCACTTTCGAAAAACTCAAAAGAAATAAACAAACTAGGTGTCAAATTGCTTGTAGTTATCCTAAGCAGTTTGGGATTGAATTTCAGCAAAATCGGTTCAGTAGGACCAGAGCTATGAATCAAAATGTGGAACCACCACCTTCAAAAACTTGATAATTTTGTTACAAAAACTAACATAAATGATGCAAAAATGCACGGAATGATATAAGTTTTTGCACAAGTCCGTTTTATTCGACTAGAAATGACACTGTAAAATATCGCAAAGGTCGGTCCATAATTTACCCTAAGCCCCATATAAACACTTCTCCCGAAAACAGTTTAGTCTCTTAAAACCATAATTAATAACAAATCGTCACAGTTTAAGATAATAATAATAAAAAGACATCATACAGATATTACTCCTTAAACATTCGAACTGTCGGTGGAGGGTATCAAAGATTCGGCACAGCCGAATATAGCACTCTAACTTGTTTTATAAAAGTTTTTTTCATTAATTAATAACAAAATTTACTTTGCATTATTTATATGCAGCGGAATCCCGGGATCCCGGGAATCGAAAAAGTCCGGGAAAAAAAAACTCTAGACCGAACCCAAACTTCGGTATATTTTTAAGATCCAAGACTTGCTGGAACTTAAGCCAACCCCGAAATTTTTTATTAAATAGAAACGATTTTTTGAAATTAACAAAATTATGGTTGCTCTCCTTTCAACAGTATTTGAATGCTATTAATTTACTTGCTTTTTTTAAACATTTATTTAATAAAAATTGTACCTATAAGCTTAAACTATAAATAAACAAACAGTAGGAAATATAACTAACAATTTTACATAGTCCCATATTCGGGCTCTCAAGTATATTACTTATCTACATACAATATTTACATTATCTTTAAATAAATTATTTAAATTTATACAAAATATTAACGGCCTGTTTTTAGAAAACGTAAACAAGTGAGTGCGTGAGAAATTATATTGAAAACAAAAACAAATTTTCGTTTTTTATCGTTGTTTTCAATATTATTTCTCACTCACTCACTTGTTTACGTTTTCTTAAAACAGACAGTAAGTCTATTTTCTTCGACCTTTTAATTTTTGTTTTTTTTCTTATTTTTGAATCAAGCTCAAGGTCAAGTTATGTAAAATATATTTATTTATAGTTTATCCAATATTTCGCTGCAACAATGGAGCTTCTTCTGGGATCTTTGGTTCATAAAATTCAAACAAATTTTTTAAAAAACAAAATTTAAATTAAACAACAATAATTGACAACATGAAAAAACAATACACAGGAAACAAAATTATTCTATTACATTTTTCAAAACTTATTCAATTTCCTATATTATTCTTATAAATTAAATGTCTGTAATTTTGAGCTTCATTGTCAGCATCGGTTTTAAAATTAATTCTTTGTTCTATTGGTGTCTTGTTTATTTGTAACGTTTCTAGCATGAAGCGTCGTTTGTAGTTTGTTTCTGTTTTTAAAACTGTTGTATTCAGGGCTGTGGAGTCGTTAAGAAAAAGTTATAACTCCGACTCCGACTCCTTTTGGTGAAATTTTTTAAGTACGACTCCGACTCCGACTCCGACTCCGACTCCAACTCCGACTCCGACTCCGACTCCTACTCTTAACCTAGCATTATTTAAGAGACTAGTTTTTAATTGACTTTAAACTCTTTTTTAATTTAGAACCTGTTAAATGGTTAAATATAGCAACAAAATGATTCTGTAAAAATTTCAAATCGATATTTTAATTCTAACGTGCCGCGCATTGAGCTTTAACCTACTAGTTACTAACATATGAGTAGGAAAGCTGCAAAATATTTTATTTGGATTTTGGAAAAAATGCAAAAAACATATAGCGCCCGATTAAATAGACCAAATGGTTTGAACTTTTTTAATTCTAAAGTGTTATGACATTCTTGACTTATAACTCAACAGTTTAGAAATTTAAACCAACTGAAATATAGAAAAATAATGGATTTAATTTTGGAACGAACGAGTTTTGTTACGAACTTTCGAAAGAAATGAGTTTTGCTTCAATCCGTATTAGATCATTGAATTTTAGTATATTTTAAAGGTTATATTAATTTATTAATATTATGCAAACAGTGCTAAAAAATGTAAAAATAGTTCTGTAGGGGAGAGATAAACTACACCAATTCACATCTTTTTCAAATAACGTTTTTTATACTGTTGGAATTTATAGATGGGTGAATTTCCATAAGTCCTATCTAATGTAGCTTTCGAGATAGAAAAGTTGAAAACAACACCAAGTCCAAGGATCATATAAAATATTCGTACAAATGCACATGTTTGCGCGGTCTGCTGTAAAGTTTTCAAAATGTGGCTTGATGTAGTTTTATGTGAATTTTTAAACAACTAAATTTAAATCTTTTTCTTCAGTGTACTCGCCATTGCATTTTTCCGTTCCTAATTCAATATTATTATTGTCCAAGACCGAAATTTGAAATTGCAAGTCTTTATTATCTCTCCAATTTTCCTTAAAGTGAGCAGATAAAAGTATTCTCAAATCATTTTTCGGGTTAACCCCCACATTGATGGGAATTATATCTGGAACAATGTCATGTATATTTCCGAGTTCCTTTTCCTTTTAATCTATTATAATTCCCCTTGAAGGTTGGAACTTAAAATGTAGTTCACTTAATGCTTTCACCACAGGAGCTACAGCTGATTTCAAGTCATATTCATGAACATGGCTACAAAAGTATTTGTTAATATGTATACGATAAATAAAAAACAACATCTTTACAAACTTAATTTTTAAATTCCTTAATTCGGCTCTATTTCATTAACGATATCTTGGCGAAATTCAAATAGTGAACCCGCTGGTTTTTGTTACAAAAATTTGAGGTCACATTAAAACATAGAAAAGGACATGCTTCGATACAATCTATATAACTATTCTTATAAATTGTCAAAATAAGATGTTATCTCAATTTTTTAATAACTCATATGAAAAGTATACTGGTCCTTATTTTCTGACTTCACAATTTAAAAAAACAGACCCTCTTATGGCCAATTCCACTAATTTATTAATATATCAATTTATGTTTTCAAATTTGTTTTCTTATGTCAAATAAAAATAAAATTATAAGAAAAATTATATTTAAATATGAATTGATATTTAAAAAGAATTGGAGAAATTGGTCATTAAAATTTTTTATTTTGAAAAATATTAGAAAAATTGTAATGCAAAAAAGTCGGAGTCGGAGTCGCTAGTTTTTGTGGGCACTTCGACTCCGACTCCGACTCCGGTACAAAAACCTCAACTCCGACTCCTCAACTCCGACTCCGACTCCGACTCCACAGCCCTGGTTGTATTTTCAAAATCTGGTGTACGATTAAAATTGGCACAATGTGAAGACAATGCAGTTTTTTGAGAAGATGTATTTTTGATCAGATCTATGTCCTGTTATTCTAGTTTTTAATTTGTTTTTCGTAGTACCTATATATACCTTACTACATATTTAATTTAAAGAATAATATAGGAAATTGAATAAGTTTTGAAAAATGTAAAAGAATAATTTTGTTTCCTATTGTTTAATTTAAATTTTGTTTTTTAAAAAATTTTTTTGAAATTTATAAACCAAAGATCCATGAAGAAGCTGTCGATTGTGGCAGCGAAATATTGGATAAACTATTAATAAATATGATTTCTGTATGACGTGCTAAATTCTCAATTTTTCATATTTGATAAATACACTGAAATTTATTGTTGAGGGAAAGCTAGCTTCTATGCGCATTTCACTGGTTGCTTGGCCCAGCTCATCAGGAAACCTTTTCCTAAGATTTTAGAAAAGCTAAAAATAGTATACCAATGAAACCCTAAAGCGAATAAGAGTTTTAAACACTCAAAGTCTTACTTGTAACAATATCAAAGCTTAAACAAAACACTAACAATAAACAGTGAGTTTATCTTTTCTTACATCCCCCTACAATTGGTTGGGTTCTTTCCGACTCGAATTGTAGTTGTAAGTGGGTAAAAAGAAAAAACAAAATTAAAGAACAAATTGTTTCATTCTATTGTCTTCGTAAGAAAACAACAAAAAAAAAACCAATTTGCCAATTCAGTTTTCTGCACGGGCACATGCGAGTATATTATCAAAGTTATTTACGGGAATACAAAATTTATCGTTAATACGATTCCTGTATGACGTGCTAAATTCCCAATTTATCATATTTGATAAATACACTGAAATTTATTGTTGAGGGAAAGCTAGCTTCTATGCGCATTTCACTGGTTGCTTGGCCCAGCTCATCAGGAAACCTTTTCCTAAGATTTTAGAAAAGCTAAAAATAGTATACCAATGAAACCCTAAAGCGAATAAGAGTTTTAAACACTCAAAGTCTTACTTGTAACAATATCAAAGCTTAAACAAAACACTAACAATAAACAGTGAGTTTATCTTTTCTTACAATATCAAAGTTTAAACAAAACACCAACAATAATTTTGTTTAAGCTTTGATATTGTTACAAGTAAGACTTTGAGTGTTTAAAACTTTTATTCGCTTTAGGGTTTCATTGGTATACTATTTTAAGCTTTTCTAAAATCTTAGGAAAAGGTTTCCTGATGAGCTGGCCTAAGCAACCAGTGAAATGCGCATAGAAGCTAGCTTTTTTTTATTAATGATAAATTTTGTATTCCCGTAAATAACTTTGATAAATAAATATATTTTGCATAACCTGACCTTAAGCTTGATTCAAAAATAAGAAGAAATTTATACAAAATAAATATAAGTATTTATATGTATTTATTATAATTATAGGTAGTTTCTAAAGAAAACTTGAAAAAACCTTACTAATATAACGCATTCATTTACTTGCTTGTTGTTCTTAAAATTCTCGCATTCTTTTTCTAACATAAATTTACATTGTGGTACAAGCCAATAAAATGGAACAAATACTGATGAAGTTTGTCAAGGGCTGGAAAATTAAATAAAAGACAGCTTTTAAAAGTAGAACAAACCATTACGAACACACAAACAAATAATAACCATAATATGGTTAACATTGACCATATTTTTTGTTAATTCTGACCATAATATGATTACTTTTGACCAAATAGTGTAACATTTTGACCATATTAGGCTTAGCCTTGACTATTAAATGGTTAATTTTTACCAAATTATGGCTAATTTTTACCAAATTATGGTTGCTTTGGTGCAATTTATGACTTATTTCAACCATGTTACGTGTATTTTCGTGGTCGCTATAGATTTGATTTTTGAATTGGCTTGTGAAAAAAACGATTTTGTTAAATTTTGTGTTTTGCCTGTTTATGATTTAGTGTGCGATATATTTGAGATTCTAGCTGCTGTATTCCTTAAAAAAAATAAATTGGATTTGAAATCTATTTTAAGGAAAATTTGTATGGAAGTTTAGATTTAATATACGTTTGAAATCTAAATTATTTTTTATGAATACGGCAGTAGAACTTCAAGTATCAGTCAAACAAATTTTAATTTCTCTTCTGCATTTTTTAACTGTGCTACTGGGTCAAGTTCTTTCCATATATAAGAACGTCCTTTTTGGTATATTTGCACGGTTTTTTATCTCTGTGGGTGTTTTCAAAACAATTAAATTATCATTAAAAATGTGTTTTATTTCCAATTTAGACCGATGAGCTGTATACATTTTTTTTTTTTTTATTTGGTAAAAGTTCGTTGTTCGGGGAAAATTTAACCGCACGCCGAATATCAACTAAATAAACAAAGCTTTTTGCCGAATTCTGACACCGAACCCGAACGTTTGCTCGGACTCTAAAAAATAAAAATAACAATTTTGTTTTTAATGAGGCAAATTTAAACAACTTCATTTCATGCATTACTAGCTGCTAGCGTTTTGAAACTGACATGCCAACAATTCTAAATTATAGTAAAACAATAACTAAATCAAAGTTCATCTGTTTCTGTTGTTGTTGCTTTTGTTGTAAATAAAAAGTAATAAAACTTAAAAGGCACCAAACGTTTTGAAAGAAATCGTGGTGCATTAAGTAGTATTTTGTTTATTAATAAAAAAGTATACAATATTTTTTAATTATTTTGCATGATCACATGTAAAATACTTTGCCAGATTAGGGTTCCTAGTTCGGTCGTCAAAATTGACGAATGACGTATCGAATGAAAACCCGAAAAATGCAATGGGTTTGATTGCTCGATATCGAATGCTCTCATCTCAAATTACGATACAATTCAGTCGCAATTAAGTGTCATGATACCATAATAATAAATTTCGATTAATTTTGCTCGATACCGTTTGCGGTGATTAGACCCCTGTATAAACGTTATGTGCATACTACATTACACACCATTCAGACTATCCATTGTTATGTGCACACAAGAAATTTATATGGCAGTACTGCAGTAATGTCAGATGTTGTTGTGCGAATGTATCTTATAATCAATTCTCTTTACTTCGATTTGGTTACGACGAGGACAATCATTTTAGAAACAAAGGAAAACGATATTGTTCAATGTCTAAATTCTAAACAATACAAAACTAGATATAGTTCTAAATAATATGGTATCATATACTATAAACAGGGTGGGCAATAAGTCACTGAACATTGTATTTTTTATTTATAAGCAAAAACAGCGACTGGCTTTAATTTTACCTCTAAATCCCTTGTAGTTGTTGTTTTTTATTTCTTCTGTATATCTGGAGAACGGCAAAAGCCAAAGTTTCCAAATTAGTTACAAGCATCTTGGTTATCGGTAAACAACTTCTCCAAAAATGGGTGGGATACGAGAAGTGGGAGTGTAACTTCCCACACAAACGCATTATAAATGTCTTTATATCTGAAGAACGAAAACAGCCAAACAAAAATGTTGGCCATGAACGGGTTAATTTAATAGTAGCTTAATTTTTTTATAAAACGTGTGTGTTTCCTGGGCAAATATATGCTTTTTGTGGTTATAAAACTGGTTTTTAGTGATGTCTAAAGGAATGTTATAAAAAAGTAAGAAAGGCAGTTAATGGTTAATTTTTGACTAAAATCTCAAGCGGTGTTGAACACCTCTTTAACGACGTATTGGCAATTAAAATCGGACAAAAAATGGTTGTTATTTAAATTTTTTTTATTAAAATCGAATTGAAACGCATCAAAAAAACTGACATAAACATCTCGCTCTCTCGAGTAGTCTGTGGTGAGATTTTAAAAATGTTTTAATACAGAATCAAAGAATTCCTAAATATCTATTATATTTGGTCATTCATTGGACGAAAAAAATTTTGGGAATCTTCATAAAACATGTCAAAGTTAGTTAAATTTTAAACGATTCTTTTTCCATTCCTTTATTTATAAAATTTTTGATTACAATAGTAAAAAAAAGTTAGATAAAACGTTCAATTTGAACTTAAGGCGCCAACGAACTCTTTCCATCTTTTTCGATCATTAGCTAATGATTTAACTTGGTTCCATGTCATTCCGATATCTTCATAATCATTTTTTATGTTTCTTATCCACGTTTGGCGTTGACCTTGCGGGTTCCACTCCATCACTGCGCGTGATATTTCATGTGGAGGCTTTCTAAGTGTATGCCCTATCCACTTCCATTTGCGTTTCTTTAGTTCATTCTTGATCGAGTTGAGGTTTGCCAATTCAAGAAGCTGTTCGTTTGTGACCCAGTACGGCCAGAAAATTTGTAGGATTTGGGGTAGACAGCGGTTTGTAAACGATTCTGGGAATAAAAAAAGTCCGGAAAACTAGAAACCCTAGATCAAATATTAAAGGGTAAAGAAAAACGTTCTTTTTGAAACTTTGGACCGAATAAGCTTGTAAAAAATTTACAGACTAAAGTTTTATTAAAATTATATTATTATTATTATTATTATTATGAACAACAAAGTTTAAGACAAGTATGCTCCTATTAAACAAACAATGTCAACAAAGGTTTTTTGCTCTAAAGATAAAAAAATCAGTTTGTCATTTCGTTTGTAAGTTTTACAATAAAGATCTTTGACCCTTAAAAATAGTATAAAATTTTCTTGATTTAAATAAGTTTTCCGATGATGCTTACGAGATTATTATATCGCTCATTTGCTGCAAGACCGGCATAACTCAAAAAATTAATTTCGAGATAAACGCGTTTAAAGTTTTTGATTTGCTCTAATCACTTAGAAAAAATAACGATACATTCTCTTCAAAAGGGGAAAGTATAAAAAATATAAAGATGAATTTTATACACAATATAAAGAAAAGCATAGCGAGCAATTCTGCATCACTAACTCCAAAATTGTGTTTTTTGATTTATGCCGGTCTTGCAGCGATATGAGTGAGATATGAGCGATATGTATATTAATATCAATATAGCCCAAAAAAGTTTGAAATACAGCCTAATCGTTCCATTGGCTGAGATAAGAACGGCTCAGATGTGAACAAAAACCACGCCCTCTCAAACATCACTCTTTGAAATCTCTCTGTAATTTATTAATTCTTTTTGTTACCAATCCACGCCTAAATGTCCTCCCGAAATAACGGTTTCAAGCAAAATACGATACCACGGAAAAGCTAAGCCCCCATATTTATAAACGATATTAATTTCAACAAACATTTATTAACGAAAATTTTCATAGAAAATTTGTTTTGTAAACCTTTATAGCTTTTTAAAATGTTTTTATGAATGCAGGCATTAGTGTTTAAATAAAAGTTCTCTTATTATTTTCAATTATTTTAGCTTGAGGTCTTTTTTTATAAAATATTTTATTTATTTTTATTTTCAATATTTCGCTAACCTTTGGTTGGCATCGTCAGGAAATTAACAAATTAATATTAATAAATAAAGGTCAAATAAGAAAAAAGAACATTTAAAAGTTCTCTATTTATACTGCTTATTTGGCAATTGCAATGAGCCCAGAAGGTCCATTATTTCACTAATGGAAAAGCTTGTAATAAACCAGAAAATAAATTTGTTTTTTTTACAATGAACCACTTATAACCTGTTAATGGCTCAGGCGTAAATGATTTATTACAAGCAAACGAATAAAATTTTTAAACAATTAGAATCTGGGAATTTACTCTTCATGGTGAGTAACATTTATTATATAAATTTTCATATTAATCGAATGTGAATTCTATGTCAAATTACAATTTATAAAGCTTTTATACTTAAATAGTCTTATTCCTTCAATATTTTCCAGGAATATTTGCTATGTACTATCAGAATTTTTGTTTGCATATTTCTTTTAAGAGGCTTACTTAAGCTATCCTTTGGCTGGTATCCGCGAACTTGGCTGAAATTCGCAAAAAATTTAAAATTTTCAAACAAACCCAAAAACTAATTTAAGTTTGCTAAATCGAAATGCAGAACACCAAAAATGCTTAAGTAATCCACTTTCGAGTGGATTCGGATTCTAAAACACACCCAATTAATAGTTTTTTAACTTTTTTTTTGTTAAAATATGGTCAATTTGATTTGACTTTTATTTATTAAAAAAAATTCAAGTCTCATTAATACCTAGAATTCACGCACTCATTGTGTCTAATTTGACGAATTTACGCAACAAATTCTTTTCGACGAATTCGTCGTTCGTCCCAGTTGTGTTTATACCATAAAATTAAGGATTTTGAAATTCTGGATTTTTAAACTTGGGATTTTAAAATCCGAGATTTAAATTTGGGATTTTAATGGTCAATTTTCAGGATTGATATTAAAACACATTTATGTATAAAATCGTTTTAAATACAAAATTCTCTTCTTCACCAAATACTTAAATCAAACTTAATTCACCGATGTGGTACACTTAATTTCAACTTAAGTTTCGGGCATATTAACCCAACCCAAATTTTTAATATAAGTTTTTTTGTGTGTTTTTTAATATTAAGTGTTGCTGGGGTAATAATTCATTAAAAATTTAGAGATGATTTTTCATAATAAAAAATTTGGGTCATATTTCGTTTTATTTTTAGGGCTATTTTTTATTTTTTGGGATAATTTTTCATTAAAAAAATGGGGTCATATTTATTATTTTGTGGCCATATTTCCTGGGCCCATATAAGCGAAGTTCAGTGTTTGGTGTAAATGTTCTTGAAAAAGAGCAAAAGCAAAATATCACAGCTCTTTTATGAGATAGTTTTCATAAAACATCAACGATATTTGCATTTGCTCCTTTGCAAGACCATTTACATCAAACACTGAATATTGATGTTGCTGTAGATGACCATAGAGATAAGCTTTTAGTAATGATATATAACCAAGGTACATATTTATTTTATAAGCTATAATTTGTTTTAGGCCATTTCATGCTTTTTCTCTCTATGTACGTACTTTTTTATTCGATATAATAACGTCTATAATTTTACTTATTTCGTTGTCAGATTTGATCGTTTATTCATATCTTGTAATAAATTTTTCCTAAAAAATTTCAATCTAAATTCTTTTAAAACTCTGTTATTTTTATCAACATTAATCGACGACAATATTCTTAAAACAATCACAAAAAAAAAAAAAAAACAAGCAAACAAATAGAAAAATTGAAAGTGTTTATATATTTAAAGCAATTTTGCACAAATTTTTTTTGCTATTTTAAAATTTTTTCTATTATTTTTTTTTTTTTTTTTTGCTATTAATTCATAAAAATCTATAAAGAGGCAATTTTAAATTATTCATCTCTTTATTGCTCAATATAAGAAAAAAAAAATAAAAATCTAAAATGTTTAAACAAAAAAGATGATCATCCTAAATGGTTGGAAAATACAAATCAAAAAAAAAAAACTCAAAACGCACACAAATTGACATTTGTGTTCTATATAGAGCAAAACATTCATTCGTATCATATCGTAAAAGTATCGCTACAAAAATAAAACGTTATCAACATTCACTTACAGCAACAATATACTTTTAGCAACAACAACAACAAAAAACTCTCGCTCGCATATGCCGTGTATTACTTGCAACACACACACGCACTGACTTGACAGCAATAGCAGCAGAAAATTTCAAAATTTTATTTAGTTCTAAATAAAATAGTGTTTCAGAATTTCAGTTTATATTGAGAAACAGTAGTAAACGGTTCAACAATATTTATTCTAACGTTAAAAAATAACATTCAAACATAAGTGTTTTGCATTTTTGTGTTTCCTTTAAGATTATAAACAACAAATATGACAGAAAACGCCAACAGGTAATAGATACAATTACAATTAAAAAATAACAAAATTTTTAACATCAACAAAAAATCCACATATGGGAAACTAATCATGTGTATATTTATTTGATTGATACATCGACGACCAACAACTGAACGGCTGAGTGACGTTGTGCTTTTACAATAATTGTTTTTGTTGTCATCCTTGTTGTATTGCACACTCTCTCTAATACTGTTGTGTTATACAATTGCATGGGGGGTAGTGACGATTCCGTTTCTCAGTGTAATATAAATCGTGTGTAAAATTGTAAAAAAGCAGATTTTATTGGTAAGCAGGCAGACAATCAAGTTTTCATTGCCGCCCTAACATTGTAAAATATTGTTTATGTGTGTTTTAACTATTTACATGAACTATAAATTACTATAATAATTTTAATAGTTGTTTAAATAAAACAATAAAAAAGAAAACAATATTTGAGATTTTGTTTAGGTACTAGAAATTTAATTAACTTTTATTAAATTTGTGGCTGCAACTAAAATATTTCTAAAACGTTAATTAGTTTAAGAAATGTTTCAGCTTTTTTGGCAATAAACCTAAAAGACCCTGCCCTATCTGAAAAATGTGTGCTTTTCTTAAATTACAATCTATTTCCCTTCTTTTTTTTGTTGACTTTTAAAACTTTGATATTAAACTGCATTATTTACCTGAGTAATACTTTTGAAATAGTTTTATTATCTTTACTAGAAAGCAATAAAAAAAATTTATTTATTCAAAGAGTTTTTAACACTATAGAAATACATTGACAAACTTTTGATTACTGACTAATTACACTGAGCTAGTGGAAAAATCCGGCAAGCAGGGCACCCGGCGGGTAAACCTAATTCGAAATATTCTTTAACTAATTTGTGAATAAAAAGTCGCACAGAGGGGTGAACAGTACCAAAAACGAGGATTAATTCAAAATTAAGTTAGTTTTTCGTTTAAGTATTTGGTACCATATAAAAGAAGATAAAATTCAACACGAATAACTGTAAAAATTGTGGATCTATGTTATTTACTTTTCTTGTTATACGTTGTCAAAATGGAATAATATTTTATAATTTGGAAATATTTGTTAAAAAGTGAAAATCAAGATACATGCATATTTTAATTGCGATTTGTGAGACTTGTTTCTAAGAAAACACCAATTTATTAATAAATTTTTGTAAAGAAAATTTTTGAGGAAATATTTTAAAATTTTTTTTTTTTTTTAAATTGGTAAAAAAAATTAATTTTTTTTTTAAAGAAATGTTGGTTTTCAAAATGTTTGTGAGAATACTTGGGCAAAACTTTTTATAGATACATCCTAAAATATGGTACATATTTCAGCTTGCATAATCAAAAAAAACCTTGGCCGTTTTTGCACCATTTGAAAATATTTGACATTTTGTGAAACACATTAACTTGTTTTTTTCGGTTTTGTTTCGTTTAAATAATTATTTTAGTTTCTAAAGTATGTTTGTTATTTTTTTTTGGCCAAGTTGTTTAGATATTATATATAAGTTTTTGTTAAGCTAATTGGGCCTAATGTATTAATGTAAATAAAAAACCTTTTTTACATGTTTCTCCCAACGTTTCGTCAATTATTTGTTGACATCTTCAGGGGTTGTCTATTTAATATTTTTTTAAAATTTTTTTATATAAAAAACAATATATTATTACAAAATTAGAAAACACCAAAATAAATAAACTTACAATTACTAAGTAGTTTTCCACATTAAATTATACATTGAATGTAACACAGCTTTCATAAAACATTTTACATATAATTAAATTAAACACACAACTTAAATTAATATCACAGCTTATCTATTCTATTTTATTGCAACTCTGTAGCTTAAACTTATATTATTCGTGTCTTCCTTTAAATTCATTGTTCTGTCAATATTTTGTTGTATACGTAAGCTTTCTATTGTGAAACGTTTTCCATGTTTTGCTTCTACGTCTAATATTCTTATTCTGTCAAAGTCAGGTTTATGTTTTTCGCAAATCATATGTTTTGACAAAGCTGTTGATTCCTTATGTTTTTCTATGTCCTTTTTGTGTTCACACATTCTTGTTTGTAAATTTCTCTTTGTTGTGCCAATATAAATTAGATCACATTTTTGTTCGTCATTTCCCTTACATGCTATTTCGTACACAACGTTGTTTTGTTGTTGTTTTTCCACAGGCATTTTAATTTTGGAAAAAATAGAGTTTAGTGTAGTATGTGGTTTGTATGCGTAACATATGTTTTGTGTGTCTATCGTTGTTTTAATATTTCTGTTGTCCGTTAAACCAGGAATAAACTTTACACTGTAAAAAACTTTGTCATTATTTTCAGTGTTGTTTGAAGTTGTGTTGTTTTTTAATTTTCTTTGTGTTTCCTCAATTAGTTGGCGTATAAGTTTAATTGGAAAGCTATTATTTATTAATATAGCTGTAATTTTCTTTATGTTTTTAACATGGAATTCTTCATCGCTAATATATAATACCCTAAAAATGAAATTTTTTGCCGTATTTATTATTTGATATTTTGGTTGAGTTGCATTAAAATTCATCAGTCTACCAGATGAGGTTTCTTTTGAATACCAGTCAAATTTAATAAAACTATTATGTCGATATATGTATGTTTCCAAATATGCAATTTTAAAATTCTCTTCAATTTCCGTAGTAAACTGGATTTTTGGATGGTATGCGTTGAAAGCATTCAGGATCTCTTCTTTGTCGTCCCGTTTTACTATAGCTAATATGTCATCTACATATTTTACTATGTATTTTAAATCTATATTTTTCTTTTTTAATTCGGCTATTGCTTCGTCGAGTAAACTGTCCAGTACTACATCAGCTATAGTAGGAGAAAGGGGGTTTCCCATTGGCATTCCAAAAATCTGGCTATAGATTTTATTTTCGTAGACGAAATAATTGTTATCCGTGAGACAAAATTTAAGAATTTTCAAAAAAGTGGACTTCGAGATTTTTGTTTGTTTTTTAATAATTTCCCATTTTCCCATTATGTTTTTTATGGCAGTATGTACAGGGATGTTCGTAAATAATGACACGACATCAAATGATATGAGAACTTCATTGTCCGCGATAAATGTATGTTGTAATTGTTTTTTAAGTTCTGCAGAGTTTTTAATATTATATTTTTCGGAAATTATATGTTTGAGAATTTGGCCAATATATTTGGAGAGTTTGTAACATGGGACATTCATCGACGATACAATCGGTCTGAGGGGAGTATTTGTTTTGTGAATTTTTGGGAGACCGTAAATTCTCGGAGCAATGGCTGCGCTGCATAATAGTTGTCTTTTTTGCCATTGATCTATACACTCATCTTTGAATATCGCTGAAACTATGTTATTATTTTCTTTTTGAAGTTTTGACGTTGGGTCTGTTCGTATTGTTCTGTATGTATTTTTGTCTTCTAGCAGTTTTTCCATTTTATTATTGTAATCCTCCTTATACATTAAAACCGTTTTATTCCCCTTGTCCGCTTGTATAGTAATAACGTCGTCATGTTCTCTCAAAAATTTCTTTGTTTTCTCAAAAACCGTAAGAATAAATTTCTCCTTTGGGGTATTTTTAAGTTTTCTTTTAAAACCTGTAATTTTGTTAGCTAATTTTGTCCTAGCGATTTCTTTAATCTGGTTTTCATTATCATCAATGGCTTGAATGCATTGCTCAATATCAGCAATAACATGCAATGCCGAAAAACTGTGCTTATCAATTGGTAAGGCGAATTTTTTTCCCAGGGACAACATCCACTTACTTTCCGTTGGAATTTCTAAATTTGTTTTATTTTCAAACCAACTTTCATTGAAAATAAGGCCATGTAATTTAAATTGATTTTCTTTCAGTGCATGTAATTTTCTTATTTGTTTTCCCTTTATATTCTTTGTTATCTGTTTTGCTCTTTCTATTTGTTTGTGAATAAAATTTGTGTAGTCTTCTTCTATTAGCATATTTTTGATGCCCGTATTAATGTTATAAATTTTTCGTTTGATTAATTTAATATTTGTGTTAATTTGTGAAATTTCTAAATTTAAAATTTTTTTGTGAAAATTGTTTTCAATATTTCCTAACTTTCCCTTGATTGTGTTGCATTTGAAAAGATCCTTTACCTTAGTTGTTGTATTTATGGTGTGTTTTGGTATTATTCCATAGCTTCTACATGAAAGTAAAAACTTGAGACCCTGTTGTTGTTGTATTAGTTTTTTTGATTCGTTACAATAGTCTTTCATTGTCCGTTGTGTTTCCTTATTATACTTAAGTTCAATGTGTTTAAAATAACCCTTCATGATTATGTTTTACTTCTGATGCTGGCGCTATCTTTGTTGTTGTTGATGTTATTAAAAAATATTTAAATAAATTTGTTTCGGCAAGCTCTCCGATATTGTTCTAAAGTATGTTTGTTATTTTTTTTGGCCAAGTTGTTTAGATATTATATATAAGTTTTTGTTAAGCTAATTGGGCCTAATGTATTAATGTAAATAAAAAACCTTTTTTACATGTTTCTCCCAACGTTTCGTCAATTATTTGTTGACATCTTCAGGGGTTGTCTATTTAATATTTTTTTAAAATTTTTTTATATAAAAAACAATATATTATTACAAAATTAGAAAACACCAAAATAAATAAACTTACAATTACTAAGTAGTTTTCCACATTAAATTATACATTGAATGTAACACAGCTTTCATAAAACATTTTACATATAATTAAATTAAACACACAACTTAAATTAATATCACAGCTTATCTATTCTATTTTATTGCAACTCTGTAGCTTAAACTTATATTATTCGTGTCTTCCTTTAAATTCATTGTTCTGTCAATATTTTGTTGTATACGTAAGCTTTCTATTGTGAAACGTTTTCCATGTTTTGCTTCTACGTCTAATATTCTTATTCTGTCAAAGTCAGGTTTATGTTTTTCGCAAATCATATGTTTTGACAAAGCTGTTGATTCCTTATGTTTTTCTATGTCCTTTTTGTGTTCACACATTCTTGTTTGTAAATTTCTCTTTGTTGTGCCAATATAAATTAGATCACATTTTTGTTCGTCATTTCCCTTACATGCTATTTCGTACACAACGTTGTTTTGTTGTTGTTTTTCCACAGGCATTTTAATTTTGGAAAAAATAGAGTTTAGTGTAGTATGTGGTTTGTATGCGTAACATATGTTTTGTGTGTCTATCGTTGTTTTAATATTTCTGTTGTCCGTTAAACCAGGAATAAACTTTACACTGTAAAAAACTTTGTCATTATTTTCAGTGTTGTTTGAAGTTGTGTTGTTTTTTAATTTTCTTTGTGTTTCCTCAATTAGTTGGCGTATAAGTTTAATTGGAAAGCTATTATTTATTAATATAGCTGTAATTTTCTTTATGTTTTTAACATGGAATTCTTCATCGCTAATATATAATACCCTAAAAATGAAATTTTTTGCCGTATTTATTATTTGATATTTTGGTTGAGTTGCATTAAAATTCATCAGTCTACCAGATGAGGTTTCTTTTGAATACCAGTCAAATTTAATAAAACTATTATGTCGATATATGTATGTTTCCAAATATGCAATTTTAAAATTCTCTTCAATTTCCGTAGTAAACTGGATTTTTGGATGGTATGCGTTGAAAGCATTCAGGATCTCTTCTTTGTCGTCCCGTTTTACTATAGCTAATATGTCATCTACATATTTTACTATGTATTTTAAATCTATATTTTTCTTTTTTAATTCGGCTATTGCTTCGTCGAGTAAACTGTCCAGTACTACATCAGCTATAGTAGGAGAAAGGGGGTTTCCCATTGGCATTCCAAAAATCTGGCTATAGATTTTATTTTCGTAGACGAAATAATTGTTATCCGTGAGACAAAATTTAAGAATTTTCAAAAAAGTGGACTTCGAGATTTTTGTTTGTTTTTTAATAATTTCCCATTTTCCCATTATGTTTTTTATGGCAGTATGTACAGGGATGTTCGTAAATAATGACACGACATCAAATGATATGAGAACTTCATTGTCCGCGATAAATGTATGTTGTAATTGTTTTTTAAGTTCTGCAGAGTTTTTAATATTATATTTTTCGGAAATTATATGTTTGAGAATTTGGCCAATATATTTGGAGAGTTTGTAACATGGGACATTCATCGACGATACAATCGGTCTGAGGGGAGTATTTGTTTTGTGAATTTTTGGGAGACCGTAAATTCTCGGAGCAATGGCTGCGCTGCATAATAGTTGTCTTTTTTGCCATTGATCTATACACTCATCTTTGAATATCGCTGAAACTATGTTATTATTTTCTTTTTGAAGTTTTGACGTTGGGTCTGTTCGTATTGTTCTGTATGTATTTTTGTCTTCTAGCAGTTTTTCCATTTTATTATTGTAATCCTCCTTATACATTAAAACCGTTTTATTCCCCTTGTCCGCTTGTATAGTAATAACGTCGTCATGTTCTCTCAAAAATTTCTTTGTTTTCTCAAAAACCGTAAGAATAAATTTCTCCTTTGGGGTATTTTTAAGTTTTCTTTTAAAACCTGTAATTTTGTTAGCTAATTTTGTCCTAGCGATTAATTTGTTATTTTTTTGAAATGCAGAAGTGTCCCACTTACACAAGTTCTTAATTCATGTACCCGAAATAGTTTCCCATGCTCTATTGCCAAAAGACCAACTTTCTGTGGAGGCACAAAAAGCTCTTAATAAAAAGTTTAAAGAACAATTTGCTCGTAAATGCAGGGGCATAAAACAGAATAAGGACGTTTTTAATCGGTTTCTTATAACTTTAAATCCTTTAAATTAAAGCTAAAACAAACATTATGATAAAAAAACTACATAATTTTAATTTACCACAAACAGCACTTGATTTGCTTACTTTGCTAAATATTTGCGATGTTGATGATGATGACATGAAGATGATGAAGGTAAAGATAATTATGAAGATGATTTTTAATTTCATATTTTAGCAATGAATGTGCCTTGTTTCCAAAAAAATATATTGTTCGAAAAAATTACATAATTTTTTTTTTTAGTTTTTAGTTAATTAAATAAAACAAAATTAATATTCCACTAAAATTTTACAACAAAAGTTTTTTTTTAGTAATCAATATACAAAGAATACAAAAAAATATTATGTCCTAAAATACAGGCTTTCCTGAATTAATCCGCGTTTTGCATATGTTTCACCCCACTGTGAGTCGTGAACAAATTTTAATTATTTAGGGCTTGTTTTGTTTGAAACTTTGTTTTCTATAAGTGTAGTAAAAGAAAACAGCCTAGCGGCATTTTGCAATTTTTTATGTCGTTTTAAAATCAAAAATTTCACAAAAAAAAATTATGTTTCTTGATCGACTGTGCAGATTAAAAAAAGTTTTAGCCTTGCTTAAAGGTACACAGAAAAAATTCTCCAAAATTTTTTAATTAAAAATTTAATCAAGTGAATTAAACTTTTAATCAAGTAAATTAAACGTTTAATTAATACTATTAACTGGTTTAATTGATACTATTAATTTGTTTACTGGTGCAAATTTAATTAATTTCACAGTGTTATTTTTGTTTAAAGTCACACAAGCACGTACGCTGTTATAACTAAACACATTTAAAATTTGGTTTTTGAATATTTTTCAATTAAGAACTTTTACATTGGTTTGCAGCTACACGATATTTATTTTGCAATTGCTTGGTCAGTTGTACGATCCATCTGAAATTGCAAAATGCTGTCAAAATTGACAATTTATAAACGACTTATAATTTTTGCTTTGACAGGTGCGTTCTTAGTTTCATCTGGCATAACCTACACAGAAAAAATATATCAAGAAAATTTTTAACAATACAGTTTGTTTAAAATAAAATTTTGGGTCAATTTATTTGATTCAATGAAAAAATTTATCAAAACTGCGCTTTGCAAAACAGCACTCAATAAAACATATTTAATAATGAAATAATTAAATATTTCTTCATCTGTATATATAAAAACGTCTGTGCCGTGTGTGTGCTCCTAAAACTAAAGAACCGCTGGACCGATTGACACCAACCTTGGACAATAAATTGGTTTAGTCAGGAGCAGTTACGTCCAGCTCATATGCCCAATGGGCAAGCTTTAACAAATAAACTTTTGTGCTTTCACACCGACGAGAGCACAAAAGCCAATCAGATCGCGGTGAAAACAATGCTTGCTGCTTACTTTGCAAAGAAAGAACAACAAATTGTAATTACTTTGCAAAGAAACAATAACAAATTGTAAGAGCTTTGAAAGCTATTTATCAAAAATGCAAATATCAAAGTATGAGTTTTTGGACGAAGCTGGTCTGGAGCAAGGTTTCTCTTAAGTTAAATCCCGATAGGTGACGCTGTTGTCCTATAATGTAATTTTTTTTTAATTAATAATACGTTTTGGCTGAAATTCACAAAATATATTTATAAAACAAAAGAAAGTTTCCTGATAAAATTTTCACCCGGCAGATAGCGAGTTATTATCAAAATTCTCCAGTATTCTTTTTTTAATATTTAATAAAACTTTATTTATACATTTACCAATATTATGAATTGCCTCAGCGTCACTTTGACCAAACAGCTAGTATTCAGTAAAAAAAAATATTTGAATCAAAGTAAAGACAGTATTTTTACAACACTTGTCCAAATTATATACTGTTTTAATCTACTATTCTATATTTTTCAATTATATTTCAGTTAATTAAAACAGTTGTTTTTTTTAAAGAATATACATTAGTGTAAAAATGAATACCCGATTAACTGATCGGTTAATTTTAAATCGGCTATTTTCGATTAACGATTAAACCGGTTAATTTTAGCCGATTAACGAATATAACAATATTTTGAATTGTTTTTAATTATTTGTTTCATACAAATATATTTCCTTCAATACAAGCAATACATTTTTAAAATACAGTACAAAAACAAAATGCAAAATGTTCGGTGCTGTGCATTGCCAGGATGAATCAGATGATGACCCGACAACAGAAGAATCTCTCGACAGTAACACAAACAATATTTTAACAGAATTAACCAAAATAATTAGAAGTGTTTAAAATTTAAAAAAAGTAAAACAGGGCTCTAATGGCATAATGGAAGATTTTATATGATTAGAAAAATCCAAATTTATAAACGATTATTAAATTTAACAACCGTTTCTTAAAACCTTTATTAAATTTAAAAATTTTTTATGAATACAAGCCGGAGAAATAAGATATTCTGTATTATGGGTTGCTTTCGATTTCTCCAACATCTACGAAAAGTGAAAGAATTTTTCCAGCTCAAGTTTTATTAAGACTGAAGAAAAGAATTGCTTAAATCCTAATCATTTAAACCAAATAGTTTATTTAAAAGATTATTTTATAAGATCTTCTTAAGCTGAATTTTTTTGTAACCCAAACAAAAAGATTTTTATTTTTGAGAATTATTTTGTAACTATAAAACATTTGAAAGTCAACGGAAGGAAAAGTGTGGTGCTACCAGTGTTGCCAGTGGATTTTTCGAAAAATATCTACACATGCCAAAAATCCCTACAAAAATCCCAATGCATTATTATCATTAAAATAGAAGAAAAAGCATTAGTTATTAAAAATAAATTTTATTCAAATATGTACAAAACTAAAAAAAATAATACATATGTATGTTAGGGGTATAACTTATTCCCATTTTTTGCAAATATCAAAATGGCCGTAGCATAGTCCATTGAAAACTATTAAAAAAAATTATATTTATTTTTCGCGGTTTTCAAAAAAGGTCACCCACAAAACGCGGTAAAGTTGGAAAATTATTTTTTTTTTTTATTTTTATTTGTACTACATTAAGCCAAAAACTCGCAGTTTTATGCAAAACAACATGCACATTTAATTTGAAATTCATGTCCTTTTATAATTAATAAACTTTTTACCTTTTTTTTCATTTATTAATAAAATATTTAAAAAATTTTAATAAAGTTTTTTTCTTTAGCGATTTTAGAAAATCGCTTTTGTGGGTGAGGTTTTTATTTTCAAACGACCCAAACAAACGAGTTTATTAAATAGCACAATATTCGCTATCGCGTAGTGCTAGGACCAAAATTTGGTTATACCCCTAATGTATGTACTTTTAATTAAATTCAATTAAGTATTTCATCATTAGATGTGATACCGTACTCAACGTCGGGATCCCGCGGGATCCCAATCTTACCGAAAACTTTTCCCGTACTAAAAGCTTGGTAAAGTGGGAGAGCTTTTAAAAGAATAATATTCTTCTTCTTTCACGAAGTAGCCCGTACTTTTTCTTTGGGAAAATTGATAAAATTGTTAAACAATCAGCTGTGTCCAAGGTATATTAATAGCAGGTAGCCGCGAGATTACAACAATTGTACAATAAAACAAACAACAGGGCTTTTTATTGCTGTTATGTGATACGAACTGTTAAACAGCAAAGGGGTTGATAAGAGACAAAAGATAAAGACAAAAAACTTGTTTACTTGTTTCCTATACAACATTTCACAGTTCGTATCACAAAACAAGCAAATAAAAAATAAACAGCTGGCTTTCCGAGACTACCTGCTATAAATATACCTTGGTTGTGTCGAAAATAAATAAAAAAAACTGCAAGCAAGTTTAGTGAGAGACATTTTTTACTCTCATTTTATTGATATTTACCTTCTAAGTTCGGGATCACATCTATTGAATGATTACTTAGAAAAAACATATATATGTATACATATTTGTGTAGGCATCTTTTTAAACCACAAACAACTCTGGATATACATATATTTGAAGCTTTTTTAGGGATTTTTGGCAACCATTTATTTCATACAGAGTACATACGATATTTATTTTATATATCGATGGCTAAACATAAAAAAGGCATCTCTCGATTTTTTTCAAAATAGCTTTGTTTGTTTATTCTGGTACACATATATCTTGATTTGAAATTTTTAAGGGGCTGTAGTACAACGTTGTTGGATATTTTTATTAAAAATTGCATTACAACTTTTTTTGTCTCAAGTTTTACGTATTTTATTAAGTTTTTTTCCTTCCCCTGTAAACAAACAAAAAAAATCGAATTAGGATCTTTTTCTATTAAGCCATCGATATAATACGGTATGTCGAAAAATCCCTACATTTTGGAGATTATGAAAAATCTGTCCTATTTTCCCTACGCTTATATTTTAGTATCAAAAATACCTACATGTAGGGGCTTTCCCCCACTTCTAACAACACTGGATGCGACACAACTTGATTGTTCTAATATAAGGATGAAATACACACACTTTTAGCTAAATTAATACATAATTGAGGGATTCACAATAAAGTCATAAAGTCATATGTCTTAAAATAATAACAAGAAAAAAATATGAGGGCTGTTAATGACCCTCTTAATTTAAATCTCTACTGAGTAGTTAACACAAAACAATAAACACAGCATAAAAAGTATTATTGTTTTAGGAATTGTTTTGTATTAAAGACAACAATAATTTTTTTAAACTATTGTAAAATATAAGGATATTATGACAATATGACTTGATAATCCCCCTTGTGAATCCCCCAATTATGGATTAATTGAAAAATACATATCGTCATCTTAAAGACCTAATAACCTATCTGCAAAAAATTCAAAATTTAGTTTTTTATGGATTTTTGTTCCCTATATCATAGCGCATATGAGTGCAAAATTTTGAACATATAATATTACAAATGACAAAGTTGTTGTACCTAGAGGACCGCTACGCACTAAAAAAAGGGAAAACAAATCATCAAAAATCACGATAAAAGTTTAATTCTGTTGCATAGTGTAATTTAAACAAACATTAACAGCCTGGCCCACGATGTAACATTTCTTTCGCTTATTTATATTGAAATCAAAAACAAAATTTTAATTTTTTATTATTGTTTTCAATACACAGAAAAAAATATCCCAAGAAAATTTTTTTAGTTTTGCCAAAGTCTTTGGAAAAGGTTTCCTGAAGATCTGGCCTAAGCAACCAGTGAAATGCGCATAGGAACTTACTTATCCTCGCATAATAAATTTTAGTGTTTTTATAAAAATATAAAAATTGAAAATTTATGACATCATCATTAATAAATAAACTAAAATAAAGATTCGATTAACATTTTGTTTGATTTATTCAACATTTTCAACAATTTATTTTAACAAATCAAGTAAACATTATGTTGAAAAAAATTATTTTGGGTAACAACTGTTTTTATTGACTCAATAAACTTGGTTGTTGAGTAAAAATTTAACAATTATACATACAAACTTTTTTATTAATACCGCAAAAATCGTCATCGCAGAAAATTATTTTTTTCTATGTATAAATATGCGAAAGAAATGTTCTTGTCGACATTGTACGCCTGGCAGTAAGTACTTTTTTTTCGCTTAAACCAGTAAAAGAAACTATAACTGTTATTATTTAATGTATATACTATTCATATGTATAAAGAAATTGTTTTTTACTCATACTTATTAGTATTGCAGATAGGTTATTTGGTTTCAGATTTTTACAATTCCAAATAATTTAAGTGGCATAACATAAGCTGTGTTTAGAAAAACAAAATTTTCTCAACCGATATATATTTCTGGTTTCATTTTAATCATAATATGAAATTTTCGTTTCAATATTGTAAAAAGTTCCAATTTTTATAAATTCTCCTGTTAACTTTTGAAATCTGCAGATAGGTTATTTCGTATTTAAGGTAACGATATGTATTACATATTTATGTATTATTTCTTTTTTTGCTCGATTTAGTTCAAGATTTGCTATGTTTATTATGTAATTGTTTTTTTTACTAAGAAACTCCAAATAATTTATACATTTTCATTTTTTGAAATTATTTAATTTATAAAAAAAACCTTTGTTAATCGGTTAACCGATCAATAACAAAATTAACCGATTATTAACCTATTAAACTAAAACGTCGGTTAATTAATCGGGCGATTAAATGAATATATAAACTAACTATTAAGCCTGTCCCTGCCAGGCAGGAAGAAACGATCTCAAAAATCCGGTTACGTTAGGATTTGGCCTAGGTGTTTTATTATATGCATGCCAATTTTTAGCTTTCTAGCCCATTAGTGGGCTTCAAAAGGCTCTGGATAGACAAAAAAAAAAAAAGAGGAACACACCAATTCGGAAATTATATACATACTAGCTGTTTGGTCCTGGCGCTGCTCGAGATTTTCAAAATGAAAAATATTAAATTAAATTAAATACTGAAGAATTTTGTTAATAACTTGACCCCAGCGCTATCTACCGGATCAAACGTTTATCCAGAGACTTATTTTTGTTTAATAAATACATATATTTTGTGAATTTCAGCGAAATCGTACCATAAGCCAGACTTAACCAATTTATTGTCCAAGGTTGGTGTCAATCGGTCCAGCGGTTCTTGAGTTTAAGGAGCACATACACGGTACAAACGTTTTTATTTTATATATAAATCGGCAAAACAGTTAAGAGCACTATCCCCCTCTGTATGTCAACCGATTTGAACAAAATAAACACCATTTGAAAGATAGTTACCCTGCGGGAAATTTGTGTCAATTGTTCCAACAGACTGGTCCTGGGATTTGTGAAAAGAAAGCTAGTACAAAAAGAAAGAACTCATGGCCAGTGAAAGGAGAACCAATCATTTAATAGGTATATGAAGAATCAAAAGGTAGAAAAAGTAATGAATTACAGTATAGTCGTCACCTATAGTGTGACACTTTTTTTGGGATTTCTTAAAATTTGGTTCTTAAATTTAGTTCTATTGAAAAAAATACTACATTGTATCGAAATAATACTTCATTGCAGTAACTTACACTAAACACGTTCATTAAGAACAGATGTGTGACTGGTCAAATGGTGTCAATTGACCCCCTCCAATGACAACCCCATGTAAAAGTGATAGGTCACATTCATATAAAGTGTTAAAACTAGAACCGGTCCCTACCACCAAAGACCTATGGACTACTTTGGTGAGAGTCCGCTTCCCTTGGTCCATAAATTACTATAGGTCCCATGTAAAGCCCAATCTGGTAAATTAATTAAATACGCCTAAAACCGTAGCAGATATAATTATTGTGGTAAAATTTCTCCCAACTTAGTTTCATATGGCCAGAAAAAATGTTACGAATTTTGTGGTATACGGTCAATAATTTACCTTAGATCCCATATTTAGCAGCCTTCTGAAATTCACTGTAAACGCTAAAACTAATTTCACCGTTGTTTTTAAAAATTATGTTTTTAATACCGGAAGTCGCTCTGCAGAATTTTAGGATGATTGGTTCATAACTTACCATGGCTCCAATATAAATTCCCCTCCTGAAAATCATTTAAGTTCGGCTTTAACTCTTACGAATCATGATATTTTACTCAAGCTAGTTAAAATTGCTAAAACAAGCATAAAACTTTTAGATTGTCCGTCAAAAATTTAATTTATGTCTAAACCGCAACCAATTTTATAATAAATAGATTTCATGTAGATATCACTCCCGAAATAATTGAACTGTCGGTGGAGGGTATCAAAGATTCGGCACAGCCGAATATAGGCCTCTAACTTGTTTAATATTCAAAAGTAAATGGGTTTGCTTCTAAATATTGAACATTTTTAAATTTCGGGCTAATACCCTATTGTTGATCAAGTGCGATATGTTTAAATATTCAAAATAGTCAAAAAAAAGGATCAATTATTTAGCCGAAAAACTTCCTTTGTAAGTTATATCAAAAATTCCAAAAGTTTTAAAAATTTAAAGCGTTTGAATCTAAATAAAAAAAGAGTGCAAATAAATTAATAGTAAAGTTATAAAAAAATTAAATAATTACTGTTTTTGTTATTCTGTTGCTAAAATGAATAGAAAACTTTATAGGTAATTTTAAGTATCTTAAAAGTCTTAAAACATTGCAATTAAACATTTGGACCTTAGACGTATGGACTGTGCACAATTTCCATCAAAATCTATAAAAAAAATTATTAACAATAATAAAAAAAAATTTGTTATTTTCGTGAATTTAGCAGAAAAATGATTTAAAAGCTTTCTTATCAATTCTTAACGATTATGAATGAGTGCAAGTTTAAAAGACCTCAAATGGTTTAGTTATCAGTGAACGAAAATTAAAAAATAAATACACACACCTACTCACACTATTAGTGGGACACATAAAAAAATAAGATTTTTTCAAATTAAAAGTCATAATTTGTTTCAAGAATTTTCCTTTAATATATCGCACTTGATCAGCAAGAGGGTATTAACTTCAAATTAAAAAACTATTTTTAAGAAAAAAAATATTTTTAAAACCAACCGTTTCATTACCAAAATGTAGGCAAAACAGCACGATATTTTTACAGCGGATAGATATAAATATTACGTGTCTTGTTGAAAAAGTGCGACAAATGTACAAAAATATTTTTTTAAATTATTCTTTTCAAAATAAACACATTTAAAATTATATATGTACAATATATGTACAACACTTTTTAACAAAATAACTAATTATTTATTATAAAAGTTTTTTCTCAAATGAAGAGAAAAAAAAAACCTTTTTTAAAATTCTAAAGTCAAAGTTCAATGCGTTTTTAGTACTTTATTTTTTAAATAATTTTGAAAAAAAAAACATAATTCAGTTTAAATGTTAGAGATCATTGTTAAATAAGTCAACCCAGTCATGCAATAAGAGGAATAATAAAACAATATCAAGATTTGTTAACGAATAATTTTTGTAAACAATTAAGTTACATACAAATGAAGTATATTCTAAAATATTATGTATATTACAGATTACACATACATACATACATAGTATGTACATATTATAAATGTGAAAGTAACTAACAATTCCATTTGCTTAATTATTATGTTCGTAATATTCAAAATAGAACAATAAATTTAAAACATATTTTTAATAAGCTTTTTTTGAATAAAATTTACATTAACAAAGATTTTATTTCTTTAGACTTTGTATTGGCTTTATTTTAAGTAACTCCTTCAACAGCAAAGCCTGAAAAGAGGAAATATTGGCCCGGCCATTGTCATAAAGCTATCACAAATTTCGGCGTTCGCCTGTTAAACCTTAAAGCTATCGAAAGGCCTAGACCTCCATACACGATGCCGAAACTTCCAAAGTCCCTTATAAATATTAAAAATAAGTTTTTGTTGGTACTCCACTCAGAACCCGGAAAAACTAAAACTCAGAACAGTTATGCGACGCCAAACCATTAACCAATGCGGATGAAATGTAAAACGCGCGAAGGCAGACAAACACGGATGGCCCGATTTGACTGTGTCCCAACGTTGCCACAAGCAAGTAATTACTTGCAAGTAGTGTATACGTATTAACAATGAAGTTCAGGAGAAATGTCAACAGTTTTTTGAGTGGCTACTAGGGTATTCATTTAATCGACCTTTTGCTTTAATCGGTTAATCGCTCGATTAATTAACGGAGGCTTTGGTTTAATCGGTTAATTTTGTTTTTGATCGGTTAACCGATTAATCAAGTTTTTTTTATAAATTAAGTAATTTCAATATATAAAAATGCAATAATTGTTTATTATTTGGAGTTTATTAGTAAAAAAAACAATAACATGCAAAACATAACAATTCTTGAACTTAAACGAGCAAACAAAAAAACAATTCAAAAATATGTAATATGCATTTTCTCAATTAATACACAAGGTGTGCTATCAAGTCATATCGTCATAATATCCTAAATAATATTTTACAATTGTTAAAAATAAATAAAAATAAAAACGTTAATACTGTGTTCATTGATTCGTCATAACTGTATACTAGAAGTCTAAATTATAAGCGATAGCCCACAACAGTCGTATCGTCGGCTTAATATGCAAACCTGCTAACTCACTTTCAGCATATTTTACAAGAGAGGCAAAAAGCTTTTTATTTTCCCTATTTGCTGCTTGATAGAAAATTAAAAATACAGTTAGTTTTACACACTTCAAGACTTAAGTAGAAGAAAAACTACATGCTGGTCGACGAGGCGTATCTTTCTCTACCACACGGCATCAACATCTCAATTTACATAAAACGTGGATTTAGCCGGTTTGCATATTAAGACGACGATATATATTTCTTCAAATTATTTTAAGACATAAGACTTTATGACTACCTTGTGAATCCCCCAAATATGTATTTATAAAAAAATAAACTGAGATAATTTTATCGGTTATTTCAATAGTTAAAAGAGATCTTATAAAATAATCTTTTAGAAAAGTAATTTGGTTTAAATGTTTAGGATTAAACCGATCTTTTTCTTTAATTTGGACAAAACTTGACTTGGAAAAAATTCTTTTACTTATCGTAAATTTAATTTCTCAGTCCTTTTCCAGAATTTCTCTAAACATATAAAATACTCCATTATGCCATTAGAGTTTTTTAAAATTTTTAACACTTCTAATTGTTTCGGTTAATTTTGTTTAAAGACTGATATGTGAAGATATGTATGAGAAACGTGAAACAAAAAAAAGGTGTTGACAATCAAACATTTAACCCATTGTCACCACATTCCTGCTGATCGATGATGAAGATAAAAAAACATTGTAATTTTAGTCACCGGTCGGCAGAAAATGGGTAAAAATGAAGATCACTGAACACCTTCTTTGTTTGTATAAAAAAATATTTTCTAAATACATACATTTTGTATATAAGACGAAACAAATAATTAAAAACACAAAAAAAATACAAAATATTGAAATTTTTGTTATATCGGTTAATCGACTGAAATTAACCGGTTTAATCGTTAATCGAAAAAAGCCAATTTGAAATTAACCGATCAGTTAATCGGGTAGTAATTAATCGGTTAACCGATTGACGGTTAACCGAATGAATACCCTAGTGCAAAATTAGGTACAAGCATTTTGGTTATTACAAAACAACATCCGACAAAATGTGGGCGGGATACTTCCCATACAAAGGCATTATAGATTTCTGTATTTCGGAAAAAGGCAAGAGCCAAAGTTTAAAAATTAGGAACAAGCATCTTGGTTATCAGTACACAACAAAAACAACTGCCCATTTAGTTTTTATATATCAAAAATATAACATTTATGGAGCACTTTAAAAAAAATATTTCCAAAACATTTATCAAAACAAAAATTATATAATTACCTGAAGTTGATGGTTTGTTTATAATATTTTTACTTTGAAAAGACTTAATAAAAAATACTAAGGCCAAGTTTATACGATGTCTTTTCAGACATGTCTAACAAACATGACTGTTTTGTTTGTTGGCGGTCGGGTTAGAGAAGAAAGAGGGGTTGCCAAACAGACACGAAACGAGTTTTCATGTTTGTAAATATGAATTTTTTAAGTTTTTTTCGTTTGTACGTGTATGTAAATTAGGCTTTTAGATATGAAAACAGACGTGTCAGGAAAGACATCGTATAAATGCCCCTTTCCACTCGAAATATCTCGAACTTAAATTTTTACCACGTCCCGCAAAATTTGTAAAAAATATTTGACTTTGACCGCACCGCGCATTGCCAATAACGTAAGTAAATCAAAACAGTAATTTAAGCAATTAGTAATGTAGAATTTTATTTATTTTCACCCAATGCCAAACATGACTGTGAAGGATAAAGTTCAGCTTTTGAATTAATCATCACTTGCAGTCAATTTCAACCCTCTTTGCAGCGTATATTAGGATTTAATGTAAAGACTTTCGGATTGCGTAGCATTTTTTCAGGCTTAAATTCTGCCTGTCTTAAAGATCAGGATGTAACTCTATGTTGATAACACTGTGTAAGAAATTTACACGTTTTTTCGTGATAAGCTGGGCACATGGCGTTTTAAAATAATTCGGGTACTCTGAATCCAGTGTTGCCCGCAGTTTCTTTAGATTGGCTCTGGTTTTCGAGATATACCGTTATTTCGAAAATGGAGGAGGTTGCACGACATATGTTCGCCTAACTCAAAAACGGTTTAGTTTATTGAAACTACTAAAAAAATCGAAATTCCGCAATTATAGTTTCTTTAAGAATTTGGCCCCTGCAGCGTCTAGCATGCCTCTACATAGGTCAAATGTATGACCGACCCCACTTTAATTTTTATCTCAATCATTTATTTCTTACTTACTTACCAGCTATCTCCATTCTTTAAGGGGGCTCTAATACAAAATATTCAATGCAGACTAGAAATATATTGAAAAAAAGTCCCATAAAGGCCCAGGGGTCGCCCCTAGTAAAATAAAATGTATGACCGACCTCAATTAGTTTTTTTTCCGATAAAATTTTCTCGAGACATACTTGCCCTTTATCACCACTTTTTAGGGGGGCTTTGCGATTACGAAATTCTTAAAAAATCAACAGTTGGTAACAGATTTTAATCATTTATGGCTTGTTTTGTTTGCAGCTTCGTTTTTTATTTGTCTGCAAAAAATTAAAAGCCTCACTGCATTATTTAATTTTTTATGCATTTTTGAAAAACAAAAATAATTTTTTTTTTTTCAAAAAAAAAAATTATGTTTCAAAAACGACTGCTCATATTTTTAGTAATTTCAATTAACTAAACCGTTTTTGAGTTAAGCGAACGGTATATCTCGAAAACCAGAAACCAGAATCTAAAAAAACGGCGGGCACCACTGAATTCAGCGTACCCGAATTATGTTAAAACGCCATGTGCCCGGATTGTCTGTTTTTTCAACTAGCATAGTGTAATCAGGTTCATTGTCAAATCCAAGCTTTTTTTGCGTAAGAATTTATTGGTTTAGTCGCATAACTTTATTCAACTGAAATCTACTTCTGTTGTTTCTGATGTTGGAGTTATTAAATTACCTTATATTAGGTTATGTTAGTGTGTATGTAATGATAGCCCGTTTAGGTTGACGTTAAACAATAAATAGAAATAATGAAAAAAATAAGGAGTTTAACTTTATATTTAACTGACATTGAATTTTAAATTTACAAAACAAACACCACAGAATTTAATAATCAATAGTTAGTTGGGGGGCAAGTCTTAGAAAGACAATTTGTTCTTATAGGTATTCTTTTGAAAATATTTTCTTTTTAATACTGTCTAACTTCCATCGGCTTGTTCGTACACTCAACAAAAACAATGCGTTTACACCAAAGCCCCGATTTGCACTGTTTCGATTTGCGCCGCTTTTTAAATTTTTGTACAATCCACTTTGTGTCGTTTTGATTATTTCTTGCGTTGTTTTTAAAATGTGGTTCCATCGAAATTCGTAGCTAAGTCGTAACAGCATCTTTTAATTACACCATAAAATGTTACAAGCAAATTTATGCCTAAATTAAATTTTTAACAATTCAGCAAATCTTAGACAAGGCAATTTTGTTTAAAAACACTGTGCAACAAAAAAAAAACCAGCCTCAACACTTGCAACGCGAAATGAAAGTAGACTACTAGTAGATCAAATCCAGCAAAGGAGTTTGAAAAGTTAGCTCGTGTTCCCGAAATATGGACCCCTAAAGTTTTTGAATTTTTTTGAAAGGCGTTTGGTATAAGTCAAAAAAAATATATTATATGTACTTCTGGCCTAACTTAACTTCCACACAAAAATATACTATAACGACACTTTAGAGGGTTAAAATGTTCTACGAATATTTTCTGCATCAAATTTCACTAGGGGTCTCCTTAGACCAAAAAATCGTGCAATGAATGTAAAACGAATTTTCGAAATTCAGGGCCTTGAAATTTTTTAATTTTTCGAAAACCCGTTTTACATAATTTGCACGATCAGAATCAGAAAAATTACAAGAAAAAATCGAGAACATGGCCAAAAAAAAGTTGCAATATTGGGCCAAAAAAAACACAATATTGCTGCCAATTTTATGGAGTTTTCTTTTCTGGCAATAATGTTTCATGTATGTTACCATTCGCGCGGGTTTTTGTTATATTCTAAAAAAATATGCAAAAATTTTAAAAGTTGTCGTTTTCCTTTCTAAATAAGCTGCAAAAATAAATGGCAAAAACGAATCAACTAACTCTAAAATTAGAGATATGTGCTGTACTTTATTACCATTATCCACGGCGTCGTAATACTCTAACAAAATACCAAATTAACATAGAATTGATGTTGTCTTTGATTAGAATAGTTGTTGCCTTAAAATTGCCGAAGCCAAATAGAATAAGGGTGAATATTTTTGTAACTTATAATTTCTGTGAGGTGAGAAATTATAAGTCCTATTTGCAGCTTGAAAATGGATAAATAAAAAAAAATAAAATCAAAGGGAATTAGTCTTTTATTTTATACATATTATTTGTTATATATAATTTTCTTTTTAAGATGCCGTAAGGGCTTTTAGAACAACAACTATTTGTTTCAATTTTAAGTGTTTCACATTAGTAAACAGTTAATAAATTGTTGTTATACATTTTATAACGTTAAACAATCGCAAACGGTTATCGTAAGCTACTGTGTAGTTTTTTGTAACAGATTGAAGCAACACACAATTTCTGTTAGTTAATCTACTACGAAAACGATATAGTCGTTTACGACAACGACAACCGTAATAAGGCTGAATATATCGGGCGTTTTATTAGAGTTAAGCTGGGATCACACGATTGCCGCAAATGCACCAATATGACACAATTTTTATTTTGCTTTATTGACGCACAATAATGAAATTGCACCAATCAAATATTTTGAAATCACACGATTGCCCTGTTTTAAGCAAATTTTATTGCCGCTAGTTGGTACACAGCGAAATGGTTACAACAATTGCCGCAGCACAGTCGCACGGTTGTTCTTACTTGTGTTAACTGCAAAAACAGCTGTTGCGGTAGTTTTTTTATTTGTTTAAAAGTTCTTGTTGGTTTGTTCATTAATAAAAATTTAATTTGTATCATAAACATAAACAAATTTTGTTTAAATAGTTTTATTTTAACTTTTTAAGAAATTTCAAAAATAAGATTCGCATAGAAATATCTTTAATAAAAATATTCACAAAGAACAGCTAAATATGCTTGTGAACATACATACATATTTTGTTAATAGCAATTATTAAAAAAAAATTAAAATGCATATTAAATAAATACATATTTATTTTCATTACCTACTAAAAGAAACAATAAAAAGTAGATTTATTAAAAAAAAGGCAAATATTGGCGCGTATTGTTGTTTGATTGCCGCAGAAGAACACAATAAATACAAACAGTCACACGATTGCCGCACCAGGGTTGCATTTGATTGGTAAAAGTAAGCACAATATTGTCCTCGATTGGTACATGATTGGGGTATTAAAAACTGTAAAAATTGGTGCATTACGGCAATCGTGTGATCCCAGCTTTACACAAGTTTAAATCATAAAACAAAGAAATATATTTTTAATATCCGTCAAACGGGCTTTCAGAAACAAAAAATTTTATGACATTAATGTTTATCGCAGCATTTGCGGCCGAATTTCGCCAGTAACTTTTTGAATGTTGATTTCCAGGTGTTCAATTGACTCTGGTTTAAATCAATTGTAGCGCGCGCCGTGTGGCATGTGGCTCCATCCTGTTGGAACCACATGTCAGCAAAATTAATGAAAAATATTGTCATGTCCCTATACCGTTGACTAATGACAATAACATTCTGACCATCATCGTTTTTTGAAGAAATAAGGACTAATGACTCCGGCAGCCCATAAATCGCACCAAACAGTAATTTTCTGTGAATGTCATGTCACGCGGCAGTTCTACTAATTTACGCAACCATTCAACCGAAAATGCGCTTCATCGGAGAACAAAATTTCATCAGAAATAAAAAAAAATAGTTTTGACGAACAGCGCCGTTATTTTCATAAAAAATTTCAACATTTCTCAAGCGTTGCTCTTTCATAATGAAATCTCAAGCCAAACTTAACAAAACGCAAGTATCCGCTGCTTAATTTTTTTTAACCAAATTCTTATTTTAATTTTAGCCAAATCAATAAACAACCACTGTATTTACATAAATAGAAACGAGTAATTCGATTTGCGTCGCTTTTTCCGGTCCCTGTTACCGCCGCAAATCGAGGCTTTGGTGTACTAATAAAACAAACAATAACTTAAATGCAGTTTAAATACCGTGCGCCTTGGTATGCAAATAATAAAATACTTCGATTCATATCGGCACGTTTTGCCATGTAGTTCCAAATTCATAAAAATTTGTTTACAATAGTTTTGTTATCATTTAAATTTAATTTGAGGATATCGTTCGTTTAAAAAAAAACAAACAACTTTTACTTTTGTAAAAAAACCTTAGCATTTCTAAGCAAGCTTCAATGCAACTCGACACTGGTTGTCGTTGTTCAAAATGCATGAACAGTTTTTTAAAGAGTTTTCCCGGGATTGGAAAAAATTAGAGGATATGCGTTATAAAAAGAATAACTTACCTTTTTTTTTGACACACAATTTACAAAATCGATTTTTTTGCCTTTTAAGGACCGTGTTAGTCACAAGTTTTATAAAATTAGATTAACACTGCTCTTCTTCTTTTTTTTACAGCTCCAATGTAGACTACTACATGGCAATAATTCAAATGATTTTTGAATTTATTATTGTACATATAAAATTCTGGTTTCTCACTATTGAGTCAGCAGTCAGAGCATTCTTGCCCAAACAAGAAACAAATGTAAATGGAGAATTTGTATTTATTACTGGTACCGGCCATGGTATTGGCAAACAATTGGCTTTAAAATATTCTTCCTTGGGTGCTAAAATCATTTGCGTCGATATGAATCAAAAGAATAACGAACAAACCGTTAAGGAAATTCAACAATCAGGTGGAAATGCCTTCGCATATACGTAAGTTTGTGTATGAAAAAAATCAAACTTTAAAGAATGAATTTCTTTAATATTTTTAACAGTTGCAATGTGACCAGTCGCGAGGAAATATTTGGCTTGGCTGAAAAAGTTAAAAAGGAACATGGTTTTATTGGTATTATTGTAAACAATGCCGGTATTATGCCTTGCCATCCATTATTGGAACACAGCGAACAGGAAATAAGACTGATGTATGATGTCAATGTTTTGGCTCATTTTTGGGTAAGTTTTTTAAAAAATTTCATGTTATTCTATATCGAGCGAAATATAAAAAGTTTTAAAAAATTTACATTTTTTTCAACATAAACTGTCGGCCATGTTCTGAAAATCACGCGATTTCAAATCGGTAAACGTCAGATTTATTTTATGTTGTTCTGAAACTCGTGCGTTTTGTTTGCAATCTGCCATAGTTTCTTAGTTCCCTTCAGCATTCTTTTGCGATTTGAAGTCGCCAAAGTTCTTGCGATTGCGATTTACAAAACTACTATTATGCAATTTCATGTCAGTATCGCAAATGTTAAGCATTTTGACATTGCCAGAACATGCTTGTATAATAAGTTTCGCACCGGTTCGAATTTTATGCTGTAAAAATCATATATATAGTAAATATTGAGCCCTTAACGCAGAAACAGCTTAAGTGACATAATTGAATTTTTTTTTTTAATAAGTCTCATAAAATTTATTAATACCAAAAAATTTAAATCATCCATAAAATGGAATTTTTCATAATTTTATTCGTTTGTATATTCTCTTAGCGGAAAAAGCCTGCGTTTCTTTCATTTAAGCCTCTGTTCAACATTTCACGTGAAATGCTGTCAAAACTCATATGAAAAAACTTGTGCGGAATATCTATGAAATAATGTTGATAGAGTTGTATTCTGTTCATTTTGTGAAAAAGTTCCGAAATGTTTCTGGCAACATTTTTTCACAACTGCGAAACAATGTAAGCTGCACTTATTTCACGTGGAATTTAAAAAAAGCAAAAAAGTATGAACTGAATTTTAAATAAGAAATAAAAATTAAAACAACACAACCGGTAACAGTTTTTTATCCATACTTACTTTCTATTTTATTAAATTTTTTATTAAAAAAAATCGTTTTTAGTAAAATACATGTGGGGTTTGTTTACATACGCAAAACAATGTCGCATACTTTGCAGGAATAAAAACGTCAAATTGTACAAACCTGCAAGATAGGTAAAATTTTCGTGTGAAATAATCAATGCTGCTCAAAATTTTTCACAAATTTGAACAGAGTACTAGGCTTTGAGTCCAAACACAATGTAACGATAATTTATTGCGGCGCGTTTTTTTATACGATTTGAAGTAAAAAACCGCAGTGCGGAACGGCATAAAATTAAAATCTATTTTATTTTCGTGTCGGACTTGCTTTCTCTCTCAACAAGGCGAATTTAATTCGCCTTGTCTCTCAATTTTTGATACTCGTTCTCTTTCTAATGTTGCCGTAGTTTGGCTATGTTCACAACATTATTGAAAACAAACAACATGATAAAAATGTATGCACAAATAAATTAATAAAAATTTAAACAAAAAATGACAACTATTTCCGTCGCCGTCTTCCGTTGTATTATGTTTATTTTTCTCCCGCAACGAGAAATCGCACCGCACCGCAAACATTGTGTCTAGACCAGAAGTGGGCACAATTAAAACTGTGCTTGTATTGATGTTTATTAGTATTAGTGAGATGGCAGAATTACCCACCAAACACAAAGCCAAGCGTTTGAAATGTAATGGTGCATTATATTTCTTTATTTAATATTTTACGCATTTGTAGTAAAATAAAACATTTTTTTAATAGTTCAAAAAATTAAAAACCATATTCATTTATGTAAAACAAAGGTTCAATTAAAAATGAATTAGTTAAAAAAAAATAAAAAAATACTAAATGAAAATAAAAGAATGTATGCTTGATGGAGCATACCGGAGCAAAGAAAGGGAAGAACTTTTAAATAAATATAAATGCATTTATTTAGGAAAAATAAAAGAATGGTTGCTAGCATTTGACCGTACGAAAGAAGAGTTAGAATCCAAAAAACAAATAAAAATGTTTGCTGGGTAAATTCTCTTGAAAAAAATACAAAAAATATAAGAAAATGTGTCTCATCAAAAACAAAACTAAAGAGGCTAAGAATACGTGTGAAATCTCTCAGCACAATTGTGCTATGGAGCGCCCACCATTGGTCTAGACTCTTTAGGAGTTAAAATTTGCAACACTGCATATAATTTTGTTTTTTCTTATAGTATGTCCCAAATCCTTAAAATACACTATAACTATATTTTAAATTTGACAGACATGCTATGTCGGTTTGGTTTATTAAAAATAGAATAATTAATGTTAGAAAAATTCTTGCCGCTTTTGCTTAGGTAGCTCGGTTAGTTAGACACTTTTCACACTCGGCTCTCGGTTTGTAGACGTTAGCGGTAAGGTCGGGGTAAAGAAAAACATTTTTGTACAGACTTTGTTGTTGTGGGCAAGTAACTTGCGCCACCAACATGTCGAGTCTGAACGTGTTCTTCTTATACATAAAATAGGCATTGCAAATAAAGTTGTTTGTTCAAAAATGTTAAAAGTATCGTCGTAGCGTAGATGTCGATATATCGGCAAATCGGTATTCGTAACATCCAGGACTGCGGGGTTGGAGTTGAAGTCAGAGTTGTAGAGTCGGAGTTGAGAATTTTGTACCGGATTTGGAGTCGAAGTATACACAAAAACTCGCTAGTCCCACTCCAAAACTTTTCGGCGTAAAAAACGTCTCTAATATTTTTCAAAATAAAACCTTTTTAAGAGGGTCTGCTTTTTAAAGTTTAAAGTCAGAAAATAAGGACCAGTCTACTTTACATATGTAAATAACTATATTAAAGATCAATGCGGCACCTGCTAGAATTAAAATATCGATTTGAAATAGAGCTTAAAGTCAAAAAAGGACCAGTCTCAGCATCAAGGTTAAAGGAGGAGTCGGAGTCGAACTTAAAAAACTTCAGCGGATGTAGTCGGAGTAGCAGTTAAAACTATTTTTTCACGACTCTACAGCCGTGGTTACATCCCTAGTAAAATATCCTTAAAATATCCAAATTAGATCTGCCAACTGCAGGAAATAAAGCAGAGCTGCAGAAAAGGTTAAAAGAAGAATTCAAACGACGAAATATCAACATTGTAAGCAAACAATTCGAGGCTAATGAATAAATAGAGGTACATAAATATTT
This sequence comes from Pollenia griseotomentosa, assembly GCA_963931875.1. Lineage (NCBI taxonomy): Eukaryota > Metazoa > Arthropoda > Insecta > Diptera > Polleniidae > Pollenia > Pollenia griseotomentosa. Next base: position 16,613,856 of record OZ007563.1, on the reverse strand, counting down.
ACTCGTGCAGTAGCAAGCAACATGGATTTCAACACAATGTTTGCTGCTATGATGGAATAAATGGAAAAATTGTCAGAGGACAATTCTAGAATATGGAAGGAAATTCAAAAGCAATTTTACCTGAAAATTTTAGTAAAATCGATGAAAATTAAATTTTCAAAATAAATGACGATGAAATTGATAAAAAGAAAATTCGAGCGATATTCTAGCGGAAACTTCTAGGAAAGTGGATGAAACTTCAAGAAATGTAGAAAAAATGCTACAGGAAATTCAAGCCGAAATTCAAGAGAATTATAGAATAACAAACCAGAAACTTCATGAGATTTCCACTGAAATAAATGAAAAGCAAATAAAAGCTCTTCAATTTTGATGGACCTCCACAATCTAGAAAAAAAATTTTAAAACATTTAATGCCAACAAGGGTAGCGGCGCGAATTGTTTCAGAAGTCCCGAAATTAATAAAAGCCGCTTGTTTTGACTGTAGAGTTCCATTTGATGCATTCAACTTTCAGTTTGAAACGATAGCCAACAAAAACATATAGAACAATGAAGAAAAGGTCATTGCGTTGCACTGCAGCGTAAATATGGTGGGGAACACAAAGTAAGAATTATACACGATGGAATTGAGTGGCAGAGTGCAAGAGGCGAACGAGACGTTGCACAATTTCGCAATGGAGATTGAGCGGTTGGTTCAGCTAACATATCCAGCAGCCTTATTCTGTAATTCCCTTAGAGAATACAAAATTTAAAAACTTTAGCGATCACATTAAAAGATAAAATTGCGGCAAATTAATTTTGTATGGCATTGCCAAATTTAGCAATGCACGTTATAGAATTGCATTCGTAGCCAAAAATCGCTAAAAACACTTTATAAATTTTTAGCGATAAAGGCTGCAGGTGAAAATCGTCCATTTTGGAATGACTGGAGCCATTGGAAATGGTATTCGAGATGCTCGAGTCATCATTTGCAGAGAATGTTTCATTTGCCCTAGTCGAGGAAACCGCAGGCATAATTTAAAAGCTGCAGATGTGCAAGACTTGATGTCATTGCCGAGAACGAGTGAGATATCGTAAAGAACAAAGGGGAGGCAGTTTTGCGGGCTTTGAGTGAGAAGCTGGGTAGAAAAAAAGTAAAAGGCTATAACTGCGATTGAGCATATAAAGCGTTACTGCAAAGTACCGAAAAACATTCAAGATCTGCTTCAGTGCCCACCATCAGTATTCACGGAAGTCGACGTTAAGTATTGAGGGAGTGCTACCTTTCACATCCGAGGGCTCGACGATAAATTTGATAGTACAAAGAACAATAGAAGTATAACGACTTGTGGCTACATCGATGATAAAAATCGCATATTGACTAACGAAACTGGTACAGGATGTTGATAGGGGGAGCTGTCGCACCACCAATTGGAGTGAGCTTGCGAACAGCTTTACGAAAGCGTGCTACTTTCTATGACTAATCACTTGTGGAGCTAAAAATTGCAAATTATACCGCTTGTCATAAGTTTGTAGTGGCGGACATTGCACACGAAGCAGCAAAGCAGATTTTATGATTCGTCAAAGCATTAGTCTAGAATGGAACGACAAAATATGTGTTGTGCTGACCTTGAAATAACCCTTGATGTTGAATATGAAAGTGAAGCTCATGTGGGACAGCTTCACGCTTGTGTTCATAAGAAATTGTCGTCTAAAAGAAAAGCTAAAACCCTCGAAAAGAGGCTGCTCACTTTAAACAGCTTAGTAAAACCGACGCCAAGCACTGTACGAAGACTGAAAGAAGGGAATGCATCAGTAATGGTTGTTCATTACGAGTATCCCCATCCAGACTGGTTACCTGCGCAAAGAAATGATCCCGTATTGGCAAAGATTACGAGGGCCAGTTGCCTAGGTAGAAGACCAAGTCTTGCAGAAATTGCATCAGAAGGTCCACTCTTGAAAGTGTATTGAGTGCAGTTTAAGAATCTTCGGATGTCAAATGGTTGTCTATACCGTACATGAGAGAGAACCGATGGCAAAGCAGTTAAAAAGCTAAGGGTGGTACCGTCTTCTTAAGTTTGCAAAGTGGTGGGGAAAAACCACGAAACTACTGGCAAGTTGAAACGACGCAAAGTAAACTATGATTTTCTATAGCAAACCATGTTAAGATCGAAGATAGGTTCCAGGGTAACGAAAAAAACCACTTTTTAAAAAGAAAATTTAAACATTTAAAAAATGATATAAAATTTTATTACATACGTAAAAAAAAAAAAAAAAAAAAAAAAAAAAAAAAAAACATTTAAAACAAAATAAAATACAGTGTAAATTCGATAATCCGGACTCCACTAATCCGGAATATTCGGTAATCCGGACAGAATTTTGCAGCTCATTGCGTATTCTATAATCCGGATTGATTGCAACTCTATAATCCGGATTGAATAACACCCATTTTTATTTATTTTTTTATTCAAATCACAGCATGCTTTGTAAAATGCAGTTAGATTAGTGTGATATGAGTATGTTTGCACATGCGGTTTTTTGCTATGAATTATCATAATTTTTAATAAATACATACAGGGCTGTTCTGCAAATCACTTTTACTCAAATCACGTGATTTCAAATCACATGTGCCTACTTAAATCACACGTGTGATATTATAGTGTCCCGTTTTTTGTGTGTTTTGGTGTGATCTTCGATAGCCTAAAGCACACCGAGAACACACAAAAACGGCATGACTTTCAGAACACCACAAAATCACGCTCGTGATTTGAATCACGTGATTTTCAGAACAGGCCCGATACATGCGGTAATCCGGATAATTCGCTACTCCGGATTGGGGTCTGCAATCAATTATCCGGATTATCGAATTTTTACAGTATTCAATTAATTTATAAAAAACAAAATATTTAAAAATTAATCAATGTCTGATGAGTCCATCACAAAAAATTGGTTCAATGCTGCCATCTTTTAGATAAAAAAATATCAAAATATCAAAATTTGGATAAAAAAAACAAACTTAAAAAAAAAATTAGACTTAAACCCAAAACAACGCAACTTCAAAAATCGAACGTCGCACAGTGAAAATAAGTACTTATTCAGCAGCGACGCAACTTCGAAAAAACGCAAAACGAAACGAAGCAAAGCGAGGTATTGGTGTATTTGACTTAAGACCTTTTTGCCTAACGGCAAAGATTTGTCCAGATACGATCCAGCGGTGAATTCTGAAGGATTCAGAAAGTGCCAGTTGGTTTCGCTAATGAATCCACTGCAAAAGGAAGGCTTATTTGCTGAGCCACAAATACACTGGAATGGACTGTATAAAGTTATAGAGAAATTAAATGACGTTGTATTTCGCCTACAAAAATTTTAATGACCAAGAACCAGAATCAAACTTGTACATTTAGATGGGCTATCCCCTTATTGAAGAGGTGAATCAGGGCCTAATCAAGATGAACGGGCTTAAGTATGGGGCTGTATAACGAATGTAAATTTAGTTTAGAATTAGGTTTAATTATAAGTTAGTCATCTAGTATTTATTAGTTCGTTATTGTTATTGTTAGGCTGTTTTCCTAAACGTGTGTTGACAATGTATCAATACCGTGTTGATGCATTGTGTACTTAAATTTTTACCTACGTTGTATTTTATATGAATATGGTTTGCATCTACATTATTTTAACCAGAGTATGAAAACAAACAAAACATTTCGCAAACGTTTGCAAAATGTACAAAACTATTGAAAATTTTTAAATTGTATTGTACATGAGCAAAACCAAAACAAAAACTTTTCAAGTGTCAAAGAGAGAAAACGAAACAATTGGCTTTCCACTCATCTGCATTATTTAATTTACCGTTACAATCGTACATCTGAGTACAAAACAGATAGAGAAACGTTTTGTTTTGAGTAATTGATTTAGTCCTTGCTTGGTTTTTGTAGTGGCACAATGCCTCGTCTTTTTTTTAAATTTATTTTTTTTTTCAGTTTTCTTTGAATTACTTTTTATTTAATTTAATTTGTTTTTTTTTTATTACTATACTAGTCAAAAAAAGCATTAATAAAAACAAAAAAACCTAAAAACCTCTCTTTTTATTTCACTTAGAAACAATAGTTATATATATATGACTAAATATTATAATGAGTAAATCAATTACCAAACGTTTGTCAAACGTTTTTACTCTGAATGTTTCAATATTGTTCTTACTCTTTTCTTTTTCAGCTGTGTACTTTTATATTAATGTACAATTTGCGCTCACGAGCAAAAATAATACAAAACAAAATGGCACAATCATTCTCATTGTTTTGGTTTTGTTTTTGTTTTACTCACTGCAAAGAACAAAACAAAACGAAAGCAAACGTTTCGTTTTGTTTGTTTTCGTACTCTGATTTTAACTGCTTTATTTGCTTTTCTCTGCGCAGTGAAAACTACAAAGTTGCATTTCGGAATTAAATGCGTTGTCAAAATTTTTATGGTTGCGTTTAGGGCCATGTTGCCATGTATTGCTACAAAGCAATAGGCGTTTAGGAAAATAGCCTTATTATATAAGCTTTGTGTAATTCTCGTGTTAAAATCCCTAAACAGAATCTTCTAGTTATTGAAAGTTATTACCGTAACAATTTATAACTGTGAATGAATTAAATCAGCGTTAAAAAAAAACTTCAGTGAAAGAAAAAGCTGTTGCTTTTGTTTCTGAATCATTAAATGTAAACAGTCCCTGGCAAACCAACTCAAAAAGCGAAAAGTTGTACACAAATTTTCGATTTTTGTTCGACAGTTTTTGGTTTCGGCTGCAGTTTTTTAAACCCTGAAATAAAACTTATTTATACCCTTTCCACCTGTGGTGAAAAGTATAGAGATCATTTGAATTAAATTACAATAATAAATAAAATTGTAACAAATAAAAAATTAGGTCTTGTATTGATAAGTTTTAATTTTTTGTACTTACAGATTCTCCAAGCTTTCCTGCCCGATATGATTGAACGCAATGAAGGTCATATTGTTGCGCTCTCCTCTTGTGCTGGTCTTTTTGGATTACCCTATTTGGTGCCGTACTGTGGTACAAAGTTTGCTGTACGTGGCTTAATGCAAGCTATGCAAGAAGAATTGCACAAACTAAATCCTCAAACACAAGTAAGTTGTCAAGTTTTCACAATTTTCTTTTTTCTTTCAATTTCATTTTTATTTTTTATTTTTTTTCATTTAATTCTTTAATTAAAGATCAAATTCACTAGCATATACCCTTACATGGTAGACACCGGGTTGTGTAAAAATCCTAAATTCCGTTTCCCTTGGATGAAATTGGTGGATCCCCAAGAAGCTGCTGCCTCTATTATTCAGGCCCAACGTACCGGTTTAATAGAAGCCAGTATTCCTCGCTACTTTACAAGTATTGAAAAGGTAGGACGCTTTTTACCAAGAAAATCCGTACGTGTTATTAATGATTATCTGGATGCCTATGTTGAACCTGACAAAAACTAAATTTGGATTTCTTTTTTAAATTTTGATAACAAAAAAAAATTATTAAAAAATTAAAAAAAAAAGATTGTTACTTAAATTAATAAAATAGCAAATAATAGTTTTTTACTACTTTTATATTTAAAAATAAAATTTGTCTTTGTTTTTTATAAGAAGGTGTACATAAATAGTGTTTTATTTTTAAATATTTATTTACAAAAGTATATTCACAATATGTAATTACTTTGCAGTAAGTGTTACTATAAAAGATTTACGTTGACTTTTAGTACCATTTTTTTGGTTTTGATAAAGTTATATAATTATGCAAATACACAGTAAATATGTATATCCCTCAAACATTTAAAAAATTATATATATATACATATATGCTTTTTAAAAATTATCATAACACATTTAAAATATATATGAACTTTGATAATATTTTGACATTTACAACATAATTAAGATCCTTGTAGAGGTGTTTGTGTAGGGGAGTATAATATTCGTATTTCCGTTTTACATTAAGTTCAAATCATTAGTTAAGTCACAGAATTTTAGTTTAATTTGAATGAACAATCAATTAAACTTTTGGTTAGCGTGAGTTTTAAAATTAGGTGTATTAACGATTCACTTAGACTAGTTTTGAGACCAAATCTTATTAAAAATACAAACTGAACAAAAAGTAATAATAAATAAATAAATTAAAGTAATCTAAAAAAAATGTTAATACACACATATTTACATTAGCATAAATCAGTTCTAAAACATCAAACAAAATAAGTTGGGCCTGTCCCCTCCTGAAGTAAAAGATAACACAAGGGAACAAGGTTTTTGTTTTGAATGTTGTTTTTAAGGCTTTTTGGGACGCTGAATTAAAATTCGGTTTTTTTCTATCAGCTCGACTGTTCTCGATATACCGTCATGACGAAAATTATGGCGCTTCGGTTCGCCATATTCAGTTAAAAACCAAAATCAAAATTCGTCAACAATATTATATATTAGCCGTGCTTACATTGGTTTTAAATTTGCCCAGTAGTTTCAGAGATATCGTTAAAATTTTTAAAAAAAAAAAAAAATTTTGTTCTGTAAAAATTCATAAAAAGTAAAAATGCGACAAAAGTCACAGTTTTGGTTTAAAAACATTCAATGAGCTTTATTTCATTGTTATCGGTGCACAACTTTTTATTTTATTCACAATTTACTAAAGAAAACTGAATGGATAAAATCGCGATTTCCATACAAAATAACATTTTTTAATGTGTGTGTGTTTGAGATGAGATACCTTCACTTACTGCCAGTTCAACGATTTCGAACGTTATCGTTCGCATAGAAAATTTATATGAAAAACACTCAGTTTTAAAAATATTTTTCATATAAAATTCTAAACGAACGTCTACGTTCGAAATTGTTGAACAAGCAGTTAATTGTGAATAAAAGCGAAACGCGTTCATCGATTTGAAAAAAAAAAAAAAATTTTGTTCTGTAAAAATTCATAAAAAGTAAAAATGCGACAAAAGTCACAGTTTTGGTTTAAAAACATTCAATGAACTTTTTTTCATTGTTATCGGTGCACAACTTTTTATTTTATTCACAATTTACTAAAGAAAACTGAATGGATAAAATCGCGATTTCCATACAAAATAACATTTTTTAATGTGTGTGTGTTTGAGATGAGATACCTTCACTTAATTGTGAATAAAAGCGAAACGCGTTCATCGATTTTTATGATCTATGTCGCATTTTGTTTATAGGTTATGTGGCTTTACGTGGAAGTAATAGGACTTTAACTTTTTTCCGTTTTGGATTTTTCATGATTTTTAAAAATTTGTAATTTTTTTTACGTTAACAACCATCACTCAACCATTTTTTTTTTTTTTTGTTATTTTCAAAATATAATTGTTTTTCAAAGCTAACAATTACATCTTTAAAAAAAAATTTTTTTTTTTAAATCGCGTAAAGTTGTGATTTTTTAGATTTTAAATTTTTGGAAAAAAGCCAAATATACGATTAGTGCATGTAACTTAAAAATGCGAGCTGATAAAGAAAAACAAAGATTAAATTTGAAATCAGCGACCCCAAATTATTATAACATTGTATTAAACTTCCAATCAACACAATTTCGTTCCCTTGTGTAATTAAAAGACGTTCCAAAAATGCAAACATAAATTTGTTTCCATGCCTCGAAATTCTGACCTTTGAGTTTTAAGTCCACTACACCGGCATTTTAAGTCCGAATTAAAATTATTTCTACTGTAGCTTTTTATATATTTGAATTTATAGTCAAACTAGCCCAGAGCTAATTTTTGACTTACTATAAAAGTGAAATTATCTACCAATTGTTTAAGGTTTGAAAAAAAATATAAAGCCTATGTGTTCTATTTTATATAGATCGATCTACATATCGAGTCCTAACCGCGAAAATAACGTAAGCGACACCATTTTTAATTTTCGTTTTTTTAATAAATGACTGTATTGGCAACACTTGCATCATCTCCTAAAAAAATAAGATACCGTTACGCTTTTACAGCAAGAACAAAATTTATATGAATTACAAAATATATACACACATAAAAAGTAGTACAAGAACAATTTCACACCCTGCAAATAATAGGACTAGTCCAATCATGCGTGTAAAATGTAGCCTACAAGGGACTTGAACTAGTCCAAAAGTAACCTAAACGTATGGGGAAAACATGGTCTATTTAACATTACGATGTCCTAGGGCAGGACCATATAACCCAGCTTGGGACTACAAAGGAGTAGTCTTAAAACTACTCCATACTATACTCAAGAGGATTAGTTTTAAAGTCGTTTAAAAACGAAAACATGTCGTACAAACACTTTTTAAAAATGGCATGATCCATGCTTGCATTACATTGGACCATCAGGTAGTCCAATATTATTTGCAGTGCAATTATTCAAAACAAAAACAGCACAAACAAAAGCAGAAATAATAGAGACAAACTTACACTCGAAACTACTAAATTTGGAAATAAAAGAGACACATACTAACATTTCATACATAAAAACCACCATTAATAACATTCAAAGGGTACTTAAAAATACACTTAACGAAACAGAACTAACAAAATTCAAGAAGGAACAGTGAAGTAAATTTTACAATATTAGTACAAAAGTTAATAAGACACATTTACAAAAAAAGAATAAATTGAAACTTATAAAACTTGGGGAACTAAACATCACATAGGTACAACGAAAACTGGTTTGTAAACTACACTAGTGTTAAATTTGAACAGGAACACAAGTGGATATTATCGCTAGGGAATAAATTTGCGATAACAGTAGAAAGAAGGAATTTCAAACCAGTTCCTCTAATAGCTGACATTGAAAAATGGGTTCAAAACATAAAGGACAACACCGAGAAAGCCATAACAAGATCGAAAATTGCAAATAGGATGGCTTATTTTAAGAGGAATTTAAAAAACACGGAAAAGGAAAAATTTATTTTAAGCATATATGAGGACACAAAAAAATTTATACGAAAGCAAAAAGACAATATAATTATAACAAATGCAGACAAAGGAAACAAGACAGTGGTAATATATAAAAATTATTATATGGAAAAAATATCTAATTATGTATACAACTTTTTAAAGAAGCTTTATTAACAAAATTTGAAAAATTCAAATTGACAATACACGCTGCAGCGGCACCTGAACTATATGGTTTTCCTAAAATTCATAAGGAAAACGTACCACTGAGGCGAATATCCTCATCAATGAGAGTGCCTTGTTACAATTTAGCAAAATATTTAGGAAAGATTATAAAGAACACCATTTCAAATACTTACAATATACAAAACTCATTGGAACTAAAACGAAAACTTAGAGAAATAACATTAGAAAATAACGATGTCATGGTTTACTTCGACGTGGTATCATTATTCACCAACATTCCGGTTAACCTGGCAATAAGAAACATATTGGGAAAACGGGAAACTCTCCAATTATGTTTTACTGACAACAACTATCTCACATTTGACAACAAGTTTAACCATCAATTATATGGTAAAAAAATTGCTGATATATTACTGGACGCACTACTCGACGATGCAATAGACGAACTCAGATCGAAGAATATAGAAATCAAGTTTATAACGAAATATGTAGATGACCTTTTTGCAATCATAAGAAAATCTGACGAGGAAATAATTCTAAAAATGCTTAATTTATAGCGCAATAAGCTCCGGTTTACTATCGAACGTGAAAAGAACATGAAAATATCATATTTGGACATTAACATTGTTCGTGAAAATGGTAGAATAATAACTGATTGCTTCACCAAACCAACGTCATCAGGAAGCATGATCAACTTTAACTCAACACAACCATTAAAAATGAAAACGAACACAGCGACAAATCAATTAACGAAAGTACTGCAGATCAGCGATGAAAAATTTAAAAAGAAAAATGTAAGCAAAATCAAAAATATCTTGACTATGAACAATTATCCAACACACCACAAATTCATTAATAATAAAGTTCTAAAAAGCAAAATTCTTGAAAAAAAGAAAGAATCGCAATCAGAAAATATTTTTTACAGTGTACCATACATCTCAAAATTAACGGAGACAAAAACACTAAAGATCTTGATCACAGAAAAAACAGCAGCAATTGCACATAAATCAATCAAGACACTAAGGCATTTGTTTACATATAACAAAACCAAACTGGACATATGTAAAATAGTTAATGTAGTTTATGAAATAAAATGTAACGGAAACGAAAGGGAAAGGTGTAATTTGGTTTGCATTGGAACAACAAAAAGAAGGTTAAGCTTCGTACAGACGGTGGTCAGATCTTACATGTTGTCATTAAAATTGCCTAAAAATGTCTTTCAACTGTGTGAACATTGTAAGCTCATTTTCATTTGGCAGATGTGTAAAATAAATGCATCTGACAATGGCACCATTGTAAGATCTGACCACCGTCTGTTACGAGTGGATAGAGGAAATGTAGATTTTTTGGTGAGGGTAAAAAAATTTTTTTAAACGATCAGAACTGGGGCTAAGAAACGCATAAATTGCTTCACTGCCATTTAAATGGTCGTTTTGTATAATTATCTAAAAAAGTTAAGAAAAACTAATTAAATGTGAGGAAATCTTTAACCAAACTATAAGCCACTTAAGTCTAAAAATCTGACTCACTATAAAAGTAAAATGATCTGCTATTGGTCCAAGGTTTGAAAATATAAAGCCTGTGTGTTCTTTTTTATGTAGATCGATCAACATATGTATGTTTTAAAATTTTTAAAAATAGGTCTAGTGTATCACATATTCTACATCTTTGATGGTAGATGTTGATCAGTGTAAAAAGGCTATAAAGCCATTAACAAATAATTATATGCGAAATGTTTTATATGGATTTAAAATAACGGTGTAATGTACAAAAAAAAAAAAAAACACAAACGTTGGTATTTTAGGGCGTAACGAATTTTTTTTTTTTCAAAAATAATTTTATTTATCTTTCGTCTTTTATTTATTTTTAGACTGATATACATCAATTTACTGTCTGTTCATCTATTTCCGAACGAAGACTTTGTTCGCTTTACTTACATTTAAAACAAAAACAAATTATAATATATTGTTTTTGTTTTACATATGAATAAAGCGAACAGGCCATAAAACTTTTTTAAATTCGGTTTTTATCTTATATAGTTATTTTTATACATTCTTTTGTTTTTGTGAAATAAAAAGAAAACTTTCTGTGACGTGATTGAGTACTTATTGATTTGGAGTTTTATTATGCAAATCTTAGCACCTTACGTTAGGAAAATTTCAGTATAAATCTTTATTATTTTCAAGAATTTCTATGAAAATATTTTTGAGGTAAGTTAATGGGATTCAAAGAATTAGGGTGGTTGAAATACTAAATAATATTCGGTATAGTTGGCCTCGAGCTCAACAGAATCATTTTAGTTTTTTTGTAAATACATAATATTTCTCTAAATATTTGGTTTAAATTTGCTATATACTATATTGAGTTTTTGTTTTGTATGTATGTATATGTTCCGTATATTTCTAAATTAAAATTTTGTCTACTTAATTTTTGTCAATAACAAATTCTTTGGAATGCTTAATTTTAATGTTTTTATACTTAAAAATCTAAAATTATGTTTTAATACTGTAATTTTTCTTATTTTTTTCATTTTGTCAAATTAATATAAAGCTTAAAAAAAAATTCAGCAGATTCCAAATCTTTTTAGAGTTGTTGTCTACCAAATATTTAAGGCCATAAACACACCAAAAATATTATTTTTTATGCAAAACACCGTAATTAAAAATAAATTAAAATTAAATTATAAAAAGTAATATGTAATAGTTAAATCTTTTAGTCAAAAGAATTTCATTATATACACTTTTCCCCCAGTTAGCGACAAGAAAATTTTTTGAACCGTGTGTAATTTATATTGTTATTTGATAATATTTCTTTTGAAGAGAATTACAGTGTAACTCCTGTAACTCGATATAAAAACTAATTAAAAAATGTTCCCAGTAAAGATTTTTTCCAATTTTTAAATTGAGTTCAAGACATAAAAGATATTCACGTCAAAAGTTGCACTTTTGCGAAAAAGCAAATTTGTAAAAACATAACAACAACACATTTACAATTATTTCGCAAAAATATTGTAAATACCTTTATAGTCTTGTGTATACGTATCCGTCGTTCCTATCGGGAGCATAGGACCTTAATAGTCTTAACTTTTTTAGTCTTGAAGTTTTTCAAATATTAAACTGGATTCAAATTTTACAAATGTGGTAACGCGTTTTTTGTGGTAACTATTAATTTTTTTATGTTCACTACTAATTTTTATATATAATAAGCACCTGATAATAGTTAATTTATTACTTTCCCGTATGATGATAATGACTTAAATGGGATTGTTGCCCACTGCTACTACCAGCAATACTACTACCGCCACTACTATAGGCAGGATTGTGATGAAGTTGTTGTTGCTGCTTATCATTATGATTATTTTGTAATTTATTTGAATTAGCACTTGTACTTGCCGTAGTTAAGCTTAAATGAGCATGAATTTTTAGTTGTTTTATTTCCGGGAAAAACTCAATCATCAATATCTCTAATAGTTCCTAAAAAAAAATTTTATATTTAAAAACAACATAAATTTCCTAAGAAACACGTATTAAAATTCAAAATAAGAACATACATAAAACAGTTGCTTAGTGTATATAGGATTTTGTAAAGCATCAAAAACTTTTAAAATGCCGCGTTTAGCCGCCGTAGCACCCACAAGATTGCACAAAACTTCGGGAATATTGTCCATTAGCAATGCCTTAGCAGCATTTGTTGTCATTTCTTTCATATCGTCTGAACGCACTGGATAGTTAGAAGCTAAAACCCCGCCCGGCCAAAATGATTTTAGCATGGCCGAGAAGTAATAATGCAGCATAGATTCTTCAAATAAATAGGAGATAGATTCTCGGATTTGTCTGAATGAAAAGAAATCAATTAGCAATGCGTTTAATTATGTTTAGACTATTAAGTTCATAAATTCCATTAATTAATATTTTAAATATAAGCTTTAATAAATTCTTACCTGTTTATTGTTCGTCCATATGTTATTTGCACAAATGATATAATACTTTTACGCAACCATTTAAAAACGCCACCCATATCAAATATTTCACCCATCAAAGCATACAATGGCTCAGCAATTGAATCTTTACTATCAATATCTGCCAGGAATTTACTGTCGGAAGCTGTCTCACCTTCTAAATAATTTGATATGTCTTCATCGTCTCTTTGCAAGCCCCAAAATGGGTCTGAAGATTTTCCTGACAAGTCTGAACTTTTGACTGCTTCTGTTTTGAAAAGAGTGGACAGGGAAAATTTCGATTTTTTTGGTGAGGGTAAAATTTGTTTTAAATGATCAGAACTGGGACTAAGAAACGTATAAATTGCTTCACTGCCATTTAAATGATCGTCCTCTAAAATTATCTAAAAAAAATGTTAAGAAAAAACTAATTAAATGAAAAGAAATTTTTAATCAAACTATAAGCCACTTACATCTAAAAATCTTTGAATTTGTTGTTTAGCCTTTTCTAAGGCGTGTTTGTCATTTTTCAAAAAGAAAAATTTAAAGTTTGTTGGCAAATCGAAGGATTTTAAATTGGCACTAACAAATCTAAGCTTTTTTTGCAACTCCTAAAAACAAAATAAAATGAGTTTTTAGGGGAAAAAATAAAACAAAGCACACATTTTTGCATTCCTCGGAGGCACAGTAAGAGTAAGTTGAATTTTTTTTTTACAAAATCTATATGAATCATTTGTGTTTGAGTAATAAACTTACATGTACTTGATTCAATGATCTCATTACCACCCATCCACTTGATATGCTTCCCGTTCTGGCCTCTATTTTACTGCCTGTGGTTTTGTACGATGCAGGTGCATTTATGTCTTCATCTACGTGCACTAAGATCATAAATTGCAAAGATTCTTTTTCGTCTGATATCTAATTTTTAAAAAAAATATTAAGAAAAAATTGTTTCAATGATTTTTCTATGTTTTCTTTACCTCAACACTTTGTAATGTTGCCTTCCATTTACCCAAATGCTCTGTCCATGCATCTGTTCGCCTTAAATGTGCTTCTGTTTGGCGTTTTATGTTTTTTAGCCATTCCATTTCTTTTTCTAAAATTTGTAAAACTTTTGAATCGGATTTTACGGAATATTTTAAAGCATCCAAAGCTTGATTCTTCTTATCTATTCTTTCCTGTATTTGTTCCAGTTTCTTACGAGCATATGAAGTATGAGCAGCTACATCAATGGTGGCTGCAGATGTTCCTTTTACCCCATCCAGCGTGGCGCTAGGATCATCTTGACCATCACTTAGAGAGCATAATAATAAGGTGGGATCTTTATAGTCTTCGGCATCTAAAGCCTCCTTAAGCAAACGATATTGTTCGCTTAACACAAAGGGCGGATAATATTTCTCTTCCAGAGTTTTGAATATTTGTTTCTGCATGTCGTAGAATATTTCTGGACCTGAATCACCCAATAGAAAGGTTTCTATTAATTTACGTTCATGTTTGTCAAATTGTATTTCCGATTTGGGAACTCTAATATAAGTGTAAAATATTTCGGTGCCCAATTGATGGGCAGATGACTTGGGTGCATGTTTCATTTCCTCCACAGCCATATAAAATCCCACCAAAGCACTTGCCTTTAATGGTTCTAAAAATAACGTCAGATACCTTCTGCCCACAGCAGTGTTAAGTATTTCTATTAGGCTTAAATCGACATCACTGGAATAATTGCCGTTCCAGCCATATTTTTCTAGATTTTTTTCACATTGACCTTTGGCATATGATAATTGCTGTATATAGCGTTTCAATCTTGTGGCAGCAGCAACATCGGACTTTGAGAGATTATGATCAGTGTCATTGTCGGGATCTATACCTTTGGCACGTTGTAAATTTTGAACAGTGGTGGCATGCATTAAATCGTTAACGATACTTTTTCGTATTAGCGATAATTCCTCTAAATTACCGCAGTTATTAATAATTTTAAGAAAATCTTCAAAACTAGCCGCATATTCATAACTTCTTTTACTTATAGCAGCCGCCGCCAAACGGCTTTCAATGTTCTGAACAACTTTTTGATTAATATAATCAGGAGAAGTTAACATTTTAATCATTGGGAAAAATACTTTAAATAAAAAAAAGAAAAAAATTATGTATGTATTTGAAGGTATGTGTCGACATGAGACTACAAGTTTTTCTTACTTTTATAAGCCAATATTTCACTTAATAGAACTTTTAGAGGTGGTAATGAATAGCCCCTTGGCAACAGGAGTATGATCATTATTTCGCATAATTTACGTAAAAACTCCAATTCTTTCTCCTCATCTACCAAATATGAATTAGTAGAAAAAACAGGCAGAGTATTTGTTTCGGCACTAGAAAATAAAGTTGCACTAGAATTGTTTAATATGTATTATAAAAAAAACTTACGCTCTTGCTTCTGCTATTCGTATTTTCTCCAAGTGCACTGTTACTCTATTAACCATGTCTACAGCTATTATTTTAGATGCATCCATTTTTTTAGCTCTTTCGTGCATTTTTTCAATGGCATTCCAGAAATCCTCTCTTACAATATCATTAACTAATTTGGGTTTTGTGACTACATGTCTTTTAAATATTTTAAAGTTTAATTAAAAACAATGACAACCCCAAAATATGTCTACATACCCCAGCCATGGCGTCATAAAATCTCTTAGAACATATTCAATTATTTGTTGTATTTGTAAATCCACTGTTTTGCCAAATATTAGAGGTAAATTTGAGGCATTTTTAATGGGGTTCGGCAAATCAAATAAAGTATTTCTGTTGAAAATAGAATAAGTATATAAATAGTTATAAAGTTTATACTTTTGGCAAACATTTTGTTAGAAGGGATTATTAAAATTGTTATAAAATATTAGCTAAGTAAAATTTGTAAATTTTATCCAACTTTGAAAATGTAATTTTAATTTATTTTTAAAAAGACTTTCTAACTTTTCTCTCTCTTTCAAAAGAAGGAATTCTGTTTAGAATTAATTCGCTGGAAAAAAGTATTCAGAACTAATTATTACTAGTGTTTATCTAGTGGTCGATATTCGACCATAATTATTAATGCAAATAGGAATAAAACATTAATTTAAGTTTATGGACATTTCCAGCGAAAAGTCTACTTTTTGTAACGTAAAGCCAGCAAGCAATTAAAATTGTTTCTCAAAAATTTTATATGTATTATTTGCTATTTTTCATTTTGGTGTCAAGCGCAGCCTAAGAGCCTAGAATACAAGCTTATTTGCTTGCTGGCGTAACGTTACAAAAAACAGACTTTTCGCTGATTATGCCTATATGGGCATTTCCATTTTGACGTGTCGTGATATTTGTACCACAAAATGTAAAAAAATTAAATGAAGAAGTCAAATTTGTGAAAAAGGTTTTTATGTATACAAAGTAATGAAGTAGCACTATATTCAGAAAAAAAATTACAGAAATCGACGCTAAGGATTTGCAGATATAAGCAAAAATATGTGCTGGCGTGACGTTAAAAAAACGGAAGTGGATTTTGACTTGCATTACAAAAATGAATAAGACTACGAATTAAGCAAGACGGTTTATATAAAACCTTATTTAGTAAACTTTTTACTTATATATATTTATTTTTTAAGCTATAAAATTTAAAAATCTTTGCTCGTTTTAATGTACGTATGGTCATTTTCAGCGAAAAGTCTACTTTTTTTAATGTAACGCCAGAATGCAAATAGGTTGCATTTTAGCACCATGTTGTTCAACCATTATCCCTTTTGTTACTAAATGTAGAGCAAGTTGCGCTTTACACCAAAATATAAAAAAGTAAACTATACATATTAAATTTTTCGAGAAACAATTTAAATTATTTCTGGCGTTACGTTACAAAAAGTAGACTTTTCGCTGGAACTGCCCATATATGAAATTACATGTTTCGAGCGTTTGTTTTTTTTTCGTCTTAGTGGATCCATTTGTCAAGCGACCAACCTCCGGTTCATATATTACCTTCCACTCAAGTCCCTGAATGTTGAATTTAGTTTTGCAAGTTCAATAAGTTTAAAATTACCAGTAAAAAGAACAAAAATTACCTACAAGATCTCTCTCACACCTACAAGATCTCTTCGTTTACTCAGGAACTTGCTTGTTTAATTTTATGTTTCTAGGTCTAATACTAACGGAAATTCAAAAAGTACCAGTTTGGGAACAAAAAACTACCAAGCATTCCCTTTCATAGATTCTCACCCACTCAGGGCAACGCATGTTAAATTCTATGTTTCTATGTCCAATATTTACCAAAATCCAAAACATACCAGTTTTAGAACGAAAAAGTACCAGAAGCTCCCCTTACAGATTCTTATGCACTCAAAAAAATGCAAGTTTATTTTATTTTTCTAGTGCCAATATTAACAAAATTTCAAAAAGTACCAGTTGAAGAATAAACAAGTAAGAGTGCTATATTCGGCTGTGCCGAATCTTATTTACCCTTCACCAAAACCTAAATAATTTCTACATAAACATACATATATACAATACATAAAACTTCATTATAAATTAAATTTAAAAAGTTAAAACTGGTAAATATTTTTTTAAATCGTTTCAGAACATAAAAAAATTTAAAAAAAATTTTCTTTTTGAAAAAACAAGATTCGAACCAGGGACAGTTTCTAACCTAAGCAAACCCCCTAGACAACTGGACCATGAAGGAACGTTTTATGAATATCATTAAAAGTAAATATGATCAGTTTACAGTTCACAACGCAACACAGCTGGACTTGAACTTCGCTTTTCATAAGGACCCAGAATACCCAGAACTTTATAGGGTATAGGACCTTCGGTGAAGGGTATAAAAAACAAACTTAATTATAAAAAGAGTAATTTTTGGGATTTCAGTATTTTGGTCATAACTCTGTTATTTCTTAACCGATTTGACAGATTTATATACCGACGTGTTAAAGAAGAAATTTGCCAGTTATTTTGGAAGGGTATGGTTCCCGAAAATGGGTATTTTTCAAAAAAAAATTAATATTTTGGTCATAACTTTTTCGTATCTGAACCGATTTTCCCGAGTTTTTCAGAAAATATTTTCTATTAAAAATTTCCGATCTTTTGATATTTAAGGCGTAACCATAGGTCATATGACAGTCCAAAAAATCAGGTTTTTATACAATTTTTGATATTTTTTGTACGGGAGGTACCACGCACACTTGTTCAATCCCGCCCACATTTTGTGGGATGCTGTGTATTGATAACGTTAATGTGTGTACCTAATTTGGAAACTTTGGCTCTTGCCGTTCTCAAGATATACAGAAATAAAAAAATACAACAACAACAAGGGATTTTTTGGCAAAATCAGAGGCAGTCGTGGTTTATTGCTCATATCTCCGTCATTTTTGGACCGATCTGGCTGAATTTCAATAGCAAACTTAAACGGAGTATATGTGACAGAAATATACATCAACCTATTCCACATCATTTCTGGGCTTTTCGGAAAACCCATTTCAATATACACACGGACAGACGGACATCGTTAAATCAACTTCGCTTTTCATAAGGACCCAGAATATATATATACTTTATAGGGTGTAGGATCAATATTTTGGAACATACAAACGGAATGACAAAGTTATATATACCCTCTTACCTTCGGTGAAGGGTATAAAAAGTACCAACAGTTTTCATTTAATAGGTTCTTATTCAATCAGGACTATAATAAATATATGTTTCTAAATTCAACCTTATAAAAAATTCTAAAACTACCACATGCAGTATCACAGAAGTAAAGGGAAGAAATTTAATTTCGCGTATTTCCCATTTTTGATACTGTTTTCTCCACATTAAAGTACCAAAATTTAAATATTCAAGTTGAAGTCCACAATTTAATTAATTTATTTTGATTTACATATTTATTTAGGTATGTATATTAGGGTGGGTCAAAAAAGTTTTTTTTCCTCGTATCGACTTCTAATAGCGTAAATATGTTGTATTTTTATCTGCATTATACCCCTGCAAAATATCGAGCCCTAACAGCGAAATTAACGTAACTGACATCATTTTAAGTTTTCGTTTTTTTTAATAAATGACTGTATTGGCAACACTTGCATCATCTCCTAAAATGGCATGGTCATACAAGGTACCGTTAGGATTTTATAGCAAGAACAGTTTTATCGTAAGCGACAAATTTCATACAAAATTTATATGAAATAAAATAAAAAAAACTCTCTCCTGTAAAATTTGATTTTAGGCGCTTACTTTATTTTAGGCGCTTACGTTATTTTCGCGGTTAGGGTTCGATATTTTTTATTTATTTTTAGTGTAAGAGCCTGCGCTTTGATCTTCAATTTTGTTTAATTTTGAATATAACAACAATAGCATTTTATTGCAGAAAAGCATATTAATGTATTTTAACGAATGTGCGATTAAAAATCAAGAGAAGGTTTAATACAAACGAAACTTGAATCAAGACGAGAGATGCCCAGATATGACAGCAAACAAAATTTTGTGACCAAAAAATTATTTTATTGTTTTAGGTTGTATTAGAACCAAAGTTTTTTTTAAGCTTTATTAAAAATGTTTTCAGTTTTAATCTATATATAAATCGACAAAGGCAAAGTAGTTCAGAATACTTTCCTGCTCTGTATGTCAACCGATTTGAACAAAATATACACCATTTGTAATATTAAAATAAGTTCAATATTTTCAGAGTTATAACCCAGCAGTAACTAGAATTAGTTAAGAGGCCTAATAGAAGACCTTATTTAGCAGTCATAAGCCCTTCTCGCCGCATTCCATACTTATTTATTATTTTCACAGGTTCTCTTTGCGTGCAAGCCCTCCCACACAGCATTTAATAACAACTTTGATCCCTTCCCAAAAAAGAGAGTAAGGAATAAATAAAACTGAACAACTTCCTTCCTCCCTTCTTAAATAAATAAGTAGCGAATGTGTACTGAATATTTTGGAAGGTCTTTCAAAAAGAAATTTATACCTTCTAGAAAGCATATTTCTGAAGGCAGGATATCATACGAAGCGAATCTTTTAGAAAGGAGTATAGAGGCCTTCAAAAACGCCTGCCACTTGCGGCCCTTCCAATATTTACCGCTGGGAAGCGTTCTAATTTGCTACCAACACATATGCAGAACACATATGTAAACAAAAATTGGTTTTTTCCAATTATCGAATGATAAAAAAATAGGGTGGTCGATTATTCGACATTTTTAAGAAACCGGGCTTCGTATATTTCGACTATATAACAACGGGAAAGTAAATTTCTTTCTTTTACTTTTCCGTGCTGCATGTGATAATTCTTAAATTTTCTATAATATTGAACTTATAAACATAGTGAGTGAATGAGAACCTATAAGATAAAAAATGTTGGTACTCCTGAGTAAATAAGAATATTAAAGGAGAGCTTTTTGAAAATGTTCGTTCTGCATCTGGTCCTTTGATTAATTTTCGTTAATATTAGACAATGTTCTGAGTGGATGACAATCTAAAAAGGAGATTTATAATACTTTTTTGATTCTCAATTGATATTTGCTGATATATTTTATATTGAACTTACAGAATAATTTAATTCACGTGGAAGATAAAATATGAACCGGATGTTGGACCCTCGCCAAATCTATTCACTAAGACGGTTAAAATAAATGCTCGAAACATGGAAATTCATAAATACATACTTAGATGTACTGTGGTTTTTTCATATGTACATTAAAATATGTGGTCGAATTTTGACCATTAGGCGAACACTAGTTAATAATAATTGTGTAAATAAAATATTAAAATTTAAAAAAACGAATTTTTTCAAAAATACTTAATTCTAAGGAGCTTCGGCGCGGGCTCAAGATGTGACCTTTTTATTAGAATACGATTCGAGAACTTTTATTTTTTCTCATACATCAGTGACCCACCCTAATGTATATGTTAATACATGTAGAAAAATGTTTTGAAAAAAAGTAACAAAAATAAGTACGATTCTCACTCCTTAAACGTTCAAAATTCGAAAAAGTGCCAAATTTATATTTGTTACGAATTTGGTATAATCTTTATTTCTATGTTTATTGATAGATGGGTGACAGAGAAGTCCCAAAAGGGCCAAATTACAAAAAAGTACCAGTCGCATGTCCACATTTTTTTCTAATGAACAACGAAGTATTACATTTTTTTGTATCTCTTTTAGTTTTGGAGATACCTTAGCTCTTCAGATTTTAATAAAATATATATTGTGCACTTTTGTAAATAAATACCCTTTCAAATGATGTACGTTTTGTCGGTTGACAAACAAAGGAGGAAAGTGTTCTTAACTATTTGTCCTTTGCCGATTTATATATAGATTATTATTTTACCACTATTTCAATAAAAAGTAAAAATAATGAAATAAATTTAACAATTTAAATTGTTGCCATATAATAATAATAATAATATGTGAAATTGTATTAAAACTTAAGAAATGTGATCATAAGCTTTAAACCCGTAGACCGATTTTGCTCATTTTTTACACATTTGAAAAATTTTATTTTTCATTAACTTACTATGAAAAATATGGTAATTTTAAAGTCCGAAAAATAGGTGTTTCGCTTACTTATATTCTTCCTCTAACCCGATTCATGTCTTCGCGAAATACCTAATTTTTAGACTTAAAATTACCATATTTTTATACCCTTTTTATAAGTTTGTCATTCCGTTTGTAATTTCTACAATATTGATCTTAGGCCCTGTAAAGTATATATATTTTGGGTCCTTATGAGGAGAGAAGTTGATTTAACGATATCCGTCCGTCTGTCCGCCCGTCTGTCCGTCTTACGTTTGATATGTGTTTTCCGGAGACTCCAGACATGATAGCGGCTAGGTTGTTTTACATTTATGTCACATATAGTCCACCATTTCTTGCTATTGAAATTCAGCCAGATTGGTCCAACAATGGCTGAGATATGACCAAAAAACCACGACTGCCTCTAATTTTTCCAAAAAATCCCTTGTGGTTGTTGTATTTTTATTACTTTTTTCTGTATATCTGGAGAACGGCAAGAGCCAAAGTTTTCAAATTTGGTACAAACATTAAGGTTATAAATACACACCATTCCACAAAATGTGGGCGGGATTGGAGAAGTGGGCGTGGTATCTTCCATACAAAAAGTATTAAAAATTGTATAAAAACCTGCATTTTTTGACTGTTATATGACCTATGGTTACGCCTTATATATCAAAAGATCGGAAATTTAATTAATAAAAAATATTTTCTGAAAAACTCGGGAAAATCGGTTCAGATACGAAAAAGTTATGACCAAAATATTAATTTTTTTTTGGACAATACCCATTTTCGGGAACCATAGATCTTCCCGAGTCCAAGTCTTACAACTAAAATAAATGGCAAATTTCTTCTTTAACATGTCGGTATATAAATCTTTCAAATCGGTTCAGAAATAGCAGAGTTATGACCAATATACTGAAATCTCAAAAATTACTCTTTTTTGTAATTAAGTTTGTTTTTTATACCCTTCACCGAAGGTCCTGCACCCTATAAAGTATATATATTCTGGGTCCTTATGAAAAGCGAAGTTCAAATCCGGTTGTCGTCTCATCTCTCCCCCCCTTCGCATTTGTTTACATATACTAGCATAATGCCCAATATGATTTTCGTTTATTATTTCATCTATTTAACGAAATAATTTTAACAAATAGAAACTAGGAATTTTTGTGTTTTTTTGCTACTTAAAAACTCGCCAAAAGAGATAAAAAATGACAACAGTGCCTTTACAAAAAGAAAACAAACAAAAAACTGTGTTGAGTTGTAAACAGTAAACGATCTATATTTCATTTTAATGATATTTGAACAGCGTTCCTTCATGATAGGGGGTGTGTTAAGTTAGAAACTGTGAGTTCCCTGGTTCGAATCTTGGTTTTTTAAAAAGAATATTTTTTTAATATTGTTATGTTCCAAAACAATTTTAAAAAAATATTTACCAGTTTTCGCTTTTTAAATTTCATTTATAATGAAGTTTTAAGTATTGTAAATATGTATGTATATGTAAAAATTATTTAGTTGCTCTGTATTCTGCTCGCACAATGGTGAAGGGTATATAAGATTCGGCACAGCCGAATATAGCACTCTTACTTGTTCATACTAAGTTAATGAAAAACCAAATTATTCAAAATTATATATCTCCTATATCGGGCTGAATCTGGACGTAGACCTTATGGTCCTGGAATCTACTAGCTCTAGGCTACTTCCGGTCTTCCGCTACCCCGATTCATGTCTTCTCGATATACCCATTGGACCAACTTATATTTGAACCTATTATAATGCAAAATTCGATGAAAATACTTTTTTAATGAAAAAAATAATTTTTTTTAATAAAAAATTCATTAGACTAAGCGCTCGTTGAGCATTTTTAATTCAGGGATATGTGGAAAGGATACGATATAAAGCAAATTTACAATCTTAAAATGTATTATCGTATATCAGTGGTGCATGTATAAAAATTCAGCATTTTGAGCATTTTTAATTTAATTTATTTTTAATATATGGAAAGGACACGAATCCTTGAACTGTTATAAAACAAATTTACAACCTTTTATTCTATTATATCGATTATCTTACTTTTAACTATACAAATTCAGTAATCTTAGCGTACTTAAGTTTTTTTAAAAGATTTTGTTATTCGTGCTTAAATCCCAGTTTTTATTCTTGATAAAAACACTTGGAATTTATTGTTGATGGGATAAGCTATTCCTATGCGCATTTCACTGGTTGCTTAGGCCAGATCATCAGGAAACTTCATCCATAAAGATTTTGGAAAAACTAAAGATATTAAACCAAATAAAACTGTTAAGCGTATAAGAATCATAAGCAACAGCTCTACTTGTAACAATATCAACGTTTAAACAAAAACATTTGTATTCCCAAAAATTACTTTTGATCATAAACTGGCGGGATTTTCGGGATTACGTGAATCCCGAGTCTCGGGATTTCTGATTTCTAATCCTGGGATTTTCGGGATCCCGATTTTTTTATATTCTTTATTATTTTTACTTTTTTTCTTAACAAATTGTATAAAGATACGTGTATTTGTTGAAAAAAAAAGTTGAAATTACATTTGGATAGATTTAAAATACATATGGACAATTTTAAAAAGTATTTGAAAATTTTAAATATATTTGGACAATTTCAAAATATATTTGACAAATTTAAAATATTTGGATAATTTCAAAATACATTTAGGTTGGGTTTTTGAGATGTCAGTTAAACTAGTTTTGGTTAATCTGAAAACATATTTGTGACGCCATTACATAATTTTGACAGCTTAGTTTTGCTTAAAATGTTGGTTTTTAATACAACTCAACTCTAGTTCAGTTGAAATTTTGCAGCATTATGGTTTACAACTCTGTGTTAGTGCGGTTAACAAAACCATCAAAAATTTTCAACTCATCACTAGCAGTTGTTCAATTTCAACTCAACTGAATTGAGTTGTAAACTATAATAGGGGCAAAAATAATAAAAAAAATTACACTTCGTCGGAAAAATCTGAGTTTTATACACCGTTAAACTAAGTTTAAACTTAATTTACATCTCAAAAACCCGGCCTGACAAAACTTAAAAATATATTTGGACAATTTTAAAATTCATTTGGAAAATTTTAAAAAACAATTGGATATGATGTAATTTTTTATCAATAATTAAATATGGATAGAAAAAGGATTTTTATGTTGTTTTGTTACGTTTTTTATTACATGGTCTTTATGAATTTGATCAATTAATAATTTAAGTAAATTTTTATTTCATTTTTACAAATAAATAATAAGCCTGATTACGGTTGGCGTCGGCGTATACGCCTGAGTCGTTTTTTGTAGTAGATTAAAAAACAAAGGTTGTGTGTTACTTTAATCTATTACAAAAAACGACACAGGCGTTTACGCCAACGCCATCCGTTATCAGGCTGAATATACGTTCATGAAATGTGTACTTTAACTCGAAAATTAAGTTGTTTTTATATAGCTCAAAAAGTTTTTTTTATATTGGGTATATAAAAACAAGTTTTAAAAACCCAAAATATCCCGAAATTTTTTTAAAAATTTCGTGAATCCCGGGATTCAAAATATCCCGAAAATCCCGGGATTCTAAGATCGGAATCGGAAATATTTTCTTCAATCCCGAATCCCGGGATTCAGAAAAACTAATCCCGATTGGAAGCCCTAATACACACCCCTTTTTTACAACACATTTTGAATTCAACCGTCATCCGAGAAAGACCAAGGTATTATATTTTCTAATTTTTATTTGCAAACGTTTGAATTGAGATTATTTTATTTTCTGTATTTTATAGTTTTTTAAAGCATAAGTTAGTATAAATAAATGTATCAAATTCGTATTTAAACTCGACAAAGGGAATTGTTTTACTTGTTTGTGAGTATACGAAGGCTCTTAAAATTGGTCTGTACCAACATTTCTTTAAAAAACTTGCTTGGAGTTTGATAAGCTATACAGATGCCTGGAACGTAGATTCATCAGCGTATTGTGGTGAGCCCCTTTGCTTAACGCGGCGTATTCTTAACACGTATGTACCGAGAAAATGGAAAATAAAGAATGTGGCTCACGGCCAAGCTGTTTACTATGTAAGAAGCCTTGTAATGATGAAATGGTCCAGTGTGACGTTTGTGATGGGTGGTTTAATTTCGAGTGTGCCGGTGTCGACTCTAGCATAGATAACAGGGACTGGATATGTGCAAAATATGGCAGTCCCTCAACTACAAGGCCAAATAGAACTGCTGTTGGAATTTGTAATTTAGGTGTCGACGGTGATTAGTTTCAGTCGACCGTAAATCTAAATGATGTTGCCGTGAATAAGGTAGGTATGGGATGTGTAAGTAGGTCTGCGGGTGCAGGCACGGGAGAACCAAGTAAGACTCGACGCGATGGGGAGATTGAATTACAACGCCTTGAAGAGGAGCATAGAATTAACATGTTAATCGTTGAACGTAAATATAAGATTATGGTGGAATATGATAATTGCGGATCGAATGAACATATGAATAATTGAGGGACTAGATTCGGTGCAAGTAATGTTGGCCCGAACGCTGCATCACCTCAGCGGGGTACATTTGGTGCAAATTTGGTCAAATACAGGCCGGATGGCAACTCAAACGCCTTTAAGACATGAGCCAATATACTTGGGCAGGTTGTTCTAAGAGGACTCCCCACATTTAGTGGCAGGTCAGAGGAGTGGCCTCTATTCATAAGTAGTTATGAGAATTCTACTAGGTTGTGCGGTTTTAATAATAATGAAAATTTGATGCGTCTGCAACGTGCGATAAAGGGAAAAGCACTAGAATATGTAAGTAGCAAACTTACTTTGCCGGCGTTGGTACCGGAGGTTATTTCAACTTTGCGAATGCTATTTGGTAGGCCGGAAAAAAAGTAATTTTTTCTTTGGATGTTAAGAATATTGTTGCTACTATGGAAGCAGCAAATTTGTACTCACATTTAAATAACCTGATGTTAATTCGAGAATTTATTGAACGTTTGCCTTCACAAATGAGATTAGAGTGGGCGTTACATGCAAGGGGACTTAATGTAGTCACTCTTACGGAATTTAGCAAGTGGTTGTTTAACCTTGCAGAGGCCGCCAGTGAAGATATAACTGTTTTGGAACCGGAGCAGTAAACGGTGAGAACACCACTAATGATGAGAATGCACGAAAACGTACAACTGAGTCAAAGTGCTTTGCATGTGATGAGAGTGGACATTTTATGGCACAATGTGAAAAATTTAGGGGATTTGATTACAATGGTAAATAGAATGTAGTCCATGAGAGAAAACTATGCCGTTCGTGCCTCAAACTACACGACCCAAAATTTTGCAGGAACCGTAAAGTATGCGGAGTTCGTGACTGTGCAGCGAAACACCACCCCCTCCTCCATAAGCCCGATGTCCTTAACAATAATAATAACAACCCCACACCGCCTGTCGTTGCGCATCATAGAATCTTGACTTCGAGTGTGCTATATAGAATAATTCCAATAACTATTTTTGGGAGGAATACTAGTGCTACCGAATATGCACTTTTGGACGAAGCGTCTGGACCTACTTTAATTGATAGATCTGTTTTGAGAAAACTCGATGTGCATGGTGAGCAGTCAGAATTCTGTGTAAGATGGTCAGATGGTAGTTTACGTTCGGAGAACGATTCTGAGCGGGTGAGTTTGAAAATTTCTCCTATTGGCGAAAACAAACGACAATATTTACTGAGGGATATTCGATCTGTTGGTGTACTCGATTTGCCTGAACAAACATTGATTTATTCTGAATTAATAGAAAAATATAAACACTTGCGTGGACTTCCAGTCGAATTTTATAGGAATGTGATTCCTAAAATTATCATTGGTCTGAACAACAAAAAGGATTGAAGTTTAAAGATGGCGGGGATAGCGAACCTGCTGCCCTTAAATCACGTCTTGGTTGGTCCATTTATGGATCACTCGGTCCTGAAGTGGCTGGCGATGTAAATGTGGGAGTGCAGCTACATGTGTGTGGGTGTCATGATGATATTGCCTTACAGAAACTAATAAGACAAGCATGTGAATTGGAGAAGGAGGCAATTAATGTTCAGGATCGTTGTAATGGAACAAAGGCGATGCGGGACTATGTCTAACGAACTGGCAACAAGTTTACTGTAAGACTCCTCTGGAATTCTGATAGTCTGACAATGTCGGATAATTTCTACATGGCATTAAGAAGGATGATATGTTTTGAACGCAGACTACAGAAGGATAACGAAAGCTAGATGAGTTTGAGGTCAAAGGCGATTTTCCTAGAAGGTGGTACCTTCCGATACTTGTAGTAAAAAATCCGAACAAGCCCGATAAAATCAAAGGCGATTTTCCTAGAAGGTGGTACCTTCCGATACTTGTAGTAAAAAATCCGAACAAGCCCGATAAAATCCGAATAGTTTGGGACACCGCAGCGGAATACCAGGGAGTCTCATTAAACGGCTTTCTGAACAAGGGACCCGATCTACTAACACCACTTATTAATGTTCTTTTTAACTTCAGAACCGGTAAGATCGGAATTAACGCGGACACATCGGAAATGTTTCACCGGGTTGCAGTTGATGAAAATGATGTTCATTCCCAAAGATTTCTATTTCGGAATTGGGATAACAAACGTGAACCTAATGTTTATGTACTAAAGGTTATGTCGTTCGGTGCCAGTTGTTCGCCATCATTGGCTCAATTTGTTAAGAACACAAATGCGGGAGAATTCGAAAGTGAATTTCCCCGGGCTTCCAAATCAATAAGGGAACGTCACTATGTGGATGATATGCTGGATAGTGTTGATACTATAGACAAAGCTATTCTGTCCGCATTGAGAAACGTAGAGAGCACTAATGTCCCAATTTTTCGTATAAAGACGCCGAATGGAATAGAAACATCATATGTTGCTTCAAAAACAAAAGTGGCACCTTTACGTCCGATCTCCACTCCACGCATGGAACTTCTTGCGGCAGTTTTAGGATCCCGCCTGGCAGTAACCATTATAAACGGTCACGACCTCCAAATTGAGTCCTCAACTTTCTGGACGGATTCCAAAACCGTCCTCATATGGTTAAAATCTGACCCCGGCGTTTTAAGCAATTTGTTATGTTCCGCTTTGCAGAAATACAGGATAATACGGGATGTTCGAACTGGCGTTATGTGCCTTCAAGACAGAATGTGGCTGACTTGGCCACCAAGTGGGTGGGTCAACCAGCATTTCATGCAACAAGTACTTAGTTTGCAGGACCGCCATTTCTTCGGCGATCTCCGATAGAATGACCAAAAAGTGAGGACAACGCGTCCACTGTGAGCGAGTCTCTGGACGGTCTATACGTGGGGGTGCATTCGGAGCAGCGGGAGTTGATTATTGATTTTACAAGATTTTCAAAATATGAACGTTTAATGAAAAGCTTGGCGTTTGTTAGAAAATTCGTCGAGCGGAAAATATTTCCCCAATTTGCGAATAACAGCTCGAGTCTTACACAAGAACAATTGCACTGGAGCTAGACTTACTTGGTACGACTTGCACAATCCCATACCTTTTTGCTTATGAAATCAATTTATTGCAACGAGGCTTCTCCTGCGTCTTGCCCAGTGGATTGAGAAAATTAAACCCATTTCTAGACGACAATTTGATTTTACGTTTCAATAATCTATTAAGACACGCAACAGTGATTTCATACGACACGAAGAACCCTATCATTCTACCTAGGGGACACTACATCACAAATCTACTAGTTAAGTGGTACCATCAAAGGTATAAACACATAAATCACGAGACTGTAATTAACGAACTTTTCCAGAAGTATGACAGTCAGGGTTTGCGCAGTCTTCTTCGAAAAATCCGTGGAAAATGTATGATGTGTAGAATAACAAAAAGATGCTCCGCAAATGGGTCCACTACCATTGGCTCGAATGTAGGCCTTTTTAAGGCCATTCTCACACGTTGGTTTGGACTTATTTGGCCCATTTTCGGTGACTATAGGAAGAAGATGTGAAAAGCGATACGGGGCTGTATTTACATGCCTCACAGTACGAGCTGTATATATCGAGATGGCCTTTAGACTTGACATGAACTCGTGTATAATCGTTATACGGAATTTTATTGCTCGCCGGGAAATGCCTTTGCATATATAGCGATAACTGCACCAACCTAAAAGCCGCCGAAAAGGAACTAAGGGAGGCATATGCAAAGATCAACTTTGAAACGCTCCAGAACGAATTCACGGGTTCTGATACAAAATAGTCGTTCATTCCTCCATCGAGTCCGCATATGGGAGGATCTATAAAAACTGTTCTTAATCGTATTATTAACACTGATCAGAAGCTAAATGAAGAAAGACTACACAACGTGTTATTGGAGGTCGAAAATATAGTCAATAGTCGGCCACTTACGTATTTATCGCTAGAGTCAGCTGATCAAGAGGCCTTAACCCCAAGCTATTTTTTGATGGGAACTTCATCGGGCAATAAGCCACCCGGCGAATTTTGTGATGACGATATGTATCTGAGGTCATGGCGACACTCACAGATCCTGGCTGACAGATTCTGGAAGAGATGGATTGCGGAATTCCTACCTACTATGACTAAGAGGTCTAAGTGGTTCGACAAAGTGGAGCCTATAAAAGTCGGGGATATTGCGATAATCGTAGATTCGAACCTTCCTCGTTACTGTTGGCCAAAGGGCGTTATTACGGAGACCGTGTTGGCACCAGATGGCCAGGTCAGAAGTGCATTTGTGAGGACCAAGGTTGGAACATACCATAGACCTGCTTCAAAGATCGCTGTGTTGAACATTCAACCTGATGAGTAGATGGATTGTCATTTATCCTTTGTTTGTCTGGTATTCTTGTAGCCGTGATAGGGGGGGAGGTGGGGTGAGAATGTTGACAATACACAGCTATTTTTACCCATGATTTTAATACTTTTAATTATATCTTGGTCTTTGGCAACACTTAATTTTATTTTATAGAATGTGGCAACTTTGTCTTTATATCTTGTTTTGTTTTGTTTATACACACCCTGTTTTTTACAACACATTTTGAACTCAACCGTCAGCCGAGAAAGACCAAGGTAATAATTATTTTCTTATATTTATTTGCAAACATTTGAATTGAGACTATTTTATTTTCTGTATTTTAATGTTTTTTAAAGCATACGTTTGTATCGGGTGATTTTTTAGCTATTATCTTTTTGGCAACACTGGTTTAAACAGCTGACGCAAGTTTCGTATTTTGTTTCACTGTCAAACATCTTTAGTTTGGTCTATAATTTAACGATGAATCGTCTTACAAACGAACAACGCTTGCAAATTATTGAATTTTATTATCAAAAATTATCAAAAAATAATCAAAAAATTTATCGAAAAATTGTGTTCAGCGACGAAGCTCATTTTTGTCTCAATGGGTACGTTAATAAGCAGAATTGTCGATTTTGGAGTGAAGATCAGCCAGAAGCATTGCAAGAGCTACCAATGCATCCAGAAAAAGTCAAAGTTTGGTGCAGTTTATGGGCTGGTGACATCATTGGACCGTAATTTTTCAAAGATGATGCGAATCGTAACGTAACTGTGAATGGTGAGCGCTACCGTGAGATGATATCCAACTTTTTTTTTGCCCAAAATGCAAGAGCTTGACTTGCATGACATGTGGTTTCAACAAGACGATGCCACATGCCACACAGCACGCTTAACAATGGACTTGTTGAGAGGATAGTTCGGTGAACAGTAATACGATTCTTGTTCTGTGTAATACCATGTTCCCACGGACAGCAATATTCGGGTTTCGCACTCTTATTTCTGTTTCTCGCGCCAAACATGATTGAAACGACTTGTTTGCCCATACAAAATTTTGAGAGCGAAACAGGTCGTTTCATTTTGAAACAGGCTGCGAAATAGAAAAATTGTACTATCATTTGATAACATTTATCGTTAATTTATCTGAACAAGCTCTCAAAAAAAATCAAAACAAAGAAAAAAACAAAATAAAAATTGATGTTTAATAAAATTATAGCATAATAATATTAATAAAAGTATTAAATAATATATTTTTAAGTTTTATTTACTTTTTTTTACCTATTTAAAAAAAAAATCAAACTAACAACACAAAACATGTCAAAACGAAACAAGAATGAACCGTATGAACAGCATGTTTGTTAGTTTCAGAGAGCAAAAAAGAGTGGTTTATATCGTCGTATGAACATAGCATAATAGTGCAAAGAAGTGTCGAAAACTTTTCATTTATGACATATTTTTACACATTCATTTTAACGATGAAAACTCTCAATATATTCATATAAAATGTCAATTTTTAATTACTGACGTAAAACTTTTATAAAGTTTTCCTACCTTTGCTCATTGCGAATTTATTGCGAAAAATCAATTAATTTTTTTAATATTTTTCTATTAATGTACATACATATACATATGTAATAAAACGCAATATTATCGTGTTTTTAAATACTTAATATCTCTAATTAAAATTTTTTGTTAAGAATGTCTTTATATAGTAAATTCTTAAAATATAAATAATAATAGTCTGTTAGGACGTATATCCCTAGATTTAATAAAATAAATAAATAAATAATCCAGACATTTTTTAAATTTATTATTTATTAGTTTTGTATTTGCATAGTTTGACACTTGATCAGTAGACAAAGTAGATATGTAATTACCATCGGCGGTGAAGAATATACATAAGTTTAGCGACGTTTTAAAGTAAACTAAGAGCCGCCTACAATATTTTTATGTTTTATAATTTAACAACATTTTTTGTTAATGATTTTACTTTTTTTATTTATTTTTTTTATTAATGTTTCACTAGCAATTTGTTAGCATTTGTTGTTAGTTAGGTTATTGTGTTACTGAATATGCCATAAATATATTTGGGGAACTGGCGGGGGCTAGACGATTGCCGAAAAAACAGAAGTAAAGAAAAAACATGTAATCAATTAAAATGGATAATCAATCAAAAAAAAAAAAAAAAGCAAATTTCGATCTGCCAAAAGTTAAATACAATTTGGTTTAAGGATTGATGTTTGACTATTGACGTCAGCAGTCGTCGATGGCTGCGAGTGTAAAACGGCAAATCCATCTGAGGAGATCGAGTGGTTGCGATCGAAACATGTCATGGTAACCTGAAGGTCGCGGTTCGAATCCCGGCCACGGTCAAAAATGAAAGATTATCAATAACAATTTTAATTAATTTTCATGTTGTAAAATTCCTTTCTTCATAGAAATAATGTAATGAAAATTAAATTTAATGAACTTAAGCCTAATTAAAAATATTAAAAATTTGGTTAAAAACGACAGAATACTAACAGAACTGTCACGAGACGGAAGATTTTGCGTTTTTTTTTTTTGTCTCTTTCTAAGAAAGCTGCCCTTTTTCATTTCTCTTTGCATCATCTTTTATGCCGCAATACAATGAACACAAATTTATTTAGTTGAGATTTATTTGCAAAGCTTTTGTAAAAATTAACTTTTAAGTTTACCACAACACAAGTAAATAATATTTAAGTAAATAAATAACATTATAAAACAAAAAATATTAATAAATACATTTTTTTTGCACAAAACACAACGTTTGTTGAACTAATGCATTTTTTTAACGTGGTCTGTGTTTTGTTATTTTTGTTTTGATCATGCCATTTGTGTTGATTGTTGCTGCCTGTTTTTACACATTGCCACTTCACCACCAAAAAAAGCTTTTTGTCTCTTTCTTCGAAAGCTGCCCTCGCAACTGATTTGGGCCTTTTTCACACGTCACTTTTTTCAGTTCTGTTAGTATTCTGTGTTAAAAACCATAAATAGTTCAACAAAATAACCACAAACAATACTAATTATTCAAAAAATTTATTATCGAATAACTTCGTCATTTGCGCAATTTTAAGTGAAAATTACTTGCGCAAGTTACAGCTCAAGTACAAACTGGCAGTTGGGTCCCAAAATGTTTTTTGGAATAACTCATTTGTTAATCGAATTTACCAGTTTTGCTTCAATTTACAAAGGGATTAGTACAGCTTGCAGCCAAATTTTTTTTTTGTTTTGCAATATACCCGTCCGAAAATATATTTAAAGATTATGAAGGGTATATAAGATTCGGCACAGCCGACTCTATCACTCCAACTTGTTTTTTCTAATTTAAAGTTGGTTGGGTGGTTTTTACATGATTTCAATATAAAGGGAAGAAATCATGTGCTGTGGACCATAATATAAATCACAGAACATTCATATTTATTAAAAATTAAATTTACAAAATTAGTAATAAAAAAAAATAAAACCTTTGGTTGAAAAATAAAATTGCAATACTAATTGTTTGAAAATCTTTATCAATTAAAAAAAATATGCAATTATTAAAATTATTTTTTATAAAAAGTGTATATTCTCTACAGTGGATGAGTACCTACAAGAACTTCCCTCTTAATGGACTTGAAATCGTTTAGGAAGTTTTATATTTCTGCCCGACCTTGTTTTAGAGTTTTGTACGTTTTCATTGTTTAAACTTTGATCTTTTAAATTATTATTTACAAAAAATGCAGGTTTAAGACTATCAATAGATATTATTTCCCTTTTATTATTTATCAAAATCTCGTTTTAAAACTAGGAAACTTCTGTAGTCAAAATCCTTAAGTCACTGTTATTAATTGTTTTTGACCTTTTAGCTGGGTTTAGAATTTTTTTAAGGTAGCATTAAGCGGTTCTTCTATTACGGTTTACAATTCAACTCTAGTTCAGTTAAAACTTTGCAGTTTTTGTATAATGGTTTACAACTCTTTTTAAGTGCGGTTTACAAAAACATCAACTAAGTTGAGTTGTACACCAGAAACCACAGCCAAAATCAAAACTGTCGCTTAACTCATACTGCTGGCAATTATAAAAAAGTCTGTGTTGTAGAATTCTTCTGCAAGTTCAATAACTTGGTACTGTAATGAATATGTTATGTATGGTGACAACAATTAAAATACTGTTATGAATAACGAAAGTGGTTACTAAAATATGTCATCGGCCTTCTTAAAAAACCGGTTGTAAAACCAAAAAAATTAGAAAAAAAATCGATTTTTCGAATATGTACTTCGGAAATCTGTTTTGACATCTATATATCATAACCCACATAAATTTTTGAAAAGCAGTGATTTTCACTATGTTGCTGCTGTTCAACTTTATGTGTGTAATAGTAGTCGTCATAAAAGAGTTATTAATGAGATATAATTTGTATCATGAAAGACCTATTTATTTATTTATTTAATTTCAGTAACCTAGCCATTTGGCCATAATCGGCTTACGAGTTTCTACTTAATAATAGTAAAAAAAATTTAAAAGAAGATAAAAAATTAAAAAAAAAATTAGTCAATAATCTTTTAATCAGCCCAATTATGAATAAAAATTCCCCGGGAGTTTGCTTACTTCTCCCATTTTTCCTATGTAAACTCAATTGTAAAAATGGGAAAAGGTAAAAAACTCCCGGGGAGTTTTTAATCATAATTGGGCTGAATATGTATTTATTTGTGGCACATGATGTTTTTACAACAATTGCAATAAAAATAATAAATTATATTTAACAAAAAAAAAAAAAAAATCAAATTGTATCTTTTAATTTTAAAATTTTAATTGCTAAGAGAGAATGTGTTAATAAACTTACTTGGTAGCATTGTATAAAACATTCAAAGGTTCTCGATTTGGCTTTGGTGGTTCCTTAGTGGTAAACAGATAATGGATATAAACAGTACCAGCCACAGCTTAAATAATAAAAACAATAACAATAAACAATTAACAGATAAGTTCGCAGTTTAATATAAAAACCCATACACACACATACAGAAATTGATAAAAATTAAATTTAAATTAACGGAAAATTGTATTAAGATTAAAAACAAGTTAAAAAAATATAATAAAATTTAACACAATTAAATCTTCCATAATAATATATTTGTATTAATATTAAAGTAGATAAGAATTTAATATGTATAATTAAAAATGTTTATAAATAGCATTTTTATTGAAAAATTTTTTTTACCAAAATGGGCGTAAATTAAAAAGTTGTTGGACGGACATGCATACATAATTACATTTACAAAAATGTGCAAAGGAAAAAAAGAATTTTTAGACTTACCGGCCACAACTAAAAGTAGAGAATAAATAACGAAAAGTAGAAATAAAAAGAAGACTGGATAATACCAAATGATGGCCAACAATGTCACGGCCAAGGCGGATGTGAAAATTTTCCAATTCAGTTGTATAACACGTATACCCCTTGAGGCATAAACAAACATACGTTTACTACTAGATGTTGTGCCATTATTTAACGAGGAGCCGGTTAATGTTCTGTTGTATGAAGTGGTACTTGCGCCATTGCTCCTCGTCGCAGTACCACTAGAATCCAAAGGAAATAGAGGACGTTTAGGAAAATCGAAACCACTCTTTGGCATTTTATTATTTGCCTTTATTACGATACACACGCACACAGAGTAGATACCAGTAAATACCAACTAGACACTACTTGATCACTTGAATACAAATTAATGAATGGATTTATAAATAGTATTAATTATAATCACATTTTTTTATTACACAAATTTCCCACATTCTACTAAAAACTTTTTCCACTTAAAGCAAGTCGGTGGTTGTGGTTGATTTTTGCGTTTCCTTTTTATTATAAAATATGGATAAATTAGTTTTGTAGGTATAAATCAATAATTTTCTTATTAACTTGGTACCTTGCTAAGATTTATGGCCTATTTTGAGAAGGGGGTCAACAAGTTGTTATATGAATATAAAATTGTGTAAAAAGCTATGTATATCCAAAGACAATTTATATCTATAAAGAAGATTGTTTTCTTATTCTTTTTTAAATGACCTCGACAAGGATTTTATTTACTTCGTTTGTTTTTACAAAAATATATACAAAAATATTAAATCACTGGAACACTTTCACTGATGACGACACTTTCAATTAGAATTTTTAAACTACACTGTATGCATTTTTTGTGTTGTGAGCTTTGACAATTCGATAGTATTTTTAATTATTATTGGCATTCACTATTCAATTGTTTATTTTTTGTAAATAATTTATGAAATAAAAACTTTAGTTTATGTTATCAAATGCGTAATAATTCACATCTTCCGTTTATCCAATGTAATATTCTCACAACTTTGACATTTTTTCCCGACTGTTTTTGTTTGAGTGTGTTTATTTTTTTTTTTCTTTTCTTTATTTTGTCTTGAGAGAGAAATTTGTTTTGTTTTGCTTTTTTTCAAAGCTGCCATATCTCTTATTTGACAGCTATTACAATGAATCGTGCAACAATTCCGCTACGGTGGGAGAAAAATATTTTTAGGAAAAGCCATAGTATAATAAATAAAAATATTGGAAAGGTCAAATGTAGTTTATAGTATACCTTGTAAAGGAAATGATAATGGGCAATGTTTAAAATAAACTTTAAACAAGCATTGCTAGACATAAATCAGACCAGAAAGAAATATAAACACAATACAACATTACAAAAAACAGCATTAGCAACCGACTGTGCTAATTCAAACCATGATACAGATTTTTAAGAATATTACAATTTTAAACACAGAAAGTCATTACAAATGAAGATATATGTTCTACATGCTTCAAATAATAAAAGTTCCAAATTTATTAAGAATAAATTATAAGACAGATACAGATAGTGTAGCTCATAGTCGTTAAAGGCTAGATTACACTATTATACTTTGTATTAATACATGTCAAAAACTCAAGTAATATGACAAAGTGTGATAGTGTGAATGCAATGTGTGACGAAAATGACAAGTATTATGAAAAAAATTTGACATCCCATACGACTTCATCGTTTTTTGAAAAATTTCTAAACAGTAATACTTTTCATTGGATCAGGGTTGCATTTTATTTCATGTGTGAGTGTTTATACTTTGTGTGATGGTGTGAACACAAACTGTCATGTTAAATTAGATTTTTTGACAGTCGCAACAAAACTCATTAGATTTCTATCTCACAATATATAAGGAATACGTAAGACTTTAGATCTGCGATCGGCAACCTATACTATTATATTTTGCGATTGTATGCGTCGTATGAATTCAAAGATGCCCAGTAGTGGCTGATATCAGCAAATGAAACTCACACGTATACTTACGCTCTTTTGTTTGATCG
Source organism: Pollenia griseotomentosa (assembly GCA_963931875.1). Classification (NCBI taxonomy): domain Eukaryota; kingdom Metazoa; phylum Arthropoda; class Insecta; order Diptera; family Polleniidae; genus Pollenia; species Pollenia griseotomentosa. Next base: position 16,576,186 of record OZ007563.1, on the reverse strand, counting down.
TCAATCAACCAATAGGAAATCAGCATGTTGAGTGCGAGAGACAAACTACACTGGCAGAACTTCTGTGTCTTATTTTAATCGTAATCGAGACTGCTGTGAGTTAACACATAAATTGAAATTATTGCGATTTATTAATGATGTCAGTCGAAAATTATTTTATGTTACAAAATGCTTTTGATGACATGCAATGTCTTATTTGTCATAAGACATTTAAAAAAGCTAAGAAATAAAATTTAAAAAAACATGTTGAAGATGTTCACAAAGACATGAATTATTTGCAAATAAATAAATAAATAAATACATTCACAAAGAGTATTACTAAATTAAGGAAAAAATATTGTATTCTATTAATTTGTAATTTTCAAATAATATCTACATTGTTTTGCATTTAAGCTAACGATATGTGTTTTGTTTGTGAAAAAAATTCTTTGTACCTGAAAAGGGTCACTTTTACTTTCGTTAAAAAGACGTACCTAAATGCAGAAATTATTAAGAAAAAATAGCCACAATAATTTGTTGGTATTTTGTGCTTGTAAAAATATTTTTGTTTCTGTACCAATCGCGTCGGTGGGTTTTTTTCTTTAAAAACACTTTTCTTAAGTAAGTAAAAATATTTAAAAAACAAGTTAAAAAAAGTCTTGTTTTCCTACAATTTATGTGTAAACCTATACACATAAAAGCAAATGTGACAGCAGGTAAAATTTTTGGGTAAGAAGATGTGTTTTATTGATGTATTAATGAAACTTGTTGGTTTCGCACTATTTTTATTGCTTACTTTTTTATGCCACAAACTCGAAATTTTACAGGGAAGGTTTTTTTTAAATAAAATCAGTTTGAAAAAAGCCATTATTTTAAAATTTATAATGTAAATATTATTTATTCAAACTGATTTTATTTAAAAAAAAACCTTCCCCTGTAAAATTTCGAGTTTGTGGGATACAATTTTTCGGCGGTAACTTTGACCTGTTATAATGACTATACATTTTTGCAGGCAAACTCAGAATTTTCAGATTTGAATTATATTTGCTCAAAAAAACGGAATAAGCTGAATTCTTCTAGTTTGAGAAATATACTTTTATTACGTAACTGCAATAAGAGTATCAACTTAGAAGATTTTATTACTTTTTAATTGCAAATTGAACAATGATTAATTGAGGAAAAATTTATAAACACTTCGAAGAATCTTTTTATTCCGAAATATATCATACTATCCAGATGTCCGCATATATAAATTATATATGTATGTATTATAGATATATATATACCAATCAATACATTCATCAAGAGAATTACTAAAATAAATACATTCACCAAGTGTATTACTTAAATATGTACATTCATTAATTTTAAATTTCCCTTTTGTTAAACAAAGAAACAGAAAAAAAATGACAACACCCGTCACACATGTGCTTTCGTCGCAATCTCGCTGACGACTAAATAAAATGAATAGCAAATTGTTTTCTTCCAGTGTTATTTCGTCACTCTCACCAATACTACTACCGTGGGCATCAATGGTATAGAGCAAAGATGCCCAGTAGTGGCTGATATCAGCAAATGAAACTCACACGTATACTTACGCTCTTTTGTTTGATCGTCAATCAACCAATAGGAAATCAGCATGTTGAGTGGGAGAGACAAACTACACTGGCAGAACTTCTGTGTCTTATTTTACATTTTATTTTTTACATTCACAAAGAGTATTACTAAATTAAGGAAAAAATATTGTATTCTATTAATTTGTAATTTTCAAATAATATCTACATTGTTTTGCATTTAAGCTAACGATATGTGTTTTGTTTGTGAAAAAAATTCTTTGTACCTGAACTTTTACTTTCGTTAAAAAGACGTACCTAAATGCAGAAATTATTAAGAAAAAATAGCCACAATAATTTGTTGGTATTTTGTGCTTGTAAAAATATTTTTGTTTCTGTACCAATCGCGTCGGTGGGTTTTTTTCTTTGAAAACACTTTTCTTAAGTAAGTAAAAATATTTAAAAAACAAGTTAAAAAAAGTCTTGTTTTCCTACAATTTATGTGTAAACCTATACACATAAAAGCAAATGTGACAGCAGGTAAAATTTTTGGGTAAGAAGATGTGTTTTATTGATGTATTAATGAAACTTGTTGGTTTCGCACTATTTTTATTGCTTACTTTTTTATGCCACAAACTCGAAATTTTACAGGGAAGGTTTTTTTTTAAATAATCAATACATTCATCAAGAGTATTACTAAAATAAATACATTCACCAAGAGTATTACTTAAATATGTACATTCATTAATTTTAAATTTCCCTTTTGTTAAACAAAGAAACAGAAAAAAAATGACAACACCCGTCACACATGTGCTTTCGTCGCAATCTCGCTGACGACTAAATAAAATGAATAGCAAATTGTTTTCTTCCAGTGTTATTTCGTCACTCTCACCAACAGCGTGGCCATTTTGGCATTTTTGCAGCTAGATTTAGCATTTTTTTGTCTGATTTTGCTGCAAATTTTTCATTTAGCAGTTAGCATTTTTTTTTAGCATTTTTCAACTAAATATTTAGCATTTTTTAGCATTATTTAATTTAAGAATATTCAAGTAATATTTTTTTGAAAATCTGCCACACTTTTTTGTTGAATGCACATACAAAACCCTACTCTTTTGCTATAGAAACTGTACAATCTTTTAAAATATCTTTCATATCAAATTGTTTTAAAATTTGATCAGTTTGATCCATTAAATTCATGTTAAGCTGATTTTTTCCAATAACGATTTTGAAAAATTTTTGGAAACGAAAAGCGATACCATAACTTTTGAAATAGAAAAACAAATACGAATTACATGCCGAGATTTTATAGCTCAATTAATATGTCAACTTAGACAACGATTGCCAAAAAGTTTTAATAATTTAACAAATGCTAACTTTTATTGTGTAGAAAACAGTTTAAAAGCTAATAAATGCAACTTAAGCGAACATTTTAAAGAAGAAATAATAGATTTCACTGTAGAAGAAATTACAAGTTTGGAACATCAGTGGCAGAAACTAAATTCATATGAATTGTTAAATATGAACTCAACAGTTAATTTCTGGATAAATGTATATGGATATAAAAAAGCAATAAATGAAAATCCATTTAGTGAATTAGCTTCTTTTGCAATAAAGTTCTGGGTTTTGCCATTTAGCAACGCGGAAGTTAAAATAGGTTTTAGTTGTATAAATCTCTTGAAAATGAAAATTCGAAATAAACTGACGTTAAAGACTTTAAATTCGCTACTTTATATTAAGTGTGGCTTAAAATTTTGCCATAGTTTTAAAAAAATGTACGATCTCACATAAAAATGCGATAAGGACATATATTATAATGATATCTCGATCGATTCTTCAGAAGTTGAAGCATAATATTAATTTTGATGACGTATTTAATTAATAAAATGAAATGATAATCATCGTCTTTTATTGTTTATAATTATAAAAAAGTCTATGTTGTAAAGGTTTCATAGCATATCTCAGCTGTTTTACTTGAGGAAATTGCGCTGGAAACTCGAAAATTTTATATCTTCTTTTTAAGCTACCATTTTTATGTAACTATTTTGCATGCAAAAAATATGTTATGTTTGCACTCTTTCTTCATAATCTTTACAATCAATTTTAAATTGAGTATTAAGTTTTTTGTTACGGAAATTTTAAGATATTTATAAGAAAATGCATGGTGATAACAAAAAAAAAAACTCATGGAAAAATCGTACGTTTGCGACCGGTACATAAGCCAATTAAACAAAAGCCAATAGAGATTTTTTATTGTGTAAATACTGGATAGAGACCTACATTAACACACTTTTAAAATAAACTAATCACTTTTGAATATTCCGTTCCATTACGCAGATTTTTACATTTCACTACTGTCAGCCAAAGTAGACTTCTATTTTGCGTACGTTCGTGACCACATGTTTATGTTTATAACAAGGAAAATTTTTCTTTTCTATATTATTTGTACAGCAAAAACGTACGAACGTACGTTCGTGACTCTAGGAAATGCCCATATAAAGGTATATTAACTAAAATAACAAAAAATAATACAATTTAAATTGTAGCATTATTTTTTGGCAGTTTAAGATTTTTGTTAGCAATTTTTAGCATTATTTTAAAGCCGATTTAGCTGTAAAATATTTTTGGATATGGCCACACTGCTCACCAATACTACTACCGTGGGCATCAATGTATGAATTTTACTTTTGTTGTTGCTAATGTTTTTAAATTCTCTTCAATATGTGTGCACACGTACGTAATAAAAGAGTATAAAAGAGAATAAAAGAGAAAACGTGGCGCCCTGATTTTGCCGATCGCAGTTTTAGATAGTGGAAACTAGCCTTTAATAAAAATAGAAACGGAAACTAAATAATAATTTTGTTAACTATAATAGATTATATTTAAATATGTGATTTGTAAAAAAATGTTTCATATATTGTCAATTTTCGTAAATTCGATAAATAAATATTTATATTAATGAGTAAAGAATTTTGAAATAAATTTTGTATATCCAGAAAGATCAATACAAAAACTTTAAAATGTTGCCATGATACTTTAGAGGTCGATAAATCGAAAATTATACGTTTGTGCCCCTTTTTATATTTTCTTCTTATTTTCCAATGTCTTATCACCCTATGTCCCAATTTACAATGTGACAGGCAGATGGAAGACAGACGAAGTTAGTGGTAAGGGGGCGACGATGTATGCGTGACACACTTTACTTTTTTCTCTCTCGCGAACAAACTTCGTCTGCCTGCCTTCTGTTTGTTACATTGTAAAATGGAACTTTGCACCTTTTGTATTTGGAGCTAGATATAAGCCACAACTTTTTACATATTGGATTAAGAAAAATAAAATATTCACTGTTCAGGAAATCGGGTAAATTCATTATATGAAAGCGTTTTGAGTATTAAAAATTGCTCAATGTGAACTACGACCTATTATTAATAAAATCATCTGGCAGCTTAAATAATTTTTATTTTAGAACAGAATTGCCGGCATAAAAAATTTGATTGTTGTTTTTATTCGGTGTTTTCTAATCATTTTGAACAGAAACAAAAGCATCTCTTTGTCTAAATTCTATATAACCAACTGTAAACATTTTCCTGTGGTAATCATTGAATGTTTTGCAAAAAATTTCTGCAAATCTGGATGAAATTGGTGAAGTAATGATCGCCGTATCAGAACCTCCTTTGGAATATATTCCACGAGGTAGGCCGGCGGTCGATGAGCATCCTGGTCCTACAGAGACGAAACCATATCCGCATTTGCCCTCGGAGAATATATTATTGCAGCGCCTACAGAACGTTAATATATCCGCCAAAGAAGAGCACAATGAATTCTGGTGTATACGTGAAATCTATGAAGAATGTAACTGGGAGAAAAAAACCAATAAATTCGAAATCAACACTAAACCAAACTTAAAAAAGAACTTAAAAAATGGATCCTCTAACAATGATGTTAAAGATGATAATTTAACGTATCCAACAACCGCACAGGAATATGTAAGCGATTATTTAATAAACTCTGAAGAGGAGTTATATGTAAAAAAGCACACCGCTGTGTGGACCAGAGGTATGTAACATTTGATTCGAGTTTATTTAAATTGCTAAGATCCTATTTTTTATGGTATCTTCAAATCAAGGCTTAACCGAAGAACGCGGTATTTTACCACGTTTATGCTTTACTTGTGAAACTCCAATTAAATTTGCTTTCTTCTGCAACAAATCATTTACACAGTCTGCTTTAAAATACGACAATAAGGAAGAAAATGAGGATGACAAACAAACTTCAATATGTCTAATAGGTGGGTATCATTTTTTACAATGAGTAAACATAACAAATTTAGTTTATAAATGATTTAAGATCAAACATCTCTTCGGGTATACTGCAGTAACGGCGAGGATTTTCTCTCCAATCTGGAATTTCCAATCTCTCATGTTTGGCCAACACGTTTTGGTATACTTTTAGAGAAAGAAGCTTCTAATACTATAATACAAAATCATACAATTTCTATGCCACGTTTATTTTCCTTGTCACATCCTTTGGATGAGATTTGCCCAGTTCTTAACAAGTCAGCTACAAATGTAATTTCATATCTTATTGAATCTGATTATTCTATAATATTTTCCGATGAAAATTCTGATTTGTTGTTATTATATGACACAAAAATTGGTAAACATTTTATATCAAAGTTAAGAAAAGCTTCATCCGATGAAATTCAATACATTGGTGCACAAAATGAAACCGTTTTAGGAAATACAGCTCATCAGTTTAGTAAGGGAGGTAGTACTATAGGGCAAAATGCAGCAGGTCAATGCAGTTTTTCACAAAGTAGTATAAAATTTCCAGGTGGTAAGTACTTCAATACAAATTCGACAAACTTTGTCAATACAATACATTTGACTTATTTAAAAATTATTTTTTGTAGTACCTAAAAATAGCACTCATTTAGGACGCTCTAGTTTGGGAACATCGAGTTATTCTACACACATAAGTAAATTCCTCAATTGTGCTCATTCTCTAAGCGGAGCTTTTGGAAATTTAAAGTAATTATAAATGTTATAAAAATATATACATACATAAGAATAGTCAACAAATAAGCCTTTAAATTATAGTCGTTCTGCTGGTGCCTCTCCTTTAAGTAATTTGCAATCAACCATAGGCCAACACTCCGTATCAGTTCAAGACATACGTAAATGTGGTCAATCACAACCCTCCAAACCAGTTGTGCCCGAACTGTGTTTGGAACATGTTTGGACTGAAAATACCTTTGGCAAGTAAGTATTATATATGTGACAATAAAAATATTTATAAAAACTGAAATATTTTTTCAAATAGCAATCGGGATTTTTTTGAAATTTCCACAAAAGCTTTTATACATACGGATTTAGTGGGACAAGTTTTTCTTTGTTATCTGTTACCGAGATCATGTAAGCTACAAATGGTACGTTTAAATAATATTAAAAACAAGGATTTTCAAATATCCACCATACCAATGACAGTAGTGGCAAAAGACGCTGCGCCCCTTGAGGTAACTATATAAAAAGGGGGTAAACAAACCCCTTATTTATAAAAAATATATAAAAGGTTTATAAAACAAATTTAAAAAGGAAATCGTTTTATAAACCCGAAATACTTTTTTTACGTAAGGACTTTAATCACTTTGTGTTAATTTGTTTCTTATGAATTTACAGCGTATGAATATGATAGCAATTCTTGATCCATCAGGAACTTTAATATTGTATACTGGCAATGTTTTGGTATCTAAAGTTCATATACCTAGTACACTTACCAACAATACATCCACTTCTAAAGTAACAGTCAATGTAACACCAAGTACACAAAATAAATCTCCTAACACTTCATTTCCTCGTCGCAGTAGCCTTTTACCATCCGCACAAAAACCGGGCGTTGCCACATTTGAGGATGAGTTGCATTTGCTATCGCCTGTACATCCTTTGCAACCTCAATTTTCCAATCGGTAAGTAAAAATTAGTGTTTATTTTATTTTGAAATGTATTCCGGTACCTGTTCCACTCGCTTAAGCACAGTTAAGCGTATAGTAAATAGTATTGTCAGATTTGTCTACAACTCCATTAAATTAAATTTTCATTGAATTATTTTTATGAAGGAAGGAATTATACAACATAAAATTAATTAAAATTTATTGATAACTAGCTGGCCCGACAAACGTTGTTTGCCATATAATTTACTTCTTTCAGATGTTACAGTGTCTGCATGCCAAATTTAAAGAAAACCGGTTGATAAGTTAAAAAGATATTGGGAGGGGGAGCTTTTACCGCTATTGCCATATTTCACGCCCTAAATAATAAAAAATATAGGCTTTAATTCCATCGAGATGTTACACTATTTGCCTGCCAAATTTCAAGAAAATTGGTTGATTATTTAAGAAGATATAAGGAGGGGGAGATTTTACCCCGTTTGTCCTATTTCACGCCCTATTACTTATTTCCTTTCTGATGTTACAGTATCTGCATGTCAAATTTTAAGAAAACCGGTTGTTTAGTTAAGAAGATATAGGAAGGAGGAGCTTTTACCCCCTTTATCCCTTTTGCCCTATTTCCCTTCAAATCACAAATTTAATGATTAGATGTTGCGGTGTCTGCATGTCAAATTTTAAGAAAACCGGTTGATTAGATAAGAAGATAAACAACACAGAAACACTACTCACGGTCCATAGACACAAAAAAACTAAATATTGCGCCATCTGTCGGACGAACTTCAAACTACACAGAAACCACGGCCCATAGAACATGCATATAAAATTTGGTCAAAATCGACTACACAGAAACACTACTCACGGCCCATAGACACAAAAAAACTAAATATTGCGCCATCTATCGGACGAACTTCAAACTACACAGAAACACTACTCAAGGCCCATAGAGCATGCATATAAAATTTGGTCAAAATCGGTCCAGGTTTAGTTTTGCCCAAGCCGGTTATTTTAAAATGTAAACTTTTCGAATATCGAATAAACCGGGTATTTTGGTAAAATAAACCGGTTATTTTAATAATGTACAATTTGCATACATTTTCCTTACTTTGTTATAAATGTACCCGTAATTAAAGCAGTGTTTGAACATAAACAGAGCATTATTTAGCGTTCGGCTCACACACCCAGGAGCTATATCTATTTGTTAAGTGTTTGTGTAGACGAACACAACCCTTAAAACCGTTCGTAACTATTTTGAAGAAAGAGCCGAACATTATGTAGTGTTCTGTTCTTCATAAAAAAACAAAACAATTTTAGTGATGTTTCTTTATTTTTGATTGATAAAGAAATGATCAAACAAAAATTTTTAGCAACGACCGCAGCACGAACAGCTTGTGTGGGTATATGTTTTGTTTGTGAAAAATTATTTTGGTGGCTTTTTGTTTTTTTTTTCGTATGTGTATTTTGTTTTTGTAAAAAATTTTTGGTTTTTTAACCAGCCAAATGGGCGCAACGCACAACAGAAACGAACGAACGAACACTAATGAGCTGAACCAAACACAATGAAGTTTTTGGTTTTAATAAAAAAAACCGAACGGAATTGAATGTTCTCACCTTTTTTTTGAGTTGAATAAGAATAGTATTATTTTTGTGTTCGAAAGATGACAAACAGGGAAACGTAATATTTTTTTTAATGATTTTCTACACAAACACTATTAGCGTTTGTGTTCTCCACAAATCTACCGAACCAAACACTAAGGAGCGATATTTAGCAGGGACCGAAAATAACAGTTATATTTGAGTTTTAAAACAAAAAAAGCATATAGAAGGAAATGTCGAAAAACTGATTCAAGTATACCATTATGAACTTGTCTATGATAAAATATATTGATTTTTAACTGTTTATTTTTTATTTAAGCTCTAGGTCTTTTTAATATTTAATTATTTATAATTAAATTTCCTGACGATGCTAACCAAAGGTTAGCGAAAAATTGATAATAAATAATTAAATATTTAAAAGACCTAGAGCTTAAATAAAAAATAAACAGTTATTTAATTAAACAAGTTATTTGATTTTCATTGTTTCGAACAAAATTAACAGTTATTTTTCCATTTCTATTTTTTTGAAAAAAAATAACAGTTATTTTTTGATTTATTTTTTTTAAACAAAAATAACAGTTATTTTATGATTTTTATTTTTTTGAACAAAAATAACAGTTATTTTTTGATTTTTATATTTTCGTTCAAAAATAAAAGTTTAGTTGACATTAATGGTGTTTTCTTTTCTACAAAAAATGTGACATTTTATTTTAAAAAAATGCAATTTGGTGTCTGTTTCCTAAAAATTTTGCTCCCGAAAAGGATGAGTTTGTTAGAATAAAACAAGCCACCCTTTTTGGGAGCAAAATTTTTAAGAAACAGACACCATATTGCAATTTTTTTAAAATAAAATGTCACATTTTTTGTAGAAAAGAAAACACCATAAATGTTTATTTTAATGTGTAATCATTGGGATTTCTTATGCACATTAAAAAAAATATTTAAAGTCAACTAAATTATTATAACACGTACATTTCTTTAAAGAATAACTTTTATGTTTGCTCGAAAAAATAAAATTCAAAAAATAACTGTTATTTTTGTTCAAAAATTAAAAAAAAAAAAAACTGTTATTTTTGATCGAAAAAATAAAAATCAAAAAATAACAGTTGTTTTTGTTCAAAAATGAGTTGGCTGATTTACGAAGCCGGGGTGGCCAGCTCGTTTAAAATAAAATTGGGAGAATATCTCAAATAATAAATTTCTTAAATTCCTATAAAATCTTAAAACCAAAGTTTTCTAAAAATGTTTTTGTTCGTTCCTCGCTTTTGTGAATTTTTGTGTTTTTTTTTCAAAATAACTTTATTTCAAAAAAAATTTCCATTTTTGTGTTTTTCTTTATTCGAATTAAAACCGGTTATTTTTTAAGTGCTTTACCGAAAACTATTCGGATCATGTATCCGAAAGCCGGTTTTTGAAAAAAGTCAAATAATCGTTCTCCCTAGCGGTTATTATCGAAACATGTCAAATCAACCTGTTCGTGAACGTGGGTTTGTTTCCCCGGTGAGTCAATAATGAACAATTATCAATAAATTTTAACTCATTTCACGTTGTAAAATTCCTTTCTTCATAAAAATTATTTAATGAACTTAATTTAGCCTGATTAAAATATAAAAAAAATATTTTTGGGAATACAAAAAATCTATATATATATATATATATATATATATATATATATATATAAAATTGTAACGTTACTCACTGATTCATCATCGCACAGCCTAAACGCCTGAAGCTAAAAACTTGAAATTTGTACCAGATATTGGTGACTCCCCAAATCGATCCACTAAGACAGGATTTTTGGAAATTCGAATGTTAAGGAGGTAAAAAAGAGTAAAAACGGGAAAATTCGTTAACTTTATGTCTCCAAAAATAAAAGAGATACAAAAAAATGTAATACTTATCGTTGTTCTTTAGAAAAATTAACGTACAGGTGTCTGGTACTTCTTTGAAATTCGGCCCTATTAGGGAGTTAACGGGTAAAACCTGAATTTTGTTACTTTTTTGACACCCCATCTATATTTTGAACCAATAAACTTAGAAACAAAATTAATACCACATTCGAAACTTATCAAAAAAAGACGAATATGAATTTTGTACTTTTTCGAAGTTCGAACATTTAAGGGGTGAAAATCGTAAATATTTTTTGTACATTTTTTACAAAACATTTTTTCCATCCATTGACATATTCGTACTAAATTATGGGTTGTCACTACAATACTGAAATTTTTGATACTTTAATGGGGGGGAAAATAGTACCCAAAAAAGAAAATACGGGAAATCTGATATTTTTCTTTAGTTTTTTGGTTCTACAACTGGTATTTTTTTAATTATCGTTAATATTGGACCTTAAAACAAAATGTTCAACATGCAATGTCCTGAGTGGATAAGAATCTATTGCGGAACTGTTTGGTACTTTTTTGTTCTTTAACTGGTACTTTTTGAATTTCCGTTAGTATTGGACCTAGAAACATAAAATTCAAGATGCAATGTCCTATGTGGATGATAATAATAAGAGTGAACTTTTTTGTACTTTTTTATTCTTTGACTGGTACTTTTTGAACCACAATTGTAATTATTGTTTGTCTACATCATTAGACGCCGTGAACGTATATATATTCCGGTCCGACGTGCAAATATCGATTAGGCATATTGTTCCATGGAGTTATTCGATACGGGCAGACCCATTGACTTTTATAGATCATTTGTATTTATAAGAAATGTCAGTATTCCCAGAATTTCCTCATGTTTTGTAGAGTAAGGTGCAAGGAATTGGAATTTTACCATATTCGTTAACAATTTTTTTCATTTCAATTTGTTGCAGGTGATATAAAAGGCTCATTAGGCCATCAATTAATATATTTTGTTTAAAACAGCTTGAGTTTTTCGATAATACCACTCTTAAATTATTTTGTTTTTAACCTGCTGTATTTCCATTTTAGCTTTTTTGATAGTGCTGCTTTTCTTCTTAGTTTGTTTTGTTTGGACCTTTCTTGGGAAATTGCAAGAAGAAACAGTAATCATATATAATATAAATATAAAAATATTGCAGAAATAAATAAATAAATAAATAAAAGCCTTTTAGTGGCCAAACAAGCACTATTACAGAGCTTACACAATTTATGTTTTAAAACGAAGTATTTCAATGATTATTATAGTATTTTTTGAATAAGAAAATATTCGTTGATGCTGAGTTCGATTTTTTAAATAATTTCATAAATAAATAGAAACTAATTTTTATCAAATAAAATTTTTATAATGTATATGTATAGGCAAGTTTGATCTGCATTTCTTTTTATTCTAGATCCAGCAACATTTGTTTGGGTCTTCGTGATCCCGCTGTTAATCGTCTTACTTTAGTGTATAGTTCTGGAAAAATGTTGCGCATCTCATTGCCTTTAATAAATGAAACAAAATTTGTCACACGTTGCTTTCAAGTGTTAAAACATGTTCTCAAAAGAGATGAATACATACAATTAATTACAAAGTGGTATGGAATTCGCAATCCACCAGGATCTCGAGATTATTCTATAAAACAAGAATGGGATATATTTTGTAATGTTCTATTAGATTTAATGGGTTACTCAGCTGTAATACATGATTTTAGCAGCAGTACTGCTACATCGTTTAGTGCAGAAGAACCAAAAAAAAGGAAGAAGAATGATGAAATACATTCAGGAACGGAAGAAGATTGGCAATTTATGTTATCTATATTAGAAGAAGCTGATAATGAACAAAATAGAGAAAATGATGCACAGTGTAATAATATTGATACTGCAGCTTGTTTATTTAATAACATACCGGCAATATTTTACAGTTTTCATTTGCTTTATGAAGATTTTAAATTAGATACAACAATGCAACAGCATTTGTTTCCATTAGCCAAGGTATATTGAAATATTTTACCTGTGTTCAATGTTCTATGTTCTTTATATATTAAATGTTTGCTTTTTCGTTTATTGTAAAGTTTCTGCACCAATTGGCCTTTGATATGAAACTGCAAACTTATACATTTCATTATGCTTTGGATTTTCCGCTGCTAGTCAAAAATTGTTCGATAAGCTGCATTTTAACAGAACAACATGGTTCTCAAATGACACACAAAGAACTTTTACAAGTTCAAGCTCCTAGTGTTTTTAATCAGCTTGAATATATAATACGTAAGAAGGACACTATGCCCTTTAACTATATTGAAGGTATAAATGATTTAAGTCGCAATATGTTACAGGTGAAACATTGTTATCAAAGTTTATATTTATATAAAATCTTAATACACAAATCTTTTTTTAAAAAGGTCGCTTCGCTTATTTTACATGGGACAGCAAAAATAAAACACTGGATAAAACCATTGGAGTTTTTGGATTCAGTACAATCGTTTTTTGCTAAAAACCCTAAAAGATTTATATCTACCAATGTGAGTCGATCTGAACAAGTTATACAAATGTTAATTAACATGAGTAAGTAAAACTATAAAAAAAAAATTAAAATATAATGGATGTGTATGCATATTTTTATTAGAAATGACGCGCAAGGATATAGAAAACTTACCAGTTGCTTTAAACTTAATAATATCGGAGTGTTTAGAGTACTCAAGATTAAAACCTCCAATTGGATGTTCTCCAGCTACATACGAATTAATTTTGCGTTCAGATTTAGTAGCCCATGCCAAATTGCAGAATTGTGATTTTACAACCCCTACTAAAAGTTCAAATTACTTGCAAAACATGAATATAGATACAGAAGATTCATTATCGGCTCGTTGTCCACCTTCTAAAAGTGGGATATCACAAATGGAAGGAGCTTTGGATGATGGTATGGATAATATAGATACTAAACTGTTGAGTTTACGCTACCCCGATGATATGCGTATAACTGAAGTAAGAAGACTTTTAACTTCTTCGGAACCGGTCATTATAGATATCACACAATCTCCGGGAACTTCAGATCATGAATTTATAGAAGAACAAGAGAAGCAGTTATTTACTTTGTGCACCAGAACAATGACATTGCCCTTAGGGAGAGGTATGTTCACATTAAGAACATCTATACCGACACCAACTGAATCAATGCCCATACCAAAACTTTGTCTAACTGGAAAAGAACCCATTAAAGGTGCTACCGTTGAAATGCAGCAAATTGAATTTCCCGCAAATATGAATTTATGGCCCACATTTCATAACGGAGTAGCTGCTGGTCTAAAAATATCCCCAAATGCTCGTGATGTAGACTCTACCTGGATTGTTTACAACAAGCCAAAAGGACAAGCAGATATTTCTACCGAACATGCAGGATTTCTAATGGCTTTAGGTTTAAATAATCACCTGAAAACATTATCATTCATGAGTATATACGAATACTTGGTAAAATGCGATGAAATGACTAGTGTGGGTTTACTTTTGGGCATATCGGCCACTCATAGAGGTACTATGAATAATACAACTACTAAACTGCTAAGCGTTCACATTGAGGCTTTGTTGCCTGCTACTGCCCTAGAATTAGATATACCACAAAATATACAGGTGGCTTCATTAATGGGTATCGGTTTGCTATATCAGGGCACAGCGAAAAGGCATATAGCCGAAGTTCTATTGCAGGAAGTTGGTCGACCACCAGGGCCAGAAATGGAAAATTGTGTTGAAAGAGAATCCTATGCCTTAACAGCTGGTCTGGCTTTAGGATTAGTTACTCTGGGGCAGGGTGAGTCTCCCGCCGGCTTAAGAGATCTCCAATTGCCCGATACTTTGCATTATTATATGGTCGGTGGAAATAAACGTTTACTGACCGGCTCCCAAAAGGAAAAATATAAATTACCCTCATTTCAAGTGCGGGAAGGTGATCAGGTTAATATAGATGTCACAGCACCAGGGGCAACATTAGCACTTGGACTTATGTTCTTTAACACTGATAACAAAGCTGTTGCTGAATGGATGAATCCTCCGAATACACGATATTTATTAGATCTTGTAAGGCCTGATTTGTTATTATTACGCACAATCGCCCATGGCCTTATAATGTGGAGTGAAGTTCAACCAGATGAAGATTGGTTGCACAATCAATTTCCCGTCAATCTAAGATTTGATGTAGAAAAGGGTGCCCAAGTTAATGAGAACGAGGACATAGATCATGAAGCTATAACGTGAGTTTTAATCTAAACAACATTGAAAATAAAACTAAAATTGTTTCTAAAATTTCAGTCAAGCTTATTGCAATATAATTGCTGGCGCAGCCTTTTGTATTGGTTTAAAATATGCTGGTACAGAAAATTCTGTAGCTTTCAAAACGCTAAGAAGAGCTATTAAATTATTTTTGGGCTTTTCGGGTAAATACGTGGGAGAGTTTGCTGGACGCACAACTATAGAAAATAGTTTGATGGTTATTTTACTAAGCATAGCACTAGTATTTGCCGGATCAGGAGATTTAGAGATACTTCGCATTATTCGCTATTTACGATCTAGGATTGGGACGCAACATCCACATGTAACCTATGGTTCTCACATGGCAATACACATGGCCTTGGGTTTTCTATTTTTGGGTGCTGGCCGATTTACCTTATCAAAAACTCCGGAAGCAGTGGCAGCCTTAGTATGTGCGCTATTTCCGAAATTCCCTACGCACAGTAATGATAACAGGTTGGTTGTTTTAATATAGTTCGAAAATTATTTTTATTAATTAATTTTTGCAGATATCATTTGCAAGCTTTTCGTCATTTGTATGTCTTGGCTGTAGAACCTCGACTGTTTCTGCCCCGAGACATAGATACAAGAAAATTATGCTTATGTAATATATCAGTAGTGGAAATTGGTTCCAAAGAGGTAAGACGTTTACCTATGGCTCCATGTATGTTGCCAGAATTGAGTACCCTACAAAAAGTAGTCGTTGATGATCCCAATTATTGGCCAGTATCGTTTGAAAAAGATCGTAACTGGAACCAATTGGTGTAAGTCAAATTTATTTAACAATTTTTTGTAAATTTAAACAGTTTCGACTATTTCAAAATGTCCATTCAGTAAAGCTTTGGAAAATTCGGCATGTATTGAAATAAAAAAACGATCCGGCTGTTTGTCACACCTTGAGGATCCAGATCGTCTTAAGAGCTTATTCTCTCAGACCCTAACAACAGAACAATATGTATGCTGGGAAATAGACCCCAAAACATTGGAAAGATTTTCCAATGAGCCATATGTTATAGGATTTACCGACCGTTTGCTGCATTTTGATGACACTGAAACACTATCTGCGGAAATAGCTTTAAAACAGCATTTAACAATGTTATTTTACAATGCCGTTGTTAAAGATAAAATGCATGTTTTACCCATCTATTTAGCCATCTACAATGTAAGTACAGTAAAGCCTACAATAAAGTATAATTTTATGAGATAATAATCTACAAAAATTTTTTCTAGCACGTTCTACATTTAAATACTGAACAACTTTGTTTCAATGATATTTGGCAAATAAAATTGATAAGCTCTTATTTGCAACATTACCAGCAAACTCATATATTATTCTCAAAAGAGTTTATATTTGCCTACACAGAACAGTTTCAGACATTTATAGATAACTGCCGTCAGCAATTATCTCTGCCTCTTAGACAATTTTTAGGTTCCCATGATTTTGCGCCACATATTATTGTTAATCTTTCTGCACAAGATGTTTCACGTTTAGTAGCCGTCATTATTTTCTATCAACTCACTCCAAATATAATGAATTTAAGTTTTCAGCGTCAAATTAATTATATAAGCTATATTAAAGAATTTCAAAAACTTCAATTGGATCCATCTACCACACAATGTATATTAAAAGTATTACAAGAAACAAGTACCTAAAAGGTTATGTCAGCAAAATATAAAAATACTTTTTTTTTTATTTTAACAACAGTTAAGGCAAAGTATATTTATACCAAGTACATGCAAGTGATCAGCTGTCCAGTTGTTTATATTTTCGATAGTGTCAAAATTTGTTTACATTTTTATTTTATTTTTTTTTTCTAAATATCGTCACCTAAAATGCAAACGACGAAACTGCACAAGAATTCGAAATCGAGTTTCTGATTGATCATGGATTGTTTTATTAACCTTCGCGTTACCAATACCCACCCGAGTGACCATTTCTGTTTTATTTGTAAAATAATTTCTTTAAATTTGCTTCGGTTAAAAATAATTTTTTAGGAACAAATCTAGCTTAGCGACGCACACCCAAATAAAAAAAGTACCTAGGGTGATAGAAAATTGGAAAATAAGAAGAAAAACTTAAATAAAAAAATTGTCGCAAACGCTTAGTTTTCGAGTTATAGACGGTTTTAGTTTTCATAGAAATATGTAATTTTTCCACTACATTTCTAAAAGTATATGGCCAATATTGGTATCATTTTGAAGGTTTGGCTAAATCTTTCTAGATATATAGTATATATTTAAAAATTTTGAACTCTTAAGCTCACATTACAGTTTTTGTGTACTAAGTGTATAAATTTAAATTTTTTTTTATTTATTATTTTTTTTTTTTTTTTTAAAGATGTTTTATTTTTTATGGAAATATTTAAATAAAAATTAGTACATATGTACTATATACAAAACTAATAAAAAAAATTAATAAATTTTTTAATTTTTTGTAACTAATAGACTATTTCCGATGTGCTAAGGAATTCTTTCCAGCGTTTTTTTTCTTTTTTTTTATTCTGAATCGGGTGGCATATTTTTTATATTTTTTCGTAGCCCCTTAAATTGCACTTCGCCAAATTAAATATTTCTATGAAAACTAAAAACGTCCATAACTCGAAAACTAAGCGTTTGCGCCAATGTTTTTATTTAATTTTTTCTTCTTAGTTTTCAATTTTCTATTACCCTTGGTACTTTCTTTATTTGGGTGTGTGTCGCCAGACTAGATTTAAGCCAATTTTTTTTCACTGAACAAATTGTAAAGTTCTTTAACAAAACATGAAAAAAATTCGTTTGACCACCAGTTTTTTTTATCACATGCGGAGTACCACCCGGTTGGTAATTGGATAACGATGTAAAAATATGTAAAAGTCTCCGGTAAAAATGGCAGCATTATAAAAGAAATTTAAACGAACGTAACTACAAGTGCATATATTTTTTAATGCAAAAAGACTTTACTCTTTAAAAAAACATACTGTTGGAAACACTGACAAATCTACTTCAGCTTTTTTAACCTAAACCGCAAACAAACCCTCTCCATGTTATTATGCATTATTGCTTATTTGTGTAACATTTAAAAATATTTGAAATACCGGTCATCAAACAATAAATTTTTGACTGGATCTAAAAATATCTGCCCAGCTCATGTAAACTTAAATTTTTTATTTATAAAATTTATTAATTTTATTTTCATTTACAATTCCGTCTGTATTTAAAAACATTTGTTTTTTTAGTTAAAAAATTAATAACAAAATGAATTATTATTTGTGGCATTATTGATTGCACATTTAAAAATGACTTATGTAAGTGTTGGTGCGCCCTCTTGTTTCAGAAAAAATCAAGCCAAAGTACGAAACTAACATAAAAACTAAATATAAAGAAAGTGAAAAAACTTAAGTTTTTTGTAAAAAAATTAAAAGTGTAGGTACAGCCGTTTGCATTGAAGGTGACGATATGTTTGTTTACATTTTTAAACACATATATATACATATTTATGTGTATCAGGAATGATATATTACTTTTTTAAAATTGTACGTAATTCAGTAAAAAATTTTGTCTTTTCGACCCAAAATTGTACTAAAAATCAAAAAATATTTTTTACTATATTTGTTATTTGAATAACAAAAAATCGTCGTATATATATAACTAATTAATTGTACTATAATTTCATACATAATTTAACTATACATTTGGCAATTAACAAAAAAATAAGTAAATACATACATATGTAAAAAGGAACTTAGACGAAAACTTTTTAACTTGTTATCTTAGAGTTGGTAGTGAAATAGGAAAAAATGCATTCAACCGAGTAGCAAGTCCAAACCTTTTGAATTTGGTATATCGCTAAACGCCATTTTACAATAAATCAGTTTAGTCTGGAGCTTCTCTTAAATTAACATTTTTTTAGTTTACGGTACGATTTGGCTGAAATTCACAAAATATTATTAATAAACAAAAATAAGTTTCCTGATAAAATGTTGACCCGGTAGATAGCGCTGGGGTCAAGTTATTAACAAAATTCTCCAGTATTTATTTTTTTTTTATTTAGAAAATCCCGAGCAGCGCCGGGACCAAACAGCTAACATTGGTATGAAAATATCAGATCCTTGGCGAATGTGGTATAGACAATATACCTTTGGCGATTCTCTGATATCTGCAAACATTAGTTCATAAATTTCATGTTTTAAATTTCCAACCCTTCCTGAATTTTAAAATAGTACTTAACTTTTAGTTTTAAGTACTTTTGTAATGCTAACAGAACTGAAAAATGTACAATTGTACTGACTTTATCATCCCTGATGTGTATGTATTAATTTATTTTTGACAAGCTCGGAAGTTTTTACACAAACAAAATGCCTGTTGTTTTTTGTATTGTAGTTTTGTTGTAGAGTTGCATGTACTTGGTATAAATATACTTTGAGTTAAGGTATGTATAATATTATTTTGTTCAAATCGCTTTTAGCACAAACTTAATTTTTTTATTAAAAAAATTATAAAAACATTTTATAGAAACTGGGAATTATCTCCTTTCGTAACCTACCTTTTATATTATATTCAAAATTTTTTACATTCCATTCTGCTGGTGTATGGAACCGTAGTATAATAAGTACCAGGTATGTTCATAAGAGAGAGTTTTCATTATTTACCCATGTAATGTCAAAATAATTTATTTTATTTCTGACGCTCGTTTTAATTTTTCCATATTTTCTTTTGTCTGACGTTATATGGCTTTTGAAATTGAGAACAAAATTTCTAATGACTATCAAGTATGTTCTATGTTTCGACTCGAATTGAAAACGAAAAATTTTTTTAATCCGCATAATTCATAAATTGGTTTTCTCAAATCCGCATGTTTTTGTGTATTCGAAGTTTTTGTTCAAAAAAACTTTTGTTGAACTAAAGATCGCTAATTTGCTAACCGCAGCATGATAGCAATGTCTAATATTTTTTAAAAATCGTGAAAGCTGTAAAGAAACACAGTAAAAATCGCTTCTTTCGCAAACATGGCTAAAATTCGCGAAAAATTGCAAATTTTAAACAAACACTAAAATTTAATTAAAATCGCTAAATGGGTAAAAAAAACAATATGGTGGAAAATAACAAAAAAAAATTGCAAAAATAGCGAAAATTCGCGAAAAATTTTAATATTTCAAACCAGCCATTAAATTGATTAAAAGTCCCTAAAACTATAAGGAATGGCAAAAATTCGGTAAAAATTGCTTAATTCGCGGAAATTCGCTAACAGCGGCATGATAGCAAAGTCTACTAGTTATTTATTATAAATCGGTAAAGCCGTAAAGAATCAGAACACTTACAGGAACAAATCGCTTCTATCGCGAACATGGCTAAAATTTAAGAAAAATTGCAAAATTTTAAACAAACCCAAAAACTAATTTGAGATCGCCAAATCGATTAAATAAACGAATTGTCTGTAATTGTAAAAATTGTTTAAAAAAATTAGCTATAATTACATCAAAATCAATGAAAAAGTCGATTTTAAATTTAGGGTAACTTAGGGCCTTTTGCGTTTTAGATAACGATATATTTTTGATTAAATTGGATAAAGAAGATTTTAAGCTAAAAACAAAATTTATTTTTTTGTTAAAAATTTTATTACAAATTAGAATAAAAGTGGATTCGTTTTACTTTCACCAACCCATTACCACTCTTATTGAAAACGAATAAAAACATGTGGATGTGAAATGTAGAACACCAAAAGTGCTAAAGTAATCCACTTTCGAGTGGAGTTGGATTCTACAACACACCCGTATACCTTGTACTTATTCTACCATGTATGGAACTAAAGTTTACTAGTTAATTTATTTTTAAATTGAATAGGGATTACAAAATTTTGAAAATTATGGGAAACTACCCACGCAGAAAATAATCGTATAAATATGAAAATTTTCTGATAAATATGCTAAACTTATTTTATTTTCCTATTCTTTTGATTGTATACTTCATATATATTTTTCAAACATTAGCAAAAAGCAAAAGCGTGTACAGAACTTGCAGTTGCAACAAAATAAGACTAACTTTTTATTTTTAAATTTTATTTTGGGTCTTAAAGGTATGTATAAAAACTTTTAAATTACTAAAAATGTATTTATAGTTATTAAATAACTTTAGAGATTTTGATTGGAAGACATACTATTCTACATAACGTTAGCTTTTATTGCTATAAATTCTTTTATATGACTATGTTTTCATAAAAACTTTTAAGGCCTTATATTTTGTTGTTCTTCGGGCAAAATACCTTCTTTAATATTACGACCAGTACATTTTTTATATACATATAAACCGAGCAGCGGAAACATGGTCATAATATCAACGCACACAGGTACAACAATAGTTAAATCGGCCTGTGGTTGCGGCAATGTTTTCAATAAAAATATAGCAATACCGGTATTTTGTATACCCGTCTCAATTGCTATAGTTAAGGAATCGGTTGAACTTTGCCTTAAAGATTTTGCCACACACCAGGAAATAATATAGCCTAACCAGGGTAATAATAAACCGGCCAGAATTATCTGTAGAAAAAAATAAAAAGAAAAAAGTTTATTTTATTGAACTAAATATGGAAATAAATTGTATCTTACCTGCCATGAAAACAATTTAAATAAATATAAATTTGTAACTATGGCGAAAATTATAATAAATAAAATCAAACAAGTCGATATGGGTTTCAAAAGACGCACCAATATACGACTAAAGCGGGGTGTCCATTTTTGCAAAGCCAAACCAATAGCCAAAGGTACTATTAATCCTATCGA
Source organism: Pollenia griseotomentosa (assembly GCA_963931875.1). Lineage (NCBI taxonomy): Eukaryota > Metazoa > Arthropoda > Insecta > Diptera > Polleniidae > Pollenia > Pollenia griseotomentosa. The sequence continues at coordinate 16,554,192 of OZ007563.1, read as the reverse complement.
ATATGTGGCTATTTTAGTGTAAGGTACTTTTAAATTACCACGTGAGAAAATTAGATGGCCCAATGTAAAAATCCATAAGGGCATTATTCCAAAAGCTGCTAGATTACTAACGGTAGTCATTAAAACCGATAGATTGATATTACCACCCAAAATAACAGTCCATATATTCGAAGCACCTCCAGTGGGCGAAACACCAGTAAAAAATAAACCCAATTGCATTTCGATATTATTGGGAAATATAAAATAGCCCAGAGCAAAGCTTAATAATGGCATAAGGACACATTGACATACAAAACCAATACCAGGGCTCTGTAAAATATATAAAGGTTTTAAAACAAAAATTCTTATTTTACGTAAATATTTAACTCACCACTGGTCTTGTTATAAGTCCTTTTAATACTTGCAAGTCTATAGCAGCACCAAAATTAATGTACAACAAAGAAACCAATAAAATCACTGAGCCGGTAAACACATGATCTATAACTCGTTGTTTCCGAATGATTATTAAGTCAAAATATTCTTGGCTTATTTGTGTTGTCTTATCAAAACTGTTGTTCATTTCAACATAAATTCTTGTCGATCCTAGAAATATTGCATTAATTGTAATATTTCCCTGCCAACTTTTTTTGACTAAATCAATTTGAGATCCAGTTACGACATCGTCAACTTTAGCTAGATCCTCATTATCCGACTTAAATCGAAAGGATATAAAACTTAAATTATTCACTTCAATATCTGAAAATAGAAATTGTGTATATTTTAATAAAAACAATTATGAACATGTCAAATTAACGGCGCACAGTGGGAAATTTTACGAGAAGGCGGTCAAAATTCCATAACTTTTGACTGGATCGGTATTTTTTTATGCGATTTTTTTTGTTCGATAGGTGCGATGTTAGGCTTTAATTTGCGCTATAAAACGTAAAATTCGACTGATGGGACAAAAAGTTATGGGGAGTTCAAAATGCATTTTCATTTTTTTGTTGAGTTTCGGTGAAAAAGTTGAATATTTCAAATATGATTTTTTTATAATTTATCATTATTTCTCTTGTATTTTACAACTGATACTTATTTTTTTATTGTCGAACTTAGATCCTGTCAGAAAATGCCAATATTTGGCCCCTATAAATTTTTTAGTCCCAATATTCACAGGGGCCAAAGGTTGGCGTTTTTGGGAAAGACGAGTTGTTATAAGGATAAAACTGAAAAGGAATAATTTGAAAAATGCCCAAATAGCATTCTTGGCTATCGATAACATTTAAGGTAATTCAACTTTTATTTTTGGTTTGAGATGTATGTGTATTTTATTTTATTTTATTGGTTCGCTTTCGCTGTTCTGTATACTGATTTTTTGTCCGTTTTAAATCCAAAAATAGTGCAAATGCTTCTTCTGGAGTAAATTTCATTTCTTCAGTTGGTGTAGGCATACTTTTTAAAATCCTCTTTGTGCGTTTAGGGCTCGATTCCACTATTTTTTCAATTATTGCAATTTTTGTTTTCTTATTTTGCGTTGGTTGAATTTGATGCAGAAATGAATCCTTTATCATACTATGAGAAATTTCTTTATTGATATTTGCTAGCTTGCGTCTTCGTGATCTTTCACTGCATTGACAATTTGTTTTGCGGGCCGACCCACTTTTCCAGTTTCCTTAGCAGTTATTGACAGCTTCTTAAAAATCAGATAATTTGTTAGCCATTTTTCGTTGCGTAAGTAAAACGTTTTCTTGTTTCTAGAACATTTAAGGTACCGTTTTCTTAATGTTAATGAAAAATTTTTAATTTTTATCTTATGAAAGAATGGATTATTCATTATGTGTAACACAAAATCTTTTTCATCTTTCTGTTGAAAATATATATCTGCGAGAACTTTATAACTGAACTTAGCCATTGTTTAAACAATAATGAAGGTAAAATTATGAATGCATGCACTTTTATACTCTTGATAGAAGTTTTTTTAAATGATCTTTTGTTACTACTTCTTTAAAACATAAAAACCCTTTTTTAAATACAAATTTAATCTTTTATTAGCATTTCTTTGAAACATAAAAAACCCCTGTTTTCACACTTTTTAAAAGGATAACATACCGGCAATAAATTAACAGGTAACATGTAGGTAATTTTCACGTAAAATATAACTGCGTGCTAGTTTTTTGACCATGTACCTGTTCTTCCATTTTTTTAAATTAATTTGCAATTTTCAGGTAATTAAACTATGTAGTTTATGTTGCGGCTATTTACTTATGTTTAACCTTTTAACTTACTCAGAAATCTAACGTGGTAGTCTATTTATGTCGCCTATTCGTTTTGCAGCATCCGTTCACCCACAATAAGTTCATAACAATGGAAATACCTTTACCTTCTCCAAATTAATTGATAACCTGACGTGCTAGATAATTTATGTGGCCTGAACTGCTTTATTTGTCGAAAATTCTTTAAGATTCACCTTCTTTAATTTCAGTAATTTTTCCTTGCAGGACTTATTTTTTGAACCGAATATCTTACCTTGGGTCACAGAAATTGCTGTAGTTCGCAAGGCCGTATCCAGATGTGCGTACAATGGGGTATAGAAATGTAGGTTAGATTCTGGACTACAAGAGAGTATAGGTTTTTTTTTGACGCATTTTGACGCTCAGGACTTATGCTCCATAAAGTAGGAAATTTCCGGGAAATTTTGACATTAAAAAAAAAAAAAAATTAAATAGTTCTAGAGGTCGCAGAGTTAAATGCTTTAAACCACGTATAGCTAATAAAATAAACTAATCCACAAAACTTATTCTGTCAAAAAATCTTAAAAAACAAAAAAGTTATGAGCATTTCAACTTCAAAAAATGACTCAGAAATTCAAAACTATAACCAAATATTGAGAAAGTCCATTTCGGACCACCCTGTTCTCAATGAAATAGTTGAAATAGGGTTTTAATTTTTTGGCTCCCGAGGTTCACTAGTATTTACTTTCACATGAATAAAAAAATTTTAAAATAGGAGAACAAAAAAAAAAATAATTTTGGCCGCCTTCTCAAAATATGAACCAGTGTGCGGCGGTTTTTCTTTTTTTAATTATATTCAGCAATGTTCTAAAAATTTAACTCGCGTGAATTAAAAACCAAGTTTTGTTTTGTATATACTTCATGTCAAAGTATATATACTTTGAGTACTACTTATCTTTACCAGAATTACTGTAAAACTCAGGGAAAGATGCGGTCATATTTATCAAAATTGAACTAAAAATCTTCATCGATTTGAATTTCACTCGAGAACATGGCCGATCAAATTAAGAAAGCTTTTGATTGCACTTTTTAAAACAACTTAAGCTACGGTCAGACTTATCAAATATTTGACGAAAAATACGGGACCAACCAAACTAAAAAATCATTTCGCTTAATATCAATATTAATTTTGATTAAAATACACATCTTACAAAAAACTGTTTTTTGCTATGTCTAGTAGTATAATTAGTTTATTTTGTAATATTAAGACCATTTAAAATCTCACTAACTATTAACAAAAGTAGCTTTATATATATGGGAGATTTCATGTCAAGTGACCCAATTTTTAAATCGATGTATTCGGATTTGGATGAAATTTGCACCAAGGTTAGTCCTATTGAATAGGAAAAGACATAAGCTTTCTTTTGAGCAAAATAAAAAAAAAAACATTCCCGATAAAAAAAATGAAAAAAAAGTTTTAAATTAAAAAAAAAAAATTTAAAAATTTTTTAAAAATTTGATAAAAAAAAAATAGCTATCTAATAAGTTACATCGATGAGAAAAAACACTGCATATGCTAAAAATTGAAAAACCCTCGTATAGAGTTAGAAATTATTTTTTTTATACATAAGCCACTCGTATTTCAAAAAGCGACCAAAACTACCTTAAAGAAAAAGACATAAGCTTTCTTTTGAGCAAAAAAAAAAAAAAAAACAATCCGGATAAATAAAAGTTTTAAATTTAAAAAAAAAAATGTTCAAAAGATTGATCAAATAGCTATCGAAGCTACTTGGGACAAATTTTGATAACACCAATGGTAATAAGTTACATGGATGAAAAAGAACACCTGTATGTCCAAAATGTCAAACTTTGACCCCCTCTAACTCAGAAACTTTTTGACCGATCTTGTTGAAAATTTGGGTCTATCCAAAAGGACTAAACTTGGTGCAAATTTCATCCAAATCGGAAGACATCGATTTAAAAATTGGGTCATTTGACATGAAATCCCCCACATATATATTTTTTTAAATCAGGTTCAAGTGTATCAAATTTAATTTTCATTTGATTATTTAAATGAAGAAAGCAGTTTAACAATTCAAAATGAATTAAAATTTATTGATAATTTTTTTATTCTTGACTGAACAGGGGATTGAACTCGGGTAGAACCTACATGTTATAAGAAAAACCCAGAAGTAGGAAGGGAGAAACAAGTAAAAAATAAAAATAGATAATTAATTACAGAAAAATTTCCATCCACCAAAATTACCATTGGTTGGCAATTTGTTTTTTAATTTTTTCTTTTTACCCACTTAAAACTACAATTCGAGTCGAAAAAAAGCCAACCAATTGTAGGGGAATTTAAGGAAAGATAAACTCACTTGGGAATTTAGCACGTCATAGAGAAATCTAATTAATAATAAATTTTGTATTCCCGAAAATAACTTTGTTAAATATTGATGTTTGACTATAGACTGACAGCCAAGAATAAAAAAATTATAAATAAATTTTAATTAATTTCATGTTGTAAAATTCCTTCCTTCATTAAAATAATTTAATGATAATTAAATTTGATGAACTTGAGCCGGATTTAAAATAAAAATCAAAAACCATAAACAGTTCATTTAACGCCCAATTTCACCAAGTTCGGTTTTAAAAAAAATTTTGCAAAATTAGTAATGTGGTTATTTTGTTGAAATTTGCAAAATAGCGAAATTTCGCGAAAATTTTTATTATTTCAAACAAGCAATAAAATTGATTAAAAGTCCCTAAAACTATAATGACAAAAATTCGGTAAAAAATGCTAAATTAGCGGAAAATCGCTAAAATTTGCTAACAGCGGCATGATCGTTAAAGCTGTAAAGAAACAGAAAACTTACAGGTACTAATCGCTTCTATCGCGAACATGGCTAAAATTCGCAAAAAAATGCAAAATTTAAAACAAACCCTAAAACTAATATGAGATCGCTCAAACCGAAAAAACAAAAACAGTGTGATTTACAGAACACCACAAATCACACGTGTTTTTAAAATCAGCACATGTGATTTGAAATCACGTGATTTTCAGAACAGGCCTGATAAAATTGAAATTTACCACATAGAATATATTCGAAAAATAAAAATATTATTGATTAACTTTTCTGCTCTTAGAAAATATTCATTTGGTCGTCTTTAAATCAGGGAAAATGGGAATGAAGAAAATGTACTTTCAGAGATGTTTAAGATTCCACATTACCAAAAAACTGTGTAGCGTTTATTTCGACAAGAATTGTTCACAGCTACTATTGTGCAAAAGTTTACAAAAAGTTTTGTTATATGTTTTTCATAGATTTTTGGCAAAAGAAATGTAAGTTTTATACTTAAAATAAAAGTTGTCGTTTAGAACTTATTATTTAAAGGACATACATATGAACGTTTAGAAATATTAGCACAAAATTATAATAGACTTAATTTTTTAAACGTTTTATAATATCCTGAGGATGGTTGAAATTATAATTTCTTTATTATAAATTTATCCAATTGTTTTGTTAACGCTTTAACTTCATTATCGTTAACGTGGGTTAGTGCCAGATAAGAACAATAGTTTATCTATCTCATCGACAGTATATATGCTTTCATAGTTGTTAGCAATAAATATTTATTTTATCACAACACTAAAAATAATCCGAAACCATACAAAATAAACTTTCTTAGTTACTTTTTTGGTATTATTAATTATTTTATTATTATTAACCAAAGTTTCGTACGAAATAAGAAAAAAGTTTACTTTATATGTACCATATAATATACATACCTAGGTACATACTTTCAGATTGGTTGTCTTGATCGAAGCCAATCCCCAGCTAGCATTTTCAATCGTCTAGGAGTCTACTGGGAATCTCATAGAGTGTGTTTGATCGTCGACGAGCTCATTTTTTAATTAAAGACGATTCCTCGCACGGGAGAAACTATTACACGTCCTAATTCGTATGAAAGATTCTTTCATAACACAGCAAAAGACGCTTATATTAATCATAAAGGGAATCGTTTATGATGTTTGTAGAGATTATCTAAGGAGTCTTTCAAAAAGCATGCCAAAAGTCGTATGAGACTCACGAAGGGATTATTATACAATTCGGAAATGCTCTGCCGTGTAAATGAGCTACCTAAATAAGGGCATCAAGCGTCTTTTTCATCTCAAAACTTCTAACTTTCATTCAATTGATATGAATTTATATGAAACAAACGAAATCAACACCATCCTGTCGGAAAATCCTTTTTTACAGATCCTTAGGCCAGATTGTTGTATATATGCAACATTGCCTATTGATGTGTATTATTTTACTATTTTTTCAGCATTGTGAATGGTTTTTCTTTAGTATCAAAATGAGCCGTAAATTGCGTAATATAACTCCCAATGACCTAGAAATGATTCTATTACAATGGGAAGATAGTGAAGATGGCCTTGATTTTTCTGATAACGATGATGTTGACGATCCGACGTACGAGTCAGACCGAAAGATGTCAGGTTGGACCAATACGGGCACTGGCTAGTTTGGGTAGATAAACGCATGAGATGCAAATTTCCAGAATGCAAAGGCTATACGCAGACATCTTGAGAAAAATGCGGGGTTAGTCTGTGCTACAATAAGCAAAACAACTGCTTTAAAAATTTTCATATTCTTTAATTTCAACTTAAATTTTAAGAGCTACTGCCGCAATGTTGCATTTGTGCAACATATAATTTTTTTCAATAAGATCTTAAATATGAATAAAAATTGTTTTATGAATTTTTCCATTAATAGTGGCCTATTTACCACCTATTAACCAAAAACTAACGAAATTGGCGTTCTTGCGCCGTAAAGGGTTAAATATTGTAGTTTACGTCCATAAATACAAACAAAAAATATATAGGGCATTATTTGTGAAGCCAATAAAAAAATTTTGTTGGAATTCCTTTATATTTGGCATAACTATAGCCCTAGTAGATAGATATAAGTTAGCGAAATTTTTTTTATTTCGTTTTATTTTGAAACCTCTATTAGTTTAAAAGTTATGCAAATTTCTTTACACTCGTACATGTTGTTATTGCAATGTTGTACCGTAAAAGACAGATAAAATCGAGTTCAAATTTAAAATTTTCTAACTTCGACCTAATTTTTTAATTTTCTTTTTACCGAAATAAAAAAAAATTTTTGTTAAACTTTTATTATGTGCTCTTTATAAGTTATATATTCAACTACATGTTTACAAAAAACTTTTGATGTCTGCAATCAAAAATTGCTTCACCTTGTTGTTATTGATTTTGTAAAGTTTTTTGCTTCTCCTGTAAACTTATAAAAAGTGTTGCTTCGTTATTTAGCATTTTAAGTGACGATATACTTATATTTAAGGATACAAAAAATTTTATGTTATAATTTATTTAGGGCCTTATTCCGTAAAATACAACGCAATGCTTAAAATTTCATTGAAGGCAAATTAATTAAAGTTTGAAAGACATATTAGTTTCGTTACTTCTAGAGTTAATTATTCATTACGTAGACTTTATAACGTTAACTTATGCTTATCAATGCATATCAAAGTTAAAATTATTCATTCACTGGTTATGCCTTTATTTTTGTATGGTAAGGAAGTTTACATATACTGGCTCACTTGGGTGTCATATGAAGAAACTTTTGGTGATATTTAATAGAGTTATACGATATCTCTAATGCTTAATACTTCGAAATCATGTATCTTTTATGTTTCGAAGTTTCTGGGCTGTTCTTTTAATAATTATGCTTTGCTTTTAAAATATGTTTAAAAGGGGAACTGTTGAATATATGATTGCATTGTTTTCATTTAGTCGATCTAGACGCAATTGTCAAATTTTGATTCATAAGCTAACTTCCCTAATGGAGAGGTCATTTCATGTAAGGGTTGCGCGAATTTTCAATCAATTACCAAGAACTCTAAAGTGCCTTAAGTTTTCTAGTTCTACTTATAAACGTAAATTGTTGCACATTCAGCAGAATGAAATGTAGGCCTTTTTTTATTATGGCTTGGCCACTAATGTTATTGAGATTGTTTATATTTTCTCTAAGGTACCCTAATTTAACTTTAAATCTTAGCTTGATCTTATATTAAGATTGTAATTTCTTTTTTACCAATCAAGTATGTGATGGAAATTATTTTAAAACAAAATGATTGAATTCCATAATGTCGTTTTCAGTTGGTTTTTAATACATTTGCCTATTTCTTTTTGTGTCTACATATATTCTGTTCTTTTGAAATTTATCGCATTTCATCACATCATGAATAAAGAAAAGAAAGAAATAAAAATTTATATTTATAAGTTATTTTTTTATATTCTTATCGTTTATTGAGTAGTATATTACGAGTTGTATTTTTAAACCATATATGGCCCTCTGGGCTCGGTTTTTGTGTAACATTGAATTAATAATAATAAATAATTTAATAGATTTTGTTATTCCTGCTTAATTCCCAGTTTTTATTCTTGATAAAAACACTTGAAATTTATTGTTGATGGGATGAGCTATTCCTATGCGCATTTCACTGGTTGCTTAGGCCAGATCATCAGGAAACTTCATCCATAAAGATATTAGAAAAACTAAAGATATAAAACCAAATAAAACTGTTAAGCGTATAAGAATCATAAGCAACAGTTCTACTTGTAACAATATCAAAGTTTAAACAAACACATCAACAATAAATAGTGAGTTTATCTCTTCTTACATTCCCCACTACAATTGATTGGAATTCTTCCAACATTAATTGTAGTTGTAGGTAGGTTAAGAAAAAACAAAATGCAAAATTCCTCAACAATAAATTTCAAGTGTTTTTATCAAGAATAAAAACTGGGAATTAAGCACGAATAACAAAATCTTTTAAATTAAAATTTTGTATTCCCAAAAATTACTTTCGATAATAAACTGGCAAGTGCACGGCCTAAAAAAACTTACCTGGCAACATGCTTTTGCAAGTTGTTTTTTTTTTGCATTTTGTTTTTTCTTAACATACTTACAACTACAATTAATGTTCGAAGAATTCCAATCAATTGTAGTGGGGAATGTAAGAAGAGATAAACTCACTCAGACTATCAGAATAGCACAAATCTCACGCTTCGGAAAAATATGTTTACCGGATCTTTTAAAATGTATAAATTACGATATTAAAGATGTTAACGCTCTATTAAAATATTGCAATATTTACAACCTAATATAAAACAATCTAGCATAAAAACTTTGGTCGAAAACCTATGTTGTTAGTACCTTTTTCTATTCATAATTACCTTTTTCTATTCATAATTAATTATGTATATAAATTTTTTAAATAAATAAATAATAATTTCACCGCTGTATTGAAAGTTATGTTTTTTTATACCAGAAATCACCCTGCAGAATTTTGAAATGATTGGTTCATAGCTTACCATGGCTCCAATATAAATTCCCCTCCTAAAATCATTTAAGTTCGGCCTTAACTGCTACGAATCATAATATTTTGCTCCAGCTATTTAAAATTGCTAAAAACAAAAGCATAAAACCTTTTGATTGTCGGTCAACCGCAACCAATTGTAATGCAGATTTCTGTTTTTGTAAAGATAAAAGATATTGATATTACTCCTAAGACATTCGAACTGTCGGTGGAGGGTATCAAAGATTCGGCACAGCCAAATATATAGCACTCTAACTTGTTTATTTTTAGCCATCACAGGGAGCCGTTTGTTGGGCTCGTCTATGATCCGACTTGGTTGAGTTATTAGTTACAACAGCCCTACTTACTTGCAGACCATATTCTTATATTGATTCAACTGTGGAAAAATACTTTGGAAACAATTTTATTTCATTTAATATATTTATTATTCACAGACGAAATCTGATCCTTACTTAAGCATTTGTCAAGCAGTTAAAACAAAAGAATTTATGATTTAGTGAGACGTTTGATTTCAATTTAAAACTTATTTAATAAGTTATTTATGTAAGTACCTAGGTATATTGTTTTGCTGCTGTTTTTCAACTCGTATCTTAACTTACATACATACTTACATAGTATACATATTTGGTTTTTTAATTGTTAAAAACTTACTTGTTATTTGTACTTCTACTTTTTCAACCGTATCCATATGAGCTGTAATATTATTAGGATTAAATTTGACTTGCCACTGAGGTTCCGATTCCCTACTTAATCGTGCATTAAAAGTGGAATTTGATATTCGCTGCATAGATGATGAAACTCCATGAGACGTTATCACACAGAAAACTCCAATTATTATAGCTTTTAGAACCTGCATTTCACTTTAATTATGTAGTAATAAACCTAAATAAAACAATAAGTCAGATATTTAAGTAAGATACTAACTAACTCACGTATCTCTTATGGAGGTATTATTTTTCAAATAGATTAAAACAATTGTAAATGTTAGTATGCACTATATACATACATACATACATTTGTGTTTATTTTGATCTAGAGACTCAACAAGTGGTGCGAACATGGCGTATTAATTTAATCGTTTTTTACATTTTAACTTGTTTTGTTATCACACACCCAAATAAGGTGTCATCGTTCATACTTCCAATTTTGGTTGCTGCAATATTTTTTTCATGAAACTTTTTTGGATAACTATGTATGTATGAATATTGCCAGGGTGTCACACGAATTAAACCAAGTTTTTGGTTAACTAATAGAAGCAATGTATATTAATAGCAGGTAGTCTCGGAAAGCCTGCTGATTATTTTTTATTTGCTTGTTTTGTGATACGAACTGTCAAATGTTGCTTAGTCAACCAATTGTAGTCGGGACTGTAAGAAAGATAAACTCACTGTTTATTGTTGTTGTTTTTGTTTAAGCTTTGATATTGTTACAAGTAAAACTGGGACTTATAATTCTTATTCGCTTAACAGCTTTATTTGCATAATATCTCTTTAGTTTTTCTAAAATCTTTAGATGAAGTTTCCTGGCTATCTGGCCTAAGCAACCAGTGAAATGCCCGTCAACAATGAATTTCAGTTTATCAATAGTATGAAATGGAATTTTAACACATTAAAACGAAACCTTGTTAATTAATTTTTTGAATCCCAAGAAAAACTTTGACAAGTAAAAAAGTTTTTTGTCTTTATCTTTTGTCTTTTTTGTCTCTTATCAACCCCTTTGCTGTTTGACAGTTCGTATCACATAATAGCAATAAAAACCCCTCTTGTTTGTTTTATTGTACAATTGTTGTAATCTCCCGGCTACCTGCTATAAATACACCTTGCATAGAAGTGTATATTGCCAGGGTATCCGACAATTTTTTGGAAGGCGAGAGCTTCCAAAATCCGCGCCAGAGTATTTTGTTCTCCACCAGTAAACGTCTGAGCTTTATATGGTTATCCACCAGACACGTTAAAAATTTTAGGTTAAAAACGATTGCATATCGAGTCATAACTCAAATTTGAATTATCTAGCTCCTTAAAATTTAATGTGTGGTTTATAGAACACGAGCGCAAAACTCGCCCATTCAACTTAAATTTAAAACAAAAACAAATTTCGAAATTTCCGACGAGTTTTGCGCTCGTGTTCTATAAACTGCTGATAATTCTTCTCTAGAGTTTAGTACAAAAGATATTTGTATAAAATTTTGATATAATATGATGAAATGATATTGTGTTAATTCCACATTATTATCTAGTAGTCGGCCTTATCTTCCACTGGGAAAAAATGAATAAAATACGTTAGCTGTTTTTTGAGTTATGACTCTATTGCAGCAAAGGCTCGATATGGTTAATGACGAAAACCGTAAACACTGTAACTCGTCAAGCAAAAATCCAATGCGAGGTTAAAAACGCACACGAAAAGCTGACAAACAAGAACGACCTAATTGTCCTTAAAAAACAATGACAACGAGCGCGAGCTGCTTCTCCACTCAGAGCAGTTTTACGAATTAAAGTCAAGTTTTGCAATTTTTGTATTTTTATTCCCTTTACTGCTTTTTATAGTCCCAATTTCCACAATGCAAGTCTTATTAATAAACTTTTCACATTTTCTTCTTTAAATCAGCTTCGGTGTTTCCACGAGTCAAGTCTTATTATTTATCTGTTATTCCATTTGTATGAATGTATATGTGCGTGTTGACATTTCGCTTAAAACATATTTCTTATTAAAATATATTTAAATTCAAATTCGTGTTAATTTTTAATATTTATTAAATATGTATGTATATTTCTTTTGTTTTTTTTATTTTTATTTATTTTTACATTACCAATAACCTAGCCTTAAAGGCCATAATCGGTTACAAATTTCTACTAATAATTGTAAACAAAAATTAATATATAAATGTTTGTATGTATATAAAAATTAAAATATATTAAAGTTAAAATATAATAACAATAGGGTTAGATAGCTTAATTAAAATGTAAGAATTTAAGCTATGAAAAATCCCAAAACAAACGATTCAGAAAAATTATATGAAAATTTTATATGTAAATTCATGTACATGCACACACATGAATATTCAAAAAATTTTACACACAAAAAATCACGCACGCTACGAAATTAACTTTGTACAACGAAATTAAATATGAAAGATAATTGTCAAAATAGACCTGCTGAAAATTACGAATGAGAAAACAAAGCGCATATGACGAGTACAGCAAGCTGAGTACTCGTTTCTTTTCCCCTCGTCACTCTCGCCTACAAAGTAGCAAGCTGATCAATAAGACTTGCATTGTGGAAATTGGGACATATATTGTTTATATACCCTTAATTAAATGAAAGAAGTAAATTTTTTGACAATCTTACACCTACTGTTCTTCAGATATAAAGAATTATATGTTATGCCACACCTACGTCTCCAATCCCGCGCCCACATTTTGTTGAATGTTGTGCATTGATAACGAAAATGTTTGTATGTTATTTTGAAACTCTACAGAAATCTTTAATGTATAAAAATTTTAAAAGTATATAGCCTATTGATCGTTCCGGACCATCAGTAATATGTTGTAAAGTTCCATTTAGGCGGGTTTAGGGTACAAGCAAACAATAAACATATAAAGGTGAGTTCTAGGTTTCGACTCATATTGAAAACGCAACATTTTTGTATCCACATAATTCATAAATGGTAAGTCTGGACAGGGACGCTGAGGGCTGCCAGACATACATATTTTGACAATCTCACCAAAGTACTTCTCTAATATAGGAGATATTCTACTTAGAAATTTTCATGTTTTGACAAATTTGGTCTCCATTATTTTATTGTAGCAAACACTATTATTTCCAATTTTTAAAAAAAATGTTTTTGTTGGCTTAACAACAAATTTCTTAATATATACACATGTACATATGGGGGGGGGGGGTGGATTTTATGTCCAGTGACCCAACTTTTGATATCGATGTATTTCGATTTGGATGAAATTTGCACCAAGGTTAGCCTAGACACAAATTTTCAACAAGATCGGTCAATAAGTTTCTCACATTTTTGCCAAATAGGTGTACTTTCTCATCCATGTAATTTATTACCTATTGGGGTTAGCAAGATTTGTCCCAGATAGCTATTTTATCAATCTTTCGAAAACAATTTTTTTGTTTTTTTTTAAATTTTAAAATTTTTTTTTTTTTAATTTAAAAAACTTTTTTTTTTTTTTTTAAATTTAAAATTGTTTGCCCAAAATTATGAATACAAATTCCCCGGGAGTTTTCTCCCTTCTCCCATTTTTCCTATGTAAATTCAATTGTAAAAATGGGAAAAGGGAAAAAACTCCTGGGGAATTTTTATTCATAATTGGGCTGTTTATAAATTAATTTTGTAGAATTCTTTATTTATAAATAAATACAATACCGTGACGTCAGGATTTATAAACATTGAGTTAGCTATAGATACCATATAGAGCCTACTCCTGAAATATTCGTACTATTGGTGGAGGGTATTAAAGATTTGGAACAGCCGAATATATCACTCTTACTTGTAAATTATATAAAAAACTGCAGTCGAAACCAAAAACTGTGGAACAAAAAACGAATATTTGTGTACAACTTTTCACTTTTTCAGTTGATTTGACAGCGACTGCTTACATTAAATAATTCAGAAGTAAAACCAACAGTTTTTTTGGCCAATGACAAATGAAGAAGTGGAAGAAATTGCAGTTTTTCTACTTTGACTGCAGTTTTTTATATATAATTTTTTATATACATATATATGCATATACATATATATGAGATCGACTCACCTTACATGGGCAAAAAAAGTTAAAGTTGTACCTCCCTAAAAATTAACTTTGACATTTTTTATGATGATTCCCAAAATATTTGGGCTCTAGTAAAAATCTCCCGTTAAGCTAAACCGCGTCCAAAAATGGCATTTTTCATGAATAAAAAAATTCGGCAAATTTTATCTTTATATCTAAGTGGCTAGAGCAAATCAGAAACTTTAAACACGTTTATCTCGAAATTAATTTTGTTTGAGTTATCACTACTTCAGTGAGCGATATGTATGTATGTACATATATATCGTTAGCTAAAATGCAAAAAGGCGTAACAACAGAAAGCTTAAGAATTCAACAGAAAATAAACAGAACAATGAATAAAAAAGAAGATACTGACAATTTAAGCGCCTGTTATAGAGTTGTTTTGAAAAACAGTAGATGACACCACTAGCGTTGGCTTTTATGTTTTTAAAAATATATTAATGTAATACAAACTTGTTTCTTTTCACTGTAAGTTCGTTACATTTATATTTATTGTTTTATTAAATGTTGATGATTTTATTTTATATTAATAGACGAATCCCCAAAAGAAGTGAACATAAAATTCACGAAACGTCGGGAAAAATGAAATAAAAAATTTTGCATTTTCACAAATGGAGTTAGGCCTCACCAGCTAAATATATATAAACAAATATATCAATATAAACAAAAGAAAGTGGCCAAAAATAATGAAAAATAAACAAAAATATAATTTTACAGGAGAAGCAAAAAAACTTTGAAAAGTGAAAACTTTAAACATGTCTGAAAAAATGCATTGATAACAATTTTCCAGATAAACCATTTCATTATACTTTATAAGAAAAAAATGTGTAATTACGGCGTTTTGTATGTATCAAGTAAACGCACTTGTAGTTACGTCCCTTTGTTTATTTTTGATAATAAAAGCGTAATTTTTGATCGCAGAAGTGTAAAATTTTGTCAAGACGTGTAGTTTAATGGCGTTCATAATAATCAATTAAAAACTCGATTTTGAATTTTTTATTAGATACGCCTTTTTGCATTCTAGCTAACGATATGTAAAAATTTATTATAAATTTAACGCTTGACCGTACGAACATAATTGCATTTTATGAACGTAATAGCGTATGACCTAGATACGTTGCCAAATAAAAACTTTTAATATTTAAACAAAGGCGCAACATAGATCTAATTCCATTTTATACGCTATTTGCGACCGTTTTATCATAGAAAGAGAAACTTTAAGCATATAAAATGAAATTCAACGGTGCTGTTGCGATATTTTTTTTTTTAATTTATGGTACGATTTGGCTGAAATTAACAAAATATATTTATTAAACAAAAATAAAGCTTTGTTCACAATCAGAGAATCAATTTCGTTTTTTCTTCTATCTTATTTCTTCCCAAAGTATTTTATATATTTTCCTTTACTTCAGCAACAATTTGTATGGGATTGTTTATGACGTTTATAAAAATTTTATTGTTTTTAATCATGGTAGAGTAATTACGCGGTAAAGTCATTAGAAATTTTGTTCTCAATTTTAAAACCCATGTAAAGTCAAACAAAAGAAAATAAGGAAAACAGGAAAAGCAAGCGTCAAAAAACAACTAAATTTATTTGACGTTACAAGGGTAAATAATGACAACTCTCCCTAATGAACATACATGGTACTTATTATACTATGGTTTTGAATGAAAATTTTAACAAAATCTTTTAACAAATAATAATAAATACGTAATATTTTTCTGGGAAAAATTTGCAAACGGTTTCTTTATTTAAAATTGAAACGCGAAAAAAAATTGTTGCTCTATAATGAACGCCAGTGAAAAGTGCTACACTACTTAAGAAAAAAATGATAAAAATACTCTACTGTAAAATTTACTTTTGTCGCTTACGATATATGTAATTGTTGAGTTGTAATTTCTTAATTTTAGTATTATGGTTTACAACTTTGCTATATTGCGGTGAACAAAAACATAACAAGAATTACAACTGAGTTGAGTTGTGAACCGTAATAGGGGCCTACGTTTTTTACAACTATTCGAAAACTGGTTTTTAATATGTGGAATAGTGGACAGCTTTAAACACAGTACAGCTTTCGTATTGATATCTAAAGTGTAAATTATGTTTCCTGTTATTACAAAATTAGGTATAACTACTCATTTGTTTCTTATCCATATTAAATAAACTAAAATTTATTGAAAAAAATTTAAATATTTAAATGACCATTTTCCATGCCATTGCAATAAATGTCTTACTTTAATTTGTATTAAACTTACGTAGAATATATTTCAAATAAAAAGAATTATCAAAATCAATTTATAATCAACAAACTTATGATGGTCTAATAATGCATTTGTTTTTAAAAAAATTTAAATTTATTTCTTTCACTTTTGTATCACCGTATGTATTTTAAAAATGTAAAAAACCGGAAATTGTATATCCTTACTTTAATTTCGAAAAGGCGTAGGTATCAGAAATCTAAAAAACGTCCCACGTTTCTTAAACTATGCATACGTTTTCGTACCTAGTTATATTCTTTTTTTTATAAAGTTTTATGTCTCAAAATAAAAAACAATTTTTTTTAAATACGTCTTTTCTAAATTAAAGTAACGATATGTATTTTCTATATACATATGTATGTATGTATTAGAAAAATTACTTAAAACTAAATAGTGGGATAACCTCAGTAGCTCTTCGGTAAATGCCTAAAATATAAGATTATGAATTCTACCAGCGAGGACGGCCACCTCCACCTCGGCCACCACCACCTCCTCCTCGACCAAAGCCTCCACCTCCTCGACCACCGCCACCTCCTCCTCGTCCAAAGCCTCCACCACCTCCACGGCCACCACCACCTCCTCGGCCACCACCACCTCCACGACCAAAGCCGCCACCACCACCACGGCCAAAACCTCTATTACCACCTCCTCCTCTTTGATTACCAACACCACCAGCAGGACCCTTCTTTTTGGCACCTTTTGGTTGAGGTGGTTTGGGTAAGAATCTCGCAATTGGCAGCAATTTTGAGGGATCAATAAACAACTTTTGGTTTGGTTTAAAGCTACCGGCATTCATATTGTCAGACAACTTTACTGTCACAGAGTAATCTTTAACAGTTCCGAAAATTTCATCAATTTTTCCAATTTGTTCCTTATTTTCCAAATAAATTGGGGCATTGAAATATGGTACATCATTGATTTCTACCTTGCAAACCAAGTCATCTTCACATTTATAGGAATAATGACCAAGTGGAATAACACGATCAGGAGGACCTTGTTGGAAGTTACCACCACCGCGACCACCACCAAATCCACGTCCACCGCCTCCACTGCCACGACCACCTTTATTAAAACCGCCGCCACGACCACCACCAAATCCACGTCCTCCTCCTCCTCCACCGCCACCGCCACCTCGACCAAAGCCCATAATTTTAAAATTTAATTTACTTTTAATTTAAAACTTTAAAGAAAAAAACTTTATCGCGATATTGTTGACTGGATGTTTAAACAGAGCACGATGTTTTTTGTGCTGTCAAATAAAATAAACACGTGTATGTCGCATACAAAATGTATTCTACAATATCTAACAGAAGTGCTATATCATTTGAAACAATAACAAAAACTACTTTTGAATATTAAACAAATATAAATAGCAAAGTCTGAGCAATTGGATAAAAAAAAATTTTTAAATATTATTGAAGGTTCATTTAATTTGTTTTAAATAAACATTTTTTCACGAAAATGAAAAATAAAATGTTATTTTAAATCAAGTTTTGTTGAAAATATTTGTTTGACACTGTTGCCTGAAAAATATGTTTATATTGTTGCCATATTGAGGAAAGTTATATGTCAAACACATTTAACGCTGCCACTCCGATTACACCGTAAAAAATATTATAAGTTATTGTGCTGTTTCAACAATACAGGCGATTAAAGCATCGTTCACAATCAGAGCAACAATTTCGTTTTTCTTCTATCCTTTTTCTTCCTAAAATATTTTATATATTTTCCTTTCATTTTTAAAACAAAAATGTAACTAAAAATTTTTTTAAAAATGTAACTAAAGTTGAGTCAACTAGAACTTTAGCAACGATTTGTGTGAAATGGTTTCTGACGTTTAAAATAATTTTATTTAGTTTTGAATGAAAATTTCAACAAAATGTTGTAAAAAATAATAATATTGTTGTGGCTAAAATTTGCAAACGGGTTCTTAATGCAAAATGTGTGTGCTTGCAAAAGAAATTGTTGCTCTATTATGAATACCAATTGAAAATGTTTTTTTGATTGTGAGAACGAAGCTTAATTGTTTTGTAACCAGTGTTCGAAAATAAACACTAAATATATTTGTGGAAAACACAAACTCTAACAGTGTTTGTGTATAAAATCATTAAAAAAAATAACGTTTCCCTGTTTGTCATCTTTCGAACATAAAAATAATACTGTTTTATCAAACTCAACAAAAGATGGGAAAATTTAATTCAGTTCGTTTTTTTTTAATCCACAAACTTCATTGTGTTCGGTTCGGCTCATTAATGTTCGTCCCTTTTGGCTGGTAAAAAACAAACATTTTTTTCAAAAACAAAATACACATACGAAAAAAAACAAAAAGCCAGCAAAATAATTTTACACAAACAAAACATATACACAATACACACGCAAGCTGTTCGTGTTGCGGTCGTTGCTAAATTTTTTTGTTTGTTGATTTCTTCATCAATGTAAAAAAAGAAATATTATAGAATTTTAGGAGATAATGCTTGTCTACAGTATCACTACAATTGTTTTGTTTTGTAACGAGGAACAGAACAATATACATATAATGTTCGGCTCTTTCTTGAAAATATTTACGAACGGTATTAAGGGTTGTGTTCGTCTACAAAATCCCTAAAAAAAAAGATATCGTCCATGGGTGTGTGAGCCGAACGCTAAATAATGCACTGTTTATTTTCGAACACTGGTTGTAACATTTAAATAAAGGGGAATTTATTAAAAATTTGACGTTACAAGGCGTTAATAAGCGCCAGTGCTGCCCTGCAGTTAAAACCGTTACTAGTAAGGTTTTGGACTAGTTTATTCGACACGTTACTTGCGCAAGTCTCTTGCGCAACTCTTGGTTTGTAGACGTCAGCGATAAGGTACAGCCTTTGTCTGGGTTTACACTATGAAATTTTTCTTTCAGAAAGTCTGACTTTTTAGGTGAGAGGGAAAGAGAACAGGCTATTCTTCTCTCCCCTCTCACCAATAAACTCAAACTTTCTGAAAGAAAACTTTCATAGTAACTTGCGCAACTAACTTTCCGAGTCTGAAAGGGGTCAAAACGATTTAATATTTTTTCGTTGTAGCAACAACAATCACTCTACAAAAGAAGATAATAAAAAAACAATAAAGTTTCCAAATTAGGTACAGGCATCTTCGATATCAAAACACCTCTCTAGAAAAAGGACGGGATTGGAGAAGTGGGCGTGGCCCTTCCCATACAAAGGCATTACAAATTTCCGTATATCAGGAGAACGGAAAGAGACAAAGTTTCCAAATTTGGTACAAGAATCTTGGTTATCATTGTTTTTTAAATTATTTTATTTCCTACACATGGGTTTTGAATTTTTAGATGAAAGCATTCAGTTTAAAGTATTCGGTTTATAATTTCTGATGCCTCTTACTGAAGAAGAATTTCTAGAGGCTGAGAGAGTTTTGAAATCGGCAAATATATCGAGCCATATCTGCGGCTATGGCTTAAGCGACAAAAAAAAATTTCAGGTTTTTTTTTTATTATAAAAAAAAGAACACACTAGAAATGGCGCCAGCTAAAATTGTCTTTGCTTTAAAATCAAAACGGTAGCTTTTATGACCATACAATTTTAGGAGATGATGCACGTTTCGCCAATTAATTAATTAATTTATTTATTTATTTATTAATCCATATTGTAATACAAAAATAAAACCAAAATTGAAAATGATGTCGCTTGAGCTATGGCTCGATATTACAAGCATTTTGTTCACAATAAGTTAGACCATGATACGGCAGTAAAATTAAAACAGTCAAAAAAGCTGATTATTTAAAAAAAGTTTTTATCCTTGAAGAAAAAAACCTCGAAGAAAAAAACTATTATCGGGCATGTTCTAGAAATCGAAATGAAGTGAAATTGAAAACGAACAAGATTTTAAGTTAAGAGTTGTTCTTGTAAAGCTAATTGGTACTCAAAAAATTAAATTGATAAAATGGAATATTATTATGAACTTTTAGTACAGTATTACTACCTAGAACGTCTTTTGAAGTAAAAATAGTTTTTTTTAGAACCATAATTGCAATATTATTAAATAAATAAGTAAGCAATTTCATAATGTATGTTTTTTATTTAGATTTTATAACTAAGTCGTACCATATATATTACTAATTCTTTTAGCTCGAACTTAAAACTAACATCTTTAAACAGCAATAAATTCCTAAAAAATTAACCGATTAAAAAAATTCTTTATTTTTATTACCTAACAAAATGGTATTGATGACTTTTTTTTTGCTTGGCATTTTGTATTTATTGTCGGCTTCAAAACACTGTGCGACGCACTGATTGTGTGGATTTTCATATACACAAATGTGTTTCATTTCATTGCGAATTTTTCGCAATGTATATTCGTCGTACGTCCCAATTATTTGTATATAATAAATTCAAATAGGAAAAACTGGAGAAGAGAAACAACTACCGCGGAATTTTCATTTATAATTGGGTTTTCAAAAAGATGTACTTTTTATTTTTCATTATAGATCTTACAATTTTATTACAATCAAAAAATTTGCTCTTTTTACATGATGAAGATAAAGCCAATAAGATAAAAACTTAAAATATGTGTACATTAAAATTTTAATATCTGTAATGGTCGGGTTTAAATGGACCATTTACAGGTACACCTAAATATTCAGACTGTTTTTGGGACAATTTTGTTAATTTGACACCTAATTTTTCCAAATGTAAACTGGCTACTTCTTCATCTAAAATCTTAGGCAACACATGAACACCAACAGCATATTTTTCAGATTTAGTCCACAATTCAATTTGGGCCAACACTTGATTAGTAAAAGAGTTGGACATAACAAAACTGGGGTGGCCATGGGCACATCCCAAATTAACCAAGCGACCTTCGGCTAAGACAATAATGTGACGACCATTAGGTAGAGTGTAACGATCTACTTGGGGCTTAACGTTAACCTTCTCCACAGCGTTGGCATTCAACCAAGCAACATCAATTTCACAATCAAAATGGCCAATGTTACAGACAATTGAATCATCATTCATGTTCATGAAATATTCACCGGTGATAATGTCTACACAACCAGTGGTGGTAACAAAAATAGTAGCTTCTTTGCTGGCTTCTTCCATTGTAGTGACCTCATAGCCTTCCATGGCAGCTTGTAAAGCGTTGATGGGATCGATTTCAGTAACGATAACACGACCACCGAAACCCTTCAAAGCTTGAGCGCAGCCTTTGCCGACATCACCATAACCAGCAACAACACAAACTTTTCCAGCAATCATAACATCGGTGGCACGCTTAATACCATCAATTAAAGACTCACGGCAACCATACAAGTTGTCGAATTTGCTCTAAAAAAAGAAAAAAAAGAAATTATGTATTTGCATGTAAAAATATTAAATTCTTTTTGAGTTAATAAATAAATCATCGTATCTAAACATCGATTCCGATAGAATTCCTTAAGTCAATTTTTATTTTCGAAAACATCGGCAGAAATACGGACTGAGAACGGTTTAAATAATACAGGGGGGTTACTGCGTATTTCGATTCGAAAGAAACAATTTACGAGATCAAACAATTTGTACTGTGCATTACGATTTTCGCAACCGTAAGAAACCATTATAGAGGTTGTATTTTAAAAAAAATGGGAAATTCGATGAAAACGTTTTGTTCGTAATAGAGAGTGGCTGTTAAGGGATTTTTTGTTTTCAATAAAGTATAAAAAACGTCCGTTTATTCGTTACTAATATTACGAAAATCGTAATACACAGTACAAATTGTTCGAGTTCGAAAATGATTTCTTTCGAATCAAAATACGCGGTAACTGAGGCGATAAAAATCATTTTTAAATAATTTTATATAAAACAGGTAGGTGTTTAGTCCATATATAACAAATAAATACTTCGTTTAACCTTCGCCTTACCAAGAGTTTTATGTACATCGTTTACCAATACCCACCCGGGGTTTACCAGGTGCGTTCGAAAACACAAAAATTTTTACTATTTTTTACTGAACTTTGCTGCATTTTACTAAATTGCGTTCGCGTACACAAAATACAGTAAATGGGAACACAAACTGAGATCGTAAAGTGACCGATCTTGACTGAGTATTTACAAATTTTAGCAGTAAAATTTAGTAAAACAGAAAAAAGCATGTTTCAAAAGGTAAACAAGCCGAAGTAATTAGGACAAAGGTATACAAAAGTGAAATGAACAAGAAGTGAAGTTAATTAATTAAACTTGTTTTTGAAGCATTTATATGACTTAATACCAACTTTTGAAACTCTTATTGTTATGTTAATTTTTTAGAGTTGTAAAAGTGTGAATTAGTTGGGTACTAAGAACTGCACTTGTTTTTTTTAAGCAGCCCATACACGATTCAATTTAATTGTCAACTGAGTCGGTTGTTGTCCTAATCAAAGCGTGTATGGCCTTTTCCATTGATTAGTTTGACGGTTGTCAAGTTGGTTGAAGAAAAATCAGAAGATTTTGATTTTTTCAAGTTGCTTACTAAGTATTTTAATTCGATTGTACTACTCTTGGCCAATTAAAATATATATTACAAAGCAATTTGCCTGAATACAGTTATAAACTAATTAATAATACAAAAATTATTTTAAAAATATATATAATAAAATAGAAAAAAATTAGTTATTATTTTAATTAAATTAATCCTCAAACCGGTTTAGTTTTTTTTTCGGTTCCCCAACCAATAAAAAGTATTTAAAAAATTGTCTTTTATTTCATTAAATTTTACAATTAATATAAAATCTTTCAATTTAGTTGATGAAGTGTGTGGCCAAGCATCAATTCGGTTGAAAGACTCAGTTGACAATTGAATTGAACGTGTATGGGGCGCATAAGTACAGTAAAAATTCGATAATCCGGATAATTGATTGCAGACCCCAATCCGGAGTAGCGAATTATCCGGATTACCGCATGTATGTATTTATTAAAAATTATAATAATTCATAGCAAAAAAAACGCATGTACAAACATACTCATATCACACTAATCTAACTGCATTTTACAAAGCATGCTGTGATTTGAATAAAAAAAATAAATAAAAACGGGTGTTATTCAATCCGGATTATAGAGTTGCAATCAATCCGGATTATAGAATACGCAATGACTGTATTTTTCAAAGCATGCTTTGATTTGAATAAAAAAAATAGATTAAAACGGGTGTTATTCAATCCGGACTATATAGTTGCAATCAATCCGGATTATAGAATACGCAATGAGCTGCAAAATTCTGTCCGGATTACCGAATATTCCGGATTAGTGGAGTCCGGATTATCGAATTTACACTGTAATCAATAGCAAAAAAAAAAAAATTATTCATGTTATTTTGAACAAATTAACACATACATATTAGCAAAATTAAATAAAATATAAAAGATTACATAAAATAAGTTGTTTGTATTTTCCTAAACAGTTCGTGTTAAACAAGTATTTTATCGAGTAACGATAAGAAAACGAGTTAAGTAGTCAAAAGTGTAAAAATTTTTCAACTCTACATCTATTTGCCATCAGCTGGTTCCTATATTTTACGAATTATTTTTACTCGTTTAATCACCCTTATCGTGTTTTGGTAATAGATTAAAGAGAACGTGAACTTGTTTCCTTTAATCTATTACCAAACAGTCGTATTTTTAATACGCCAAACACGATTAGGGTGAATATCTTTAGTTTTTTGTAAAATCTTTGGATGAAGTTTCCTGACGATCTGGCATAAGCAATCAGTGAAATGCGCATAGGAAAAGCTTATCCCTTCAACAATAAATTTCAGTGTTTTTATCAAGAATAAAAATTGGGAATTAAGCACGACTAACAAAATCTTGTAAATTATATATTTTACGAATTTTTACAAACTTTTACGAATCGTTTGCGGACTTATTAGGCATCAGTTTTTTTGAGAGCAATTTTTAAGTTTGCTTAATAATTACTAATTTACTGTAAAAGTACTCGAACGCACCTACTGCATGCATGGACCGTAACAGATATTCCTTTTTTCATAGAAATCAAATTGAAGCAGTTATTTTTTTAATTTTTGAACAGAATAAGGAACACTGATTCTGCTGTAATCAGCCTTATTCTGATTTTTATTTTTTTGAACAAAAATAACAGTAATTTTTGATTTTTATTTTTTCGAGCCAAAAAAATCCGTTATATTTTTATTTTTTTGACAACCACAATAAGGCTGAATATTTATTTTAATGTGCATAAGAAATCCCAATGATGATAACACATTAAAATAATAATTTAAAGTTAACTAAATTATTATTACACGTATATTTCTTTAGAGTATAACTTTTTTTTTAGCTCGAAAAAATAAAAATCAAAAAATAAATGTGGTTATTTTTGTTAAAAAAAAATAAAAATCATGAAATTTCTGTGATTTCTGTTCAAAAAAATAAAAAACATAAAATAACTGTTATTTTAGTTGAAAAAAATCAAAATAAAAAAATAACTGTTATTTTTGTTAAAAAAAAATTAAAATAAAATTTTTAAAAATTAATATATCTTATCATAGACAAATTCGTTAGGTATACTTAAATCAGTTTTTCGACATTTACTTCTATGTGTTTTTTTTTGTTTTAAAAGTCTAATATAACTGTTATTTTCGGTCCCTGACTGCATGTTTATAAGCGATGAGGACAAGTCGTCATAAAAACTTTTTTATTTTTAGTTTTTTTTAAATGAGTTTTCGTCATACAAATCTTTTATTTAAGACGTAAACCGAAATGGCCACCAGGTGGGTATTGGTAAGGCGAAGGTTAAATGCAGTGTTTTAAAAACTGCAGTTGAAATAGTAAGTCATAAGATTGTGCTTTTTCTTCACCTTTTTAATTTTTCATTGGAAAAACAAACTGTTGCATTTACTTCTGATTCATTAAAAGTAAACAGTCGCAGTCAAGTCAAATGTAAAAAACCAAAAGTTATACACAACAAAGTAGGAAGATTTTGGTTTGACCGACTGAGACTTTCAATAATTTCCGAAGTTAAGAGAGAATACATGTGTGTGTTTTGTGTAAAATGCTTTAGGATTTTTAGTCTTTATCCGACTTCGGTCAATTTTGGCCTAACATTTTTGCAATCAAACTATAATGAAGTAAAAAATTTTCAGAATATCTTAGGTTTCATCCACTATAGCTTAGCTAATTTTTATTCGATTATATAACGTTTCGATTTATATCAAAAAGAGAAAATAGGGTTATTACCCACCCTATTCATTTAAAAGTACGATATGATAATTTATTTTTATTCCAAAAATTTATGTCAAAACAAACTTAACCACTACTTTTGGCCAATTCTTTCCTGTTTTCATATGATTTTTGAAAGATTTAATAACAAAAAATTGCTATATTTTTTTAAGTTAAGCAAATTTAAATAAAATTGTTTTAAAATTTAAAAATAATAGATTTTGTATTCCCATTCCCAAACCTTAAGGGGCCCTTGGATCTTCATTTGGGTATAAAGTTGGTTCCCTAACTAAAAGCGCTTAAAAATGTATACTAAACTTACCTTGGTAACGGAATCATTGACATTAATGGCTGGTACACCCAAACGTCCTTCCCTAAACATTTTATACAAATTGTGGACTCCCGTGGTTGTTTCCTCAGACAAACCCTTAATGCCTTTCAAATATTGGGGATATTTGTCGTGAATCAAGTTTGTTAAGTCGCCGCCATCATCCAAAATCATATTTAAAGGTTGTCCATCGGGAAAAACTAATGTTTGTTCAATACACCATTGATATTCTTCTTCGGTTTCACCCTTCCAGGCATAAACGGGAACACCGGTAGCTGCAATGGCGGCAGCGGCGTGATCTTGTGTACTAAAAATGTTACAGCTGGACCATTGAACCTTAAAAATAAGCAGATGGGCCAATTAATAACGGAAGCAAATACAAAGAAATTATTTTTGCTATCTTTTTAAACTTTTCAAAAGATTACTACAGATTTGTTATTCATTACGTTTTGGTTTAATATTAACTTAACAACATAAATAAAAATTAAGTCAATACTAAAAGATGACTGATAACAAAGGTCCTAAACAAGAGATGACCTTTTTGGTGGAAAGATATTTTAGCATTCAAATATATAATATTTGAAAAAAGCTTTGAAGTAAGTATGCTAATTTGTGTATTCATTTTGCTTTACAAAGAAAACACTGACTGTAATAACTAGAGGTGTGCACGTGACGTGAATGTCACGTGATTGTGATGGCTTTAAATATTAAATACGCGTAAATGTGTCTATGATTGCAATATAAAATTTGCGTGCGTGATCGTACGTGATTAAAATGTTTAACTGCCATTTTATGATGTCGAAAAAACGCTTTCTTTCGCACAAATACATTTAAAACAAAAACAACATTTTTAGAACCCAATGTGCACAAAAATGGATGCGGACTCGTTACGGACCCGTTCCGGATCCGTAAAAAAGTTAGAAACGGAATCAGTGTAATCGCGATTTGACTGATCCGTTTCTGACCCGTTTCGGATCCGTAAAAAAGTTAAAAACGGAATCAGTGCAATTACGAATTTACGGATCCGTTTCTGACTCGTTACGGATTCGTAAAAAAGTTAGAAACGGAATCAGTGTAATCGCGATTCGACTGATCCGTTTCTGACCCGTTTCGGATCCGTAAAAAACTTAGAAACGGAATCAGTGTAATCGCGATTTGACAGTGTAATCGCTAATTGAGTTTTTTTTAAGAAAAGGTCATTGTGTGGACCCAACAAAATCAGTTTTCTGGCCCGCTACGGCCTTCGTCAGCATTCTTTGTGTCACACTGGATGGTGATACTTTATAAATTGAATGCATTACATTCTGCTGGTGTCTAATAAGTGTAAATTTTTCTGTACATACAATAAACTTCATTGCTATCCAAAGGATAGCTAAGGTAAAATGTAACAAGAAAGTAAAATGTAACAAAAACGACTCACGCGCACAGCTCTAGCAATGACCAATGTTTGACGTTATAACCTAAAGTAATATAACAGATAATAAACTTTTTTAAGAGATGCCAATATGCGTCATAAAGATTCAGTTTTTCTTAAAAATATTCTAGTTTCCTTCAGCATACTTTTGCAATTTGCAGTTGCCAAACATGACACCCCTATGCTCCTTATAAGAACAACAGGAATTAATATGCGATTTCAAGTCAGAAGTGTTTTGGAGTTGCCAGAACATGTTCGATAGTATAGGTATCTTGTAAAAATTCTTATACCGTAAGCATAGTGCGTTAGGTGAAATAATAGGTCGAACTCGCCAAATTTTAAAAGCAAGCAAATATCATATACATACATACCTACATATGGAGTATATTTAAGAATAATTTTATCAACCAAGCTTGTTTTGTGAGGAACCTGTAGTACCAAAACTCATAATTCGGCAGGACACTCTTGTATGGGGGCCAGATGAATTAATGAACTGATTTCGCTTATTTTCATTATTCAATATTTTTACATTCAAAAAATATCTGAACCTAAATTGATTCTTCTTGCACATATGAAATGGGAGCTGCTGTGCGAAAACCATTATTTTGGGAAGAAAGCAAGTAGTTTTCTATAACTAGGCAATTTATTGGCCAATTTCACTTATTTCCAGTATTCTCCATTGATTTCAGTTTAAGTGAAAATAAATAATGGTCATAAATTATAAAAAAACTTCAAAAAGTAAATGTTTATGAGTGTGGAACATGCTACATGTTCCACATGTACTATGTGATATAAATATATAACAACCTAGTTCCCGTCATATATCTATATGGGGTTTCGAAAGTCCCATTTAAACATACAAACGAAGGACCCAGATTATATCGACAAATACATGTACATAGATCACTTGTGGTAAAGCTGAAAATATTAGTTTTATCGCTGGGAGACCAACGTTTGATTTTTATATCTTTAAATGATATTTTCTCTTGATACCAGATTTTTTTTATTATGTTGTATTATTTTTATTTACCTTTAAACATACATACATAAATATGTATGTACAGAGAAACCACAAATATGCAATTGCATGTTTTTCCCTATGCGACAAAGGACGAATCCTATGTTAATGGTGAGAATCGGTCTAAAATTTCACAGTCCTCATACAAACATCTTTCCGAAATAGATAGACTCTTTGTGGTCAAAAACCATCTTGATATTTATTTTCGTATTTAGATTAAATTAACCCGAAAAATATTTTACTGTTGTAAACATTTTTTTTTTTGGTTTACATTTGACCATAGCTCCCTTTTCAATGTAAATATTTATATAAAATTTATCGACCGTCCATAAAATGCCTTAAAATAAAAAAATTTGTTTTTTTGTGGCATATTTTGAACAATTTCAAGGCATATTTTCAAGTTTTTACTGCATATTTAATGCGCAAAAAACGTTTTTTTACAACATTTTTTTGGTTTCCCTGCATATGTATGTATGCATGACCAAATGATCTAGAAAATAAAATGTCTACTTACCTCAGCGCCCAATTCGACCAAAGTTTCAATAAGTACAGCAGTTTGTACAGTCATGTGTAAACAACCTGCCACACGGGCACCCTTCAAGATTTTGGAAGGACCGTACTTCTTGCGACAAGCCATAAGACCGGGCATTTCATTTTCGGCTATAATAATAGCCTTACGGCCCCATTCAGCCAATTTAATATCAGCTGTTTATTTCCAATGCAGCAGGCAACAACATGAAATAAAAAAGTGCACATGCATTTGTAAATATGATAAATCAAATGTTTAACACTACTATATTAATAAAAATGTGCTATTTTTTCTTTGAGACAAATTAGAACTTTCATAGTACGTTTTTACTTACCAACTTTGTAGGCAGGCTTTGTCATTTTGAGTTTTTTACTTATTTGCGTAGAAGGAGCAATGATTTTATTAAAAAGGTACCCTATAATAAAAAGTTTTCAGTCATAAAAATGTTTAGAAAAAAACTTAAATAATAATATTAATACACACGCGGTCAGAAGGCTGAAAGATTTCAGAAGAGACTCAAATTGTTACAAAAATGTTGGGCAGTGAGCGCCAACTATTTATAATAAGTCCGAAAAAAGCATAAACTTGGCTTTACTTACTATGTTGTATACATACACTTATTGCTGTGAAATTCACAAAATAATTTTATAAATTTATGAGTTACCAACTTACTCATGATACATCTATTAACCCTTTGTTGCATGACATTGCATATATCTATGACAGGAAGAAAAAAAGTGCTTAAGCCGACTTAAGCCAAATTTCAGTTTACTCCCCGTTTACAACTGACATGATTTGCTGTTATAACATGATGTTATAAAAGCGTTGTTAAAACATTTGCATTATAACATGAGAAAACCTCTAACATGAGGAGTCTATTCTTAACACTAACATCATATTAGTGTTAATGTTAAGCATTTCATGTCAGTTGAAGACTGCATGTTATGCGCCCTATACACGTTTCAATTAAATTGTCAACTGAGTCTTTCAACTGATTTGATGCTTGGCCGCACACTTCATAAACTGAATTAAAGATTTCAAATTAATTTTAAAATTTAATGAAATAAAAGACAATATTTAAAATACTTAACTTTTATTTTGCAAAAGAAAACCACAAACATTAATTTTGACAGCTGATCAAGAGATCCGAGCACACACAGTGCAATCGAATTGAAAGACTCAAGGCCCAACCAGAATGTGAATAAACAAACCTAAGCTAGTCTGAGTTCATACGGCTCTTTCTTTATTGAAAAGATTGCTATTTTATTGGCGAGAGGGGCGAGGGGAAAAGAAACGAGTACACACATGCCTGTACTGTCTTTACTTCTTGCTTTCTTATTCGTTGTTTAATTTTGTTTTTGTTTTCATACGCACGACTATACAAAATAAAAAACATGGCGTCGACATGACATGAATCATTTGAACACCAATTCATGTTCAAAGAAGAAAAAGGAAGAATCTTTTCAATAAAGAAAGAGCCGTATGAACTCAGACCTACTGTCAAAAAGAAAACAAAAATTCTCTAAAATGCATTTAAAATAACAAAAAGAAAATAAAAAACATTGATTCCGTACGGAATGAGCGATTATTTTTGCACTTTGCTTAAGCAAATGACAGTTTTAAAAAAATTAACATAAAGTTTCCTTAAGTTCAATATGGTTTTACACATATGATTTACATGTATTTGCTCCGTCTCTTAAGTCACGTTATTCACATTCTGGTTGGGCCTTTAGTAGTCAACTTGAAAAAAATCAAAATCTTTTAAATTTTTCTTCAACCAACTCGATAACTGTCAAACTAATCAATTAACACAGCCATTAACGCTCCTATTTGGACAGCAACTGACTCAGTTGACAATTGAATTGAAACGTGTATGGGCTGCTTTATGGTGATGATATGATATTCCTAATATCATGCAAAATAAGTGCTCATCAGCTAAAAAAAATGACGTTATTTATATATTTTATTTATTTTTATTTATATTACTATGAAACTCATATTGCAGTACAATAAAAAAAAACTCAAAAATGTTTTCGTTTTCAATATAAATTCCTAAATGAAAAGTTTTATTTTTTTTTGAAAAACAGGCAGTTAGTATTAGAAAAATGTTGTAATGTTAAAACTTAAAACCATTTTACTTGCATCAAAAGTGCACACATTCAGAGTTAAATTAAAAGTGACCAAATTTGGTTTACCTTTCGTAAAACTGGGGGCAATACATACCATGCATACAATTTGTTCAGACTTTATTGGTGGAATAATACTTAAAAAGGAATTCGTATGACTAGCGAGATTTGGAAGTCGCGTTGTGTGTTTACTTGCAGGATAAATAATTCTTAGCTACTGACGCAGCTAAGTAACTTAAATCTTAACAGACAAACAGTTGTGAACGCAAGACAAGCCGCTACATTTAACATAAGTTTCGTAATCAAAACAGAATAAACATAAACAAATCAAGTAAAACAAAATTTTTCATTTAACAAAAGTTTTGTTTTGTGCAACAATACTAATTTCTAGCCCGTTTACAACGAAATCAAGTAGAATTGATTTAAAATCTTCCTCAAAATCTATTTTATAATGTGCATAATTTTTAAACCAAATTATGGGCTAACTAAACAGTGGTTGTCAGCTTAATTGATCCCGCAAAAAAATCCCGGGAAAGCGGAAAATATAATAATTAAAATTCCCGGGAAAAAACCCTAATTACCACATTTTTTCCATTTTGCCCGATAGTTTGCAATAAGTGGCATTATGTTTTAATTAAAATATGGCGCAACTTTCATTAAAAAAGTAACTGCCTGTTTTCAAAACGCGAGCGAAAAAGTTTAAAACATTTAACACAAAAACAAAATTTCAAATAACTGCAATCACATTTGATTCAATCACAACTGATTGCAGTTTTTTACAGTTTTTTGGCAGTAAGGATTATTCTAAGAGTGAGGGACCTGGGTTTGTTGGGAAATTTTACGAAAAATCACGCGTGGGCACCAGGGTAAATTTAAGACATTCTCAAGGGTGCAATTGCCGTATAAGTCAGGGCGTATTGTATGTGGGTCTACATTAGGCATCAAGAAGGCCGTAGAAATGGGTTTTGGGTGAATTTCAGGTTGGTTAATGGGATTCGTAATGGGACACACCGGGATGCATAAGAGGCGGCTGGGGACGTATGTTGGAATGTTGTGGTTGGAAGAGTTGTTTTTATGTTTCTGGTCCAAAATCTTCTTCTACTATCAGACACTTTGCTTTCACTTTCTCTTTTCTTAATAATACCAAAGGCGTCACTGTGGACCATGATGGTCTCTGGAGGAGCGTGTGAAAAATTACTTTTCACCGGTATTTCTACTTAACAAAAAATCAAAAACGTTTCCTATGAACGAATGGGTCGACTATCGATAGTCTTGCAGCACTATCAAGTGGTTCATATCGTCGTATGAACACAACTTTTGCTTTTCAATTTCTTTCGAATTTTCTAATAAAGCATGTATGCAGCAATTTGTTTCCCCTTTTTTTTTGACATGTGCTTCAAAACAACATTTTTATTAATACCTGTAGCCATGGTGAAATTGTAATAATTTATGTTATAGTGCCTGTAGTCATCTTTGTGCATTTAACTACAAATAAAAGAACAAAGCTTTCTGACGAGTACAAGCATCTCCGTACTAACCCCTTTCTTCTTTCTTTAGTCCCAAGAACTCTTAACTTGAACATCAAAAGTTGAAGCGTGTAAATCGGTATTTACAAAATAATTAGTGCCGGTTCACACACGTCAAGTTTGACTTGTCGAGTCTTGAGTTTTTAGGAGAGAGGGGAAAGGAAATCACATTCTCTTTTCCCTTCTCTCACAAGACTCAAGACTTGACGAGTCAAACTTGACCTGTGTGAACCGGCACTTAATAGTAAAAAATGTTTCACAAAAAGCAGCTTTTGTTTTAAATAATTTTTTCATTTTGAGCCACCCTGTACGTGTCACAACTGTTATTATTTATAATAAATATTTTTTAACATGTTTTCTCTTTCTAAATAGTTGTGTTTTTAACTAATCAACAAAAATGTGGAAGCAAGTAAAAATATCGCAGAAAACATATTTTATTTTTTGCAATTTTAATACAAACACTCAGGTTGTTAAATTTATCCTTTACGATTTTAAAGAGACTTGGAGTCAAACAATAACCCTGCAAAATATAAAACAAAAAGTTAAGGCAAGTTATCAGCTACGAATTCCATTGTACATATTGCTTTTTAATTTTGGAATTTACTTACAAATATACATTTTTAGCTTTTAAATAAGCGCTTTGACTTTAGCGAGGACAATATTAAGGAGGCGCTAACGAGCGATGCAATACACTCTGTTATTGAGGAAAAAGCCCATTCAAGTGACAAAACTGAGGATAGTTGCTTATTGAAATTGAAGTATCGTATTAAAAGCTGCCTTTTGAGCTACGAATGGGATCTTCGGCGGCAAAGTTCAAGAGAAGTAATTCTTGTACAATAAACAAGTTTTAAGAAATATTGTAATTTTATTTAAAATTTTAGTTTCAGCACACATTCGTCCAACCTATTTTAGTTGCCTTATTGGGTTGTCACCAGCAAGTTGAAATGTTAACAGAAAGTATACGCAAGAAAGATATGGAGTTAAAACAATTTCGAATAGAAGGAGCTGTTCTGAATAGAAGTAAGATACAAAAATTGTAATAATAATAATAATAATTTTTTATGTCGACTGCTCTGTCTACAGTTTATCTGAATTGACATCCTTCGTCTGAGCGAAATAATTTTTAACTTTATAGTAAGGTCGAAAACTGAAGAACCGTTGGCAGAGCGAAAAGGTTTTTAACTCTAATGTATGTCTATTACCGGATTTACTTTATAAAGTCAAACACTGACTTCGCTTAGTAAAGTACCTCTGTATTACATGCCGTGCAAAACACTTAGGCCCTTATTATATAAAAGTCAACGCCAAAGAATTACATTAAAATCAAAAACAAAGTTATGAGGCGTTTGAAATATTAAACGGCAATGTGAATTTCTGCAGAAAGCAACAACAAAATTACAACATATTTATGACTTTTATTTTGCTTTCAATGTAGTTTGGCGTTGCATTGCGTTTTACATAATAAGTGCCTTAATTTATATCTACTGCAACAATTGGGCCGTATATGGCCCATAAGGGCTCGGTTAATTTAAATAAAAAAAAAGAAAAAAAAAAAAAAGTAGGGAATGATGGTAAAACAATTTAAAAATCAGGCTGATTTCCTAAATGCAATATTTCAATGCAACATGGAATAGCTTCAAAAACTGCACTTTACTGTAGACAATGCCTTGAGTATGGTAACCATTATCATTGCACAACGGTTGCGAAATTTGTTTTGAATAAATTAATTTGTTTTGCTCAGCGACATGGCTGAACGCGGCATGCGGGGTTCGTGACGCAGACTTTCCATGAACCGACTTTAGGGGTTTATACTGATGGTTTGAGGAAAGGTGAAAGGGTTGGCGGAGGTTTCTTCATAGAGGAACTGGATGTGAAAGATTCCTTTCGTCTGCCGGATGGATGTAGAGTCCTGCAGGCATAGATCTCGGCAATAGAGCGGGCCAAACTGGCTTAGGTATCGTCGAATATTGGAAGATATACGTATATTTACTGACCCTAGCGGGTGTCTACACGGCATCTAGGTTAACTGTAGAATGTCGGATGTCTCTGTATGAGATTGCAAAGCATAACGCTAGTATGGATACCGGGGCACTCAGAGTGCCCGGGCAATCAGGTAGCAGATGGGCTGGTCTAACAAGGTGGTCGCATGGATGACGTATTCATTGATCAATTCTTTTGCCTTGCAATGGCTCACTGTAAGTTACTTATCAAGAGCGAGTCTTATAGAGTTGCGAAGATGCGATGGACCTGTGAGTCCACCTGCTCGATATCCAGGATACTATGGCCTGGATATGATGAACGGAGAACTAGCTCTCTACTTAGCTTCAACAGGGACCAGATTAGGACAGTGATATCGGTCGTGACTGGGCACTGGCCGGTGGGGACTCATGCTGGAAGAATGGGTCTGGAATTTAACGACTACTGTAGAAGTTGTCAGAACGAGGAGGAAGAGGAGACTGTGCTTCACTTTCTTTGTCAATGCCCTGGGTTGCGGGGCATCAGGGAAAAATACCTGGGGTAAAACCGGTGTTTGCCTGCTTGGAGGATCTATCCAGGATAGAACTTAAATCGCTTCTTCTCTTCATTAGGAAAACGAATTGGGTGGTTTTTGCAGTGACGCCATCTGAGTAACTGCTCTATGGGATGGGCATTGGCGCTGGGTATCACAATGGGACCAATAAAGGACCCAAGTGAGCTGTCTCTCGATGGCTGCCCATAGAACCTAACCTAATCTAATCATGTTTGGGGCGCGAAACAGGAATGAGAGAGCGAACCACGAATATTGCTGACCGTGTGAACATGGTATAACTATTGTTTTAAAATTTTCAAACAAAAACAACTTATCGTGACGGGGTTGTTTATTTTTTAAAATACTTAAGAATTGTGTGAAAGTGTAAAAAGTAGCTATAAGTAATATTAAATAATATTAAAATAAATATTCCAAAATATCATATGTATATCGGGTTTTTTAACCTTAACAACTTTGGCATTTGGTGCCCTATAGTTCCAAAAGTTTACAACACTAAATCTTCCAGGGTTTTCTATTAAATAATTTATTAGAACACTGACAAAATTTTTACATAACATCAATTTTTTAAAAAACTAATTTAGAGAAAATTATTTTTACATACATACATCATGTGACAGGTATTTTGAAGCCCTTTCTAATGATACACATATTGTAGGAGTATTTTTCATAAAAAACTTTTGCCAAAAAAAACTTTATAAAACTTTTTTAATCCATAGTTTCTAAACTAGGTGCCGATGAACAACTTACATAACACACTTGATCAACAAGAGGGTATTAACTCGAAATTTAAAAACTTTCAGTAGAAGCAAAACAATGTTTAATTTAATATTGAAGGCATATGAAAAATAATTTTTAAATCAACAGCTTTATTACCAAAAAGTAGACAAAATATAATGATATTTTTAAAGCAGGTAGATGTAAATATTACGTATCGAATTTTACCAAAAAGTGAAAAAATGAAAATTTTAGGTCAATACCCTATTGTTAATCAAGTGCGATAGGTACACATGTAAATATATTTTTTAATTAAAAGTTGTCGAACTGAGGATCTCAGTTATTTAAAAACTTAAAACTATATATTAGCTAAATGTATTCTTTTAAGGCAGATTCACACATAAGCTCACTACATATAAAAACCGTTTTTCCTAGAACAATTTTGTTTAAAACAATTAGCATTCAAATACGATTTAGTCTTTAAAGTTTACAAATATTTTTTTAATGAAAAACAAATCTTTTTATCTCTCATACAACATTGAACATATTTATATATTAATCTTTAAAAGCCTCATGTAATCGCATGTTCTCCTTTTTTATTTTATAACTCATTTTTTTAAATTTTTATTGCAGAAACTTTAGTCACTAAACCATTTGATTTTAAGGACTTTAATCAGAAATATAAAGATTGTAATGAAACAGTCATTCGTTTTAAAGAATTGGCAAAATATGCAATAGATTTTAATCCCGAAGAAGAATCAAATGCAAAAGATCAACACGTTAAGATAAATAAAGTCGAACAAGATCCTAAATTTGAGGAAAAATCGACCGATGAACAAAGCAGTAATACAAAATTGAGTCCCCGACAAAGGTAAACCGAAAATGTATTTTTCCCTAAACACTACTATAATATTATTAATTTACTTGAGTTTTTAAGCCCTTAGGGGCCAATAAACCAGAAAAATATAACAAGTGGCATAAATAACATAACTTAAAAATTATCCTATTACATATTCCATTATTAAATATATTTGTAGAAAACGCAAAGCTAAAGAACTTAAATTGCAACGATTGGAACAGCATTTAAAATTGTGTAAACAAGGCTTAGAATACGAAAGCAGTCAAAGTCAAACTCCAAGTAGTGGTAACAGTCAAACTATTGAAGAAACTGAACAAAAGGACAAAACCCAACAAAAGGAAAGTTCTAAACAAAAAGCAGAGTCCAAAAGCGTTAATATATCTCCTCGTAAAAGAACTAGATGTGCTCCAGCAAAACTGAAACAAGAGTTTTTATCAAGTGAAGATAAAACTGATTCAGAAAATGAGGGTGGCTTAAGGTCACTTAAGGAGAGAAAATCAACAATTTGTTTGGATAATATGAAAAACGATTTCAGCACAACTTCTAGCAAGGAAACCTCCACAACAAAACCTTCTAACACAAATCCTTTAAATGCGGTAGAAGCGAATCTTAAATGTGTAAAATCATTAAATCTTTCATATAATTGCAAAACGAAACTATTGGAAAAATCTTCTGAAAGTTTAAATGTTTTTGATTTTTCTGACAATGACGATGATAATGTACCATGTGACAAGCCTTTATTAGAAGGAAAGAATTCGTTTAAAAACAAAAGTCTCAAGATAAGTTCGAGACAAGAATGTGGGAGCTCTAGTAGCCCTGTTCTTAAAAATGCATCAGTTGAAAGTGTTGTTTCATTAAGATCACAATCTCAAAGTGAGAATTTAAGCCAATCTCCCACTCCTGTTGTTATCAATGAAATATCATCGCAACTAAATAATATCCGAAAAGAACTGGAATCTTTAGAAGCTATGCGTCTGGCAGATTTAAAACATCGCACGTGTAAAGCTTAGTTAAATGTATACCTGTTTTTTTTATTTTTTAATATTTGTGTATAGGATATTGTTCAAAACAAGTTCTATACCCAACTGTAATGTCTTAAATTTTTAGACTCTGATTAATAGTTCGTTTTTGTCTAAACTAAATTAATATATGTATGTATGTTGTGCAGTCTATAAGAAACAATTTGTAAAAAAGAAAATTGCTTGTGATGCAAGAAATTCATATTCAGTTGTGTTATCGTCGAACTTTTAAGTTTAAGGCCCGTTTTCACAACTTACCAATAGCTAAAAGTAGGATTTTATCGTCCGTATAAAAAGTGTTCCATTATTACAACTTTACTTTAACCTACCAGTTAGGATGAACTTTAATTTGCTTTATCGCTCACTTTAGGTTAAAGTAAAGTTTATATGATGGAACACTTTTTATAAGGTCGGTTAAAGTCTACTTTTAGCTATCGGTTTGTTGTGAAAACAAGCCTAAGTCTTTTAAACACGATCGCAGTTTTTATGATTGATTTCGTAGCTTTGAAGCGGAGTCTGAAAAAATTTGTTAGATTTTAATTTTACCATATTTTACATATTTATATTCTTCTTTGCTTGGACAAAATAAAGCAGTAAACTTAAAAAAAAATTTATTATGGTATGTATTTTACATTGAATGTTTTTGTAAATTGTACAGCACTTAATATTTTACTGCAAAAGCTGTCTGGCTTTGTTTATATGAAAAATTAAAAAAATAAAATACTATTTTTTAAAACAAATAGGTAAATGTATTTTTTGCAATATCAAAAAATGTTTTTATACCCTTCACCGAAGGTAAAAGGGTATATATAATTAACTTTGTCATTCCGTTTGTAATTTCTACAATATTGATCTTACCCCCTATAAAGTATATATATTCTGGATCCTTAATAAAAATAAATAAATAAATCCGGCTGTCCGTCCGTCTGTCTGTTGAAATGGGTTTTCCGAAGCCCCCTAAATAGATGGGGGTTTAGTTGGTGTATAATTCTGTCAGGTATTCTTATTATAATTTTGCTATTGAAATTTAGCCAGATCGGTCCAAAAATGGCTAAGATATGAGCAAAAAACCACGACCACCTCTAATTTTTTCCAAAAATTTTATTTTTATTACCTTTTTCTGTATATCTGGAGAACGGCAAGAGCAAAAGTTTCGAAATTAGGTACAAACATTTTGGTTATCAATACACACCATCCCACAAAATGTGGGCGGGATTGGAGAAGTGGGCGTAGTACCTCCCGTACAAAAAATATCAAAAATTGTATAAAAACCTGATTTTTTGGACTGTCTTATGACCTATGGTTAAGCATTATATATCAAAAGATCGGAAATCTTTATTAGAAAATATTTTCTCAAAAACTCGGAAAAATCGGTTCAGATACGAGAAAGTTGTGACCAAAATATAATTTTTTTTTTGAAAAATACCCATTTACGGGAACCATATATCTTCCCGAGTCCAAGTTTTATAACCCAAGTAAATGGTAAATTTCTTCTTTAACACGTCGGTATATAAATCTATCAAATCGGCTGAGTTATAATCAAAATACTGAAATCCCAAAAATTACTCTTTTTATATCCTTCACCACAGGTGGAAAAGGGTATATAAGTTTACATTCCGTTTGTGATTTCTACAATATTGATCTTAGACCCTATACAGTATATATATTTTGGGTCCTTATGCGGAGAGAAGTGGATTTAACGATGTCCGTCTCCCCGAATATGGCACTCTTACTTGTTATAATTAAGTTTGTTTCTTAATTTATTTAATACCACGCAAACATGTGCATATAATTAAATGCAATTTAAGGCTGTTTTACACTATCACACAAGTCTTACGTATTTTGATAAAAATACAACCCTGTCATGATAAGTTGTTATTGTTTTTTGAAAATTGTTAAACAATAGTTAGACCAGGGAAGCATTTTCATAAAATACTTAAGACTTTGTGGGATAGTGTATAACGACCTTAACACTTTTTTACAATCAAACAAAATTAAAGTTGTAATTAGATTCCTACAATCTGGATTCTTAGGAACCTTAAACAAAAGTGTTTTTTATATAAAATAACTGTCGTTTGTCATTCATCCTTATCGTGGTTGCCGAATTTTAAATACGCCTGCGACTGTTTGGTTATAGTTTAAAGAGAACGTGAACTTATTTCCTGTACTCTATTACCAAACAATCCCAGGCGTATTTTAAATTCGCCAACCACGATAAGGGTGGTTATTTGAATTTTCGATTTAAGTCAGATCTTCAAAAAAAAGCTACGTTTTTATCGGGTGTTGTTGCAACAATTTTTAAAGAAATAAATATCTGCGAACTACGTCCCGAAAAAGATGTATTATTATTTTCATTACATGCTGTTGAAATGTTCAAAAACGTAATTTACAATTTTATAAAAATTGTTGATGTAGTTAAACTACCTTGATCCTTCACCAAAACTTTAAACAGAAAAATAACCAAATTCTTGCTTCCATTTTAAAAGAGCCTTTAAAGGTGAAATTAGCGATTACTTCTAAAATTTAAATTTTTATATTGTGAATGTTTATATTGTTAATGATGATTTAAAATTTTTATTTATTTTCTAACAAATTAGAACTCTTTTTGAAAGTAGTTAAATATTTGTACGGTTACTGTAGTTTTTTCTTAATTAACTTTAAAAAAAACCTGTTTAACGGCTAAACAATTGAGCGAACTTTTGCGAGTAAGTCGTCTAATAATCGAAAATCGTAATACACAGTACAAATTGTTCGAATTCGTAAATGATTTCTTTCGAATCGAAATACTCAGTAACCCCTCAGGTTGTGTGTTACTTTAACATATTACAAAAAACGACATAGTCGTAAACGACAATTACAATAAGGCTGATTATTTTCTAATTTGCTTCAGTACAAAAAAAAAAAAATCCCAAAATTTAAGTTTTTTTTTTATTTCTATTAAGAGTTTTCTCAGTAATTCCTTTAATCCTTAATTAACGATAATTTGTTTTTGTTTATAGTTTCTAATAGTATTGATAAGATATAAATTTGTAAATTATCATACATTTGAAAATACATAACAAAAAAGTAAATGGTAAACTATTTTTTGTTGTTAAAAATTACTTAAATTTTATTCGATAAAGACCACAAGCAATAAAAGTTTAACGATTTTTGAAATTTTTGTAAAACAAAATATTATTAATATTAGAAATATATTTCTAGAACCTGAACTAGTAAAATGAATGGAAAAACAAGTGCAAAGAGTGTAATGATTTTTTTTGTAATATTTTTAATAAAGAACGTCTGTGCGAATTGTAAGTGGTTCTCGATAATAAAAAAACAAAATTATGAAAACTTGAAACACTAAAAATAAATAATGTTTAGAATTTTTTATATTTGAAATTTGAAATAAGGAGTTAATATTGTTAGCTAAACGAATTACAGTAAGATAATTTTTATAAAACAAAATATAATAAACTTTTAAACAATTTAAAGCCTTCAGACTAGAGTTTTTTTCCCGGACTTTTTAGTTTTAAAAAAATTTCCCGGGATCCCGGGATTCCGCTGCATATAAATAATACAAAGTAAATTTTGTTATTAATAAATGAAAAAAACTTTTATAAAAAAACGCAAGCGAACTTGTTGACAAAGAAACTAAAATAAATGGTTCAATACTAAAAACCCAGAAAAAATTCGCTTACTTTTTCAAAATGAATAGCTTCTTTAACTTATTATTTAGCAGCTTTCTTCTATAACTACATCTATAACAGCTTCTATAACTACTTTTTTCTGGATGTATTAGAGTAAAAAAAATAATGACTTGCTTTTGAATACGTTCTTTTTAGGACATCCCTTGTTAAATTCATTGGTTCTTTTAGTAGAATTGTAAGTAGTGCTCTTATGTTTTTCTGATTACTCAACACATTATTTTGTAGGCGAAGTTTTTACTGGGAAATTAATTGAAGATTGAAACAGGAACTTGAATTATTATTACCTCACGCCTTTATTCCCTATTATCATGCTTTTATTCAGTATTATTATGCTCTGGATACAAGATAAAAAGATAACATAAACATAACAATTTAATTCATAAAACAATAATAAATACAAAATAAAAATTAAGGTTCTCAAGATATGAGATCAAAAAGTAATTAATAAAATAGATAAAATATTTTAAAGAAATATATAAAATTTTTTAATGGCTTAGGAAATAACTTTCTGACACACTCAAAGCGCTATGTAAGTCGTCAAAATTATATTCCTGATTTTATTTACTAATTATCATGTTTCCGAAAAATTTAATTTTTTACCGAGGTTGGACATATAGTTAAAAGTGCACCGTTGTAGCATGCTTCGGATTCACAATCAGAAGCAATTTTTTCTTTTTTATAAACAACGTCTATATCAGTCAAATGTATGTCAAGGTTGATGCA
Organism: Pollenia griseotomentosa; assembly: GCA_963931875.1. Lineage (NCBI taxonomy): Eukaryota > Metazoa > Arthropoda > Insecta > Diptera > Polleniidae > Pollenia > Pollenia griseotomentosa. The sequence continues at coordinate 16,511,882 of OZ007563.1, read as the reverse complement.
AAAATAGCATCAACCGGACTGCTTCTTACAAACCTTCAATAGGTCCATTTGTAATCTTTAGGACAATGCGTTTTTCAAGTTGTATGTTGTAGTATCTTACACGAGTTTCCAAAATGTTATTTTATTTCGGTTTCCTCGCACTTCACGGGTATATAAGCCAACACAAATAGAAATTGAAATTGAACATTTGTATTTATCACCTAATAAACATATCGCTCCTTCATTGCATCATAGTCATATCTCAAAATTTGAAGTAACTTTAGCAAAGTTTTCCTTCATACCTTCTCGTATTATATCTCAAACTGAACCGAAGTTATAACAAAATATATCTTTAAATCGGTACATTTTGAAAACTTTAATCGCATTTTGCCAAGATCGTTTGTTTTTGTAGATATGACTATGTTGCAATAAAGGAGCGATATGTTTAGTTATCTCTAGGGTTTTTTCCCGGGATTTCCCGTCCCGGGAATTTGTTGTTGCAATAAAGGAGCGATATGTTTAGGTATCTCCTATTTTTAAGACTTGTTCATGGACAATAAAACTTTACTGCCTGCATCTTATTTTGGATTTATGTACTTTATTAACTCTTCACTTCACTTAATGTAATAATTATCAACTGTTGCACTGCCCATTCTGGTTTTAGTAGATTTATTGCATCAGGATACATTGATTTAAATACATGTAGTCACTTCTTGTAATTGATCTAATCCACAACCCATCCACAGATGCTAATTTTTAGAGAATAGAAAACTAAATTTCAAAGTATAAATAGCTATTTTCTGAAATTATGAGGAATTTTTTATTTCCCGGGATCCCGCAAGAAAAATCCCGGGAAAACGGGAAACAAAATAATTGAAATTCCCGGGTATTCCCTGGACGGGAAATCCCGGGATAAAACCCTACTTCAGACAAACTTTAGATTAATAATGCAACACAAATATTTAAATTTTCAATGTGATTTATTTGAATGGAATCAGTAGAGAGCGATTTGAAAAATCTATTTTCGATTTTTTCGATAAATATTGCACTCAATTTCAATTGATTGTAATGCTTTTACCGTATATGGATATAATGCGTGATTTACGACAACCCGGAATCAGTTTAACAATACACAAAACTCGTATAAATTGCAGCAAGAAAAATAGCAGATTTACTGTAGAAAATTACATTTTCAAAATCAGGGCTGTGGTGTCGTCCGAAAAAAGTACTGACTCTGACTCTGACTCCGACTCCAAACGCTGAAATTTTTTTTAATGCGACTCCGACTCCTACTATAATCTTGATGCTAAATGTATATGATACTCAGTGATGTTAACTTTTATTTTTTCATTACCGTACGGCCTTCTAAAAATTATTGTTTTTGAGAAGAAATTACCGTACGCAAACATTAATGTGCTATTTCCAAATGACAGGCGATTGATTATGTAGTAAAAATTATATGAAAAGCACTTAGTCCATCGCCTGTCATTTGGAAACAGCACATAAGAGCAGTATTAACAAACCATTTATTTAAATTTTAAATGTGTTTTAACCCTAAAAAGATAATCATATCATGACAAACGTTAAAGATAATCATACGTAAAAATAACGCATTATTTTAACCTGCTATATGGTTGTATTAATTGATTAATTAAGAAAAAACTTATATGCATTTTATTTTTACATTTTTAAAAATACAAATACAAAATTTAAAACAAGTTTATATATGAAATGTCTAAAGTGCACAGCAACTTATTCAAGCTTAATAAAAAGATAAAGCAATATTTCGAAAGTGCGTGCGTAAAATTTACGCAGATTATCTTTCTAGGGTTAAGAAAAAATTTGATTCAAAAGTTTTGTTTAAAATACATTTTTAAGCAAAATTATTGTATTTTTATAAATATGGCAGTAAAATAGTTTTGAATATAAAAGATACATATGTACATACATATAGGTATATTCATTCAACTCAAAATATTTTTATTTGATACGCTTAGCGTGCATAGTATGTATATAATAAACATTAAAAAAAATAATGTTTTGTTTAATTGAATCTCAAAAGAAATAAATACTCAAGCTCGAGGTCATAGGTTTTTTAATAAATGTTTTTTATTTCATTAATTTAAATAACTCCAATATTTCGATATTCCTTGAATATCATCATCAGGGATAGTCTAAAAACAAATCAACAATATACATAAGTTTAAAACATCAATATAAACATAAAGATCACAAAAATCCAAACAGTAATAACAGTAATAACAATAGCAACAAGAACTTACTAAACTTGTAATAAAAAATAAAAAATTACACAAAAATTCTTATTAGCTATGTAGTGTTTACTACCATCGTCATGATTGCACTGAATTTGAGTATGTTCTGCTCTTATTAACTAGGTACAGTAGTTTTGACTTAACTGCCTTTTATTTACGTGCACTTTTGACTTAGCTGCACAAAATTGATAATTTTTGGCATTATTCTTTATAATCCCATACAAACTCCTTTTTTAAGTGCACTTTCTTTACCTGCACATTTAAGATATGTGCCCAAAATTTTTGGCATTTTAAAATTATTTTCATACAGAAAATTCAAGTTAGCTGCACTTTGACTTAACTGCCCAAAATACATATTTTCTGTAATTATTCTTCAAAATCCTTGTTTACGTGCATTTTGGATACCTGCACATTTTTTGTATTTTTGGGCAGCTTTAAAATATTTTCATATAAAACATCAAAGTTAGCTGCACACATGAAAAAATATGGTGGCCACTTTTTCACATAAATATCCAATTTTAGCAGTTTATAAAATCAAAAATCGCAAACAAGTCAAGTTGGTATCATTATAATTTATTTATTTTGTTTGCATATATTTACATTTATACATATGGGTTGTGGTAACAGCAACTTTACCACGATTATATGAAAGGAATAGCAAATCTTAGGTCTGGAACAGAATAAAGTAGTTGTAGTAGTATTTGAAGCTGACGAATGCTCTGTAGCGCAACAAAGTTCAAAATTTCGAATTTTGCGCTTCAACTGCAACGACTACTACAACTACGTTTTCTGTTGACACTACTTTGCAACTGCCGTTTTTAACTTTTGAGAGCTTGCAGCTCTATTCTTAACGTTGTAAAGGGTGGTTAAATTTCAAGGGCCGATGTTGATTTTGAATAAAACACAAACTATTTAGGAAATTATTGTAATTTTATTTTATTATGATATATTGGTATTACTCAATTATGTATGGAACAAAATATCGGCCAAATGGGCGCCGCGACCACGGCGGCACACCTTCATCCGATGGTTAAAATTTTCGATGACCCTGAGGCATAATGGAGGTTCTATGCCGTTAATGTGCCGAATTATCTCATCCTTTAGCTCTTGAAATGTTGCTGGCTTATCACATGATCTTGGCGGCCAATTGACATCGCCATTACGTGAGATAACACAGCCATTGAATTTGTTGCGCAAAAGAGCCATTGTTTCGTTAGCTGTGTGGCAAGTGGCACCGTCCTGCTGAAACCACATATCGTCCACATCCATATCTTCCAATTCGGCCCATAAAAAGTTCGTTATCATTTCACGATAGCGAACACCATTCACAGTAACTGCCTGACCGGCCTCATTTTGGAAAAAATACGGCCCGATGATGCCGCCAGCCCATAAACCGCACCAAACAGTCACTCTTTGTGGGTGATTTGGTTTGTCGATTCTCAATCTTGGATTATCATTCGCCCAAATGCGGCAATTCTGCTTATTGACGAATCCACTGAGGTGAAAAAGTGCCTCATCACTGAAGATCATTTTCTTCGAAAATTGATCATCCATTTTCATAATAAGTCTGGATAACTTTAACACGTTGTTGGATTGTGTATCTCTCCATGGTTCAAATTGAGTAAGTCTGAAATAGAGAAATGTCAAATAAAATTCGGAAAAAAACTTGGCGTTTAGGTGTGGTTCACATTCTACATCGGCCCTTACAATTTAACCACCCTTTACTACAGCGACTATTCTGTTCCACACTTTTTTGTTACCAATTTGGCTAGCGTAACAAATGTCTACAAGTTGTTTGAACGTCATTGTTTTTAACAATTTATTAATAAAAACGTTGTTACTTCTCTTTCAAACACTTTACTTTAGCTGCACTTTTATGCAGGTAACCACAATTGCGTACCTGCACATTAAGGCAACTAAATACATTTAAGATAGCTGCATTTTTGATTTACCTGCACAAAAAATCGTGCAAAGGAGATTGTGCAGCTAAGTCAAAATTACTGTATCTATATTGTTTTGCACAGCCACTCTCTACATCGCTCTTAAAATTCATAGTTGTTGGTATATTGATAATGTTCAGCATCTCCAACGTAAAGCGTCGTTTGTAATTTTGCTCTTGTTGTAATATTCGTACATCATCAAAGTTTGGCGAGTGATTTGTACTGGCACAATGGGCTGATAGTGCAGTTTTCTGTGACGAAATATTTAAAATCCGTTGATCGGATTTATGGACTGATATTCTAGTTTTAAGTTTATTTTTAGTAGTTCCTACATACACTTTATTGCAATTTTCATTATTCTTCCCGTTGCGAGGAAGAGAGGAGAAGGCTTAAAACTGACACGGCTACAGCACCAAGAATTTATGGACTACCCAAAATCCACAAAGAAAATTACCCTTTAAGACCAATTTGTTCTAGTATAGATGCTCCATCAAGTCAACTTTGCAAATACGTGACCAATATTCTCAAGAAAATTACGGAGAGATCAAAGTACAATGTAAGGGATTCAGTGCAATTTAGGGATAAGATTAAAGACTTGACTTTACAAGACGATGAAAGATTATTTTCGTTTGATGTAGTGTCGTTATTTCCAAGTGTACCAGTCGATCTAGCATTAAGAATAATTGAAGAAAGATGGAATGAAATTACAATTTTCACGGATATGTCAAAAACACAATTTTTGAACATATTGAAATTTTGTATAAAAGAAAATAGATATTTTAAATACAACAATAAAATATACTCTCAAACGAAAGGCTTACCCATGGGATCACCAGCATCACCGATTGTTGCTGACATCGTGATGGAGAAACTACTGGACACTTGTATAGAAAACTTGACGCAGAAACCAAAAATATTGACAAAATATGTAGATGATCTATTTAGTATAGGTACGGAAAGCCAAATAGAAGAAACAATGAATTGTCTGAATAAATTCCATCGTAACATAAAATTTACAATAGAGAAAGAAATTGACGGCAGACTTCCATATCTGGATACTCTAGTAATACGGCAAAACAACAAAATTAAAATAGATTGGTACCAAAAACCAACGGCGTCTGGTAGAATAATCAATTTTTATTCAAAACATCCCAAAAGAATAATAATAAATACAGCCTTAAACATAATAAGGAGAGTTTTAAACATTAGCGACGAAGAATTCCATAACGACAACATAGAAAAGATAAAGGACATGCTATATAACAACAATTTTCCGAAAAAACTTGCAACAAAACTTATAAAAGATTTTAAAAAACAAAATACAAGAAAATGTGAAAATAAGGAATCCCCCACCATATATAAATCTTTGACGTATGTTCCAGAACTGTCCGTAAGAATTGAAAAATCCCGACTACACAACGCTGAAAAATATAGAATGGCTCATAAGACATGCCACAATCTTGGACAATTATTTAGCAATACCAAAGACAAAGTAGAAATATTGGAGAAAGCCAATGTCGTATATAAAATACCATGCAACGGGAAGAATAATGAAATTTGCAATAAAGTGTATGTAGGAACTACTAAAAATAAACTTAAAACTAGAATATCAGGCCATAAATCCGATCAACGGATTTTAAATATTTCGTCACAGAAAACTGCACTATCAGCCCATTGTGCCAGTACAAATCACTCGCCAAACTTTGATGATGTACGAATATTACAACAAGAGCAAAATTACAAACGACGCTTTACGTTGGAGATGCTGAACATTATCAATATACCAACAACTATGAATTTTAAGAGCGATGTAGAGAGTGGCTGTGCAAAACAATATAGATACCTAGTTAATAAGAGCAGAACATACTCAAATTCAGTGCAATCATGACGATGGTAGTAAACACTACATAGCTAATAAGAATTTTTGTGTAATTTTTTATTTTTTATTACAAGTTTAGTAAGTTCTTGTTGCTATTGTTATTACTGTTATTACTGTTTGGATTTTTGTGATCTTTATGTTTATATTGATGTTTTAAACTTATGTATATTGTTGATTTGTTTTTAGACTATCCCTGATGATGATATTCAAGGAATATCGAAATATTGGAGTTATTTAAATTAATGAAATAAAAAACATTTATTAAAAAACCTATGACCTCGAGCTTGAGTATTTATTTCTTTTGAGATTCCATTAAGAAAAGGTCGAATAAAAAAACCATATTTTATTATAAAAAACGGAGAGCACGCCGAACTGACATCAAAAATGGTCTACAATAAATTTAAGAAAAATAATTTTATGAGGACAAACATCAATAAACACAAAACAATAAAGGAGAAAACGCTGAAACTAAGATCATCAATAACATTCCTGATACGTTGCAGAAATACAGGTATTATACCAAACTTTATTTCAAATTCCACTAAGAACGTGAACAGTATTTTCAAAAACAATACAAGTACTATATGAGGGGTACAGAAAAAACTGGAAAAACACTTACAGAACTTTCACGACAAGATTCTAAATTTACTTATACGACAAAAACACGAACTTTTAAAATATAATGAACAAGAAAGAGAAGAACTTAAGACGAAAATAGAAACTCAACTAACACAACATGAAATAGAAGAACTATGGATAAGCGACAACATCTTAACTGAATCCACTAACAACAGGATAAAAGAAAGACATAGATTAAAATTTGAAAAACTGATGGATGTTCACAGACAACAATTAGACATAAAGTTCAACAAAAAGTGGTTCGTGAATAAGACTACAACGGTCATTCCTGACGACCTACAGTGGATTTTATCATTGGGTAGGAAACATGCTTTACCTATAACCAAAGAAAAATTTCCCATGTTGAAATTCATAGCGGAAGGTGAGGATTTTATACAAACTATAGAAGATAGAGAAGAACAGGAGATAGCAAGAACGAAAATGACAACTATAATCGACAATCACTTGAACAAGACGCGCATCAGTGGTAGAGATAGGTTTATGTTGAATACGGTGAAAAAAACCGAAGAGTTTCTAAAACGAAATGGAAATATATTAATCCTAAACGCGGATAAGGGTAATGTAACAGTTGCAATTGAGAAGGACGACTACAACAACAAGATGAATCATATAATAAGTGATATAATGACATATCAGAGATTGAAAAAGGACCCAACAAGTATACTTCAAAAGAAAAATAATGATTTCGTAGAGGACCTTTTTGTGAATCGAATAATTACACCGATAGAGAGGAGAAGGCTTAAAACTGACACGGCTACAGCACCAAGAATTTATGGACTACCCAAAATCCACAAAGAAAATTACCCTTTAAGACCAATTTGTTCTAGTATAGATGCTCCATCAAGTCAACTTTGCAAATACGTGACCAATATTCTCAAGAAAATTACGGAGAGATCAAAGTACAATGTAAGGGATTCAGTGCAATTTAGGGATAAGATTAAAGACTTGACTTTACAAGACGATGAAAGATTATTTTCGTTTGATGTAGTGTCGTTATTTCCAAGTGTACCAGTCGATCTAGCATTAAGAATAATTGAAGAAAGATGGAATGAAATTACAATTTTCACGGATATGTCAAAAACACAATTTTTGAACATATTGAAATTTTGTATAAAAGAAAATAGATATTTTAAATACAACAATAAAATATACTCTCAAACGAAAGGCTTACCCATGGGATCACCAGCATCACCGATTGTTGCTGACATCGTGATGGAGAAACTACTGGACACTTGTATAGAAAACTTGACGCAGAAACCAAAAATATTGACAAAATATGTAGATGATCTATTTAGTATAGGTACGGAAAGCCAAATAGAAGAAACAATGAATTGTCTGAATAAATTCCATCGTAACATAAAATTTACAATAGAGAAAGAAATTGACGGCAGACTTCCATATCTGGATACTCTAGTAATACGGCAAAACAACAAAATTAAAATAGATTGGTACCAAAAACCAACGGCGTCTGGTAGAATAATCAATTTTTATTCAAAACATCCCAAAAGAATAATAATAAATACAGCCTTAAACATAATAAGGAGAGTTTTAAACATTAGCGACGAAGAATTCCATAACGACAACATAGAAAAGATAAAGGACATGCTATATAACAACAATTTTCCGAAAAAACTTGCAACAAAACTTATAAAAGATTTTAAAAAACAAAATACAAGAAAATGTGAAAATAAGGAATCCCCCACCATATATAAATCTTTGACGTATGTTCCAGAACTGTCCGTAAGAATTGAAAAATCCCGACTACACAACGCTGAAAAATATAGAATGGCTCATAAGACATGCCACAATCTTGGACAATTATTTAGCAATACCAAAGACAAAGTAGAAATATTGGAGAAAGCCAATGTCGTATATAAAATACCATGCAACGGGAAGAATAATGAAATTTGCAATAAAGTGTATGTAGGAACTACTAAAAATAAACTTAAAACTAGAATATCAGGCCATAAATCCGATCAACGGATTTTAAATATTTCGTCACAGAAAACTGCACTATCAGCCCATTGTGCCAGTACAAATCACTCGCCAAACTTTGATGATGTACGAATATTACAACAAGAGCAAAATTACAAACGACGCTTTACGTTGGAGATGCTGAACATTATCAATATACCAACAACTATGAATTTTAAGAGCGATGTAGAGAGTGGCTGTGCAAAACAATATAGATACCTAGTTAATAAGAGCAGAACATACTCAAATTCAGTGCAATCATGACGATGGTAGTAAACACTACATAGCTAATAAGAATTTTTGTGTAATTTTTTATTTTTTATTACAAGTTTAGTAAGTTCTTGTTGCTATTGTTATTACTGTTATTACTGTTTGGATTTTTGTGATCTTTATGTTTATATTGATGTTTTAAACTTATGTATATTGTTGATTTGTTTTTAGACTATCCCTGATGATGATATTCAAGGAATATCGAAATATTGGAGTTATTTAAATTAATGAAATAAAAAACATTTATTAAAAAACCTATGACCTCGAGCTTGAGTATTTATTTCTTTTGAGATTCCATTAAGAAAAGGTCGAATAAAAAAAAACCATATTTTATTGTTTTGTTTAATTTTTTTAATTAAACAATTACAACAAGTTATGTGCTATAATAATTTTTGAATTGTTGCAGTCACAAGAAAAATCAATCAATCCATCCGTACTTAACCAAAGCAAAGTAGTGTCAATAGTACGGTAAGTAAACATTCATACATATGTAAGCATGTATATGTATACTAAAAATCCAAATTTCTTTAAATTACCGTTTTTTAAATAAAATTACCTCGCTACCTTTTGCGGCCCAAAATTACCCTAAAAAGTTTGTCATTCCATGTGAAACTTTTTTATTATGCATCTAATACCCCTGGTTTCTTGAGTAATTTCGATTAAGCCATGTCTGTCTGTCTGTCTGTCTGTCCGTCTGCTCAAAATACGCTCACTTTCGAAAAACTTGAAACAAAACTTCAATCTTGGTGTCAAATTGCTTCTAGTTATCCTAAGCAGTTTGGGAGTGAAATCTAGAAAAATCCGATCAGTATGATCATAGTTATCAATCAAAATGTAGAACCACCACCCTTAAAAATTGACAATTTTGTTACAAAAACTTACGTAAAAGGTGCCATAATATACTTCTAAAACCGTAATAAATATTGCTATCATATTTAAATGTGCTTTCGTAAAGATTGGTCCATAATTTACCATAGGCTCCATATAAAGCATACTCCCGGAAAACAGTTTAGTACGCATAAAAGCGTAATAAATATCGCTATCATAATAAAATTTGGTACGTCACAGTTTTTTAAGACACTGCAAAATTTCGTGAAGATCGGTCCATAATTTACCCTAGGCCCCATATACCCTCGGAAAACAGCTTAGTTCGTTAAAAACGTAATAACTAATGCTATTGTAATGCAATTTAAGACTATCACACTATACAATTTCTAGAAGATAGGTCCATAATTTTCTATATAATGCCCCATATAATGCTCACTCTAGAAAATTATTTAAATACACCCAAAACCGTAGCAGCTATAGATATTGTAAAATTTGGTCCAATTTTGGTTCATATGGCTAGAAATAATACCATGCAATGAGTTCACAGATAAAAATGAAAATTGATTTCAATTAAAAAATTTGTGATATTAATTAAAAAATTAATTAAATTTGCACAAGTAAACAAACTAATAGTATCAATCAAACCAGTTAATAGTATTAATTAAACGTTTAATTCACTTGATTACAGTTTTAATTAAAACTGTTTATATTTTTGATTAATACTTTAATTGGTGAAAAATTTTGGATAATTTTTTCTGTGTTGTTGACATTTTATTTTTCTTTTGCTACTCTTTTCTTACGGCAATAAAGCAAAGTAAGAGGGAAATTTATTATTTAATTTTTTTATATGAGGAATTTGCAGCATTCGCCAAGCAGTGACGTGTAGAGCAAAACAATACTTATGGGTCGATTACGGATGACGACTGGACTGATGTTAAGTTGCCAGCAGCGAAATTAGTCAACGCCGTTTATACTCACATATAAAATTAAAATTGTTTTGTATATTTTAACAAAAGCGGCGTTGCCTTATTTCGCTGCTGGCAACTCAAATTAAGTGGCGTTGCTATCCGTGATCTTTTCATTTACACACTTTAAAATAGTTGATAAGAAGCAATATTAATGCTTTATATCTCAGAAGCCAATAAAATTTTGTGAAGCAGGTTTTGGATTTAGAAAGGGGGTATTCAAAATATATATACCCTAACTTATTTTTTTTTAAGAATGGTCGGTAGGTCAAAAAATAACAAGCTGACGATTTAAAGTAACGGTAAATCCACATTCTAAAAAATACACACAGATGCTTATTAATCTTTAAATGCTGTTTTTTTAAAATCTTAATTAAACTAGGTTAAGTTAATCTGAAAACAGGTTTGTGCCGACATTACCAAGTTTGTATACAAAATTTTGACGGAACAGCTTAGTTTTGCCTTAAAAGTTGGCTGTAATGAAATAATTAAAAAAAAATACATTTTGCCGGAAAAATCCGAGTTTCAGACTACGTTAAACTAAGTTTAAACTAAAGCCACATCTTAAAAACCCGGCCTTAGTGTATTAAATGGAAACAAAAAATTAAAATATCTAAAAATATTTTTTTTTAACCCTTTACGGCGTCATGTTGTATTTCTGCAACATACCCTTAAAGTAAGTGTAAGCATATTATATATGGTAGGATAGCAATTTAAGTCGATGTTGCAGTTTGGCAACATAGCATTCTTGCGGTTTAAAAACTATAAGCTTTCTAGACATCAACAAGTTTGTATTCATTTCATTCAAGTGACACGTGTGCAGAAATCTGTTGTGCGCTCTTTAAATGCATTTGCAAAAAATTATTTTTTTAAGTAATAGTGAAATTTGGCAATTGAAATTTGTTTGAGTGAAAGTAAGAGGATATATTTCAATAATCAATTACATATTTTTTTCGCAAAACAATTTCGTTTACGTTTTATACTGATTTTGGTTTGTTGTATGTATGCAACATTGCCTATTTATACTGATTTTTGTTTGTTGTATATATGCAACATTGTCTATTGAGGTGTATTATTTTACTATTTTTTCAACATTGTGAATGATTTTTCTTTAGTATCAAAATGAGCCGTAAATTGAGTAATATAACTCCCAGAGACCTAGAAATGAAGATGATATTGGTTTTTCTGATAACGATAATGCTGACGATCCGACAAACGAGTCAGATGTCAGGTTGGACCAATACGGACACTGGCCAGTTTGGGTCGATAAACACATCCGATGCAAATTTCCAGAATGCAAAGGCTATACGCAGACATCTTGCGAAAAATGCGGGGTTAATCTGTGCTACAATAAGCAAAACAACTGCTTTAAAAATTTTCATATTCTTTAATTCAACTTAAATTTTTAGAGCTACTGCTGCAATATTGCATTTCTGCAACATAGGTATAATTTTTTTCAATAAATAAGATCTTAATTATGAATAAAAATGTTTTTATTAATTTTTCCATTAATGGTAGCCTATTTACTACCTATTAACCAAAAACTAACGAAATTGGCGATCTTGCCCCGTTAAGGGTTAACTTTTGGCCAATTTCCTATAGTGGTATTATGGGTTCGATTTTCAGAATATGGCTGATAACTTATACATACATATATATATTTTTGTAAACGGCCTTTACTATCGTTTATTTTAAAACTCTACTCAATAGATTTGGTTAATTTGTTTTTTTTTAACGTATTACTTTTTCGTGCAAAAAATTCCCCACTTTGTTTTCAAACAGTCAACTAATAAAAAAAATATGTAACCCATAATCTGACGGTGCATGGTTTACACTTTGAATGCCAAGAAACATTATCCGGGTATACAACTAATGAATTTTTTACGATTAACGTCAAAGTAATTAAGAACAAGAAAGAGCTCTAAATTCGCCTATGCCTAATCTTATATACCCTTCTGCGATAAGAACAGAAAGTTTCATAAATACCGTTCTTTAGATATAAATAAATCTATTTTGTGCCAAGATGCTTGTACCTAATTTGAAAACTTTGGCTCTTCTTTCTCCAGATAAACAGAAATTTATAATTTCTTTGTCTGGGAAGTGCCAAGCCCACTTCTCCAGTCCCATCCATTTTTTTAAAGAGGTTGTGATAACCAAGATTCTGATACCTAATTTGTAAACTTTGGCTCTTGCCGTTCTCCCTATAAATAAAAAACAACAACAGCAAGGGATTAACCAGCTCATATTTCAGTCAATTATGAACCGATCTTGATGAATGAATGAATTTAAATAGCAAACTTTTACGGAGTATGTGTGACATAAATATATAACAACCCATCATTTCTGGGTCCTTTTGAAACCCTATTTAAACATACACATTGTTAACCAACTTCGCTACTCATAAGGACCCAATATATACTTTAGAGGGTCTTGGATAAATATTGTAGAAATTAAAAACGGAAAAACAAACTTATATGTATATGCCCTTTTATTCGGTGAAGCGTATAAAAATATTCTATTAAGTAGCAAATTTCTTACGTGTAAAATCTAACGTTTGCCACTTAGAAATCTAAAAAATATATATTTGTTTTATTAAAAAAGTAGAGTTGTCTAAGAAATAAATGTTAATCGAATTCCAAATTGGCTATTTCAATTTGAAAACAAATACATGTGTGTGTACAAGGAACACTTTTGCTAAGGTAACTTAAAAATTTTTATATTTTGAGATATGATTATGTTGCAATATATGTATGAAATGTTATGAAATTCGAGTCAAATCTTTTAAAAGCATCTTATATATTCTCAATCTTATAAACATTGGATTTATTGAAGGTCACAAAATCATATAAAAATCAATTTTATTTTTAGCAAAAAAATTACTTTTAAAATCGGAAGTTGATCCAAGAATTGTAGGCGGCCAGGCAATACCAATAGCTTCAGCGCCCTGGCAGGTTTCAGTACGCCTAATAGTTTTGGAACAACAAATGTATGGATCTGGACACATTTGTGGCGGTTCAGTCATCTCACAGCGTGTTGTGACTACGGCAGCACATTGTATAGCAAAGTAAGTCAAGTTGTTATAAAAAGTGTTAAAATAAAAACCTTATTACTGACATGATACTGACATATTAAGGCCCCTATTATGGTTTACAACTCAACTCAGTTGAGTTGTAATTAAGACAACTGGTTGTGATCAGTTGTAATTTTTGTTATGTTTTTGTTCACCGCAAAATAGCAAAGTTGTAAACCATAATACAAAAATTAAGAAATTACAACTCAACTGAGTTGAGCGAGGGCGTTCGTGCTGCTGTTTGTAACACCTAAAAATATTTAAGATAATCGACTCAAAATCACTTTCTGAGCCGATCTTACGATGTCCATCCGGCTGGCTGTCCATGTAAGCCTTGTGCGCAAAGTCCAGGTCGCAATTTTGAAGATAATAAAGATGAAATTTGGTACATACATAGGTTTATATTGTTACAAGGACCATCAAGCCTTTTAAAAACGGTAAGAATCGGTTCATAATTTCGCATAGCCCGCATGCAAGCTTCTTTCTGGAATAGAGTCTTTGTGCCCATAAGCCATCCTATTATGTTGGTATTAAAGTTAATTTTTATTTACTGAAATCCGTCCATATTTGGCTATAGCTCTCTACTTCCGAAAAAATCTTTTAATGCCATAACTTCCTTATAAATCTTGGTGCCGGTTCACACACGTCAAGTTTGACTCGGCAAGTCTTGAGCTTTTAGTAGAGAAGGGAACCGATGTGAACCGATACTTGGTATTGACATACAAATTGGCGCTATATTTCTTAAGATAGCAATCATGCTTCTAGACGCATCAAATGTATGACCAGCTCCAATTTATTTTTCATCCCCATCATTTATTTCTAACATAAGTACCCGCCATCTCCATTCCTTAAGGGGGCTCCCATACAAAATTTTCAATACAGACTAAAAATATTTGTACCATGGATTCGCCCCTAGGGGGATAAAATGTATGGCCTGCCTCCATTAGTTTTTTTTTCTAAGCATTTTTTCAAAACATACTTGCTCTTTTACTCTATTCCTTAGGGGTGCTTCCATACAAATATGGGGTTTAATGAAATTCTTAAATTTAATTACAATTTTTTCGTCTTTTGTAAATAAAATTTCACGCAAACAGATTTTAATCATTTATGGCTTGTTTTGTTTGTTACTTCGTTTTCTATACATGTAGAAAAAATTAGAGGAATAGCTGCAACTTTTTAAGATTTTTTTGTATAACAAAAATGTCGAAATGTTGCTAAAAGATAATTTTTTTTTCTGTCAAAAAAAATTATTTTTCTAAAACAACTTCGCGGATTGGAAAAAGGTATAGCCTTCGTTAAAGGTAATTTTATTGCGAAAATAATGTTACATATTTTTGTATAAATAAATTTAAAAATGTTTCTGCTAGAATTATCGAAATACTTCCTAAGCAAAAGTTTAATAGTTTCTTGCGAGCTTTAGTTTTCTGAAATTAGGGTGGTACAAACAGGGATCTGCTGGATAAATACTAAAACGAGATACTTAAGGTCCTCTTGAGACATAAACATTGATATATCATACTTTAAGATCGGACTGTAAATTCCTAAGATGTAGCGAAAATTTGTAAAAAGATGACGCCTACGTTCGGCAAAAAAATTTTTTCAAAACCTTGCAAAAATATTTTATTGTGAACGGTTTACGGGGAAACTTTTTTTGAAGTACGGTCTAATGATCAGGCTTGACCGACTATAATTTCTTACTTGTTTTTATTTCTTGGAATTGATATTTTTCAGCGAACAATATACACCAATAACTTACCGCACTGCAAGCGAGTTTACTTTAGTGATGGGCTCAACCTATTTGACTACAACGTCATATTATACTCTACAATACGATGTTTTACAAGTTATTGTCAACGAAAATTTCAATATAAATACATTAGCTAATGATGTAGCTTTATTTTTAATAAATGGCTACGTGCCCTGGAATTGGCCCACTGTATCGGCTATAGCTTTGAACTCACAACCAGAATCAAGTGGTACAATATGTACTGTGACCGGATGGGGATCAACGGGTTATGTGAGTTTACTGTACATTATTAACGGCCAATTTCACCAAGTTCAGTTATAATGAACTATTTCTATAACTGTCAGTTAATATATTTTTTTTGACAGTTTTAGCGAAACTTAATTATAACTGAACTTGGTGAAATTGGCCATAAATGAATTATTTTCTATATAATATTTGTATTTTTTCAGAGTTACATATCGGATGCTTTAATGCAAGCCACTATTCCAATTGTGAGTTATGCCACATGTATTACGAACTATGGCAATCTTTCGATGGGTATGTTGTGTGCTGGTTACATGCAAACGGGTGGTGTCGATGCCTGTCAAGGTGATTCTGGTGGTCCTTTAGTTTGCAATAATGTCTTGGTTGGTATTGTTTCCTGGGGTAATGGATGCGCTCAACCCGGTTATCCTGGTGTCTATACAAATGTCTCGTACTACATTAATTGGATTGTTACAAATAATAATTCATTTAATTATAGTTATTATTATCATGGCAATAGTTCGAGTAGAAATTTTGCGACGTCTTTAGGTATTTTATTGCCTTTAGTAATTTTGGTGTGTAAGAATTATTTTAGCAAAAAATTAAAATAAAATTAAAATGAACATATGTACTTAAATCTGTGGTTACAACCCATAAAAGGCTAACTCGAGATAGGACACAATTGAGTAATTAATACCATTGATTTTTTTTTTAAATTCCCTAAGCAGGAAAAAGCAGAGTCTCTGGCGGGAATCGAACCCGCAACCCCGGCGCTGGTAGACTAGCTCACTACCAGCTATAAATTTTTCATTTTTGTGTCTGTTAAAGGAAGGCAATTAACCCTAAAAAACCTAAAAGCTTAAGTAATTTTTCTAAATGACTGTTTTGGCATAACCGCCTAAGTCAATTCAGGAATACAACATATATAAACATTATTTTTTCATTATTGCTTAAATCAACTTAAGTTGTTATTTTTTAAACTTTATGAATTATTAAATAGGACTAACAACCTAAGTCAACATAAGAGATCGAATCTGAAATATTTTGGCATAGAATAATAATTAATGTCAATTAAGGAGCACTGAGAGTTTTTTATTTTATCCGGAATAATAGCCTACCTCAACTTTAACTTTTTGACTTTCTTTCGTTCAATAATTCATAAGAGCTTAAGTGTCGTTTTCGGTAATATTTTTTGACTACGAGAAAAAACAAATAATCAAAGAAATTCGTTTCTTTCTCCTGATTTTGAGTGAAGATTCCAAGCCTTAAACTGCTGTACTGAAAATATTGAAAAACAGGCTGTTATGACTAGTGACCACAGAAATATGTATAAGGGTCAATTTCAATTAAAACGTACACGAAGACTTTTTCTTAAGTTTCTTAAATTGTTCCGATGTAGTAGTCGATTTACGGGAAGATTTATGAAGAATACGAAGTCGCTTTTAGACTCTGCAAAAAATCAATCTATTTTTTTTTAAGTTTTGATAAGGTATACCAGGATTTCTGTCTTAAACGCCACAATGCAAAATTACATGAAAAGTCACTTTTTTTGAAAGGATGATTGAAATAAAACTTTTCTCTGATGTTCAAGAACTTGTTATTTAATTATTTATAAATTTTTTTTCAAAAAACGCTATTTGAATAGCAAAAATGAAATTAAAGGTAAAAAGTTAAAAACTTTTGATTGTTTCTTTGTTTCAAATGTAATAAAACTGAAAATAAATTAATTAAAACTTATGAAGCAATGATTTTAAATTTAGGTGTTTGCTTCTCCAAAAACAAGTAAGAAAGTATAGTCGGTCAAGCCCGACCATATGATACCCAGCACCACAGTACTTAAAAACTTATGTGTTCATATAAATATGGATTTCTCTATGTTTAAAAACTTCATTAAAATCGGTTTGAAAGTTTGTGAGAGGCAGAAATTGCCCCCTACATCCCCTTGTGGTCATATTTTTGAAAAACTGTATAGCTTATGTGTCCATATAGATATGGATCTACCTATGTTTTAAATTTCATTAAAATCAGTTTGAGAGGCAAAAATTGCCTCTTTCTCCCCTTGTGGTCCTATATTTTTTAAAACTGTATAGCTTATGTGTCCATATAGATATGGATCTATCTATGTTTTAAATTTCATTAAAATCGGGTTGAGAGACAAAAATTGCCCTTATCAACCCTTGTGGTCCTATTTTTTTAAAACTGTATAGCTTATGTGTCCATATAGATATGGATCTATCCATGTTTTAAATTTCATTAAAATCGGTATGATAGTTTCTGAGATTAAGAAATTTCTCCCTATCTTCCCTCGTGGTCCTACGATTTGGCCCATTTTCAATAGGCTTGGTCCTTGTGCCAATAAGAACCTATGACCCAAATTTTATCAAGTTATCTCCAAAGTTGCGACCTGTACTTTGCGCACAAGGTTACATGGACAGCCAGCCAGCCTGCCAGCCAGCCGGACGGACATTGTTAGTTCGACTCAGAAAGTGATTCTGAGTAGATCGGTATACTTTAAGGTGGGTCTAGGACCACTATTTTAAGGCGTTACACACATCAGCACAAATGCATAATACCCCTGCAGTTTTAAAAGTAGAAATTGACTCAAAATCGTAAGGTATTTCCCTAAGGAAAAATCGACTAGCTACTTCATTTGCCACAAGTAATGCAAGAGTTCGTCTTTTAAATCTCTCACTATATTTATTTTTTGTGTGTCGAGAATTCAACAAGAAAAACATTAACTATTTTTCTATAGAAGCAGTGTCAGTGAAATCGCACATCACATGTGATTAGTGAAATCATTAGTAAAAGGTTATGCAGATGGAGGCAATTGACTACCGTCAATGTCATCCCCATGTTAAAATCGTTAGTCGTGTGCATTGCTAGTAGTTAGGCTGGTAGTTAATGGTAATGATTGGTAATAGCTAGGCATTCGCTAGCTACGCCGACTGCAGGGACCCTTTCCACTATTGTGGTGTGGGTATAATTAGTATGACGGTCAAGACATTTTTACACGTACTTATACGTTGTGTAAAATATTAGTATAATAGAATAACGTTAACTGGCGCCGCAACGACGATAAAATGTAAAGGTGCATTTACACGGGGGAAAAATAATTTTTGTTTGAGTTTTTGTAAAAGTTTTGCCAGTAAAAAATTACTTTTGTAGTAAAATGTAAAATAATCAGAATGTGTAAGTAATAATCGTTTTAATATTACATATATATAATAGATTTTTATTAACAATTTTTTAAGTTATTAAAGTTTCCACAGGGCCATTAACGTGTCTCAGGCCACGTGAACAAAATAGTAGGAATAAAATAAAGATATTTTGAGAAATATCGGAAAAATGTCTAATTTTTAATTAAAATACACCCGCATTTCCTTGTAAATGAGTTTTTGTCTTCGTAGGATACCGTAAACCTATTCGCAGCTATGACAACAAAAAAATTTTTTTAACCACAGATTCAAACTCTTAAAAATTTTAATAAACATATTTCAGAATTTTTTTGATCATCACATTGGGATTTATTGAGGATATAATAGGGAATAAAAATATAAAAAAATTTTTTCAATACCTCCCATATTTTTCAATTACCTGCGATGTAAGTTTCGCGATTTTCGGGAAAAATTAACTTTTGGCCATATTTTGGCGAATGACCCCAATTTCCTTACTGTTATGAATTTTAAGTAAAACTAATACAGTATATTATAGTCCAGATAATTTTAAATATACTCTGAAGCTTTTACTTAAATCGAAAAACATTGACCATAAAATATTGATCTTAGACCCTATAAAGTAAATAAGTATGTATGTCCTTATCTGTAGCGTAGATGATTTTACGATGTCCGTCTTTCCGTAAGCTGGTTGAAATGGGGTTTCCGAAGAGCACAAATATGATATGGAGTTGATGTTTTACATCAAATAAAGCCCGGAAAAGTTTGCTATAAAAATTCAGTCAGTTCGGTAGCACATGAATTAATAATTTGTCATTCCGTGTAAAACATTTCTAATATTCACCTAAGACCACATAAAGTATAGATATTTTGAGTCCTTTAGAAGTTTTAAGTCGATTTAGCCATGTCTATATGTCTGTCCGTCTATTGAACACACGCTTACTTTCGAACCACTTAAAAGAAAAGATTCAAATTCCTTCTAGTTATCCTAAAAGGTTTGTTAATGAAATCCAGCAAAATCGATTCAGTGAGATAAGAGTTATAAATCCAAATGAGGAAATTCACCATTTTGTTACAAAAACTAATATAAACGGTGGCGGAATGAACGGATTGCTATAAGCTTTTGCACAATCATCATATAAATCCTATTAAAGTCACCACTAAATTTCGTGAAGATCGGTCCATAATTTATCATAGGCCCTATGTAAAGTCTACTTTCGGAATACCGTTTAGCACGCCTAAACCCGTAAAGAATAATGCTATTGTAATAAGATTTGGTCTGTCATAGTTTTTTAAGAGAAGATCAGTTCATAATTTACAACAGGCCCATATAAGGCCTACTTTCGGAAAACCGTTTAGTACATGTAAAACTGTAGCTATTGCCATTGTGAAAAAATTTGGTCCGTCATAGTTCTAAAATACTAGCCATGATTTACCATAGGCCCCATATAAAGCACACTCTTTCACATTTTACGAACGTGTCAAATCTTAACGAATTATCACAAAATTATCACATTATTCTGGCCATGCTAAGCTAAATTTGATCAAATTTTGACCACAATATTTTTATTTGTAAGGTTTTTAGGCGTATTTAAATGATTTCCCAGAGTGGGCTTTATATGGGGCCTAAGGTAAATTATGGACCGATCTTCATAAAAAATTTGGCAGAGTGATTTCGAATCTAATGTACATACTTCTTAAATTTAAACCGATCTCTTTAAAAAATTTGTTGTAAAACAATTACCACCAAATATCTGACAACCCCAATCACCGATAAAAGCATTATCAGGTTTGTGTTAATGAATTCATTTGGGTTTGAATGATTTCAATATGTTTTTGTTTGATAAGATATCGCGATAAGTAGCGTCATTTAAACGTATTTTAGTCAATCGTTATTTTTTAAAGGTTTGTTTTTATTTTCAAGGTAGTTATTAACTTGGTGTATTAAAGCATTTGTGTCGAAACATAAATACAAATTTTTTGTGCAACAGTTTTAATTTTGAATTGGCAATAAATGGTGAATAGCAAAAATAAATATTTTCGGACGAAATAAATATTAAGCGTATCAAGGAGTAAATAAAACTATACTTAATATAATAATGACAAATAAATTAAAAACTGCTAGACAGATAAGTTTGTGTGTTATTTTGATAAGCTTTTGTGTTACAAATGCAAGTGAGTTTATTAAATTTTAAGTGAGTTTATCGGAATACGGAATACGCCCCATTGGGGAAAAGTGTACGTGCAGTGTTATACATAATAAATTTTGTTAAAAAAAAAAATGTAGTTTGTAATATTTAAAATTGCTTAATAAGGTAAATGCTTAAAAAATGTTATTCATAATAGAAATTTAAAATTTTGTTTTCATTACGACAAAATTTTGAAAACCCTTCTATTTATTACCTTATACGACTGGATTGGATTGCATTAAAATTACTTGTGTCTGAATAAAGTGTGAATCTTTAAGAATGTTTTTGTTGTATTTTCGCCAATTTTTTTTCGATTAAGTTATTAATCTAAAATAAAATCGGTTTTAATTGAAAATTTAATCAAGTGTATTAAACGTTTACTTATACATATCAACAATATTACTGCAGAAACTGTTGTTAATATCAAAAAATATTTAATTGATATTTTTTATTTGTTTACTAGTGCAAATGTATTGATTTTTTTAAAAATATGTATCACAAATTTTTAATTCAAGGTCCATTTTTTTTGTGAGCACTCTAAATGATGTGCACGGTTCAGCTAAAAACGAGAAACACAAAATAAATTTTAAATATGAGCTTAAGTTTTGAAGCAGCTATTAAAAACTACGAATTCAGTTTAATGTGAAGTGTAAACAGGGCTTCCAATGTATTTGTTTTTACGGCCTTCCTGAGAAAGAATTTACTTTATAATGGACGCTTAAATGTAATTTGGTTATAAAAAGAATAAACAAAAGTTCGACATAATATTGATAATTATGAACTACTTTTAAGCCTATTATGATCATTTTTCATATACCAAAAAAATTGAGCTCTTAAGAAATATTCTATAAAAATAGGTTTAAATTATTATGAATAAGAAAATATCTCTTGGACACAACTATTATATTATATTTTATTTATTTATTTATTTACTTGAGTTTTTAAGCCCTTAGGGGCCAATAAACCAGGGGCCAGATTCTGGCAGTCGTGATCGAGTAATTTATCGATTCAAAAGCAATTTAATATCTTATTATTTTAGTCAATACTAAACGAATTGGAATTCATTTTAAGTTATTGTAAAGCATTCATTTGAGTTTCACAATACTGAAAAAATAATTTCGATTCGTTCAGTATTGACTGAAATAAAATTGCTTTCGAATCGAGAAAGTACTCGATCACGAATGCCAGAATTAGGCCCCAGAAAAATATGACAAGTGGCATATGTACCATAAATTAAAAATTATCCTATTACATATTCCATTTTGGATAACAAAAATACTATCTGAAAAGAAGGACAAGAAATATTTAATATATAAAACCCCCCATTGCACAAAAGTTGAAAGCATTAAAAAATAATAATTAATGTAGAAACCGATTGACAACAAAATAATACCCCTGACAGACATAGGATTTGTATACTATACTATCATGGCATACTACATGTGTGTCAACCTAAACTACAATTAAATCATGAAACAAAGTGGTATATTGATGGTTTATATACTACTGTAGTATGCATACCATGGTATTGAAACTATATGTCTGTCAGGGGTATAACAGAATTATACAACAAAAAGAAAATTTTACAACTGCTTTAAAATCAAATGCTTAAACCTCTTTAAGGAATATGAAAATTTTCGCTCTGAATAAGGAATTAAAGAGTTCCATAAACTAATGGTTTTTACCACAAACGATCTTTTCATTATAAGTGTATCATATCGTGGAGAAACAAGAACTTGAGTTCTTGTAAGGGTACCGAATAAGTATCTACGTCTCAGATATGGTGTACAATTAGTCCTTATTACCTTATACAACATAAGCAAAATTCTCATGTTAGTAAAACATGGAAAGTTACAGCCAAGAAGTACTATTATGTATGATGTTATATGAGATCTATAAAAAATTTAGTTCAGACCAATGCAGAATACGTTGTAAATCTTTATTTATATTCAAAGATAAATAATTAACACCATTTCCTTTATCAGATGCAACTAGCTGTATATCATCGGCGTAAGCAAAACATGTACAAAAGTGTATTTGGGAAAAAATATCATTAACATACATCATAAAAAGTAACGGGCCAAGTATTGAGCCCTGCTGTACGCCCCTATGAGTTTTTAAAGTAGATGATTTTATACCCTGGACTTCGGTAAATTGACTACGGGATGAAAGAAAAGAATTTATAAGCTTGCAAGACGTGTTTCCAAACTGAAATATATTCAACAACTTTTACGCTAACATTTTACGGCTTATAGAGTCAAAAGCCTTGGAATAATCTAAAAATATTGCCACCGATTCAATTTTTTTATCCATATTATTCCTTTAAATTCTAACCGCCTCTAACGTTAAGCCTATAGTGTTATAATTCCATCTAAAAGCTGATTGAAATTCACAAAATAACATTTTTACCCGCAAATAATCTCGAACATTTTTGAACAGCATGATAATATACTTATAGATCGAAAATCAGTTAACAATCGGGGTGATTTTATCTTTGGAACTGGTACTATTCTTCCCACTTTCCAAATATCAGGAAATTTTGATGTAGTTATTATGTTATTAAAAATAAAAGTCAGTGGCCGTGATATTGCAGGAAAAACGAGTTTCAAAAATTTTATTGGAATTCCATCACACCCCACAGAGTTAGATTTATGCACAACATGGCGTTATATACCTCCAATTCGTCTACAGCTCTAAAGGAGAAACCACCATTGAAAGGAGTGAGACTATCCACATCTGGTTCGTTTTGTATAGGAGGCATTATAACAGTTGTATTTAACTCCTCTACACTAAACGAAAAATACTCAGGCAGCCTATCAATTGCCCCTTCATATTTCAATCTCCTCCACAATTCAGTTTTACTGCAGTCGGAGAAAAAATGTACATATGCCTTTTTCCTATGCTTTCCAATAATGCTCTTTAATTTGTTCCTATTTATCTGATACATTTTAAGATTATATTCACAATAATTCTCCTTTAGTGCACGAAAAGCCATATTACGTTTTTTTCTAGCATTTACTATTTCCGGATTGAACATCCATTTATCGTATTTTGGTTTTACCATTCTTCTCACTGGAACATATTTGTCGAAAATTTCAAATACATTAGAATTAAAAAAAAAAAACAACTTGATTAGCAACTGAATTATTCGCGTATATGTAAGAGAAATCTATCAATTGTAACTCATGCAAACACTGTTCTAAACTTAAAGACCTATAATCTCGATAAAAGAATCCCGAAGACACACTTTCAACCTTTATATCATAAGACATAGATATAAAAGCATGGCCAGAATTTAAGACTGGCATTTGATATTGAGTTGTTTCACCTGAAACCATGAAATAGTCTTTTAAAGTGGCACACGAAAGATGTTCAGTAAAGTGTGTAGCAAAGAACTGTGAATGACGGATAAATTAGATCTTTTACAAAAGTCCCTTACCAATTAATTCAATTAATTTCAAAAGATTTTGTTATTCGTGCTTAATTCCCAGTTTTTATCATTGATAAAAACACTTGAAATTTATTGTTGATGGGATAAGCTATTCCTATGCGCATTTCACTGGTTGCTTAGGCCAGATCATCAGGAAACTTCATCCATAAAGATTTTGGAAAAACTAAAGACATTAAACCAAATAAAACTGTTAAGCGTATAAGACTTATAGCAACAGTTCTACTTGTCACAATATCAAAGTTTAAACAAAACACATCAACAATAAACAGTGGGTTTATCTCATCTTACATTCCCCACTACAATTAGTTGAAATTCTCTCAACATTAACTGTAGTTGTAAGTAGGTTAAGAAAAACAAAATAAAAACAAACAACAACTTACAAAAGATGTTGTCAATTAAGTGTTTTTTTAGGCGGTGCACTTGCCTGTTTATTATCAAAAAGTAATTTCAATGTTGGGAATACAAAATTTTAATTTCAAAAGATTTTGTTATTCGTGCTTAATTCCCAGTTTTTATCATTGATAAAAACACTTGAAATTTATTGTTGATGGGATAAGCTATTCCTATGCGCATTTCACTGGTTGCTTAGGCCAGATCATCAGGAAACTTCATCCATAAAGATTTTGGAAAAACTAAAGATATTAAACCAAATAAAACTGTTAAGCGTATAAGACTTATAGCAACAGTTCTACTTGTCACAATATCAAAGTTTAAACAAAACACATCAACAATAAACAGTGGGTTTATCTCATCTTACTTTCCCCACTACAATTAGTTGAAATTCTCTCAACATTAACTGTAGTTGTAAGTAGGTTAAGAAAAACAAAATAAAAACAAACAACAACTTACAAAAGATGTTGTCAATTAAGTGTTTTTTTAGGCGGTGCACTTGCCTGTTTATTATCAAAAAGTAATTTCAATGTTGGGAATACAAAATTTTAATTTCAAAAGATTTTGTTATTCGTGCTTAATTCCCAGTTTTTATCATTGATAAAAACACTTGAAATTTATTGTTGGTGGGATAAGCTATTCCTATGCGCATTTCACTGGTTGCTTAGGCCAGATCATCAGGAAACTTCATCCATAAAGATTTTGGAAAAACTAAAGATATTAAACCAAATAAAACTGTTAAGCGTATAAGACTTATAGCAACAGTTCTACTTGTCACAATATCAAAGTTTAAACAAAACACATCAACAATAAACAGTGGGTTTATCTCATCTTACATTCCCCACTACAATTAGTTGAAATTCTCTCAACATTAACTGTAGTTGTAAGTAGGTTAAGAAAAACAAAATAAAAACAAACAACAACTTACAAAAGATGTTGTCAATTAAGTGTTTTTTTAGGCGGTGCACTTGCCTGTTTATTATCAAAAAGTAATTTCAATGTTGGGAATACAAAATTTTAATTTCAAAAGATTTTGTTATTCGTGCTTAATTCCCAGTTTTTATCATTGATAAAAACACTTGAAATTTATTGTTGATGGGATAAGCTATTCCTATGCGCATTTCACTGGTTGCTTAGGCCAGATCATCAGGAAACTTCATCCATAAAGATTTTGGAAAAACTAAAGATATTAAACCAAATAAAACTGTTAAGCGTATAAGACTTATAGCAACAGTTCTACTTGTCACAATATCAAAGTTTAAACAAAACACATCAACAATAAACAGTGGGTTTATCTCATCTTACATTCCCCACTACAATTAGTTGAAATTCTCTCAACATTAACTGTAGTTGTAAGTAGGTTAAGAAAAACAAAATAAAAACAAACAACAACTTACAAAAGATGTTGTCAATTAAGTGTTTTTTTAGGCGGTGCACTTGCCTGTTTATTATCAAAAAGTAATTTCAATGTTGGGAATACAAAATTTTAATTTCAAAAGATTTTGTTATTCGTGCTTAATTCCCAGTTTTTATCATTGATAAAAACACTTGAAATTTATTGTTGATGGGATAAGCTATTCTTATGCGCATTTCACTGGTTGCTTAGGCCAGATCATCAGGAAACTTCATCCATAAAGATTTTGGAAAAACTAAAGATATTAAACCAAATAAAACTGTTAAGCGTATAAGACTTATAGCAACAGTTCTACTTGTCACAATATCAAAGTTTAAACAAAACACATCAACAATAAACAGTGGGTTTATCTCATCTTACATTCCCCACTACAATTAGTTGAAATTCTCTCAACATTAACTGTAGTTGTAAGTAGGTTAAGAAAAACAAAATAAAAACAAACAACAACTTACAAAAGATGTTGTCAATTAAGTGTTTTTTTAGGCGGTGCACTTGCCTGTTTATTATCAAAAAGTAATTTCAATGTTGGGAATACAAAATTTTAATTTCAAAAGATTTTGTTATTCGTGCTTAATTCCCAGTTTTTATCATTGATAAAAACACTTGAAATTTATTGTTGATGGGATAAGCTATTCCTATGCGCATTTCACTGGTTGCTTAGGCCAGATCATCAGGAAACTTCATCCATAAAGATTTTGGAAAAACTAAAGATATTAAACCAAATAAAACTGTTAAGCGTATAAGACTTATAGCAACAGTTCTACTTGTCACAATATCAAAGTTTAAACAAAACACATCAACAATAAACAGTGGGTTTATCTCATCTTACATTCCCCACTACAATTAGTTGAAATTCTCTCAACATTAACTGTAGTTGTAAGTAGGTTAAGAAAAACAAAATAAAAACAAACAACAACTTACAAAAGATGTTGTCAATTAAGTGTTTTTTTAGGCGGTGCACTTGCCTGTTTATTATCAAAAAGTAATTTCAATGTTGGGAATACAAAATTTTAATTTCAAAAGATTTTGTTATTCGTGCTTAATTCCCAGTTTTTATCATTGATAAAAACACTTGAAATTTATTGTTGATGGGATAAGCTATTCCTATGCGCATTTCACTGGTTGCTTAGGCCAGATCATCAGGAAACTTCATCCATAAAGATTTTGGAAAAACTAAAGATATTAAACCAAATAAAACTGTTAAGCGTATAAGACTTATAGCAACAGTTCTACTTGTCACAATATCAAAGTTTAAACAAAACACATCAACAATAAACAGTGGGTTTATCTCATCTTACATTCCCCACTACAATTAGTTGAAATTCTCTCAACATTAACTGTAGTTGTAAGTAGGTTAAGAAAAACAAAATAAAAACAAACAACAACTTACAAAAGATGTTGTCAATTAAGTGTTTTTTTTTTTTAGGCGGTGCACTTGCCTGTTTATTATCAAAAAGTAATTTCAATGTTGGGAATACAAAATTTTAATTTCAAAAGATTTTGTTATTCGTGCTTAATTCCCAGTTTTTATCATTGATAAAAACACTTGAAATTTATTGTTGATGGGATAAGCTATTCCTATGCGCATTTCACTGGTTGCTTAGGCCAGATCATCAGGTAACTTCATCCATAAAGATTTTGGAAAAACTAAAGATATTTAACCAAATAAAACTGTTAAGCGTATAAGACTTATAGCAACAGTTCTACTTGTCACAATATCAAAGTTTAAACAAAACACATCAACAATAAACAGTGGGTTTATCTCATCTTACATTCCCCACTACAATTAGTTGAAATTCTCTCAACATTAACTGTAGTTGTAAGTAGGTTAAGAAAAACAAAATAAAAACAAACAACAACTTACAAAAGATGTTGTCAATTAAGTGTTTTTTTAGGCGGTGCACTTGCCTGTTTATTATCAAAAAGTAATTTCAATGTTGGGAATACAAAATTTTAATTTCAAAAGATTTTGCTATTCGTGCTTAATTCCCAGTTTTTATCATTGATAAAAACACTTGAAATTTATTGTTGATGGGATAAGCTATTCCTATGCGCATTTCACTGGTTGCTTAGGCCAGATCATCAGGAAACTTCATCCATAAAGATTTTGGAAAAACTAAAGATATTAAACCAAATAAAACTGTTAAGCGTATAAGACTTATAGCAACAGTTCTACTTGTCACAATATCAAAGTTTAAACAAAACACATCAACAATAAACAGTGGGTTTATCTCATCTTACATTCCCCACTACAATTAGTTGAATTTCTCTCAACATTAACTGTAGTTGTAAGTAGGTTAAGAAAAACAAAATAAAAACAAACAACAACTTACAAAAGATGTTGTCAATTAAGTGTTTTTTTAGGCGGTGCACTTGCCTGTTTATTATCAAAAAGTAATTTCAATGTTGGGAATACAAAATTTTTTAATTTCAAAAGATTTTGTTATTCGTGCTTAATTCCCAGTTTTTATCATTGATAAAAACACTTGAAATTTATTGTTGATGGGATAAGCTATTCCTATGCGCATTTCACTGGTTGCTTAGGCCAGATCATCAGGAAACTTCATCCATAAAGATTTTGGAAAAACTAAAGATATTAAACCAAATAAAACTGTTAAGCGTATAAGACTTATAGCAACAGTTCTACTTGTCACAATATCAAAGTTTAAACAAAACACATCTTACATTCCCCACTACAATTAGTTGAAATTCTCTCAACATTAACTGTAGTTGTAAGTAGGTTAAGAAAAACAAAATAAAAACAAACAACAACTTACAAAAGATGTTGTCAATTAAGTGTTTTTTTAGGCGGTGCACTTGCCTGTTTATTATCAAAAAGTAATTTCAATGTTGGGAATACAAAATTTTAATTTCAAAAGATTTTGTTATTCGTGCTTAATTCCCAGTTTTTATCAGTTTTTATTTTTGATAATAAACAGGCAAGTGCACCGCCTAAAAAAACACTTAATTGACAACATCTTTTGTAAGTTGTTGTTTGTTTTTATTTTGTTTTTCTTAACCTACTTACAACTACAGTTAATGTTGAGAGAATTTCAACTAATTGTAGTGGGGAATGTAAGATGAGATAAACCCACTGTTTATTGTTGATGTGTTTTGTTTAAACTTTGATATTGTGACAAGTAGAACTGTTGCTATAAGTCTTATACGCTTAACAGTTTTATTTGGTTTAATATCTTTAGTTTTTCCAAAATCTTTATGGATGAAGTTTCCTGATGATCTGGCCTAAGCAACCAGTGAAATGCGCATAGGAATAGCTTATCCCATCAACAATAAATTTCAAGTGTTTTTATCAATGATAAAAACTGGGAATTAAGCACGAATAACAAAATCTTTTGAAATTAAAATTTTGTATTCCCAACATTGAAATTACTTTTTGATAATAAACAGGCAAGTGCACCGCCTAAAAAAAAAAAAACACTTAATTGACAACATCTTTTGTAAGTTGTTGTTTGTTTTTATTTTGTTTTTCTTAACCTACTTACAACTACAGTTAATGTTGAGAGAATTTCAACTAATTGTAGTGGGGAATGTAAGATGAGATAAACCCACTGTTTATTGTTGATGTGTTTTGTTTAAACTTTGATATTGTGACAAGTAGAACTGTTGCTATAAGTCTTATACGCTTAACAGTTTTATTTGGTTTAATATCTTTAGTTTTTCCAAAATCTTTATGGATGAAGTTTCCTGATGATCTGGCCTAAGCAACCAGTGAAATGCGCATAGGAATAGCTTATCCCATCAACAATAAATTTCAAGTGTTTTTATCAATGATAAAAACTGGGAATTAAGCACGAATAACAAAATCTTTTGAAATTAAAATTTTGTATTCCCAACATTGAAATTACTTTTTGATAATAAACAGGCAAGTGCACCGCCTAAAAAAACACTTAATTGACAACATCTTTTGTAAGTTGTTGTTTGTTTTTATTTTGTTTTTCTTAACCTACTTACAACTACAGTTAATGTTGAGAGAATTTCAACTAATTGTAGTGGGGAATGTAAGATGAGATAAACCCACTGTTTATTGTTGATGTGTTTTGTTTAAACTTTGATATTGTGACAAGTAGAACTGTTGCTATAAGTCTTATACGCTTAACAGTTTTATTTGGTTTAATATCTTTAGTTTTTCCAAAATCTTTATGGATGAAGTTTCCTGATGATCTGGCCTAAGCAACCAGTGAAATGCGCATAGGAATAGCTTATCCCATCAACAATAAATTTCAAGTGTTTTTATCAATGATAAAAACTGGGAATTAAGCACGAATAACAAAATCTTTTGAAATTAAAATTTTGTATTCCCAACATTGAAATTACTTTTTGATAATAAACAGGCAAGTGCACCGCCTAAAAAAACACTTAATTGACAACATCTTTTGTAAGTTGTTGTTTGTTTTTATTTTGTTTTTCTTAACCTACTTACAACTACAGTTAATGTTGAGAGAATTTCAACTAATTGTAGTGGGGAATGTAAGATGAGATAAACCCACTGTTTATTGTTGATGTGTTTTGTTTAAACTTTGATATTGTGACAAGTAGAACTGTTGCTATAAGTCTTATACGCTTAACAGTTTTATTTGGTTTAATATCTTTAGTTTTTCCAAAATCTTTATGGATGAAGTTTCCTGATGATCTGGCCTAAGCAACCAGTGAAATGCGCATAGGAATAGCTTATCCCATCAACAATAAATTTCAAGTGTTTTTATCAATGATAAAAACTGGGAATTAAGCACGAATAACAAAATCTTTTGAAATTAAAATTTTGTATTCCCAACATTGAAATTACTTTTTGATAATAAACAGGCAAGTGCACCGCCTAAAAAAACACTTAATTGACAACATCTTTTGTAAGTTGTTGTTTGTTTTTATTTTGTTTTTCTTAACCTACTTACAACTACAGTTAATGTTGAGAGAATTTCAACTAATTGTAGTGGGGAATGTAAGATGAGATAAACCCACTGTTTATTGTTGATGTGTTTTGTTTAAACTTTGATATTGTGACA
This sequence comes from Pollenia griseotomentosa, assembly GCA_963931875.1. Classification (NCBI taxonomy): domain Eukaryota; kingdom Metazoa; phylum Arthropoda; class Insecta; order Diptera; family Polleniidae; genus Pollenia; species Pollenia griseotomentosa. The sequence continues at coordinate 16,480,437 of OZ007563.1, read as the reverse complement.
AGTAGAACTGTTGCTATAAGTCTTATACGCTTAACAGTTTTATTTGGTTTAATATCTTTAGTTTTTCCAAAATCTTTATGGATGAAGTTTCCTGATGATCTGGCCTAAGCAACCAGTGAAATGCGCATAGGAATAGCTTATCCCATCAACAATAAATTTCAAGTGTTTTTATCAATGATAAAAACTGGGAATTAAGCACGAATAACAAAATCTTTTGAAATTAAAATTTTGTATTCCCAACATTGAAATTACTTTTTGATAATAAACAGGCAAGTGCACCGCCTAAAAAAACACTTAATTGACAACATCTTTTGTAAGTTGTTGTTTGTTTTTATTTTGTTTTTCTTAACCTACTTACAACTACAGTTAATGTTGAGAGAATTTCAACTAATTGTAGTGGGGAATGTAAGATGAGATAAACCCACTGTTTATTGTTGATGTGTTTTGTTTAAACTTTGATATTGTGACAAGTAGAACTGTTGCTATAAGTCTTATACGCTTAACAGTTTTATTTGGTTTAATATCTTTAGTTTTTCCAAAATCTTTATGGATGAAGTTTCCTGATGATCTGGCCTAAGCAACCAGTGAAATGCGCATAGGAATAGCTTATCCCATCAACAATAAATTTCAAGTGTTTTTATCAATGATAAAAACTGGGAATTAAGCACGAATAACAAAATCTTTTGAAATTAAAATTTTGTATTCCCAACATTGAAATTACTTTTTGATAATAAACAGGCAAGTGCACCGCCTAAAAAAAAAAAACACTTAATTGACAACATCTTTTGTAAGTTGTTGTTTGTTTTTATTTTGTTTTTCTTAACCTACTTACAACTACAGTTAATGTTGAGAGAATTTCAACTAATTGTAGTGGGGAATGTAAGATGAGATAAACCCACTGTTTATTGTTGATGTGTTTTGTTTAAACTTTGATATTGTGACAAGTAGAACTGTTGCTATAAGTCTTATACGCTTAACAGTTTTATTTGGTTTAATATCTTTAGTTTTTCCAAAATCTTTATGGATGAAGTTTCCTGATGATCTGGCCTAAGCAACCAGTGAAATGCGCATAGGAATAGCTTATCCCATCAACAATAAATTTCAAGTGTTTTTATCAATGATAAAAACTGGGAATTAAGCACGAATAACAAAATCTTTTGAAATTAAAATTTTGTATTCCCAACATTGAAATTACTTTTTGATAATAAACAGGCAAGTGCACCGCCTAAAAAAACACTTAATTGACAACATCTTTTGTAAGTTGTTGTTTGTTTTCATTTTGTTTTTCTTAACCTACTTACAACTACAGTTAATGTTGAGAGAATTTCAACTAATTGTAGTGGGGAATGTAAGATGAGATAAACCCACTGTTTATTGTTGATGTGTTTTGTTTAAACTTTGATATTGTGACAAGTAGAACTGTTGCTATAAGTCTTATACGCTTAACAGTTTTATTTGGTTTAATATCTTTAGTTTTTCCAAAATCTTTATGGATGAAGTTTCCTGATGATCTGGCCTAAGCAACCAGTGAAATGCGCATAGGAATAGCTTATCCCATCAACAATAAATTTCAAGTGTTTTTATCAATGATAAAAACTGGGAATTAAGCACGAATAACAAAATCTTTTGAAATTAAAATTTTGTATTCCCAACATTGAAATTACTTTTTGATAATAAACAGGCAAGTGCACCGCCTAAAAAAACACTTAATTGACAACATCTTTTGTAAGTTGTTGTTTGTTTTTATTTTGTTTTTCTTAACCTACTTACAACTACAGTTAATGTTGAGAGAATTTCAACTAATTGTAGTGGGGAATGTAAGATGAGATAAACCCACTGTTTATTGTTGATGTGTTTTGTTTAAACTTTGATATTGTGACAAGTAGAACTGTTGCTATAAGTCTTATACGCTTAACAGTTTTATTTGGTTTAATATCTTTAGTTTTTCCAAAATCTTTATGGATGAAGTTTCCTGATGATCTGGCCTAAGCAACCAGTGAAATGCGCATAGGAATAGCTTATCCCATCAACAATAAATTTCAAGTGTTTTTATCAATGATAAAAACTGGGAATTAAGCACGAATAACAAAATCTTTTGAAATTAAAATTTTGTATTCCCAACATTGAAATTACTTTTTGATAATAAACAGGCAAGTGCACCGCCTAAAAAAAAAAAACACTTAATTGACAACATCTTTTGTAAGTTGTTGTTTGTTTTTATTTTGTTTTTCTTAACCTACTTACAACTACAGTTAATGTTGAGAGAATTTCAACTAATTGTAGTGGGGAATGTAAGATGAGATAAACCCACTGTTTATTGTTGATGTGTTTTGTTTAAACTTTGATATTGTGACAAGTAGAACTGTTGCTATAAGTCTTATACGCTTAACAGTTTTATTTGGTTTAATATCTTTAGTTTTTCCAAAATCTTTATGGATGAAGTTTCCTGATGATCTGGCCTAAGCAACCAGTGAAATGCGCATAGGAATAGCTTATCCCATCAACAATAAATTTCAAGTGTTTTTATCAATGATAAAAACTGGGAATTAAGCACGAATAACAAAATCTTTTGAAATTAAAATTTTGTATTCCCAACATTGAAATTACTTTTTGATAATAAACAGGCAAGTGCACCGCCTAAAAAAACACTTAATTGACAACATCTTTTGTAAGTTGTTGTTTGTTTTTATTTTGTTTTTCTTAACCTACTTACAACTACAGTTAATGTTGAGAGAAATTCAACTAATTGTAGTGGGGAATGTAAGATGAGATAAACCCACTGTTTATTGTTGATGTGTTTTGTTTAAACTTTGATATTGTGACAAGTAGAACTGTTGCTATAAGTCTTATACGCTTAACAGTTTTATTTGGTTTAATATCTTTAGTTTTTCCAAAATCTTTATGGATGAAGTTTCCTGATGATCTGGCCTAAGCAACCAGTGAAATGCGCATAGGAATAGCTTATCCCATCAACAATAAATTTCAAGTGTTTTTATCAATGATAAAAACTGGGAATTAAGCACGAATAACAAAATCTTTTGAAATTAAAATTTTGTATTCCCAACATTGAAATTACTTTTTGATAATTCAATTAATAATTTCTTTTTATTGCTCATAGCCAGGGAAACCAAAAATATGTAATTGCATGTGTTTCCTTCTTCGACCAATGAAGAAAGAAACAATATATTCAGCCATGCCACAGGGTATAATTGCGCTCGGAACCGAAGAACACTTTTTTGTTTATTGATAGAAAGTGTATTTTGATAGCTTTTTGTATTTTTAGATACAGAAAACTCCCGAAAAATTTTTTCGTTATTTTCTGAAGCACCAAAATACGGAATGAATTCCGTTTCCGAACGGAATTGTACTCAGTGACATGGCTGATTAATCCGTTTTATAGCTTTTTACGAATTTTTTTCATCGATTTGTTAGTGTTTATTTTTGCCATTTTACCCTTACACTTTTCTTTAAAACACTCTGTAAAAAAGTTAATAAAAATTTTATTATATTTTAATAAAGTTATAAACAAAAGTGAAAAGAGTAAACTTTTAAGCAAATAAAAATTGTTCAGTTTATTTTGTTTAAATTAAGTTGATATGTTTTGAACTCAAAATAAAAGCCTTATGGTGTTTTCTTTTCAACAAAATATTGTGTCATATTATTTAAAAAATGTAATATGGTTTTCGTTTCTTAAAAATGTTTTGCTCTCTAAAAGGGTAGCATGTTTAATACTAAAACATTCCACCTTACTTATGGCATTGCCTTTTTCGCCCCGCATAAATCGAGAGTGTTGATAGTGCCCTGTAAAATAGGTGACTTCATTTCACGTTTTTATTTTTTTTCAATGGCGACGATTGCCTCAAAGATTGCAATTTTCGCGCAGCGTTGTTGCTTTTTGGAAATTCAAAAAAGTTTGCAAAAAAAGCGAAAATTTACTAACGATTTTAATATTTCAAAGATGCCATAAAACTGATTTAAAGTCCCTAAAACTATAAGGAATTACTAAATTAGCAGAAATTCGGAAAAATTTGCGAACAGCGAAAAGAAAGCAAAGTCTATGCAGTAAAGTACTACACTGAAAGAATTTTCTTCGCAATACCAATGAATTTTGACATTAATCCCATGAAAAATTGCATTAAAAAGGAACCTATGCAGCGCTTCGTTGGATCAATGAAACCTGTCTCATTAAAATGTATTTAATGAAACATTACATTAGATCTATGAATATTATTCATTGGATGAATACTTTCCATAAAGTAAAAAATTTTTTTTCTTATTATATTTTTTTTTATTTTTTTATTTATTTTTGTTTTTTTATTCAATTTTATTTTTTTCTGTCTCTGGCGGGAATCGATCGCGCAACCTCGGCGTTGATAGACTAGCTAGCCTACCGGGGCAGTGTAGTTTTTGGATAAAAAAACTACGCTTTTTACTCAATTAAGAGCGTAAATATGAGATTGAATTGTCCATAACAACAATAACAAAGTTGATTGAAAGTGGATTGAAAGTTTTTGTTTCATTACTATAATGACATTTTTATTGTCATAATGAAAATTTAAATTTATGAAGGCAATTATTGAAATATGTTGCTTTTATAAAAAAATTTTTGATTTCATATATTTAATGGCATATGACATTAGATGTATGAAATAATTAAATCTTACATTTTTTAATTAACAATTAAACATTTTTTAGGGAAACTATAATTTTGTATTAATTTATGAATATATGTAGTTATGTTTGTATATTTTTTTTTTATGTTCCCAATTAAAATTTTTTGTTTAACTTGGACAAACTTATGTTTTCATATATCCAATGAAAATTTTTAACGTAATTACGAAATCCAATGAAGCGATTTTAACGAAAAGACTTCATTATAACTATGAAATTCCATTTAGACAATGAAAATTTTCATTTAACCAATGAAAAAATTTTTATGAAAATGATTCATTAAATATATGAAGCATTTTTCTTTCAGTGTACCCGCTTAACTACCTCATGCTTAAATGCATTCTTATGACACTTAAAATGTATTTACCAAATTTTTATCAAATTATCTAATTTATTGATTAAATTATCTAATTTATTTGTTAAATTTTATAAAAATCGTTTAAGTTGTAAATAATCAGAAAACTTACAGGAAAAATCGCATCTATCGCGAACATGGCGAAATTTCGCGAGAAATTGCAAAATTGGAAATAAAAATACTGGCAAAAATCGCTTCTATCGCGAACATCGCGAAAATTCGCGAAAAATTCCAAAATTTTTAACGAACCCAGAAATTTATTTAAAATCGTTAAATCGGTTAAAAAAATGTCGGAAAATAATAAAAAAAGAAACTTTAAAAACGAGCTAAAATGGTGACAAATAAACTTTTTGTCAGGTGCTAAAAACAGGGCATTCCACATTTTCATAACTTGTGTTTTGTTCTCGTCATATATTAAATAGCATTATTACAGGGCTTGCAAGACATTTTTTACATGCACCTTTTCAGACGGTGTTTTTTTTTTGTTTAAGGCTAGATAACACTATTATACTTTGTATTAATACATGTCAAAAACTCAAGTAATATGACAAAGTGTGATAGTGTGAATGCAATGTGTCACAAAAATGACAAGTATTATAAAAAAGTTTGACATCCCATACGACTTCATCGTTTTTTGAAAAATTTCTAAACAATAATACTTCTCATTGGATCATGGTTGCATTTTATTTCATGTGTGAGTGTTTATACTTTGTGTGATGGTGTGAACACAAACTGTCATGTTAAATTAGATTTTTTGACAGTCGCAACAAAAATCATTAGATTTCTATCTCACAAAGTATTATGGAATACGTAAGACTTGTGAGATAGTGGAATCTAGCCTTTAGCAAAGAAAACTCTTTAAGTATTTTTATAAGGTGTCCCACTTATGCTGTGAGTAGCTGTAGTTATTTTTGATAAAAACCAAGTTAACAACTGATTGGTGACGTAAATAAATTTTTTGTATAACAAATTAAAAAGAAATCCTATATGAAACGTATCTTTACCTGAAGTCGTTAAAGATCTTATCAGTATCATAAATTGGTATCACAGACATTTAATTTAAAAGCTTTTAATAATTTTATTATAAATAATTTGTAAACTACATATTTTTATTGTTTATTAGATAACAATTAACCCTACCTTTTTAAACTATAAAGTGCTAGTGCTTTTATTTCGCCAATAATAAAGATATTGCCATGTATGTAGATCCACAACGTCGCAATTAAGTTGTTTCAATGCCTAAAAAACTCTATCTGCTAAAGTAGTTGTGCTAAATTTCGTTTTACTAACACGGCTCTTGTGCCCGCTACCGTGTTCAAACTCCTTTTTCGTGGATTGTATTTGTATAGGAAATGTTTATAATGCATTTAATTGGCTGGAGCTATAGAAAAAACATGTTTAAATATGGCCATCTCCAACAAAATTATTTTTAAAGAAAAATTTAATTTAATTTAACCATATTATTGTCAGCGACAACCAAATTATGGTTGCCTCCGAACATGTTATGGTTAGTTATAACTAAAATATGTTTTAACACTTATAATAGCATGGTTGGTTTTCAACCGTAGAATGTTGGTCTTAGAAAAGAGGAAAATACTATTGTTAATTTAAAAACAAATTATTGTCATATTTAACCAGGCAACAATAAGATGGCCGTGGCTTCTTGATGGAGGACTAATTTTACCATAATATGTTTGTCGCTGACAATAATATTGTCAAATTAAAAAAAAATATGTTTAAAATTTTCTTTACAAATAGTATTGTTAAAGGCGACCATACTTAAACATGTTTTTTCTCTGCGTGTAGGTAAAATAGTTAAATAGTTTTTAAGCTTTCTATTGTGACTTAATAGATTATAAATTTTATAAGAACCCAGAATAATAATAATACAGCGGTTTTCAAATGGGGCACTCTTTAGGTTCGTGACTAGTGTTTTTCATACGAGATTTCCCGGGATTAAAATCCTGCACATTTTTCGGGAAAAAAATCCAGGAAAATTTGTGCAAGAATTCCCGGGATTTTTTTTAAATTTAATTATGGCAACTTTACTGCTGATATAATTGCAAATAAGTTGTGCCATAAAATAGATCTTAACCGTTAGGCAAAATGATCTTAAGTCAAAACAAGTAAGAGTGCTATATTCGGCTGTGCCGAATCTTATATACCCTTCACCATTGTGCGAGCAGAATACAGAGCAACTAGACAAAACCTAAAAAATTTCTACATAAACATACATATATACAATACATAAAACTTCATTATAAATTTAATTTAAAAAGTTAAAACTGGTAAATATTTTTTTAAATCGTTTCAGAACATAAAAATATTAAAAAAAAATTTTATTTTTGAAAAAACAAGATTCGAACCAGAGACTCAGTTCACAACTCAACACAGTTGAGTTGTTATTATTTTTGATGTTTTAGTTCACCACAATAAAGCAAGTTGTAAACCATAATACCAAAATTTTAAATCAACTACATATTTGAGTTGTGAACCATAATAGGTGGCCTATAATCACCAAAGTAGTTTGTACCATGTATGTGTGTTTGTTTGGTTTCTTTTTATATAGGCACTGTTGTCATACCGTAGATTTATCTTCGCTTTTCATAAGGACCCAGAACTTTATAGGGTATAGGACCTTCGGTGAAGGTTATAAAAAACAAACTTAATTATAAAAAGAGTAATTTTTGGGATTTCAGTATTTTGGTCATAACTCTGCTATTTCTTAACCGATTTGACAGATTTATATACCGACGTATTAAAGAAGAAATTTGCCAGTTATTTTGGTTACAAAACTTGGACTCGGGAAGATCTATGGTTCCCGAAAATGGGTATTTTTCAAAAAAAAATTTATATTTTGGTCATAACTTTTTCGTATCTGAGCCGATTTTCCCGAGTTTTTCAGAAAATATTTTATACATAAGGCGTAACCATAGGTCATATGACAGTCCAAAAAATCGGGTTTTTATACAATTTTTGATATTTTTTGTACGGGCGGTACCACGCCCACTTGTTCAATCCCGCCCACATTTTGTGGGATGCTGTGTGTTGATAACCTTAATATGTGTACCTAATTTGGAAACTTTGGCTCTTGCCGTTCTTAAGATATACAGAAATACAAAAATACAACAACAAGGAATTTTTGGGCAAAATCTGAGGCAGTCGTGGTTTTTTGGTCATATCTCAGCCATTTGTGGACCGATCTTGCTGAATTTCAATAGCAGGAAATGGTAGACTATATGTGACATAAATGTAAAAGAACCTAGTCGCTATCATGTCTGGAGTATCCGGAAAACACATATCAAACGTAAGACGGACAGACGGACGGACATCGTTAAATCAACATCTCTCCTCATAAGGACCCAGAATATATATACTTTATAGGGTCTAAGATCAATATTATAGAAATTACACACGGAATGACAAACTTATATATACCCTTTTCCACCTGTGGTGAAGGGTATAAAAACGCATTTTGGGTTTTTGATTGGCTTTAATTCAATTTTTTTCTTCTTTTGTTTGGTTAAAATCACTTTAGTCTAGCACAACTACTTCTAATCGTAATAATCTGCTATTTAGGAAAAAAGTCTATGAAATACACCAAATAAATATTTTTTAGTTTAACATAACGAAAAACTACAGTTTCTAATAACTAATCGGATTCTAATACTGTAATTTATAAGATACTGTATCTTGTTGTATTAAAAAAGGCACCAAATATATACAAATACAAATATTAAAAAAAGGAATTACAAGTTTTTAAGGAAGTGCTAAGAAAACTGAAAGTGGCTAGATATTATAAAGAAAGGAAACGCGTTTTCTCATTGAAATCTTCTTGATAAAAATTAGAAATCAAACGATTCTGTAAATGCTTATTCTAAAAGAAATCCTATTTTAAAAGAAATATTTTGTAATAATTTATTATCCCAAATGTTATTGTATATTGAAAAAAGATAACCAAAAAATAATTTTGCTATAACTTTCTCAAAAATCCTACAAAATAATTAAAATTTTGCACATGTGTACTTTTGAACATGAATTTCTTAAGGTGTCACTTTTTCCTTTTTGCGGCATTTATAAAAAAGTTGAATGCATTTATAAACGTATTTAATTGATCTCAGGAAATGTGATTTGTTCAAATAAATAAAATTAAATAATATTTTGTATCGATTTGTATTGAGCGCGAATTCCCTTGATGCCGGGAAATTAAAAAAATTAATCCCGATTTCCCGGGAAAAAGCCAATTTAACTGTAGAGTATCCATTATTAAACAATATTATTGCAAATGTATACCTTTGCCTTTGGACAACTCTTATCTACTTTACGACAGCACTTGGAAATTTGGTAATTCTTATCATTTAAGCAGTTAAATATTTATTTACTAACATTTTTAACTTACAATAAGTGGGTTAAATTATTTCAAATGATAAACATAGTTAGTCATTTATAAAATCTACGTCAGTATTTCTTAATGGCATCCAAGTCCGTTTTATGTCATTGTCGTTATGTCGTTGTAACCAGCGTTTTCAATTTTTTATAACCTAAAAAGCGTTATTTTCCTTCTCGAAACGCGCTTGATCACAGTGTGACAAATATATATATATAACCAGGGTATATAAAAACTGCAGTCGAAACCAAAAACTGTCGAGTAAGTTTGGCAGCGACTGTTTACATTTAATGAATCAGAAGTAAAAGCAACAGTTTCTTTTTGGCCAAAGACAAATGAAGAAATGGAAGAAATGTTAGTTTTTCTACTTTGACTGCAGTTATTTAAACGCTGCATACAACCAAAACGAACTATTCTCAAACGCGCTCAATCAAATTTGAATAGATGTTATGGAGATTGATTTTTCGACTTTTTTCAAAAACCCGGTTTTCGAATATTCTGAATAGCTGCTATTTTTTAAAAAACAGATTTCGGTTAAGCTTTTAAAAAATAACCGGTTAACTGGTTTTATTCCGACAAATAAGTTCTTAAAATAAGAAGTTAATTTAAATAAAAACAAAACATTTCACAAAGGTAAGGAACCAACAAAATACAAAGTTATGTTTCTGCTTTGGGTTTGCCAATAAACTACACAAGCATATTTCCTACAAACATTAATTATTAATTTTTGTTTTCAATGAATGCATACGAAGAAAGTGTTGCGGCAATTTTGTTGCTATTTGTTTAAAACGGAGGAGAAATAAAAAACAAGAAAGAAAGTAGAGTCGGTCAAGTACGACCATATGATACGCTACACCACAGTATGTAAAAACCGTTTCACGGACCCACCTGAACAAAATTATGTTATGAGCTTAAGATAAAAAAAAGTTCTTTGTGTCGAATATTATTTATATATCTTCATCTATATGAGATTTTAGGGTGGGGGTTTGTACGGGACCTATGGTTAATTTTGGACCTACCAGGACAACATTTTGTCATGACATAGAAGCTATCGTAGCGGGCCAGAAAATGCATTACATTCTGCTGGTGTCTAATAATTGTAAATTTTTCTGTACATACAATATACTTCATTGCTATCCAAAGGATAGCTAAGGTAAAATGTAACAAGAAAATACAATATAATAGTCTGGTGGTGTATAAAAGTCATTCCAAAAAATTTAAGGAATAGAACTATTACAAAAAATCTTTTTAAAATACATAACTGAAATTTAGCTCAAAGAATAAATTCGAAAAATAAAATGTTGAATATAATATAAAGTAACCTACGAAAGGAAATAATTCCCAGTTTCTATTATTTAATATATATAAAATTGTTACAAACAAAACAGTTGCCTTGAATTATAGTTTCCCTAATTCTTGCATAATCGATTCGGATTAATCGGTCACGGATAATATTTTATTTTAGAAGAAAAGAAGCGATACATCGCGATGTACAAAAGTTTCTCTTCCAAAACCTCGCATGAAATATTTGTAGTGATTTTATTTTTAAACAAAGTTATAAAAACTTGAACTGAATATATTATTAAATATTAAACAAAATTATAGTTTCAGATGTTGTACCTGCCAAAGAGGGGAAAATCGTTGGTGGTTATCAAATAAGCATTAACGATGCAACTTATCAAACATCGCTAAGAGTTAAGACAAGAGAAAAATCACTTGGTTTTGGTCGAGGACATTTTTGTGGTGGATCGGTAGTTAGTCAGCGAGTCATTCTAACAGCAGCACATTGTGTGCAAAAGTAAGATTATTTAGCGAATGAAATAAATAATATCTTATTGCTGTTTTTATTATATATATGTATCAAGTTATAAAGCGCCTGATTTAACAGTGGTGATGGGCAATGCTAACCGTCTGATCGCCGACCCCCAGCAATTACAATACAATGTCCAGCAAATAATTAAGCATCAAGGCTATAACGCCACAAGTTTTATTAATGATATAGCATTACTTTTTATTGATGGCTATATACCATGGAATTGGCCCACTGTTAAAGCCATACAACTGAATACAAAAGAATCTGCAGTTTATAGTATGTGTAAAATTAGTGGCTGGGGTGATATGGGAAATGTACGAAATCTAGATTTTCTTAATAAAATACAGATTTTTATAATTTATTTTTTTCTATTCCAAAAGGGTCAACTATCGGTAAATCTTTGGGGTGCCATTGTTCCTCTTATTTCTTATCAAGAGTGTTACAATAGTTATGGCTGTATACCGAATTCTATGATTTGCGCTGGTTACATTAATATGGGTGGTATTGATGCTTGCCAAGGTGATTCGGGTGGACCTTTTGTTTGTAATGGACTGTTGACGGGCGTAATATCTTGGGGTGAAGGTTGTGCTTTAGCCGATAAGCCGGGTGTTTATACAAATGTAAGTGCATTTAATGATTGGATTGTTAAAGCCAATAATAGTTTAAATTATACTTTATACAATAGTGCTATAAGTTTAAGTTTAAGGAAATATTTAAGTGTTTTATTACTTCTTTGTATATTTTATTTATTGTAATAAAGAAAAATCAATAATTTTATTATTGTATTTTAAAGAAATTGTTTTTTATCAAAGTAAATTTTGGGAATACAAATTTTTTAGTTAATAAGATTTCGTTTGTCGTGCTAAATTGTCGTGTTATTATTATTTCTGAAATTCTTTAACACTTAAGGCTTATATAACAAAGTAAGATGTATTACAACCATTTTTTAACACTTTAAAAAAGTTTAAGTTGGCGTCACTTCCACTTCTCCAATCCCGCACATTTCTTATAGATGCTGTCTGTATATTTGTACAAAATTAAGACAATTTATCACTTACCGTTCTTTAGATATATCTAATTATGCTTTCTTTTTCACTGATGTTGCATATTGATTACCAAGCTATTTGTAACAAATTTGCAAACTTTAGCTCTTTCCGTTCTCCAGATATACAGAAATTTATGTTGTCCATGCATGGGAGATGCAACGCCCACCTGACATCAAAAGGTTTTTCGGGAGTATTATTTGTTCGGAAGGTATGGTAAAATACTAACCGATTCCAATAAAATTTAATAAGATGATTATTGTGATATATTAAGCTTGGACCAAATTTAATTTGAGTTCCAACATAAGAAAGGGATTTATGGGAACAAAGACTTAATTCCGAAAACAGCTTGTATGGGGGCTATGTGAAATTATAGACCGATGTGCAGCATTTTTAGTGGGCTTGGCTCTTGTGACTATTAGAACTCATATACCAAGTTTAATCAAATTATCTGCAAAATTTCCACCTGTTACATGAACAGCCAGCCAGCCGGACGGGCGGATATGGTTATATTGGCTCTGAATCAGAATCTATATACTTAAAGGTGGGCCTAGGATAGCGATAGGCAACCTTTACTAATACATTTTATTCTACATATGCTGTTGTAAAATTCTCTTCAATGTGTGTGCACACTTCGGTGGGTCGAAACAAAGTTGTGCCGCCAGTCACCCCTTTGAATGTAAGATATGTCAATGAAGTTTCTAAAGCAGGCAATTTTTTTTTTTGCCACTCTCTCAAATACAGCGCTTTTTGCTTTTTATATATAGCGCTGCCGTATCAGGTCCGATCAAGCAGTGAAACATTAAATAAGCTTCATACATATCGCTCATTTGTTGCAAGACCGGCATAACTCAAAAATTTAAATTTCGGTGTAAGAGATGCAGTATGGTTCGCTTTGTTTTTCTTTATATTGTGTATTAAATTCATCTTTATATCTTTTATACTTTCCCAGTTTGAAGAGAATGTGTCTTCTTTTTTTCTAAGTAGTTAGAGCAAATCAAAAACTTTAAATGCGTTTATCTCGAAATGGATTTTTTTTGAGTTATGCCGGTCTTGCAGCAAATGAGCGATATGTGAATAAATAGATAGGCCGATGCGCTTTGCTGCCCCTATTTAAATAAAATTAATAAAAAATGTTTAAAACAGATCTCGTGCATTGAAAACGAAGCATAGAAAGATAAAAGATATAAAAAATTAATATTTTTCAATATTTTAGCAATTTTGAGGCATTAATTGAAGCTTTTTTAGGGTTAGTTTGTTTTACACTGTAAGCTACAATTGTGCCCAATTGGTTTTAGAGTTATAGCCAAAATAAACATTAGGCCATAAATTCCGAACAAGCAAAACCCAAATGGATGCGAAAACGTAATAGACAACGACAAACGAAATGGAGCCATAATTGCCAATTATTAAGTGTTCCAATATGATTGGAAATCACAGCGTGTGCACCATAACAAACGACTTAGAAAAAAATACGCAAATTAAGAATAAATTATAAAGGTACCCATACATTTGCAATACTATTGAGTTCTTTTTGCTGTTATTATTGTCGTTTTGCTCCACATTATTCAATTAGTTATGTAATATAATTTATAAATATTGCAGTATATGTCAAAATTATATTATTATAATGTAGACAGAATGTTTTTGTACATATTTATTGCCGGAAACTTATGTTGCAATAATTGTCACCCCAGGTCTACATCAAAGATAAATATCTCAGCAATTTGGCCATAAAGTTGGCAGAATAATAGAGCAATATTTCTTTTTGCTCAGCTTATGTTAAAGGCATGGGAAAACGTATTTATGTTAACTCAAAATTTGAAAAAAAAATCAAGAAAGAAGGTGCAGTGCAAAAACTGACGCTGTCTTTCTAAAATTATTTTTATTAATAATGGGTTTTTTTTTCAGTGGTATAGAACTTCGAATTGAAATAAAACACAAGAAAATCGTTTTAATGACCATCAATTTGGCTTTATTGGAAGGATAATTTTATGCCATTAATGTTTAAATATGATTTCAGGCATGTGGCCGCCGCGGCTGGCACGAATAAAGCCAATTCTACAGGTCCAATTTTCAACCACTTTTTCGAGCATATGGGGCCGTATGTTGGCAATAACGCCACGAATGTTGGCTTCCAATTCCCCTAACGTTTCTGGTTTGTTGGCATAGACGAGCGACTTCACATATCCCCAACCAAAATAATCCAATGGTTTCAAATCACACGATCTTGGTGGCCATTGACAGGTCCATTCCGCGAAATTATGCGCTCATCGAATGTTTCCTTCAATAAATCGATTGTGGCGTGCGCTGTGTGGCATGTAGCGCCGTCTTCTTGGAACCACAACTCATCCACATTCATGCCATCCAATTCGAGAACAAAATAGTCGGTTATCATGGCTCTATACCGGTCTCCATTAACGGTAACTGCCTCTCCAGCATTATTTCGGAAGAAGTATGGCCCAATGACTCCACCAGCCCATAGAGCACACCAAACAGTCAGTTTTTGTGGATGTAATGGCGTCTCAAGGGTCTCATGTGGATTCTCTTCACTCCAAATGCGGCAATTTTGCTTGTTGACGTAGCCATTCAACCAAAAATGAGCCTCATCACTGAACAAAATTTTGCGATGAAAATCAGCATCGAGATCAATCTCATTTTCGGCCCATACACCAAGCGTTGTTCTTTTGTCAACCTGTTCATGATGAAATGGCAAACCAAACTGAACATAAACGACATTAGAGTTGCCAGATTTAACCAGAAAATGCCAGTTTTATCTCTATTCGAAAAACAAACCTGTAAAAAAAACACCCATTATAAATTCTGTCGTATTCGACTTTATTATAAAAATGCATATAAATTTGTTAAAGATTGAGGTCTTCTTTTTTATAAAAAAGTTAATTTTATTAAATTTATTTTTTTTTTGCTAAAGTAAAATTTATATTTTTGACAATTATTGCTAACATAAAACGTCAAATTTGGTTAACAATTGAAAAAGAAAAAAATAGAAGCAAATTGTGTGGGAAAGAGATTAAGTTTGTGAAATGGTAGCAAATTATAATGGAAGTAAAAGAATTAAAAAATTAAAATTATTTTTTTTTTAAATTTAATAAAATTAACATTTTTCTATAAAAAAAGACCTCAAGCCTAAACAAATAAAAATACATGTTAATAATTTTTTTTTAATCTTTCACACGAATAAGAAAAAATTTATATTAATAAAAAAATTTTTTTTTTTAAATTATGAGTAACAATAAATACGTTTTCCCATCCCTTTAACATAAGCTGAGCAATAAAAAATATTATTCTGTTATTTTGCCGACATTATTGCCAAATTGCTGAGATATTTATCTTTGGTGTAGACCTGTAAGAAACAAATACAGTAGAATCTCACAAATTAGAAACACTTTGTGCACCGGGCAGTTCGAATTTCTGAAAAGTTCGAATTTCTGGACATTTTTTTTTGGCAGAAAATGATAAAATTATAATGAAATAGTAATGGATAATGACTAGTTGTGTAAGCTTTATTTTAACTCAAAACAGTTTTTATTTTATAACATTTAATTATACATTTTTTTTTAATCTTTCACACGTATGAACGCTTCACTTTGACCTTCAGTTATCAACTGACCCAAATTTGTACAAGCATATCAAATTTCATACGCATATGACCGAAGAACCCCCTGTTCTAAATTTAGAGCGTTTAATTTGGTTTTTCGCCTATTAAGTTCAAAATCATAAAAAAAATTTTCCTAGTATGTAGAAATAAAAACAAAAAAAAAAAAAAAAAAAAAATCACTTCCAGAAATTAGAACCACAGGTTCCTAATTTCAGAACGTCCAATACATTGAAATGGCCGGTTCTAATTTCTGGACTGTTCGAATTTGTGACGGTTCGAATTTGTGAGATTCTACTGTATATGGCCCAATTTTTATTAAATACATGAAAAAGTAAACAAAGCCAACGCGCACATGTGCGTATTGTACAAGGTTGCCAACAGATTAAGTATTTCTTTCTGCCCAATATAAATTAAAAGACATTTTATTTTATCCAAAATATTTACCACCTACTAATATGTTATACACAAACCGCCAATTTTATTTACAGTATCCATCCTTCCAAGCAATTGGTAGCAAGGTATATTAACACAAGGTAGACTCGTTGGCCCATATGTTTGTCAGCTGTTTACCCCAGTTGGAACCCAGACGTCAAATTACGTGTATATGAGCCAAAATTTGTACATGTGTGCGTTAAATTGTTTTTGTTTTATATAAAGACAATTTTGACAACTAGGTTCTTTTTACAGAGCAGCATGTCTGCACTCCCAAATGAGTCTACCTTGTCTTAATGTATCTTCTTCGATTGTCTACGAAATTTACAGCCTGTATGTCGTTTCGAACGTTAACTTTCGCATAGAAAATTAAAAGAGTTGTCCAGATAATTGTAACAGTTATACATTTACAGCAATAGTACAAAGGAACATTGCCCATATATTATTGACTTTTCGCAAAGATTTGCAATTAAAAAGTTAATACCAAGTACAAAAATAATTTGCCTAAGTTATGATAGTTTTTATTAAAATTGCAATGTGATCGGTGGTGCTTGAGTGTAAAATAAATATTTAAAAATAAAATAGTTATATTGTACTCAAAGTTAGGACCCCGCTGGAACCAAAAGTTTCCGAAAACCGTTCTTGTACACGAAAGCTTGAAAAAAAAGTGCACAAAACAGCCCAAACTCATTCTTTGGGTAGGTTGGGTAATTGAAGGAATAATACTATTAAAGTATAAAAGCTTTTGAGGATTGTAATTTGACTTAGAATACACATTCGAATAATATGAAAATTTATATATTTATTTTTTTAGAGCCAATAAAAGTGAACTAAAAAATGTCTTTTTTAAAACTTTTCACTGATTTTTTTAACTGTTCGTTAATTCAATGACTTTAATAATTTTTGTTAAAAATAAGTGTTTTTATTTTATTTTTCTAGTGAAAATCAACGTTATCAGGGAAAAAATTTATAAAATAAGTTTTATAATGAATTAACAAAATATGCTAGTTATAATATGATGAAATTTTTAAAAGTTTAGTGTTTTACCAAACTTGCAATAGTCTGTAAATTCCTTCAAAAAAATTTGTCCCTATTAGGTTTTTAACTTTAAAACAGCAACAATTATTTTGATTAAATGTACTGTAGATATTTGATTATTTGTAAAACTTTTAGCAAATTTATTTTTTATTTTACTCAGATTTGCCTAACAAAAACAAACAAAGATAAACCGTAAAATGACCCACTTTTTATTAAAAAGAACAATAAGAAACAATTTAACTTCAAAAGTGTTCTTTTTAGAGCCAAAAGCGGTACTACTTAATTCAATTGATATTCAACTACCAAAGAGCTCTAATTCGTCACAAAATATAGAAACTAAGTAGATTCTTAATGTAAATACAGTAGAATCTCACAAATTAGAACCACTTTGTGCAAAGGGCACTTCGATTTTCTGAAAAGTTCGAATTTCTGGACATTTTTTTTTACAGAAAATGATAAAATTATAATGAAATAGTGATAGATAATGAGAAGTTGTGTAAGCTTTATTTAAACTCAAAACAGTTTTTATTTAATAACATTTAATTAATTGAACATATTAAATTCATAGAAAAACTTTAAAAAAGTTTTTTAATTATTAGGTACTTATTTCATACTTGATTGTTTTTTTTTTTTTTTGATTTATTTAAACTAATCGATTTCCACTTACGCCTTCATTAAGTCTTTTTAATATTTTAACCTTAGAATGTAAAGATAAGTTATTTTTTTTATCTTTACCACGAATGAACACTTCACTCAAATTTCAATTTCATACGCATATGACCGAATTGTACACACCACCAATAACTCGGCAATTCCCCGTTTTATTTTTACTTTAATGAACGAAAAAAGTAATTTGTAGTGAAAATACAAAAAAAAACTAAAAAAAAATTCCAGATATTAGAAAAATTCCAGAAAAATCATAAAAACAAATTTTCCTAGTAGAAATAAAAACAAAAAAAAAAAAAAAAAACACTTCCAGAAATTAGAACCTGAGCGTCCAATACATTGAAATGGCCGGTTCTAATTTCTGGACGGTTCGAATTTGTGAGATTCTACTGTATTACAAAAGTGGAACACTTCTTCCCGAATGATGTTACATCAATAAGAATTGAATAGCAAAAGCGATAAATTTTTGCTAAATGGGGAAACTATTTAGATAATTTTTCGATCGAAATTGTTTGCAGGGATTATTGGACAATAATATTGCAAATGTATGGGTGCCTTAAAAAAACGTTATCCCTACAAACTAAGGAATCGCAAGTTAAAAAAAAACTAATTTAAATGTTTTAATCATTTCTAAATTTTATTTGCACAATAACTACACAATTAATGTTTAACTGCCATCCAAAAAATTGAGCAAATAATTACAAGGTAATTACAGTGAAATTTACCTGTAGAACTTCCATTATTAGCAGCGCCATTAAGATTGCTAGCAACTGTAAAATTAAGATCTAATTTGTAATTTTTGTTGGATAAACCTGCTTGATTTGAAATCCAATCATAGTAGTACGCTACATTGGTATAAACACCAGGATATCCCGGCATAGCGCAACCCAATCCAAATGATACAATGCCAACAAGTTTACTATTACAAACTAAAGGACCACCTGAATCACCAGTACAAGCATCACTTTCGCCACTCATATAGCCAGCACACAACATTCCGTCTAATAAGGTTTCAGAGCCATAGTTAACGGAACACACTGTTTTATTTAGAATGGGTACTTCGACCATCATTAGATTCCTTGTATAGATTTGCTGTTAAAAAAGTGAAATTTTCATCAATTCAAAGGGATGTTATCGTGTATTTCGATTTAATAAATTTTTTTACTCACCTTTTCTGTTAAACCCCAACCGGTAACTAGGCACATTTCACCATCGGTGATATTAAAATTCTTATTTAATTCAATCAACTCTGCTCCGGTAAAATTTTCTGGTATTGATTGATTTAAGAACATTATGGCCAAATCGTCTTGAAAAGTTCCAGTGTTAAAATGTGTTCCGATTACTATTTTACTCACACTTAACTTCAGCGAATTGGCATTATTTAAACTACGATCCAAGTTTCCCATTACCACGGAAAATTTACTGGCCGGATAAAAGCTTTTATTACTCGAACTATACGTAAAATTTTGTTATAATTAAGAAACACTTTTAAAAACTTTTATATATCCAAACTTACTTCCATATGCAATGGGCCGATGTCAGAACAGCATTGCGTGTTATTATGCTACCGCCGCACAAGTGTCCCACACCGAAAAAATATCGATCGATTTCTTCTAAACGTATGGAAACCTGGTAACGCGTACTATTCCATTTCACTTCTTGTCCATTTATAATACGTGCCTGAAGATTGGCATCAATGCCCTGACATAGGAAATTCAACCACAAAAACAGACTTAATTTTGCAATCAGGTTCCTTTGGAAGATCATATTTCCGCGATTCATAACTTAAACTAAACGAGTGATTGACAGTTTTTCGTTGCACTTGAGCTGTTGTTTTATTGCACTTATTAGATGCATATTTGATGGTTTGTATAGAATGGGATATTTTTTTGTATTTAAAGTGTTTTACAGTTTTGATATTAATTAAATAATATTTTATTGATAAGATAATGATGACGAATCTTAAGATTCATTAGAATTTCTTAATTAAAATTAAATATTTTCAAAAGGGTAAAAGTTGTTTTTTTTTGTTAAATTAATTAATTACCTAGTAGGAAATTTATAGTTTTGATATTCTTTCTGATAAGTAGGTTTAATGTTTGATAGCCTTTAACAATATAGTAAAAGCACATAACCTTGAAGTCTTATTCATAATTTCAAAGGGCAAAGGTATGCCGACATCAAATGAGCTTTACATTAATAGATCGTTTTTTTTAAATGTCAAACGAATAAATAAATGCATAACGACAAATTCAGAACTGTTGACCGAGTTTGGACCAGTACTTCATTTACATATATTAGAATAACTTGACAACAATATTATTTTAAAGCTGTGCTTACATTGGTTTTTAATTTGCCCAGTAGTTTCAGAGATATCGTTTAAGTTAAAAAAAACAAATTTTTAAAACAAATGAAATTTTTGTTCTCCCAAATTAAGGTAATTTCAGATAGACTGCCCAGTCTGGATAGTTCCTCCTTACACTGGTTGACGAGAATGGACTTTGTTTTATGTGACTTCAGTGACATCAGAGCCGCCAGGATATCGACGAAAATGCCAATTTTGCCGCTGATGTTCCTACTGACCGTACGTTCCGTTCTTGCCCTCCAACATCCCGATGCAAAGAGCCTAACCGCGCTGTTGACGGATATGGTCATGAGGTGTATTTCCATTGGAACAAGGTGCAGTATAGTATTCAGAGCCTCTGAAGGACTAGTGCGTAGAGCGCCTGTTATTCCAATACAGGCTGATCTTTTTACTCTGCCCAGCTAGTCAACAACGTATTTCTTGCCCGTCGCGGTCCACCATACCATAGATCCATATGTAAGAATGGGCCGTACTATTGCCGTATATAGCCATTTGACCAGTCTAGGATTAAGGGCCCACCTGGCGCCAAACATTCTACGGCAGGCATAGTAAGCCACCGTAGCCTTCCTAACCCTGTGTTGAGTATTCAATTTCCATGATAATTTTGAGTCCATGATATTTCGCGTGATCCGACAGGGGAAGTTCAAAACCCTGCAGCCGTGGTAGCCCGAAAGCCGGAATTTTCGTCCTTCTGGTGAACAGTACCAGTTCCGTTTTGTTCGGGTTCACTCCCAATCGCCCCCAAAGCACTGAACATAATGTCACTCATCACATCCAGAAACGCGCCCGATACCAATAACACCACGTCGTCCGCGTAGGCTACCGTCTTGATGCCCCTGTTATACAGGGCAGTAAGAATCGAGTTAACGACAATGAGCCAGAGGAGAGGAGAGATCACCCAACCTTCGGGTGTACCCATTCTAACATTCTTTGACCTCACGCTGTTACCAAGACATGAAATAATGGTCCTTGTCCTCAACATGCTCACTAACCATCTAATGATGGCTGAAATTTACAGAAGAATTTTTTTTTAGCTACTAGACGGAATGTATTAATTTTGCAGTGATAAGCCTACTGTAATATTTTTACCATTACGTCCTTTGGGAGCATATGGCTTCCACAAAGCATCTCCATCACGTTCTTGGAGTATGGATCCATTCAGTTTTGCTATTTTGCCTTCTATTAGTTTCGTGAATCGGTTGTTGTTCCAGCTAAGTAGATGGTTGGTCTGCAATAGCAGGTCCGAGGATAATGGGCCTGCTATCTGTCGTTGCATAAAAAAAGCCCTCCGCGTATTTGCTAACCTTTGAATCCTACCTTTTTTCCCTGAGGATGTGGCGGCTCCCTGAACTTTGCCATGATGATATCCTTTTTACCAGAGTACTTCTTGGATGGATTGTTTTAGAGGGGGTTAAACCCACTTAATTTTTAAAACTCGAAAACTATGATGAACCTTTTTCGTCCTCTGCCAGGGATTGAACCTGGGGGTTACTCTCTGTAGCGATACGAAAAAAAATTGTGGCAAATCTAGTGATTGGTACTCCTTAATGAGTTTGCGCGTTTGTCCTTCACATCTTTTTATTTTTTTGGTTTTCGCAAATTATCAGTTTTTATATTCTTTAAATTTTAAATTTCAAATCAAACATTACATTGCTGCCAATCTACGCCATCTTTAATTTTAATTAAAAAATTTAATATACCTGTACAAACATATTATATGTAATAACATTGTTACGTTTTATTGTTTCATTTTATTTAAAAAAATTAGTAAGAAAAAAAAATTCAATTAAAACAAAAAATTCAATTAGAACAAAAACAAAAGGGAAGAATACAAACAAACCATATGAAATCTAAAAAAAGTAAATTACGAAAAATGTAAATGGAAGTAAATAAGTCATGGAAGTACCAACCTTAAAGTTTGAATTGCACCCCAAAAGTAGCAACTTTAACTAGAAATGTTTAAGGTTTGAGCCAGTAATCATGAGATATGGACATCAGGAGCACTCTCTGTTTTATGTGCTCTCCTGTCAATCTGCTTCTTGTATCCGGCACTGCTTCTTATAATGCCAATCATTTTAGATCTTCATATTAGTTTAATGCTATGTTCACATTTGGCTTCTTATGCTAAGTTCACACTTAGGTTTTTAAACGCGTTTAAGCAAAATGTTGATTTAGCTAATCAAAGCCGTTCACATTACATTTGAGATGATTAAGATGACAGATGATTAAGAAAAAAAAACCACAACAAACACACAAAAAAACAACAAACAAATTTATATTTCTTTAAAGCATTAAAAATGGATAAAAATACTTTTATAAAGTTATCAGAAGATTATTTTAATCATTTAAATGATGAAATTGTGAAAATTTATGAATTATTTAAGGAAAAAAATAAAAACATTAAGCAGAAATCTTGGCCGGTTGTACACGATCATGTTGGCGATTCTACATTTGAGGTATGTTCAGTGGATTCTATGTGATTTATGAAGTGATTTAGTTGTAATCATGTCAGTTTGAAGTGATTAACAAATCACTTCAATGTATGGGTAATCATCTCGATTTTGAAGTGATGAGAGCTTAATCACGTTCGAACTGCTTAAACGCGTTTAAAAAGCCAAATGTGAACATACTATTAGCTACTTAAACATCAACTTCAAAAAAATTGCTTCCGTATTTATATGTATACAAGATTAGTTTTTGTAGGTCTGATTTAAATTTTGGTAATTTAATTCTCATAATCCATTTAAAGCGAAGTATTTTTAATGATAATTTTTAAATTAAACTCAGGATTGGATTTCGAGTTTAACACATAGCAAAATAAGATATTTCTATGTATTCCACTTATAGTGTGAGCAGCTGTGTATTTATGCTGAGAATGTTAAAGAGTGTGACCGAAGATTAAATATCCAATTATGTTTAACTAATTTCTTTTGTTTGAAATTCTAAATATCAGATTTAACTCGATTCTTCAAAATTTTTAGCGATTCCAATACAGTTTACACAAATACACCTCATCACAAAATTTCAATACTATAGTATCAAAAAAACGGGTTTACAAACAATTTTACATTATATACATACACTTTATTTTTAACTTCTCCTAGAAAGTTGCAACTATGTGTGTTAGGGCATTTCTACATGAGGCCAACGATATGTCGTATTAGTTTAGCATTTAAGACTCAAATCCCAAAACGTCGCTTAAGTTAAAATATTTATAAAATTTCTCATAATTTCACTTGGATCCTCGTAAAAAACAAAATATTTTTTGAATAAATTAAAATCCAATTAATTCCAAGCAATACGTACTTTTTTGGATTGTGGGATTTTTTAAAAAGTTTTTATCAGTTAAAGAAATCAGTACGAAAATTCGTTTATGATCACGTTATCAGTAAAAGGGAAATAATTTAGCAAAAGTGGTTATTCCAATTAGATATATAGCCTAAAGAAAAACAACAATATCAATAACACAAAAGAATCAGCCATAAATAAAACGAGCCAAGGAGTTTCTTCAGATTAGATTATAAGTACAATATGGATGTTAAAAATTGAAAATATTAGAATGTTTCTCTAACAATACAATAAATAGTATTTCGAGTACGCATATCTGATTTGATTGGGTAAAACTAAAATCAATAGATACGCAAAATATAATTTTTAAAAAATTTTTTTTTTAATTGTAGTTGTTTAAATATATAAATAACGATTAAATATTTCTTCACTTAATAGCAACGTTTATTAGTCGTCAAACCTTTAAGCGAGCAACAGGCTCACTCACAATCACAACGTGTTTAAAACGATTAGAGAAGGAAAATTGTTAACCAATATGCTAAAACAAAATTTAACACTTATATTATGTTTTAGTATTGCTGTACTATTACAAGTTAGTGACACAAGTGAGTGTTTAGTAAATAATTAAATTGTTAAAGATTTTAATTAAAAAATTTTCCAGAGGCTGATACTTCAAAGTTTAATCTTATGAAAAGTGTCAAGCCCCAAGATCCCAGAATTATTAACGGCACTGAAGCCAGTTGGAATGCTACAAGACATCAGGTGTCGATAAGAAAGCGTTTAAATGATGGCTATTTTTTTGGCACTGGACATGTATGCGGTGGTTCCTTGATTTCGAAAAATGTGGTTTTATGTGCAGCCCATTGTTTTGTGAAGTAAGTTTAAAAATAACTTTAACTCCTAGTGAGTATGAAACGTTTTTGATAATCCTGAAATCTAGGATCTATCCGATGAGTTTAAGCTTGTTTAAAAAATTTAAAATAATCTATGCGACATTTTACGGAACAAACATTTAGAGCTACCTTTTTTTACTCTTCACCAAAGGTAAAAGGGTATGTCGTTACCTGAAACGCAAAAGGCCCTATCTAGCATTTTAAAAATTTTACAGGAGAAGCCAGAAAACTATTTAAAATGATAAATTATGAATTATCTTAAACTGTTTATAACACTACGTGACAGTTTTTTGACCAAGTGAATCTGACATATGAAGTCAGAATTGTCAAAAGTAGAACAGTTTTTGAGATATTCCAAACTAAACATTATTTGTGTTTTTATAAAAGATAATGTGACTTAAATGCAAATATCTTCAGAAATTTTCAACGGATTATGTATTCCTTTCTTTTTAGTAAAAGGTTGTAAAATTTCTAAAATAACACAGGGTCGTTTGTGAAGATGAGTCAATAAATGGCAGAGTTATAGTGCACAAAATTTCAAACTTCATTATAAATTTGGTGATTTTTTGCAATTTTGTTCTCTTCAAGTTATTTTTTTAAACTATTAGCATTAGCCTACTTCAAAACGAACATTTTGTGCTCAATAGGATCCAGATCGGTGCAGAAATGACAAAGTTACAGAAGATTAATTGAATAAACTCACTTTTCGATTTGTATAAAATCAAAGAAAAACACAACAAATAAATATACGGCTGTAGGAAATATCGCCCAAAGAAAAATGGCCCAAAAAAAAAAAAATGACAAATCGCCCAAATGAAGAATCGCCCAAAAGAACATGAAAAATGACCCAAAAAGTTATATATGAAATTTTGCCCAACAAAAACGAAAAAGGGCCCAAAAAAAAAAAATGAAAAATTACCCAAAAAGCAAAAACGAATTTTTCCAAAAAAAAAAAAATAAAAATTACCCAATTTGCAAAAAAGTGTTTATTATTCATATAAATTTAGATACATACAAGTGTAAGTTTTATGTAAAAAATTGCATTGTATCTTCAACAGCAGCTCGGCAGTAAGGACAGTAATACCGGCTGCGCTAACTTCGCTAAGCTTCTCTGCATAGACGGCCTTCGGCCGGGCGCAAGGATTTTCTCCTCTATGGTAGCACAAGTACCGGTTTCGCTAAGTAAAGCTTCTAAAATCTGCCTTGTTTTCGAACGAAGGCCATATACGCAGAGAATCTTTAGTTAGCGAAGCCGGTGTTTGTTATACCATAGAGGAGAAAATCCTTGCGCCCGGCCGAAGGCCGGCTATACAGAGAAGCTTTAGTTAGCGAAGCCGGTGTTTGTTATACCATAGAGGAGAAAATCCTTGCGCCCGGCCGAAGGCCGGCTGCGCAGAGAAGCTTAGCGAAGTTAGCGCAGCCGGTATATATTATATCCTTGAGGAGAAAATCCTTGCGCCCAAAAGTGTTTTCGTTATATATTTAATATAAACACCCAGAGAAAAAACAACAAAATAATTTTTAAATAAATTACAATTATATTAAATAAAGATGGCCCAAAAAAATGGGCTATTTTTCATATAATATTTTTGGGTGATTTTTCATAACGAAAAATCACCCAATTTAAAAAACGAAAAATCACCCAATAATAACGAAAAAAAACCCAAAAATTTTGGGTCACTTTTCATATGAATTTAAGCCCAATTTTACATGGAATTTTTTTGGGCGATTTTTCATTTTTTTTTTTTGGCCATTTTTCTTTGAGCGATATTTCCTACAGCCTAAATATACAAAGCTAAATTTTTAGTAAAAATAAATATTAATAATAGCTTAAAACTATTGAATTTCTATGTGGTTTAATTCATAAATCTTCTGTAACTTTGTAATTTTTTTGGTCATCTATGTTTTGTTGGGCGCAAAATGTTCATTTTAAAATAATCTAATGTCGCATGCAATAAAACATTAGCAGCCGTATTCATAACAAAAAGTTAGCCACAGTTTGTACACTAAGTACAACGAGCTGCTAACTAGAATGCTGATTAAGCTTAGCAGCTTCTTAGCACAGAGTTAATTCATAACAAACTTTTCTCCATCTGCTAACTTTTAATAAATCAACTCTGAATTTTAGTGATGCCATATTATATTACTTAAAAATGCAACACGTTTTGCATTAATCACCGCTGACTGGTTTTGGAGTTTTTTTTGCTTTTGCCTCCACATATTAAAATTATAAAAAATTTTTAAAATTAAAATAAATTAAAAAAAAGATAGTAAATTTAAAAAAAAAAAAACAAAAAAAATTGTTTAACATTAAACGGCTGTTTTTCAAAATTGACTAACGTTTGGCAGCTCGTAAACAAGAGTTATCAAATAGTTAGCCAGAGTTTGGTAAGTGTATTATAAATAAACTTTGCGTGAACTTCATGCCAAATTTTCATTATGAATACGGCTGTAGGATCTTTTAATCATTAGTTAAAAAAAAGAAATAACTTAAAAAGAGCAAAATTAAGCAAAATCATCAAATTTTTTACAAAGTTTGAAATTTTGTCCACTATAACTCTGTCATTTGTTGACTAATCTTCACAAACGACCCATGGTTATTTTAGTAATTTTTTTATCTTTTTGAAGATATTTGCATTTAAGTCACATCATCTTTTTTAAAAACACAAATAACGGTTATTTTGGGATATCTCAAAAACTGTTCTTCTTTCGACAATTCTTCGTATTCGGATTTAGCGGATAATTTTACATAAAGATTAGGTGTCACGACTTTGTTGGAAATTTCTGACACAGTGTAATTTATTTTAATTATATTATTTTTGTGAATTTTATTATTTGTTTTGAAAATTGACAATATTATGCAAACTGCTAGTTAGGTCTTTTAGCGTTTATCATATCGCTCATTTGCTGCAAGACCGGCATAACTCAAAAAATGAAATTTTGGAGTTAGAGATGCAGAATTGTTCGCTTTGTTTTTCTTTATATTGTGTATTAAATTCATCTTTATATCTTTTATACTTTCCCAGTTTGAAGAGAATGTGTCTTCTTTTTTTCTAAGTAGTTAGAGCAAATCAAAAACTTTAAATGCGTTTATCTCGAAATGGATTTTTTTGAGTTATGCCGGTCTTGCAGCAAATGAGCGATATAATCTTTTGTAAAATCGCTTATTTTAGTCAAAAGATTTAAAAATTTTCAGTTGAGATTTGTGAGATTTGTGTTTTGAACACGCTTAATCAAATTTTGTTTCTTTTAAACAACAAAAGACTTACGTCCCCTGAAGCTTCAAATATATTGAATTTAACAGTATAATGTTTTATTACAATTTAGCTACACCCATTGGTATTATAAAATACCATAATTATTTACTATTTTTAAACATTTTATGATTAATTTAACAAATTTTGTGTTTGAAAGTAACACAATTATGCTTGTTTTATTCTCTACAACAGTGCCCATGTTCTGTAACTCTCGTGTCGAGAAACTTTTCGATTGAAATGTGTGAAATAGAACAAAAATGCCGTATATTGAAACAAACAGCTGTTTTTCTCACTAAACTGTGTCTGTAACTTTTTTTGGCGAGTACAAGCTGTCACGCAAGGAAATTACTCGCCAATTTACAGAAAAAGTGTGAGAAAAGTTCCCGTGTTGGACTGTCAAAAAAACTCACGAATAAAAATGGGGCGAGAAAAAAATTTTAACACTAAAAAACAAAAAAGAATAATAATAATAAAATTATGTTCTTGGCCCTTTTTTTATTGTTTAATTATTTTATTTTACCATTTTTATAAAATATACGAATTTTTTCAAAGCTCGTTTACAAACAACAAACATTAGAGTCGCACTTTACATTATTTGGCATGGCCGACGGTTGTATTTTCGCCGCCGTCGTTGAAAATTTTTCAATTTTAGTAAATTTTGGTCGCCGTTAACTATATATGTGACTGGCGTCCTCAACGTCTGCAATGTCACATCGGCTTCGAGTGCAATGTTATGACTTTTATAACGTAACGACGTAATCTCTTTTGATAGTTTTCGACATAAGTTACAGACACACTTTTTTCTCACTTTTCGAGAAACGATGGAATATTTTGTTTCACATCTTTTCGATGCGAGAAGTTCTCACTAAAGTTACAGAACATGGGTACAGTTGAATGCTTTTTAATCACTTCCTTGGTGTAATTGTTGATTTAAATACATGAATGTTACGAATTTGCAAAAATCAGTAAAACAGAAAAAGTGCTGATGAAGATAGTCGCGGACTATAAAATGAATTAAATGCAATTTTTTATTTAACTGTCAACACAAAAAGCACATTGAAAAATGTCTGAAATAATAAACCAAAGTACGGTAAATATTGATCATACTACTGTTAGTTAATGTTGACCATAATATGGTTAATTTTTACAAAGTTAATGTTTATTTTGACCATATGGTTAATAACGACCAATTTATGCTTAACTTAAACCAAGTTACGGTTAATTTCGACAAAACTATGGTAAATTTTAACCATATTTTGGTCATATTCAATCATAATATAGTTAGAAACATTCACTAGCTTTGTTAAAATCCAAAATAGTATGTTGCTTAGTCATCGTTCAGACTTTCAATTTTCGTTGCAGCAATTTTTGAGTTTATAGGTATATAGGGAGCTGAGAAGATTGGGGAGGGGTACTCAGTTTCTTTTACTCTGCAATTCGGATTTGTTTCGTATCTGCCTGTTTTTAGATAACGTAAACAAGTGAGTAAGTGAGAAATTATATTGAAAACAACAATAAAAAGATAATTTGTTTTTGTTTACAATATAATTTCTCACGCACTCACTTGTTTACGTTTTCTAAAAACAGGCAGTAAATCCCGCACTTTTTAACTTGTGTGACTTTAATACCCCCTCGTTACAACTATTTAAACTCAAGCAGATTTTTCTTCATCAATGCCATAAAGCTTTGGAACTCGTTGCCCTCAAATATAAAACTAATTGTTGACAGACAGAGATTCAAGAAAACTGTTATGGATTATGTTTCACTAAATGGCTAGCCTTTAACTCCATCTTTCTCTTTATTATTATATATTTTTTTTTTCTTCCTCTTTTTTATAACTGCTTAGTAAAATTTTTTTTTAGTATGTACCATTTAATTTTGCTCTAATTTTTATTTTCTTTTGGTTTTATTACTTATTGTTTTGTTCAAAACTTGATTTTATAATTATATTATTATTACTCTTGTTATTATTACTACTATTATTATTATTATTACTTTTATAATTATTATTATTATTACTATTGGTGTTCATTATGTAATCCTCTGGACTATAAAAGAATTTAATTCTTAATGTCCTTATAGCTGAAATAAATAAATAAATAAATAAAATAAATAAAATAATAAAAAAAAAAAAAAAAAAAAAAAAAGTTGGCTTAAGGTGTATTTGTATTTACATATAAAATATAAAAAGAAAATGATAAAAATACAAAAATTGCAATCCTAGAATTTCATAATCTGGACACTAGTGCACTTTTAAAGCAGAATTTAAGAAAATTTCAGCAACAAAATTTGCTGCGTCTAAATAATAATTTCTTTAATAAAATAATAATAAAATCTGTTTTTTAATTTTTTCTAGCTACAATGTTCCCAACCCCAATGGCACGTTTTTGCCCGACAAAGATTTTATCGTGGTAATGGGAAATTTGGATCGTTTCGAAAAAAACAACAACACTCTTGTATTTGACATAATAAAAATAGTTAAACGTGTTGAAATCTTTAATTTAAGCACATTTGATGATGACATAGTTCTAATAATGTTAAATGGTACAGTACCAGCTAAACATCCCACTGTGAGACCGATAACTCTTAACGATGCCTCGTTGGTAAATGGTACCATATGTCAGGCTACCGGCTGGGGCAATACAGAAGAAGTAAGTAATTTTCTTCAAAATATTTAGAACTACATTTTAGTATTATTTTCCTTCTTATTTAAGGGCTATCCTCCAGATTTTCTAAGAACAGTAGATTTACCCATCATCGATGTAAAGGATTGTCGTAATAAAACTGAATACGGTTCGTCTATCCATGATGGCATGTTATGTGCTGGCTATTTAGAAGGTGAACGTGACGCCTGTCAAGGTGACTCTGGGGGACCTTTAGTTTGCCTGGGTCGACAAGCTGGTATTATCTCATGGGGTTCCGGTTGTGCTAAGCCCTTAAATCCGGGTGTCTTCACTAATGTGGCTTATTTTAAAAATTGGATTTTAAAAGAAGTAACTAATAACAATGGCACCTTACCAATTTTTGCCCCCGGTGGAGTTTCAGGATTAAGTTGTTCATTACTTTTAGTAATTTTAATGGTATTAGTTAATTTTGTTTATAGTCAAATGGAATAAAAAGATTAGTGTAAATAAATAAATGAAAATCTTAGAGTATAAGTTAAAACTTATGAAATCAAAAGGATATTAAGAAAAACCAAAGCAATTTTTTGAAAGTATGTATGTACAAAAGAGTACAAACAATACGTGGAAATTTTAAAAACAAAACCAATCCGTTTACACATGTCGGACAAATAACGACACGCGAACTTCATTTCATGCTGGTAAAACCAAGATAGAGCTGCTGTTTAATTATTGTCTTATAAAGTGCATACATTTCTTATAAAAAATTTTCCCAGTCTTTGGAACTTTTAGGCTTGGCAACCCTTTCTCCGGGCAAACTACGTCATCTAAGTGCTGGTTCACACTCTTCAAGTTTAAATGACATTAACTTTTCCCATCTTTCCTAAAAGCGCAAGACTTGGCGGCTAAAACTTGAAAGCTAAAGGTCCATACCACGCGTTTTCGCCTCCACGCAGTGCATGCTTTTCTAACCTTACTTGAGTTCTACGATTCAAGTTACATGCAACGCTTTTTATGCAGCAGCAGAACAAGTAAAATAAAATTTAATTTGTCAAAATCAGCTGATTTGTTCGAACGCTGCTTGCAAGGCGAATTCATTTTTCAGGTGGCGTTGAAAGCACAGCTGTGCTACTTTTTTTTCTTAATTAGAGAGAGAAATGTCAAAAGTTCCTTGTGATTTTGACATATGGATCAACGAAAGCAACAAAAAAATACATTGTTGTGTTTTTGGTGTTGTTGCTTGTTGTAGTATCGACACCACCGTTTACATGAATTCGCCTTGGCTGCTTGTGACGCTTACAAAAGTAGAAAGTAAACCTACTTTTCGCCTCAAGGCATCTATGCTTTTGTGCATGTAACTTACAACGTATAACTACACAGATTCTACTTTTTTGACAGCTGCGTATGCAGCGAAAAAGCGAGTAACGCGTAGTGTGGACCTCCAGCTGAATAGTGTGAACCAGAACCAACGGGAAATCATGCGCAAGGCGTTATCTCTTGGTTCTTGGTTGGTAAATAGAATGCAAATTTGGGACAACTTTTTTATGTTGTCATAACATTTCAAGTAGATAAATGTTAGAATTTTTAAATAATTCAAGTTTAAGCTAAAAACTATCAAGTCTTTAGAAAATAAATAAAAATAATCTTGAAAATAGTTGGACTTAGCTTAGATCGACCTAGAATCACTTTCTAAGTTAATAAGTATATTGCTTCTATATTTTCCTAATAAGTCCCACTGTGACATTGTGGTAAATGTTATTTGTACTGTTAACAAAGCTTATCAAAAAGCTTTTTTAACATTAAGTTTTTAAAACCAACAAATCAAAAAATAATAAAGCAATTTTTACAGTTAGAGAAAAGTTAAGGTGCATCATTAAACTGTTTAAAAACCAGTGATGCCAACTTTTTGAGACCATTTTCATTTAAAATTAAATAATAACAGCCTTATTTATAAAAAATAAAACATGTTAATAAAGGGTTTATTAAACGGATTTTGTATGAAAATCCATTTTATTAACCCTTTATTAACCGGTTTTATTTTTTATAAATTAGGCCGTAAATATGTATATTTACATTTGTATATAAAAATTTTTAAATGTATACTTATTATCTTCAATAAAAATAATATTATCCAAATCATTTGGAGTTTGAATTGGCCATAAAAAAGTTTAAAAGTAATACAGTGCGAGCCCGATTTTTGTAGCTCGAAAAAATACGGTTTCCGACTGCATGTTTTAAACTTTATAATACGTTTTTTCTACATGACTTAAAATCGTTGTTTATTTTTCCATTTACAATTCTCAATATTTTTCAAGCCATTTTCTATTTTTGAAACAGTGTCTACATCTTTAAAAAAAATGTTTACCGTTTTATTATTACGATTACTAAATATGTTGCCAACGTTTAAAAGTGCAACGTTTTGTAAAGTTTCCAAATTGCTAGGAAGCCTAGCTCAAACCTCGTAAATAAAGTTTTTGGTAAAACGAATGCTATTTTCTTTTATCACTTTTTTCTTATCATTTGAAATCTTAAAATCTTTACAGGCTTTCTTAAAATTGTACTCCAAATAGCTAATCTCATCTAAAGCATCCTCTCTATAACCGAAGTTTTAAAAAATGGTAAAAAAATAAAAATTTTAAAAAGCATTAAAGGCACTAACGAAAAATTGAAAAAGCACCAAGTTAGTGCTTTTTCTAAGTTTTGCACTAAAGATACAATTTTGGCGTTTTGAGGCATCAAAAAGCACCATAAATAGTGCCAAAAGCACTTAGTTGGCGTTACTGATGATGCTTGAGAAAAGCCTAGAAGAGTTTGCGAATACTACTCAAAACATAAATGCAAATAATACGCAGTTGGTTAAAAAAGTATTCGCTGTGTTTACAGAATAGTAGCAAAATGGTTCAGTGCCAAAAATATATGTAGATTACTTAAAAGGCACTGTGAGAAATTGTTAAAAGCACTATAAATACCCGCTTTTCAAAAACGGGTGTTTTACAAAATTTCGGGTATTGCATAAGCAAAAAAGCACCAAAAAATACCCGCAAGGCACCAAAATGGCAACGCTGTTAAAAACCTGGATTATGGATAATGAAAAAAAAATCGTTGATAAATCCATTCCCTTAAGAATTTTTAAAAAAAATTTAAATAAAACTGTCTTATCAAATAATCTTGAATAGCTGAAGAAAATTTTAAAGTATATTCAGCCAACTTTATAACTGCATTATGTCACCAAAAAAAGTAAAATAAAAAAATAATCAGCTGTAGCCTAAAGTCAGATCAAGTTTGGAAAACTTTAAGATTATGCATGCAAATTATGTTTAATAAAAAGTGAAAATGTCTGTCCGTAACAGTGATAAAAAATTCAGTACTATGGTACTATTTTCAGTACTTTTTCCTTTCAAAAATACCACGGTACTCCCACGTCCGTTTTAGTACTCTTTTCTTGTTATGCTTCTTTGTTCAGAAATTTAGCGTTGATATTTTTTTTAACATTGACAACCAGGGCTGTGGAGTTGTCAACAAAAAGTACTAACGCCGACTCCAACAGCTGAAATTCAAACTCCGACTCCTAATCTAACCTTAATGCTAAATGTATATGAGACTGGTCCTTATTTGACTTTAAACTCTTTTTTAATGCAGTATCTTTTAAATGGTAAAATATAGCAAGAAAAGGATTCAGTAAAAATTTCGAATCAATATTTTAAATATTACTGTATTACATACCTCTGAAGGTACTAAATTCCACATGCCTTAAATTCACTTTTACCGAAGCCTAGTACCTTTTAATTGGCCTCAGTTCTAAAATATTTTTGGTGGATTTGCTATAACGGCAAGCCAAAGGATGGAAGACGTTTGATGCTGTCTAACGAAAATCTCTAATCGCTCCTCCAAGCAGTGTTGCCAAAACTTTTAGATGGAAAATCAGCAAAAAACCATAATATTTCATCAAAAAATCTACAAAATCTTCAAAACACATTTATTACATTTTTCGATGGTAGTTTTAAAGTAATTCTGGTAAATATCTATATATGTAAAATGGCCATTATTATAACTTGGCGTTAGCTGTTATACGGTTGATAACAGACGCTTTTTGCGTATAATACATTACTATCTGTCAACTTAATCTGAACTCAAGCTTACTGCAAGTTGTTGTAATGACCCTAAGTGGTCCTCGAAGTACGAGGTATAAAAAACAAATAATTTTTTTTTAACTTTCAACACAAAAAAGTTTTAAAAAATTGTTCGACTTTAATTTCACTCGAATGCGATTTGCAGAACATGTCTAACAATTTTAAGATATTTTTTTTTTGCATTAAAAATATCTATCTAAATTAAATTACTTAGGCTGAGTAAGGATAAATCACATCTATGTTATTTTAAACAACAAATTAAAAGTCTTATTGAAAATTTAGAAGAGATCAAATATTGAAACTAATAAAGATGTTTACACATAAGTACATATGAATATATACGTACATATGCATATTCTTTCGTGTAAAATCAGATGACATAAGTCCGGCGATATTTATGTGTCAAGACAATGCCAAATTTTAAAATTTTAAGTAATTTTTTGTGAATAAAATTCCTACTAATAAATCAGTTTCCACGTGGTTCTTCATTGAATGGTTGATATATTTCGTTTATCAATGCAAGAAGTAGATAAAGTACAAACATAAGTAACAATGTAAAGAAGTTTCTACCGAGCTAAAAAATCTGGAATTTAATAGCAAAAATCTCCAAATCTGCATTTTGGCAATTTTTGGGTATAAAGCTGCAAAATGCAGATAAATCTGCACTTCTGGCATCACTGCCTCCAAGCACTCCTTGATATAAATTTCTGAATTTATTGATACTCTGGACTTGCTCCTTTCTCCACAATTGTTTGCCATACCATCTGTGAACAGATTTGGATTCAGTACGCTAAAGTCAATTTAAATCAAATAACAAAGTTCTTGCTCCCGACTTTTTTTGCCGGCCAGTGTTATCTACTGAGACAAGTGAACGCTTCTAAAAATATATGAAAACAAAGAAATCTTAAACAAAAAAATTGTTTAAAAGAAATATAAAAAACACAAAGCGCATTAAGTAAATAAAAAGGTAAACAAAGTGATTATCAGTAAAAATTTTGAATGTTTTTAGAAGCTACTACGTTCTGCTTGAATCTTAACAAGCGTTTGTAACATTTTAAGAAGGTATTACGAATATATTTATGTAATATGTATATCGATAAGATCTGTCACAAGTTTTCGCCTATTGTTAAACCCTGACCTTAAAGGCCATGTCAGATAAAACTTTTGCTTCGCGTTGCGTTAGAGATTCGCTTTGACATCTAAGATGGAATATACATACTTATACGAAACATGTCACATAAAGTACTTTTAACGCAGAGCGAAGCGAAAAGTTAGGCAACTTTCATCTTTTTGCGCGCTTTGACAGTCTGCAAGTATAATTTTTTTTTAATTATTTATTTTTAACAAACAATTTGTGTGTGTTGTCAAAGTGTTTATTGTGACATACACAGGGCTGCCAGAAATTTTCAGCAAAAAACCTTAATTTCACCAAAAAAAAAATCTTATTTTGGAAAAAAAAATCTTATTTCTGAAAAGAAGTGGTTTTTTTTATTAAAATTAACTTTAAAACATATCAATATGTATTTCCACTGTTGCCAACTTTTTTTGAAGATTTCCCGCCAAATCGGACTTCAAAACCGCTAGAAACTGCTATATATTCAATTTAGCGGGATTTTTCTTAAAAATACCTCTAAAATCTAAACATTTTAAAAAGTTTATTTATATAAATCTAGATATACAGGGGTGTCATGGAAATCGAAAACAAATTTTATGACAATTATTATACAAATAATGCTCTATTAAACAGAATTTTTTAACAAAAATTGTAAAAATTAGATTAAAAGTTTAATAAAAAGAACTGCCAAGTTCTTTCGTTTTACCTTTTCGTTTTCCATGACACCCCTGATAAGACGCTTTTTCAAAGGTATTTCGATGCACCTAAAATTACTTTTTAGGATTAAAAATTTTTCCAATAAATGTTTTTGATATTATTTAATTTTTGCGAACCTTAGTCTGACTTGCAATATTTTCTGTTTTTGCAAAATAAAAAGCGCGCAAAACTTACACCTGATTAATCACCCTTGAACGCCAAACAGAGGTTGCTTTTTAAAGGCCCAACCATAATATGCATACGGAATGTGCGATCAGTTTCGCACCTTGCTTAAGCAAATGACAGTTTCATAAAATTAAACAAAAAGTTTCCTTAAGTTCAATATGGCTACCCTCATATGATTAACATGTATTCGTATATTTTCTTAAGCCAACTTAAGCACATTATGGTTGGGCCTTAAGTATTTTTTTGTCCCGTAAGCCGCAAGGTTGCATTATCAAGTTTAAAAATTTTCAAATGGGAACAAAGAAGGTTTTTTTTAATTGAACCTAACCTTCGTCTAGACAAAACAAAAAAACTTGTTTTTGGGGAAAAAATCTTAAAATCTTTTTTCGGTTAAAAAATCTTAAAAAACAAGGTAAAATCTTACTTCTGGCAGCGCTGGACATACACCTTTTGCGTTACGCTTTTTTGTCAAAGTCAGAAACGTCACGCAAAGCGATGAAGTTTTATCTGACATGGCCTTAAAACCTGTTTGCCAAACAGTTTCAATTTCCATTACTTTCGTTTTGGAAGTCAGTTTTAAAAGTCTATTATTACTCAATGTAGTGGAGTTTTCCCACTGATAAGATTCTAACACTTAAGCGTATTTTATTTAAAATTTCTTTCGTCTTTATCAATATCGAACGCGTTTTATAAGCTATAAAAAAATTACCAGCAACAATAAAAAATTATTGAATTTTTGCAAATCCATCGAAGGTTTCTTTTAACAGTTTATTTATTTTGCATTTAATTAGTTGGCGATTTTAAGTTTGTGCAGAGTGTTAAAAATAAAGTCGTTTTGAAAAAAGTCCTTGAAAATATTTAGAAAATTGAAAAAAAGAAAAATGGTTTTCAATGAAAATATAAGAAAACTTGCAAAAGTGTTAATAGTGATTTTTCTATGCAGTGAAATGCAATCAAGTGTGTAAAACGGTATAAAGGACTTGTTCATCATGTCCATATTGCCAGACTAAGATCAACTTATATTAAAGTGCTTTTACACCTAAAGTTAAAACCTTGTTTTAACATTAGCCCCCTTATGCAAAAAAAAGTTTAAGTTCACATCAGTTAACCACCACATAAAAACCCATGCGGTTTTGCTGGGCTTAATGAGTTGGTTACCTAATGTGAACTTTTTTTTTTTTTTTGCATAAGGAGATACAAAACTATCAACATTTTTGATTTTGAGTTCACATTACAAGTTAATTTAATCAGGGCCCAAATCGCCGCAGTCGTGATCGAGTGACTTTGATCGAAATTTTACTTTTGGAGATTATGTCATTCGATAACGAGTATTCGATCATAGATAGAAGCGATTTTTGTATTGATTCTTTACAGCTTTAACGATTTTAAATAAATAGTAGACTTTGCTATTATGCGCTGTTAGCAATTTTTTGCGAATTTCCCCTAATTTAGCAATTTTTACAGAATTTTTTCCATTCCTTATACTTTTATGGACTTTTAATCAATTTTATGGCTTGTTGGAATTATTAAAAATTTTCGCTATTTTTGCAAACAATTTTTTTTGTTAATTGTTGACATTTTGTTTTTTTTTTTAACCGATTTCAAATAAATTTTAGGGTTTGTTTCCAAGTTTGCGATTATTTGCGAATTTTAGCCATGTTCGCTATAGCAGCGATTTTTTCTGTAAGTTTTCTGATTCTGTACAGCTTTAACAATTTTTCATAAATACTAGACTTTGC
Organism: Pollenia griseotomentosa; assembly: GCA_963931875.1. Classification (NCBI taxonomy): domain Eukaryota; kingdom Metazoa; phylum Arthropoda; class Insecta; order Diptera; family Polleniidae; genus Pollenia; species Pollenia griseotomentosa. Next base: position 16,442,124 of record OZ007563.1, on the reverse strand, counting down.
TTTCATGCCGCTGTTTGCAAATTTCCGCTAATTTAAAATTTTTAATCGATTTTTTGCCATTCCTTGTAGTTTTAGGGACTTTTAATCAATTTAATGGCTTGTTTTATATGTTAAAAACTTTCGCGAATTTTCGCTATTTTTGCAAATTTTCTGAATTTGTAAAATGTTTTCCGAATTTTTGCAATTTTTGCGTTGCTTTGTTGCTTTTTTGGCAAGCGCCGCCGTTATAAAAAAGCCACATAAATAAACCGAAGTCACCTAGATTTTAACTCACAGTTTGTCTTATAAAAATAAAATAATTTTTTTAAAAAAATAAGTGCTTAAATAGTTTTATAAGCAATTAATTTTACAATATTTCATCCGTTTTACGTTTTTTTGTTAAATTTTTATTTATATTTTTTGAACGCCATCCCAGCTAACATTTGGGTGATCATTTTCTTGTATAGATCTCCTTAATGATTCTTCTTAAATCACTTTTGATAATTTAAAACTGATTTATAACTTGAGCGACTAAAAGAGGATTCATTGCTATGTTCATATAATGAATTCTAATTGTTTTGAATTTTAAACTGATTTATCATTTGAGCGATCTAAAAAGATTCTCAAACCTTTTTCAAATTGATAAGGATTTGAATACAAACATTTGACATACATACCTGTATAATGTTTAATCAATTTGATTTTAAATTGTTATCAAATGTGATTCTAAAATTAAAAATAAACTTGACAACACTTAATATAAACATTAAATAAACGTTAAAAGTTTTTTATAACAAAAAGACCTTAAGCTCGAAAATTTAGTTATATTTGAAAATTAAATAATAAATAAGTAAAGTAAATTTGCTTTAGAATAACCTTAATTTCTTGTGAAAATATATAAACTATTTGTGAGTAAAAAATTAATTACAAAGTGTAAGAACGCGAAAAATACTAAAAAGGGAAAGTAAAGAAAATAAAAGTAATATTCCCCATTGTATTAAAATCAACATTTGAAAAACAGTTAAGAATAACGTTTGAGAAAATTGATTTTTGTTTGTTTGTTCCCAACAATCACGGAGGTTTGATTTCAAATTGAAAGTGATTTGAAATCAAACCTTTTCTCAAACGACAAATGTTTGATAATGATTTGAAAATCATAGCATTCCCAACAAAAAGGAGAAATTATTTTAAAATTGAAAAATGCCTTTATTTTCAACTTGCTTTCAAACGTTATTCTCAACAAAAAGGGGAAATTATTTTCAAATTAAAAAAATGCCTTTATTTTCAACTTTCTTTCAAACATAATTTTTAAATGTTTTTCAAATATAATGTGGAATATAAATTAAACTTGTTTTATTGTTAAATTCCTTATTTATTTGAATTAACTGTCAGCTAAACATTTTTCAGCATAGCTTAAAATAGTGTTCATTCCGTCCTCAAATTCTTGGAAAAGCGAAATACTTGGCTCCATTCTATTTTTACGATTCTAACGCCGCGATCATACAACAATCTAATAATTTCTTCACTTAATGATAAAGAACATTGTAATTGCTCACAAAAAATTTTTGTTTTTCACAAGAAATAAAACGTTAACTTCTAAAACACATTTAACCACGAAGTAAAAATTTAACTTTAATCACCATATTTAATGTTTACATTTATTTTTCGCCGTAGTATTGCCAAGCTTAGTTTTGATTTGAATTTAACATTTGATACCAATTTGACATCAAATTGATAAAACATTTGACGTCAACTGTTTATATTCAAATCCTTATCAATTTGAATTTAAATGTTAAAATCAAACAATTAAAAAACGTTTGAGAATTGTGTTTGATGTCTAATGATAAAGTCATTTCATATCAAAGGTTTGGCTTTGTGTTTGTTGGGTTGGCACTGTTTACTTCAATACAATAAAGGAAAATAGACGTAACGAAAGTATGTATGTATTTATCAGAATTGTCTTAAAAATCATAGGCAATATAAGATTAGTATTGTCAATTTTCTGTAGTGTGTAATTTACCCAAGATATACAATAATTTATGTGTCTTTCAAAATTAAGCTTATCATCCAACCATCATCCAAGATATTTAAAAAAATTTCAAAATAGGAAAGCGCTTCCGAAAAACCCTTTACATAAATTAAAAAATAATAAATATATTTTCAATCTTATAATGCAAAGAAATTCAGTTATTAAAAATTTAAAATCATTGCCAAGGTAAGAAAAAGCTACCGATTGATAAGACCGAATTAAAGAGAAAATAAAAAAACTCATTATCTTTTTAAATAATCAGGGTAACAATTAAAAAAAAAGATATAGAATTTTGTCTTTTGCATTTTACCTTGAACGTATCATATGATTTTTTATTTATAAAAAACAAAATTCACATTGAAAGAATGAAATTGTTACCAAGCTGCAGGGGTTCTCTTATCAGCCAACAGTGCCGTAAAACACTGAAATCAATTGGGATTGAAATCAAAATGAGATTTCAACAAAACCGATTTCATCTTTCGTATTCTTGTCCAAATTGCAATAATTTTGAAATCATTCTTTTTAGATATTATTGAATGCAATAAAAAATTTTCTTATTTTGCGAAGCACTAATAGTAAATTTTAAAAGTAACGAAGCAGGTTTGTAAGGGAGCATATTAAAGCATAACGGTAACAAAAAAAATTCCGTGTGTAAAGCTGATCGTTACATTCAACAACTTTTATATGCGCTGAAGAAAACGCTTTCGGAGTCAAAAATGTATTGCTTCAAAGTGGGAACTCACCATATAAAATTCATGCCTTCCGTAAGCTTGAGGGTAAGCGAAACTTTTAAGTTTCTCCCTTACAAACCTACTTCCTTGGAAGCTGCATTTTTTATTGGGCAATTAATTTAATTGCAATCAATTCGATTGCAATTAAATTTTTTGTTGAAATCATGCGATTTAAATCAATTCCCCTGAATTCATAACAGTAGTGAAAGTCCAACAAAATAATGTACTCTTGAACTCTAAGCTTAGAAAACTTTTGATAACAAAAAATTACATTACTAGAGTCAGTATATCTCTAAAAGAAGGAGTTTCAATTAAAGAGAATGAAGACTTTGATTCTGATTTAATTTTAATTGCAATTAATATATAAATTGATTGAAAAAATAGATTCAAACGATTTTAGCGAATTGATTTAATGATTTTTAATTAAAATAATACTATCTATTTACGATTTTGAGTCCAATCATAAAGTCAGCCATTTTAAAGTGAACTCATGTTATCGCAATTTAGGCGATTGCAATCTTTTACAGCTCTTTCATGCTTTCCAAATACGAAAAATTGAGGTAGGCAAAAATAAAACAAAAACTTTTCTTTGTCACATAAGAAATATAAGTTAATCTCTAAGCATTGAACTGACGTTTGCCGAGTTTTGCGTCATTACTTTAGCTAACTGATTTTTTTTGACATATTCTATTGATCTGTGCGCCAATTGATAATTTGATTCCTAATATTTTTTTTTACCAATTAACGAAACAATGTAGCAATAATAAGTCTTTCATCAAGCATATTTATACTTCATTCCCCCAATTTTGAGCATGTTTCTTTCAGATGATTACGTTTATTTAACTGAAAATTAGGGCCCTAATTATGTAAAACGCAACTCAACGCCGAAGAATTACATTGAAAGCAAAAACAAAGTCATAAATATTTTGTAATTTTGTTGTTGCTTTCTACTGAAATCGCATAAAAAGAATTTAAAACAAGTAAGAAAGTACAGTCGGTCAAGCCCGACTATATGATACCCAACACCACAGTATTTAAAAACACATTTACAATAGGTCACCCTATTCGGGACCCATGGAGAATCATGCTTATGTAGCCATATAAATATGGATCTATCTATGTTTCAAATTTCATTAAAATCGGTTTAAAGTTTGTGAGAGGCAGAAATTGCCGCCCACTTCCCCTTGTGGTTCTATTTTGAAAAACTGCATAGCTCATATATGCACATAAGTATGGATCTGTCTATGTTTTAAATTTCATTAAAATCGGTTTGATAGTTTCTGAGAGGGTAAAATTGCCCCTATCTCCCCTCGTGGTACTACGATTCGCCCATTTTTAATAGGCTTGATCCGTGTGCCACTAAGAACCTATAAGCCAAATTTTATCAAATTATCTCCATAATTGCCATCTGTACTTTGCGCACAAGGTTACATGGACAGCCAGCCAGCCAGCCGGACGGACATCGTTAGATCGACTCAGAAAGTGATTCTGAGTCGATCGGTACACTTTAAGGTGGGTCCAGGACCCATATTATAAAGTGTTACACACATCAGCACAAATGCATAATACCCTCTCCACTATTGTGGTGTGGGTATAAAAACATGCCGAAACGAGTAGCTACAAACAAAAAAGTTAAAATAATTTTATTTTGGGGATTTTCGGTGAATTCTTATTATTTTTAAAAAAATTTTATATTTGGTCAGAAAAAAAACAACAAAAAAATATTAACGTTTTAAAGTTTTTTTTTTAATTTTGGGATTTTTGGGGGCTTTGCTAACAGAAGCTCCAGAGTTCGAGAATCGTTATCGAGAGTTTTAAATTTAGGATTTTAAAATTCGGGATTCAAAATTTCGGGATTTCGATATTCCGAATTCGTACGCAGTAAATTTAAAAGTATATAATTTGCAATGTTTGTACACTCACAATATTATTACAGTAACGGACTGTAGTTTATTTAAGAAATATTCCGTTCAGTCATTTTTAAATAAATAAACATTTAAAATTCCAAGCAAATTTATTTTTAACTGATTCTAACAGTTATTCAAAAAACTAAGTGCATATTAATACGGATTTTCAGTTGCAGTTAATATTGTCCGTTGATTGAGTTAAATTCTTCTTTATGTTAAAGTAAATAAAAATGTAATTTAAAGCAACGAAAAGTTCATTTAATTTTTACTGTCAAAAATTCAACCGCGAATTCCGTAAAAACAAATCAATATTCAGTTATCTTATATAAATTAATTGTCAAAAAATTAACTACATGTTCCGTAAAAACAAATAAATATGCAGTTATTTTATAAAATTTTACTGTCAAAAATTCAACACCATATTCAGTAAAAACAATTAAATATTCAGTTATTTTATATAATTTTACTACCAAAAATTAATTTTTACTTATCTATAAAAAATGAATTGCTTGTTTTGTGTAAGCAATTCCCATTTTCTATTTGTTAAAATAATTTAGTTAAATACATCAAATTTTAAAAGTAAAATAATTGCGAAGCCATATCGGTCATGCTGCTGGTGTCTTATAATTGAGAGTTTTTCTGTAAACAACGTGGTCAGTACAACAAAAGTAAAACAAATGTGTGTAACCGGCAGGGCTGCCAGATTTGACGATTTATCGTCATTTTGACGATTTTTTGTTCCGAAATTAGCAAAGTGCAGATTTGCTGATTTTTTTCTTAAAAGTGACGATTTTTTTCAATCTTCAAAGTCTGAATTAAACATTTAATTTTCCAACACGTTCGTTTTTTAATCTTGAAATGTTTAATAGCCGTACCTTAACAAGAGCGGAAGGCGGAACGTTTTCGTTCGCTTCGCTTTTACGCTGATATGCTATACCTAAGCAAGAGCGTCAACGTTGTGTCACGAACAGTAGTGATAGCTTGCTTGTTTAATAAAACCCACAAATTATAAATAAAAATAGAGATAAAAACGCTCGATTGACCAAAAAATAGCTAAATTTCCATTATTAATTAACAATAGCGGCAAACTTCACTATTAAATGAGCTGGCAAAATCGGTTTTTCCAATTGCGCTGAAAAGGTTCGGTTATACTATGCACGTCTTAAGAAAATCCTTAAATGATTATTTTCAAAATACAAAAACAACAATGTTACACTTTGTTTATCTTTCGTCAATCCATCATCGAATGAACCTTTTACCACTCTCTGTATAAATCATATTTTCAATAATTACTTGTCATGAAAGACTCGTTAGATAATCTTTTTCCAAGTCTTAAACGATTCCCACTACGATTGAAGAAGCGTCTTTCGCTGTGTTAAGAAGAATCTCAGTCGTGTTACAGCTTTTCCCGTGTGAGGAATCTTCTACGATTAAAAAATGCGGTCATCGACGATCAAAGGCCCTCGTCATGAGAATCCCAGTATATCTAACACGATTAAAAATGCTAGCTTGGTATGAAGTAATTATGTTTTCGTTTGAATTTTTTTTTTTTTTTTTATAAAAATCGAACAAAAATTGTTAAAAAAAAAACTAAATTTTCAGTTGTCCGATTTTTTTGACGATTTTTGGAAACGTGAAAGACGATTTTTTTTTTTTCTCAGGAAATTGACGATTTTCTTACAAATTTATCTGGCAGCCCTGGTAACCGGGTAAGTAAATAAAAATATGCTCCCTCTCTCGCTTATAAGAAAAACAAGCGGACAGGTGTCTGTCTGGTATTTTTTAGAAATTCGGCTCTTTTGTGGAGTAAACGAAAATTTAATAAAATAACTGAATATTTAATTGTTTTTACTGAATATGGGGTCAATTTTTTGACAGTAAAATTTTAATAAATAACTGAATATTTAATCGTTTTTACTGAATATGGTGTTGAATTTTTGACAGAAAAATTTTACAAAATAACTGAATATTTATTTGATTTTACGGAATATGGTGTTGAATTTTTGACAGTAAAAATTAAATGAACTTTTTGTTAAAAATAAATGAAAAATAGGTAGACCGGTTTTTAATTGAACTTTCATTTATTTTATATTACAATTTCAGTTAATTTTACGTACAGAATATTGTGAGTGTATAAACTAAAAATTAAATATAAATGATGAAACAGAATTGAGTCTTCAACTTCAAGAAAAAATTCTAAAGCCCATAATTAAAACGTCGGCAGTAACTTCAAATTCTCTCTCATTTCTTTCTTTTTCTTTTGTTCCTTTTTTTCTTTGTTTACAAAATGTATGAAATTGAATGAAAGTATGGTAGCATTGTTAAGAGAATAAGTGTCTATATGTGAGAGCATTAGAAAAAACGTCCTCAAAATAAAATTGATTCTATTTTCTCGACCGCATTCTCTGGCATAATTTTATGTCAAACTGTATGAAAAACAACGTTCAGCCCCAGTTCTGTTTCATCATTAAATTTTAATTGTTTGAATATTTTAATATAACAATTCGGTTATCGCGTTGGAAATATAACTATTTCTGTATATCTATGCCCTCGTAGAAACGGGTTTTTTCTGTAGCAGTATTATAGATTCTTTTTAAATAACGCATCTACATACATATGTACATTTTATTTAAATAGAAAATAACATTTGTACATTTTCAATATTATTGTTTAATATTCGATACCGTCATCAGTAGGTCTTTAGATTTATGTTGAGCAAAAAGAAATGTCTTTTAATGTGTTAAAAACATTGTACAATATTCAATAAAAAGCTTATTAAATAACGTGGAGCAAATTGACAATAAAAACCGCAATAAATTACTCAATAATATTGCAAATGTAGGGTATCTTTACATACATACTTATACACATAAAATTATTGTTTTACTTTCAGCTATTACTCAAAGCAACTCATTTGAGGAAAGAGTTTTATACTACAGCAAAAATATTAATTCTACGGAAGCCTCTTTCACCAATGCCCAACATCATGCATCGATACGTTTAAAAGAACATGATCAACATTTTGGAGATGGCCACATATGCTCTGGGGTTGTTATTGGTCCCTCAGTGGTTTTAACAACCGCTCAATGTGTTTTTAAGTAAGTTAAACTTATAAATAACTCAATGTGACAAAATACAAAAAAAAATTATTAAATTTTTTTAATACAATTTTAAATAAACCTGGTCATGTTAAAAGTATATTTCCGCAGTAACACTGTGTAAAAGAGAAATAATTGCAAGCGTTTTCTCTTTGACAGTTATAATAAAAATAAACCATATCATCCATCTGAACTGAAAATTGTCCTTGCTTCCATGAGTCGTTACCAACAGCAAGAACAAACTCTTATCTTAGGTGTAACTCACAGTTATCAACCCCAAACTTTTGATGCCCTAAGTTTACGTGATAATATGGCAATACTAATGTTGGAACAAGATATATCCCAAATGAATGAGTATGTCAAACCGATTACTTTCACTCAAACGCAAATGCACAACACTAATTGGTATGACAAACAAGATGGTGGGAAATTTAAGGTGACCACTTGGTTAAAAACAAAAGAAGTAAGTTTTATTTTTTTCCTTTTTGATCTTTTAGTTTTGATAAAAAAAAAAACCATAAATAAACTTTTTAGGGTTTATCTCTAAATCACTTAATGCTACTAGATGCTTTTAAAGAAAGTGATGAAACCTGTGTAAAATATTATGGTAAAACGGTTTTCAATACTGGCATGTTGTGTGTCGCCAGTAATGAATCTCTGTATAAAGATTTTGGTTCACCCTTGTTTTTTGACAACAAACTTATGGGCTTAAAAAGTTTGTCTTCGGGCCAGCTATCACCCGCTATTTACACAGATGTTTCGCATCATGCGAAATGGATTCGTAGTGTTATTGGTGATGGTTCCAATCAAAATAGTTCCATCTGGGGTACTTTGGGGTTTCTTCTATTGACTTTTGTGGCTAAAAAACGTACAAAACTTTTTAAGTAATAATATTTTTTATAAATTTATTTGTGTATAGAGTATTTAGTTATTAAAAAGTAAAGTGCAAATTAAAAAAACCTGTATAAGTTAAAAATAGTTCTAAGATTTTAAGAAGAGTACAAAGAAAATTTTAAACTGTTAATCGAAACATAACAGTGGTTACAATTGTTGTTAATTTAAGTTTAAATTTTGTAAATAATAAAATAACTGAATTTTTTAAAAAAAATTTTGTTTGTTATAATTTTTTTTATATACACATACTCTTATTATAAATGCAAGTGAGTCCCAAAAAAAAATTTTTGGGCCTCAAGCATAATTTAAAAGCTTATAGGGTAAAGAATTTTTGAGATTTTTTGGAAGATGTTTAAAAGTCGCTCAAGTCGAGTTGTTGCCAAAAATCGGGTTTGCCGGTCTTTTTTGATCTAAAAAAATACCCTTTAAGCTTTTAAATTATGCTTGAGCACCCATTAAAATAATTTTTTTTTTTTGGAATACACTACTGTAAAAATGATTAAGAAAAGCGACAAAATTATTAATCACTAATTAATCAATTTGAAAAATTTTAATGTTTCATAGCCTCATGGAGGGGATAATTTTTAAAGTTTGGAATAAAGTTTCAACTACAAGAAATAAAATGCGCTTACAGTTTCAAATATGTTAAATTTATTTAGTTTATAATATAGAGAATTCAAATATTAACGTGCGTTTAAACTATTTCCTATGTTCAATTCACAAGCTCTGTCGAGATACGATATTTGTTAAAGCACTTATTATTATTATTATTTATTAATAGATTTTTTGTATGTACATATTTAATTTATTTACAATATGTTAAATATCTAAATCTATATATGGCATAACATTTTGTTGTAAGCCAGATTGGCACAATTCTAGGAAAGTAAATTTTATTTACAAAATATTGATTTTATATAATTTTTAATAAAAATAAGAAGATAAATTATAAGTTAATATTCTCATGGAAAATTAAAAAACAAATTCATTTAAAATAAATCTTCTATATTTTAAACAAACAACAATAAAGTGAAAAGTATTTTCCGAGGCTTCTAAATTGCACATTGTACAAATACCAACAGTGTTATTTTTGAAAGACCTTGCATTCAAATCTAACAAGCCACCTCTAGCCCTTATTATTAAACTGACTGTACGTGGAGAAAAATTTGAAGTATATAATGATGAAACATTGTAATCCAGTATAGAATATAGATCATGAAACTGTGAACTTTTTGCATTTTCTATGTAATCATTACGTTCCTTGAGTTTGAGTTGGTCCAATATAGGTTTCCACTGTTTGCTAAGAGGAGATATTGAGTTATCAGGGGTAAACTGTATATGTTGACAAAGATTTTCCCACTCTTTAGCCCAACAAATATTTTGTTCTATAATTTTTAATGCCAAAATACGAGGTAATCTGTGAGGATTCATACTTAATACTTTATTAATATAGTCTAGGTGAAGTCTTAAGGTAGATACGTATAGAGACTCTAGGTCTGTTTCTATATACAAAATGTAATTTGGTGTAGCGGTCGGTAGATACAACATTTTCTTAATAAAAAATCTAAATAGTTTTTCAACCTCATCATATTTCACATATCCCCACACTTGCGCTGCATATAACATAATAGATCTGGATGCTGCTTGAAATATTCTAAGCTTATTATTCTGTGAGATTTGCGGATTGTTTATGTATTTAGACCAAGTAGAGTTTATCGCCAGTTTCGAGGCTGCTAATTTATTGTTCAAGTGTTTTCTAAAGGAGAGATTATATGTAATGTCTACACCAAGATATTTATAACTGTTTACAATCTCAATATTATCACCACCAAAAACCCAGTTTAAATTGGAAGAAATTCTAGTACCGGAACGAAATACCACTATTTTAGATTTATCTAGATTAGCTTTCAAGGACCACGTTGAACAATAATTGCATCTGATAATATAACAAGGTCGTCGGCATAGAGCAGTATTCTAACATTAACGTCCGCAAAAGTTACACCCCCAGGTAACTCATCTGCCAAATCATTAACATATAATGAGAATAATAGAGGGCTTAATATACAACCCTGCTTTACACCTATTTCAACTGCAAATTGATGAGAAAAAGAGTTTCCATCCCAAATACATACAAGAGCTGTAAAATTCTTATTATTTTCGACGACATACCAAGGCATGAGAGCTTGTAAAATAAACTATTACGAGGAATCGTATCAAATGCGCACGAAAAATCAACAAAGAAAGCATATGTGTTATTATTGTTTGCCTTGTTTAAATACACAATATTAACGAGGTTAAAAATGTTGTCAACGGTTGAATAATTTTTTCTAAATCCGGCTTGAAATTCATTCAGAATCATGTTACGATCTATCCATTCCGTTAAACGATTCAGTATAATGGTATTAAATATTTTGCATGAGGTATTAATCAGCGATAACCCTCGATAGTTTGATGGGAGATTGGGATCACCTTTTTTGAAAAGAGGTATCAGTATAGATTTACGGAAGCTGGATGGAATTTGTTCATGTAGGAAAATTTTGTTAAAGACAGATAACATTTCATTAATAAAAGAATTAGGAGCATTTTTATAAAATTCATAACAGATACCATCTTGACCAGGAGATTTATTATCCTTAAGTGATTTTAAAACGAAGAAAAGTTCACACATTTCCATGGGTGAGTCTAGGATCGGATCAATAAAATATGGCATTGACCAGCAGAATATGAACGCAAATTCATAGAGTTGGATAGCTTCCACTAATCACTGCTACATTTCACCTTGTTTAATTGGTCAATATTTTTATTAAACAAATCTATTTTCTTTTTCTTACATATCTTAAGATAGCAAGCTCTAGATGCAAAATATCGAGATTTGTTTACCGAATTGTGCTTTTTCCTATAACGCTTAAGCTCCTTAAGCATAAGTTTCCTAGCACGAGCACATTTCCAATCAAACCATTTCTGCCTGGGTTAAAAAAACGTTTGTTTACCTTAGTAACATTAGCCAACTTTATTTTATTACATAGATGTACAACCAATTCATCAACCGTTTCATTAGACTGTAAATCAACATTGCTAGCAAGTAATGAAAGATTATCCTTGTATTTATCAGACAATTTACTGTTCCAACGCAGTCTTTGAATTGTATTATTCTCATTAGTATTAACAACACGGCACGATGATTTAATTTTTAAGCATAGTGGCATGCGGTCAGAAAACGGCTTGGATGCGATAAAGAAACCATCAACATATTGTAGAAAGTTAAGTGAACAAATACAATAATCAATAACAGAACTACCCATAACCCCACAAAAGCTGAATTCCCCTAGAGCATCGTTACCAGTTCTACCATTAAGTACAATCCTACCGACATTTTCAATAAGGTTCATCAATTTTTTGCCTTGTGCATTAAGTTCTTTGTCTTTTGAAGATCTAGATTTATTAATTATGTGGTAAATCTTTCAAAAAATTACCATCTAAAACTTGTTCATTTGCAATTCTCGCATTTAGATCACCAAAGCCCTTTTGAAATTTTAGATGGGGTTTCATCAAACGGGTTCAAGATTCATTAAGGGGTGCCGCAAGGCTCAATTCTTTCTCCTACTCTATTTCTTAATTTTTCTAAATGACTTCCAATGTCGAACTTCCAACCTTTTCTACTCTTTTGAAGATGATAGCAACCTGACAAAAAATGAATGATACGCTTGGACGAGACCTTAACATAATATCAGAATGGGGTCGTGTGAATAGCGTGGATTTTAATGCCCGAAAGACCCAATGTTGCATGCTGACCCATCAACGCAGCACGGATCACGGTACCTCATCTGTGATGTCCGATGGACAAAACATATATTCATTCAATGTGTCGAAAGAAGCATTCAAGTGCCTCGGTATGTAAAACCGGTGTAAACGATACTTTACTCCATCTGATTTCCTTACTAATTATACCACCTTTGTATGTATATCTGACCGCGAATGGAATTGTATTTGCCTGCTAACTTTACTACAATAAAATGTGTTTCCGAAACACGCACGCTCGTTCGCAATACATGTTTTTCCTTAAGAGCCCGTCATTTTGTGGTCTTTTCATAGTTTCCTAGTTCCAACACAATGAAATGCATAAGTAGGGGTCACACCCTAAGTACTGGTAGTAACAGAAAAAAAAAAACAGACAATCGTATTGTAAAATGTCTATTCAGTTGGGGACATTCACAAGGTACTCATTAGGGAAATCGATCGAATAGTATTCGACTGGTTTTAACCGGTTAATTTGGCTGTTCTCAAGTCGAATAGTTTTAAATGTCTGTTTTTCGAATATCAAATAAACCGGTTATTTTGGTATAATTAGCCGGTTATTTTTAAAAAGTTATAATTCATATATGTTGTTTTATTTTTTTTAATTATACCCGTAATTTAAGTATTCATCTAATCGTAATATTCGGCCTTATTTTTTGATACATCTGGAAACTTTACACTTTTCATAGAGAATGTCATAACAAAAGTAAAGAACATAATGAACGGTGAAAATGCCTTGTAAAAACGTGAGTGGCTATAAAAAAACAAAAACTTTAAAATATCACAAAAAAGTATTCAATTTAAAAGGTAAATAAAACTTTTTTTACGAATATTCTAAATACACAGAAAAAAATATCTCAAAAAAATTTTTAACAACACAGTTTGTTTAGGTCAACAAACTTTTTGTTTGATTCAAAGAAAAGATTTATCAAATTTACGCTTTGCAAAATAGCACTCAACAAAACATATTGAATAATGAAATAACTAAATATTTCTTCATATTCAATAAAAACAATATTTTAATCAAAGTAAAGACAGTAATTTAACAACTCTTGTCCATTTTTAAATAGCTCATAATTCTCATTTGTTTAACAGTTTTATTTGAATAATATATTTAGTTTTGCGAAAGTCTTTGGAAAAGGTTTCCTGATGATCTGGCCTAAGCAACCAGTGAAATGCGCATAGGAACTTACTTATCCCCGCGTAATAAATTTTAGTGTTTTTATAAAAATTTATAACATCATCATTAATAAATAAAAAAAATAAAGATTCGATTAACATTTTGTTTGATTTATTCAACATTTTCAACAATTTATTTTAACAAATCAAGTAAACATTTTGTTGAAAAAAATTATTTTGGGCAACAACTTTTTTTATTGACTCAATAAACTTGGTTGTTGACTAAAAATTTAACAATTATACATACAAACTTTTTTATCAATACCGCAAAAATCGTCATCGCAGAAAATTCAAAAATTTTTGTAAGCAAATAAGCGATTTTCGTATTCAAATATGAAAATTATTTTTTTCTGTATATTAAATACATATATTTTTATATACATACACACATAGATGTCCTCTAAAGTGTAGAGATATTTCAAGCGAGAAGAAGACAAAGCAAAGTGCCTAAAGTGCCCTAAAATGTTGAGTTGCAAAGGCTCATCAAATTCAGGAGCTATAAATCATTTTAAGGTCCATAAAATTGAAATAAATGTGAACCAAGAAAAACTAGACTCAGATCCAAGCAGTTCAAAGCCGTCGGCAAATAATACCTTACTGAAATACGCAGCTAAAAATGAATCATTAGGTGAAATATTAGCTCGTTGCGTTGCCGAGGACGGAATGTCCGTTAGGGCACTGAAAAAATCTAAAGTTGTTTTAGCATATCTCCATTCTAAAAACTACAACATGCCGGCGGAATCAACTATATGGGAACAAACTCATTAGTTTTATTTAAAAACACACCAACCCCTAAAAAATAAAATTGAAGAAATTAAAAAAAAAAGTGAAGGAAGGTTTTAAATTGTGGTCGACGAATGGACAGACATTTCATATAAAAAATATGTAAATGTTACTATTCGTTTCTTTAATGCTAAAACAAAAAAATTTGATATTTATAATCTTGGACTTGAAGAAATCAAAGTAAAAGCCATTGCAAATAATGTAGAAGAACTTATTAAAATAAGTTAGACGAATTTTCTTTAAATATTAAAAGTGAAATTTTGGCATCTACCCATGATGGTGCTGCGGTGATGCAAAACTACGGTCGCAACATAGATGCAGAATCACAACTGTGTATAAACCACGCAATTCATCTTTGTGTTGTGGACACAATTTACAAAAAACCAAATTGTACACAGAAAAAATTCTCCAAAATTGTTCACCAATTAAAGCATTAATCAAAAATAAAATCAGTTTTACTTAAAAATTTAATTAAGCAAATTAAACGTTTAATCAAGTGAATTAAACGTTTAATTGATACTATTAATTTGTTTACTGGTGCAAATTCAATTAATTTTTTAATTAATATCACAAATTTTTTAATTGAAATCAATTTTTATTTTTTTCTGTGTAGTGTAATCGAGAATTCAAGTTCTGATGAATCGGAATTTAATGAGCAAGATTCGGAAGATGAAATTTGTTATTTAATTGATGAGAGTACTTGTTTGAATGAAAATATAGCGGATACAATATGCCGCGTAAGAAAATGTGTAAAAATGTTTAACAAATCAAGTGACAAACAAAATAAACTTCAGATTTATGTTAAAGAACAAGAGAAAAAGGAACTTAAACTAGTGCACGATGTAAGACACAGATGGAACTCAATGTTAAAAATGGTTTCGCAATTTTTAAGAATTTATAAATGTGTCAATCATGCTCTTTTAGAACTAGGACTGACTCCGTTTAGTGACAATTGTATAAAAACGTTCACTGTTGTACACAATACTTTAAAGCCGTTAGAAGTTTCCATAAATGAATTGTCAAAAAACACTGCTACTTTAGTTGAAGCTGAAGAAAGTTTTAAATTTTTGTTTTCAAAACTGTCAAATATTCAAAATCCTCTTTCAATCGATTTACTGGAATCTTTAAAATCTCGCGTTAACCAGCGGAGAAATAAAATTCTAAACACTTTGATAGTATATTTAAGCACTGGATACTTTCCTGTTAGCAATTATTTTCTTAAGTATTCTAACAAAACTGATACAAAAGAATTTGCATTACAATTGTATAACCGTTTATTTAGTGGTATGGATCGGACTATATCAGATTCAGATGAAGATATAGAAAGCGGCGATTATGAGCAAGATTTATGCACACACCAAATGCCCTACAAAAACCAAACATAAAGAACACATTTTTGCAGATTTTTTTTATTTAGGTAAGTGTCATAAGAGATCTGAGAGGCTAGAAAGAATACTTAATGCTTTGTATTCTATAAGACCAACAAGTACCCTAAGTGAAAGGTAATTTTCAATGTCAAGTTTTATAAAAACAAAAGAAAAAAATAGATTTACCTCAAAACACTTGAACTGCATCTTGTTTTTAAAAGATTATTTTAAAAGAAGCCACTAAGAAAATAATTTTTTTAAAGTTTTAACCTGAATAAGATGGTCTCATAATTATATGTAAATATGTTAAGTTTTTTATTACATACATAAATATTATTTAACAAATCAAAGTAAATACATATGTATATATATATTTTTATATGTGTATATAATGTATCGGGTGTTTTTTTCAGTGGTATAGAACTTCGAATTGAAATAAAACACAAGAAAATCGTTTTAATGACCATCAATTTGGCTTTATTGGAAGGATAATTGTATGCCATTAATGTTTAAATATGATTTCAGGCATGTGGCCGCCGCGGCTGGCTCGAATAAAGCCAATTCTACAGGTCCAATTTTCAACCACTTTTTCGAGCATATGGGGCGTATGTCGGCAATAACGCCACGAATGTTGGCTTCCAATTCCCCTAACGTTTCTGGTTTGTTGGCGTAGACGAGCGACTTCACATATCCCCAAAGAAAATATTTCAATGGTGTCAAATCACACGATCTTGGTGGCCAATTGACAGGTCCATTCCGCGAAATTATGCGCTCATCGAATGTTTCCTTCAATAAATCGATTGTGGCGTGCGCTGTGTGGCATGTAGCGCCGTCTTGTTAGAACCATAACTCATCCACATTCATGCCATCCAATTCGGGAACAAAATAGTCGGTTAACATGGCTCTATACCGGTCTCCATTAACGGTAACTGCCTCTCCAGCATTTTTTCGGAAGAAGTATGGCCCAATGACTCCATTAGCCCATAGAGCACACCAAACAGTCAGTTTTTGTGGATGTAATGGCGTCTCAAGGGTCTCATGTGGATTCTCTTCACTGCAAATGCGGCAATTTTGCTTGTTGACGTAGCCATTCAACCAAAAATGAGCCTCATCACTGAACAAAATTTTGCGATGAAAATCAGCATCGAGATCAATCTCATTTTCGGCCCATACACCAAAATCACGACGCATTGCATGGTCTCGCGGCTTTAATTCTTGCACAATTTGGATCTTGTAAGGTCGCAAGCCAAGATCTTTGCGCAAAATCTTCCATAAAGTTGATGGACCAAGCTCCAATTGCTGTGCACGGTGGCGAATCGATTCATTCGGGTCCTCTTCAACACTTTGCTCTACAGCGGCAATTGTTTCTTCGGTGCGCACTGTTCGACGTCTCTGCGGATGCGTATTATCACATAGAGTAAACGTAGTGCGAAAACGATCCATGGTTAACCGAATTAATTGCTTTGATGGACGATTATGTCGACCATAAAATGGACGGAGCTTCGGTAAACTTCGCTAACTGAACCGTTATTTTCGAAATAAATTTGCACGATTTGCAAGCGTTGTTCTTTTGTCAACCTGTTCATGATGAAATGGCAAACCAAACTGAACATAAATGACATTAGAGTTGCCAGATTTGACCACAAAATTCCAGTTTTATCTCTATTCGAAAAACAAACCTGTAAAAAAAACACCCGATATAAGTACGTTCCTATAATTTAAAAAAGGTCTATTTGTTGGTGGTTAAGCATGTGTGCATTTCATTAGTGCTAATACCAAATCATCAGTAGACCTCAACCATATTTTTGAAAACTTACAAACAATACCTCATAGCTTGTTCACAAAATTTTCAAAATTATATGATTTTGTGAACACAGATCACCATCAAATGATAACTTTTTTCAAATAAAATTGGAAAAACACCTCTAAGTCATAAATAAGTATTTTGCTTGTTCCTTTCCTTGTGTATTGTCTTTGCTTAAATAAACTTTTTATTTCAATTACTAATTTTATTATTGTGTTATTAATGTATTCGAATTAAAACCGGTTATTTTAAAAATGCCTAAACCCGGTTTTTTAAAAATGGTAACTATTCGAAAACCGGTTATTGAAAAAAGTCGAATAATCGATCACCCTAGTACTCATAAAGTCCATATCAGAGAATGACAAAAGTATCATCTTAAGTACTCTTTCAATATTAGTGAAAAAACATGTATGGACATGCATGAGTAAAGATCAAAACCATACACACACATACCAATACCTATAACAAGCTAAAGTTGAATATGTATAGGTATACGCTGCCAATGTGTATTTGCATATTCATTCTTCTTTTTGAATGTACATGCAGATATAAATAAAATTTCTGTTAGCTATCTGCAATACCCATGTAAGTATGTGTATTACCGTAAGTATAATGTAAATATACAGAGCGCGAGAGAGAGCAGAGATGGCAAATGCAATTTTAAAAATTTAGAAACTAGGCAAAAGTTTTTGTGTGTTGTTATTCAGAAAAATATCAAGATTATTTTAAAGCATTTTAAGATTTGACTAAGCTGTTGTATAACTCGAGAACTACTCAACCTATTTACAAACCAATACATGCGTCGGAAAAGGGTACTTTTACCGAGGAAACTATCTAACAGATCTTTATGAAATTTAAAACATAGATAGATCCATATTTATATAGACACATAAGCTATGTATTTTTTAAAAAATATCATCACGAGGGGAAATATGGGGCAATTTATTTATGCTTCTCCAAAACTATCTAACAGATTTTAATGAAATTTAAAACATAGATAGATCCACCTCTATATGAACACATAAGCTATATATATTTTAAAAAATAGGATAACGAGGGGAAATAGGGGGCAATTTATGCCTCTCCAAAACTATCTAACAGATTTAAATGAAATTTAAAACATTGATAGATCCATAAAAGTCAGTTTTTTGGTATTTGTATTATAAGTACTTAAATGAACTGAATTGCTATTTTTTGTTATATTTCGTTAAGTTTTTTTTAAAGTTTTTATGTTAAATAAACTAAAATTAACAAGAAACAAAGTTTTTTATATCTTTATGGTCAAATTTACCTAAATTTTTTTATAAAAATACCGTCCAGAAATTCGGAAATTCGAATCGCCCTAAAAACAAAGAGGTTCGAATTTACGAGCGTGTACTGTAATGTATACTTTATTCATTTACCTCTGGTAATTAAAAATAAAATAAAGTAATTAAATTGAGCAAACTACCAAATAGTCCCATTTCATCATAGTTTGTTAGAAAAAAATGTGTAATTACGCGGTTTTGCATTAAGAAAATAAACACACTTGTAGTTACGTCCCTTTGTTTTTTGTTAATAAAAGCGTCACTTTTGATCGAAGAAGTGTCCAGACATGTATTTTAATGGCATTCATAATAATCAATCAAAAAGCTGATTTTTAATTTTTTGTTAGTTACGACTTTTTGCGTTTTAGCTAACGATATACACATGCTTGTGTAATTGTGTTTTTGCTTAATGTTTAACGGTAAAACAAACAAGTGTGAGTATAACATGGGCATGCAACAATTTCTATAGAATCTACAACATTGATGTCAAAAAAATTTTGCAACTGTACTGATCAGAGAATTTTAAAGTACAGCAAACACAAAAAACTAAGCGCAAATATTTTTATTAACATTTAATCACAATAAATGGTTTCGGCTGAAAATAAATTTAAAACATATTAAATTTTCATACTTAATTTTTTAAACTGATTTAAAACTTTGACTTTAAAAATTTTTTTAAAACAATATGTATTAAAAATTTCCTCATTTTAGGTAAATCAATTAAAAAAATAATTTAATTCAGTGTGAACTGCTATAATGTTTTGCAAATTAAAGCAAGAATTGTATCAAAGAAAATACATAGCTACTGTGTATCTATATTTTTAATTTCATTAAAATTTTTAAGAAAGTTTTGGGGAGGCAGAAAATACCCCATATCTCCCTCCTAGTTCTATTTTTAAAAAAACTATATAGCTTATGTGTCCATATAAGTAGGCCCCTTTCTATGTTTTAAATTTAATTAAAATCTGTTGGATGGTTTTGCAGAGGCAGAAAATACCCCCGAGCTTCCCTCCTAGTCCTATTTTCTAAAAAATACAAAGCTTATGTGTCCATATAAATATGGATCTATCAATGTTTTAAATTTCAATAAAATCTGTTAGATAGCTTCGGAGAGCAGAAATTGCCCCTTTACACCCCTCGTGGTCCTATTTTTTATAAAAATATAGAGCTTATGTGTAGTTTTACATAAGCAATGCTGATGACAAATTTATTTTATGTATCATACAAAATATTTACATAGTCCCATACCAGAAGTGCCAAAAATACTGAAGGTATTTTTTTTAACATGGATATTTTCAATGTATGGCAGATACCCAAAACACATTCATGGTTATTGAATAATATCTGCATAACATTCATGTATTTTTGTTTACTGAATATGGTTGCGTGAAGATATTGCCGTGCATAAGTATAAGTAATAACCATACTTTTTGCGTAATAAATATGTGCATACACAATAACGAAAAGCGTGGGTAAATACCTCTGTATATTATTCTTATGGGTACTTGTTGTCATTCTCTGGTCCATATGTCTTAAAATAATAACAAGAAAAAAATATAAGTGCTGTTAGCAACCCTCATAATTTAGATTTCTAATGAGTAGTTAAAAATGACAATACAATAAACACAGCATAAAAAAGTCTTATTATATTATTATTATTTAATTAAGCTTGAGGTCTTTTTTTTATATTAAAAATATATTAAATTTATTAAACCAATATTTCGGCACTCCGTTGTGTGCCTTCTTCAGGGTTTTTCTTGAATTTTTGACAAAATTAACAATTTTTAACAAATTAAATAAATATAACAAAAAATCAAAAAACTATTTTCAATTAAATACAAAAAAAGTTTTCCAATTCAAAAACTAATCTATTACATTATAAATAAATTTTTAACTTCCGTTTATATTTTTATAAACTAAATGCCATTAATTTTGTGCTAAACTTTCAGTATCTGACTTAAAACTAATTCTCGATATTGTCGGTACATTTATAATTTGCAACATTTCTAACATAAGCCTACGTTTATAATTATTTTCTGTACTTAAAACTGTTGTATTTTCAAAATCAGGATAATGGTTTAAATTTGCTGATAAAGCCGTTTTTTGGGATGAAATATGTCTATATTTTTGATCTGACTTATGTCCTGCTAACCTAGTTTTCAGTTTATTCTTCGTTGTACCAACATATATTTTACCACATTGTCCATTAACATTTCCCCCACAAGGTATCTTAAAAACTACATTCGACATTTCCAACTTATTTATTTTATCCTTCATATTAGTGAATAACCTACCTATTGTGTTATAAGATTTATGCGCAATTGTATACCTTTCCGTATCATAAATATTAGATTTTTCTATTCTCTCCGAAAGTACATAAGTTAGCGATTTATAAACTTTTGGTTCCGTATTACCGTTCGAGTTATTTATTCTATGGTTATTATATTGTATTAATAAATTAGATATAATTTCCTTTGGAAAACTATTTTCTCTTAATGCTCTAGAAATGTTCTCCTTATTATTCCTATGGAAACAAGAATCACTTATTTTCAATACTCTATCTATAAAGTTTCTAGCCGTGTTAATAATAATCCTTTTAGGATGATTTGAAAAATAATTAATTATTCTACCAGACGATGTTGGTTTTTGATACCAATCAATTAATAAACTTGTTCCCTTTATTAATATCAAAGTGTCTAAATAAGACAATTAAGATTCAAACTCCTTTTCCATTGTAAATTTTATATCCGCATGAAAGGAATTAAATGTATCTAAAATTTTTGCTATTTCTGATTCCTTAATTACGCAAAATAAATCATCCACATATTTTGTCATAATTTTAGGTTTAATAGACAACTGTTCCAAACATCTATCTATTAATCTCTCCATAACAATATCTGCTACAATTGGAGACGCTGGTGATCCCATAGGAAGTCCCCTGAGTTGAACATATACATTACTGTCCAATTGAAAATATCTATTATCAATTATACAAAATTTCAGAATACGTAAAAATAAGTCCTTTTCTATGTTAGTGTGTTCTTCTATCTTATCCCATTGCTCCTCTATTATATCTATAGCAAGATCTATAGGTATACTTGGAAATAATGAAACTACATCAAGAGATATTAATTTCTCATCATCATTTAACTTAATATGTTTAATTTTATCTTTAAATTGAAGAGAATCCCTTACATTATATTTTGAATTTTCCGTTAAATTCTTAAGAATTATTGTAATATATTTACAAAGTTCATATGATGGAGAATTTATACATGAACAAATTGGTCTTAATGGAAAATCAATTTTATGAATTTTCGGAACCAATATAATCTAGGCGCAATCGCTATATTAGTTTTAAGTTTATTCTTTTCCGTAATAGTTATTATATTCCTACTAAAAAGTTCCTGAACAAAGTCATTATTTATCCTTTGTAATCTATTAGTAGGATCCTTACTCAGTTTCTTATAAACTGAATTGTCCCTTATAATATCATTAATCCTTAAATTATAATCTGTTCTGTTCATTGCTACTGTCGTATTACCTTTATCTGCATTCAAAATAAGAATATTCCTATTAAGTCTTAAAAACTTTTCTGTTTCCTTTACTTTTTCGAGAACAAATTTATCCCTATTAGTCAATCTCATTTTATTTATGTAGCTATCTATACTTGTTGTTAATTTTGTCCTAGCTATTTCCTGATCTTCCTTATTTTTCAGTGTTTGAATCAATAAATAAAGGTCTAATAAAAGTCTATTTATATAAAGTCTTATTATTTTAGTACTTTTTTTGTATGAATCACAAGAATATTTTTTTTAAACTATTGTAAAATATTAGGATATTATGACAATGTGGCTTAATAGCACACCTTGTGAATCTCTCAAATGTACTTAGTGAATTCACTTTTAGTAAACTATTTTCACAAATTTCTTTTTACCAAATAATAAAAATGTGCAACTTTAAACAGCAAATTAATTAATATTAGTAATAATTTCAATTTTATTTTCGATTATTATTTATTTCTTCTTCTTATTTTTAATAAAATTTGCCATTCACATTAGGTTCGTTCGAGTACTTTTATAATAAAATGTAGTAAATGAGTAATTATGAAAGGCTACTTTACAATATTATACTTTGTATTAAAACATGTCAAGAACTTAGGTAATATGTATATAAAACTGTGATAGTGTGAATGCACAAGTATTACGAAAAGAAATTTACCATCCCATCCCTGCAAATAATGTTGGACCACCTGATCCATTTTGATTAAATGATTTAATGCAAGCATGGACCATGTCATTGTTAAAAAGTGTTTGTAGTGAGACGACATGTCTTCGTTTTTTAACGACACGTTTTCGTTTTTAAACGAAGTTAAAACTAATCCTCTTGTGTATACAATGGAGTAGTTTTAAGACTACTCCTTTGTAATCCAAAGCTGGGTTATACGGTCCTGCCCTAGGACATCGTAATGTTAAATAGACCATGTTTTTTCCATACGTTTGGGTTACTTATGGGCCACACTTTACACGCGTGTTTCGACTAGTCCTATTATTTGCAGGGATACCACTTCATCGTTTTTTGAAATTTTTCTAATGCTATGTTTATACGACGATATAAACCACTCGTTTCGCTCTCTGAAACTAGTTTGCCAAACATGCTGTTCATACGATTCATTCTTGTTTCATTTTGACAATTTTTTTGTGTTGTTAGTGTGATTTTTTTTTTAAAGTAGATAAAAAAGTAAAAAAAAAAACTTGAAAAGATAATATTTAATACTTTTATTAATATTATTAGGTTATAATTATCACTTTATTTTATTAAACATCAATTTGTTTTTGATTTTTTTGAGCGCTAATTTAGATAAACTAACGATAAATGTTATCAAAATTGGAGATGATAGTACATTTTTCCTGTTTCGCAGCCTGTTTCAAAATGAAACGACCTGTTTCGCTCTCAAAATTTTGTATTGGGAAACAAGTCGTTTCAATCTTGTTTGGGGCGCGAAACAGGAATAAGAGAGCCAAACACGAATATTGTTGTCCGTGTGAATGGTATAAACAAAATACTTTTATAATACTTTTTTTTTCATCAGGGTTGCATTTTAGCAAAAACATGTGCATGTGTGATAGTGTGAATACAAACTGTAATGTTAAATTAGATTTGTTACAGTCACAACAAAACTCATTAGATTTCTATTTCACTAAGTATTATGGAATACGTAATGCTGGATACACACTATGCAATGCATTTACGCAATCTAGCAAATTAAATTCATTTTCATTCATTCCAGATTGCATCAACATCAAGATTGTAGATTGATAGATTGCACTGTGTGTACCCAGCATAAAACTGGTGTGATAGTGTAAAAAAGAACCCTTAAGTAAACTGAATTTAGGCAACAGCGTATGGCAAATCAATGTAGTGTTGAAACATTTTTACACTTTTGCGGCAACGACGACAATGCGAGCTTGTGAATTGGACTAATATAAACTTAAACTTTATAATTTCATTTAAAATTTGTTTGCTCTTTTGACATGAAAGTTATTTTTTTAAAGCCGGTTTCAATGACATATTAATGTAAGGTATTGGTTTCATTCGTTGAAGTTCTTCTCGCGTTTTTAAGGTTCGCACAAAATAGTCCTGAAATTACAAACAAGCAAAAAACTAAAGGCGGTCAAGGCCAAATATATGATACCCCACACCACTTTGTTATTTTGAAAATAGCGGAGCCGATAAAATTAAGGGCGACAATGCTTACGTTTTCCTTTGGAGTCATTTCTTAAATTCACGCGCCTTTGTGGCAACAGCCAGGGGACTTTTTGAATTTTTTTCAAATTCTGCTTTAAAATTGCATTATTCATCGTCTAGACTTGCAATTTTAGTAGCAGCAATTCTTGAGTTTATTGGTAAGAGAGGGGAGAAGATTGTGGAAAAGTTTTCCGTTTCATGTACTCTGCAATTCTGTTTTGTTTTGTAATTCTTACATTTTTCAACTTTTAGTTGGCTGTACGTGTATTTGTATTTATAAATAAGATAAAAAAAAAAATTGAGAAGAGAAAAGACAAGATAAAATTGCAAGACTAGAATTTCATAATAAAAGGGCACGCAATCGCAAAATTTAGGCATCTTCAAGTGATTTTCGAGAATGGCTATCAAATATATGTAGATTAATCCCCAGCTAGTCTATTGGGAATCTCACAAAGAGTGTTTTTGATCGTCGACGAGCTCATTTTTTAATTGTAGACGATTCCTAGCACGGGAGAAACTGTTACACGTATTGATTCGTATGAGAGATTCTTCTATAACGCAGCGAAAGACGCTTATATTAATCGTAAAGGGAATCGTTTGTGATGTATGTAGAGATTATCTAACGAGTCTTTTAAAAAGCATGAGACTCATGTAGGGATTATTTTACAACTCGTGAAATGCTTAGCCGTACAACTGAGCTACCTAAAAAGGGGCACCACGCGTCTTTTTCATGTTTAAACTTTTAATTTTCATACAATTTACATGAAACAAACCTTAAGGTGGCGAAATCAACACTATCCTGCCGGAAAATAATTTTTTACAGATCCTTAGGCCGGTTTGTTTCATTGAAATTGTATTGATAATAGAATTTTCATATTTCAAAAACGCTCTTGTTTAGTAATTGTTATATGACTCTTGCAGAGAGACGCAAAAGCTTTATTCCAAGTTTAAAAGACGAGCGTGTTAAAAAGTAATAAAAAAAAATTAGATTTTTTTATTTTTGTTAATCGTCAGATAATCAACAGAAGATTCTTTTAGGAGTTGTATATTAAACATAATTGTCTAACAAACAGCCAGGCTGGGTCGGTGCAAAATTATGTGCAGTTGTTTATGTGTTAAAATAAGTTGTCCATTTTAAGTGAAATTTTATAGGCAAAACATATTCCGCGATATCAAATGTTTAGAGCCCAGGTGAGGGTACAGGGTGCAGGGTGTGTACTTGAATAAAAAGAAGCATAAATACAAGTTATATTTCGTCAAACAATTTCCAAAATAACACCCTGTACCTCAACCTCAAGCTTTACAAATCAATTTCGGAAGGTAATTTGTTTGGGGGCTAAGTAAATTAAGAACCAATTTTTACTTATTTTAGTTAATAGGTTCTTTAATTATAAAAAGCTTATCTTAAAATTTACGACCTATATCTTGATCATAAGCTTCAATCGATTTAGAAAGTGTTTCCAAAGAGCCAAATAAACAACACAAACAGTTTGACAGTAACAACAATATCATTGTGTGAATATTAAAAATTTTTAATATTCATCCAGCCATGCTCCATACTTTTTTCATATGTTTGTGTAGCCGTTTGGGTGGTTTATTGGGCCCTTAGGTCAAATGAAATACTAAAAGGACTCTCACAGTATTTAAATGTTTACTGACGTAACTGACATCAGCATAAACGCATGGAGTGGTGTTGGGTATATAAAAAGATTACAATTGTTTTTCTACCCCCTTATGCAAAAAAAGTTGAAGTTCACATTAGTCAACCAACACATAAAACCCATACAGTTGTGTTTGGCTAGATGTGTTGGTTAACTAATGTAAACTTTAACTTTTTTTTGTCTTTGCATAAGTGAGTTAATCTTTAAACTTACTTACCCAGTTAACAAAATAAAAGTAAAAATAACGTATAAACAAATTAAAAAAAGCTTCCAAAAATGTTATAAGACTGGTGCCCAAAAATAAGCTGGCGGTACTTGTCATAGCCACTAAAGGATAAGAAAGAAATTCATGAAATGAAAACATCTTAAAGGCTCAGTTAGTCTTTACTTTCTGTTCTGTTACGAATCAGCGGATTTGTTCTTGTTATTACAAAACCTGTGAAACTGATTAGTTTTTCTGTTCTGTGGCGGTACAGTTTGTTAAAACCAAAAACTTGTTAAGTAATTGTAAGTGACAGCAAAATAAATATTAAAACATCCATATTTTTATTGAAATAAACTATTTTTTTAATTTTAAGAATTCATAAAATTTAATTTCTTAAAATTAATGTGCATTAAAGTTATTGAAATAAAACAATGGACGGTGCAAAACTAATAAATTTGTCATATGTGGCTAATAAGTTGCTACAGAAAAAGTAACTATTACAATTTCGTAACAGAGCGGCACGGAACAGAACGGAAACGGAAAGTAAAGACTAACTGAGCCTTAAATCGAAAAGCAAGAGTAATATATACAAATAAATTCCGTTGTGCTAAAAATTATGATAAGTCGATAATGTAAAAGTGGCCAATATTCCAAATCAAAAGTAAATTCTATATAATCCATTTTTAGGGAAGAATTAAATTTCGGATTGTCGTTGTTAGTATCATTTTCTCTTGGCCTGAAATTACAAAAATTGGAAAGTTGTTTTTTTTTTTGTTTTATTCTAGTGTGTCCACTAGCAAGTCACTTGCGGAAGAACTTCTGCAAGTATCTGCTGAAGTGTTTCCACTCAAACCGAAACTTGCGGAAGTCTGCTTCCAGAAGTAGTTTTTTGAAGTTATCACGACGAGCTTGCTGCAAGAAATTGCAGACGTGTTTCCACACAATGTGAGTACAGCTTGCAGTAGTTTGCTTTTTTTACGAATGAAAGTATAAAAATGTCTTGTGGCAAAATAAGATTGGCAGCTGCCATCGCAACATATTTAATTAAAAAGAAACAAATTGAAAAAAAAACAAAAAGAAGTGTTTGGGTGAGAAATTGGGTGCTCAAAAAAAAAAAAAAAAAACACAAAACAAAACTGAAAACAGAAGAGAATACCACAAACCGTTTACTCACGTATACCCGACTTCTTCTGCAAGTCTTCAAAACACTTGTAGTTTACAGCAAGTCGTTCAAGTTACTTCCAGCAAGCAACAAACACGTGTTTCCACATAAATGCTGCAAGTAACTTCTGCAAGCCGTGACTTCTGGAAGTCGACTATTAATACGTGTTTACACGACAAAAACTTCTAGAAGTCACTTCTGGAAGCAACTTCCGCAAGAAAACTTGGTAGTGGACACACGGCTTTAGATTTTGGTACTAACGGATTTTTTATTTCCGGTTTCGAAACGTATTTTGTATGATTGCAATTACTTAGACACTGCTTACATACGGTTTTTCTAACCGTCAAATAATTATCTTCAATGCAATTTAAATCTTTAATGTCACAAATATCCGTCTTCATGGCTAATTCTTTAGAGTTAAAAACAACAAAATTATCATCATATTATTTCTTCATGTACATACTTACTTCGAAATATTGTTGAAATAACCTTCGGCACACAGTTGCAAATTTCCATAAATTTCAATGCATGACAATAGCTTAAGCAAAGATCCTGATTGTAGAATTTTGTTTTAAACTCATTATTTAAATCGTTATAAGGGAAAGTTTCGTCAGAAAATAGACATTTAGGTTTACTAAAAATATTGGTTTTTTGTTTTTAGTTAAAAGTTAGAGTTAAATATGTATACTAAACTCATATTTTACCTGAATTTAAAGCTTTTTATATTTTCTTCTGCGTAATGTTGTTCAATTGTAAAACCAAATTCGGAGATATTTTTTCTCGGACGCCATACATACGTTGGATAATCAGTTAAAGAGATAAGACTGCGAGGATCTTTAAGGTACATCTAAGGATAATTTTGGTTTTGATATCAAAAATACTTTAAACTAATTTAAAGATTCACATAATGCATGGCAAAACAAGCAATAGTGCAACATTCGGCTGTGCCGAATCATTGATGCCCTTCACCGAGAGCAAGAATATTTCAGGAATAGGCTTTCTCCTAGTTTACATATATTGAAGAACTTTTGGCAGAAAATATTCGTAACCCTCTAAAGTGTTGTTTAAGTATACCTTTGTGCAAAAGTTGGAAAAAAGAACAAAAATTACCGCTTAAAATGACTTAAAATGAGAACTCGAGGGTTAATATTCGAAGAAAAGAATCGCCATACAATTCTACTGCAGACATCTGAAATAATCTTTTAGCTCAGAAGTACATTTAGTATATTTTGTTTAACTTATTCCAAAGGCCCTTTCAAACAATTCAAAAACTTCAAGGGCCGAAATTTCGAAAACCCGAGCTAACTTTTCAAAAACCTTTGGCAGATTTGCTCTACCAATAGTCTTATTTCATTTTGCGTTGCAATTACTGAGGCTGGCGACGGTGACCCGAATATTGTTGCACCGTGTTACGGGCCGATTGTCACGAAATTTAATTCTGTCATTAATTATTATTATAAAAAACGAACTTATGAAAAATTTAAAGACAATTGGTGTATTCTGCCACTAACTTATGTTAGTTTTTGTTCCAGATTTGGGATCATAACTCTTTTCCTGCTAAACCGATTATGTTGGATTTCAATCCTAAACTGCTTAGGAGAACAAGAAGAATTTGACATCAAAACTGTTCGATCGAAAGTAAGCGTGATTTCAACAGATGGATAGACAGACGGACATGGCTTAATCGATTGAAATCGATCGAAAGTAAGCGTGATTTCAACAGATGGATAGACAGACGGACATGGCTTAATCGATTGAGATTTATTTAGGGACCTAGTATATATATTCTTTATGGGGTCTTAGATGAATATTAAAAAAAGTTTCACACGGAATGACAAACTTAATATACTATCTTAAATAAAGAAGTTCTTACTTGTATGGGCAAATTTAAAAGTGTTTTGATTCCAGTTCGCCGGTCAGATTTTTATTTCTTTACATTAAAAAAGTGCTTTAATTTATTTCGGGCCATTATTACAACTTGCCGACAGGTTAAGGCAAATTCATCCTACCGATTGGGTTAAAGCTCAGTTGAAATAATAAATAGCTTGTTATACGTCGGACAAAATGCTACCTTTAACTAACGACAAGTTACAATAATGGCCCTTAGAAAGTATGTTTGGGCCAGCCCGAGAGTGTGTTATCCTTCAATCTTGCAAAGTATTAGGAGAACAATATTTGAGAGTGGACCAAAACAGAATTTTGATTTTAAGTTAAAAGTTAATATCAAAGTAATTTTTGAGAATACAAAATTCCCAATTTTTAGTCACGGCAACAAAATTGTTAATTGAAAATTTTGTATTCCCAAAAATTCATTTGATAATAAACTGGCAAGTCCACGGCTTAAAAAAACTAAACTGGCAACCTGCTTTATTTTTTCCGAAATCAATAAAGCAAGTTGTTTTTGTTTTTATTTTGTTTTTTCTGAACCTACTAACAACTACAATTAATAGCTGCGTTCGTTTACCTCAAAATTTGTACAAATTTGTACTGGATTTGACTGAAATGCGTTCGCGTACACATAAATTTGTAAAATTTTCATATAACGCACCTACTGGATTTTACTGGAAAAGTAAACGAACTCACATAATGTTGGAAGAATTCCAACCAATTGTAATGGAGAACAGGGTTGTCAGATTGATTTTGACCTTTTTCGCCAAATTTAATGTCAAAAATCGCCCAAGCTTTTGTTTTTCAGTTTTTGACAATAAAATACATAATTTTAGAATGTAAATGAAATACTTGAGCTCGAGGTCAGTTGTTTAAATAATTTTTATTTTATTTTTCCGATATTTCGAAATTCATCGAATTTCATCTTCAGGGATAATTGTAAAAATTACACAAACAAATAAACTTTTAGCTATAGTTCTTTTTACATCGTCGTTTGGTATTGCACTAAACAACTGTCCTCGAGCTCAAGTATTTCATTTACATTGCAAATTTAAAGGTCGAATAAATTCAACATTAAAATTTAATTTTAGAATTATTAAAAATATTTTTTATAAATTTTAAAAATTAATTTGTTCAGTATCGCTAAAGTACGCCAAAAATTTTAAAAAAGTTGCCATAACATTTGTTTTGTTTAATATTTATTTAGAACCCAGTAAAAATAATTAGTGAACACAAAAGAGGTACAATGTTTACTATAAAAAAGTTTATAAAGGGTGGTTAAATTTCAAGGGACGATGTTGATTTTGAATAAAGAACAAATTATTATGGAAATTATTGTAATTTCTTTTTATTATGATAATATTGGTATGCTTCAATTATGTATCAAACAAAATATCTGTCAAATGACCGCTGCGACCGTTAATGTGCCGAATTATCTTATCCTTTAGCTCTTGAATTGTTGCTGGCTTATCGACGTACACCTTTTCTTTTAAATAACGTCAAAGAAAGAAGTCCAACGGTGTCAAATCACATGATCTTGGCAGCCAATCGACATCGCCACCACGTGAGATAACACGGCCATTAAATTTGTCGCGCAAAAGAGCCATTGTTCCGTTTGCCCATTAACCGCACCAAACAGTCACTCTTTGTAGGTGCATTAGTTTTTCGACAATTACTCTTGGATTTTCATTTGCCCAAATGCGGCAATTCTGTTTATGAGTCATTCTACGTAAAGAGGTTATCTGATATTAGGAATGGCGGCGTGATAAAAATATTTAAAATAATAACTTTTTTCAATATAATCGTATTTAATCAGGTTGTTTGAATGCATGTTTAATAATGGCCAGTCAAGTAATCTACTTTTACCGGTATTTTAAGTGACCAGGGGAGATACTCTACACAGGGTAAAGACATGAAGGCCAGGACAGGATACCTTACTTTACAGGGAAAATATAAATTGGAAACAAACCTTATTTTCGTAAGAATCAACTTTATTTATTCAAAATTAGACTAAAGTTTCCATACAGTCTTCTTTTATGTAACATAGAAAACGAAAATACTTAGTATCTGCTTACATAAACGTAGTCGAAAAAAAGTAAATTATTTAATTGCATATATTTTGAAATATATGGTAACAAAAACATATGGACATCTATGCTCCAATAAAAACTTTAAACTTAAATAAGAACTTCTACTTATAAAAACAAACATTAAAAAATAAAACGATTGATGATAGTAAAAAGTTGGTTAGCACGATTTTTTATAATTTTTTATATTAAATAAGGCATACATACATTTTAAAAGCGTTAAAACACTTATAACGTATATAGTGGATATGTGTTCGCTTAACGTAAAATAATATACATGAAATACTAAGAAAGAAGTAATATCTCACTTCCTTATCTACCCTGGACGCAAAATCTCTACCCTGATATCAGATGAAGCAGGGGAAATACGGCAGGGGAGAGATTTTTTCATTAAAAAACTAGCACAATCAGAAAAATATGCATCGTAACGAAAAAACAAACTAGCACAGTAAATTATACTGAAATTAAAATAAATAAATATTACAAACAAACTTAAGCCACAAATAACAAGCGAATAAAACTCACCAGGGGAGATACATCAATCACTGACACGTGCGAGCGATCCGAGTGGTGTGGTCGAATTATCGGCCCAGTAAGAGTACGTTAATGGCTCGCTCGATTTTTATTGTTAAATTCACTTCGAAACAAATGTTCTGCAATTTAAATATGCAGCGTCAACGCATTTTAGCGGCATTTTTAAACGGTCGAAAAATGTGCAGGGGAGGAGACTTAAAATACGAGGGACAAAAACTATGCAATTTTTTTTAATTGAATATGAAAGTAATTTGAAAGTTTATTTAAAGGGACAGGCCAGGGTAGATACTTTTTTTTAGGTAAACACGAAGTTATGACTTAACTAAGGTAATTTAGGTATTGCAATTTATTGTCAAAAAAGTTTACTTTATTTGTTATTAAACACGTTTGATATTTCCACAAATTTTTTAATTATATATGATTTTTTAATGTAGCCGTAGATAGTACCTCTTAATGTAGAAACACCCTTATTGACGAATCCACCGAGGTGAAAATGTGGCTCATCACTCAAGATGCTTTTCATTGAAAATCCCATTTTCCCATTCGCCCATTTTCATAATAAGCCTGAATAACTTTAACGCGTTGCTCGGTTGTGTATCTTTCCATGGTTTAAATTGAGTAAGTCTGAAATTGAGAAATATCAAGTGAAATGCAGAAAAAAAACTTGACGTGTAGGTGTGGTTCACATCCAACATCGGCCATTTAAATTTAACCACCCGTTAGAAGTCTACTTAAAGCAACAAAAAAAGAATTTTTGCAGTTAGTTGTAAACAAATATTGGATATACATTTGTATATAAGTTGCAGTTATCTAAAACTGTTCACTGGCAAGACTTCCTTGTCTTCTTTTTTGGAATACATTTTGAGAGAATAACACTTATTCAATGAAGGTATATTCATATAATACATATAAACCTCGTAGCGAAGGCGAGTTTTTGGAGTTCACAATTTCAACACAGGCAATACTTGCTGTAATTACCAGCATATAAAGTACAGCCAAAGTAAGTTCGTTTAAATGGTACGTACCTGCCGTATCCATGTAGCTATAAAATTTTGGGCTAAACCTATATAAATTAGATGAAATATTATCATTAAAACCCTCTTTACAATTAACAAACGCTAATTTTTTCGAGTGTGGTTCGTAAACATCAAAACGTACGTTAGGATTCAAAAAATCTTTAAAAACGACGTTTTTTTATCTATGATAATAAATTGTCATATACATATAATGGAAAAATGTTCATAGACTTTAAATATATTCATGTTTTAAGGAATTATATTTATTGATTCTTTCAAGAGCACTTTTAAAAACGAAAAACAATTTTCTCGAAGATTTTTATTATCTTCATCAGCCATTTAAACATACAAACTTTCAAATACTGACCATACATATGAATGCCTCAAATTGCATACATAAAAATGCTAGAATAAAAGTAATATTTTTTCTCATCAAAAATAGCCAACAAAATCGCCAACAGTTTTTTTAAATCGCCAAAAAGTCGCCATGTCGCCAAATCAAAAATAAGGTCGCCAAACAAGTTTGAAAATCGCCACGTTTGGCGAGAAATCGCCACATCTGACAACCCTGGAGGGGAATGTAATGCTAAGTTCACACTTAGGTTTTTAAACGCGTTTAAGCAAAATGTTGATTTAGCTAATTAAAGCCGTTCACATTACATTTGAGATGATTAAGATGACAGATGATTAAGAAAAAACACACAACAAACAAATTTATATTTCTTTAAAGTATTAAAAATGGATAAAAAACTTTTATAAATTTATCAGAAGATTATTTAAATCATTTTAATGGTAAAATTGTGAAAATTTATGAATTATTTAAGGAAAAAAATAAAAACATTAAGCAGAAATTGTGGCCGGTTGTACATGATCATGTTGGCGATTCTACATTTGAGGTGTGTTCAGTGGATTCTATGTGATTTATGAAGTGATTTAGTTGTAATCATGCCAATTTGAAGGGATTAACAAATCACTTCAATGTATGGTTAATCATCCCGATTTTGAAGTGATTAGAGCTTAATCACGTTCGAACTGCTTAAACGCGTTTAACAAGCCAAATGTGAACATAGCATAAGAAAAGATAAATTCACTGTTTATTGTTGGTGTTTTTGTTTAAGCTTTGATATTTTGTTACAAGTAAAACTGTTGCTAATAATTCTTATTCGCTTAAAAGTTTTATTTGTTTAATATCTTTAGTTTTTTTAAATCTTTGGATGAAGTTGCCTAAGCAACCAGTGAAATGCGCATGGGAATAGCTTATCCCATCAACAATAAATTTCAGTGTTTTTATTAAGAATAAAAATTGGGAATTAAGCACGACAAACAAAATCTTGTTAAAGGTTTATATTTAAGTAATTCTAGTTAAATGAAGTTAATTTATTTTAATTATTTTGTATCCAAAGATTGAAATAAATTAATAAGCGAGATTTTGGGAAGCAAGCCTAGAGTCATAAAAGCTATTTTTGCCAAATTTATTCTACCAAAACCAACATAAAACAAGGAAGAAAGTATAGTCGGTCAACCACAGTATTTAAAAACTCATTTTCAAGAGTGTACCCTACGCATTTTTCTTAAAGCTATGTTCACACCTATTTAATATTTGAGTTTATTTACGAAATCAATAGTCTTTTTAAAAAATTGCCAAGCGCTTGCTAGATCAAACATCATTGAAACGTTTCTAAATTACAATAGACAACTATCTTCTTACAAATAAAGTTTAGTAAAATAATAAAAATTGTTAAACAAGACGTAAAAAATTGATCAATTTACTGGGCACCCTTTTCTTCGATCCGTTCGTCAAATATTTGTTAGGTTTGGACATGCCTTTCGAAGTGTAAAATATTTTCTTTTGTTTTATTTTTTTTGTAAAAATTCTTACCATAAGAGCTGTGTTTTTTTGATTTAATATTTTAAAGCGTATGGTCCAATTTTCATCGAACTCGGAAATTTTTCTATACATAACTTCGTGGGGATTGCTTTAAAAATAAAAAAGAATATACAATTAATAGCCAATTTCACCAAGTAAAGTTATAATAAACTATTTTATCAACTGTTAATAAACACACTGTTATCTAATACTACATTTACACCTATGCAAAATCCAGTACTTACGAGATTTCGAGCCAAATCTAGTTGATTTTGACTAGATTTCCCATACAAAACAAAATCTAGTTCGTGACTAGATTTCGACGAAATCTACTCAAAATCAAGTAGTACTCAATGATGCAACTATGGTTTTTTCAATATAGCACTAAAAAATACTTCCCTGCACAAGAAAAAATGACATGTAAAAAAAAAACAAAAATTGTTAAAAAAAATTAAAAAGTTTTATAAAAATTGTAAAAAAAATAAAAAAGAAGAATAATATTGATAACATAAATATCGTTGATTATTAATAAAAGGTAATGCAAATTGTTTAATGTATATTTCTTTTTGTGTTTGTATGTGTAACGAAAAAACTTTTAGTCAGTTGTTTTGTTATAAAAACAAAATCTCGCTAATGTCAAAAAAGTATAATGTAAACGCACTAGATGTCGAAGAAGATTTTAAATCAAATCTACAAGATTTCGGCCTAATGTAAATGAAGTATAACTGACAGTTATAGTAATAGGTAATTGCAACTGAACTTGATGAAATTGGGGATGAAGGTAATATTTCCTTAAAGATTAAATATTATAAAGATTACAAAAAAAAAACGTAAAAGCATAACAAGTTTGTAAATTGAGGTAAATTTTAGTTTTTTATTTCATATACGGAAAAAATTATTCCAAGCCAAAAATTACTTATTCTAAATATATGTATGGCTTGGGTTAAGCAAAATAATTCTTTATTTAAGAAAATTTTATTGAATACGAAAGAAATAAGTTTAAAGCAAGAAATTTTGTTGGAATTTAGATTTTCTTGTTTTAAGAAATTAAATTGATTACTTTGGAAAAACGAAAACTTCTTTCCGTTTAGGTTTTTAGCTTTAAAAGTCATAACGTAACCGAAGTCATATTTCACCTCCTCCGTGCTAGTTGTCTAACTGAATTATACCGATATAGTTTACGCGCATAAAAATAACATGCAGATAAATAAACTGTTTGAACACCTCCCTACGAGAAATGAATGAGCAAATCCATCATATTTTTTTACGTTGGCGTTAAGAAAATGATAAGAGAAATAATAGAAAATCAAGTTCTCCCATCAATTTATTAACGCCAACGTGGAAAATTTTATAGATTCGCTCATTCATTTCTTAAAGGGCTGTTACAGTTGATCGTTCGCTGCACAGGCTACAATTTTCCAGCTTTTCATAAAACTTCATTAGGAACATGGTCCAATTAGTAGGTCTGCTTGAAACTCCTGCTGATTTTATGCAGAGTTGTGTTTTTTACGTGCAATTTTTTTTGTAGCAATTGTTTTTGACATTTCCACCATTTTTTACACAAACAATTGCTTTTGTTCTTGACATCTTTATCATTTTTTACACAAACAAAATGCGTGTTGTTTTTTCTATTTTTGGATTGTTGTAGTTGCGCGCAGACCTACTAATTGGGCCATGATTAGGAAATAATTTTTATAAAGTCAACATGAGTCTCGATTTTTGTATTTATCGCTTTTATTTTCGTTAGTGCTCGAAAATAAACACTAAATATCGCTTCTTAGTGTTCGGTTCGGTAGATTTATGGAAAATCATTAAAATATAACGTTTACCTGTTTGTCATCTTTCGAACACAAAAATAATACTGTTTTTACCAGGGACCGAAAATAACAGTTATATTGGAATTTTAAAACAAAAAAAGCATATACATAGAAGTAAATGTCGAAAAACTGATTCAAGTACATACATATAACATATCGATCCTTATGAACTTGTTTATGAAAAAATATATTGATTTTTATTGTTTCGATCAAAATTACCAGTTTTTTTTTGATTTTTATTTTTTTGAACAAAAATAACAGTTATTTTATGATTTTTATATTTTCGTTCAAAAATAAAAGTTATTCTTTAAAGAAATGTACGGGTAATAATAATTAAGTTGACTTCAAATGTTTATTTTTGTGTGTAATCATCATTGGGATTTCCTATGCACATTAAAATAAATATTTAAAGTCAACTTAATTATTATTACACGTACATTTCTTTAAAGAATAACTTTTATTTTTGCTCGAAAAAATAAAAACCAAAAAATAACTGTTTTTATCAGACTTTTATGAACAAGGAATAACTGTTACGGTCCCTGATTTTTATCCAACTCAATAAAAGATGGGAACATTTAATTCCGTTCGGTTGTTTTTTTTTTTTAATTCCCTACAAGAAGAGAATGAGCGAGTTGTCACTTTTTTCAAGTTTGTGTTAACAAAATGATAGAATGAAATGACCGAAATCAAGTTTTCTGTCATTTCTTTCTATCATTTTCTTAACACCAACGTGAAAAAAGTGACTACTCGCTCATTCGCTTCTTGTAGGGTTACTAACTTCATTGTGTTCAGGTAAGCTCATTAATGTTTGTCCCTTTTGGCTGCAAATATTTTGTGCAAAAACAAACACATATTTTCATAATCCAGCAAAATAATAATAATATACACAATATACACACAAGCTGTTTGTGCTGCGGTCGTTGCTAAAATTTTTTGTTTGTTCATTTCTTTATCAGTGTAAAAAAAGAAGCATTATAGAACATTAAAATATAAAGTTAGTCTAAATTATCACTACAATTTTTCTGTTTTTTTACGAAGAACAGAACACCATATAATGTTCGGCTCTTTCTTGAAAATAGCTACATACGGTATAAAGGGTTGTGTTCGTCTACACAAACACTTAAAAAATAGATATCGTTCCTGGGTGTGTAAGCCGAACATTTAATAACGTACTGTTTATTTTCGAACACTGATTTTTGTACTAATCACTTATTAATATTGGCATTTCTTTTCTTTTTTCACACATATTATTTATTTTGCACGATGGTGCTTATAGCCTTTCACACTTGTCAACATCTACCATTAAATTGGGAAGATGTTGACATTTTTCCATTCGCATAAAGGTGATGAAAGCGACGAAGAGTCAGAAAGAGAACTTGAACTTTTGCCTTCTTTAAACCCTGGTTCTTATATTTGATGACATCAGATGCATATCCCCAGCAAAGATTTACACATAACCAAAATAACGTCTTGCCATATAAAAACTTACAATTTTGGTTTAATACTAAGTTTAATCACTCGATTACCAAACGCATTACATGAGATTATAAAAACGAAGTATGTAGTTAAGTAATTATTAAAATGAAAGAATCCAAATTTCTACATCACCTATTTAATTGTTATAATCACTGTGTAAAATAAGGTGACTTTTAGATCCTATAAAAAATCAATAAGAACGAGCTTTGCAAAACCCTGTGAAGGATTTTATATACTAATGGAATACTTTCCCTTTGCCTTTAGTCCTCTTTGGGCAAGATTTTCTTGTTGTACAGTGTAATAAAATCCATCTTAATGAGAAATACTATTTATGACTGTGCTAAGGAAGGTGACAAGATATTTACAACTTTACGAACAAAAATGAAGCAAATATATGAATGTGTAAATAAAAGTTTGAAGATACTTTTAGTATATTGCTATCACAAGAAAGATGTTTTCCTCTTAATTGCTATACAAAATAGCTTTCCCTAAATTTTTTTTATGTGTGATCAAAACCTTTAATTTACTTTCATTAAAATAATACTTACTCAGGAAAATGCGTGTCTGTGTAAATGCTATTGAATACATAACAATATCCTGGTAACGCGCTAATTGGTGTAAAAATGTCCTTACATTCAAAGCGAATACCTTGAATGTGACAATCCTTTAGTAATTCATCAATTTTAAAATAAAGCTTAAATGAAAGAAAAGAACAATAATTAAAACTTGTAAGAAAGTACAGTCGGTCTAGCCCGACCAATTGATACTTTATACCCCCGTATGTAGAAGAAAATAAGTGCCCATTCACATTATACGATTTTTGTCGTTGCGATTCTTACTTTGTAGGCAAGAGGGGTGAGAGGAACTATAAGGGGTACAGAAGCGAGTGTACTCTTCGATTCGTTTTGTTCATTCATTCGTTCTCTCAATTTTTCTCTCATTTGTCGAAAAATGTATTAAGGTTGTTACGACAAAAATCGTACAATGTAAATATGAGACCGACTTCAAAGAGGAAACGACAATAATCTCAACGACAAAAATCGTGTAATGTAAATTGGGAATAAGGGACCCGTGAGCAATCATTGACCCGGCAAAACACAATTATAATGTGAGGTTCATATGAGAATTGTTCGACTTAACGCGATTTTAGAGAGGAGGTTTACCCCAGGTCTATACTGAAGATAAATATACTCAGCAAGTTGGCAAAAACGTCGGCAGAATAACAGAGCAATGTTAAAGGCATGAAAAACGTATTTATGCTAACTCATAATTTGAAAAAAATCAAGGAAGAAAGTGCAGTGTAAAAACTAGCGCTATCTTGCAAAAATTATTTTTATTAATATAAGTTCCTTCTTATTCGACTTTATTATTTAAATGTATATTTTAGGGTGGCAGCTAAATTTCAACTTTAGATTTTCAACATCTCCCGGGCGGAATATTATGCCACATGGTCTAAAGCTGATGTGGAAGAAATTTCAGCCAAATCGGATAACTTCAACCCGTGCCCCTTTGAGGTCAAAGTTCAAATGATAAAAAAAAATTTCCATACAAGCAAAAAAAAAAAATTCGTTTTTTTTTTTTTTTTTTTTTTTTTTTTATATTAGTTTGCTTTATTAGCTTATTAACGACAAAAAATCTCATTTCGATCGGACAAGATTTTCAGTTTCTAAAGTGACTCCGAAAAAAAAATTTGAGGCTTGTTAGGGGCTTACTCTAAAAAATTTTCAAAAAAAATTTTTTTTTAGTTTGGATAAGCACACATTAAAGATTTTTTGTTGCTCTTAATACCAGGTTTTTAAAATTTTTTTTTAAATTTTTTTTTCGACATCGCATTTTTGTTCTTAATTGGGGTAAAAAACTGGAAAAATGCAGTTTTTGGCCCTTTTAAAAAACAAAATTACGACGTCACAAAAAATGTTTAAAAAACCTATTATTAAGAGCGACAAAATATCTTTAATGTATGCTTGTCAAAACTAAAAAGAAAAAATTTTGAAAATTTTTTAGAGTAAGCCCCTAACAAGCCTGAAAAATTCTTTTCAGAGTCACTCTTGAAACTCAAAATCTTGTCCGATCGAAATTTTTTGTTGTTAATAAGCTAATAAAGCTAATTAATATTAAAAAATAAAAAAAAAAAATCGAAAAAAAAATTTTTTGCTTGTATGGAAAATTTTTTTTTTTATCATTTGAACTTTGACCTCAAAGGGGCACGGGTTAAAGTTATCCGATTTGGCTGAAATTTTTTCGACATCAATTTTAGACCATGTGGCACAATATTCCGCCCGGGAGACATCAATATTAATACAAAAAAATTGCTCCATACATTTCGCTGCCACCCTAGTATATTTATTTGTTTATTTATTTTTTTTTTTTTTTTTTTAAGTAAAATTATTATTTTTTTATAAAAAAGAACTCAAAATTAAATAATTAAGATCGAATAAGAAAACAATTATATTAATAAAAATATTTTTTTGTAATTTTATTTTAGTGTTTATTAAATTCTTTTACTACAATTATAATTTGCTACCATTTCACCAATTTAATATCTTTCTCACTCAATTTGCTTCCATTTTTATCTTTTAAGCTTCTTTTTTTCAATTGACAACCAAATTTGACTTTTTTATGTTAGCAATAATTGTCAACGAAAATGGACTAACAATTATTGCAACATAAATTGCCGGCAATAAATATGTACAAAAAAAATTGCTGTCTACATTAAAGATAACATAATTTTCACATTTACTGCAATATATGTGAGAATAATTATCTCTGGTATAGAAGGGCAGTTAGGGTATGTTCTGACAACCGCAAAACGCTTAACATTTGCTATTCTGAGTTGAAGTCGCTTAATAGATGCTTTGTAAATTGCAATCGCAATAAGTTTGGAGACTTTAAATAGCGAATGTATGCTCCAAGGAAGTACCTGTAGCAGATTGCAAACAAAACTTACGAGTTTCAGAACACCATAAAATAAATTTGGCGTTTTGCAATTGTCCAAACATGGACGTTTATATGGGACTAGTCAGTTCTGAACCCACCAGTACTAAGTTTTGCCATTATATATTAGCAATTATAAAAGTTGTCGTTTTTAGTGAAAACGGGGTTTTCTATAGTTGTATATCAATACCAACATTTATTAGAAAGTTTTGGAATTTAAAGCAATTTTCGGGCGTGTTATTTGCATGGGAGCTATGGTCAAATATAGACCGATTTTAAAAATATATTGGTAAAAGGATTTTTGGTGCAACAAATATTTTTGAACCAAACAAAAAGACAGTTTATGGACAAAAAAGCTCTTTGGGATCCACATAAAGTCTTGGACTGATAAGGCCTTGTTTTTATGGCACTTGAAACATAACTCTCATCAAAATATCTTCAAAACTGCGACCTGTACTATTTGCACAATGTTAACATGGACAAACACCAGCCAGCCGGACGGAAAGACATCGTAAGATCGACTTAGAAAGGAATTCTAAGTTGATCGGTATTCTAAATGGAGGGCCCTGTCCAATATTTTATTGTGTTAAAAATAAAAAAAAAATTAAAAATTCGCATTAATACCAACATTATTCAAGTTATCTCGAAGTAAATCAATGTCCACATTATTATCCAATAATTCCTTTAACTTGTAAGTAACATTAAGAGTAGAACGTTGAAAACGCAGCATTGTTTGTAAATTATAATCGATTTCCTCATGTGACATGGTAAAATTGGGTTTTAAACTGGAATAAATAGGAAAAACGGACTTAATAATGACTTATGCATATTAAAATATCAATTACACACAAATTTTTTCTATATTTTTTCAAGCTATTGGGATTCAAGGGAAAACCCAGACACAAATATACTGCCGGATAGGGCAGAGTAGTGCCCTGCTCTAAAATCTCATGAACTGGAAAAAGTATAAGCGTTATACAATTTTATTATTATTATTTAGAAATTATTTTATTTAGAAATTCTTACCCGAAATTGTGTTTTGATTTTGATATTGATTCCAAAATTTCAGATTCACCGCTATAACCACCAAAAGGCTAAAATTTAAAATCACATGCCAAAATAGTTGTTGAAATTTATTTTCAAAGCAGTTGGTGAACTTGTAGCCTGGCACCGGAGTGCTTGCTGCAAAATTATTGAATTGAATACAAAAACTTTTTCTAATAAAAGTGAATATATTCATGGCGATAAAATAATCTTTAAAACTGCTCACTTTAAGGATTTCAAAATAAACTAATATTGTTATACTATTAAGTTTTTTTTTTATACCAAGTGATAAAAATCTTTGCCACGAAGTATCACGTTTTTTAGTTATTATTATTATTATTGCAGTGTATGATCTCTCACCCACATCTTAGTGGCTTAATGCATCAGATAATGAATGGCATTAGCGTACAAAGTGGCATGAGTACATTAATTACGTGTTAATTAAATATTAAATATGGTGTTTTCAAATGTTGGAAAAAAACAACGATAAAGTGTCACCGACTCCAACGTAATTTTGCTAACGTAACCTATTCAAATATGGTCATTAACGAAGTTGCACTTAATTTGCTTTAAAATTCAAAGGTCAATATAAACGATAAAAAAAAATCAATGTTCATGAACTGGTTGTAAAGCAAGCCAAAAGAACATTGGAAAACCATAAATGTTGCACAACCGACCTGTTGGAAAAGGAAAAAAAAAACAAAGCGATACTTTGAATTGCAAGAAATGTAACACGTATAACAATAAGCCGACAACAACATGTGCAACCACACTAGCAAACAACAAAACGTTTTAACGCTATGAAAACACTGCCGGCGCAGTGTACCAATTCTCGTAGCATTTCATGTGCCAATAAGGTGGACGCACGTAATTTTTTAATAAGCGACAATCTGCACCGAAATCGTGCTAACTTTAGACAATTTACCAATAATGTGAACACGGTTAAGAAATCGAAATGTTACAAAAGCGCCTATTTTTATCGGACACTTGTGCGCCGATCTAAGTGGACATTCTGCGCCGATACAAGCATACATCTGTTTGCTAAACAAATAAAAACATCAACGTGAAAACTTTTATAGGAATTTTTGACAATTTTTATTGTTTATTAAAACTAACTATTTATAGGATATATTGGTAAAATGTCCGTTTTTTTTTAGGAAATTTTGCTATAATTAACTCTTTATAGGAAATGTTGCTAAAATTTACTTGTTATAGTTGCTTAAATTTACTTTTTATAGGAAATTTTGCTAAAATTTACTTTTTATAGGAAATTTTGCTAAAATTTACTTTTTTTTAGGCAATTTTGCTAAAATTTACTTTTCATAGGAAATTTTGTTAAAATTTCCTTTTTGTTTAGAAAATTTTGCTAAGATTTACTTTTTTTTAGGAAATTTTGCTAAAATTCACTTTTCATAAGAAACTTTGCTAAAATTCACTTTTCATAAGAAATTTTGCCAAAATTTTCTTTTTATAGGAAATTTTGCCAAAATTTTCTTTTTATAGGAAATTTTGCTAAAATTTACTTTTTATAGGAAATTTTGCTAAAATTACCTTTTTATAGGAACTTTTGCAAAAATTTAGTTTTTATAAAAATAATTATGTTAAATGTTAAAGTTTACTTTTTATAAGAAATTTTGTTAAGATTTACTTTTTATAGGAAATTTGCTTACATTAACATTTTATAGGAAATTTGCTTATATTAACATTTTATAGGAAATATTGCTAAAATTTACTTTTTATAGGAAATTTTGTTAAAATTAACTTTTTATAGAAAATTTTGCTAAAATTTACTTTTTATAGGAAATTTTGCTAAAATTATCTTTTTATAGGAAATTTTGCAAAAATTTAGATTTTTTAAAAATAATTATGTTAAATGTTAAAATTTACTTTTTATAAGAAATTCTGTTAAAATTTACTTTTTATAGGAAATTTGCTTACATTAACATTTTATAGGAAATTTGCTTATATTAACATTTTATAGGAAATATTGCTAAAATTTACTTTTTATAGGAAATTTTGCTTAGTTATCTTTTTATAGGAAATTTTGGAAAAATTTAGTTTTTATCGGAAATTTTGCTTAAATTTACTTTTTATAGGAAATTTTGTTAAAATTTACTTTTTGTAGTAAATTTTGCTAAAATTTATTTTTTGTAGTAAATTTTGCTAAAATTTATTTTTTGTAGTAAATTTTGCTAAAATATATTTTTTAAAGGAAATTCTGTTAAAATTAGCTGGTTATGAAAATTTTGCTTAAATTAACATTTTGGTAAAATTTAATTTTTTGTTAATTTTGTCAAAATTTACAATAAATATGAAATTTCGTTATGATTTCA
Organism: Pollenia griseotomentosa; assembly: GCA_963931875.1. Taxonomy (NCBI): domain Eukaryota; kingdom Metazoa; phylum Arthropoda; class Insecta; order Diptera; family Polleniidae; genus Pollenia; species Pollenia griseotomentosa. Next base: position 16,397,480 of record OZ007563.1, on the reverse strand, counting down.
ATTTTTATAGAAAATTTTGCTTAAATTTACTTTTTATAGGAAATTTTGCTAAAATCAACTTTTAGTAAGAATTCATCTACTTTTTATAGGAAATATTGCTAAAATTTACTATTTATAGGAATTTTGTTAAAATTTACTTTTATAGGAAATTTTGTTAAACTTTACTTTTTTTAAGGAAATTTTGTTAAAATTTACTTTTTATAGGAAATTTGCTTGTACATATTAACATTTTATAGGAAGTTTGCTAAATTAACATTTTATAGTTAATTTTGGTAAAATTTACTTATGTTAGCAAATTTTAATCAAATTTAGTTTTCATAGGAAATTTTGCCAAAATTTGCTATTTATAGAATATATTGCGAAAATTTCCTTTTATAGGAAATTTTGCAAAATTAACAATTAATAGGAAATTTTGTTGTGATTTACTTTTTAAATAGGAAATTGTGCTAAAAGCAACTTTATGTCGGAAATCATCTACTTTTTATAGGAAATATTGTTTTATTAGGAAATTTTACTAAAATTTACATTTTATTGGAAATATGTATTGTTAAAATTTCCTTTTTACTAAAGAGTTTTCCAAGAGGGACCTTTATATGGGGCCTATAGTAAGTTGTTAACCGATCTTCACAAAACTTAGTAGTCTAGTCATAGAAAACGAATTTATGCAAAATTCAATGAGAACCGGTGAATTCCTCACCATTTAATATAAGTTTTTGTAACAATAATTTTTTAGGGAGGTTGTTTCACATATTCAGCCCAATTATGAATAAAAATTCCCCAGGAGTTTTCTCCCTTCTCCATTTTTCCTATGTAAATTCAATTGTATAAATGGGAGAAGGGAGAAAACTCCCGGGGAATTTTTATTCATAATTGGGCTGATTGTTTTTTCCGATTGTATGAACGTGAACGTGTTTTCAACAGACGGACATAACTTAATCGACTTAGAATTACTCAAGGACCCAGAATATATATACTCTCTAGGGAATGACAAACTTAGTATACCTTTATTCACAACAAGCGGTGGGGGTTATAATAACCAGGGCAAGTTTTTATATGAATAAAAAATTTTTTTTTTAAAAAATGTAAGAAAACTCATGATTATGCATACGGTAGGCTAGCTGGTAGTGAGCTAGTCTATCAGCGCCGGGGTTGCGGGTTCGATTCCCGCCAGAGACTCTGGTTTCCTGCAGACAAGCGTAGAGCTTCGCGGGATTAGCTTAGGTTGTTACTGTTATATTTTTTTTCATACCAAATTACTACTGATCGCACTGATCAATAAACATTAGCATTTTAGTTTTATTCAAAACCAAATTGTTCTTAGGAAATTTGTTGCTTAATTGTAACATATGCACTTATTTAAAAAGCAAAACAATTAGAGAAATCTGCCCTGTTAGTCACTTATTCTGCCGGAAAACTGAAGGAAAAGTTTACTTTTATTTTAGTTTGCGATCATTTATATTTTGCACTCAACTCTCAACAAGATGTGTGAACCAAGTTACATTTACACAAGGTAGACGCATTTGGGAGAGCAAGACAAAATTTCCAGATTTGTCAAAATTGTCTCCATATAAAACAAAGACAATTTAACGCACACATGCACATATTTTGGCTCATACATACGAAATTTGACAATTCGGGTTTATGTCTGTCCCTTATGAGTCTACCTTGTGTAAATGTGCCTTGGTGTGAACGTTTTGGCATTTTTGGAAATATTCTAATTTGTAATATTTATTATTCTTTTAAAACGAATTTAATTTCTTTAGTAATAATCAGTATCGGAAGTGATGGGTTTTATTTAGAATATTTTATTTTATGAAAACTTAAAATGCCCCATTTAAATGACATTTTAAGTTTAAATGGAAAAACAAAATCAAAGCAAAACTAAAAATAGAAATCTATAAACGAAATCACCTGAAACATTTATTTAGTGACTTCAAAAGAGACTATGCTCCCAATGTGTGTTTTTTTTATATATTTAAGTGCTTTATTTAGAAGCAAATTCGAAAATAAAAATATATCACATATTAAAAAAAACACAAAAAAAAAAAAAAATAAGTTTGTAATAAATAAGAATTTTATGATTTTTGTCCACGCAATGGCACATGTCCAAATTGAAGTTTTCATAATGATGTTAAATAATCGCATTTGTACGTTAAACTTTACAAAAATAATAACAGGAAAATGAAGAATATTTTGGCAGAGATGTTTCTCGTTTTTTCTTGTTCTTCTTCTTTGAGAGCCCACCCACTAGTGGATTAATAATAAAACGCAAAAGAATTGGAGTGGAGTGAATACAGTCTATAAATTATCCCATTACTGCTGCTTAAGTTAAGGGAATGAAAAAAGGTAAAAATCAACCTAAATGAACACAAATGAATGAAAATTTGTTTGTACTTTTTAAATTTATTAGAGAATTATCAAAAAAGCAAAATACATGTCACAAAAATAAACTGGATATATGTATGTATAAAGAATTTTTAAAAACTTTTGAATCTGTCTATACTTGAAGTGTTTTGAGTATTTTCCCTTGATGCGAATGTAGGCGTTGTTATGGCCCTCTATTGCATATATTTTCCTTAACAAATTTCCGTTTCTGTGTATGTTCTTAAACAACTTAAAGCATAAAAGATTGACTAGAAAGGAAAGAGAAAAAGAGAGAAAAAAAAATAATTTTTATGCCTCAGAAGCCGAGAGTAACAGTGACGTTGCAAAATAGCGGTTTTATGTGCAGTAAGATGTAACTAAACCGTAACGTCTCAATCTGTAGAAAATTAATTTTTTACTTTTTATACCCTCAACCACAATAAGTTGTGAAGAGGGTATACAAAGTTTGTCATTCCGCGTGAAACTTTTTTATTATTTACCTCAGACCCCATAAAGTATATATATTCTGGCTCCTTGAGTAATTCTAAGTCGATTTAGCTATGTCCGTCTGTCTGCCCGTCTGTTGAAAACACGCTCACTTTCGAAAAATACAAAAGAAATAAAAAAAACTGGGTGTCAAATTGCTTGTAGTTATCCTAAGCAGTTTGGGATTGAAATCCAGCCAAATCGGTTTTGTAGGATCAGAGCTATGAATCAAAATGTGGAACCACCACTTAAAAAAATTGACAATTTTGTTACAAAAACTTACATAATGGTTGAACAATGCACGGAATGATATGAGATTTTGCAAATGTTCGTTTTATTCGACTGGAAATCACACTGTGAAATATAATTAAGATCGGTCCATAATTTATCCTAGGCCCCATATAAACCCTACTCCCAGAAAACAGTTTAGTACGCCTAAAACCGTAATTAATAACGCTATAATTACAAAATTTGGCACGTCACAGTTTTTTAGGACTAGAAATGATGCTGTAAGATTTCATGAAGATGGGTCTGTAATTTATCCTAGGCCCCAAATAAACCCTACTCCTGGAAACAGTTTAGTACGCCTAAAACCGTAATTATTAATGCTATCATAATAGAATTTGTCGGTCAATAGTTTAATATAGGTCTAAGCCGCAACCAATTTTAATGCTGATGTCTGTTTTTATAAAGATAAATTAATAATAAATAGACATCAAATAGATATCACTGCTGAAATATGTATTCAAATTGTCGGCACAGCCGAATATAACACTCTAACTTGTTTACTGTACGGTTACAGTACTGTTACTGTCAGTCAACTGGGGCTAAACGCTACTTATGCGCCACGTTGTACTTAGTACCATGGTGGAATAAGCAGTTGGCATCGTTACGGCAACAAATACAACATTACAACAAAAATGAAAACTACATCACGGTTTACGTCAAAAAATACTTTTTAGCAAAAATCAAAGCGTGCCGCTAAACGTGAATAAATAAATAAATTCTTAGCCAATTTTTATTTAATTATTGTCAATATCTTAGTTATTTTAATTTAAATACAATAATTTTGACTTAGCTGCACAATCTCCTTTGCACGATTTTTTGTGCAGGTAAATCAAAAATGCAGCTATCTTAAATGTATTTAGCTGCCTTAATGTGCAGGTACGCAATTGTGGTTACCTGCATAAAAGTGCAGCTAAAGTAAAGTGTTTGAAAGAGGAGTAACAACGTTTTTATTAATTAATTGATAATAGAAATGACGTTCAAACAACCTGTAGTCATTTGCTATGCATTTTTATAAAGAACGTGATAGCCAAATTGGTAACAAAAAAGTGTGGAACAGAAAAGTCGCTGTAGTACAACGTTAAAAATAGCGCTGCAAGCTGTCAAAAGTTAAAAACGGCAAAGTAGTGTCAACAGAACGCAGTTGTAGTAGTCGTTGCCGTTGAAGCGCAAAATTTGAAATTTTGAACTTTGTTTCTCTATACTACTACAACTTCAAATACTACTACAACCACTTTATTCTGTTCCAGACCTAATATTTGCTATTCTTTTCATATAATCGTGGTAAAGTTGCTATAACCACAACCCATATGCATACATGTAGGTACATGCAAACAAAATAAATTAATTATAATGATGCCAATTTGACTTAAATTAGATATTTATGTGAAGAAGTTGCCACCATATTTTTTCATGTCTGCAGCTAACTTTGATGTTTTATATGAAAATATTTAAACGCTGCCCAAAAATATGAAAAATGTGCAGGTATACACAATGCTTGTAAAGAAGGATTTTGAAGAATAATTACAGAAAATATGTATTTTGTGCAGTTAAGTCAAAGTGCAGCTAACTTGAATTTTTTGTATGAAAATAATTTTAAAATGTCAAACATTTTGGGCACTTATCTTAAATGTGCAGGTAAAGAAAGTGCACTTAAAAAAGGAATTTGTATGGGATTATAAAGAATAATGCCAAAAATTATCAATTTTGTGCAGTAAAGTCCAAAGTGCACGTAAATAAAAGGCAGTTAAGTCAAAACTACTGTACAATAATCACAGCACATGCCGTGGACTTTTTGTAAACATAAACCAAACTTTGACAAAAACCTAGACAAACAATAGCTGCGTTCGTTTACCCCAAAATTTGTACAAATTTGTACTGGATTTAACTGAAATGCGTATGCGTACACACAAATTTGTAAAATTTTCATATAAGCTGGGTTCGTTTACCCCAAAATTTGTACAAATTTGTACTGGATTTTACTGAAATGCGTTCGCTTACACATAAATTTGTAAAATTTTCATATTACTCACCTAAGGGATTTTACTGGGATTTTACTGGAAAAGTAAACGAACGCACATATTACTGACCTACTGGATTTTACTGGAAAAGTAAACGAACGCACATAATGCAAGAGCAAAAAATCGTCATCTGGCGTAGTGCTGCCACCTGTTTGTTTCACCATGCTTAGTACATATTAATTTTAATGTGTTTAATGTGTACCTACCCAGGCGAATTCATTACAGACAGTCTCGGTATTACAACAAGTACAACTCGTACAAAAACCACAAGCAATTTGTTTTTGTAAAATCATTGTCAATGTCAGAAACAATGACAGAAACAAAACAGAAACAAAGATAATAAAGAAATTTTTACATCCAACGGTAATAAAGCTAAAAAAGTTATCAGCAGGGCTTTTAAGATCACCTGTAATGAATTCGCTTTGGTATCTACGTATGTATGTGTAGAAATGTATTTCTATGCATGAATAAAAAAAAAAACAAGATTGCGCACTCAGCCGTACAAAAAAATTTTCTACTGCGCATTTACGTCATCATAGACTAAATATGATGTTTGTTGTAAAAAATGTACGACACACACAAACGCACATACACAAAGTCTATATCTACGTCACACACAAAAATAACGGACCTGCGCAATGCGCAATCTTGTCTCTTTGATTCATGATTTCTATGTTAGTTTTAAGTTAATTTTAAATAGAAAATATAGTACCTACAATTTGACTGGAAAAAGTACAGTTTTTCTTCAAAGTTAGTTCAATTAAAGAAATCTAATTTAGCATTCCTGCTTTATGATTGTGTTAGTAAGAAAAGTGTTATAACCAGGGAATCCAGAAATATGCACTAAAAATCACGTTTTATGCGTATTAAATTTGCGGTAAAAACTTGAAGATATGCCCTAAAAATTATTAAAAATAAGCCCCGAAAAATTCAAAAATTGCTAATTTGAAAACAAAATATTCAACAATTCAATAACAGTTTCAGTTAATAACAACAACTGTAAAATTATAATCGGTTAAGCCCATACTCCATAATATTTACAGACGAGTTTTCGAGATTTTACCCTATTTGAAAAAGATGGGCAGTCATCGGCTATCAAAAACAAAGTTATGTTAATTCATATAAAAGTAATTTATTTATTTATTTATTTATCTAGATATTAACATCCATATGGGATTTTAGGGACAGTAGCTAAATTGTTTATTAATGCTTACATTTAAAAGGAAGTTTAGGCTATTTATAGATGGAAGCTTTGGGTAGATGTGAACTGATTCGAAATGAATTAAATTTGCAGTTAAATATTTTTGGAGGCGAATTTAATCTAAATAGCAACGTAATTACATGGTTAACGGACACAACGAGTCCGATTTGGAAAGATGTCTTATGGGGAATATGTAAAATTATAGACCGATTCTCATCATTTACTTAGAATTAGTCCTTAGTACAATTAAAATGTATTTATCAAATTTGATCAAATTATCTACAAGATTGCAACTTGTACTTTGCGTACAAAATGCACATGGACAGGCAACCAGCCACACGGGCGGTTGGACATCGTTAGGTCACTTTAAGAAGTGATTCTAAATCAAACGGCATTCCTGAAGATAAGTCCAGATTTCTATGTATAACACACGTCGCCAAAAACTTATATAATTGATATTTCCTTTATTTTTGCTCATATTTAAAATTTAAAAGTTTAAAATAACATTTATGTTTAATGGCAACCTGCTTTGTCTTACAATTTCTGAGTAAAAATTAAATGTAGATGGCAAAATTGAAGCAACACGTTGGGTATGCAGATAGATTTTAAAAAAGAACCGAAATTTCGCAATAAAAAAAATATTTTATTTGCTGCGAAAGCTCTTGTTGGCATCTATAACGGATAGACATATTGTTTCCGTCTTCATTGGTCGCACAAGGAAAAACATGCAATTGCATATTTCTGGTTGCCCTGGTTATAACTTTGTTGTAAAAACGAAATTTTAAGAGGTAATTTTATTTTTTTAGAGCAGTTTCCGTTCTTGTAAATTTTTAATGCTTAAAGTTTATAAATTTTGAATGAAGAAATTTGTTCTTATTCGATCACCTTAGTGAATGCACACGCATACATACACACATATGTACATATGTAAGAATATAAGTGATATGTTAGACAAACACCCTTCGATGGGAAGTTCAATTTGTGAATAAATTGTTTTTTTTTTGTGAAAACTTAATGTTGAGGTTTCGTAAAACTGTCCAATTTAATTAGTATAAAAATAAACTGTGACAATTTATGTTAAAAAAAAGAAAAATTATAAAATCGAGACAACAAAACACCAACATTTTTTTGTTTTAATTTAAATTTGACATGAGAGAATTTGTTTAGTTTGGCATGTTATTAGCAGACATTTGTCAAGTTTGCTCGATGAGAATATTGAATATTTTTTGTGTTTGTTTTTTTCATTGACTGACTAAAGAAACTGAAGGTAAAGTATTTAATTTTTTTTATTTATTAAGATTATTATTTATTGTTAACTAATTTACAACGTTGTTATTACAAAAGTCTTGACTTTTGTTCATGAAGATTATGGCTTGCCAGAAAAAAATATTTATGTAAAAGTCTCATGTATGTAGTACTAAAGGTCTTGGATCCATCCGCCAACACTTAATCGTATAAAGATTTATGTCTTTTTTTTTTGAATTAAAATGTAAAACCCACCGCTTCCGAAATGAAAAATTAATATTTTTTTATTCATACTAGTTTTAGTCAACTCTTTATTATATTTTACAGTTTTTGAAGATAGATACAAAGATTTAACATATAATTCGACAAATATGAGTAATTCCCAAATGTTTTAAAGGAAAATTTAATATTGATGATCGATTTTAATTAATTTACAAACTAAACGAACTTTTTGCTTTAAAATAAAAAAACCGATGTTTAAAAAATATTTTCGATTTATGATCAAAAATAAAGCTACATATCTCAAATTTTGAGTCTTTGCTCTATAAGAACTCTCTAGTTTAAGAGATTATTTTCCAATATAAAGAACTGACTTAAAAAAAGGTCGAATTTAAGTTAAAAATTAATAACTGATTTTTAATCTCTCCGCTTTAGCACGTTAGCTTAACACAAAATACGAGTAAATAAATTTTTTTAATTTCAAAAAAAAAAACATTTGTTTTTTATTAAATTACTAGCTGTTAGGTCCCGGCGCTGCTCGGTATTTTCTAAATAAAAATAAAAAATTAAATACTGGAGAATTTTGTTAATAATTTGACCGCAGCGCTATATACCGGGTCAAAATTTTATCAGAAAACTTATTTTTGTTTAATAAATATATTTTGTGAATTTCAGCAAAATTTTACCATAAATAAAAAATTTTAATGTCACGACAACAGCACCACCTATCGGTATTAAACTTAAGAGAACCCCAGTTCCCGACTAAAATTATTTATTGTCCAAGTTTGGTGCCAGTTGCGGTGTGTGAGTTTTAGGAGCACATACACGGCGCAAACTTTTTTATATACATATACATATAGATTAAAAACCATAATTTTTTTTAAGAAACATCGATTTTTTTAATATAATATCGAGGGCCTTATTCACTATCTCCTACACTGATAGAAAAGGCGTCATAACGTTGATGTATTTTGACATCAGTACTACGGCAAGTGTCTTCGTTTTTGACCCCATGATACTTGTCATCATTGTAATGTCAACCTTAACATCACTTGGCCAAAGTGTCATTAGGGTCAAAATGAAATTATGTCATCAATGGGACGACACATCGGCATCACAGAAATGACGAACATGTCCTCAGTGTGATGACGCAGTAACATCGGAGAAATGACACATTAGCATCAATTTAATGACAGCTTGTCATTAAGTCAAACTCATTTGAATTGACTGAAGTCAAAGTGAGAGAATATTATTATTTTGAATTTGTTTGTTTGTTGAGTTATGCATTTGTTTACAGCTCTCTCAATAATAAGACACCAGCTCCATGCTTTATGTGGTTTTCGTAATCATTCTACTTTAAAAATTTCATGTATTTAACTAAATAATTTACAAAAATAGAATAAAGGATTTTTGCTTCTTATAATAGATTGTAGTCATGAAAATAATGTTAATTATATACAAAATGAGGCATCGAATTGATGTCACTATAGTCATAAAATAGATCGATGACACGTAAAAAATGACAAAATTGTACGAAGACGTTAGTCTTTTTATTGATGTTACTTTTTGCACCATTGATGCCAGTTGTAGTAACATTGATGTCACAATTCTGATGTTAAGGCATCATCAATATGAAGATGCATTTTTCTTTCAGTGTATGTGCAATTTTTAACAAAAAGTCATCGATGACGGTTTTCCCATGTATGATAACAGCTTGGAAGGGCTTTTAAAACTTTTCTAGTTACAATAAAAGTTGAAAATGTTTTTTTCACTCACGTTCATGAATGTTAAATATATTGTTGTTAGTTCAATAAAATAAAAAAAATCAGAAAGTACCAATTGAAAAACAAAAAAGTACCAAAAAGTCTTTTAGTCCTTTAATTTCTCCATCACTCTGGACTCTGCATGTTGGATCTTATGTTTTTGGGTTCAGTACTAAAAAAAAATTCAAAAGTACCAGCTATAATCCTTCGCTCAGGACCTTGCATGTTTAATTTTGTGTTTTTAGGTCCATTACTAGCGGAAGTTCAAAAAGTACCACTGACAGAAAAAAGAAAAGACCAAAAAGTTCCCTTTTATAGATTCGCATCTACTCAAGACATTGCAAGTTAATTTTATGTTTCTTAGTTCAATAAATTAGAAAATTCCAAAATTACCACATGCGGCATTGAAATCTAATCCATTTTTCATACTTTTTTCTCCCCATTGAGGTATCAAAACCTTCAATATTCAATAGGTCAACGAATGAAAAAAAAAGTTTTGTAAAAAAAGTACCAATAATAGGTATGAATTTCACCTCTATCAACGTACGATGGAATTTCCCATTCATCAATTTTTTTAACGACCAATCGTGCAACATTGCATAGCCCTGGTGGGTTCAAATTCCGAAGTAAAATAACAGGAGAAAGATATGTATTTGCCGAAAAAATAAATAAACTTTTTAAAAGAATTGGTTAATTAATTTAGATGGTATAGAATGGGGGGTGCTTTTACCCTTTTTGCTTTACTTTACGCCGTAAATGTTAATATTTATAGCCTTTAGCGTTTAGACATGGGTTGAGGAAGGTTTTACCCCTTTTGCTCTATTTTACACCCTCATTGTTGGAATTTCCAGAAAATTTATATCTTAAAGTTCCTTTAGATATTACAGTGTCTGCATGCCAAATTTTAAGAAAACTGGTTGATTAATTAAGAAGATATAGGGTTGGGGAGCGTGTCCTATTTAACGCCCTAAATAATAAAAATTATAGACTATTTTCCTGCCAAATTTCAAGAAAATCGGTTTGTTATAAATTAAAATTAAAAAAAACAAGTTAGAGTGCTATATTCGGCTGTGCCGAATCTTTGATACCCTCCACCGACAGTTCGAATGTTTAAGGAGTAATATCTGTATGATGTCTTTTTATTATTATTATCTTAAACTCTGACGATTTGTTATTAATTATGGTTTTAGGAGACTAAACTGTTTTCCGGGAGTAGGGCATATATGGGGCCTAGGGTAAATTATGTACCGATCTTCACGAAATTTCACAGTATCATTTATAGTCCTATAAAATTGTGACGAGCCAAAATTTGTTATGATTGCATTATTTTTTACGGTTTTAGGCGTACTAAACTGTTTTCCGGGAGTAGTGTTTATATGGGGCTTAGGGTAAATTATGGACCGACCTTCGCGAAATTTTACAGTGTCATTTCTAGTCGAATAAAACGGACTTGTGCAAAATCTTATGTCATTCCGTGCATTTTTGCAGCATTTATGTTAGTTTTTGTAACAAAATTATCAAGTTTTTGAAGGTGGTGGTTCCACATTTTGATTCATAGCTCTGGTCCTACTGAACCGATTTTGCTGAGTGAGCGTATTTTCAACAGACGGACAGACAGACAGACATGGCTAAATCGACTTAGAATTACTCAAGCAGCCAGAATATATATACTTTATATGGTCTGAGATGAATAATAAAAAAATTTCACACGGAATGACAAACTTAGTATACCCTCTTCACAACTAATTGTGGTGGAGGGTATAAAAAGAGTAGTGAAGTGTTCTTTACTGTTACGCCTTTGCCGATTAGTATATACATAAACACAAATGATTTTATTATATTAAAGTTCTATCTACTATAATTAAAAAAACTTTTATTAAAATGTTGATGCACAATCTCCTATCTGCGTCAGTGACGTAAGTAACGGGAAGGACAATGAAAAAAGAATACATTAACATTATTTATAATATTGTAGAAGAAAGTTTAATTAAAAATAAACCTAGCTCGCGAACGGATTATTTCTATTGGTCTCCTGAACAATTGTATTTTTGTTGATAGGATAGGATAGGATAGGATAGGATAGGATAGGATAGGATAGGATAGGATAGGATAGGATAGGATGTATATATGTTTGTATCTATTTCTGATATGGAATAAAAGTGATCAAAGATTTTCATTCTTTTTGGTTAGTAATAATTCTTGGTTTATCGAATATTGAATTTCGTTTGAAAAAAAAGGGATTAAAGATATATATGAAGGTATTTTATTCGACCTTTTTTAAAATGTAAAAGCTTGACAACTTTAAAAATTGTAATTTGACTTATTTAATATACTATATTTAAAAAAATTTTTTATAAAAAAAAGCTCGAAAATTAAATTATACATTTTGCACTGCGGAACAGTCAATCACGATGTTTCTCTCTCAGCTCTTCTCTCCGAGATATACCGTTATGTGCAAAATTAAGGCACTTTCACTACATATATTGGAATAACTTGAAAACGGTTGACCATATTCAGTTAACAAAAAAATCCGAAACTCGGCAACAGTATTATCTTTGCTCCGTAGCATACTTAGTGATAGTGCAAAAATATTGCAATCATTTCGTTGGTGTTGAGTGATGAATTAAAAATTTGCAGCCTCACTAAACATGAGTGATAGTGATGCTGAAAAATTTTGCACTCAAAAAAAAAAAAAAAAAAAAAAAAAGCAATCATCAGTTTATTGCAACTTTTTTTTCTTCACTCATTCGAGTGCAACTTAAATTGTTGCACTAAATTTAAAATTAAAAACTTGATTAAAGCCAATAATTATACCGTTATTGACAAAAGTTCATTTTGTTTAATGTTCTTTGCTTATGCATATCCTCCAATAAAAATCAAAAATCATGCCCATACAAAATTACATTTTTTTAATTCGAGTGATACAATATTTGTATGCAGCTTTTTTGATTGCAAGTCCAAATTTTCCACTATTTGAATTGAGTGCAGATTTTTGCATTCAATCTGCGTTTACACTACACTGCCTTTACACATGAAAGTGTAAAGTGCTTTCATGAAATTTCTGTATTCGTATTATATATAAAAATTCAATGAAATAGACGACTGTCTTGAAAATTTCTTGTTCGATTACACAGGAAAGTGAAAGTTCATTTAGAAAATGTCGTCTAACAAAAATGCCTCTTCTTCTTCTTTTATTATTTTGCTTTTTTGAAGTTTCAGAGTTGCCAAGAAAATTACTCACGCCGAACATCAGGCATTCGTTCAAATTAAAATTTTTTTCATGATATTTATACATTTCAGATAGAATAATTGTGTTCTTAATATTTAGTTGAAAATATATATTAAATTCTTTATATATACGTGAAAAACTAGTTGCTTTTGTAACTGCTATTTCACACAATCCTGAAATTTCAAGTGAAAAATTTTATATTGGCAACACTGCTTAGTTTATTGTTATTTGCTTTCATGAAATTGTCAAAAAATCGCTTTCTTGAAATTTTCATTGAAAACTTGCTGAAAGTTGGGCTGAAAGTAAAAAATGTTAATGTGTTAGTGAAAAAATGTGAGTGTATTGCGACTTTCATGAAATTACTTTCACGTGTAAATGCTAGGTTAGTGATAGTGAAAAAAATTTGCAATATCACAAAATTTTTTTTAGTGGTAGTTAAAAAATAACAATCATCACTAAAGCTGGTAAAAAAATGTGCAAACTAATTTCCTTGCAGTTTTATTTAGCGATAGTGCGCTGCTGATTTAAATCAATATTTGGTGCACTACCCCCAACTATGCCCTGTAGTTTCAGAGATGTAGTTGAATTTTGAAGAAAAAGAGGAACATTTTGAAAAAAAAAAAACATATGTTTTGTTTTTTAAAATTTTATAAAGAATAAAAACGCGAAACCAAAACTGTGGTGTAAAAACATTTACTTAACAAAATTTCGAATGAAATGAAATTTATTTCATTGTAATCGGGCACAATTTTTTTTCACAATTTACTAAGAAAACTAAGAAAAAAAAAAAAAACATTTTAAATATGTGTGTGTCATGAACGTTTTTCTTTTTGTATGGAAATCGATATTCAGTTTGAAATCAGCGACCTCAAATTAGTGAAATATTGCAATCAAATTCCAGACCGCACAAAAAAAGTTTAAATTTGTTCCCCTGTGTTATCTTTAATACTTTAACTACTTTACTAGTCTTATTCCTTCAATATTTTCCAAGAAAATTTTCTATGCACTAAATATTAAAGGAATAAGCCAAAGTAGAAAAACTGCACTTTTTCCAGTGTTTCATTTGTCATTGGCCAAAAAAAAAAAAAAAAAAAAAAAACTGTTGCTTTTACTTCTGATTCGTTTAATGTAAATCGAAGCTATCAAACCAACTCGAATAGCGAAAAATTGTACACAAATTTTCGTTTTTTGTTCGACAGTTTTTGGTTTCGACTGCAGTTTTTCAAACCCTGGAAAATTAGTTTTTCAAACATTTATTAAATTTAAATTTTTTTTTATGAATTCGGGCATTAAAGTATGAAAGCTATATAAATTGTAATTTGACTTAGAATACACATTCGAAATAATATGAAAATTTATATAATAAATGTTACTCACTATGAGAACTAAATTCCCAGACTCAAACTTTATTAACTTTATTTAAATCCATATTTCGGCACACAAAGGAATATTGAATAGAATATAGAATAGAATATTGAATTTTGGTTGAAAATTTTTTAGTAAATCTTAAACATAGTTTAAGTTTAATTATTCCAATATACATACATATATAAAATTTTTATTTCGCACTTTTTGGACAAATCGACACGTTATATTCTTATCTACCCGCCTATTTTGTCTACTTTTTTGTAATAAAGCGGTTGGTTTAAAAATTCTTGTTCATATGCCTCTAAATAAAATTAAAAATTGTTTTGATTCTACTGCAAATTTTAAAATTTTGATTTAATACCCTTTTTATGATCAATGTCGATATGTAATTGTTTCTAAAAAAAAAGAAGTAAAACTTTAATAATGGAAATGTAATTTATTATGTCTCTGCAACATATCATGATTAACGGCAACATTTTAATGTTTATGCGTTATTATTAAGCCGAGACACACACCATATTTTGCTTATCAACATTATTGTCAGCATAATTTTGGCATTTCCTGTCACAAACTAAATGCAAAAGCAAGAAAAACGTAAATAACGAATAAACCAATAACAAATAAACACTCTTTCCAAATGTAAACAATGCATACAAAAAGGAAATGAAGCCAAATTTCCACACACACTTCCGCACACTTAAAACAAGAGCTGTTATACGAAAACAAAATAGAGCACAAAACGACAGAATAACAACAAGAACAAAACAAGCAACAAAACTCAGCAGCAATGATGACAACTTTAATTGTATACGAGTAATCAAACATTCGTATAGTAACCGCGAATGAACAACAACGTGGTTGCGGAAAAACATTTAAAATACAAGTCTTTTTTTCAATTTTCTTTAAGAAAATGAGCAAAAGGGAAAATTTAAATAAACGAGAGAAATACTACGGAGAATTTTAGATAATTTTATGAGTAATATTTCGTGCAAAATAAGAGCGTTGAAAAGATAAAAGAAAATTGTTTAAAGAAAAGTGTGCGTAAACTTAAGTAAACGTTAAGATCATTGTGAAATATTCAGTGCCAACGTTAAGAACATACGAAAAATAAATGAAAATTACAAAAAAATATAAAAAATAAAACGAAATAATACATTTGAGGAAAAGTTATAAAAAAGCTATATAGAAAGAAAATAGCGAAAAAAGTGAAAATAATAAAACAAAAAAAATTTTTTTTTTAATTTTTGACACAAATAAAACGTCACGACCAAATTAAATGGTACAAGATATTTTGTAAAATAAATGGAAAATTAATTAAGCGTAACAAATAAATTTTTATAAAACACAAAGAAAAATAGTGTTTAAAACATTTTTTTAGCAAATTATTAAAATATTTTAAAAATAAATCATTTAATTTTAAACTAAATTTAAAATTCTTAAAAAAATTAAAAGAAAATCTTTTAAAAAATAAAAGAAAAACTGAAAAGGAATCCCACAAAAGAAAACCATGATGAAAAAGAAACTGAAAAACACTATTCAATTTTATCTAAATTGCTAAAAGCGTGCGCCAAAGTGTTTTTCTAGTTGGATTATTTTTTGTTTTTGTTGCTGTTATTGCCTAAATGAATGACTGCGTAAGTGTGTTTCGTGTCGTTTTGTGCGTTTTATAGATTACGCTACTTTTGTTTTACTGTATAGAGGGAAATGCTCCCCCTTTTAGCCAAACACTCCCCACTGTAAGAAAACACAACATCATTATAAAAAAAATACCAGACACTGTTGCTATTCCTTTTGGTTTTGTCGTTTAAACAGAAAAAAAATTATAGAAATTTTAAAAATAAACTGCAATTTTTTTAAATCAAAATAAAACAACAACAAAATCAACTTAAAAATATGTAATAAAAAAAAAATACAACAAAACCATGTAGTTTTTATACGCTAAAAAATAAAAACAAGAAATATCAAAATTAAAAATAAAAATTGTATTAGCCACAAGTTTAAATTTATAAAAATTTTGTTTTTTAAAAAACCAAAAAGTTGTATAAATTTAAAAAATGTTTCATCAAAATGTTTGAAAAAAGTTATACATAAGAAAATTGAATATCTAGCAAAAAAATTAATAAAAATTGTAATAATTTTTAATTTTGTGCAACAAGTGAAATAATTTATCGAACAAAATGAAATTGTGGAAAACGAAAAAACCCATCAGCTGTGTGTCGGGTAAAAGTGGAGCCTTTAAAAGTGAGGATAAACATGAAACGAATGGTGCCAACATACAAATGGGACCAATGTTGTCGGGTAAGGTTTTAAACTAAATTTATAAATACATTTTACGTAAAAATACAATTTGTACTGAACCATTTTTAGAAAGATTTTGTTAGATTTAAAACAAATTTTCCGTTGTGTATAGAACATTTTAAAGATTTTCGTCACCTTTAATATATACGGCCATATTTTTAAAAAATAAAACAGGTTAATAAAAGGTTTGTAAATCAAATTTTTATACAAAATCCGTTTCAAAAACCCTTTAATAACCTGTTTTATTTTTTATATGTAAGGCCGTTGATCTTAAGAGGTACAGTGCAACCTCGGTTAACGCAACCAGAGAAATTAAATTAAAAGGCTAGGCCATTTTCCGATTAAAGAATTTATTTGACACCAAATAAAGAAACAAATGTAAACTTAAAAATAAAGTGAAACCTCCTATAACCCGACACTCGCCGTCGTGGTTTTTGGCTGGTTTTGTAAGACGTTCACTTATGAGAGAGGTACAGGTTTATTATTATTTTTTAATGATACATTTTATTAAAGCAATAGCAGACAAGTTTATTGTGGTTGAAAAATTATTTAAATTAGACTTAAACCTAAATAGGTTCAATTTGAACTGTTGAGTTTCAAAATGTCTTCTATTTGTTTTAATGCTTCACCATAAAAACTTATGGAATTAGATATTTCCACATGTATCTCATCCTAAGTCTCTTCAAATTGATTAATCTTCAACACTATTTCAATACAGATTATAACTAGCTAATGAGAATCCAGCTTTTCAAAAGCTTTTTTGTGGTTCTTAAGCAGACAACAGAAACTAATCAAACAACTTCTCCAAAATAAACAGCAAGTTCTTTTGCCGACCTCAACACATGAGTATGTACCTTTTTATTAACAGCGGAATCATCAATTTTATCAACATTAACCCAACTATGAATCAGAGTTGCAAAAAGAAGCCTTACTAGAAAAATAAAACTCTTGCTTTTGTGGTTCTAACGCTTATGAAAAATTAAAAAAAAAATTTAATTTTATTGTTCGCGTCCGATTCTGAAAGCGTCCAGTTATGGGAATACATTTTGTATCGAAAAACTAACGAACAGCTTGAATGAACAAAATATGGCCAGTTATGGGAGATAAAGGTTATGTGAAGTTTTACTGTAAACGCATTTATTCGTAAGGTTGCGTTAATTGGGATTTTGGTGTTTTGAAAAGTTGCGTTAACAGTGTCAAAAATGCAAAGAATTTGGCTTTTGCGATTACTGCGAGGGTTGCGATAACCGAGGTTACACTCTTTATAGAAATACATACTTGTTTAAATTTAATTAAATTAAATTTAATATAAAAAACATCAACATAGAAATTAAGCAATATACGAAACCCCTTTTACAATATCGAACCATCACCATCATTTCGAACATTAGGTCAAACATTGCCTTCTCGTCAAACATTGTTTATATAGTTTCCAATTGCTTGTCAAATTTGACAGCTTTTCTACCCGCGTTGTGCATTTATGTATTTTTGATATATGAATAAATCCGCTCATTTATTAAATGATACATACTATAAAATTTGATTCACTCTCAAAAAACGAAAATATTGGCTGAAAAATATTCGTTTCTGTAATTTTATATGATTTTGAAAAATTTTGCCTGAACAGCCGCACAATGGTATGGCTTCATACATTTTTGTGCAAAAACTAAAAGGATGTGGAAAATATTTACATAGATACCTGCCCTAAGGCCTACTCCATAGGTGATCTTAACCCCTGGGTGTCAAAAAATGCGTTTATTACCTGCCCCTTGCATAAAACCCGGAAAGATTTAAAATTACGAAAATAA
Source organism: Pollenia griseotomentosa (assembly GCA_963931875.1). Taxonomy (NCBI): domain Eukaryota; kingdom Metazoa; phylum Arthropoda; class Insecta; order Diptera; family Polleniidae; genus Pollenia; species Pollenia griseotomentosa. Next base: position 16,379,193 of record OZ007563.1, on the reverse strand, counting down.
CTCCCCAGGTGTCGTAAAGCTGTTGCCAGCAAATTTTGCATGACCTTTTTTTATATAAAAGATTCTTATTTCTAAAGTCTTAGGCTTATCTTCTTCTATACGTTTATGCATATTAAAATTTATTTTTAAGTCATAGTTAATCCAGAAGTAATAATAAATATATGAAATTTTAAATAATTACCTTGAAACCGATCTATTTTAATTGAACTTATTTATTTACCTTGAGTCATTTTTAATTACGAAAACCTAGAACTAATTGCCAAAGAAATAAATAAGACAAAAAGCTTTCAGAAAGTCTGGTGGGATATTCGTTGCATGTTTGTGCCAAATGATTCATACTGATCGGATTGTACCAAAAAGCGTAACATTTTGCCAATTATTTTATTTTTAAATATACAGACACAGTAGATATATACTTATAAAAGATTCTTAATTGAATTAAACAAAATTCATTCATATTTGTCATTAGAAAAATTAGAAATCAATATTCCGTTAACCGATTTTTATTTTAGTTTAAGGCAAATTAATTAAAAACGACGTTACTAAAATTAAAGTTTTTCCTTTGATTGTGTTTGTTTAAAATTATATTACAAAGAATTTTTTACTCTACGTTTCCACATGTAAGTAATTACTAGCAAGTAGTGTATACGTATTATTAACAAAAAATCGAGGAAACAGTCGATTGACTAAAAGTACAAAAATTGTGTGAATGTTACCCCCCGTTTCCACATGCAAGTGCAAGTTCGAAAAACTCAATGAAAGTACAAAAATTGTGTGAATGTTAGTGAAAAAGTGTGAGTGGATTGAGTTTTTCGAGCTTGCACTCAGGGCTGTCAGATGTGGCGATTTTTCGCCAAACGTGGCGATTTATAAACCTAATTGGCGATGCATTTTTGTGTTTGGCGACATGGCGATTTTCTTGGCGAAATTAAAAAAGTTGGCGATTATTTTGGCGATTTCTAAAACGCATTTTACTTTTTTTTATATTTATATGAAAAAATTTATGAGTATGGGCTAATTTTTTTTAATTGGATTTTTAACAAATTTTAAAATCGCAATACGAATGCGATTGTTTTAGATGATAAATTGATAATATTGCCAGATAATTACCCTGAAAACATTAAAAAATTGTTGCCATAGAAATTTGGAATAATGCTTAAGCTTTCATCGGATCTTTTCCCGAAAAAATTATTTTGCAAAAAAAATTTTAAAAACTGAATCGATTTCATATGAAATGTGATTTAAAAAAAATAAATAAATAATAATGTATACTGGTTAGTATGCAAAAATAGTTGAATTAATAGCGAAAGAAAATCAGAAAATTCTTAAAAAAAATCAAGCGTCAAGCTTATTTTTCAAAGTGGAGTGTAGAGCGATAAAATGAGCAGTTTTTTTTATAAATTTTGACTCGATTTTGTACGAAATTAAATCATAAATTTAATTATTTTTGTAATACGTTTAGAAGACTGAGTTGACTTTTAGTATTTCAGTTCGATTCCAAATATCCAATTTGAATTCACCTTTTAAGACATTTATCCTTTGCTTCAAATAAACACAAACATTTTACCATATTCTGGCTTATATTCATATAGAAGATCACGCCAATAAAAACTGATTTTTTTGCATGAAACTCAACTCATTTTGCATACTTTATAAAATTAATGTTTTTGCAAAATTCAATTAACTGATCTAATAAGTTCTAGGTTTTAAGATAATCCGCCTTTTTATGACAATTGCACGACTTCAAATGGCAAAACGCCAGATTTCTTACGGTGTTCCGAAACTCGTGCGTTTTGCTTGCGATCTGCCATAGTTTCTTACAACAATTCTAGTTCCCTGCAGCATACTTTTGCAATTTAAAGTAGCCAAACTTCTTGCGATTGCGATTTACAGAACACGTATTAAGAAATTTCAAGTCAGAAACACAAATGTTAAGCGTTATGCGATTGTCTACTACAATATAAGCACACTACTAAAATAAGACTAAATATGGAAAATTTAAATTAAGGTAAAATACACTTGTATACTCTTTTTTATATAAAACTTTTATTTGGCGATTTTTGGCGAATTTTTTTTACCAAAAATCTAAGAGAAATTAATTTTTGGCGATTTTTTGAAGGTGAAAAAAATCTGACAACCCTGCTTGCACTTGCATGTGGAAACGGGGGTTAAAGAAATATATTGAGAAATTCTAATAAATTAAATTCGGTATGTCAAGTCATACAAATAAATATAGCAAATTCTTATTAAAAAATAAAATATTAAAAGAGCCGGCAGGATGAGGGAAATTGGTAATAAATGGTTTATAAGGTTTACATTGTTTATAATAAATCTTGAGTTCTTTTTGTTGCAAATTAAAAATTAACAGAGACTCATTTTCTTTTACAGACATTATTGTAATTGAAGTGGGGTACACACTATCGTACTTAAGTGGCAGTAAAAAATTTCGTCAGCAACAGTCAATTGCAAAATAATTTGCGGTTCATAAATTTTTGTGCAAATAAATATAAGAACTGTTCCTTGATCATTAAAAGTTGGCCAAATTATGATAAAAATGGAATTACATTAAAATTAGCCACGCCTCCTATACAATCTAATAAAATTTTTCGCATAAAACTTTTCCTATTCAAGCAGAAGTCTTATAATTTGGTGCATACACTTTCTATTGGGTTTTTTTTTTTTTAGCTGAGAATGTCAAACTGTGCTGACATTTCTGTTCAGTAAGGTTTGGCAAGTCATCATGAATCGTATAACGCAAGAATAAAGCTTTCAAATTGTGGGAATTTACTTTAAAAAAATCATTTCGCGAAGCTCATAGAGCACTTGGTCCATTTTACGAAGCTCATTTCTGATTATGCAAAATTGATGTATTTGGACCGAAGACAATCCTCAAACCGTTAATGAATCACCTTATATCCATTAAAATTGACTGATTGATGAGGTTTACATGGTCTTTTGAAATGAACAAGAAGCTGCCATTACGGTGAATTAATCAGCTAAGCATCAACGACATTTGGTTTAACTTGGCACACAGCGCGCTTAACAGTCGTTTTATTGCAAAATCAATTTAGTGACAACTTTATTTCCATAGGTGGTTCTGTTCACTGGCACCCTCGTTTTTGCGATTTAACGTCTCTGGATTAATTTTTATTAGGCTAAGCCTACAAACCTTGAAGAATTGGAAGCCAATATTCAAGCCACCAATGACGGCCATACGGCCAGATTTATTGGAAAAAGTAGTAGATTCTGCCCAGCCTTTATGAAAGTGACTAAGAAATCGATTCTGAATTTTAAAATTTTAATATGTATAATTTTTATTTCTCTTATTTTATTATAAACTAGCGCACCCGGCGTAATAATACAGTAATAATACAACACAAATATTTAAATTTTCAATGTGACTTATTTGAATGGAATCAGTAGAGAGCGATTTGATGAACAATGTTTTTCGATTTGTTTTCCGGCGCAAATTTCGTACAAAAAAATCAATTTTCGATTTTTCCAATTTTCCGACTTTTGCGGAGAGATTTTCAAATTTTCCGCATTTTCCGCAATTTTCCGTGATTTACAATAAGAACTTTCTATTGTTTGATTTGGAAAGCCATTAAAGAATAATTTCATACAAAATTTCATACAAAAACTCGGTTTTCGATTTTTCAATTTTCCGACTTTTCCGGAGGGCTTTTCCAAAATTCGAAAATACGAACAACTGACAAACAATTTTATAGAAATCGGCCCAGCCGTTCTCATTTATGAATTACTATACATTTTTTACACCATTTATATATATATAGATTCAAATGGTTTTATTCCTTTAATCATATCGCTCCTTTACTTTAATAGTGACATAACTGAAAAAAATTTATTTATAGATAAACGCGCTTAAAGTTTTTGATTTGTTCTACCCAATTAGATAAAAACGACACATTCTTTTCAAACGAGGAACATTTGGTTCCCAATTATACTTATGCTTATGTAAATATTATGTTATGTTAAGTTATGTCACTATTGAAGTAAGTTTTTTTATTTCCTTTTTTTGGACCGCATTGGTCTCCGAGTGGAAGTGTGACCTTGGGCACATAACCCTTCTTAACCTAACCTAACCTTTGTGGTTTACAATTTTTGTCAATCAATTGTTTACAAATTGTTGTTTTAATTTATATTTTCAATACTATTAAAAAAGTTTAATATGCATCATAAGATTTTTCAATAGAAATAACCGAAGAATTGATATTTTGCCAGCAATTAGGCAATTCACAAAGTGTCTATTGTATTATATTAGTTGTATATGATATTATTCGATGACAATAAAGAAAATACATACAACCAATATGTCACAATAAAAAACATTGGGATTTGCCTGAATATGTACTACAGAAAATGGAAATTTTTTGTAAATAAAACAGTTTTTGAAATAAGAATCAATTTTATAACTTTCTCAACCACTTTTGTATTGAAATTGTTCTTTAAATTAAAAATTTACACAATACAATTGCAAATTTCATTAAAGATTTTCTTCCACACTTTTACAATTAAATCACTTAGTGCAGAAAGAAAACTACTGACATTAACTTTATGTTCCTTGGGTGAGTATTGCTAAGAAACCAGTGTAAAAAGTGTCATCTTAGACAACTTCAAATTAAATTCAGTTCTCCCCTCTACGAGCTAAGAACATAAAACTTGCATTTATTATTATTAACTACACTGTTTTAATTTATTATTTCAAAATGAATGTTTTGAAGTAGTTCCCTTTTTGCATTTAGCCATTCAATTGCAGTTAAATAAATAATACTTTGTATCATTTATTTAAATCTAACAAAATTTTGTTGACATTATTTTAATTGTAACAAATTTTATTTGATCTTTATTTCTTATAATCTACTTAGAACAATTTAAAATGTTACTAATTAAATTATAGTATTCATGGCATGCGTAACAAATAAAATTTTAACGAATCCCTCTAATAAAAAATTATGATTTTCATAAAAATTTCAAATAAATATTCTTAAGCTTTATATTTAACAGATTTAATTTTTTTTTCTTTTTAAACTCTACAAATCCAAACAAAAGAAACATTAATAAAAGTGTCCATAAATAAACATTTCAAATGAAATTATTTTGATTCATACAGAATCATAAACAACAATACAATTTAATACGAGTAGAAGGAAACTACAGAAGCTTAATGAATGGGCATAAATTTAAATTAAACTTTAAATGACACTGGCACTCGAATCTTCAATTCTAATAAAAACCAAAAAAAAAAAAAAACTAACAATGAACGAGAATAAAAATGCGTTAGAATTATGATGCAATTTCATTAGAAAAAGAAACGATGATTCTTCAATTGAAATGTTTGAATACAATTTGTAATTGTTCTAGAATACGAGAGGAATGCAACGAGTATAATTTATTAATGAATGAAATTGATACAAAATGATAAAAATCTCAGGCGGCATATTCTGGGTTGGATAGATTTTTAAGGCAATTACAGTTTAACAGTCGTAGAATATACAGTACAAAACGGTTATAACGTACACCGTTTATAAGGAACTATGTATGGCTACAGCGAACAATTTTTCAGGCCCCATTAGGGTTTTTCTGATATTTTTTTTAATAAGGCGAATACAGCTGCCCGGGAGTGTTTTTTGATTTAAGATCATGACGCTCTCAAGGAAAAGAAATGCTATCATGCTCATCTACGAGAAATGTTTAATTTTCACTATCACAAAACAATACAATTTTTTTATCCCACACTCTAACGAAATATTTTATTAGAGAAAACACGAACCATAAATTAGTTCTATTGAATTAGAATAAATATTTTATATATTTGAATCTTTATGTGTTCCAAAGTTTTTTATGAAATCATCATGAGTGCGTAGCAAAACGTGCGAGATTTTATAGCGCACTCACGCTAACTCTCAAATGCTTAATTTTAATTGAAAATCATTACAATAATTAATAAAACACTCGTGATACGTACAATTCACGTCAGGTTTACACCTCTTAAAGCAAACGTTAGTTATAACAAACAAAGTTCTGGGCCTCTGCTAGTTTGTGTTCCGCGTTCTACTGCTTTTGTAGTGCTTGGGGATATTTCAGTTTGGTTTCTAGTAGTAACTTGACTTAAGAAGAAAAAACAAGTATGTTAATGTGCTACATTCAGCTTTTCCGAATCTTAAATACCCTTCACAAAACGAAATCCAGCGTCTTAGACCATTGACCCACAAACACACATAATCAAACAGAATAATAAAAAAATAAAAAAGTTGAGTAAATTTTTTTAAAACACATTTATTTCTTTATTTAAACGGCAAATGGTCAATAATAATAATAATAATTCTACACATTAAAAAAAAGCAAACGAAGATTTTATGACAAAAATTATTGGCCCATGATTGAGATCATTTATGGACCGATCTGGCTGAATTACAATTGCAAAATTTGACGAAGAATATGTAACTGAAATAGATATTAACCTAAGTTCTGTCATTTATAGAGTCTTCGGAAAACCCATCTCAACAGACAGATGGGCAAACGGTCGGACGGACATCTTTATATTAACATATGCAGAGTTGGTCCTTCTTGTTTATATCGTATGGGCGCTTTTATGCCACAACCATTATTTTGGGAAGAAAAATGAAGTTAGAGACTCATGGGACTTCTGGGCTTTTTCTTAAAACTAGAGGCAGTAGTGCTTTTTTTTTGCCATATCTCTGCTACTAATGCACCGATCTGGCTGAATTTTCATAGCAACCAATTTCAGGCTATTTGCGATATAAATATATAACAATCTAGTCCCCATTATATCTGGGGTCTTCGGAAAATGCATTTCAAGATACACCGGACAGACACACTGACGGACTGACAGCCGAACATCGGTTAATCAACTCCGCTACTCATAGGTCTAAGACCCATATTGTAGAAATTTAAACAGAATGACAAATTTATATAACAAAAGAACGAAAAAAAGACCAAAAATTATATTGTTTAACACAAAAATTTTATTAAAAAAGTAACAACAATTTAACAAAAGGTACTTCATGTAATAAAAAAGAAAAACTTTTTAAATAACAAATAGCATCAAAATTTAGGCTAATCTTCTAAAGTAATCTTTCAAAAAGAGTATACAGTTTAACCCCCGCATTCATAAACGATTACTAAATTTAACAAACGTTTATTAAGGATAATTTTCATAGTAAATTTGTTCTTTAAACCTTTTTAAATTTAAAAAATTTTTATGAATACAGGCATAAATGTTTATGTTTCAAACGATTTCTTAATTTTCAAAGTTTTTCTTGGGATTCAAAAAATTTACTAACAGGTTTATCCTGTTAAAAGAAAAGGCATCCGTACTCCTTCTTTTTCCCGCTGGGAAAGATCAACCAATTGTATTCGGGACTGTAAGAAAAGATAAACTCACTGTTTATTGTTGTTGTTTTTGTTTAAGCTTTGATATTGTTACAGGTAAAACTTATTCGCTTAACAGTTTTATTTGTATAATATCTTTCCTGACGATCTGGCCTGAGCAACAATTTCTTTCTTTGTTTGGATGAAGCTTATGGTTGAAGTTGGAGAGATTGAAAGTAAAACGTTATAAAGCATATCCAATTCTCTGTTCTTTTTCTTGTCTTTTCTAAAAATTAGTAGTCTTCCATTGAACCACTTGAATCTCTTTTTTAATTTTATAACAATTTTAATGTGTACATACTTTTAATAGTCTTGTTTAGGTCTGGTAAAAGGTTGTTTTATCCGTCTCAAAAAAAAGTCATCTTCATCTAAATCATTGTGGCAAAAGTCTCGGCTTGTTTTTTTACATAAAAGAAAAACAACAAATACTGTGAAAAAAAAATTCGATTAATCGATTAATCGACATAAATTATTCGAATAATTCTTTAATCAAAAATAAGCAATTTTAACTTATTCGAACAGTTAAACGCCCAAAATTATTCGATTAATCGAACAACGGTTAATCGTTTTGAATACTCTAGTACAAACACAATTCCAAATAAATTATGTTGTTAGGAAAAACCCTCAATTACCCATTGCATTACTTTAAATATTTCCATTTCAAGTTACTTAAAATATTTAATTGCAAGCAATTGTAATGAAGTAGCAAATTTCTAATTACATTTTTGAATGTTTTACTTTAACAATTTGATGTAATTTGAATATTTTCAATTACAATTCACTAAAACTCCACTTTATAATTACCTAATATTGTAATGTATAGTTTAAATCAGAAACAAATGTAATTGTGAAATAAAAAACTTTAATTGGTACTACTTCTACCAAACACATGAAGTTGTTATTAAAGTTAATAATTTTTATACAGATTGACAATACAATTTAGTTGTTATTTAAAAATTTCCGTGAAATACACCGACAAACGTAATGAGAACATTAGCTATTCAATTACAAGTAATTAAAAAGTGATTATATTTTAGTTTGTTGTTCTAATTACTTGTTTAAAAAATAAAATTTCTTTTTTTTGCTTTGTTCATATATATTAACAATAATTATTAAACATTGCTAAACTTTTATTTACAGTTACTTATCTTTTTCAAGTAATGTAATTGTTTTTAATGTCCAAAAAAGTACATACAAGCTATTTTTATCACTATTGAGACTACTTATTTTGCTTAAATTTAACCCCAATAAGCAGACCAAACTGTGATTAGCCCTGTAAAAATTTCTCTGCCCTTTTTAAACAATTTAATTTCAGCTCCAAATGATTCAAAACTGTGCAGGAAAAAACTTGATGTCTTTAAATTTAAAATACAAAAAATCGACAGCATAAATTTTAACTTCCTACTTTTTTTTAAGAATTTATGCAAGTTACGAAAAAAAAACAAAGTATTCATTGGTATGAGCACATATTTGTCTAAGTATTCCTCTTGTAATTTACTCGCACTCGCGTTCATATCATTGTAATGATTTTAATCCATCAGGCCTCTTAAGTTCATTTTTAGATGTTTCGGCTGAGAATTGCAGTCATTGAGTAAAAGCATGACTGCAGGGTCTTTAATGCTTGGTTTGATTTCTGTGTAAGTGTATGTTAGCCTAGCAGTTCTGAATATATTTTAAACACTTCTAGTTACTTGGTGGGGTTTAATTATTTCTTAACAACAAAAAGTTAATCATGTGATTAATCTTCATTCGTTCGTTCATTTAATTTCGTTTTTGGACACTAAATTATTCTAATTGTCACTTTGCTGTTCGCCAATAATTCAAATTATAGCCGGTTTGATTTATTTGTGAAATTTGGGAAATTTGTGTCAATTGTTTTTAAAGCTTTAATCCCGTGAACAGTAAATAGAATATTGTGATAGGTGGAAACAAGACAAATCATTGTACTGGTGAAAATGTGTTTAAAGTTTAGTTACTCCTGAGGAAAGGTAATTGACACAAAACAAGTCATGGGACTAGATATTATGCACTCTTTCAGTGAAGTGATGTACAGAATGCTTCTTTTAACATAATAGAGAAACGGTTTCCACTGTCAGTAACAATACAACTGTTTTTTTTTTTAAGAAAAAGTCGTCAATGCAGCTTGGTAAAACTGCAATCTACACTGTTACTCTTGCTAAATTCAATTCAGTCGCATGAAGCATCAGTGGCTTCAAATAAAAAAGCCTCGTTAGGCGTACAAATACAGTTAAACTTTTCTTCGTTAGCATTTAAATGATCTACATACTGCCGAAATTCCATGGAGATCCATCATATTAATATAGTTCACTCGGGACAATATCTGCGACAGGCGTTATTTTGACTAAAACTGAGTATGTCCATTTAGGTTAATTCAGTGATCTATAACAAAGTGTCAAAAGGTGCCAATTAACCCCCTCCTAGACATCGTCATGTCAAAGTGACAACTGCCCATCATATAAAGTGTTGGAACTAGAACCGGTCCCTACCACTTTAGAGCTGTCACGTGGCAAGTTTTTTTTTGCAAGTTTCCTTTTCCCAAGCGATGTTAAATAACTTTAAAGACTTTCATTTATTTTATCATGTAAAAGTGACAAGTCATTTATTTCATCATACAAAAGTGACAAGTAACCTTCATATAAAGTATTAGAGCTAGAACCGGTCCCTACCACTTTAGAGCTGTCACGTGACAAGTTTGGTGCTAGTTCCCTTTCCCCTAGGGCTGTTAAATAACTTCAAAGACAGTCATTTATTTTATCATGTAAAAGTAACAAGTCATTAATTTCATCATTTAAAAGTTAAAGTGACAAGTCCCTTTCATATAAAGTAACTATTAGAAGTAGTTAAAGTGACAAGTCCCTTTCATATGAAGAAACTATTAGAAGTAGAACCGGTCCCTACCACTTAAGAGCTGTCACGTGACAAGTTTGGTGCTGGTTGCCTAGGAGTGTTAAATAACGTCAAACACTTTCATTTATTTTTGAAATGACTTAACATCCTCAGAACCGTCGGGTAGTATTTGCCAAACAAAAAAATTAAGTATGATGATTTTATTTCCTTAGAGTAAAAATATTTGTTTCAGTGTATTGAATTTATTGTTAAATACGTTGCTGCTTTGAAAAAGATATAAAGAGAAAGAGGGAGAGAGAGTAAGAGTATGTGTGAATTGCATTTAATGAATTTATGGTATTTGTACGCGTAATTAAGAATTTAATTAAATTTTCTTAATTTTTTTTTTTCATGAAATACATACAAAAAGATTTCTGTAATTTTGTGAGTGCGTCAAAGGAATATTAGAAATGTTGATAAATTCTTGAAAAAATAGGAAATTTTAAAGAAAGCTGTTAGAGAATTTGATATTGAATTTAAAGGGATGGTAGTGAATATTTTTGTTTTGAGACTTGTTATCGGGTGAAAAAAATAGTAAATGCCATAAATAGAAGGAAAGACTGGGTATTTTAACATATTAATCACGTTATGAAGATCTATTCATGGTTGAATCTCCCATTAACCAGAAAAAAATTTACATTAATTGCGCCATATTTTTTTTCGTAGGTGTACGAAATGCATTTTAAAATGTTTTTCTTAAATAATTTCCTTTTTTTTATAAAATTTCTAATAACTAAATAAAATTCTAATAATTCTTAAGAAAAAAAAATATCTCTTCTTATTTTTAATTCAAGCTCAAGGTCAGGTTATGCAAAAAATATTTATTTAAAGTGTATCCAATATTTCGCTGCCACAATGGACAGCTTCTTCAGGGATCTTTGGTTTATAAATTTCAAACAAATTTTTTAAAAAACAAACAAAATTTAAATTAAATAACAATAATTGTCAACATGAAAAAATAATACACAGGAAACAAAATTATTCTATTACATTTTTGAAACTTATTCAATTTCATTAAAAATCTTGTAATTCTCACATAAAAATGTCAACAGAATCATAAAAAAAAAGAAATTCCTTAAATAGTTTTTCAAATAAAAAATTTTACAAGCAAAATAAAAACTAATTACAAAAACTATTTTCCCATAAAATTTTAGATTTTCAAGAAAAACAAATAATACAATAGAATAAAATAGAAAAAAGCTTTAATTAAATGTTACTTAAACTATGGGAAAACTTCGATGATTGAGTAGTGGGCGTTGAGGTTCCATCTGTGAGTTCTTCATGGAATTAAAATGAACGAAGTTCTAGAGTATGAAATAAAAAATAAAAAAAATTGAACTATTGATCATTTTAATAGACAATTTTATTTATTTAAGAGGCTTTTTCTGATATTTGTTGTTTTTATTGTTCAATTAGAAATGAATTGTCGTTATAATGAATAATAGAAAATAGTTTGATGCGAAAATTATAGAAAAAGGTCATAGAAAATATGTTGGAACTGTAATAAATTAAAAACTAGAGGCAACTACCAGAAATATTATAAAAGACCCACTAAACATTTTTTGAGGCTTTAAGTTTATGAAATTAAATTGTTGAAAACAACACTGATTTTAGATTTTGCTTTAACCCTATTTAAGATTTTAATGATAATATTTGGAAAATTTATTAGTTTTAATAAATTTTAAGTAAAAAACTGGTTAGAAATATACCCTACAAGAACAGTGACAGTCATATGACTGGCATTGCTGATACAAATATCCGTCATCGCGTAGAACAAAGTTTCTATCACTTTCTTAAGGCCAACGTGAAAAAAATGACCAAAACTTTTGCGTACGTGTGATTTTGCATCCTTCTTTAACCTCTGAATTTTGTGGTTGATAAAACATATATCTGAGCTGTTTACTCTTATACTCTTTACAAATCAGTACTGATGTAGAAATCGGACACAGCTGACTAGTCACTACTGATGTATATACTGGACAAAGCTGACTAGTCAGTACTGATGGATACATTCGTCACCGTTGACGTATTTTTAGCTTAAATAAAACACAATTCATCTCATTCAATTCTCATAGATATTTTTGTCTATATAAATAAACAGCAATATGTATATGTTCGTTTTACAAATAAATTAAAGAAATAAATAATTATTTCTTGTTAATAAAAATTGTATAAAGCTTTTTTGCAATAGTCCCCATTACTTCAAAATTTCACTAAGTTTTTGCTTAAGCCAACCTTTTTAAAAATCGGGATGAGCCTCTTCATTGAGAATACGTTCAGCACCCCCAGCAGGAGCCAAACTAATTAATTCCCAGTAATCTACATGCAATTCATGTCCACCTGGTGCCTAAAACAAAACAATTAGTTTCTGCAATATTGTTTACGAAACAAAACTTACCGCTTTGCCTTCTGGCACAGGTTTTAGTGTACCAAACAATTGTACCAAACATTGTAAAAATCCGTAATGTTGTAAAAATAAACCTTTGCCTTGACGTCTTAAACGATGTACCCAGCCATAGATTTTACCGTTTCTGTCAATTTTCGACAACTTCAAATATGCGAATTTTCTTGGCAGCTGACCAACTGGGATCTTCGGATGTGACAATCTTTTTGGCTTCATCCAAATTTTGTTTACGCTTTTCCGCATCTTCAGCTTCGCGTTTTTCTTTATAGGCATTTTTATAACTTTGACGTAACCAAATCTTTTGGAATTTCTTTATTTGTGACTTACCTGCAACCTCATATTTTTCTGCAGCTTCAGGATCTTTGCTACCGACATAAATTACAGGAAAGGGCTCCTTTCCAGCATGTCTCATTAAATTTAAACAATTAACAAATACTAGCCAGTAAAGCGTATGACAAAAATTTATAAAAAACTGGCATTTTTTGTGGTGTTTTTAGTTATTCTACTCTAACATATATGTTAGAGTGCTACAACAAATGTAAAATTGTTGCAAGTGTGTTAGTAAAAATTTTTTTTTTTTAGTTTCGGTCATCCATTTCTTGTAGGGTAATTATTTATTTATTTATTAAATGCTACAAATACAATTACAAAAAAACATGAGATCAAGTTTCTGCAAGTCGTCACTTTTGTCGATTATTTTGGTGACACTGTCAACAAGGCGTTTACACTTTTGGCTGCCTTTGAGGAAAAAAAAACATTTTTTAGCAGCGGTAAAGCTGAAATTAGTGAAACAGATGCAACAGTTTATATTGAAAGTTATGTTTATCTTAATGGAATTATTATAAGTTCTTTTGATCAATGAAATTTGTATGTATTTTTATAACTTTAATACAGTGTAGGCCAAAAGTCACATTTTGGCTTAAAAATTCAATAACTTCTTCTTTTATGTATTTGTTTATTTAATTTATTTATTTCTACAGCTAACTTTTGGCCCTTCAGTATATGCACGCGTTTCGATTTAATTAGTTGCCTTATTGACTTATATTATTACCGCAAAAATCGTTTTTAAGATATTTAAAAACATATACTAGAACAATTAAAATGTACTACTGAATCTCCGGTCCCAATGTCTCCATATAGTTCCACAAGAACCACCTAGTCAAGAGTTCTAAGGTCAGTAGTGAATTTTCAATGACAAGTACATGCTAAGTGGATAGAGCACAATGCATCATTATTTTCTGGTCTACAGTTGGTCAGTAGAAGTGATGACAAAGGCAATAGTGAATCAGTCTAGTTTCACTATTGACATTTTCTACAATGAAGTAAGAAAGTATAATCGGTCCAGCTCGACCATAAAATACCCGATATCACAGTATTTAACAGTTAAGAGTGCTATGTTCGGCTATGCTGAATATTTGATACCCTCCACCGATAGTTTTATTTCTTTATAAAACCGGACGTCAATAGAAAAATTGGTTGCGGCTTAGACCTACTTATCTGATGTATTGTATCAACAAAAATGTCCTCAAAAATCTTGGAATGGAATCTTTCGACCACCTCAAAAGAAAAATCAATCCATCCGTACTTAAATCAATCCGAAGCGGTATTAGTAATGCGGTGAGTCCGGATTTTCTTGAATCAAGTACAGAAATATTGATTCAAGTACCAATTTTCTATCGCAAAATATTTAAAGTATCCATATTCAATCCCGATTTCGCACTTGTAAACTAAGTAAAACTAAGATTGAATCAATCTCAAAATGCGCTTGATTCAAGTATTATAAAGTTGATTTTATCCCGAATTCGTGCTTGAAAAAAACCAAAAAAGATTAGAAAGAAAAAATTATAATGATTGATTTACTTACTCGTATTACACTTTACATAATGATAAAACACCAACATCATGCCCGATATGGTTTTTACTTTAGAAATCTTATGTACCTATTCAACCAAAAATATAAACTAAATGAGAGGCAAGAGTTCAAATTTACTTTTTAACCCTTTTGTGGCACACATTAGTCTGGCCAGACCTTTTTTCACTGTGTATAGAAAATCAAAACATGCGTAAAGCCTGGTACTCTGTTCTACATTTCACGTGAAATGCGCATATGAAAAAAACTTGTGCTGAATATCTATGAAAAAATGTTGATAGAGTTGTACTCTGTTCATTTTGTGAAAAAGTTTCAAAATGTTCCTGGCAACATTTTTTTACAACTGTGAAATAATGTAAGCTGCATTTATTTCGCGTGGAATTTTAAACAAAAGCAAAAAAATATGAACTTAAAAATAAATAAGAAATAAAAAATTAAAATAACACAAGCGGTAACAGTTTTTAATTCATATTTACTTTAATTTTTATTAAAAAAATAGTTTTTAGTAAAATACATGTGGGGTTTGTTTAAATACGCAATAAAGTGTCGCATACTTTGAAGGAATAAAAACGTCAAATTGTGCAAACTCGCAAGATAGGTTACATTGAAACTTGTCAAAATTTTCGAATAGAGTACTAGGCTTAAGCCGGAAGGTTAAACACAACGTAAATTTTAATCTTTTATTACTTGATTTAAGAATTTAATACTAAATTTGAGCAAATTTGAGGAAAATATCATTTACTTAAAAATAAGGTAGTACCTTCACTTAAATGTGAATAAAACCGAAACGCGTTTATCGATTTTTAACTTTTTTTTTTTTCAATTCCCTAAGCTAAACCCCGCGAAGCTCTGCGCTTGTCTGCAGGAAAGAAACCAGAGTCTCTGGTGGGAATCGAACCCGCAACCTCGGCGCTAATAGACAAGCTCACTACCAGCTAGGCTACCGGGCAATCTCGTTTTGTTTATAGGTTTTGACCCCTATCACACTCAGCAAGTTACTTGTGCAAGTCTCTTGCGCAACTCTTGGTTTGTAGACGACAGCGGTACGGTTGGGGTAAGGAAAAAAAAATTTTGTACAGACTTTGTTGTACTCGGCAAGTAGCTTGCGCAACTAACTTGCCGAATCTGAAAGGGGTCTATGTGACTTCACATGAAAGTAATAAGACTTTAAACCTTATCCTGTTTTGGATTTTTCATGATTTTTTTTTAAATACAAAATTTTTTGTTATATTTTCTTAGCCATTTTTTTTATTGGTGATTTTCACAAAAAAAATTTTTTCAAACCTTACATTATATCTTTAAAAAAAAGTCGCATAATGAAGAGTAAAGTTATGATTTTTTATTATAATTTTTGGAAAAAATCAAAAATATGATTTGTACTTATAACTTAAAAATGCGAGCTGATGGAGAAAAACGGAGATTGGATTTGAAATCAGCGACCTGAAATAACTAAAAAAAAAATTGCACCAAACTTCCAATCAACACAAAAAAGTTCAATTTTGTTCCCTTGTCTTATCACAAAATTTCAATGATATTATTTCTGGTATATATGGTATATCTAGCTAAATTAGACCAAATTTTGCCACAATATCTATATTTGCTACTGTTTTAGGCGTATTTCAACAACTTCCCAGGGTGGGCATTATATGAAGATGTATGGTTAACTGTGGATCGATCTTCACAAAATTTTAAAAAGAGATTTCTAGTCCTATTAAACTGTGACTTACCAAATTTCATTACATCAGCATTATTTGTTATGGCTTGAAGCGTACTAAACCATTTTCCGAGAGTTGGCTTTATATGGGGTCTATGGTAAATTATGGACCGATCTTTGCAAAATTTTACACTGTGACTTTTAAAAATACATACTTTATGGGGTCTGAGGTTAATAATAAAAAAGTTTCTTACGGAATGCCAAACTTATGGCGTTTTCTTTTATAAAAAAAAGTGTTGCATAAGTGTTACATGTGACTTGGCAACATTTTTAAATGCACCGCAAATTTTTAAGAAGTGTTTCATAGTTTACGTTTACAAAAGAACACAAATTTCGGCATTAAACAATTAAGTACAATTAGCGCAAGGTAAATTCAATTACAGGTGGTGGCAAGACTTAAACAATCCAAAGCCAAAAGAAACAACAGATGTTTTTTGTATTGCATTGTTAGTGTTTACGGCTCGAAACTTACTACCACCTTGTACTGAATTCGCCTTGATCTAGTGCTGCACTCATGCCCCTTCAATTAAAATGAGTGTTGAACATGTAGCAATTTTTTTTTATTTTAAAGGGAACATCTATAGAAAAGAACGCTTTACACTTTTAAAAAAAAACATGTTTTTCAGAAAACAACATAAAAAAATGTAAAAGGCAGAATAAATTCAGAATTTTACACCTCATTAACCACTTGTGGTGGTGAGACCTCTGGTTATTTTTGGACTTACTCGCACATCATTTTGTCATGACATAATCGTAAAAGTTATTGTCGCCAATTTTGTATGTCAATACCAACATTTATAAGGAAGTTATGGCATTAAAAGTATTTTTATTGGGGCTCTGGTCAAATATAGACCGATTTCAATAAAATTTGGTAGGATGATTAAGATTGCAATCAAATAAATTTGGACCAAATTTAATCTAAATACCAACATAATAAGATTCTTTATGGGCACAAATATTCTATTCCGGAAAGAGCTTGTGTGGGGGCTTAGTCCTTGTACCAATTAGTACCTTCGCACCATATTTTATTAAATTATCTACAACATTAGCCAGCCTGCCAGCCGGACGAAATCGTTGGATCGATTCAAAAAGTGACCATAGTCTCTGGCGGAAGTCAAACCTACAACCCTTGCACTTATGGACTGGCTCACTAAGTGGGTACCTTTTTTGAAATCATATTAAACTAAGGTGCCTATTATGAACTTAATTCGATTTTCGACAGCAGTCGAATTAGCTGATCGAACGAATTTTCATTTGGTATTATGGCGCGCATTCGATAAAAATTTACTATTGTGGTTTTGTTAATTCACAGTAGTACATTTTCGATCAGCTTTCACTTAAAATAAAAAATTTTTGTTTACAAATTTAAAAAATAAAATTTAAGTTAAACGTGACCACGGCATAATTATGGTTGTTTTCAAATAATTTAGCTTCAGTGGGGTTTCATCTCACTTTTTTACATGCTGAACTTTGCTACAAATCATTTGGTCAAAAAAGAATTTTGTTCCATAAGGAATATGAGCGTTTCCAATTGCTGTTTATGACGTTGGACTTGCATAAAATGAACAAAAATGATAAAGAATATGGTATTTGGTATACAAACACAAAAATATTTACAAATAGTTACATTTTCAACAAGCTCTTTACATTTATTTGCACCGTCGAAAGCAAATCTGTTTTCGTTGAAAAATTCGATGCACAACGAAATTTTCGACAGTGCTGCCAACTCATAATACCAAATTAACATTCGATAGTCGATGTTCGGTAGCCAGCGAAAATCGTTTATCGAATGTTACTCATAATAGGGGCCTAAATTAATTGAAATGTTATGGTTTACAAAAAGGTTTTTGCTTTTGGTATTAAAATTACTTTGAGTCTACTAAAAAAATTAATAATATTGACCAATAAATAATTTTTTGTTCAACTTTCCTGTTCTTTGATATTTTGTAATTCAAAGATATTTTAAGTGTAGTTTTTCATATAATTTTGACTTTTAAGTGACAGATAAGAGTTTCAAGAAGTTGTGAACATGAAATGTGTGGCGTTTCTTATATGGAAGATACTTAAGAGTACTCGATAAATACAAACTCAAACAAAAGTATTTTCCAGATACAAGTAAAGCAAAATTTGTATCTTGTAGTTAAAGTGCAATAAAAAACGAAGGTTTAACAAAAAGAAGCGAAAGGCCAGATGTCATTTGTTTATACATATTAACATTAAGGAACAAGAATAAATAAATAAATAAATAAAATGAATGAATGCATTTAAAGTTTTGCTTGTATTTCTTACAAACAATATTAGTATTGGTAGCTCTTGTATCCATCAATTACATTAATATTAATTGAGATTTCTGCCCCTTTTTTAACACATTTTTTAACAACTATATTTAATTGAAAATATTTGTTCACAATGGTTTATTTAATGTTTTTTCAAGGTTTTATTTACTTTTTTTTAGTGTTTTGTGTCTTTTATTTTCCGTGTAACCAGATCCACAAAATATCTTTTCTATATATCATTTAAGAAAAACAAATCCTTTTTATCTTTTTCTTTATTTTTTTTTTTAAATAAAATGAAAAATTGATTGTTTAAATGTCTCAATGTCATGTCATTAATGAACGGGAAAAAGCAAAATAACATGTCGTTAAAAACTCGTAAAATTTTAAATTGACATTTCATACGAGTCTCTGTGTGATGTTTTTTCATGTGAAACTTTTGTGTAAAAATATAAATATTAAAATTTGTTAAGAGGAAAGTTTTTTTTTTGTAAAATTATAAACTTAAATTATAATTAATGATCTTAAGAAGAGATAGTATTGCAAAATTATAATAATTATTTTTGAGAACTTCAAATGATTCACAGTTTTTTTTTGTCATAACACAAATGTGCGGGAAAAAGATAAAAATCTGTTACCGAAACCAAATTTTCAATAAACAAGTTAAAGTGCCATATTCGGCTATGCTAAATCTTATATACCCTAACCCATAGTATTAAAAAATCGTACTAAAACCTCCAATTCGGGAATACCATGTATGTGGAACAGGAAAAATAATGTACCAATTTGGTTTTTTTTCAATTTAAAACACTTTGTATTTATCTGAAAGTTATATGTTTATGACTTGGTTGGTCATTTATTAACCGATTTTGTTAATGAGTGTTTTACTAAGTTTTTTTTTCAGATGAAAGTGAAATGCATTGATTATAAGAAGACTTAGAAAAGTAAAGTAAATAAGAGACAGTCGAGGTATTTTGTTCCTATTTCAGCAATTTGAACACTTTTGTGTGGACATACACAAAACACTGTTAAAATACCATTCAAATACCTTGGTACTTTCTCTGCGGTATGGTATGGTACGGTACGATACATTACATTACATTGCATTACATTACATTACATTACATTACATTACATTACATTACATTACATTACATTACATTACATTACATTACATTACATTACATTACATTACATTACATTACATTACATTACATTACATTACATTACATTACATTACATTACATTACATTACATTACATTACATTACATTACATTACATTACATTACATTACATTACATTACATTACATTACATTACATTACATTACATTACATTACATTACATTACATTACATTACATTACATTACATTACATTACATTACATTACATTACATTACATTACATTACATTACATTACATTACATTACATTACATTACATTACATTACATTACATTACATTACATTACATTACATTACATTACATTACATTACATTACATTACATTACATTACATTACATTACATTACATTACATTACATTACATTACATTACATTACATTACATTACATTACATTACATTACATTACATTACATTACATTACATTACATTACATTACATTACATTACATTACATTACATTACATTACATTACATTACATTACATTACATTACATTACATTACATTACATTACATTACATTACATTACATTACATTACATTACATTACATTACATTACATTACATTACATTACATTACATTACATTACATTACATTACATTACATTACATTACATTACATTACATTACATTACATTACATTACATTACATTACATTACATTACATTACATTACATTACATTACATTACATTACATTACATTACATTACATTACATTACATTACATTACATTACATTACATTACATTACATTACATTACATTACATTACATTACATTACATTACATTACATTACATTACATTACATTACATTACATTACATTACATTACATTACATTACATTACATTACATTACATTACATTACATTACATTACATTACATTACATTACATTACATTACATTACATTACATTACATTACATTACATTACATTACATTACATTACATTACATTACATTACATTACATTACATTACATTACATTACATTACATTACATTACATTACATTACATTACATTACATTACATTACATTACATTACATTACAGTTAAAGCAATGGCCAACTAACGAGGCATTTATTCAGAAAAATATATTTCATGTTAAAAATGTACTTCTCTTTCACATTTTTCTAAAAGTGTACAATTTCTTTTAGAATATATTTTTCTGTAATAAAAAGTTGTACAGTAGACGCTCACAAATTAGAGCTTTCAGTAATTCGAACGTCCAGAAATTAGAATCAGTGTTTGCAATACATTAAACGCTTTAAAATTCGAATTTATAGTTCTAATTTCAGAGCGTTTTTTTTTTTTTTTGTTATTTGAACACAAGAAATCCGCAATTTATTTTATTCTGTTTGAACATGTAAAACTAAAAAGGGGAATTACCAAATTTTAGATGTGTTTCCTTATTTGTTGTTTTTTGTCGCATTTATATATATTTGTGGCTAGTTTATTTGTGAAATTCGAAACATGTGTACATATTTTGGAAGTCTCTATTAAAAAGTGAAAGTGTATCATTCGAAATGTCAAATAAACGTAAAAAAAAAACACTTTATCATTGGAAACGAAGGTCAAAATATTAGAAAAGCTTGACAAAGGGTTTGAAGGGAATATTAATGTTACTACATCTTCAATCAGCTATATCAAATCACATAGAACAGCAATATTAAATGCTGTTTTCAACACATATCAGGAAGCAAGCAATAAATCTTTGCACAGCGCTGAATACCCAAATATGGTAAATCGTCTGTATGAGTGGTTTAAAGAGAAAGCTAAAAAAATATTTAGAGAGGAATATCCCTATAAAGATGAAAATGCATTCCGTGGAAGCAATGGATAGTTTTCCAAATATAAGAAACGACACGGTATTTTTAATTTTAAAAAATACATTGAATGTATGAGTGAATTACGTTTTGTTTTCTTGTTTTTATCAAATAAAATTGAATTAAAAAAAATTGAAGTAATTTTTATTTTTTATTCAAAATAAAAACGTCCAGAAATTAGAATAATTCAGAAATTAGAATTGCCTCAAAAACAAAGCGGTTCTAATTTGCGAGCGTCTACTGTAACAGTCAATTCACACGGGGGCTTTTACGACTTCGCTTTTTCGACGTTTATATAACTTTCCGTTTTGTTTGGTGGAGCACGGTGTGTTTTTCATGTCGTTTTTTATTTATCTCTTTAAACTTCTTCTTGTTACGTTGTCTGCTTTTTGAGACCTAGAATATCCATAACAGATGAGACAGGCAGCATTCTGGACTATCAATTATTATTTGTGTGTTTCTTATGCTATGTAAAGCTTCGTGCAGACGGTGGTCAGATCTTACAATGTTGTTATTAAAATTGCCTAAAAATGTCTTGCAACTGTATGAACATTGTAAGCTCATTTTCATTTGGCAGATATGTAAAATTAATGCATCTGACAATGGCACAATCTGACTACCATCTGCACGAAGCTTAAATATATGATGTATCGTTATGTCAATATTAAAATGAGAAAAAAATTAATTTTGGCTGAACATGCTTCCAGTATGTTGGGGAATTCCCTTTATTCGTTTATTTACTTTTTGTTTTTGATTGTTAAGTAAACGAAAAAAAGGATAATTTGTTTATAATTGCCGACAACAGAGGTTAGCCGGATTATAGAGGTAATCGTTGCAAAAAAATTTAAATCAATGCAAAAAAAAATGTTTTTATTTCCCGGTTAATTGATGCTGTCGGTTAATCGGCCCTTCTGTAAACAAGAAAAGACATGCAACCAAAAAGCATATGAACGCAAAGGAGAATGAAGAAAAAAAACGACGTCTGTAATAAAATGTGTTTTTACAATAAAAAATTATATCTTAAAAAACCTGTACTATGATATACATTAGACTGGTCGCATCTTGTATGGGATTTTTTCTTTTTAATTTAATTGTTTGCGCTGCTTAAAATATGAGGTTTTGTGTAAAAAATCATGTCCAATTTTTTTAGCTCAATCCGACGGTGCCTAGTGAGGCCAAATATAAGAACTTTATTAAACTGCCATATTTGTATAGTTGAAATTCTTATATTTGGACCCTGTAGTATATAGGATGCCCCTAGAAGGGTAAAATGTATGACCAACCCCACTTTATTTTTCATCTCCATCATTTATTTCTAACATACCTACCCTCTATCTCCATTCTTTAAGGAGGCTCCCATACAAAATGTTCAATGCAGACTAGAAATATATTGAAAAAAAGTCCCATAAAGGCCCAGGGCCGCCCCTAGTAAAATAAAATGTATGACCGACCTCAATTAGTGTTTTATCCCTAACATTTTCTCGAGACATACTTGCCCTTTATCACCACTTTTTAGGGGGGCTCCCATAATTAATAATTAATTAAAAATTTGTGAATAAAATCAAAAGTTGGTAACAGATTTTAATCATTAATGGCTTGTTTTGTTTGCAGCTTCGTTTTTTATTTTAGAAGCCTAGCTGCATTTATGAATTTTTAAAAAACAAAAATTTCGAAATTTTTATAAAAAAATTAATTTTTTTCAAAAAAAAAAAAAAAAATTATGTTTCTAAAACGAGAAAAAAACAAAAATTCTGAAAACACAAGATTTTTTGAAACCCATGGCTTTTTTCTACTTAAATGTCTTCTTAATTAACACGTGTCCACCTAATTTGTAAAATAAAAAATGAAAAAAATCAGCAAAAATAATTTTTATGACGCATCCATAGACGAATTAAAAAAAAATCTTTGGACTAAATGTGCAGACATAGAGAAACAATTATAATCCATGCCAGCCTTAAAAAAGAAAGGAACGAATGAAATTCGAATTTAAAAATTATTTCTAATTTTAGATTAAGTTTTTTTCCTTATTCACGTTCTAGCGTTGAAATTATGGCATTTCTCAAATGAGTCTCATTAAAAAAAAAAAAAAAAATAACAACAACAAGAATAATTAAAATGGAAATTATATTTGAAAAGCACCTAAAACAAGGGAGACCTTTACTAACACCACCACAACAGCTCCCGTCCGCTTCGATTTAGCGGAAAAATCATGAAAAGTAAAAATTAATGATTTTATGGAATGGAAAAATGTCTATGATTTTCTTAAAATCTTATTTCAAGCAATTTTTCCTATTTTGACTCGACATTTGAATGGAGTAGTCGTCCCTTTGCGAACATTAAATATAGAAAAAATATGAATATAAACAAAATCTGAAATCAACAGCAGTAAGGCTAAGGCTTTAGATGAATGCAGGTTGTGAAGGAGTTAATTGTTTTCTAAAAATAGGATCTTTGTTAAATTGTTAATTTGATAACTAATTTTTACATACACGTCTTGCGTTGTATAAATGAAACATTATTTATCGCTTAAGTGCACACCGTTCATAAGTATGTAATATACTTTTTTATGCATTTAAACTTGTGCAATTTTGGTTTTAAAATAGCCGAAATTGTTTTTGTGTATAAACAATTGCTTATATGCATATCCGGCGCTTATGCCTTTATAAAGTTCTCCTATATTTACATACGCATAGTATGTATTAAACTTGAGTCAATTACCATTAAAACTGTAGAGGCATTTTTCCATCAAAACTAATTTTTTTTAAATTTTAATTTTAAACAGATTCAGAAATTGTCGTCATTTTGTTGAGTATAGGCAAGGACTAAGCCTATTGAAAATGGGCCGAATCGTAGGACCACGGGGGAAGATAGCGGCTATTTCTGCCTCTCAGAAACTATCAAACCGATTTTAATGAAATTTAAAACATATATAGATCCATATTTATATGCATACATGAGCTATGCAGTTTTTTTAAAAATAGGACCACAAGGGGAGTAAGGGGGCAATTTCTGCCTCTCACAAACTTTCTAACCGATTTTTATGAAATTTAAAACATATTTATTTCCATATTTATGTGGACACATAAGCCATGGGTCTCGAATAGGGTGCACTCTCGTAAATGTGTTTTGAAATACTGTGATTAGGGTATCATATAGTCGGGCTTGACCGACTGTACTTTATTCTTGTTTTATAATGGCGAATTTCGCTCGATATGACAAATTCGTCGGCAAAAATCCAACGTGTCGAAATGAGCATATTAAGGACGGAAAACAGCTGTTATAACTGAGTAAGTTATTTAATGTTTGTGCAAACAGAGAAAAAATAGTGTTACCAAATTAAAACATATACCGTAACAAAAACACTTTTAATAGTTTACTTTTTTGCATATTGATTTTAAATGCTATAAAATAACACAATTTTTAAACTGGAAAGTATTTATTTTTTTTTAACAAAATACTTGAAAACCAAAATTAAATATAATTACCTGATACTGATTTGCAGAGTTTGCGGCGTGCATGTCGAATTTCGCAGACGAGTCGTGATGCCATGACTGTGTGTATATTCATATACAAATACATATTGTCAGCTTAGCATGCAAACCTGCTAACTCCCTTTTAGCACATTTTACAGCAGAGACAAAAAACTTTTTATATTCCATATATGCAGCTTAAGAGGAAAATCAATAATATAGTTGGTTTTACACACTTCAAGACTCAAATTAATGAAAAACTACATGTTGGTCGACGAGGCGTATCTTTCTCTACCACACGGCATCAAAATTACAATTCACTTAAATTTAGCAGGTTTGCATATTGAGCAGACGATATGTCTAAATATTGGCGACGAATGTTTGCGGCCCAAAATTCATCGTTCGTCCCAGTT
Organism: Pollenia griseotomentosa; assembly: GCA_963931875.1. Taxonomy (NCBI): domain Eukaryota; kingdom Metazoa; phylum Arthropoda; class Insecta; order Diptera; family Polleniidae; genus Pollenia; species Pollenia griseotomentosa. Next base: position 16,353,728 of record OZ007563.1, on the reverse strand, counting down.
GCGTTTCTAGCATTAGGGAAGTTATTATGACGAGTTTGACGAATTTACCGCAAAATCTGACGATTTTATACAAACTTTTTTTAACGACTCTGAATGTAGAATATTCTTATGCCTAATAAATCACTGATGGTTTAAACGCTGGTTTAGTTGAACTAAACTTGAATTTATATGTAGTTTAAACTCATCAACCATAAATCAGTGTCCCATGTATTACATGTTGTTAAAAAAATAACATGTGGCAGCACTACGACAAATGTTGGCAAATTCATATGATTTGTACTGGTAGTTTAAACGCCCAATTTCATGCGTTTAAAGATGGTTTATATGTTTAATGATTTATAGATTTGTTGGTTTAAACACATTTTAAACCAAAAAGAGAGTTTAACTTGCTCTGATTTTTTAGCCCTTAGTGTCCAATATGTTAATACATTCTTTAATCACTTGTTACCTTCCAAGCCATATTGAAATTTTTCGAAAAAAAAACAATGATTTACTTAAAATCGCTCTTGCTGTTGGCTGGAGCAAAAATTAGTCACATCACTGAATGTAAATGAGGCATATAATTTCAAAACAGTGCCCATGTTCTGTAACTCTCGCGTCGAGAAACTTTTCGATTGAAATGTGTGAAATGGAACAAAAATGCCATACAGTGAAACGAACAGCTGTTTTTCTCACTAAACTGTGTCTGTAACTTTTTTGGCGAGTACAAGCTGTCACGTAAGGAAATTACTCTCCAATTTACAGAAAAAGTGTGTCTGTAACATTTTGGTGAGAAAAGTTCCCGCTTTGAAATGTCAAATAAACTCACGAATAAAAATGGGGCGAGAAAAAATTTTAACGCTAAAAAACCATTAAAAATGCTAATTGCAAAGAATAATAATATTAATATTTTGTTCTTGGTACATTTTTTTATTGTTTAATTATTTGCTTTTACCATTTTTTATAAAATATACGAATGTTTTCAAAGCTCGTTTCCAAACAACAAACATTAACGTCGCACTTTACATTATTTGGCATGGCCGACGGTTGTATTTTCGTCGCCGTCGTTGAAAATGTTTTAATTTTAGTAAATTTTGGTCGCCGTCAACTATATTTGTGACTGGCGTCCTCAACGTCTGCAATGTCACATCGGCTGCAATATTATGACATTTATAACGTAACGACCTAATCTCTTTTGATAATTTTCGATATGAGTTACAGACACACTTTTTTCTCACTTCGAGAAATGATGGAATATTTTGTTTCACATCTTTTCGATGCTAGAAGAACTCACTAATGTTACAGAACATGGGTACAGATTTAAAAAATGGTTTGTTTAGACTTCAAGGAATGCAAAAAGCTTATCTCTGTATATAAAACCAAAAGTAAAAGTAGCTTCGTATTGTAAAGTCTGCTATTTTTGCTTTTTACAAAGTTTTTATGAAGACCGATTTCTAAAAATAAAGACCGATAAACTTAAAATAATCGATGACATACTATCGGTAAGAACTTGTTCCATTCCATTACATTGGGCGATTTTCTAAGGATTATTTGTGCAACTTATGGCTAATAAATCACTGATGGCTTAAATCCTGGTCAAGTTGAACTTAACATAGATTTATATGTAGTTTAAACTCAACAACTATAAATCAGTGTCCCATGTATTATATGTGGACACTGACGTGTATAGACGTCAAAACAAAATTTTCTCGTGGGAGATGACGTCCACATACGTCATAACATGTTTAGTTCATAGAATCGTTACGAGTAAACATTTCTAATAACATTCTGGCTTATAGCATGTGTATATATATTGTACATACTATCATATGTGTGTAAAAATTCTATTAGACAAAAAACTCTACCAAAATGTGCAAGTAATAAAAGTCGTTAAAATCCTAACATATTTTTTAATTCGGAGTTGCCCACAGAAGCATGACGTGTATAGCCGTAAAACTTACTGATCATTTCTTCATCCGTCCGACGTCTAGGAATGCCATGCCGTTTTTACATCACATTTAGGACATACGTAGACGTATGACTTTCATAACCGTCAAAAACAAAACCTTTGTTTTTGCCGTTATATAGTTTTTATTTTTAATTTCTAGCAGTTTGGTGTTTTCGGAATTTTGCTATCTAGCAAAATGACGTAGATATAGCAAAATGCCCATGGGAAACCTTTCGTTAAAAGGGGTGTCCACGAAAGGGTTAAAAAAATAACATATGGCAGCACTACGATAAGTCTTATCAAATGAATATGGTCTGTATTGTTAGTTTAAACGCCCAATTTGATGCGTTTAAAGATGGTTTATATGTTTAGAGATTTATAGATTTGTTGGTTTAAACACATTTTAAACTAAAAAGAGAGTTTAACTTGCTCTGATTTTTCAGCCCTTAAAATAGCAAAACAAACTGAGCTTAAACTATTAAAGAGCTACCAGATCTTTGAACTGTATGGCAGCTTAATCCTTGTTGAAATATATAAAATTTAAAAAAAAATGACCCTCTTTTTCTGAGGCGTAATTAATTCCTCAAAATCTCTGCTTTTCTTTTTATTGTTTTTTAGACTAGACTTTGTAGCACTTATTTGTGTCTTTGTCAGTTATTGAAATAGGGAGTCATCAGCAGCAACATTAAGAAGAACAATAACAGCATACAGGCGGTATTTGTGACTTTTTTTTATTTGTTTTTGTTGTTGTGACATTTAAATTGTTGTATTTGTTTTATACGAGTGCCTTTGTAATCGTATTTATGGCATTAATGATGCTATAGCTCCCTGTAATATCATTGCAATTACTATTGCATCTATTGCGGTTGTTTGTGTAAAATTATTTGTGTACAAAGAGTTTATTTTCTTGTTGTGAATAGTATTCATGAACCCTACAGTTCTGATTCTAATTTTCAAGCTCATTTGCGTTTTATAACATGCGTGTCTTTTGATACCTTCAAACGGGAAATTTATTTGCAGAAGCTCGCTTGAAAGCTTTAAATCTTATAAAGGGTGTGCATATAAGCGATATAAACTAATAACACTATTTATTTCCTGGTTATCTATATTAGAGCAGATAAATCTCCTTTGCATTACAAAGTATACATACATGTATAATTGTCAAAGAGTGTCAGTCCATCTTTCAAAGCTTCTGGGAATTGTAGTCTCATCATCATCATTGTCATTCTCGTCATTTTTATTTTTATTATGATTATTATTTGTATTATTTTACTTACTTATACGACCGCTTAAGTGTTTGTTTATTTGATTTTCTTTTTAAAACATTTGTAAGGATTTGTAATTTTCAATGTTTTTTCCCCGTTTTTTTTTCTAGGGGTAAATGTTTTTTTTTTGTTTTAATTTTTTCTTTTTGATTTTTCGTCTTGCAATCTTTAATTTTATATTTCAACATTTTCTTTTTTATTGTCTTTATGATGTGTGAAAAACGCAACAAATATTGAAAATTCATGTTTTTCCATCAAACGAAACAGAACTTAATGTTCAATTTTTAATTTGTTTGTTTATTTCGTGTGTGGGTATTTATTTGCTTAACACAATATGGTTGCAAGAGGTTTTCCATGTCGTTTGGTGAGATTTTTTGTATGTTATTCCCTGAATATTATTGGAAAAAATATTGAATTTCTTGTTAATTCCCCCTTTATTTTTCCAGAGTAATTGTTATTTTAGTAAACAATTTTGTTTTGATTTAAACAAATATTTAACAAACATTTTACGAAAAGTTTTGTTTGTGCTTCTGTGATAATTTTGAGGGGCTAAAAAAAATTTTAATTTGAGTTTGAAAAATCGAGTTTTAAATAGAATGATTTTTGTATAATTATTAAAAAAATTCATATGGTGAGTAAAATTTCATTAAAATTCTGAAAGAAAAATCATGTTTCTAACAAAGTCATACATTTTGGGGGATTTTTTTAGTTACTTACTTATTCCGGACCTCTTTCCATTGTGAGTTGCCAAGTTGTTCTTCAGCGTTCTCTTCCTCTTGACCCTTCTGTTCTAGTCTCCAGAGTTCTTTCTGATAGTCTGACAGCCGTATGTACTGGTTGGTCTATATCGTTCCTTAAATGCAAACGGACGTAATTACACAAAAATTCAAAATGGAGTTTTTAACTGATTGTAGTTCGTTTTATCAAACTATATGCTGATGCAAATTTTAAGACCCCTACGATAAACAATGGCGAGTGTTTTAAAGAAACTCAAACTCCAAGAACACTTTATTATGTTTGATTTTGTAAAGTTTTTGCTTCTCCTGTAAAAAATTTAAGTGTAGGCACGTCCGTATGCATTTAAGGTGATGATATTGTACACAGTTATTTCATTTTATTTGACACCTCTCGTTTATTCTGGAAGTTTTTGTTAAGACCTGAGTTTAATCCAGCTGCCACTGATATTCTGGCGTTTAGGTCTTTGTCCATTTTATTTATCCTCACTTATCACTCAATCAAGATAGCGGAACTTCTCCACCTTTTTTTAGTTGTTCTGTTCTCGGCATATTACCAATGTTTTGGGTTTGCTCGTCGCTGCTCTGCATTTCGTCGACAAAGAGGTTGCGGTTCGTCCGGGTATGCGAGCATGTTTCTTCTCACAGCTTGAAGTTTTTAGTTCCGGAAAATAATTTTTAAAGTCTACATGCATATAAAAATTATTTTTCTTTATGGTCACAGGTAACTAAACTGATTTTAAATGAACATTTGAATTTTTGTATATTTTAGTTAAAGTTTAAATAACGATTCAACAAAATTCTGAACATTGCTCTATCCTGAGCTAGGCTTCTTCTTAGGGGCTACGATAGTTTCCTACTCCTAAGTTCAGCTTCAACCGATCTACGCCATGTTGCACGTGGGCGTCCTCTATTTCTAAAGCCTTGTGGGTTCTATGAAAGCAGACCTTAGCAATGTCTGTATTGTCCTTTTAAAACGTATGTTCAATCCACCTCCACTTCTACGCCTGATCTCAACATCGATTGTTTCCATCCCACAAATATTAAGCAAATCTTGGTTATTTATGCGAATTGGTCAAAATATTTTGAGTATTCGTCTTTAACATTTGTTTAGAAAAAATTTTAGCTTGTTGGAAATTGGGTTCGTAACTTTTTAGGTCTCACTACCATAGAGCAGCACCGATTTAACACTAGTGTTGAAAATTCTTATTTTATGTTTCTTAGATAATTGTGCCGACTGCTATACTCTTCTGAGAGAACAGTACGCGTGACGAGCTTTATTGATACGACTAGCGACATCAGCAACTGCTCCACTATCTGTACTTATAATGCTTCCCAGGTAGCTAAACTCAACGACGCCTTGAATGCTGTTTCCATGAACAACTATGGGAGTATAATAATAGGTTAATATCCTCATTATTTTCCGGACGACAACATTTTCATTTATATTATAATAAATGAACGTTATTAAAACTCAGCCAGATCGGTCTATAAATGCCTGGGCTATGAGCAAAAAACCACGATTGCCTCCAATTTTTTTCGTTAAACCCCATGATATTGTTGTTTTTTTATTTCTTTTTTCTCCATATATGGAGAAAGAAAAGAGCAAAATTTTCAAAATTGGGTATATGTGTATTGGTTATCAATACCCAACAATCGGACAAAATGTGGTCTAAAATTTTTAGTAATTGGGGTCTGCACAGTTAATAGGCTTTTAAAATTCAGTGCTATAGATATTTTCCAATAAAATTGTATTCCGCACATTTTCTTTTGTATATCACTGTACAAAAACAGACATTGTACTGATCTTTCAACACTGTTGAGATTGGTGTCGTCTGTCTATTTTACAAAACCAAAACTGGCATTCAGCTGAAAAACCAAATACATAAAAAAAAATCTGTAGACGATATGAAAAATTTACAGCCAAAATCAGGAGAAAATATGCAATGCAAAAATCATGTCTAATGCAAATGACAACTGTAATTAGGAAAATTTTAATTGCATTTCAAAACTTAATTAATAAAAGAATTTATGGCGAAAATTTTGTACAAGGATTGAATTTTATTCTGAAGAAAAATTAAAACTAAAAATTTTAAAGCACAAAATCATAAAAAATAAAATTTCAAGATTTTAGAGGCCGATGACAATAAAAAAGGAAAATTAAAGGGAAAAATAAATACAAATTTTACTTACAATAGAATGTTGTAAGTAAAATCACTAATAGCTCATAAATCAGTGAATATTTAAATGTAAGCTAGCATTGAACTAAACTTAAGTCTGCAGCTGTAAATCAGTGTTCCATAGTTTATACATAGTTTAAATAATTGGGGGATTCAAAAGGTGGCATAAAATCATATGTCTTAAAATAATAACATGAAAAAATACGACTGTTGTGAACAACCCCTCATAATTTAGTGTGCTATTTTGAATTTAAGTCAGCTGATTTAAAACAAATATAAAACAAATAATATATTTACCTAAATCAAAATGTTTTTTAATTCTTATCCATGAATTAATAAATTAAATTAGATCTTTCCTGACTATTTTCCATTTTTCAGACGCAAACCACAAATATTTTATTTTGTTTGTTTACCAAACATCAGAGTCCTAGGCCGATCAAATTTGACGCCGCAAGTGTTTTGTTGCAAAAAATGCTAGCCGCAGGTTAAATTCGGATGTTAGCCGGATAAAACTATACCATCAACGGCGACGGCTACAAAATCATAGCCGCTCGGCTCAGTTGCTCGGTGCAGGTCTCTTCAGATTAATTACGACAGCACAATAAACATAGCAAGCAAAGTTTTATTAATTTAAGACACTTTTTGTTTACAAAAGAACAACAATATTTTTAAACCATTGTAAAATGTTAAAACATTATGACAATACAACATGATAGCACACCTTGTGAATACCCCAAATATGTGGCAGCATTACGATGAATGTTGTCAAAATCATATGGTCTGTATTGGTAGTTTAAACGCCCAATTTATTGCTTTTAAAGATGGTTTATATGTTTACCGAACTATAGATTTGCTGGTTTAAACACATTTTAAACCAAAAAGAGTGTGTTAAATTCCACTGATTTATTAGCACTAAAAGATTGTCTACAGTTTACAGATACAACATGGGAGGAAACATACATATAACTCTCTCTTAAACTTCGCAAAGGATAAAAAAGCTTCACTCATAAAACACTTAGGAAAACATGGACACATACATAACAGACCATACGTGGAATTTGATTCGAAAAGCGAAATTAAATTAAAAGAGCAGCTCGAAACGAAATTGAGACAATGCAAAACAGCATTCACAAAGCACAAAAATGTTAGTGCAAAATCATAAGGGTAATCACGATGGGATACGAATGTGTTCAAAAATATACACTTTTGCACAACACAAAATGTTCGTATTCGAAACTTGCTTCAATTTACTTCTTTTGCACTTAAAAACCATGAGAAAAATTAGTATGTAGTGCATATTTGCTCAGTTGTAAATAAGCGCAAACAACAACTTTTGTCCGTTTTTTTTTTTTTTTTTTTTTTTTTTTTTTTTTTTTTTTGTACAAAGGTAATTCCGATCGAAAATGATTTCGTTTAATGTGAAGCAAGATACGAAATCACTTCCACTTTCGATCGGAATTGATTTCTGTGACAGGCCGGTATATAGGTTTGTGATCGCTGTGAGCGCAAAACAAAAATAAGCTTAAAAGCAAATGACGATTTTTGACAACTTATGCTAGTGCTGCCAGAAGTTTTTTTTTGTTGTCAGAATAAATTTTTAGAAAAACAGCACATTTGCACAAAAAATAAAAATAGTATGCTCACAATCAATCATAAAATGCGCTGTGAATTTATAAATTGCAAATTCGCACAATGTCCATTGTGATTACCCCTAATATTTTATATTTTTATTTGTTAAAATTGATTTCAAATTTGAGGTTTATTTGTTATTTTTGCCCTGATTTAAAATAAAATTTGAATGCGAATGTGAAGAATACCAACTTCTTATCGCATCACATTTCATTTGTGCAGCGCATTGACTTTTGATGATAATATGCTATAATAGAATATAATGCTCTTGTGGAAGTCCCATGCTCCCAAGTAGAATAAAATAAAGGAGGATAAGAAAAATATATTCGTCTTCTAAAAATGTTGTAAAACACAGAGAGTTCAAGGAGTTGTCTTTAATTTTATTTACCAACAAAAGCAGATGTTATACTTAATCCTATTTCGAATAAATTATATCCATAAAACAACTTTAAAATTCCTGCCTCGCAATAATCAATAAATCCACATTTCATCACAACACCTAAATAAACATTTTGATCCCAAGTCAATACAGAAAGTCACATATTTCCAACACACTCTTCATTGCATTTTCAAAAACTCCAATTCTTCAAAAAAAAAAAAAAAGAATTTTATTATGAAAAATAATTGACATTTGTATTAAATAAAGATCACGACTCCTTATCACCACCTTTTTGCCGCCTTTTCTATTTGACAGAGAAAAATAAATTTTTCGTTAAACCACTCAATCAGTTCATAATGGTTACGGAAAAACAAGATAAAAACAATTTGTCACTTTTAAGTATTTCTCATTGTTGTTGTTGTTTTGTTGCATTGAAAATGTTGCATGCATTAAAAGGCGTACAATGGATTTGTCAGGCCTAATTTAGTTTTATTAAAAGGGAAGAAATTACTCTACAACAAATTAAGGTTTTTTTTGTTGTTTTTTTAGAGCGGTTACTGAAAAGTTACCCACCCCTAGTTTTTGTTTTTTTTTTTTTTTTGGTTATTTTTAAAGAGATAAGGGTGTTATTTTCATTATCATGTTAAATATTCATTAAATGTGTTTATTTAATCATAAATAATTTAACTTCATTTTATTTGTGGTAAATTAAAAATAAAGAGAGTCATTTAATTATCTTGATAAGAATATTTAATTTGTTTGATAGATTTGTCGGAAAAAATGTGTAGAAAAGAGATGAAGACGAGATAAAATAAAAGGGTTAAATATTTGGGTTTAATGACCTCTTTAGAGGAGTTCTTTATCATGTTTTAATTTATGAGAGTGAATAGTGATTTCATTCCCTTAGATTTGAATATAAAAGGCTTTTAAAGAAATTATTAAAATATACAGGCTGATTGATAGATACAGGGTGTCTACGTGAATTAATCTTCGTTCACAATCCCAGAAACATTTTCACTTGGTGTTCATAATAGAGCAACAATTTTTTTCGCAACCGCACACATTTTGCATTAAGAAACCGTTTGCAAATTTTACCCACAACAATGTTATGTTTATTATCATTCTTTTTTTCATTCAAAACTAAATAAAATTATTTTAAACGTCATAAACAATTTCATACAAATTGTTGCTGAAGTTCTACACAGAGGGAAAAACCCGGTATAAAAATACCGAAATTGACAACATTCGTTGTCAAAGGTGGGCCAACTACGTTTGTGTTCAATTTGATAACGGTTGTTGTCAACATTTTATAACCTCCTCGTTGTGATTTTGTCACCATTTGGTCTTATTCTGACAACTAAATGTTATTATGAAAACAGATTTTCTCTTTATTTATAGTGGATACCTTATTGTGGTACAGCTTTAATTACATTTTTTTTATTTATTTATAAGCCACATTAGCATCTTAAACAAAATAATTGTAAAATTAACTATTTATGTACAAATTCTATATTATTATATATTTTTACTTACATTTTAAAGATACATTGAATTTTTTTAATTCCTTAGTCTGGGATCACACTATGAAAGCTTTCTTTCAGAAAGCCTGAGCTTATTGGTGAGAGGGGAAGAGAACATGCTTTTCATCTCTCCTCTCTCACCCATTTACTCAGACTTTCTGAAAGAAAACTTTCATAGTGTGAACCCAGACTTATTGGCGTCGTCAATATGGAATTGATCTGTTTTCACTTTAAAATTTATATTTTCTTTAAAGATAAAATCTTGGCAATAACAAAAATGTGGTCGTCACAGTCAGCGTTGCCGTTTTGGTTACTTTTAACCAAAACTGGTTACTTTTTTTTCCAATGTGTACTTGTGTACTTTTTTCCATTTTGGTTACTTTTTTTCAACACAAAAATAACAAATTTTTGGTTTTTGGACAAGCTTATCCGCTCCGCTTTTTTTAACTTTAGAAATGTTAATGGTATTGGTGCTTCCAATACTATTTCGCCGAATACCGAACTTTGAACAAAATTGTCGACGAGCAAATAATCTTAAAAAATGTGTCCACAGCGAACGCGCGATGCTCACTCGACCACAATCGGTAATTCCAATGGCGACACCCTCCCTCCGCACCGTTTATTACTTTTTGAAGTAATCGTATTTAAGAATATAAATATGCCACTAGTATATGCAACCTTCACTACTTTTAATGCTTCATAGATCTAACTAAAATAATTTTCTAGGAAAAACGATTAGGTGAAATATCTTTCCAAATCCAGCCCGATTAATATGATTCTTACTATTTTCACTTGGCTGAAAGCATCTATATATCTGTGCTCACAAGCATAAACAGTTGAAGTCGAGTTAGGAAAAATTTGACTTATAAAATGCTCTAAAATTGCTTACAAAGAGCTTGCAACTATAAGCTTAATAAAAATTCCCTGATTTTTGCCAACGGTTTTTCAATTTAAAATGCTCTGCTGAGTACTTGCCAAATCGAGTTAAGATAATTAAGCTCAATTTTGCGCTTTGATACAGAAAGGCTTAAGAAGTTCTACTTGTAATAGCTACTTATAAAAAAGGTTGTAAGCTCTAGCTCAAAAAGTTTTTCAAATAGACGAAAATAAGTGTTAACTTGGTATATGCGATGCCACGCCCACAAAAAATTATATAGCCTATTGTTTTTTCCAGACCATCATTCCAGACATAGTGTCAAAATTTTATGAAAATCGGCACAGCGGTTTAGGCTCATTTAATACAAAATAATTTTGGTTACTTTTTTCGCTTTTGGTTACTTTTTGCTTTGATTTTGGTTACAAATTTTTTTGGGTCGTGGCAACGCTGGTCACAGTTTAATAAATTTTTTCACTGTCCATGTTTTTTATTTTCAACTATGTAATTTAAATTCAATTATAATCATTTGCACTTTTTTATTTTGATAAACTACGAATAATAAATTTGACCACAGATGTTATCGAAATATTGAAAACAGTATGTTGTCATTTGTATACCATTAGTTAATAATTTGCAAACGTCTTTTTTCGCTCTGTGTAGTGACTCAACTTTTAAAAAAAAACTTTAGTTACATTTTTGTTTATAAAATGAAACGTTACGGTTCCTGATTTTAATTAAAATTAAGCAAATTGATAATTTTTATACAAAAAGTTGAGGTTATCGCGTGTCTTGTGTTTCTGTATCTCGAGTGATTAACACGAAGAGCTCTCGTAAGCGCGATGGCAAAATAAAATTGGTGTGCATAATAAAAATGTCAAAAGCAAAAATGTAAAGTATTTTGTGAATAACGTGTACACCCAGAAAAACATGCAGTGGTTTAATGGAGGACTACATCAAGAAGCCACAACCATTTTATGGTTGGTTTAGAATATGTTATGGTTAATAATAACACTTAGAGTAACACTTAACCATAGCATAGATGTTGCTCTTGAAAAAGAAGGAAATACTATTGTTAATTTTAAAACCAAACAATTATTTTTATCAAATTATTGCCATATTTAACCATAAAAAGCTTAGAGGCAAGTATAATATGGTTGTTTCTTTTTGATGGAGGACTTATTTAACCAAAGTATGGTTGCCGCTATGGTTGAATTAACCATAATATGTATAACAATTTTTGTTAAAATAGTTTTGTTGGAGGTGACCAAAAATCCCGAGAAATTTGTGCGAGAATTCCCGGAACTATAAAACTGCATAAAATGGATAAGTTTTTGAAAATTTTGTTAATAATTTAAACTGTAAAATTAACTGTTCTATTTTATAAAAAAGGCGTCTTGTCTCTTTAACATGTGATTTAGAAGTGTCGTTATTACAAAATTACAAATCTACAATAGGGCAATTTTTGTTAATGCGGAAAATTATTTTCTTTTTCAGTTTTTGACAATAAAATACATATTTTTAGAATTATTAAAAATATTTTTTATAAATTTTAAAAATTAATTTGTTCAGTATCGCTAAAATACGCCAAAAATTTAAAAAAATTCGCCATAATATTTGTTTTGTTTAATATTTATTTAGAACACAGTAAAAATAATTAGTGAACACAAAAGAGGTATGTACAATGTTTACGATAATATGATAATATTGGTATGGTTCAATTATGTATCAAACAAAATATCGGTCAAATGACCGCTGCGACCGTTAATGTGCCGAATTATCTTATCCTTTAGTTCTTGAATTGTTGCTGGCTTATCGACGTACACCTTTTCTTTCAAATAACGTCAAAGAAAGAAGTCCAGCGGTGTCAAATCACATGATCTTGGCAACCAATTGACATCGCCACCACGGCCATTGAATTTGTCGCGCAAAAGAGCCATTGTTTCGTTAGCTGTGTGGCAAGTGGCACCGTCCTGTTGAAACCACATATCGTCCACATCCATGTCTTCCAATTCGGGCCATAAAAAGTTCGTTATCATCTCACGATAGCGAACACCATTCACAGTAACTGCCTGACCGGCCTCATTTTGGAAAAAATACGGCCCGATGATGCCGCCAGCCCATAAACCGCACCAAACAGTCACTCTTTGTGGGTGCATTGGTTTTTCGACAATCACTCTTGGATTATCATTCGCCCAAATGCGGCAAATCGGCTTATTGACGAATCCACTGAGGTGAAAATGTGCCTCATCACTGAATATGATTTTCTTCGAAAATTGAACGATATGCATTTTTAGTTGGACGCCCGTTTTCATAATAAGCCAGAATAACTTTAACGTGTTGCTCGATAATGTATTTTTCCATGGTTCAAATTGAGTTAGTCTGAAATTGAGAAATATCAAGCGAAATGCAGAAAAAACTTGACGTGTAGGTGTGGTTCACATCCAACATCGGCCCTTGAAATTTAACCACCCGTTAGAAGTCTACTTAAAGCAACAAAAAAAGAATTTTTGCCGTTAGTATTAAACAAATATTGGATATACATTTGTATATAAGTTGCAGTTATCTAAAACGCTTCACTGGCAAGACTCCCTATTTGTCTTCTTTTTTGGAATACATTTTGAGAGAATAACACTTATTCAATGAAGGTATATTAATATAATACATATAAACCTCTTAGCGAAGGCGAGTTTTTGTGGAGTTCATAATTTCAACACAGGCAATACTTTTTTTTTTTATTTATTTATTTGTCTATGGAAGATTTTCCTTACAGACATTTTAAATTTAATATTCTTAATTTAGTGTACATTAAACACAAAATACAATACAAAATATATAAAATGCTTATTTAAAACAATAGAAAATAAAAACTATGAATTTAATGAAATAATAATTTTATTCTTAATGACATTTGAACTTGAAGAAAAATCAATAAAACTATAGAATTTGTTAAATTCATTGCCCATTCTAATAAGAGGATCAGCATAAGCATAATTAGCTCTAAAACATCGAACTGATAATGGAATAAAGTGACGTGATGGGCGCTGAGGAACATTAAACGAAATATTGTGTATTAAAAATCCAGAGCATACTTCGCCAGTAATTATGTTGAAAATAAACGATATGTTTAACATTGTCCTACGACTTTTGCTGTAATTACCAGCATATAAAGTACAGCCAAAGTAAGTTCCTTTAAATGGTACGCACCTGCCATATCCATGTAGCTATAAAATTTTGGGCTAAACCTATATAAATTAGATGAAATATTATCATTAAAACCCTCTTTACAATTAACAAACGCTAATTTTTTCGAGTGTGGTTCGTAAACATCAAAACGTACGTTAGGATTCAAAAAATCTTTAATAACGACGTTTTTTTTTATCTATGATAATAAATTGTCACATACATATAATGGAAAAATGTTCATAGACTTTAAATTCTTTCTTTCAAGAGCACTTTTAAAAACGAAAAATAATTTTCTCGAAGATTTTTATTATCTTCATCAGCCATTTGAACATACAAACTTTCAAATACTGACCATACATATGAATGCCTCAAATTGCATACATAAAAATGCTAGAATAAAAGTAATATTTTTTCTCATCAAAAATAGCCAACCAAATCGCCAAAAAGTCGCCATGTCGCCAAATCAAAAATAAGGTCGCCAAACAAGTTTGAAAATCGCCACGTTTGGCGAGAAATCGCCACATCTGACAACCCTGCGAAGTGATAAAAAAGTGAAAGTCTCCAAAAAGTTTATTTAATTATATTATGCTCTTTTAACTTTCCAACATCTGTAGAAAGTAAAAGAGTTTCTTATTAACAGGACTCTTCTTCAACAAAATTACAAATAGGCTGTCAAACGATTCTGTAAATGCTTATTCTATACTTTAATCCTATTTCCATACGGTTTTGTAAAATTTTGTTGAAATAATTTAACCTTTTAAGTTTTATATCATTGGTCCAATTCACAAGCTCTGCTTTCTTCTTCTTTAATAAAAGTTGACAATCACATTATTTGATACCACAAAACTAAACCAGATATGGGAGTTTTAATTTGTTATAAAATAGTATAACATATTAATTGATAAGTAACGTTAATTAAATTCGTTTTAAAAATAATTTGAAATGAATGAAATATTATTAAGAAAAAATTTTTTTTGCGGTGTTATGTATTATCACATGCTAAAATGATTTGCACAAATTCCCAATACAAGTCGAACACTTCCAGGACTGGGGCGTATGGGGCATTCACAAGATAGTTATTAAGTCATATGTCTTAAAATAATAACAAGAAAAAATATGAGTGCTGTGAGCAACACTCATAATTTAGATTTCTTCTGAGAAGTAATGACAAAACTATAACCACAGCACGAAAAAGACTTATTATTTTATGACTTTTTTTTTGCATGAAACACAAAAATAATTTTTTTAAACTATTGTAAAATTTTACGATATTATGACAATATGACTTGATAGCACACCTTGTAAGTACCCCTTTAATAGAAAATACAATCGTATAATAATAACCTACTTTTGTATGAATATTACCAACAACAAAAATACAATATTGTATAATTATACGATTAAACAACGAACATGACGTTACAACGGGCTTGTGAATTGGACAAATGCTTTGCATTAAACTTGCAAGCACCGCTAAGTTAAAAAAAAACAAAATTCTGAAAAAATCAAGCAATATAGAGAGTTTTGCAGGAGTATTGAATATTTAGCCAGAAATTGCGCGTAACTTACTGGTTGTTAAACGAGATTGATAACGGCTTAGGGAGGGATTTAAAAAAAAAAAATAAAATGGCTGCTTTAACAGAATATATAATAACTTTATGACTTTATAAAGAACTGAATTCCCGGGAAATTTAAAAACCAGAAAAACACAAATAGTGACTCAAAAGAACATTCTAGGGCGGCAACTATTATTTTTGCTGATATTTGCAATTTGAATGACTTATAATTATTTTATGATCTAAGCTATTATTGGTAATGGACCACATGAGCTGTGCTTGATCACTGCTGACAATGGAGCCTAATCTCCTGGAATCCCTTATAATTAAAAAAAAAGTAATCATAAAAAGTACAGTTCAAGTATTTTTTTTTAAACTGGTCATTCCACACTCATGCTAAAATGCACAAACATTTACATATTCCTGCAATAAAAGTACTTGCCCTTATATTATTCATAATTTATTTTATCAATTTATAAAATTATTTTTATCTTTGAAAATCGTAATGTTACCTCTTTGTCCTCTTTTAGAGACACAAAAGGAAAAAATCACAATTCGAAAAAAAATCTGCTCATGAATGTCTAGAATTTCCTTTTGCAAATTTTTTTTTTTGCTTTTCATTGTAAAAAAGTTGTGGTTGCCATTGCTGCAAAGCGAAGGATGGCAGTGTCGTCGTGTCAGTGGCAGAGTTTAAATACAAACAATGTGTATGGCTTTTCAAATTGACGTCATCCACAAAATGCGTTTTGTTAAAAGGGAAACAAAAAGAAGTCACAGACTGACAACATTAATGGTGTTTTTTATGAATATACTTTTCATCGCTTTTTTTTGGTTTTTCTTAATTTGGATTTTATTTATAATCTTTAATCTTGTAGGATAAATATTTTTTTCTTTTTCAAATATGTTAAAAAGAAAGACACATTTCTGAAGGAGGGTAAAAATATGGAATTCTGAATTGCGACAAAAAAGTTTTTAACATTTTGTTAGCAAAAGCAAATTCGATATGAACACAAATAACTTATTCACGTTGCAGAAAATCAACAGTTTGCTTAAACGCGTTTAAAAACCTAAGTGTGAACATAGAGTTAAGGTCACCTTTGTTACAGTAACGATCATTTATACGTTTAGAATTAAACAAAAACATTTTGCTCTTATTACAAAAGTTTAAGAGCAATACGTCAAATTGGCTTACTTAAATCGTCACAAGAATCGTCATTGCATCATAAGTCAGTGTTTTTATCTTTGAAAATTTTTTTTAAATATAAATTAAACAAGCCTGTTCTAAATCACCTGTGAGAAATTGTTGTGTACCCTTTTTGTATTTTTCGGTGCGATTTTCAATTGCCGAAAGCACACCGAAAAACACCAAAAACGGTGAGATTTTCAGAACACCAAAAAATCACACATGTGATTTTAAAAGCACGTGTTTTTATGTCACGTGATTACCAGAACAGGCTTCTAAGTCCTTGTATATTTGATTTAGTTTTAATTATTTCTTATATCAAAATTTATCTGAAAATAAAAAAGATAGTGCTGGTTCACACACATCAAGTTTGACTCGTCGGGTCTTGTGTTCAGGGGAGGGAGGGGAAAAGAAAATGAAAAATGTTGTTGTGTTCGTACTATACTGGATGAGTTTTAATTTAAGGTAAAGAACAAAAAATTTACGACACAAACTGACTGCGTATGAATGTACATGCAGGTTCCAAAAAGGGAATGAAAGAAAACCTGTTTAGCTAAAACTGACTTGTCTGAACCCGCCCTTATTCCAGCTTCGATTAAAGATGTGTGCAAGTTTAAACTTCTTTTACAGACACTTTTAAATAAAAGCGGCTAGTTTTAAATGCAAAAAAATTCGTTTTTTTTTTAAACCAAAAGAGGAAAATATTTGAAACATTAGTAGTATTTAGGGACCGAAAATAACAGTTATATTGGAAAAAGCATATAGAAGTAAATGTCGAAAAACTGATTCAAGTATACCATATTGATCTTTATGAATTTGTCTATGATCAAATATATTGATTTTTATTGTTTCGATCAAAATTTTCGAACAAAAATAACAGTTATTTTTTTATTTTTATTTTTTTAAACAAAAATAACAGTTAATGTGTGTAATCATCATTGGGATTTCTAATAGGTACACATTAAAATAAATATTTAAAGTCAACTTAATTATTATTACACAAAAATTAAAAGTCGAAAAATAGCAATTAGAATTGTGGTTATTTTGTTGAACTATTAATGGTTTTTAATCCAAATTTTTAATATCTTTAATAAGGCTTTTAAGTCCATCAAATTTAATTTTCATTAAATTATTTTTATGAAGAAAGAAATTTTACAACATGAAATTTAATTAAAATTGTTATTGATAATCTTCTTCAATAGTCAAACATCAATCCTTAAACCAAATTGTATTTTAACCTTTGGTAGATCGAAATTTGCTTTTTTGATTTTGCTTTTAGTTCAACAAAATAACCACAATACTAATTATTGTTAAAGCTAAGGCACGAGCTCTATGTGTAAATTTGTCTTTCAAGTTGTGCTGAAAAAGGTCAACAAGAAACAGAAAGAAAAAAATGAAAATACAAAAAATGTACTTTGGACTTCAAGAAGAATTCTTGACAAAAGAACGAAAAAACAGAAGTAAAGGAAAAACATGTAAAATCAATTAAAATGGATAATATTTCAAAAATGCAAATCTCGATCTCCCAAGGATTAATATACAATTTGGTTTAAGTATTGATGTTTGACTATTGAGCAGTCGTCGATGGCTGCGAGTGTAAGACGGCAAATCCATCTGAGGAGATAGAGTGGTTGCGAACGAAACATGTCATGGTAACCTGCCGGCCAGGGTTCGAGCCCCGGCCACGGTCAAGAATGAAAGATTATCAATAACAATTTTAATTAATTTTCATGTTGTAAAATTCCTTTCTTCATAAAAATAATTTTATGAAAATTAAATTTGATGAACTTAAAGGCTCAGTTAGCCGGGAGTAACAGTAACCTTACCGTAAAAAAGTAAGACCAATCTATTTCTTACAGATTGAGACGTTACATCTTACTGCTAACTATAATCGTTCTAATTGCTTAACATACAACAAAATGAAGCAGCTGATTTGCAACGTAACTGTTACTCCCGGCTAACTGAGCCTTTAGCCTAGTTAAAAATATCAAAAAATAACTGTTATTTTTGTTCAAAAAAATCAAAATCAAAAAATAACTGTTTTTATCTGACTTTTATGTAGAAAGGAATAACTGTTAGTATTAGTTAATTGTCGAATCGGGTCAACGGATGACTTTGATTTTTGTGTATTGTTCAGGATGTCATACATCCTCAAAACTTTTTCAAATATATTTGTAAGTATAGTTACAGATTCTTGGACCCCTAAATCGTCAAAATTACGATAAATCACGAATCTGACAAACATTTTATGACTCGTATGGTAGATATGTACCTATGTATATGGTTGCGGTAAAAATTATAATATATTTGCAGCATAACAAATTCTGTTTTAGCAATAGTTTAGTTAACCGAGAACAAATAGAAAACAATTTTATCGGCCGTATAAAAAGTGTTAAATTTTTACAACTTAAATTTAACCTACCAGGTAGGATGAACCTTTCATTAACTTTTCGCTTACTTTCCGTTGAAGTAAAGTTGTAATAATGGAAAATTTTTATACGTTCGATAAAATGCTATATGTATTTAGCTATCGATGAGTTGTAAAAACAGGCCTCAGTGTATTTTTAAAAAAAATTCCTATCATATTTTATTTCAATGTGTCATCTAATCTATATTATAAACACTCTCTTAAATAAATTTCTTTCAAAAATCATCAATATAGCTTAATGACTTTAAGTACTATTAAAGTATTAAAATTTTATACCCAGCAGACCAAAAAAGCGAAATTGCATGCAAAATCATTTCTTAAAGAGATTAAACGACAAGAGTGTATTAAGGATTCAAATTTCGCCAAAACTTTGTAAGAAAAAACAGAACACAACTAAACCCATAGACAAACAGATGCACACAAATGCTTTTCATAAATCATTTTTAAATTGTAGAAAATAAATAATAAAAAAAGGCAAGCCGAGGAAAAAAGCCAAAATGCCGCCACATTGAAAGAAAAAAAAAAAAAACATTCAATGTACAAGTTGTGCTTAAGAATTAACCAGCTAAAAATGTAATTTGTTTAAATTGTTAAAAAGAATAATAACAAAAACTACTCTAAAACTCATATAACAATGACAACAAAACAAAAAAAAAGAAGAAGGACATTCCATTTACAATGTGACACGCAAGACTTTACAAGACAGTAGAACATTATAAATGTTCAAAAAAAAAAGTTAATAAATATTATACTCCCCGCATATTTGTACTCAATAATGCTGCTCTCTGTCACTAGTTTAATTTTTAAGGAGGACAGCAGTGAATGTTACATTACAAGGGTTAATCCCCCTTTCATTTTGCTATAGAACAGACAAACATACTATTTTTTCATCACAATGTTGTGCTGTACGTGTGTGTAAGGATTATAACTTAGCGGTGAAGAGAGCAAGCAAAAAGGCCTTTTATATGGCCTTATTTAAGATATACAATCTGTCCCATTTTAAACTGGTGCTAATTACGTTCGCTTTTAGAGGGCTTCTAGCAGGATTTTAACTTAGAACCTGCAAAATTAAATATACAAAATTATTTTTAAAAGACTTAAGAGTTTTGCTCGTCGCGCGGATGGGAACATTGTTAAGTGCACTCTGGTTGGTAGCATATAAATGATAATAACACAAGTTTTGACTTTCTGAATTATTAAACGCAGAAAACGTTTCGCTTATTGGACCTTAAAACGCAATAAAATTGTTTTTTTTTTTTTTTTGTTATTTGGCTTTGATTTTGTAACGATTTTTAATAAACTTTTTCTTTACTGAGACAGCGTAATTTTTAAATATATCTTGGGATTTTTAAGTCTTTTCCAGTGCAAGCAAATGTCTTGAAAAATCCTTACCTTTAGAAAGCAGATTAAAGTGAAAATCAAATCGTTTAGAAAGGAAAGTAAATTTTATAAAAGGCCTACCAAGAGAAGGCCTTTATGTTTTTTTCGATAGAAGAGTGCGTGCTTTTTATTAAAGTAAGTCTGCTTTCACACGTTTCATCTTTTGATGCTCAACTCTTGTTTTTAGGTGAGGGAAGAAAGAAGAAAGGGGGTTGGTACGGAGATGCCTGTACTCGGTCAGAACGCTTTGTATTTTTATTCGTTGGCATATGCACAAGGATGGCTGCATGTAATTTTTTTCTTTTCTTTTTCTATTTGATTCGCTGTTAATAAAATTGTTGTTGTTTTGAACCGAAAAAAGTTGAAAGCGATTGCTGCGTGTGATTATATTGGCATCTTCAAAAGGGAATTGAAAAGAAGTTGAGCATCAAAAGATGAAACGTGTAAATTTAGACTAAGTAGTTCAACTATACAAGTAAATAATAAGCAACAATCTCTAATTTTCAGGGGAGGTAAAGTCATTGATTTAATACTTTTAAACATAATATTATAAAAGACTTCATTATAAAAAAGAAAGTGTTTTAAAGCGAAATTTTTAATCAAAGAAAATGTGAAATATTTTTCAAACTGAACACATATGGATCTATCTCTACATACAACAAAATTGTATTTAAAAGTCTTATAAAAAGCTGTACTTTCTTAACTTTTTCTATGGTCTACACGATATGTTACATTTTCAACGAAAATAATTATATTTGTGTAATTAAAAAAAAAAAAAAAATATGTATATAATTTAAATAAGAACACAAAAAAAGGACTTTTTCTATGAGATTGCAAAATAAAGAATTACCCAGCTCTGTTGTTCAAAATTGTTAATTTTTTGCGTGATTCGGTAAGTTAATAATATTTTGCTTATTTTTCGCCTCTTTTCTGCAATCATAAATTATCATCATTCAAGTTGATGTTTAAATAAATTTCATTACTTATGTCGCAGTAAAAGCAAAATACAAAAACAGAAATTTAAATGTATTGAAACTTTTATTTCAAAAAAATTTTTTCGATATGTTAAAAGGAAATCTGTAGTGTTATTATTTCTTATTCTCGAAATTAAAGCTAAATTTCAATCGCTAAAATGCTAATCAAATGTCGTTAAATCGGAATCCTGTAAGCCTAATTGCCGTAGTTAATTTGCTCTTAGTATACTATTCCTTTCTATCGCTAAATAAACTTTATTGATTTTTAACAGAATGTGCTCAACTGTCTCCAAATACTCCAACTCCTCCGGGTCCTTACACAACCCGTACATATCCGACAAGTCAGATCCCATTTTCACCGCTATCCTGCCTATCATACAGTTTCCCGTGATAATACCTATCATGGTTCTAAAGCAGACCCAGCAGCGTATCCGAATCGGACTTCCTAAACACTGGCCACAGCGCACGCGATACCCAAAAGTCCGTTCGGTTCCCCCAGATCCGATTAATCCCGCTCAGAACCCATTCCCTGATCCTTCTAAAATGGAACCTCCATTTCTGAGCCCAGTCTCGCCAACTCATCATTCATTTCATTGCCGGTGATGTTGCAGTGACCCGGTACCCAGCACAGCCTCAACAGATATTCTCCAAAGAATTTTCCACTAACTTGGAGTTCACATAACAGCTCATCAAGGCTCTAAGAGCCGCCTGGCTGTCCACATATACATATAGTGACCTCCGAGACCCTAGCAATGTTGCCCCTTACCAATTCCACGGCCCTCAATATCCCTAGAACCTCCGCCTGAAATACGCTGCAGTCCTCTGATGTTCAGATCCTGAGTTTTATCTTTATTCATGTGTCATCATATGTATGTATGTACGTCAGCGAACATGCAAATCCTGTCTTGACTATATTCTACAATATATCAATCCTAAACAAACAGATTCATGTTGCTTCAAAAGATTAAAAAAAAACAAATAAATAATACCGTTTTAATGTAAACAGTGCATTTTGTTGGAGATAAATCAGGAAAGCCAATGCTGCAATGCATGTGTGAAAGTATTTGTAGCATTTTGTTGCTTCTCTCTCTTTCTCTTTTTTTGGTGCTTATGGCATTATTAAGGCGAATTCAACTACAGGAGGTGTCGGAACGCCATCTGATTATGACAGGTCGAACCTATTTGTTTTGATTTGTTAGTGTTTTGTAAGGTAATAGTTGATATTTCGAGCAGTAAATACCCTACAGATAATATTGGACTACGTGGTACATTGTGGCTTAAATGGACTACTTACAACATGGTCCAATCTACTGTAATATGGACCATGATATAAGAAATTAACATGCAGTGCTGCCAACAACTGCATGATGTATACTTTTCTATAGTTTACAGTATTACAAATTGGTAGCCCTGATGGTGTCCATTATTAATTGTTTATTTAAAAGTGAAAGTTTTTGAAAAAAAGGTAAACAAATTAAAAATACCAAGTAAATATATTTAATAATAGCAATAATAGACTACAGGGAACGCCATAAAAGGCGATTAGTAAAAAAATGAAAAACGCTTAAACTACTGCTTTAGTGTACTCCATACTGTAATGACATGGAGTATATTTAAAACTAATCCACTTTAGTACTCCATGGAGTAGTTTAGTGACTACTTCGGTGGGTTATATGGTCCCCTCCTAGGACATCGTAATGTTAAATAGACCCATATATTTGGAGTAGTTTTGGAGTACTCCTACTCCTTTATGGACTACTCTTTACGTGCATGTATGGACTAGTCTCGTTATCTGCAGGGCACTAACAATGCAATGCAAAAAACCCTATGTTGTTTCTGTTGTTTTTGGATTGCTGTTGTTCCGACACCACCTGTAGTTAAATTCGCCTTATGGCATTATTGTGTGTGTTAATTTTTCCTAAAAAGTTTTTCGCATATTAAATGTGGCTTTCACTCTGACATTTTGTAGCATTGTTATAGCACAAATATTATGGCTTCTGGCACAGGAACAGATCGCTTCAAAAATATACCTGGCTGAGTTCTAAACCTCAGCAATTTTTGTTTTCCCAAGTCAAGAAGTAATAAGGCAAATAAGAACTCGTTACTTTGAACCTCTAAAACACTTGGAAAAATATGAGTTAATTACTTTAAAATCTGACCAGAATAATTCCTTAAGCCTTGAGTTCAAATACCACCATTTCTCTGTTGCTTTTGTTCTACAAACACACAACTTTGTTATAATTCTTGTTGTTCATTCACTTTTTAAATATGAGTCTACTATGTAGTGTATGTGTATATATATTTGATTCCACGTTTTATGTAAATGCTGATGGCCGATGATTTTTTATCTTGATGACATTCTTTTGAGGAACTACAGTTGAGTTAATTTAATTGGTTTTTCTTGTCTTGCGTGTGTTAATGTGTTGAATGTAAAACAACGAAAAGTTTTGAAGGAGTTGTACTTCAAACTTGAACTTTTTTTCGTACTGCTGTTTTAGGAGTAATACCAGAAAGTGCAAAATAGTGTTGTAAAAAGTCCCTTTATGGGATCACTTAACATTTATTGAAATGTAAAATAAGAACAATAAAATGAACGAGAGTTGTGTTGTTAAGTCAAACATTTTTGACATTTTTTCACACCATGGAAAAATGAGTAAGAAATTTCAAAGTTGAGTTTAAAATAAAATTTTTTTTTTCTTTATTAAATGGAAAGTTGTTTCAATATTTAATTTGTAGTTTTATGATATTTGGCAAAGGAATTTTATAGTAATTCGGCCAAATTCCGTTTTTAAATTGTTGTAGAAGAGATACATTAAAAAAAAAACTATTCGACATTTAAAATGATGACGTCATTTTAAAGTTAAATATATTAAAGACAATAAAGTTGCGCGAAACAGTGAGCTCTGTACGCTATAAAACCTTAAGGTTCTATTAATCTATTGCATTTGATTTTTCGCTTTCGTAAAAGGCTTAAGCTTATTGAGTGCTAAGCGTTTTTATTGAAAACCTTATCACAAGCCCAACATTTTTTAAACCTACCTTTTATTCTTCATGTTTTTTATGTATTAATTTTATGTATTGTTTATTTATTAAAAAACCACAAAAAATTTCATCTAGTGTCGTACAAAAGAGAACGAAAGGCTCTAAACTTTATACTTTATAGTTTAAACGATGTCGTACAAAAACTTACGACGTAACACCCTACGACGTGCTGACTGTCATACGAAAACTTAGGACGTGGTAGGTTATAAGAGTTGGTTTGTGTTTTTTGTTTTAGTATTTAATACTATAAAAAAATTTGTATTGATTTGAAATCAGACCCACTTTGGAATTTATATAAGTACACCTCTAAAGGTAACAAATACTCTTTATACCATATTTAGTAAAAAAATGCCTGCAGGGTTTTATACAACTGTCCCTTTCGTAAACTAGTTTTACAAATGCTAAGGGCGTTAAATATTCTTCAAACTGAAGCATTTGAAAGTTTCCAGACACAAACAAAATTAATTATATGTTGGAATATTGGAAACATTTCTACCCCCAGGCCAGATTGTAGTTTGAATAATTTATTTCAATAAACTTCAGTTCTAAATCATTTAGTCATATTTATCCTAATCTAATGCCCAATTTTCAGGATAGTAATTAAATCTAAATTAAGTTAATTTTCATAAAAACTTAAAGCGTATTTGAATACAGATTGATTTTTTGAGTTTTATTTAAAAAGTCTTGTTTAAATAAGATAAAAGTATGGTAGCACTACTAAATACAAAAAAATTTCATAAAAAAGTATAATTATTTACAAGGTGGTCTCAAAAAACAGCTAATTGTTGTTGTATTGTCGTGATATTGAGGCCACCTTGCTAAAATACTACAATGGAAACTTAAGTAGAAATTAAGTGTACCACATTGGTGAATTAAGTTTGATTTAAGTATTTAGTGAAGAAGAGAATTTTGTATTTAAAACGATTTTAAACATAAATCTGTTTTAATATCAATTCTGAAAATTGGCCATAAGAGTCCTTTTGAAAATATATATTTAATGATTGAAGTCTTTTCCTCAAAACAATATTTCAAAAGAAATAAATATTGAAATAATCTGAAATCGAATCTTGATTTTATTTGGGTATCTGAAGAAAGAATTTGAAATAACATCTGGGGCCTAATTCTGGCAGTCGTGATCGAGTACTTTCTCTGTTCGAAAGCAATTTTATTTCAGTCGATACTGAACATATCGAAATTATTTTTTCAGTATTGTGAAGCTCAAATTAATGCTTTATAACACTGAAAAAATAATTCCGATTCGTTTAGTATTGACTGATATAATTAAATATTAAATTGCTTTCGAATCAGGCCCCTGAATTACACCTGAGAGAAATTACCCACGCTCTAATCACGATAGTAAAAATTATACAAAATTCGGGTAATTACCCACAAAGTGGCAACACTGGTCTAACGAGACTTATTTTTTTCTGAAAATAATAATAATTGTCATTAAATGCTGGTTCACGCTCTTCCAGTTTTATCCGTCAATTCATGAACTTTTGTTAGAGAAGGGAAAAGAGAATGACATTTATTTTCCTCTCACTCCTAAAAATAATTGAAAAAATTAAAATTTTATTTCATTGTCAAAAGAAAAAAAAGATTAAAAAATGCCACGTAGAAATATAACATTTTTAATTATATACTTTTCTTTTGCAACAAAATTAATTATTTTAGCTATCTGTCAGAAAACAATAAGAATGTCGGCTAACACTTCAGAACTTCCCATTCCTTTTTCATTTTATTTCTGTCAGATAACTCTTACATAGGGTCTCCACCTGAGATAAGATATAAGATTTTTATATCAGCAAACGTCAAATTCAATCGCAGAGAGTATTATCTTACGTGTAGACTCTCAAATAGTGTTAATATTAATATTATAATAAATCTTATAAGACAGTTGTTATGAGAAATCTTATAACAACTATCTTAAAAGATGAGCTGTCAAAAATACACATACATGCATACATAAAAAACAATAATAAGACACATTCATTAAAATGTCAAATTTTTTTGTACAAATAGTGAAAATCTTGTGATAAGTGTTTAAAAAAAACAATATTTTTAACTAAAAATAAGAACAAACTAAAAAAAAAGAATAAAAACGACACAAGTTTACTGTGCGAGAATCATTCGATTATGAAATCTTATAAGATACGTGTTCCCCTTGTTTAAGATTAAGATTAACATGAAGAAATTTGTTCTCTCATTCTGCCGACGTTCTCTCACATATTATCAGATATTATCTCAGGGGAAGACTCAGTGGTAGAAATGCTGACAAAAAACACAGAATTTCCAACGACATGTCTGCCAGAATTCGTTTCAACCACTTTATAAATTTTTGGGTCCCAAATTGGCCAGAATTCGATTCCGACTTTTTGTAAGATCTGTTGGTATATTTTGATGGCTGGGTAAGAACTCGTTTTTAAATAATATACAATACAAATATTTGAAATTACATACATATTAACATGCCTCTTAAATATAATTTCGAGTTGTACTTTTTATATATCGTGAGGACATCAAGGTTCTATTTTCAACTAAACTATATACATGTAAGATAGAACCTTGTTGTCCTAAGACTGCGATATACTTATGTACATAAATAAGCTCTACACTTAATTTAATCTGACTTATATTGCATATTAAAATAAACTGCTTATAGCTAAATAAGATTGTTTTGTTTTAACTAAATTTCTAAAAAGTATCGCCTGCATACATGTATGTATGTATTTTTAAAACTGTAACAACAATTTACCATTTCCGTTTCATTGCACTTTGATTGCAATAGAAATTCATCGTTAATTTATTGTCAACAGTTGCACATCATCGTCATCATCATCCACCTCAACGTCGCACATTGGTACGAATCCCGAATCTAGCTGGACAAAAGTCATAAATGATAGCGTTTAAAAAAAGGTGAATTTCTTGACTTCAAGTTTTTTTTTTATTTTCGATCTCAGTACCCATGCTCTGTAACTTTAGTGAGAACCTCTCGCATCGAAAATATGTGAAACAAAATATTCCATCGTTTCTCGAAAAGTTGGAAAAAAGTGTGTCTGTAACTCATGTCGAAAAACTATCGAAAGAGATTACGTTGTTACGTTAAAAATGTCATAACATTGCACCCGATGCCGATGTGACATTGCAGACGTTGAGAACGTCAGTAACACATATCGTTGACGGCGACCAGTGGCCTAAGCAACCAGTGAAATGCGCATAGGAATAGCTTATCCCATCAACAAAAAATTTCAGTTTATCAATAGTATGAAATGGGAATTTAGCACATTTAAACGAAACCTTGTTAAAATTTATTAAAATTGAAAATTTTTCAACGACTGCGGCGAAAATACAACCATCGGCTATACCAAATAATGAAAAGTGCGACTTAAATGTTTGTTGTTTGCAAATGAGCTTTGAAAAAATTCGTATATTTTGTAAAAATGTTAAAAGGAAAACAATGGAAAAATGTGCCAAGAGCAAAACGTTATTATTATTCTTTTTTGTATTTTGCATTTTTAATTGTTTTTTAGTGTTAACATTTTTTCTCGCCACATTTTTATTCGTGAGTTTATTTCACAGTTCAAAGCGGGAACTTTTCTCACAAAAATGTTACAGACACACTTTTTCTGTAAATTGGCGAGTAATTTCCTTACGTGACAGCTAGTACTCGCCAAAAAAGTTACAGACACAGTTTACACATTTCAATCGAAAAGTTTCTCGACGCGAGAGTTACAGAACATGGGCACAGGTTATTTTGAAGTGTGCAAAAAAACAAAGGTGGTAATCATTTTTTTTTATTGAATGCAAAAAAACAACATTTTATAAAAAGAATTTCAGTATAACTGTCAGACGGTTGTAAAAATACCTTTTAAGTACCCCAACACAAATAAATAATATTTAAGTCAAGTTAATAAAAACAATTCATAAATTTTTAAAATTCCCTATTCTTTTCGAATATAAATTAAAATTAAATAAAAAATTAAAAGCTTGTTCTCAATAGCGAAATTCTATCGTATTTCCTTTAAAAATTGAGCTAGAATTTTTTAACTATTCTTTTTCGAATTCAAAAGTTCTAAAACTAGTCTTAAGGTCGATTCACCCATGCGTTCCGAACAATATTTTTGACCGGACAATAATTTTTTACAGAGAGTGTTCTGCAGAACGATTCACCCATCTCGGAAAATTTCTCCGGACAAACAAAGCTACCATATGGTTTACAGATGTAAACGATTATACAAAGTGGCAGCACAGTTAGCAAACTATTAGTTATAAAACTATTTTTTATAAAAGTGTGTTAAAGAAAATGGACGAAAGAAGAAAATTAATTTTTGAATTGCATGAAACCCATTTACTAGCAAACAAAATTTATCAAAAAATGTTGAAAGTAAAAAGAATAGCAGTAAGAAAAATATTACAGAAAAGAAGAACAAACGGTGTTTTCCACACACTTGTTCCTGAGATGCGCCTTCATGACGTGGAATCGTTTATAAATTTTCACCGTATGGACCCCAATACGTTCGATGAAATCCTTGCAATTTTTATTGCCTGATTTGCGTGGTATACTTATTCGTAAACAAGACCATATTACGCCGGTAGAAAAGTTGTCCTTAACATTAAGGTAAAGCTGCTGTGTAGCGTCTTTGCAGACTTTTCCATAATATTTGACATTCACTTCCTACAATAATTGGTAAACATTATGTTAAAAAATAATAAAATTTACCATTTAAAATTTACTTACGACCAATTCCAATAGATTTTTCTATTTCCGTCCATATATTTTGTTTAAGGTAAGTATTTTTATATGAACGATTGCCCATATTATAAATACATTCTCTTCCTCGTTTTTTTATTTCTTCAATTAGTTTCAGGGCAATATTTTCTTTAACATCCATCTTTTGTTTAATTTTTTTTTTTTAATTATTCAGCACAAAACGAAAAATGTAATATGTGGCAGCTCAATTCAACTCTTATGTACAAATTGAAAAAAAGTGGCATCTCAGTTCATTTTGTTCGGCACAAAAATTAAAATTAAACCAATTCAAGAAAAAACGTGCCGAACAAAATCTTTTCTCTCTCTCTCAATAGTAAAACGTCAAACTCAATATAAAAAAAATTTTGTCCGGACAAAAATTTTGTTCGGAACGCATGGGTGAATCGAGCTTTAGGCTTAGTCGTTCATTAAGGTTATTATTCATTATCGTTCAGTTCAAAAAAATCAACAAGTGTTTTTAAGCTCGATTCACCCATGCGTTCCGAACAAAATTTTTGTCCGGACAAAATTTTTTTATATTGAGTTTGACGTTTTACTTTTGAGAGAGAGAGCAAAGATTTTGTTCGGCACGTTTTTTCTTGAATTGGTTTAATTTTAATTCTTGTGCCGAACAAAATGAACTGAGATGCTACTTTTTTTCAATTTGTACATAAGAGTTGAATTGAGCTGCCACATATTACATTTTTCGTTTTGTGCTGAATAATTAAAAAAAGAAAAAATTAAACAAAAGATGGATGTTAAAGAAAATTTTGCCCTGAAACTAAAATAATAAAATTAATTTTCTTCTTTCGTCCATTTTCTTTAACACACTTTTATAAAAAAAACTAATAGTTTGCTAACTGTGCTGCCACTTTGTAAAATCGTTTATATCTGTAAACCATATGGTAGCTTTGTTTGTCCGGACAAATTTTCCGAGATGGGTGAATCGTTCTGCAGAACACTCTCTGCAAAAAAATTATGTCTTTCACTTATTCTTTTTAGCCAGTTGTTTCGTTCGTTCAGTTGTTCGCTAATTCATGTCATGGGTTTAACATATAGAAGACATATACAACTACATACAAAAGAAAGGGTCAGTAGTTTGTGCTTTGCAATGTAGCAAAGTGTTTAAAGAAACAGACAATCAGTTGTTCGGTAAAGAATAAGAAAAAAAGTTAACAACTTAACGAAAGCAACAACTGACTAAAATGAAAAAGTGAACAAAAAGGGCAAAAAGAAACGTTGAGACTAAGCGACATCGCATCGTTTATCTGACTGATTAGTACAATTGAACTATGTCGTTCATCAGCGCTACAACTCTATTCAAAACTATATAGACTTACCATCAAATAATTTTGTACAGCTGGATTTGGGATTCGTCCCACTGTGCGCCGTCATCATCACACTCTTTTAATCTATTTTATAATTTCAAGTTGATTCGCTATTTTCACAATGTCTTTAACATTTTTTTATTAATTTAGTCCAGAACAAAACAAAAATTCTTTTATTTTAATTTGAGACAATCATGATTTCTAATATTAGAAATATTTTTTAAAACTAAAAAAAGAAACTCCTTTTTCTTCTGTAGTTGGAAGATTTAATAGATCACTTAAGTTATTAGCACTTTAAGGATAGACAAAACATAATTAAGCAGACATTAGTACGATGGGTGTAATAAAATTTAAAAACTTTTGATGTTAAATTTTTTTACATTATACATATCTTTATAATGGAACATTAAATGGCTAAAAGATGAGACTAATGATTTTAAAGTAGGAGACAAAAAGAATTTATGGTTAAAGGAAATAAAATAAGAAAATCTATTCACACTTAACAACTACTTGACGCTCCACACGCTTCCACTATTTTTATCAAATATTTGTTGGATTTTGGCATGTTTTCTGATTTAAAACCCAATTAAGAGTTTATTTTTACAATTAACCCCCAATTTCACCAAGTTCAGTTATACATAGTTAACTATCAGTTGTAGCTGTCAAAGCATATTGTTAAATGGAAGTTAAAGTAATAGTTAGTTTAACCTGAACTTGGCGAAATTGGGGGTTAATATGATTTTTTTAGAAATAAAGTTCGGCTAATCCATTAAAATGTTTAATAGAAAATAAATAGTTTATAAAATAAGTGGCCACGGTTTTTTCGGGGTTTTTGTTTGTCAAATCTTTTTTAAATATGAACATTCCATTATCCCATATGTGAATAATTTTTAAGATCTAGTTCCTATTCTAAAACCAAAGCTCGGGATTCCAACTACATATCAATTACCGGTATAATTACTTGTAATTTCTTTTTGATATATTTTACAATTACATTTAATGCAATTGAAGTCACAAAATAGGCTAAATTTCAATTAGATTTTATTGTAATCAAAAATCGTAATAACAATTACTCGTTATTGTAATTATAAAGTATCAACAAATGTGTAGAAATTTGTAATCAGGGCTATTTAATAACATGTACACTTTTTAAAAAGTAAGTTTTTTTATATTTCGTAAGATTTTTTGAAACTTTATTAAATGTTTTGTAATTAAGCAATAAAAATATCCCAAGTCTGGGAGCTAGTTCTGGCAGTCGTGATCGAATACTTAAAAACAAGTTTATTTCTAATTGCAGTCGATACTGAGCGAATCGAAATTATTGTTTAGCGTTGTAAAGCATTTGTTTGAGTTTTCACAACTCAGAAGAAATAAGTTCGAAAGGATTAGAAATAAAATTGCTTATAAAAAAAACACGACTGCCAGAGATAATCCCTGGTATTAAGTAGTTCTTATACCTGAACGGCACAAATGCGCAAAATAATCTTGGTTTCAAGATCTTGCAGATCAAATGTACTTCACTGATGGTGCGAAACAGACAAATCGTAATACCGGTCCTTATTTTTAAAGAGGAAAACTCACGCCCTCAGACTGGTTTTAAATCGATATTCTCTTTTAAGGTGAAGTCTGAGGTGGTCATGGACTATGTAAAATCACTGAATGATCTAGGGTAATAAAAAAGTTTTTACTTTATATTGGTTGCCTGGCCAATAGGGCCCTTCTGGAAACAAGGTGGCATTTTGCTTAGAAAATAGAGGCAGTCGCCTACTTATAGGTACTGAGCTCTTTTTCGGTATCCTTTATGGTTCTGCTTGGGCAAAATTAACTTACGATTCTTGGCTTATTCATTAGACACTGTGGTAATTAGACAATACAGATTCTGCGTAATGGATTATGACACCTTTGCCCATTTACTTTTTAACTGACTGAACTGAAATACTGAAATTTGGGGAA
Source organism: Pollenia griseotomentosa (assembly GCA_963931875.1). Classification (NCBI taxonomy): domain Eukaryota; kingdom Metazoa; phylum Arthropoda; class Insecta; order Diptera; family Polleniidae; genus Pollenia; species Pollenia griseotomentosa. The sequence goes on along the minus strand of OZ007563.1, from coordinate 16,321,440 downwards.
CCCCTCATAGATCCAACTGCAATTTTTGCTCTGTCCTCTAGAAAAATAATTGGCTTCATAAGTGAGTTCAACCTGTCATTGTGAATATTTTGGCTGTACAAAAGATCCAATGAGTCGCAGTGCTTATGGCCTTTTACGCAATCGATCTATGGTTTTATACTTTAATCGAATAAGGTAGAGTCTTGCGAAAAATTTAAAACAAAAACAAGAGAGTGGTCAAGTGCAGATATTAGGAAAAAATAGTTTGGTATTTCCAGGCTAGTGGAGAAACGGCTCTAAGGGAGATCTTAGGGGAGTATGTGGTGAGTAAATGCTGGTTACTGGGTCCATGGAACATAACCGGAAACGATATGGCCTATGAGTTAACTAGACTAAGTTCAGAAATGTATGGTTCTAACTGTTAGGAGGCAGTCAGGCCTCCACTAAACTCCTGTCTGGGAAAGCTTAGGAAAGGCGTTCTGGACGAACCAAATCGGTCGTGGGGGAATAGAACGTACAGCAGAGTATCGCGGACGTTATGGCCAGGAAGACAGATTCTAGTTCACTAATAGGCAGGAGCATAGCCACAGTTAACTGCATGATAAGCAGGAGGGCGGTGTTACTAGGAGTTGACTCGCCGGAGCAATGTGCCTGTGCAAGGAACGAGGGGAAATAGAGACAGTTGACCACATTCTGTGTGACTGTCCTACGTTACAGAATAGCAGGCTGAAATGGCTGGGTTCATCGGCGGATTGGAAGATGTCTCGAGTTGGGAGCTTTAGAATCTAACGGGATGTCTTATGAGCATGACCTGGCTGTTTGATAGGCGGCATTTAATAGGCCTATTAAGGCCTTTAGTTTTTCTTATATGGTGGTAGTTTCAAGTATGTCTTGAGCTTTCCCTTTCCTTTTTTATTTACAAATTTCAGGCTTCGGACTGAGGGCGTGAAGTTAAACTTCACACCAACCTTCCATTGATTTGGCCGATAGCTTTTGTTTTAAAAAAAATCGCCAAAAAAATTATGTTTCTTCTTGGAGATCTTACAAATTTGTGTTCATATAAAAACTTGCTTTGTTAATTGTAATTTGTTATTTGTAATTAAGCAACAATTATTTAATTGAAGTTGCAAAGAATAAAATTAAATATTTCACTATTATAAAAAAAAGAACAAAATTTACCCCACTAAATTGAACTCTTTTTCTAATGATTTTTTTTGAAATTTCAATTGCCTTTTAAATTAAATCTTACCAAATAGCCCTCATTAATTAATAATAAATTAAGCCTCCGACATTACCACCGCCATAATCATGATTCTCTTTAACATCAAGATTTTTGATTGAATATTTTTGATGTTGGTGTTTACTTCATCTTTCAACTCATAAATCTATCAAAACTTTAACTTTTAAAACTAAAATTGACAGCTACAAATTTGTACTAACGATTTCATAGAGAAATTTAATCGACCAATATAAATTGAACAACATTGAAGAATCCCATTCAATGCGATTGAGTATTGTAGATGTAGTCTCACCGATACTTGCGCTCGCACACTGCCATGGATGTAATTAATTTGATTGAATTTATAGGGCATCCGAAATACGTATCGTACGTAAATAACATGACAGCAAATAAATAATTATTAAAAACGCCAAAGAAAAAAAAAGGGAAAACAGAAGCGAATAAAAATTAAAGGAAAATTTTACTGATGAATTTTTTGTTAAACTTAGGAAGTGTGCACTAGAAAAAGTAATACAAATAAAAACTTAATAGTTTTCCATATAATTAAGCTTGAAGTTTTATAAAAAAAGTACTACAGCTGAACTTCGCTATAGTGAACTATTTTACAATGAAGCTCTCCATATCAGTGTTCGAAAATAAACACTAAATATCGCTCCTTAGTGTTCGGTTCGGTAGATTTGTGGAAAACACAAACGATAACAGTGTTTGGTTTGGCTCATTAATGTTCGTCCCTTTTGGCTGGTAAAAAAACCAAACATTTTTTACAAAAACAAAATACACATACGAAAAAGAAACAAAAAGGCAGCTGTTCGTTTTGCGGTCGTTGCTAAAATTTTTTGTTTGTTAATTTCTTTATCAATGTAAAAAAAGACACATTACAGTATCACTACAATTGTTTTGTTTTTTAACGGAGAACAGAACACTATATAATGTTCGGCTCTTTCTTGAAAATAGTTACGAACGGTATTGAGGGTTGTGTTCGTCTACACAATTACTAAAAAAAATAGATATCGTTTTTGGGTGTGTGAGCCGAACGCTAAAATGTACCGTTTATTTTCGAACACTGCTCCATATTATGCTTCTTTCTACCTTTCAGTTTTGCTGAATTTTAATCCCCTTTTAATGAATTTCTTTACAATGAAAAAATTTTGCAAATAAAAATTTTAACTCAAAAACATGTTTGAAGCGAAGCAGCTTATTTTTCAGTTCTTTGTCATAAAATAGGTAATTCTTGAAATGTAGAAGACAAGCAATTAAGAAGTAAACGCAGAACGGTTCTTGCCTGTTTTTTCAAGGATATTGATGAAGCAATGTTTAAAAAAAGTGTAAAAAGAATATAAGTTCTGTATAATGAGGTGATTTTATGGCCCCATGCAGATTCAATACAGGGAAGTACGACTGTATAAATATTTATTATAAAGACTATCAAGTATAGAGAAGTTTTCAGTGTTTCTTAAAACTATTTACTAAATCAATTGACAGTATAAAAATCTATTACTAGGGATACGGCGACTATTTGGGTTACTTCGAGGGGGACTTTTCATGCCGCAGTTTTCTTGAATTCTGGTTTAAGGACATTTATTTTACGTATCTTTAATATAGACATAGGAAATTGATAGAGTATGTCGGTTTAATTATTGGCTGACTTCCAAAACGTACTTATACAAAGTTTGTTTACAGTTTTACTACCAAGTACATGCACAAAGTACCAAAACAATGCAACTATGTGCTTTGTTTATTAAACATTTTGAAATGTTCCCTACAAGAAGACTACCGGTCATTTTACTAGTTATATGACCGGTAGAGTTGACCAATATATTGGTTAAAGTTTCTATTAGTTTATTAAGAGCAAAATGAAAAAACTAACCGAAACTCTTGTGTACATGTGATTTTGACTAATGAATTCCACTCGACTACAGAACATACATCTGTACTGCTTACTCTGCTGCTTTTTATTAGTCAATGATAACCAAAATAGTGGTTAATGCTAACTAGTTAGTCATAACGTAAATATTGGTTAGCACTAACTAGTTATTTATAACGTAAAAATTGGTTAGTACTAACCTTTAAAAAATACATAATACATTTTTTTTAATTTTCATTTTTAATAAAATTTTTTATTGAAAAAATTATAATCAAATTCATAGGAAATTAGAAAAGTATATACCACGTATCGTTATTTCTGTGGCTGCTTTATGATGTTCCACTTCTCGCATGGGTCTGGAAATGGAGGTAACCGTACGTGTGGCCAAGAAATCAAATACATACTTGAAAAGTTATCGAGATTTTTAATAACAATATTTGTTCCTTTATCTTAAACGATTATCCTGGTCAAATCCACCACCCGCATGGCCGCTACCTGTTAAACGACTTCTCGTTTCAAAACTACCGCTTTGTACATGACCACTGTTGTTTCCAGACAATCCACAATCACGTCCTCTGAAGCCTCCATCAGTACACCTACCTTTATCACTAGCTTTCTGATTACAGTTTTTTTTATAGAAATTTTTTATCTCACTACTTAAGTTACAAATTATATAATAAATTTAGTTGATTTAAGAAATTCACAAATTTTTACACGCGTATGACAAAAATATATTAAAATTTTGGCATTATTTGGGAAATGTCAGTTGTACCATTCTAACATATATGTTAGAGTGGAACAACTAATGTAAAATTGTTGCAAGTGTGTTAGTAGTTTTTTTAGTTTTGGTTATGCATTTCTTGTAGGGTTAGTGATGCAATGCATAATATTAATATGTATTATTGGAAATTAAATGTTAACAGCCTGTTCGTCGATTTCGAACGTTAACGTTCGCATAGAAAATTATATTTAAAACAAAAACAAAATTCGAAAATTGTCACAAAGCATCAACTTTAAAACCGATGCTCTGATTGCTTTTTTGCTGCCGTACAAATATTAAACAGTGATGTTTTGGAAGGGTTTGCATTGTATATATATTGTACTGCGGCGTTATGAAACATTATACTTTGTTCTAAAGCAATTAACGTTTTGGATGTCAGCCATTCTGTTGTTATCGCAAAGTTACTCGTATTATGAATAATTTGAGAACCACCTTAATCATATTCTTTCTGCTTCACCATAATTTGTGGTAAATATATAAAACAATAAAGACAACGATAATATGGTATTGGTGACCATGCAGGGAACTGCGTCAACCATAATAAAACAACATTAATTAATATAGTTTAACAATTCCCAGTCAAATTTGCGAAGTTTCTAGGGTTGCCAGACGGGCTTGATTGTCAAGCTTTTTTAAATTGTCCAGAAAAGTCAAGAAAAACTAACCTTATAGATCGTGCTACTTATATTTAACCTGCAGTTAAAATATATTGTCGAAAAGAACTATTATCCATATTAGCCTTAGAAAGCAATTTGGGTTTTGATATATTATACGAAATATCTGAGCAAAATTGAGTTCTCCTATTTCATATGGAATTGACAGTTAGTTGTCTATAACTAGTTCATTCATAGAACGATTTTGTTATTTTCACTACCAAGTTTATTTTATGTGAAAGTCGAAAAATACAATTCTGAAATTATAACCAGAAAATGTAAAGATTTATGTGTAGAAATAAGTTTCCCGGTAGGCTAATTGGTAGTGAGCTAGTCTATCAGTGCCGGGGTTGCGGATTAGATTCCCGCCAGCCAAAAAAAAAATAATATATTGCTGATATCTCAGGTATTTGTGTACCGATCTGGCCGAATTTTAATTCCGTACTATGTGCGATATAAATATCTTCTATAGAAAACCCATTTCAAGTAGACAACCAGACAAACCAACGGACGGATAGACGGACATGATGAAATCAGCTCCGCTACGTATAACATCAGTATTGTAAAAATAGCAAGCTGAACAACAATATAAATTTGTTTGTTCATTTAATTGTCAAAAAAAAAATCCAGCTTTTTCTTTCTAATGTCAAGCTTTTTGCCAATTTCGATCTGGCAAGCCTAGAAGTTTCCCTTGACCCAATGGACAATTTTTTCTTTGCGCGCTTATCTGGAGTCAACTTTATTTCGTTTTTGTGATTTTTAATGGCTTTAAGCGTTTTATATGAACTCTTAATGCTCTAACTTCTTAGAGTTTTCAGCGCACAACTTTTACTTTTCACAAATAGTACTTATGTAGTACTAGAAGAATTAAGATTCAAAACATAAAACTTTAAATGAATAAAAAGCAAAAATACATAATTTATTATTAAGCGGATGTTTTAATGAAGCGTAACACCACATATGACTGAGCAAAGCGATTATGAAGATGATGACGATGTTTTTCATTTCGTTTCGTTTCCAAAACATACTTGTACGAAATTTTCTTTGGTGGTAAAGTAGTAAATTTGTCTTTTGGCTAAATACTTATTTCTTTTAATGTTTGCTTTAGTGTTTATAGCATTTGTATACCCTCGACTACTAGAGTGGGTATGTTAAGTTTATCATTCCGTGTGAGACTTTTTTTCAAAATTCCATTAAGATCCCATAAAGTTATATATTCAGGGTTCTTGAGTTATTCAAAGTTGATTTAACCATGTCCGTCTGGTGAAAACATGCTCAAGAAAATAGAACTGTGACAAATAGTTTCTACACGCAGAGAAAAACATGTTAAAATTTGGTAACCCCCAGCAATATTATTTTTAATGAAAATTGAAATTAATAAGATTTCTGTATGACGTGCTAAATTCCCAATTTTTCATATTTGATAAATACACTGAAATGTATTGTTAAGGGAAAGCTAGCTTCTATGGGCACTTCACTGGTTGCTTAGGCCAGCTCATTAGGAAACCTTTTCCTAAGATTTTAGAAAAGCTAAAAATATAATACGAATAAAACCCTAAAGCGAATAAGAACTTTAAACACTCAAAGTCTTACTTGTAACAAATCAAAGCTTAAACAAAACACCAACAATAGACAGTGAGCTTTCTTACATTCCCCTACAATTGCTTGGCTTTTTTCCGACTCGAATTGTAGTTGTAAGTGGGTAAAAAGAAAAAATAAAATTAAAAAACAAATTGCTTAAGCCCTTATGACACTACATTTTTAATGCATTGTTCAAGTTTTGGTGAGCAGTACAAATATAATGTAATACAAAAATTTACCAAGTGCAAAGAGTTAAGCTGTATTAAGATAAATGGCAAACCGTCAAAAATTTAACTAAAGTTATCGATAAAAAATGAAGTTATGTCAAAAAAAATGTAAAATTGTTTAACTTAAAATTGACATTTCCAGCTTGAAATATTAAAAGTGTTGCTGAATCAGCGGTTTATGGGCAAATTCAGCGATTTACCGCTTTCTGTTTTTAGGTTTCTCATAAACAAAAAGTTGGCAACATTTAATAAAATAAACAAAACAGGGATGGCTAAGTTGTTTCAATTGTACTTTTTTGTTGATACTTTTTAAACTAAGATTTATAATACCTTTTTTTGGTGTTTTTTATGAACATAAATAAAATTAATTTCAACTAAAAAAAATCTTTTAGTACAATTAGGGTAAACAAGTAAAAGTTTTAAAGGTTGTTGGTACAATTTTAAAAATTCTCAACGCCATCCCTGAAACAAAACCATAACAAGAGAAAAAAAAACAAAAATCTTTATTTACATTATGTATAGTTAGCTCTTTCTAACATTTACTGTTTCTTTCTATCAATTCTGTATCAATTAATGAATAAAAAATGTAGTGTCATAAGGGCTTTAATTTTATTGTTTTCGTAAGAAAACAACAAAAAAAACAAATTTGCCAGTTCAGTTTTTTGTACGAATAAAGCCCTAAAGCTAATAAGAAATTTAAACAGTGTTTAAAGCAAATTTAAATTTAAACAGTGTTTAAAATTCTTATTCGCTTCAGGGCTTTATTCGTATAATATTTTTAGCTTTTCTAAAATCTTAGGAAATGGTTTCCTGATGAGCTGGCCTAAGCAACAATAAATTTCAGTGTATTTAGTCTGCTTTCACACGTTTCATCTTTTGATGCTCAATTCTTATGTTTTTAGGTGAGAGAAGAAAGAAGAAAGGGGGTTAGTACGGAGATGCCTGTACTCGGGCAGTATGCTTTGTGTTTTTTTTTCGTTGATATATGCACAACAATGGCTGCATGTAATTTTTTTCATTTTTTTTCTCTTTGATTCGCTGTAAATAAAATTGTTGTTGTTTTGAACCGAAAAAAGTTGAAACCGATTGCTGCGTGTGATTATATTGGCATCTTTAAAAGGGAATTGAAAAAAAGTTGAGCATCAAAAGATGAAACGTGTAAATTTAGACTTACCAAATATGAAAAATTGGGAATTTAGCACGTCATACAGAAATCTTATTAATAGTAAATTTTGTATTCCCAAAAAATAACTTTTAATTTTTGCTTTAAATAGTAGAACATTTTTTTATATAAAAGCAAAATTATATTACTTTAATTTACATTTTAGAAACACCGCATTACTACTCTCCTAAAGTACTATAAAGTGAAAACCTCTAGAGCAGGTATGGAAATCATGGTCCTTTTTGGTTTCTTTCAGAGTTCGTGGTACCGTTTTTTTTTTATCACGACTTACTTAATTTTTTAAGGGCCGTTTTTACCGATAGCTAAAGTTAGGATATTATGGGCTGTAAAAAAAACATACATACATAATAATTATTTTCTGTTAAGCTAAAAGATTTCCTGGTGGATAATGAGTTCTGCTTCTAGATATTTCTAATTTCATCACTCGTCAGACAAATTGTGAACTTGAGCCTTTTTAGATCTTAAAATATATCAAACTTTAAAAACCAAACAATGTTACTTAAACAATTTTGTTGGCGTAAAAAAAGGATTTCTTGTTATTAAAATTAGTACAATAATATGAAAGCCATTTTCCATCTCTGGGTCTGAAGTATGATATTTTTTTGTTAAGGCAACCTTCGCCCTTTTTTTAATTAAATACAACTCTAATGTTATTTTGTTGTTGTTTTTTAAATTTTTTTTTGCCTTGATTTAAAATGAATACACCCAAAGAAATTCTGGTATAATGTCTAAGCAAAAATAAAAATGGATAGGAGATTTGTGTTTTATGTTTATTTAAATTTTATTTTCATAGTGGTGAAGTGTTGCCAAACATAATGTAAACAGCTTTTTGGGGACAGAAGTCTAAAGGAATTAATTAATTAAAATAATAAATATAAAATAAGCAATAAAGCAAGATAAAAATAAATTAAGTTATAACTTGCATGAACAATTTTCGAAATTTTCTTATTATATATACAGATAACTAAAATTATTTATTTATTTTTAGAAGTGACAACAAGCCCTTAGGGCCAATTTTTGTCACAAAAATATTTTGGCAATACAATTATACACAAAATTCAAAATATATTTATTGTTATTTTTCAATTTATAATATCATCTTTATTTCATTTTGCTTTAGTATAAACATATTTACAAGGTTTGAGATATTATTTTCAATATTACAACAAATGAGACCAATAACTTATATATGACTTCTTCAAAGTATTTTTAATAATTTTAAAGGAAAAAATAGGAAAAACCTTTCTCTGGTCTAGTTACTTCAAACATTGTTAGAGAACATTAATGAAAAAATATTAGTTTACTAGGTAAACAAACTTATACATTAAGTTTTCAGGATGATAATTTTATTTGGTTTTGTTTTATAATTCTTGACATGCCCTTATTAATGGATAAGAGGAATGCGCGTTTAAGTTTAAATATTTTTGACTTAGTTTGTAAATAAATTCATATATTTTTTCAAATCCAGTTCCACTTTGAAGAAGATCAGTGCGGAACCTCCAGCGTAGGTTAAAAATAATTTTTAAGCACTTATTTTGAATTATTTGTAATTTCTTAATGTGAGTTTTGGCAGCTTTGAACCATATGGGACAAGCGTAAGTTAATGTTGGTCTTATTACAGTTTTAAAAATAAGAATTTTGTTTTTCATGTTAAGAGATGACCGATGGCCGTTTAATGGCCAAAGGGACTTTAGCAGATTTTAACTTTTTTTGCTGTGTCGTCAATGTGTTTGCTGAATTTAAGTTTTTATCTAGTAGAACACCAAGGTATTTAACAGTATTAATAATAGGAATTTCTTCTCCACCAAATCTTAAATTACGGGCTGGTAGTCGTTTCGGTGATTTGTTGAATGGGAAGATAATGGCTTGCGTCTTAACAGGGTAAATTTTAACTTTCCATTTTTTAAAATATTTGTGACAGCTTGATAATGCCTTTTCCATCTTTTTAAGAAGCGCTGAGGTAACTATGCCGGAACTGATTAAGGCTGTGTCGTCAGCGTAATATGTTGTGCCCACACATGGAGGAGGTTTAAAGTCCGATGTATATAACGAATAGAGAAGTGGTGAAAGCACTGAACCTTGCGGAAGACCTGCAGCCGTTGTTTTTGGAGATGAGTATGATCCATTAACACTTACAATGTATTCTCTTTCAACAATAAATTCTAATATAATTTTGCAAAGATATTTTGGAATATTTGATAAAAGTAACTTGTAGATAAGGCCTTAATGCCAAACAGTATCGTACGCCTTTTCTATATCTAAAAGTATAAGCCCCGTAGAAAGTTTTTTGCGTTTATTTTCATTTACAATGTTGACAATTCTGTTGATTTGCTGAATGCAACTGTGCTCTTTTCTAAGTCCAAATTGTTCTTCAGCAATTAAATTATTATCCACAGCAAACTGACTAAATCTGGCATGGATTATTTTTTCGAATAATTTACCCAGGTTACTTAATAGACTAATTGGTCTATAGCTATTAGTATCCATTTTAGGCTTATTTGGTTATACGTACATACTTATAAACTTAAACTAACCCTCCCCACAAAGATACAAAGAATAAAGATGTACATTTATAATAACAATTTATACATGGTGTAAAATGTTAAAGCTTATGGTTGGTAATGTAATGTAGATAAGCGTATTTGCTTAAAAGTTCTCTAATACATTTTTTTAAAATTTTGCCACTGAGTTTGAAAATCGTCTTTCCCGTGTAACGCGTATTACAAATGATCTATTCTTTATAAGGGATGAATGAACAGGCATAATTAAAGAATTTGTTCTTATTAAGACTGCTTTGCGATGTTCCTGAGTAAAATTCAATGCCACCCAAAAATAAAAGCATACACAGAGCTAAAGCAACTTTCTTTCTTATTAACAATGGAAAAAAGTTTCCTAATGAATACAATCTTCTTAATGTGCCTACCACCCTGGAAAATATATTACTAATGTGCATATTAAACTATAATCTAGAATCCAAAAAGAAGCCTAATGATTTACAGTGATCCACGTAATGAACATATGTCCCATCCAAAATAATTTTCGGTTTTCTGTAAGAGGTATGTGAAATAAACATTGCCTTTGTTTTTGAAGGATTAAGGTTTAAGCAATTCCTCTGAGACCATTCAAATATACTTGCCAGGTCCCTACTAATATTGTCTTCGAAACCCGCTTCATCATACCCTGCATTTATAGCTAAAAGCTGTATATCATCCTCATATACATAACATTCTGAAAACGTAATATTAGAAAATATGTCATTCGTGTACATCATAAATAAAAGTGGGCTGATAATAGAACCTTGGGGAACTCCTCTGTATGTATATAAAATGTCTGAAATATTCTATTTCGTTCGACATATTGACTACGCTGATTTAAAAATGAATAAAGTAGTCTGCAATCCGATTTACTAAAATTGAATTGTTCAAGTAGTTTCTTTATCATGATATTGTGGCCCAATGCGTCAACCGCCTTACTGAAGTCCAAAAACATAAGAATACACGATTGCTTATCATCTACATAATTTCTTATATTTTCCACAACGATTAATGTCTGTGTTGTAGGACTAAATCCTTTTCTTAAGCCGGACTGAAATCGAGATATGTAATTCCCAATGGTTAAATGTTGTTGCATTTGTCTCATTAAAATCATCTCTAATACTTTCGACAAGCAACTCATTACACTGATTGGACGATAATCTGATAAATTGCGTGGATTCTTGATCTTAGGAATAGGTTTCACTTTTCCCACTTTTCATTGTTTTGGAAATTCGGACATCTTTATCAGGGCCCAAATCGTCGCACACGTAATCGAATGAACTTTCGTATCAAAAAAAACTTCGTGACGTATCAAAAACGGGATTGCGGCACTCGAAAGCTTTCGTATCGAAATTTGTTTAAAAATGTAATAGATTTGAATGCTTGTATACTAGTGGCATAAGGCATTGCACTTTTCGCCGCATATAAATAAACAATGTTGATAGTGCCCTATAAAATAGGTTACTTCGGTTTATTTATGTGGCTTTTTTAATAACGGCGGCGCTTGCCAAAAAGAGCAACAAAGCAACGCAAAAATTGCAAAAATTCGGAAAACATTTTACAAATTCAGAAAATTTGCAAAAATAGCGAAAATTCGCGAAAGTTTTTAACATATCAAACAAGACATTAAATTGATTAAAAGTCCCTAAAATTACAAGGAATGGCAAAAATTTGATTAAAAATTTTAAATTAGCGGAAATTTTCAAACAGCGGCATGAAAGCAAAGTCTAGTATTTATTGGCTAAAATTCACAAATAATCGCAAACTTGGAAACAAACCCTAAAATTTATTTGAAATCGGTTAAAAAAAAAAAACAAAATGTCAACAATTAACAAAAAAAAAATTTTTTGCAAAATAGCGAAAATTCGCGAAAATTTTTAATAATTCGAACAAGCCATAAAGTTGATTAAAAGTCCATAAAAATATAAGGAATTGGAAAAATTGCTAAATTAGGGGAAATTCGCAAAAAATTGCTAACAGCGGCATAATATCAAGGTCTACTATTTATTAAAAATCGTTTAAGCTGTAAAGATTCAAAAAACTTTCAATACAAAAATCGCTCCTATCTATGACTATAATTTGCAAAAAATTGCAAAACTGAATGCTATTATTTTATTTCTTATTGCTGATAAAAGTTTATTACTTAAATTTTTAGCTATTTGTTAAAGAAATCTAATAATTATTCCCAAAAAGTGTGTAAATTGTTTGTAAAAAAATCAATTAAATGTTTCTCTTAACCTATCGAATGACATTTCGAGTAAAGTCATTCGATCGACTACTCGCTATCGAATGGCATAATCTCAAAAAGTAAAATTTCGATCAAAGTCACTCGATCACGACTGCGACGATTTGGGCCCAGGTATGTGATGGAAATCGATTTTAAAAACTAAACGATATGAAACCGAAAATATCGTTTTAGTATCTTTTAAAATGGATTTTAAATGCATATATCTTTTATTTTCAGTCTCTATTCTTTTAAATTTTATATTATATACGTTAAATGAAGTGTATTCTGAACAAAAATCTAAGACTATAATTCAGAAATGGATTTTAAAATCCATCGAAATTCATTACACCTTTTAAAAACGTTCGTTTTGAAATCGATCGATTTTCATCACATACTGTGTTTACAATGTGAAGGATATGTTTAGAAATAAAGAGAAAATTAACTTTATAAATTTTAAGTGAATTCCATCTGAACCTACCGCATCAGATCGAATTTTATATAGACATTCAAATATTTCATTACAGTCAACAGTTTTAAACGAAATTCCGTCAAATGATCTTAAAGATGTGAAATCAATAGGAGGATCTTCAGATGTGAACAATTTTGGAAGAATGCAATATTCTTTGAAGGCATTCTGTTCGGCGTTCGACGAAAAGCTTAACAAATTCTCATCGGGGTTCGTAGCACCTACACCGCGTAATTATTGCCATAATTGTTTCGTGGTACATCCAGAAAAGAAATTAATACACGATTTTTTTCGCATTCTTCTTATTGTTGACTTTACTTTGTTTCGATACAAACAGACACATTTTTGGTTTCCACACCTGTCGACAATCTTGAGAACCTGATATTGGAAAAATTTAACAAAAAGTAAATCACTTTCAATACAAACTTTTTTACAAACTGGGACAATCACTAAATAATTATAAGTTAGATTATAATTATAATTAGAGTCAATAAAGCCAGCGATTCACTATCGTATTCAGTCGTACGATTTGTTAAAAAAAATCGTGCGTGCTAATAAAGTACCTTGAGGGAAAATTGTGTTAATTGTTCTTAAAGTACTTATCCTTTGATTATAATAAAAAGGATGATTGTAATAGGTGAAAACAAGACATATTCCTTAACTGGTGATCATGTGTTGAATTTTGTAGTTACTCCAGAGAAAAGTAAATTGAAACAAAACTAGATGTTACTGGATTTTGTGCGGGTACTGGCTGATTATCTCTCGTTCTATTACTTTATATGAAGGAAATCTATGATATTAACGTGGTTCACTCGGGACAATATCTGCCACAGCTATTAGTTATATTTAAATTGAATATTTCTATTTAGGTTTTTTCAATGACCTGTTACAAAGTGTCATCTAACTCCTTCCTAGAACATTACCATGTTAAAGTGAAAAGTCCCATTCAGAAAAGTGTTAGAACTAGAACCGGTCCCTACCATTTTCCTATGGTATGAAAGTGTGACCTGCAAATTAAATCGAGTGACATTTTTTTTTTTTTACAAGTCTGTCCGACTTGAAAATTTTTATAAAACTACAGATTCTTCGCGATTAGAGTTGCATTTTCTTGTAAAATAGCTGAGTCATATGATTTTGCATCTTTTTTTGTGTTAGTGTAGAATTAACGAGCGATTTTTCAGAATTTATTTTTATGTCGAATAGAATTCTGTCAGACTTTCGTGTAAATGAATCGTATGCTTGTGTTGTATAATGAATCCCGGCCTAATGCCCATAATTTTTACAAACAGATATCTGGTCGTGTTCGTCTTTACATATCCGGTAACACTATTTTGATAATTTCAACGTTAATTATGCCTACTTGAATTAACTATCGAAAATCGATGCTGCAAAATACACTGCACTGTAACCAGTTGGTAAAAAATAGTTCTTGAAATTATACACAGCTTGATATCTATTTGTACAAATTACGGGCATTAATATAATACGCATTTTGAGTTTATAAAATTTTATAATTAAAAAACTTTCGAAAAAAAAGAAAAACTCCCTTTAACGCACTGTTAACAAAGATTTTATTTGGATTTTTCTTTTTGTTTAATTTATTTTATTCTTTTTACTTTGTAAATTATACTACACATGTATTTTTAAGTATAACTATAGAAAAACATGCCACTGGCGTTATAAACAAATGTAAATGCCTGTCCGTCCGTCTTTCAGACTATAAAATAAACATGTACATGCGTAAATATTTTTTTTTTCATTATTTTTTGTTAAATAAAAAAAAAAAAAACAACACACACTTTAACCAATGTTTGTATCTATGTTGTTATTATAAAGTTTTTTGTTAAATTTTATTTTGTTTTTATGAGTTTTGTGCGTTAAATTTGCACATTTTCCGAGCATTTTCTTTATTCACAATATTGAATATTTCCTTAATATGTAATTCCGTTTTAAATATTCCACTAATGATAAATTTTGTTCTAATTAAAATATTTTTATTATTAAAAATTCCGGTTTTGGGCACTTTAAATATTTTCTATTCATATAAAATATTTGTTTGGGGATATTTATTTACTCAAAAGTATCTTGTATGTCATTATAATGAAGGTCATGTGTAATTTGTTGGATATAAAACAGAATAATTGGATTACAAATCAAAATTTTTGGTTAAAAAAAATATTTTATATTTTGTTATTAATTAAGAGCCATATGAAAATTGAATAGAAAAAATTCCTAGCAAAAGTAATTTAAAGTGGGGTTTTGTTTTGAAGAAAAATAAAATTAAAATTAAGTAAGTTAGAAACAAATTAAAAATTCTAAGAATTGAAAATAAATTGTATAATTAAACCAATTTACATATATCTTATATTAGTTCATGCCAATTTGTATGGCTTAAAAAAAATTGCATTGAAAAACGTGATCTAAAATAATTTGCAAGTACATTTCTAAAGAAATCTTGTCGACAAGAAAATTGATTGTCGCGTTTTAAATATAAAAAGAGTAAAGTAATAATAATATTAAAAATAACAGTAACAACAAGTACGAGTGCTATATTTGGATATGCCGAATATTATTAACCCATCACCATTTTGCAATAACAGCAAAAATGTATATGAATATTGTTCCTTAGATATAAATAAATCAACTTTGTGCCACGCCCACTTGCCCGATCCCTTTCACATTTCGTCGGATGTTGTGTATTGATAACACAGATGCTTGTACCTAGTTTGGAAACTTTGGCTCTGGCCGTTCTCCAGATAAACATAAAAATTAAATAAAACAAGTAAGAGTGCTATATTCGGCTGTGCCGAATCTTATATACCCTTCACCATTGTGCGAGCAGAATACAGAGCAAATAAATAATTTTTACATTTACATACCTATTTACAATACTTAAAACTTCATTATAAATGAAATTTAAAAAGCGAAAACTGGTAAATATTTTTTTAAAATCGTTTTTAGAACATAAAAATATTAAAAAATTTTTTTTTTTAAAAAACCAAGATTCGAACCAGGGAACTCACAGTTTCTAACTTAATACACCCCCTAGACATAAAAACAAACTTAATTATAAAAAGAGTAATTTTTGGGATTTCAGTATTTTGGTCATAACTCTACTATTTCTTAACCGATTTGACAGATTTATATACCGACGTGTTAAAGAAGAAATTTGCCAGAAACTTGGACTCGGGAAGATCTATGGTTCCCGAAAATGGGTATTTTTCCAAAAAAAAATTATATTTTGGTCATAACTTTTTCGTATCTGAACCGATTTGTCCGAGTTTTTCAGAAAATATTTTGATATATAAGGCGTAACCATAGGTCATATTACAGTCAAAAAATTTAGGGTTTTATTAAATTTTTGATATTTTTTGTATGGGTGGTACCACGCCCACTTCTCCAATCCCGCCCACATTTTGTCGGATGGTTTGTATTTATAACCTTAAAGTTTGTACCTAATTTGGCTCTTGCCGTTCTCCAGATATACAGAAAAAAGTAATAAAAATACAACAACCACAAGGGATTTTCTTGGAAAAATCAGAGGCAGTCGTGGTTTTTTGGTCATATCTCAGCCATTTGTGGACCGATCTTGCAAAAAATGTTGGACTATATGTGACACAAATGTAAAACAACTCATCCGCTATTATGCCTGGAGTCTCCGGAAAACACATATCAAACGTAAGACGGACAGACGGACGGACGGATATCGTTAAATCAACTTCTCTCCTCATAAGGGCCCAGAATATATATACTTTATAGGGTCTAAGATCAATATTGTGGAAATTACAAACGGAATGACAAACTTATATATACCCTTTTTCACCTGTGGTGAAGTGTATAAAAACAACAACAATAAGGGATTTTTGGCTAAAGTTGTAGGCAGTAGTGGTTTTTTGCTCATATCTCGGCCATTTGTAGACCGATCAGGTTGAATTGCAATAGCAAACAATTCCGGACTATATGTAATAGAAATATATAATTACCAAGTCCCCATTATATCTGGGGTCTTCGAAAAACCAATTTCAACGGACAGACGGACATCGTTAAATCAACAGCGTATAAGATCAATATTGTAGAAGTATACCTTCGGTGAAGTGTATAAAACTAATAATAATATGCTTGCGGTAACAATTATATAGTCGCGGTAACAATCATATGGTTGCGGCATGTATGACCATTTAGCTTTAAAAATTGCTTAGTCATAGTTTTGTTGCCATAAAGCACATAGTTTTTGTATGCCACCATTTTTTAAATATTCTTGCCTTTATGCCTTTCTAGCCGTGAACGCGGCACTGCCCGCCCAGAGTTAATTTTTGACTAACTATAAAAGTAAAATTAAAAATCAGTGCACTTATTTTTTGAAAGGATCTTGCCCATCTGTCAATTCATATTCCTAGCTTTGAAAAAAATATAAAAAAAAGAATCAAAATTGACTAGATATTTTCGGAGAGGCAGTAGTCCTCCCTATGTCCCTCTGTTAATCCAAGTCTTAAAAAATTAAAAAGCCGCTGAACTAAATTCGATTTTCGACAACAGTCGAATTAGCTGATCGAACGAATTTTCATTTGGTATTATGGCGTGCATTCGATAAAAATTTACTATTGTGATTTTGTTTATTCACAGTAGTACATTTTCGATCAGCTGTCACTTAAAATAAAAAATTTTCGTTTACAAATTTGAAAAATAAAATTAAAGTTAAACGTGACAACGGCGTAATTATGGTTGTTTTCAAATAATTTAGCTTCAGTGGGGTTTTATCCCACTTTTTTTACATAAAGAACTTTGCTGTAAATCATTTTTTCAAAAAAGAATTTTGTTTCATAAGGAATATGAGCGTTTCTTATTGTTGTTTACGACGTTGGACTTGCATAAAATAAACAAAGCTGATAAAGAATATGGTTTTGGTATACGAACACAAAAAAAGTTACAAATATTTAGTTACATTTTCAACAAGTTTTTTACAGTTATTTGCACTGTCGACAACGAAATATTCGACAGTGCTGTTAACTCATAATACAAAATGTACTTTCGATAGTCTATGTTCGATAGCTAGCGAAAATTGTTTGACGAATTTAACTTATAAAAGGGGCCTATATTTCCAATATCATCAAAACTGGTTCAGCTATTTAGACGGCACTTGCGCATTCGGTCAGGAGACGGTTGAGTGGACTGATAGAGTGAAGGCGGAATAGAGGGTGAACAGCGTACTCACGTTAAAATGGATTTGTTTTTATTTTGAGTAAGGAAACTATTGCTTTAACAGATCTTTTCTAAAACGATAATTAATATTTTCTGAGCATAGGAGGTAAAGCTCCCCTAGACCCTATTATAAGCATTTTCCATTCTTCATTTTGTTTA
This sequence comes from Pollenia griseotomentosa, assembly GCA_963931875.1. NCBI lineage: Eukaryota > Metazoa > Arthropoda > Insecta > Diptera > Polleniidae > Pollenia > Pollenia griseotomentosa. Next base: position 16,303,347 of record OZ007563.1, on the reverse strand, counting down.
AAACATTTTATAAATCGGATCGGCAGTTAAAAAGATTACCTCTTTCATACAAACAAACATACACTTAAATTAAGCCGAAGCGGTGTCAATAGTACGGTTAGTAGGGATTTCGTTTAATCCGGATTTCTTACTTAAAATAATCCGAAAACAGGATTGACTAAATTAAAATTGAGATAAAAATAATCTCAAACTGTGCTCGATTCGTACTTGAAATAATCCGATATTGAGATTAGATTGACTCCAACCTAAACACTGTTCCACAGAACCAGGGTTGTCAGATTTTTTAGAGCTCCATTGCCAAACCGGATGTCAGAAAACGCCATACGTCAATTTTGTTCAGTTTTCGTAATATTTTTTTTTTTTTAAATTAAATTTTGCATACAAAAAAAGCTAGTAGTTATTCAGTCAAACGTCGCCAAAAACTGTGGAAAAATTTCCAAAAAGTTGCCGAAAGTAAATTGTGTTTAGTTTCTGTTTTTTTTTTTTTTTTTTTTTTTTTTTTTTTTTAATAACAAACTTAAATTAAGTGCACAATTCTATAAAATCGATGTGACTGAATATAAAATTCACTTAATATGATAACAAAACAAAAATCATGTGAAAAAAAGTTGCCAGTTTTTTTGTAAGTAAGTAATGATAATAAAAAATGAAAAACTGTAAAAAAAATCTCTGAAATAATATAAATGGTAAAAATAGCCAAGTAAATCGCCAGTTATATCAAACAAAAATCGCCAAAAAAAAAGTCGCCATATCTGACAGCCCTGCACAGAACCAGAGGGAATGGTATTATTTTACTTACACGTTACATATGTTTATTTTATTTTGTTGTATTCCGCTCTCTGTTTTAAGAAAAAATATCAATTATAAGACACCAGCAGCATTCCCTACATGGTTTTCGTAAAAATTTACTACTTTTAAAATTCATGTATTAACTATATAATTTAAAAAAATAGAATATGGGAATTATTGCTTCTTATTTTACTTTTTAAACATGAAACTAATCTGTGTTTTTCTTTTTGTAGTGTTGTTGTTGTGTCTACATCAAACTTTTATAAACACACGCGTATGCACGCATATTGGTTTTCGAACTTTATCCCATTTTGGATTGTTTTAAGTACTTTTAGGTTTTAACGTACTTAAATTTTTCAGTACGACTCGTGCTGAAGTAAAAAGAAAAAACTTAAATTAAGTACGAGTTTTTTCTTTCTGTGTTTAAACATACAAATCTTTTAGTTATCTTTCAATTACGAGTATTTCCTTCTTTCAGTTACATATTTCAACACTTTAATTATTTAAAATACAAATTTTCACGTCTGTTTTTTTAAAGTGAGCCAAATAATGATGGATTTATTTCACTGAAAATGACCGTTACATAAACAATTTATTTTGCAGAATTTTTTTAAAGTTTTTTTTGTGGAAAGAAATGAATTTTTGTGCAAAAAAAAAAATACACACTCTCAATCTATTTAAACCAGCTGACAAAAAAAAACAATAATTTGCTACGCAATGGTGTGGTCCACCCGCGGCGAGCGCGTGCAGTATGAATGCGCTTTTGAGGGATTTTCGTTACTTGTTTGATGCACTCATATCTTTGAAAAATCTTCTTATATGTAAATTAAATGTACAAAAAAATTGGGCATGCATTGTGCTGAACTTACCTACACTTCGTTTAATGCGTTCAGTAAAAAAAAAAAAAAAACAAAAACAAATAAAAGTGCTAACCATAATCTAAGTCGAATTATTTAACCCCTAATTGAGATTTTTATTTTGTATTTCAAATTATTATTTGAGTAAGAAACCACATAAACATTTCTAAATATATTTACATATCGCTGGCTTAATATAAAAAAGGCGTAACTCGATTTTTTTAAAAATAGCTTTTTTGCCACATGTATCTTGATAAAAAAAATTTAAGGTGCTATAGTACAACATTTGTTGAATAGTTTTATTAAAAATTGCATTATAAATTTTTTTTATTTAAAATTGTACGGATTTTATTAAGTTTTTCTTCTTCCCCTGTAAACAAACAAAAAAAAAAAAAAAAACGAGTTAGGTCTTTTTTATATTAAGCCATCGATATGTACCATTAAATTTATGGTACATTTTAATATTTATTTCCATATTTTTTTTCGAAACAGGACATCAGCATATTGTTTATTAGTGTAGGGTGCATTTTTAGCAAGCACATTTTAATGAAAGGAATAATGCCGCCTTGCAAGTTGGCACAAAAAGATTAAAAAAAAGCAAATTGGTATGGTGGTACAATTGCGAATATGATGCATAAAAATTCATTTAACTTTGATGTATTTTTTCATTCGCTTTGGTTTAACCAGATAAACAGTAGAGGGTGTTGAATAAATTTAGTTTAATAAAAACAAATTAATTTTTTCCAGTTTTTTACGAATAAAAAGAAAACAAGTGATTTTTAATGGTTGCGGCAAATTAAATTCTTTGATATACAAACACACATACAATTTTTTGATTAAATTTAAATTAGCTAATAAGAATCAAAAAATTTTGTAAAAACTCTTTCATGAATAAAAAAAAAAATATTTTTTTCGAATAAAGGAACTTGACTTTACTTTGGAGTTATCGCCAATAATAGACAATCTTACAAAATTTTAATTTTTTATCTCATATTTTTCTAACCACACCACAAAAGTAAAGAGGGTATTATTATTGGTCAATTACTTGAAATAAACTGAAAATGAGATTAATTTAAGTGAAACTAAGATTGAACTTATCTCAAAATGCGCTTGATTCAAATATTACAAAGTTGTACAATCCCGAATTCGTACTTGAAATAAACCAAAAGTGAAATTAGAAGCAGAATTTTATTACAGAATTTCAATTATAAAACACCAGCATCATTCCCGATATGTTTTTTACTTTAAAAACTTAATGTACATACATGTATAACCGAAAATATGAACTAAATGAGAAGCAAGAGTTCTAAATTTTATTTGTTGAACATGAAAATAATGTGTTTTCGTCTTGTTCTGCTGCAACGTGCAAATCGTTTTTTACTACTTGTGTGGTGTTGTTGTAGCGCCTACAACAAACTTTGATAATTTGAATGAAACTAAAGCGCTCACTTTGTAATTTTAGTCGCAGAGTCGCACTACCAACGAAAAGTTTAATCTTTTTTTTTACTTGGTTTAAGAATTTTGTACTTATTTTAAGAAAATCGGGGATTGATTTTCGAAAGTAATTCCATTTAGGATTGTTTTAAGTACGTTTTAGTGTAATTCGTACTTGAATTTGTGAGTACGACTCGTACTTAAAGAAAGTATAAAAAATTTAATTTATCCCGAGTGTTTTTTTTCTGTGTACCACTGGTTTTTCTTAAGTATGAAGCAAGTCTCAGGTTACGCAGGGTTAAGGTAAAATTTAAACCTCTTAACATAATTTTGTTCTGGAGGGTCCATGATTGCCCATGACTCCCAAATAGGATGCACTCCCGACAAATTGTTTTTAATATTTAAGTGTTGGGTATCATATAGTTGGGCTTGACCGACTATAGTTTATACTTGTTATTTAATTAACTAGTTATTTTTAAGACCTAACAAAAAGTTTTTAAGTCTTAAGACTTAAGTTCTAAAGGAGGATTAAGATAGCCCTTCATAGCTTTATTATCGTTTAAGCTCAGAAAGAATTTCTTTATTTTTCAGATTAACGATATTAATATATGTATATATTTTTCGTATTTTATGAAACTCTTTCTTTACAAGTGGGACCTCTGAATGAATCTTCTCGTTTATTATCTACATTGGCACTACCGTCATGGTTCTAAGAATTTTTAAGTGTGCCCTCTGTATAAGCTCGATACTGAAATTGCTATACGTTTCTCATAGTTTCAAAACTGTTTTGTACAAAATGTCCTTATATTCGAAGTCTAGAGGCTGTTAACTTCATATACAGTCACTATTTTTTCCAATATATCAAAATAAAATGTGACCTTGTATATTTTTATTAGAATTCCAAAAGCACGCTGCACTTAATAGAATATAGAAAGCCAAAAATTCTACCCCGGATATTAAAATAAACATATTAAACGCATGTCCAAAGTCGATGTTGTTATATGACTGCGAAATCTGGCATGTCACGAAAGCGGTAATTACAAGTATGCAAACTTTTATAAATAGGTGTCTGCTTGGCATACTTGGCATATGGTGGCCCTGGACTGTCTCCAATAACCATTTGTTGCTCGTAATTAAACAACGAGCTATTGAAAAGGAGATTCTTTAACACAAATAGGGCTCGAAAGGTCACACGCCAAGAAAACCAACAACCGAAATCGCCCATGCAGCTTTTGAATGGAACCCGTCAGGCTCACGCAAAATCGTGCGTCCCAAATGACCTGGATTAGAACAGGGCAAAGTTAGACACTATTATGATAGCGAAAAGCAGAGATACGTGAAAAGTTTTGTTAAAAATAGCCCAAATTTACGAGCATTTTTTTGACATAATAGTCAAAAGTAAATTTTCGGATTAAGACCAAAAGTAAGTGATGGACCATTCAAAAAAAAAAAACATTGGGTAGTGTGATTCCTAGTCACATAAAACTGAACTGAACAAAACTTGCAACATCATTTTTCTTAGCGATCTTATGCGTGTTAAACTGTTTTTGGAAGGACTTCATTTAAATTTAAAAATTTTGAAGTGTGATTTCTGTCATATAGAAAAAACTAAACTAATCACAAGCGTTTTTTAAACTAATGGTAATTTAAAGATCGATCTATATTAAAATTTTATGCAATCTGTAAAAAATTTATACCAAATTTTTTGGCTTTACCAATATTCAGCAAACGTTTTTATGTAAACTATTGTCCGCCTAATGGTCAAAATTCGACCATAATTTTTTTTGTTAATATGAAGAAAACATAGTTCATTTAAGTATATATGAATGACAATGTTTCGAACATTTATTTTTTCCGTCTTAGTGGATCGATTTGGCGAGAGACCAAACTCAGGTTCATATTTTATCTTCTACGTGAATTAATTTAATTTTGTAATTTTAATATAAAAAATATCAGAAAATAGCAATCGAAAAACAAAAGAGTATCATAAAGTCTCCTTTATAGATTGTCATCCTCTCAGGACATTGCATGTTTAATTTTATGTTTCTTTGTCTAATATTTACGAAAATGAATTAAAATACCAGATGTAGAACGAAATAGTACCAAAAAGCTCCCTCTTATACATTCTTATTCACTCAGGACCATGGATGTTTATTTTTATCTTTGTAGGTCGAATATTAACAAAAAGTCAAAAAGTACCAGATGAAAAACAAAAAGTACCTACATTTTTCATCTTATAGGTTCTCATTTACTCAGTAACCTGCACCTACAATAATATTATGTTTCTAAGTTCAATATTATAGAAAATTTTAAAATTATTACATGAAGCACAGAAAAGTAAAAGAAAGAAATTTAGTTTCCCGTATTTCCCCTTTTTGATACTTTTTTCACCCCATATAGGTTCGGTTGACAAACAAAGGAAGAAAGCGTTCTTAACCGTTTGCCTTTGCCGATTTATACATAATATTTATATACAGGCCTGTTCTGAAAATCACGTGATTTCAAATCACATGTGCTTTTAAAATCACACGTGTGATTTTGTGGTGTTCTGTAAATCACATCGTTTTTGTGTTTTTCGGTGTGATTTTCAATAGTCGAAAGCACAAGCAAACACAATAAGTTTGTTGTTTGAAATTATAACTCATTTTTTAACATTTTTTATGTTATATTTTGAAAATTAGTTTTTTTACCAATTTAGCAAACTCAAATTAGTTGAAGGGTTTGTTTAAAGTTTTGCAATTTTTTGCAAATTTTAGCCATGTTCGCGATAGAAGCGATTTGTTCGCGATAGAAGCGATGATTCTTTACAGATTTAACGATTTATAATAAATAGTAGACTTTGCTATCATGCCGCTATTGGCAAATTTTTGCGAATTTCCGCTAATTTCGCAATTTTTACCGAATTTTTGCCATTCCTTATAGTTTTAGAGACTTGTAGTCAATTGTATGGCTTGTTTGAAATATTAAAATTTTTTTCTTGTTATTATCCGACATTTTGTTTTTTCAACCCATTTTGCGGTTTTAAATAAATTTGAGGGTTTGTTTACATAAAATAGCTTATTGCATAAAAAATTAATAACCAACACATTAAAAATTTTATTTAAGTAATTTATTATGACGGTCATCTTACAATAGTCGCAAAAATAACAAAGTGATTTTAAAAAGTTGTTTACGTAGCTGAACGTTTTAAAATCACATAATAATATGCCCAGAACACCTTTCTTGTGATTTCAAATCACTTTCATAAAATGTGATTTTCAGATCAGGCCTGATAGTCGAAATATTCGAAAACCGTTTTCTGAAAAATGTCGAATAATCGACCACCCTATATTTTATTATTTGATAATTGAAAAAAAAAAAATTTTATTTATTTATATTGCATTTGTGTTAGTTGAAAATTTGAACGATTATAACTCTGAAATTATTGAACAGATTTTAATAAAATATATATTCTTCACTTCTGTGAGTAAATACCTTTCAAATGGTGTATATTTTGGTCGAATCGGTTTCCTCCTCTGTATGAAAGTGTTCTTAACTGTTTTGCCTTTGCCGATTTATATATACGAGTGTTCGCCTAATGGTAAAAATTCGACCATACATTTTTAGGTTCATATGAAGACACTACATCTAAGTATATATGAATTTACATGTTTTGAGCATTCATTTTTTCCATCTTAGTGGATCGATTTGGCAAGGGACCAACCTCTGGTTCATATTCTATCTTCTACTATAAAAAATATAAGACAATATAAATTGAAAACAAAAAAGTATCATAAAATCCACTTTGTAAATTGTATTCTACTCAGGACATTGCATTTTAATTTTTTTTTTCTATGTCTAATATTAACGAAAATTAATTAAAAAACCAGATGTTGAACGAAAAATTACCAAAAAGCTCCCCTTACATGTTCTTATTCATTTTTCATCTTATAGGTTTTAATTCACTCAGGACCTTGTACCTATAATAATTTGTTTCTAAGTTAAATAAATCACTACATGCAGCACGGAAAAGCAAAATAAAGAAATTTAATATCCCGTATTTATATTGTCGATATATTCTATTAATATATTAATCGAGAACCCTATTTTTTATTATTTGATAATTGAAAAAAACAAATTTTGTATTTTGTAAATATGTGTTAGTAGCTTATTTGAGCGCTTATTACTCCGAAAATATTGAACATATTTTAATAAAATATATATTGTACACTGCTGTAAGTAAATATCTTTCAAATGGTGTGTGTTTTTTTCAAATCGGTTGACATACAGAGGAGGAAAGCGTTCTTAACTGTTTTGCCTTAGCCGATTTATATATAGAGATGTAGATATTTGGTATTCTATCACGTAAATACAGAAACAGAGCTATTTGAAATGTAATCAGCTGAGTTTCAGTAAGTCTTCCACTTGGCTTGTCACTTAACTGCCTGACACGCATTGGGGTTATTCTTTTAGCCATTCAGACTACTCAACTGTCCGTCTTCTCACCTTAGCTGCAGCCGGGCGGATGTATGAACCACATTATGCACCACTGTGCCCTATTTTAATTACATTGTGTATTTTTATTACTTCTGTGCCTTTTTTTTTTGAAGTGGTTGACTGTAAAAATCTCTATTATTCCGAAAGAAACAAGATAATTCTTTTGTTAACACCTCATAAAATTGAAGTTTTTTTTAGCAATGTTAAAATAAATAAACAATAAAGGATTTTGTTAAACAAGCAATACACTTTTAATGACTTTATTAAAGAAAAACAACTTTAAAAAACAGAGGTATTTGTTAAGGGATTTCAATTTAAGAAAATTTAAATCGAAATTTATACTTAAAAAATTATCTATAAAACTATCAAGACAGATGGACAATGCAAGAAACATTTTACCTGGGTATTGTTAGCATAGGCATAAGATAATTGAATCTGCTCCTAACATGTCTACCACAATCACATTGTGGTTGTCCATAACCAAACGGGGTTTCGCCGTAACAATAACATTTTGCTTTTTTAACATTTTTAAATGCAACATTTGTGATTTTCATACCCTTCACCAAAGGTGGAAATGGTATATATAGGTTTGTCATTCAGTTTGTAATTTTTACAATATGTATTGAATTTAGACTCTATAAAGTATAAACATATATTCTGGGTAGTGATGACAACTCTTGCATCATCAAAAGCACTGGAGCACATAAAAATAGTGTGAAAAGGGTGAAAATAAAAAATAGGGGTAAAAAAGCACCAAGCGTAATTTTCCTTATAATCGATGTATTTATAAGCTGTCAAAAGACTGTTTACGTTGCAGTGAAACTTTTACATAGATCTGTTGCTTTTCCGTGTTTTTTGTATCACTCTGACGTACCAAATCATTTAACATATCGGGCATTATTTCATAATCAAAGTCTATGTAAAGTATCTTAAATTCATTTTTTGCTGGTCTAAGCCACCTTTTGAACGCTGCATCTTGGTTATCACTACACAACATCCGACAAAACAAAAAAATCCGAATATAGCAATCTTACTTATTTTTTTTTTTTGTATTTTGGTGTAAAGATCAATTAAGTAAAAGAGAAGACAAACTTGAGCAGCATGGGTCTTAAGTACAAGAAAAATTGACCCAGAAGGACCAAATTTAGCTAGACTCCTGAATTTAGTATTTTGGTACTATCAATTACTATTGTTAAGGGTATAAAAGATTCTAAAAAGCCAAATATAAGCACTGTTAATTGTTTTTAAAGAATTTGCTTACAAATTGTTTAAATTTTTATTGTACTTACCCATTTGTTTAAAAATTACTATGATTTTTATTGTTAAACTGAAAACTGTTTTTTAAAATTTTTATTGTTTTGTTTTTGTAATTTTTATGTTTTATGTATTTTTGGTGTTTGTTTTCTTTCTTTTAGTGGAACGCGCCATGAGTCCCGCACAATCAGAAGATTCTGGTTTGGCACCAGATCGTGGCACAACGTACGCAACAATTACATTGCCAAGAGATAATACCACAAATATGGGTATAACACTAGCAGGTGAGTCAGGAAATGCATTAAATAGTATTCTATCAGTATTAAAAATGAGGTCCTAATCTGATCGTAAGATTAACTGGCTGTTTTTGAAATGAAATTTTTTGTTCGGAAATTTACATTAAAACAACAATAAAAAAACTCAAACTTGTCGTTGTTTTTAATATAAATAACCAAATTAAAATTTTTATTTTATTTTCAAAAACAGGCAGGAAATAAAAAGCGCCTTATATAAACTTTAAGAAGAACTAAGCGAAAACTAAACTTGAACTGAACTAAAACTTTATTTCTTCTTTTTTTTTAACTAGAAATTAACTAGAATTGAACTAGGACAAAACTAGAACTGAACTAAAACTAACCTAGAACTAAACTAGAAATGAACTAGAACTAAACTAGTACTGTACTAGAACTGAACCAGAACTAACCTAGAACTGAACTAGAACTGAACTGAACTAGAACTGAACTTGAACTGAACTAGAACTGAACTAGAACTAAACTGGAACTGAACTAGAACTAGAACTGAACTAGAACAGAACCAGTAACTGAACTAGAACTGAATTAGAACTGAACACTAGAAGTTAATTAAAACTGAATTTCATTAATTTTTGAATGAATGAACTAGAACTGAACTAGAACGTTACTAAAACTGAACTAGAACTGAAGTAGAACTGAACTAGAACTGAACTAGAACTGAACTAGAACTGAACTAGAACTGAACTAGAACTAGAACTGAACTAGAACTGAACTAGAACTGAACTAGAACTGAACTAGAACTGAACTAGAACTGAACTAGAACTGAACTAGAACTGAACTAGAACTGAGCTAGAACAGTACTGGAACTGAACTAGAACTGAACTGGAACTAAACTAGAACTGAACTAGAACTGAACTAGAATAGAACCAGTAACTGAACTAGAACTGAATTAGAACTGAACACTAGAAGTTAATTAAAACTGAATTTCATTAATTTTTGAATGAATGAACTAGAACTGAACTAGAACGTTATTAAAACTGAACTAGAACTGTTTTAGAACAGAACTGGAACTGAACTAGAACTGAACTAGAACTGAACTAGAACTAAACTAGAACTGAACTAGAACTGAACTAGAACAGAACTAGAACTGAACTAGAACTGAATTAGAACTGAACACTAGAAGTTAATTAAAACTTAATTTCATTAATTTTTGAATGAACGAACTAGAACTGAACTAGAACGTTACTAAAAGTGAACTAGAACTGAACTGGAACTGAAGTAGAACTGAACTAGAACTGAACTAGAACTGAACTAGAACTGAACTAGAACTAGAACTGAACTAGAACTGAACTAGAACTGAACTAGAACTGAACTAGAACTGAACTAGAACTGAACTAGAACTGAACTAGAACTGAGCTAGAACAGTACTGGAACTGAACTAGAACTGAACTGGAACTAAACTAGAACTGAACTAGAACTGAACTAGAATAGAACCAGTAACTGAACTAGAACTGAATTAGAACTGAACACTAGAAGTTAATTAAAACTGAATTTCATTAATTTTTGAATGAATGAACTAGAACTGAACTAGAACGTTATTAAAACTGAACTAGAACTGTTTTAGAACAGAACTAGAACTGAACTAGAACTGAACTAGAACTGAACTAGAACTAAACTAGAACTGAACTAGAACTGAACTAGAACAGAACCAGTAACTGAACTAGAACTGAACACTAGAAGTTAATTAAAACTGAATTTCATTAATTTTTGAATGAATGAACTAGAACTGAACTAGAACGTTATTAAAACTGAACTAGAACTGTTTTAGAACTGAACTAGAATTGAACTTGAACTGAACTAGAAGTTAGTTAAAACTGAATTTCGTTAATTTTTTAAAGTGTTGCTTATTAAAAAATCGAGATATTTTAAGTTCTTTTTCACTTTAGATTTTTTATTAATCCACATCCACTTAAATAAAAAAATTCAGGGTCAGGGTAGAAAAAATCGACATCAAAGAACTAAAACCGACTAGTTTCACAGGCACTTGAGTTCTAATAAAATTAAAAACAAAAGAAAAACTACTTATGTATTTCAATAAGACAATTGTATGAATGTTTTTAGAAAAAAACAAATGCCTACTATTTGTTAAAATTTTCTAAATCCAATTGAATCCAATCAAGGCGAATTCAACTACAGGTGGTGTCGAAACGGCATCTGATTTTGACAGTTCGAGCTTATTTGTTTTGATTTGTTAGTGTTTTGCTAAAAATGGTTGACATTTCGAGCTAATGGCACTAACAATGCAATGTAAAAAGCCCTATGTTGTTTCTGTTGTTTTTGGATTGTTGTAGTTGCGACACCACCTGTAGTTGAATTCGCCTTGAATCCAATTTTAATTACTGACAGGTTAAATAAAAAAAAATTGTGAAATTTTATACTGCAACTTGTACAGAGCGGATTGTGTGATTGCGTCATTAACTTCATAGAAATATAATTTATTTTTTCAAATTTTTGGTTAACAACAAATTTGACACAAAACGTTGACGGAAGTGTCAAAATTGTTTATAGGTTTTCCAATTTTTTCTTGTTTCATAAAAGAAAATCTTTAAAAATATTTGCTTAAAAGGATTGAGTGAACGTGTGTTGCAAACACAGATACAATATTTACAAGAATAAAAAATAAACAAATAAGGATACACCGAGAGAAAAAAATTAAATAAAGATTGAATATGGTTGAAGAAATTCAAGTTACCGTAACAACTTTAAGATCAAAGTATCTCTTTCATGTCAGCTGCAGTCAATGACAACTACAACCATGTATTATTTATTTTATTTGAGTATGAAAATGGAAATATGTAGTGGGTATGCAAAACTACAATTGAACATCTTATTGTTCTTTACACTCAAACAATTATAATTGTGTGTAAAACATAAAAAAATGTGTTGTAAAGAAAACTCTTGTAAATTTTGTTTTAATATTTTATAACTTGATTTATTTATTTAAATTTGAACAGCCGCTTGTGCGACTGTTCTTCTCTTGCTTGTGATTATCAATTATTGTTTTTATTATTTGCGGGACAGCCGCTTGTGCGACTGTCCGCTTTGATAGTACAATTCTTATTATTATTTATATTTCTTCTTAATAACTAACAACTTATTTTTACTTATAAAATAATGCTTACACATCATAATTTATTATTAAATCAGTGAGAATATGCATCGTTGCAAATTCTCACTGATGGGTTTGATGTGTGTGGACATTTTTGCTTACACAAAGTGTGAAGCTCGTGTTACATACAGAAGGTATGGTAACGACGACTTGTCAAACACACTACAGTGTGCCCCATTTATAATTATCGGTGCTATTCGATTATAAGACTGTAGTTATATTAAACATTTTTCCCAAAGTTTTTCTAAAATTGTATACTAGTGTCTTCGTTTTTTTATAAATTTTTTTTTTTTTTTGGCTCTGGTGAACATTTCATGTTTTTTAACAAAATTTTTTTAACATATTATGCTTAATTTAACCTTATTTTTGTCACCGGCAACCATATTATGGTTAAACTATTCCTTTATCAAGAAGCCTCAAGTAATGGTTCTTATCACCAATTAAAGCATTAATCAAAAATAAAAACAGTTTTAATTAAAAATTTTATCAAGTGAATTAGTCCTTTTAATTGGTACTATTATTAATTTGTTCACTGTTGCGAATTGAAATAATTTTTTTATTGATATCACAAATTTTTTAATAGAAATCAATTCTTATTTTTTTCTGTGTTGGAGAAAAAAGAAAAAAACTATTGTTAATTTAAAACCCAACCACTATTAGTGGTAAACAAATTATTTTAATTAACCATAAGATGTTCGGAAACAACCATAAGATGGTTGTTGCTTCTTGATGGAGGGCTAACTTAACCATAATATGGTTGCCGGTGAAAATAGTATGGTAACAGTAACCATAATATGTTAAACATTGTTTGTTTAAAATAGTTTTGTTGGAGATGACTAAATAGAATTCTTTTTTTCTCTACGTGTAATTTTAGATTGAGAATTATCTTAATTATTCTTAAAGAGTTGAACTCATTTTTTAAGTGTCGTTTTATTCTTTCGGTGTATAAATAATTATTGAAAATTAATATAGAAACCGAAGGTTAAGAAACCAGTACGGAATGTTGTTAAGAAAAAAAAAAATTAAAACATTAAAAGAGTTTTTCCAAACAGAAATGGCATAAAAAGAAAAGAAACGTATTAAGCAAATTTGTTGTTTTACCATTTAAAAAGTGATAAACAACATTTGACAGCTGTCATTTCCTTTTTTCGGCCACACAATACAGACAGACAGACATACACACATACGATTTATAAAGAAATTTTCCAACTCAAAGAATTCAATTTTCTTTGGAGTTTTCTCGTTTATTTGTATTTACAAAATACGACGAATAATTTGAGTGAGTGATGGTAACTGTAAACTTTTTTCCCCTTTTCAATTTCAATTTCGTTTTCATTTCGCATAAAGTGTGTTGGAGTGTAAAACCGAATATTTTCTAAGTAAATATTTATATTAGCTACGCATTTGTTTACGTATTCGTAAGCGTTTATTTTCGCTTTTACTTTTTAAAGAGGTAAAAAATTGCCATAAAATTAATGAAACCGTTTCGTTTAAATTTTTGCTTAAAAATTTGTTACAATTTTGTTTAATGAAGCATTAAAAAACATGTGAGTATTGATGATTTAATGTTATTTTTTTTTTGTTTGCCAATTTTTGTCAAGAAAATACGGGTTAATTGAGAAATAAATCTTTTAATATTGTGAACATTTGTTTTTAATTTATGTTTGTTTTAAAAATTAATAAGAAACAAGAAAGAATGCTATCTTCGGCTGTACCGATTTTTGATACCCCCACCGAGAGAAGGAATATTTCAGAAGCGGGCTTTTAATCCTTATGAAAATTGACCTCGCTATTCCACTATGACCCCTCTATTCCAAAAGTAAGCTTAATAAGACCCATGGTAAATTATGGGTCGACCAGTCTATGCTTTTATTTTTAGTTATATAGAACTTAATTTGACCTAATTAGACTTAAATATCATGATTCGTATAGGTTTTAGCTGTATTAAAGTGATTTTCAGGAGGAGACTTTACAATGGACCAATGGTCAATTATAAATCGATTATCACAATAATGGCTATAGTGATTTCTGTTATTAAAAAAACTAAATTGGACTAAATTTCAATACAATAGTGCAATTTTGTTTTAGCGTTTTATACGTTATGAAGTCCTGTTTAGAAGGCGCCTTTATATGCGCCAGACATATGGTAAATTATGGATCGCTTATGCAGAAATTGCATGGTGCTATTTCTAGCCCTATAAAGCTAAATTGGAGCAAATTTCAGCACAATATCTATATTTGTAACGACATTAATATTATGGTTAAATTATTGATACATTAAGAAGCCACAAACATGTAATGGTTTGCCTCTAAACATGTTATGGTTAATTATTGTCATAGAATTTGATTGCCATTTTAAATTGCGTGGTTTTAAATTAATAACAATAATATTTTCGCCTCTTCCAAAAAAAACAACAATGCTTTTATATATGTCAAACTTATTTTTTGTTAAAATTAAACATAGCATGTTCGAAAGCAAACATTATATATTTTTTTTAAATTTCTTAAGCGAATAACGCGAAACTCTAAGCTTGTCTGCAGGAAAGATAGATAGGCGCTGATAGACAAGCTCACTACCAGCTAGCCTTCCGGCGCACTTCTTGATAGAGGACCTAATATGGTTGCTGGTGATAGTAAAATGGCTTAAAGAACCATGCTTTGCTAAAAAATTTTCGTTCAAAATAGTTTGGTGACCCTATTCAAAAATGGTTTTTTCTCAGGGTGTACTGTTTTTATTTTGGCCATTTTGATTATGTATTTAACGGTTTCTAACAGGCTTACGAGACTTTTTTTGTATTTATTTAAATAGGAATTTTATACTAAAAAGTAAACAAATAAAACTTCGTATAATAATAAATGACAAATCTTCTGCAACCATTAGAAATCAGTCCGTGTCCGTGACTACATTAAGCCAAACATTTTTTTTAGGTGAATGCAGGGAATTAAAATAGTTCACTATAATATGGCCGGAAAATTTTCTCTGAAAATAGTTTGATCATTTGCGCCTGGATTTATGAAATGTATTAAAAGAAGAAAAAAAAAAAAATAAAGGTATACTGGAGCCCCGGTAGGCCTATCAGTGCAATGGTTGCGAGTTCGATTCTAGCCAGTGTCTGTTTCCGATCTGTTTCACTACAATGCACAGAGGAATGGCTTCATAAATTTTTGTGGAAAAATAATAAGGACTGGTCCTAGATCATTGAAAATAAGCACCGAGCATTGTACTAACTAAATTAAAAAAAAAACTCGAATTTCATCAAAATCGCCTGTATGGGAGTTTTTTTTTTTCATAAAATTATTCTTATCCAAGCAAAAGTACACAGAAAAAAATCAAGTTAAAAACGTAGAAAACAAGGTTGATTTAAAATTTTTCGTTGGTGATTTTGCTTTATACGTTTTTCATTTTAATTCAACCTGATTTTACAATAACTGCGAACAACAACTTTTAAAATAACTTTAATTCATGTTAATTTAACATTGCAGTAAAGTAAGAGCAAAATGTAATTTATATTGAAATAACAATCCGAATCACGTTGAATGAAAGTTATTTGAAGTTCAAACAACGTGAATTTCATGTAGAATCAAATTGGTTTGAGTGTGTTATAACAGTGTGAAGAAGCTTCAGAGACAACATTTGCATTTATTTAGGAATAATTCAAAACACTTACTTACCCCTGTAACACATGTTTCACTTATTTTGTACTCTCCTTTGATAACAGAAGCATCAGCAGAATGGCCCAATATGGGTTTCGTCATCATTCTACTTTGAAAACTTGATGCACTATTTAACTAAATAATTTTAATTAAAAGAATACGGGAATTGTCTTCTTGTTATAACATATTTTAAACATGAAAATAAAAAATGTACATACTTAAGTATGTATGCATGTTAATTTAACAATATAAACTTTTGATTTTAATATAAAACAGGTTTTTATGGATTCAATATTGAATCCATATTTATTTATATTTTAATATATTTTTTTTTTTATTTTAACAGTGAATAATATTAAATAAACGTGATTTAAGGTTATTTTATTTAAAATTAATATGAAATAATGAAAAATTTAAATAAAGTGTATACTTTTGCAGAAAATTACTATGATTCTCAATCAACATTTTTCCATGTTAATTTTACATTGGTATTTTTTTTTGTGTGTATGCAAATTTGGTACATAAACTTTGTAGACGAAACAAAAGATGCATGCCATATATCAGTATAAACAAAACGAGTCCATAATAATCAAATATTTTATTCATCAACTATTATTTCTTTAATTACATCGTCTAGTTATAAAAGATGTTTATGAGGTTGATGTCCTATACACGGCTGCCAGATATGGCGATTTCTCGCCAAATGTGGCGATTTTGAAACGTGTTTGGCGGTGTGATTTTCCATTTGGCGACTGGCGACTTTTTTTGCGATTTTTGATATAACTGGCGATTTACTTGGCTATTTTTTACCAATTATAATATTTGTACGATTTTTTTTAACAGTTTGTCATTTTTTGGTATGATTTAAAAAAATCTGCCAACTTTTTCAAATGATTTTTGTTTTGTTATCATTTTAAGTAATTTTATATTCAATTCAGTCCCTATTAAATTCTTAAAGTATTTATGCAGGTCAAAACACCAGTAACGAAATCGATGAGGCTAAAGTGTACGATCTTATAGACTTGTGTACGTAATTTTAGTTTTTTTTTTTAACTGAATATACATATAATATCCATTTTATGTTATTAAAAAAAAAAAAAAAATAACAGCGAATAAACAAAATTTTTTCGGCGACTTTTTTGTATTGTATAATATTATAATAGCTTTTTTTGTCTGCAAAATTGAATTAAAAAAAAAAAATTACAAAAACTGAACAAAATTGACGTTTGGCGATTTCTGACATCCGCTTTGGCGATTAAGCTCAAAAAATCTGACAACCCTGGTCCTATACTACTTATATACCGACTAGCTTGCATCAAAAGCAAACGATGCAAAACCATCAGTAATTTTTTAAGTTCCATTGCACTTTCTGGAAAAAATTAACCTAAAGATTAAAGAACACAGGCTTTGGGTTACTTTAATCTATCACAAAAACGACTCACGCGTTAACGACAAGGTCTTACACAAAAGGCCAAATATATCGAGGGCTTATATTCAAACAGTGCTATCTTTAATTTCGAAAAAGCAATAGTTTTAATAGCAACGTATTCACTGACTGAATTGGCCTCTCGTCAGCTCATTATTGGTTTGACGCATATGCCAAAAAGTCCTAGAAAAACGACAATGAAGGTTTACATGAAGTTCTCTGAAAATATACCCGATAGAATTTTTTTTGTATTTTCATCACTGCTTCTGGCATATGTTTTGAAGAAAAATGAAAATTTTTATCAACGCTCATGAACGAACTTAGAAGTAAATAGTACTTTATTGAAAGTGAAAGTTATTGTTTTGGTCTGCATACGCCACTTTTTTAAATTTATTTCCAAGAGTAGCACATTAACGACATTGAACCTCAATTATGTCTCAGGGTCATTGAAAACATGGACCATTAGATAAAGGTATGCCACCGAAGCCGTGGCGAGCATTTGGGCGAAATTTTGTTTCATCATAATCGTCATAAATCCATTCTTCTATCATAATAAAAAAATATTAAGATAATTCTCTGAAAACTTTTTGTTTTATTTACAACTAACATTGTGCGTTTTGGTTGGAACAACCTTTATCATAAACGCTAAAACCCCTTACTAACAGTTTGCATAATAAGCAACATTGGCAGTTGTCAAAACAACTGGTAGCTGTTACATGAAAAATAGAAGAAAAATTAATTTTAAACAGTTTATGGCAATTTATCATTTAAAATAGTTTTTTGTTGCTCCTATAAAATTTTCAATATGTTAGACAGGGTCTTTTGCGGTTTAAGTAACGATTTGTACACCAAAAAGCTAAAATAAAAATAAAAAAAAGTTAAGATGAAATGATTTATATTTTAATAAAATTTTCAAAAAAAACTTTTTTTAATTTAAATCTTCAAATATTAAAAACACCCTAAAGTTTATGTATGAATTTGTAAAATATTTTATTACATGTCACTTTAATTTAGAGCTACTGTTTTTTTATATTAAGAAAAATTTTTAATTTTTTTTTAATGTTTATTTTATGATGTATTTCATGTGTTTTGTTTTTTAATTCCTTTTATTTCTTCTTGTTTTAAATTTTCGAAAATCGTAATTTATTTGCAGTGGGTGTTTTATAAACAGTCATGTACTTTTTTGTTACTCATAAATACGTATCTGGAATTAAAAAAAGAAGATATAATGTTTACAAGGTGCCAGAGACATTTTTTCTCAAAAGGCAGGCCACTTTTTTTCAATTTAGATATTAAAATAAAAAAAAAAAATATATAAAAAAATTTTATGCAAATGCTACTACAATTGATGTGAATTTCTATAGACCCCCTCTTCTTGGCTACGTTAATGTGTTTGAAACATTGTTTTTTGTTGATCTGATACAAAAACCCAGAAAAGTATACGCAACTTTTTGTTGCTAAGACATGTCGCTATAAATCATTGCAGATAATCAGACAACAATAAAGCGCTTTATTGTTTGTTGTACAGACGGCATTTTAAGCCTGTTGCCCCATTGTTTTCTAATCTATTTTTCTTCGTTTTTTGACGAGGGCAGAAAAAATCTACAATTTCATAAAAATATCAAATATATTATTACTATTTATATAATAAATCTAAAATATTTGTGTATAAGCGATAATGATTTAGTATTATTTTAAACTTAAGACGCAAAGGATGAAAAAATCAAAATCAAACACAAATCAAAATTAAATATACAATTTGTCTATGGTAAGTAAACTAACTAACAAGTAAGAAAGTTAAGTCGGTCAAGCTCGACCATTTGCCACCCTACATTCTAGTGCATAAAACATAAGCGAGAGTGTACCAAACCTAGGACGCATGGCTAATCATGGAGCCAGCAAAACAAATTATGTTATTAGGTAAAGATTGATATTAGTAATCTTTGTGCCGAATATTATTAAAATATCAATATCTTTATGAATTTTGTTCGTTTTAAAGCGATTTTGGAGTGGGGGTTTATATGGGACCAATGGTATATTCCCATATAAACCCCCATCGTCGCTAAATTTTATATCTATACCAACATCATAAGGAAGTTATGGCATTTTTAAGCAATTTTCGGAAGGTATGTAGGGTGTAGACGTCATTACGAAAAATACTTTATTTAAAGGGGGAAAATGGCTTTCCTTGTCTTTATCTCAACTATAGAAACTGAAAAAATCAAGGTCTTCGGGTAAAAAAAAATTTAATTCAATCAAGTCCTTTTTTGACTGAATATTAGGGTACTCAAGCGATTAACCGTTGTTCGCTTAATCGATTAATTTTGGGCGATTAACTGTTGGAATAATTTAAAATTGTTTATTTTCGAATAACGAATAAGTCGAATAATTTATGTCGAATAATCGATTAATCGAGAATTTGTTTTTCATAGTATTAGTTATTTTCTTTTATGTAAAATTGTTTCATAACTTAGAAACATTCGAGTAATAATTTTTTAAAATATAGTACAAAGACTGAAACCAAAGAGTTTGGGAATACATAATTTATTTTTAAGAATGTTTAGTACAGACTTTTACCAAAATGATTCAGATGAAGGTTATGATTTTTTTGAGACGAATGAAAGCAACTTTCTACTAGACCTCAACAAGACTATTAAATACATATAATGGAAGACTACCAATTTTTAGAAAAGTCAAGAAAAAGAAGAGAGCAATTGGATATGTTTTATAACGCTTTACTTTCAATCTCTCCAACGTGTAGGAATTTTTTCTTAATCGAGTTTCTTAAAAACGAAAGAAAAAAATCGTTTTAAATATAAAAATATAAGCTTTTTACTCTTTTTTAAAGATTATTTTAGAAGATTAGCTTAAATTTTAATGCTATTTTTATACCCTCCACCACAATTAGTTGTGAAGAGGGTATACTAAGTTTGTCATTCCGTGTGAAACTTTTTTATTATTCATCTCAGACCCCATAAAGTATATATATTCTGGCTGCTTGAGTAATTCTAAGTCGATTTAGCCATGTCCGTCTGTCTGTCCGTCTGCCCATCTGTCCGTCCGTCTGTCTGTACGTCTGTTGAAAACATGCTCACTTTCGAAAAACTCAAAAGAAATTAACAAACTTGGTGTCAAATTGCTTGTAGTTATCCTAAGCAGTTTGGGATTGAAATTCAGCAAAATCGGTTCAGTAGGACCAGAGCTATGAATCAAAATGTGGAACCACCACCTTTTAAAAACTGAGAATATTGTTGCAAAAACTAACATAAATGGTGGAAAAATGCAAGGAAAGATCGGTCCGTAATATACCCCAGGCCCCATATAAACCCTACTCCCGGAAAACAGTTTAGTACGCCTAAAACCGTAATTAACAAAGCTATAATAACAAATTTTGGCTCGTCCCAGTTTTATAGGACTATAAATGATAATGTGAAATTTCGTGAAGAAAAAGATTGTCGGTCAATAATTTAATATAGGTCTAAGCCGCAACCAATTTTAATGCTGATGTCTGATAAATGAATCAAAAATAGATATCATATAGACATCACTCCTGAAATATTCGAACTGTCGGTGGAGGGTATCAAAGATTCGGCACAGCCGAATATAGCACTCTAACTTGTTATTTAATAAGTTTTCCTCTTGAATAACATGTAGTGCCTTTTGTTAAATTGTTGTTACTTTTTAATACAATTTTTATGTAAAAAAAATATAATTTTTGGTCTTATTTTTGAACTTTGAAACTAGAAATTATTCGATTAACCGAATAATATTCAATTGTTTGATTATTAATCGATAAAATTTTTACCTCTAACAATTACACTGGTCTAAAATTTTGGAAAGAAAATTGACTGCCGAAACGAAGCATGTTTTGTAACTAATCTGGGTGCGCTGAATTCGAATCTGGCATCGAAATTGGGCTATCGCGTCCTGTTTCTTATCGCATGCTGTAAAACAGTCAATACTGACACTACAACTTCACTATTATTTATTTGACAGAAGCCCAAATTCATTCTTAATCTTCATAATAGTAGCGTTTAAGCATGTCAGAGAGATCGTGTGTTACTGATTTAAGCTATTTTTGCTTTGTGTGTGGAGAATATTTGGTTGAAAAAAAAGTATATGCAATATCAGAAACATTAAAATATGCATATTAACATTTTTTTTGGTTTTGCAGTCAGAAACTTGGACAAACCGTGGACACCGTCAATGTCTTGCATATTCTTCATTCGCATATAGATTTTTTTCCAAAAAAAAAAAAACTAGGCGCAGTTAACGCGAACAAGAGGAGCGTGCTCACCAAGATTTACTGAAAATTGAAAGAAATTATCAAGGGTTTTGGGATAAAAGCGTGCTGGGAGACTACGGCTTCTAATACGTGAAACCGAACCAACAAAATACAAACGACATTCAAAAAACCCTATTCACTTTTGAAAATTCATTGATTTTTAAATAAACTAGTGATTTTTCTTGTAAAAAACGAATAAGAACAATTTTTGTATATCGAAAACCTGACGTGATAGAGAAATAAATACCAATTACAGATTCGAATTCATCTCACCAAATCACCATAGGAAAGATATTTGGTTGCTCCAGTCCAAAACCTTGTTGGCTAGTGTAATTACATTTATAAGGCAGTTATGGCATTAACAGCTATTTTCGGGAGTAGTATTTGTATGGGAGCTACGGTCAAATATTGACTGATTCCAATAACATTTGGGGAGATGATTATGATTGCAATAAAATTAGTTTGGACCAAATTTAATCTTAATACCAACATAATAAGATGTTTTTTGGGACACCCTATTCCGGAATTTATAAACCGATTTGCAACATTTTCTTGTGCCAATTAGAACCTATATACCAAATTTCATCAAATTATCCCCAAACTTGCGACCTGTACGTTGCGCACAAGGTTAACATGGACAGCCAGCCGGACGGACATTGTAGTTCGACTCAAAAAGTGATTTTAGGTCGATCGGTATAATTAAAGGTAGTTTAAGTAGCAAAAGTTTAAGGTGTAACAAACATCAGCACAATTGCATAATACCCTCTCCACTATTGTGGTGTGGGTATAAAAATATAAAACAACAAAATTAAAAATGATAATTTAGAAAATTATGAAGATATTTAATAATACTGACCAAATTGTCTAGACGGTTTTAAGAACAAAAAAAATTTTAAATATTAAATTAGGTTTATATGTACATATATATATAAACATACATATTTACTAAAAACATTTTTAGAATAAATAAAAAAAGTAAAATATTTTTGCCCAGCGATCTTTTTTTGTAAAATCCACCTAAAGGGTCTTTTTAGATAACTTTTGATAATTTAAGACTGATTTATTGCTTGAGCAACGAAAAAGGATGCATGTATGATTCATATGGGAAAATAGTTAGCCTTATTGTGGTTGTCGTTGCCGTATGCGACTGTGTCGTTTTTTGTAATAGATTAAAGTAGCACACAACCTGTGTTCTTTAATCTACTACAAAAAAAAAGACAAAGTTACGACAACGACAACTACAATAAGGGTGAATAATGATTTCTAAATGTTTTGAAATTAAAAATGATTTATAATTTCACATATGATTCATTAAAATGCTGCAAAATGAATCAGCAATTTTCGCACCTCGAGAATATCATCGAAACATGAGCTCATATGCGGTTATTTTGCTCTTGAAGCTGATTTCTAAAAGATACGACTATAATACAAAATGCTAGCTAGGTGACGGCTTATTATCCATGCGTAACAATATTTTCTTTCACACACATACAGATATGTATATTTGCTTTTGGTATTGTATCTAAATGTAAAAAAATAAAAAATTGGCACATGGTATAAAATATAATAAATAATAACAAAATAAAAAAAAAACATTTTAAATACAAGAAACCCCCATTTGTTATAGAACAGCAGCCAAACTTTGAAAGAAAGACAAATTATAAGGAAAAACCTTCTCAAAATACCGGCAAAATGTAAACATTTGTTTAATACGAATTCGGAAAGAGCTACGTGATTATCTATGGGATCGTAAGTAGTAGGCGGAGAAAACTTTAAAGGAAAAGATAAAGTCTTGGAGGTATAACGGGAATTCTAAAAAATTTTTTAATTTCCTGTTTTGTTTTTATAAACTATAACAAAAAATAAACTGAAAACTAGAATTTCGGGACACAAATCAAATCAAAAGTTTAGGGATATTGCATCACAAAAAACAGAATTAACAGCCCACTGTGCCAGTTTAAATCATTCTGCGGACTTTGAGAATGTATCAGTTTTAAACACGGAAAATAATTATAAGCGACGCGACGTTTAATGCTAGAAATGTTGCAAATCATTAAAGTACCATATTGTTAAGAATTAATTTTAAATCAGACACGGAAAATGTAGCACAAAATTATAGAAATTTAGTTTATAAAAACAAAACCGGAAGTTAAAAAATTTTTTAGAATGTAATAGATTATTTTTATACAAATTTTTTTAATTGTAAATAATTTTTCAATGTGGCAATTGTTATTATTTTTTCATTATTTTGTGAACGTTATTTTAATTGTTAAATTATTTCCCTGACGATGATACACATTGCTGTATCGAAATACTGGAATAAAATAAATTTATATCTAATTTTTTATATAAAAAAGAAAAACCTCAAGCTTAATAAATTATATTGCAAAAACAAATTATAGTATGAAAGAAAGTAAACTCTGGCAAATACGACCATTTGATACCCTACATCTCAGTTTATACCGACAAATTTTCGAGATGGCCCATATTTGGGATCCACTGGCCCATGTTATGAGGGAAATATCTATATAAGAGTTCGTTGTAATAAACAAGGTTGGATACCGAAACGAATTTCGGTATCGGGGGTGGGGGGGGAATTTTGTATGATACAAAAAAGTAAAAAATTTGTTTTTAAAAGTTTATTAAACAAATTTTCATATTATTCCAATGTGTATTCTAAGTCAAATTACAATCCTCAAAACCTTTTATACTTTAAAAGTCTTATTCCTTCAATATTTTCCAGGAATATTTTCTATGCACTATAATGAATGTTACTCACCATGAGAAATAAAAATTCCTAGAGTTTATTAAAAACAATATGTGTATATTATATTAAAAAAAAAAAAATCAACAATAAGGTTAAATAAAATATAAGATATAAGAAATATAAGTTCAATATAAATTAAAATAAATTAATTTTTTCAAATAAGCAATTTATGATTTCCTTGTGAGGCAAATTTAGATAGAACCATGGTGAATTAAACAGGTGGCAGCACTACGCCAGATTACGATTTTTTGCTCTTGCATTGTTTGTCTAGTCTTATGTCAAAGTTTTGTTTATGTTTACAATAAGTCCACGTTTTGTGCTGTAATTTTTGTATTTTATTAAAGTTTTTGATAATTTTAAATTCAAATAAAAAAGATATTGACCATAATTAAATACAAATTGGCTAAAAATTTATTTATTTTATCACGTTCAGCGGCACCCTTTGATTTTTCTTTAATGTATTTTTTGATGTAAACGGTGATGTAATTTCCATTTTTGTTGTAATGTTGTATTTGTTGCCGTAACGATGCCACCTGCTTATTCCACCATGGATAGAACAGTCTATTTTCTGGTAATGTTGATCTGAACCATGTTTTTATTCGACGAAGGGTGGGAAATGACCTCTCGCTCGTAGCATTACTGAGGAGCATTAAAACGAAAATTTGAAATATTTTTCTTAGATTTGGGTAGATATCTGCATCATCATTCATTAATAATCAGCTCATCAGCTAGTTGTGGTTTTAAAAGTTTCGTATCTGTATATGACTTGATTACATTTTGAGGTAAAAGTTTAGGTATGATCAATACATTTAGGATATCTATTGGGAAAGGTGTTTTGAGATCTTCTTAAATAAATTCAATAAGAGGAATGTAACCTACAACTCGGTAGTAATCTTCAACATTTTTAATGTGATTATTTCGTTCAAATCTTGTCTTTTCGATTGGAAGCTCGATTTGAACGCAAATAAATTTAGCTTTTTCAAAAATAGCTTTAAATTGTTCTTCGGCTTTATTTCTTTTCTCTTCAAGGCACATGCTTAAAGTTTTGATAAGGCTTGATCCTTTTTGAAGATCTATATCGTGCTTTTGTAAAATGATACTAAGCGGCTGTGTTACAATAAGTATCACACTTAATATATATTCCGCAAATAAATTCAAAAGTACTAAGTGAGTTCCTAAATATAAGGCTTTTGGAGAAGTATCTCTACCTTTCCACTCAGAAATTTTTCCAAAGCTTTTACTATATGATGTTCACTTGTTGCAAATTGTAAAATTAAGTGGTGACACTCCACCCATCTTGGGTCGCATAATGTAGAGAGTTTTGCTCCCAAATAATTTGCTAAAACTGCGTTTCGCTTGGGATGATTATATTTTAAAAATTTTGTCGTTTCTTTAACAAATGATACAATTTTTTGTATTAATGGCACTTTATTGCTTTAAGAAATTGAGTTGTTTTATTTATGGGAATAGCAAGGCGTTTGTTTCACATTTGTCACGGTTTCCATTTTCTTCTGACATCAGAGGACACCCCACCTGTTCCAACTCCTACACAATTTTTAAGGTCAAGACCAAAATTTGTCAAAGAACTATTGATCAAAGTACCTTCGCATCAATTGACACATAAACGTCATTATCAATATCCTTTGAAGCCTCTTCAAATGCGTTTACAACAAAGCCAATAAATTCTTCCCTAACAACTTTTTGTTGTATGTTGAAATATCTTAAGGATAGGGAAATCTGGCTTTCCCCAGACAAATCCGTGCTTGCCTCAAAAATTATCTAATAGTATTTTGATTCATATATACATAAATATTACATATAAAGGGTTATCCATTTTGCGGTTTCAAAAGTAAACGTAAATAAAACACATATAAAATATTTTTTTTCATGATATTTCTTTTTTATTATAAAGTTTGAACGTTGACATTATGTGTGAAACACTATATCATTAAAATGACCACCACGCGAACTGTTGCAAGCAAACTACAAAAATGGTGATCTTTATAAGATTTATAAGATTTTTCTGTGTGTGATTTTAGGAGCTATGATCAGGGTTGGCTAGTATATCAAATACATGTATCTGAAAAACGTATTTTAAATACAAATACGTGTTTTGTATTTGTATTTTGAACAGTTTCGCAAAAAGACATGAAGTTTAATGGCATTCATAACACTGGTTTACAGCCAAAAAAATACCAAGAACGCCACATGCCTAGATAAGTTAATTGGGACCTCCTGAACACGAAAAACGCTGTAATTTTTTTTTCTTCTAAGTACCGTTTTTTAGATAACGGTACTTTTGTGTTTTTCTTGTGGAGCCCAACCGATCGATCCGATCGAGATAAATAGCGTATTAGAGATGTGATAATTAAATTTTGTAATTCCGGCCATAAACTATACAGGGCCAGTGGGCAAGTCTAGCAAAAGGAAAAACGGTCTTCTTATTTTTATTTACCCAGGTTGTCTTATTCGCCTATAAATTTGAATAAAAAATTGGGCATTTTTTTTGTATAGTGTGTGTCACAAGTTTCGCTTACGCAGTACCAGACTTAAGCATTGAGTTTGTCTAGTGTAGGGCCGGCATAAGATAATTTAGGTTGCAATTAAATATTTTCGGACCAATTTGTTTTTCTTAAAACAGACATAAAAAGATGGTTGGTGGACTTTAAGACTCTACTAAGGAAAGAAGTTTTTTTTGTGAAAATATGGACCGATTCTCACTATTTTTAAAATACGTACAGTGGCCGACAAAAGTCTACATACGACCCTAAGAAAGCATCATATTACTAGCGCTCCAATTTTGAAAAAGATGCTGAAAGAAAAATGGCTAAGAATTACGCCGATTGAATTGGAACATTTAGTTAATTCAATGCCCAGACGCTTACAGGCTGTTAAAGATGCCAATGGTGGCCCAACCAAATACTAAATTTAATAATAAAAATATTATTTTATGTTTCAATGAAGTTTTTTATGTTAGCGTATGTAGACTTTGTCAATGCTATTTTTTTCGTTTTTTGTAAATATTTTTTAAAGTGTATATTGAAGTATGTTATTTTTTTCGTTTTCTATTAATAAAACCAGATTTCAAACAAACCTGCATCATTACTTTTTTTCATAATGCTTTTGGTCTCGTCAGGTGGAAGAAATGAGGGTCGTATGTAGACTTTTGTCGGCCACTGTATGTAGTACCAAATTTCATCAAATCATCTGTAGTGCGATCCACTAACTTTTATAACGATAATCGAATCGTTAAAATAAATATAACGAAAATTTATCGAATATGCTATTCAGTAAAATTTTTAACGATATTCGCTGTCGTTTAAAGTCAGCTGTTACTTTAAGCAATTTTTTTTGTCGTTATTTTAGCGACAATAATTTAGGATGTGCTTATTTTATCGATAAAATGTATTTTATGTTTCCTATGTATATGTATGAAAAAAAAACAAAATCCTAAATTTAAAATTTACAAAAAGCGAATTAAGAACAATAACAAAATTCTAAATGTTAAATTCACAAAAATATAAAAACCACAAATTAACCCTTCGTCTTACCCATGAGTCTGGTCTGACCTTTTTTAATGCATTTTTAATGAAAAAACATGTGTAAAACTAGGGGCTAAGAACAATTTCATGTGTTTTTATTTTATTCTCTTTTGTGCTTTTCGTTTTTTTTTTTTTTACATTTTGTAGACAGAGATGTTACAAAAATACAGCTGTTTACTATCGTTAAAAAAAATTACAGAATCACATTATCGTTACTGCAAGCGAATATTTATGTCGACAAATATTACGATTGTCGGTTCGTTAAAAGTTAGTGAATCGCGCCACTGTACTTTAAGCGAAAGGTTAATCTGCTAGCCAGCCTGCTGGACGGAGGGACATCGTAAGATTGACCCAGACGGAGAATCTGAGTCGATCGGTTTACTAAAAGGTCTAAAAGCAATATTTTTTTTGTGTTACAAACATCGTTACAAAAGCATAATAAATATCCTTCTCCAGTTTTATGGTATTGGCAGTATGGGTGAATACTCATCAACGTAATTATGATTTTTATGCTTTAAAAAAAAATTAAATATAAATAAACGGAAGTTAAACATATTGGCAGCACTTTGAAAACAAAATTTCATTAAAGAAAATTTTTTAAACTGAACACAAATAATTGCAAATACAGCCAAGACAGGAAATAAGTTTTTGTTTGAAATTTAAGAACTTTTGTAAACCAAACCAATTAAAATTAAAAAAATCTTTTGCACTTTATCTTGAAACAGTCATGGCCGACAGTCTCACAGCCAACAAGTCAGCTATACTAGATGTTCAACTAATTGTAATTTATACTTAAGACACGACAAGACTACAAAAATATATAATTAATTTTAAGTGTTGTTTCGAAAGTCAAATAATTTGTCTATTCTTTTTTTTAATTTTATTTATTTTTATTTAGAACGCAACGACCTTTCGTATCCACCTGTTATAGCAACCCTGAGTTCATTGGGTCATGCTGCGGATTTTCTAGCGCCAGGAGATCGCCTACATCAGATAGACGGCATTTCTACAATTGGGTTAACAAATCAACACATTATGAGCATGCTGTGCGGTGGTGGCTCAGCAGATGGTCCTGCTATTGTTGAAATTGAATATTCCCTGCCTGAATACAGTGAGTATAAAATTAAGAACAAAACAAAAAAAAGTAATGCAACACGACAGTAGGACTTAAATTGTTGGTATAAGTTAATATTGGCATTTGAAACTTTTTTAATTATGATTAAGAACAGTTCACAATGAAAGCAACAAAAATAAATTATTCCAAATATATGTGTGGCTTAATTTAAGCAAAATGTTTCTTTATTTAACCCTTCTTTGCATAATTTTTTCTTTTTTTGTGAAATTAATCACAGAGATGTAATTCAAGCTCTAGATTAAGGAAAAAAATATTAAAAAAAATTTTATTATAAAATAGGTAAAAAACAGAATAATGCAAATTTCAAATTCGCCTGTCAATCTCAGTCTTAACTAAAGGAAATTAAAAATAAATGCGCATATTATTACTTATACACTAAAAACAATCATTTTTTCCACTCATACCCACTTTTATTTAGCAAAAAAGTTTCAAATCAGCTTTTAAAAAAATACCACGAATTATGCAAGTTTCCTCTAACTTAACAAACAGTGGAGTAACCAGACATAACCAATAAATTTCAATGCTATGCTTCTTCTTTTTTACCGCTATGATCCAATGTATAGAGTGGTCATGAGAAATGGTGTCAACATCAACCAATTTACAGTACACCAGTTTGTGTGCGTTTTCTTCTTCAATAAATGTTATGATGGAAATTCCATCACCATATTCTTTGAAAAATTTTCGCGAATTTTCGCTTTTTTTGCAAACTTTTTTATGTTATTATCGAATATTTTGATATTTTTAACTGATTTAGCGATTTCAAATAAATATTTGGGTTTGCTTCAAATTTTGCAATTTTTCGCGAATTTTAGCCATGTTTGCGATATAAGCGATTTTTATCTGTAAGGGTTGTGATCCTTTACAACTTTAACGAATTTTAATCTAATTTGGCTAATTTGGCAATTATAACTGAATTTTTGCCATTCCTTATAGACTTAGAGACTTTTAATCAATTTTATGGCTTGTTTGAAATATCAAAAATTTTCGCGAATTTCCGCCATTTTTGCAAATTTTAGCCAAGTTTGCAATAGAAGCAATTTTTCCCCCGTGATTCTTTACAGCTTTCACGATTTAGCTGCGGTTAGCTGTCCCTGTCCCAATATATTCGTCGTTCGTCTGCGTAAGAAATAGAAATAAACCTATCGCAGTGTTCGTTACGCAGGACGAATTTCGGTCTACGCAATGATTGTGTGTATTTTCATACATACCAATGTGTTCTATTTCTGGCGACGAATATGCGTTGCGAATAATTCGTCGTTCGTGCCAGTTGTGTTTCTAGCATTAATTGCAATCAAGTCTAGTGATTTCAATCATAATGAAACCAGAATCAAAATCTTCGCTCTTCAAATGAAACTCCTTCTTTTAAAATTAAAGCTGACACTGATCACTTTGAATTGCCAATATTAACAACTTTTGTTCAGAGGAATTGATTAAAATCGCTTGATTTCTAAAAAAATTTGATTGCAATTAACTTAATGGAATTTAATGATTTCTAAAAAGAATGTTTTTAAAATGATTGCAATCACAAAATATTGCAATTTTGACATGATATCATTTTGAAATCTGAAGCCATTTTGGTGTTAAAGAATGAAATCAGCTTGCTTGAAATCATTTTGATATCAATCCCAATTGATTGCGGTTTTTAGCAACTCTGATACACGAACAAAATGCTTACTGTCAAGCTCGTCTACGTGTGCTTGACTTAATACCTTCATATGTTTGATTTTTCCATCCAGCATCAGTGTCACACAAACAAATTTTTACTCATACTATAAACATGCTTTTTATACATTTTGATCGCTTTTTTGAGTAGAATTAAAGTAGAATTATACTGAATTTTTTAAGAAACTTTAGTTACATTTCGCGACCTTTGGACAAAAAGGTTCTTACTTAAATGTTTACGAAAAGTGCGTTATAAAGGGGTTTCCATTAAGGACTTGAAATACAATCAAAACATTTATGAATGGAACTCGACTTCGTTCATATGGCCAACGCGGACACGTCGGCAGCGGTCGATTCGTTGGACCCTATTTTCGATGACTCGGTCACACATTTCGGCCGTAGCGGCCGCTATTTCGCGTTCAATGTTGGCTCTGAGTTCTTCCAACGTCGTCGGCTTGTTGGCATAGAGCAGTGATTTCACGTAGCCCCAAAGAAAAAAGTCGAGAGGCGTTAAATCGCACGAACGAGGCAGCCAATTGACTAGTCCATTTCTGTAGATAACACTCTCACCAAACTTGCTCTTCAATAAATCGATTGTAACGTGTGGTGTGTGGCACCGTCCTGTCGTCCAAGTCCCTGTTCGGTGATCATGGTGCGATAACGATCGCCATTCACAGTAACGTGACGATCGTTATTATCGACGAAAAAATATGGCCTAATGACCGCCAGATGCGGATGCTAAATCAATAAGAAATATTTTGCTTATTGACGAACCTTTTGAGCCACAAAGGAGCTTCTGAAGATAATTTTTCAATGAAATTCATCATCTTGCCAATTCTTCTGCAGAGCCCAATCGGAGAACGTACGTTACGTCAAATGGTGGTTTCAATTCTTGAGTCAGCTTGATCTTGTATGGGTGTAAGCCCAGATCTTTACGCAAAATTGGCCATAAAGTGGACTTGGCGATGCCTAGCTCTTGAGAACTTCGCGAAATCGACTGATTTAGATCGTTTGCTACGGACGCCTGAACGGCAGCGATATTTTCTGCACTTTGACTAACCCGTTGTCTCACTGGCACGGCAGCATCACACAATAAATATTTAGACTCAAATTTTTGCACTAAACTTTTTGTTGCTTGTCTACTAGGGCGAGAATAACCACCGAAAATTGGAGTAAACGCTCTTAAAGTTGCGGTCGCCGACTCCGAATTTCGGTAGTACATTTTTATAATTTGCATACGTTGTTCGTTCGTGTACTTTACCATGATGAAAATGTTGAGTTTACTGAAAAAAAGGAAAGTAACAGTTAGATGATCAGTGAAACAGTGCGTTCACAAATTAAATTCGAATTAGTCAAGTACCTTTTGGAAAACCAGATATATTGTATTGCTAAAAGCGACTAACATCTTTCGATTGGCGCTCTCAATTTTTATCTATCGCTTTCTACGCTTTTTTGGTTTAAGGTTCAGTTAACAAGACTCTAACAGGCTGATAGCACCTTTTTAACCGAGAAAGCCTATATAATTTTGCCGATAGAACCATGAGGAAATTTTAACTAAAATAGAACCATCCCAATTAAAATTATAGAGCCTTAAACGTAGCAGGTCTGAAAGGGAGAAATGTAAAAGTTTTGCAACATAATCCAGGAA
Organism: Pollenia griseotomentosa; assembly: GCA_963931875.1. Lineage (NCBI taxonomy): Eukaryota > Metazoa > Arthropoda > Insecta > Diptera > Polleniidae > Pollenia > Pollenia griseotomentosa. Next base: position 16,270,998 of record OZ007563.1, on the reverse strand, counting down.
AAACAAAAACGGAGTTTAAGAAATTTAGTATTCTAATGTTTTACCATTTAAAACTACCCTTTTAAAATTTTAACAAAGAAAAGGCAACATAAAAACAAAAAAGGCAACATGTTTAAAGTCCTAAACACACTATTTACAACATGATTGTATCAACATTTACCTAAGCAACATTTTGCCAAAGCGAAATAAAATTAATTTACCAAAAATTAGTTTGATGCAACAAAATTATACATGTACCATGTGTATGTTGAAATATTCCATTTACATTTTTCTAACACTTACATTTGTCAATAAATATTTTTAAAAATATTATTGTATATCTTTTCATGTCTTTCTTCTCTCTTATGAAATATAAAAATTGAAATAAAATGAAACTGAAACAACCCCCATGTTCATCATTAAAACGCGTGTCTAATATTTTGTCTTTCAACACTTCTAAATGAATGCATTTCGAAAATTGTTTTTCAAAACAAACACACACGTCAGTTTCCCAAAATAGTCTTTGTGTAACTTCAAAATTGGCTCAAATAACTGTGGAACGAGAAAGTGGTTGTCTGGGTCTAACATTGCGCGGTGGTGCCGACTATCCTTTGATAGTTACTCATGTACGGCCTCATGGCCCGGTTTACAAGACGGGCCGAATAAAACCGGGTGATCGTTTGTTAAGAGTGGATAATGTAAGTTTTTTCAGAATGTTTTGTCTGAGCAGAATTTTGAATTGAGTCTCTATGTTATTTTATAGGTCTCCTTAATTGGCAAAACTTTGGCTGAGGCCCAGCAAATTATTAAATGTGGCGGCCATATATCGGGCTATACAAATCTTACCATTGAATATGATGTCTCAGTGGTTCAAAGTGTGGAATTTTCTATGGGTCCTTTGTTAATTGAAATCGAAAGACCCATGAATGATAAGTTGGGTTTGGTTTTGTGTAACTATACATCAGCAGCTGGTCTGACTGATCATACCAAAATCGATGAAGTAAGCCAAGCGGGTGTGTATATAGCGAGTATTTTACCAGCCAGCATAGCAGATAGGTAAGTAGTTGTAAGATGTTTAGAAACAATTAGTTCAAACAAAAACCCAAGTTTCTCGATAAAAAATTTAATTCAAATTCTAATTTCAAATTTCTAGATGTGGAGCTCTAACTGTTGGCGATCAAGTACTTTCCATAGATGATATAAATATAGAAAATTCTACCTACACCCCTGATGAGGTCATGACAATATTGGACACCAGCTCTGGACGGGGCTACACACAAATGCAAATAATGCCAGCACATGCATTGGCCAGAAGAGGTAAATACAAATTTCCAAATAAATTCTTTAAGGTGGACAATTAAAACTAGAAAACATCTTGATAAAATGAAAAACAATCATAAAAACTACTAAATATACATACATAAATAAAACTAACATAATAAAGATGTTACAAAAAGAACCATAAGAAACTCAAGGGAAAAACAAATTCATAGTCTTGTACTTGCATAAAAGTGAAATGAAAAATTGGTTTTGTGACAGGAACATACATGTCTCTTTCGAAGTTAACATGGCGCCAATGTGTAGGAAAAACCAAACTAGACAGCAAAAACATGTACAAGTTTTCTAACACAAGAGTTTTCTTTAAAAAAAAAATTATGGAAAAACTAAATAATTATTTAGTAATTGTTTTGAGAAAACTAAAATATTAAAAAAATGTTCAATATTGTTTTTTTAAATCATCAAAGCTTTGTATTTCACAATAATTTTCCTAATGATTTTTGCATGTTGCTCCACATTAATTTTGCCATCACCGCCATTGTGTCAGCACAATCACACAGTCATAACAATCTTCATGTAAATCAAGGCTGATGAACAAGCGGACACACGCAGTCGTCATTTATGTCCGACCAAAAGACAAAAACAACAATAAATTCAAAATATGACAACCTCATTATCATTAAGAAACTGTATTAGTGGCAGGCAGTCAGCCAACCGAGCAACCCTCAGCTGCTTCAGCAATAATCATCAATTCTCAATCTCACATCTTTTCAATAAATTAAGAAACAATATGTATTTATGTGTGTTGAAAATATTTCTTTTTTTAAACACACTGAGAGAAAAAGCATATTTCTTACAACATTTGTAAAGGAGTTTTCTTTCGGTAAGCCACAGCAAGCAGAGATTCTTTTGTCACTAGGACTGGAAATTTTTTCTTTAACTTCCCAATAAAAAATTACGCTTCCAACGAATCATGTTTCTAAGAGAGAAACATAAAAGTTTCGCTTATATATATATATTATGTCCTGTGGTTCCTAGTAGGAACAAAGGGCCGCAAAGTTTCGCTTACCATTGCACTATTGTCATCTGACATGTCAAATTTCAGACTGCAAAATACATGCATGTCGTGTGTTACCTTTTTAACTTTGTTTCTGTAAAAGTTAGACGAAAAGTCATCTGACAAAATTTCAATTAGAGCGTGCTCTTTTTTCTTCTGACAAACCATCTGCGGCGACCACTATTGACGGAATCATTAGCCGGATGAAGAAGATTTTTTACAACACCGAGATATGTTTGATCATCTTACCATTGAATAGAATTTATGTGAATATATATATATATATATATACAGTGGCCGACAAAAGTCTACATACGACCCTCATGTACGGCTTGTAAGCTAACATAAAAAACTTCATTGAAACATTAAATAATATTTTTATTATTAAATTTAGTATTTGGTTGGGTCACCATTGGCATCTTTAACAGCCTGTAAGCGTCTGGGCATTGAATTAACTAAATGTTCCAATTCAATCGGCGTAATTCTTAGCCATTTTTCTTTCAGGATCTTTGTCAACATTGGAGCGCTAGTAATATGATGCTTTCTGATTTTACGTTCCAAAATCTCTCAAACGTGTTCAATGACATTTAAGTGTGGGCTTTGAGGTGGTGTGTGCAATTGTCGGGGGGGCATAGTAAAGCAGTCATTCTTTTACAACTTGAGCGTTGTGTTTCGGGTCGTTATCTTGTTGGAAAATCCAACTCTTACCAAGATCTAATTTATTGACCGATGCTCCCAGATTTTGTTCTAAAATAGACTTATATTGAAACCGATCCATATTACCTTCGAAAAATACAAGATTTCCTACACCAGATGCAGCGACAGCACCCCAAACCATCACGTTGCCACCCCCATGCTTAACAGTAGGTACTAAGTGCTTCAATTTCATCGCTGTATTAGCTTTTCTCCAAACTTTCGCTTTCCCACCACTTCCAAAAATATTGTATTTTGACTCATCTCTAAACAAAACTCGTTTCCAGAAGTCAAATCCTTTGTCAAATGAATTTTGGCAAATTCCAAGCGAAGTTTTCGGATTTTTTGCTTATAATGGGTTTTTTGCGTGAAGTTCTGCTGTGGAAACCATTATTATTTAGGGTTCTTTGAATTGTTCGTGGATGCAGAACCGTATTTGATCTTATTGTTAGCTCTTGGGCCAGCGTTGTGGCATTCACTCTTGGATTTTTTTCCACTTCTTTCATTATAAAGCTGACATCTCTGCGACTAAGCTTTTTAGGGCGACCACTACGCGGTTTATTTTCAATAGAACCAGTGTTTTTAAAATTATTAAATACAGTTTGAACGGTTGCTTAATTTAAACTCAACAGTTTTGATATTTCCCGGAACGATTTTTTCTCGTTTCTATATTTTACGACTAAGTTTCTCACAACAGTTGAAATTTCTTTTCGCGAGGCCATTGTTACAATTGAATTATGCTGGAAACTGTCCAGAATGCAGAAAAGTAAATTTAAAAAAATAACGGTACTTAGCCATCATCATCCAGCAGCAAGCAAAACACAAAGCATGACATGTTGGCCGTATGTAGACTATTGTCAATGCTATTTTTTCGTTTTTTGTAAATATTTTTTAAAGTGTAAATTGAAGTATGTTATTTTTTCGTTTTCTATTAATAAAACCAGATTTCAAACAAACCTGTAGCTCGTTTCTGTATTTCTCGCATCGTAAAATTTCTTACATGAAGTGTGAAACAAAAAATTCCATCGTTTCTCGATTTATGAGATAAAAGTGTTTCTGTATTTGAATGCGAAAACAGACACAACAAATTCTGTTTATACTGGAATATTTCCAGTACTTAAGTGTCAAATAAAAGCGAAACGTCAACAAAAGAAATAAATATAATAAAAACAGGGCTGCCAGATTTGACGAGTTATCGTCATCTTGACGATTTTTTGTTCCGATATTAACAAAGTGACGTTTTGATGATTTTTTCTAAAAAAGTAACGAAAGCAAAAACAAAATCAAAAATATTTTTTAATTTTGTTGTTACTTTCTATAGAAATTAATCTTGAATTTTTAAATTTCAAACACTTCTATTTTGTGGCGTTGAAAATTGAAAAAAAATATGAATGTCTGTAGAAAGCAACAACAAATTTATAAAATATTTTTGATTTTATTTTTGCTTTTAAAGAAATTGTTGGCGTTGCGTTTTACACTATAAGCCCCTTAGTCTTCGAAATAAGATAATTGTAAATATTTTTATATGTTTGTTTATTAGAAAAAAAGATATCTTTAGAAACAAGGCTGCTTAAATTTTTATATTTATCCCTATTGTGAAATTGTTTGTTTCTTCCCTAAAAAATGTATCGGCAAAAGCAAAATTTCGAGGGAAAGTAATGGACCGACTTGGCTTATTTTGAACATTTAATACTTCTTATATACATATACAAAATATGATTGATATTTGATATTCTTATCTTATATGTACATTTTTGTGCCAAAACCATTATTCCGGCAAGAAAGAAATTTGTTTGTCTCCCAGTAAAAACTTTTTCAAAATGGATAGCTTCTTTCACTCGTTATTAAGTAGCTTTCTTCCATAAGAACTTCGATAACTACTTTTTTCTGGAAGTATTAAGATACAAAAAATTACTTTTGAATTTGTTCTTTTTGGCACAACCTTGTAAAATTCATTAGTTTTTCAGTAGAATTGTATGTAGTGCTTTTATGTGTTTCTGATTACTTAACATATTATTTTGCAGGCGAAGATTTTACCGATTTTTTTAATTTTAACTACAAGGTATTCTACTAAGTCTATTTCAGGTAAAAAAGAAAAAGATTATAGGAATAGGTAAATTAAAGATTTATATCTTAATTATTAAATAATAATTATTAAATACCCATGAACTTTAACTATGCTTTTGTTTGATTATTTTTTAATAAAAGTCGAAACAAATTTGTTTAAAATTGATTTTAAATTGCACGATTTTTAAAACAAAAAAGACGATCTTTTTTATTTTTTTCTCAGGAAAGTGACGATTTTGACACAAATTTATCTGGCAGCACTGATTAAAACCAAAACAAGAAAAGGCTACCAAAAATTTAAACTAACAAAATATAACAATTGTTTTTTGTTTATTTTCATCATATAAATTATGCATTTATCATTTATATTCCTTCTATTTTTTTATATATTTAAAAAAAATAGTATATAAACATATTTTAAATTCAAAATATCTTCATTTTGTTTTTCTCGCCACCAATTTCAAATGTGACTTATTTTGACAGTTCTTGAAAAAAACTTTTCGCAAAATATTGTTATAGAAACACGTTTTCTCGCATCCTTCCAATAGTTGCTGGAAAATTATTTAAATGACAGATAATTCTCGCAAAAAAAAGATACAGAAACACTTGTGTGAGAATAACCATTTTTTGTTTCATTTTTCACTGTTTCTGTCCCGATTCACTGGTTTCAGTCGGAAAATTTTACGATGCGAGAAATACAGAAACGGGCTACTGCATCATTACTTTTTTTCATAATGCTTTTGGTCTCGTCAGGTGGAAGAAATGAGGGTCGAATGTAGACTTTTGTCGGCCACTGTATATATAAAAACCGTTTTATTATAAAATCCTAAATTGGTATCTTTGAATTAAAAGAAAAAAATGTTAAGATGGCTAAACTTTTTTACGGCGCAAAAAAAAATTTTCATGGCGGCAGCAAGCTATTTTGAAACCGAGCTCTACTTTGGTTTCTGCAATAACAATGCGAAAAAAACAGATACAATGTCAGAAGCAAATTACATGTGCGTTTGTGACCGAATATTATAAACCTTATGTTAAACAGCGATTTTGACAGACATGCACAATTAAATGTGACTTGAAAATTTGACATGTCAGATGACAAAAACATGTCGTCTATATGCTCCTTTACGGAAGACATGAATTTTATATGGCGAGTTCCCACTTTGAAGCAATACATTTTTGACACATAAAGCGCATTTTTCAGCGCATAAAAAGTTATTGGATGTAACGATCAGCTTTATTTACTGCATTTCTGTATGTCTTATTGCGTAGCGCATAATTGTGCGCTTATTATTTTAGAAGTACCATTAGTGCTTCGCAAAATGATAAAATTTTTTATTGGGTTACGGCAAGTTGTAATAATGACCCTATGAATGATAAACTATCAAACTAACTAACTTTAAATTATCTGAGAACGCTCGAATCAGCTGTTGCCTACAAAAAAACCACCGGAAATTCAGATGAGGTATGATGCATATGCTTATGAGGGGCGTTGCAAAACTCGTTCGTTACAAAATTAAAAGTACGAGATGACAAATGATTCTTACAGCTCTTTTGGCGCTTTTTTAAGCCTAGTACTCTGTTCGAATTTGTTAAAAATGTTGAGCAACATTTATTATTTCACACGAAAATTTTGACATGTATCAAAGTTACCTTTCTTGCGAGTTTGTACAATTTGACGTTTTTATTCCTGCAAAGTATGCGACATTGTTTTGGGTATGTAAACAAACCCCACATGTATTTTACTAAAAATTATTTTTTTTCAGTCAAAAATTTAATAAAAAAAAAAGTAAATACATATGGATAAAAAAACTGCTACCGGTTGTATTATTTTTTATTTCTTATTTAATAGTCAGTTCATACTTTTTTGCTTTTGTTTGAAATTCCACGTGAAATAAGTGCAGCTTACATTATTTCGCAGTTTTAAAAAAATGTTGCCGAAAAACTTTCGGAATTTTTTCACAAAATGAGCAGAGAACAACTTCATCAACATTATTTCATAGATATTTTATTTCAATCCCAAGCTGCTTAAGGTAGCTGCAAGAAATTTTGCATCAAAATTTTTCTTTTCTTTTGAGTTTTTTGAAAGTGGACGTGTTTTTAACAGACAGACGACACACGGCAGACAAATGGACAGACAGACGGACATCGCTATATCGACTTAGAACTACCCAAGGAGCCAGAATAAATAAACTTTATGGGGTCTGATATGAATTATTAAAAAGTTTCACACAGAATTACAAACTTAGTGTACCCTCATTGCCCACTAGTGATGGTGGAGGGTATAAAATATATGCAGTTACTGTAGGAACACAATTGCACCGTATGAAAGTAGTAGCGTAACGTATGATGTTGATACGTTGTCAAATTAAAACGTATAACATTTTTTAATGTGGCGCACAATAAGTGACGTAAACGTTAAAGCGTATCTACTTCTTTCGTTGACTAAATTTTGAAAGCCCTAAGTCATTTTAGAAATTCCTAGGGCCAAATTTTTTTTTTTATTCAACATATTGTAAACTCCATTTCTATGAGTGTTTTTCTTTTGATCTTTGCTCACATTGATTTGTTTTATTTTTTTTAAGAAAATTAAATATAAAAAAAAATGTACATGTGACTTGTGTCAATGTGATATTGGTGACATTTGTCGATCGTAAAAAACCAAATCCACAGGGAAAAACACATACTGTAAAAAAATTCACTTGTAGAGCAGGGATGGAAATCTTGGTACAAATGTACTTTTTGGTACCTTTATTTTGTGTAATATTTTGATGCAATGTTTTTTTATTTTACAAATTTTGAGGCCTCTTTGGCTAAACGTAGATTCTACAGGAACAGCCATGATGATTTTTTGCAGGATAAGAGTTTTTTTTTTATTCGTTGATTGTATCTTTTTATCTCCCATATAGACATATCATCTCTTAGTACTGTCAAATTTTGATTTATAGATATGTATATTTTATTTACATATTTATGTAAACAATATGTTTGTTTTTAGCTTGAAATAATTTTTTTTTTTAAGTTAAGCTCTGTTTCTTTATTGTTTGGGTAAAGTTCGAGAAAATGAGAGATAGAATAAATTTCTCTTATAAAAGCACAAAAATACGGGAACAAATTATTTACACAAAGTAGAATGTCGAAGTGTTTTGATTTATTTATATTTATACTAAATATGTATACCATTCTTTTAATGTACACCACTTTTGTTTGCATTTTTCTTTTGTTTTAACAGCTGTTTCATAATTCAAACATTTAAAAAAAAACAAGTCTGGGCTAGAAGAGAAGAATTTTATTCTCTCAAGACTGCTCACATTTATACAAATTTAAAGTAGGGGAATGCGTCTCGTTCAAATTGGGAACATTTTGTAACCAAAATGTAAAATAAAGTAACTAAAAATGTTGGCTCATACACACGAATTTGACAATTGGGGTTTATGTCTGTCCGCTAACGAGTCTACATTGTGTAAATATATCATGGTATATAAGTCAACTAAAATAGGGGTATTTAAAAACAAAGTTGTTTAATAGAATTTTGTGGACCAAAAACACATCTCTAGTCTATTTTCTTTTTTGTCGGGATATTTTTGAACGCAGTAGATATGGACGAAAGTAGCAAATACAACAATTAAACTGTGCTAGAAATTGACACTTTTTTTAGACAAGCTGGACACTTGGCGTTTTAACCTCATTCGGGTTCGCTGAATCCAATGGTGCTAACCGGTTTTTAGGTTAGCTCTGGTGTTCGAGATATGTATACCATTATTTCGAAAATGGAGGAGGTTGCACAATGTATGTTCGCGTAACTCAAAAATGCTTTAGCTTATAAAAAAACCAATAAAACAGAAATTCCGCAATAAAACGTTGTCATTTTAAAAAGATAATTTTTTTTTTGGAAAAAAAAAATAGTTTTTTTTATACAAATTTCGAAATTTTTGTTTTTTAAAAATTCATAAAAATTGGAAAATGCAGCCAGACTTTAAATTTTTTCTAGAAGTATTAGAACGAAGCTGCAAACAAAACAAGCCATAAATGATAAAAATCTGTTAGCAACATTTGATTTTATTCACAAAAGTCGTACAATTTTAATGAATTCAAGAATTCCATAAAACGCAATATTTGTATGGGAGCCCCCCTAAGGGGTGGAGATATATGGCAAGTATGTTTTAAGAAAATGTTAAAAACAAAAAACTAATGGAGGTCGGTCATACATTTTATCCCCCTAGGGGCGATTCCTTGGCAGTTATGGGGCATTTTCTTCAATATATTTCTCATCTGTATTGACAATTTTGTATGGAAGCCCTCTTAAAGAATGGAAAAAGCGGGTAGATTTGTTAGAAATAAATGATTAAGATGTAAAATAAAGTGGAGTTAGTCATACATTTGACCCATCTAGGGGCATCCTTGGCACTGCAGCAGCCAAATTTAAGAATTTCAAACGTACAAATATGGCCGTTTAATGAAATTCTTAAATTTGGCCCCTGCAACCCCACTTTATTTTTCATCTTAATCATTTATTTCTAAAATACCTACCCGCTATCTCCATTCCTTTAAGGGGCTCCCATACAAAATGTTCAATGCAGACTAGAAATATATTGAAGAAAAAGTCCCATAAATGCCCAGGAGTCTCCCCTAGTGGGATAACATCTATCACCGACCTTAATTAATTGTTTGTCCTTAACATTTTCTCGAGACATACTTGCCCCTTATCTCATATCTTTATATTTTCTTAAAACATACTTGCCCCTTATCTACACTTCTTAGGGGGCCCACCATACAAATATTGCGTTTTATGAAATTCATAATATAATTTAAATTTTTCGACTTTTGTTGCTTATAGATTTTAGTAATTTTATATGTCTGCAAAAAATTAGAAGCATAGCTGCATTTTCTAATTTTTGATGAATTTTTAAAGAACAAAAATTTTAAAATGTTGTATGTTGTTGTTTTTTGTTTGGCTTAAGGTCATATAAAAATTATAAATAAAAAACCACAAATTTTTGTATTTTTAATATTGTTTTTATTTTTCATTCGATATTTCGACCATACATCGATGGTCATCTTCAGGGGCAACAAAATACACATATATTAAACATTTAAATTTTACATCATAACACTGATCAATACATACATTTAAAACACTGTCAAATTAAAAACTACAAAAGAGTTGATACGTCTTCACTGCTTAAAATATTGCTAAAAAATTATTTTTTTTTTGCAAAAAAAAAAAAAAAAAATTATGTTTCTAAAGCTACGGTCACACTTATTAAATATTTGATCAAATAAGCGTAACCCCTACTTTTGTTAATAGTTAGTGACATTTAAAATGGTCTTAATATTACAAAATAAACTAATATACTACTAGACATAGCAAAAAACAGTTTTTTGTAAGATGTGGTATTTTAATCAAAATAAATATTGATATTTAGCGAAATGATTTTTAAGTTTGGTTGTTGGTCCCGTTTTTTTCGTCAAATATTTGATAAGTCTGACCGTAGCTTAAGACGACTGCTTATCTTAGAAAAAAGTTAATTTTATTGCGGAATCTCTGTTTTTTTTTGGTAATTTAAATAAACTAAACCGTTTTTGAGTAACGCGAATATATGTTGTGCAGCCTACTCCATTTTCGAAATAACGGTATAACTCGAAAACAAGAGCTAACCTAAAACAACGGTTAGCACCGTTGAATTCAGTGTACCCGAATTATGTTAAGACGCCATGTGCCCGGCTTGTCTATTTTTTCAACTAGCACAGTGTTATTATTTAGGAAATTGTAAGATTATATATTGTTTTCTTTATATTAGAGTGACACAAATTGATCGCCAAAAATTTTTCACTTTTCAAATAAATTATAAAATGAAATCAATCAGCTGTTGTTTAATGCATTAACTAGTTGGCATTTAGTTACCGCTTTACCCATAATTAAGTGCCAACTTTTCGTGCTAAATGTAACCAACTGTGAATTACTTAAATAGATACTTAACTTAGTTACCACTTAGTGATCATTTATTAATATGCGTCTATATATTTATAAGTTTAAATAAAGTCTAAAAAGTATATATTATTTTTAAACTTAGTACAAAATTAGAAAGCCATTTTCCATCCCTGACTCGAAGCAACTTAAAGTAGAAAGAACTCTCTCTCTCAAACAAGTGAAACAGTAAAATAATAAAATCTTAGAATTTCTGCCTGCAAGCATTATGAAGCATAACGAAAATTCTTGTTGAAATCGGCGTCATTCAGGCATAATAATTTTGTTCGTACATTTATGAAATCTTTCTTTTTTTTTTTAATTTTTTTTCTCTATTCTAGACTTTACATCATATTTTTATGTTTTAAATCTTTTTTATCCCACTATTTCAAGGGATCATATTCTTTCATAATTTTCAAATTTATTTAATTAAGATTTTTCTTAAAAAAAAAAGCGTCGAAAAGGGAATAAGTGTGTCGCAACTAATTTGAAAATAATTTCTTAATATTTTCCCTCGCTTCAATAGAGTACCCGTATTGGAGAAGTAGTAATTAAAATGTTATTATAAATATTCCCAAGGCAGGTGTTTTTAAAAGTTTCCGGTCTCTAAAGACTGAAAAATATTATAGAAAAACCTAAAATTCCTAAAATTAAAAAATAAACCCGGGAAAAAGTTTCCTTTTTAAAGAAAAAATCAACTGAGTTGCGTTTTTGTACTAAAATCTTCTTTAATGCACTATTTTAGCGCACTTTGCAGTATCACACAAGTATTACGTATTTTGAGGAAAGTACAACCCTGTCATGATAAGTTGTTAGTGTTTTATGAAAATGTGCTAACAATAATTTGATCAGAGATGAAGTATGTTCTTAAATGCATCACTGTCCTGCATCAGAAAACCAAACTTTTTTTATGCCGATAAAAGCATAATTTAAAATTTTTTTATTGTGTGACTATTATTTTTGTGGAGTACATATTTGACAATTGTTTGGTCCACATCTACTTCACTGGTAAATATATATAAACACTGCAGCGCAGTGATGCAATTTCATCAAAATACGTATGACTTGAATGATAGTGTTAAGTACACTTTAGCAACATTGTATTTAATCAAAAATATATCTTAAGTAAAAATGCTACTTGAGAAAAAGTACAATTGGAAAAAAGTACATTTCAGACGATTAATTTGTTTTTAGTAAAAGTAGTCTCGCTAAAAATTTTATATAAAGGCTACGTAATTTTTGAGAAAAAGTAGCTATAAATTATGCTTTTTGTGGAGTTAATTTCCTAAAAACCCATTTAATGTAGGGGAGACTGGGGGCAGCTTCGGCACTTTTTTTTGAAGCCTTGAATCTAAGAATGTTTGCAACAGATTTAAAAATTGTATCGCTTGTTGTTGTCCTTGGATATTGAATAATAAAATATTAGTACAAAATTTTATGAATACTGAGTATTTGTTATGTTTTATTGAGAATTAGTAAGAAAAGTCATTTTCGCTCAATGTGCCCCACGCCGGGGTAGCTTCGGCATTTGACGGGGCACATTCGTCGACTATATTCTTAAAGGCAGTGGTTTAATAAAAACTCCATAAAAAATAAAATTAGATGCCAGTTATAAACGGACTAAGTATTTTTTATTAGATGGATACAGTTAATGAAAAATAAACACATTTCTTGTAATTAGTAACTTAAGTTTTATTTCGGCCCATAGAACTTTCGAAATATTTTTATTTTCAGGCTTAACAAATAGAGATCAAAAAGATATCAAGCATCCGAAGGAAGTTTATTATTGAGATGCAGTCGTCAAGAGTTTAAGTAATCTCAGTAACTTGATAAATTGGATTATTACTATATCGATTAAGTTTGACTAGGCCGAATGTGCCCCAATTGAAAATGCCGAATCTACCCCGAAAGCACTATGTACACTATTTTCTTCTTCTTTCTTTTATTCTTCAACAAGGATTTAGATTTAATTTATTTTTTAGGAAACATGCACAATTATTAATGTTGGTTTGTAATTTTTATTTTAAATATTGATAATTTTCAAATACAAAATACTTACGAAATAGAATCAAAATATTACAGAAACACTTGGAAAAACACTTAAACACGTGTAGCTTTTTCAGTTGGTAAGCTAGAGATGACAAACTTTGCGGGAGTTATTTATTTTGAGTTTCGACACATTTAAATAAATAGTTAGTGATATAAAATAAGTGCATCACATCGAAAACGTCATTGACGAATGTACCCCAGTGCCGAAGCTGCCCAGTCTCCCCTACACAGAAAATATTAAAAATTGTCTCTAATCACCAAATTTATACCAAATTCATAGAATCAAGCAACCCATTTGTTGATATTGCATCTATTACCAAAATGATTATATTGATTACTTAAAATTGTAAAAATTTAATATTTTAAATATTTTTAATTTTAATTAAAAAAATGATCGAAAAACTTTGCCGTTTCAAACAACGTGTTGATTGATTTTGACAACTTTCAACAACAGTTTCACAAGTTAAAATTATTTTATTTTAAAAGAAAAATTATTTGGTAATTCAATTATTTTTTAATTTAAAATTAATTTCAAAACAACTAAAATGTTAATTTATTCAAAATTATATTTTTAATTTTCTTTCAACAAAAAAAAAAAAAAAAAAAATAATTGATTCAATTATCACATTAATTAAATTTAAATACTTTTTAAATAATTTTAATTGATAAAATACTACTAATAATTTTGTCTGTGTAAGATCCTTTTCCGGAAACTAACATAAAAAAAGTTTGAAAAATCTTTGCAGAAAAATGTCTTATAGAAAAAAGAAAAGTAACTTTATGGAATGTACAGGGAAAAGCACTCTTCCAAAAACCTTGGGGAAATTGCATTTTAAGAAAAAAATCTTTTGCTGTAAATTAAATACTAAAGAAAAGTTCTTTTTATAGAAAAAAATTGTTTGAGTAAAAGTGTATGAGGTACATATTGTGGAAAAGTACCATTAAAAAATGTTTTTTTAGGAAAAAAAGGAGGAAGAAAAAAAATTTTTTAGGTGAAATTATCATTCATGGAAATGTTCTCCATAAGGAATTGTAAAAAAATTCTGTAGGTCGAGTACCCTTACAGGAATTTTTTTGCACCAATTTTCGGGAATTTTTTTTTTCAGAAATAACGTTGGTTATATATAAAAAAAGGCCTATTCAATTTTTTTTTGTTTGTTTACAGGGTAAGAGAGAAACTTAATAAAGTTCATAAAATTTTAGAAAAAAAAGTTATAATAAAATAAAATACATAAAATACATGTGGCAGAATAAACAAAAAAAAGCTATTTAAAAAAAATCGAGTTACGCCTTTTTTATATTAAGCCATCGATATAAAAAAGATTTGTTTTTTAGGTAAATGATTTCCTTAAAAAAAATATACATATTAAAATTTAAACATCAAATTTATCACAATACGCAATGACAAGCAAATAGGAGTTTAATGTCTTGAAGAATTACTTTTTAAAAATAAAGCCGATTTCACTACAAACATAAACTTCAATAATTATCATGACTATCGATGTTAAATCACAAAGAATTTCTCAAGAAACTATAAAAAATAAGAACGAGAAATATAAATGAAGTGTCAACATAAAGAAGTAAAAATCAAAACTTTCAATATCGGAACGATTTTCAAATCACGGAATTTTTAGAAATAGTGAAGTATTTATTTATTAGCTGACACAGTGTTTCGAACAAATGTGTGCAGCTTTTCGTAACAAACGTTTTTTTTCTCTCCATTTCCGTCATCCTCTTCAGATTTTATAAAAAAGCCCTTTTGAAAATCTATAAATTATGCAGACATAATGGAAAAACAATAATCAAGGGGGATTGGAAAAAGCTTTAACATTTTATTTCTATCAATTGATAAGGCAGTAGTGCAAGAGCACATTTGAAAGTGGGGGGAAAATGAAAACTATAAATACATTTTTGATTTCTAATTGGGGTCTCTTCCGTTTTAGTATGAATTTTTTTAATTAAAGGGTGATTTTTTATGAATTAAGTTTTTCGGGCAGGCAGCACTGGTTGGTAATTGTGTCCAAACTACATCTGTGAAAGTGAAAAGTGTTCATTCAGTATGCACTGCCATTTTATCATGGAGAAACTCACAAACGAGCAACGACTGCAAATCGTTAAAATTTATTATCAAAATTCGTGCTCTGTGAGAAATGTCCATCGTTTGTTACGAACTTTTTATGGTCGTCATAATCGACCTAGTGAACCAACAATACGTGCTTTTATCACCAAGTTTCGCACCAAATTGACTTTGGTGGACATTAAACCACCGACTCTCGTTCGTAGAGTGCGTACCGAAGAGAATATTGCAGCCGGAGCGACCAGTGTTAATGTGGATAGTGAAATATCAGTTCGTCGCCGTTCTCAGGTATTGGGCATGTGTTATTCAACCACATGCCATGAAACGCGACTTTTTTTTGCCCAAATTGACTGAGTTGGACTTGGTTGATATGTGGTTTCAACAATACAATGCCACGCAGCTCGTGAAACAGTGGACATATTGAAGGATGAATTTGGTGAGCAGTTTATCGCTCGAAATGGACCTGTGAGTTGGCCGCCAAGATCATGTGATTTGACGCCTCTTGACTATTTCTTGTGGTGTTATGTGAAGTTGTTGGTCTATGAGGACAAGCCAAACACGATTGAAGCCTAAGAGTATAAAATAACATAATTTGAACCGGAGCCGTGGGCAAAGACCAATTTATCGATTCCAATAAAAATGTTGAATATATGATGCAAATTTGAGTGTTTTATTGGATTTAAAAAAACTACGCTTAGAAAATCACCCATTATAAGCATTTATGTCTTTCAGTATTTTCTAGTTAGATGTGTGTATGATATTTTCTATTTTATTTTTTTTACAGGTCACAACACTTTAAGCAGTCCTAAATACGGTTTCAACACTTTAGAATCGCGCAAATCACGACAACGTCAGCGTTTTGTACGCAAAAGTTCTCTGCCTTTAGAGTCAGCCAATGCGGCAGCCTCTACTAGTGCAGCAAGTGCCGCTGGCAGTAGTGGTAGTGTTAGTGGCCCTAGCGGCAGTAGCAGTGTAAGTGGCAGTAGTCTAGGTGCTGCCAGCAATAGCACTACATCCGGCTTACATCATTCAGTTAGCATGGGTATATGCCGGGCTGAAACATTTCCGGTATTATTGGACTGTAGTATGGGCAGCGGTTTGGTTTTGGGTCAACAGACTCCATGTGGCCGAGCCGTAACGATTTCCAAAATAATATCCGATTCTGTGGCCGATCGTTGCGGCTGCATACAAAAAGGTGATCGCATAGTGGCCATAAATAAAATGTATAATTTAGATCAACAAACCATGCGCCAATTATTGGGTGACATGGGCTCAAGGCCCCCACATGCTCCCGCAAATTGGTTAGAATTAGAAATTGAATTTGACATGCCGGATACGGTGGTGCCTTCCAGTGGCGTCTTCAATGTTAAAGTATTACGAGCTGGCAAAGCTGGTTTGGGTCTAAGTGTTAATGGCTCTAGTCATGGAGGTTTTGTTATAGCCGATGTTAAACCCGGTAGCCCGGCCCACCGTACTGGTTCTTTAAGAATTGGTGACATCCTACTCGCAATAGACAACCATCCAGTGCAGCACTTCAATGTAGACTCCCTGCTAAAAGAGGGCTCAATGGGAGACTTTTCCACATTGACCGTAAAACGTGTCATGTTGCCGGATTTCTTATTCGATGCCCAACAAAAAGTACCCAATCATATATACAGCAATTGCCCCAATAGTCCCACCACGGATCATGATTTATACAGCAGTGCTTATGTCACCAAATATAATGATTGCATGTCCATAAAGTCCATTACACCACAACCTGAATATTTTAGGGGTCCCACGCTGGATGACAGTACTCTTAATTCCGTGCAAATAAGACATCATTTGGCAGCGCCTAATTGGACTAGCAGTGGTACTATGGGTCGCTCTTTTCACAATCAAAATACTCAAAGCTTGACCACAGAACTACCCGATGATGAGATGAATTATAATGAATTTGGTGGCTACGATTTAGAAAGATATGCCAGGTAAGTTTAAACTACAAGTAATAAAATTTGAAAAGTTTTAATATGTTTTTCAAATATTTTAGTGTTGATTGCACAACTTTACCGCCGCCAATGGAATATAAGGTCTATGGCTCTGCAGCAAGTTCGAGTAGTAAAAGCAGTGGCTCTAGTTTGCATCAAATTATTTTTACCGTGCGCCTCGAGCCCAAGGGCGGATTGCTGGGAATAACTTTGGCTGGCAGTGAGGATATTTCAAAACCCATTACCATAAGCGGTATAGTGGAAGGTGAGTTATGAGAAAACTTAGCAGCCATAGCCTGTACACTTTTTATATTGCAGGAGGGATGGCCCATAAACATGGACAAATTCAAGTGGGTGATCAACTTTTAGCCATTAATGCCGATTCCATACAAGGAATGCCTTTATCACACGCCACCAACTTATTACAGAATTTGGGAGACATAGTTGAACTGAAAATTTTAAGATCACATGACACCCAAAATAATTATGGTGCGGCAACCGAAACATCCAATATGCCTCAACCCCAAGCTATATATGCTAAGGTTCAGAGACGACCCAGAAGCCCATCGGCTAATACCGATAATGGTTCCTCTAGTGGTAAAGGAGAGAAACCTAGAGTTTTTCACGTAACTTTATACAAAGACAAGGTTTACGATGATTATGGCTTTTCGGTGTCGGATGGCCTCTACGAGAGAGGAGTATTTATAAATCGTATAAGAACTGGAGGGCCGGCTGATAAATGTGGACTACTAAAGCCATTTGATAGAATCATGCAGGTACATACATGCATATTTATATTATGAATCTTAGACATCAAGAGAAAAAATATGTTTCGATATCATAACGGGTTAATGCAACAACAAACGATGAAAACAAAGTTTCCAAATGGAATCGTTAAAGTTGGGGAAATTTGCTACACATAAATACAAATTCAGAAAAAAAAACTTTAAAACGGAGAATATATTCCGGTTGCGCATCGCATTCGAAATATTTAACGGACCTAAACATATTTATTCAGAATGTGTTAAAAAAAATTAGAAACTTACAATCAAAAGTCCAGGCAGTAGTTCATAAGGTTAACCAAACAAATGTTTTTTTCCCATCCATAAAAAATTTTTCTTTTGATAGAAGTGGATAACTGAGAGCATGTCCGAGTAGTTGAACTAAGACGAGTTCTTGGAAATAAAAGAAACTTCTGGAAAAAGCAAACGTTTTAGACACTTTTTGGTTCTTAAAATTAATTTTGAAGGAAATGAATTAATTAATTGGTCTGAAAGGAAACTAACCTGTCCCCCCTCCCTATTAAGCCAGCCTTTCTTCTATATGCAGATTACAATTTATTTCTAATAAGTCGAAACCAAAATAAACATAAATTTTGGAGAAATTCCATGCTACTCTCAGGCTCTGAGCGCTGCGCTCAGTGTTGCCAATGACGTGTTAAGAATTTCACATTTGAAGCAAAATTACGCACACAAAACGAAAAACGTAACTTTCATAAAATAAATTCGCCTTGTTTACAAAAAAGCAAAGCTTACCAATTTCTGAAGGAATGAAAGCACATGTATAATGGCACGTCGAAAGAGAACTAGTTTTTCAGGTGGTGTTGAAAACACAGCTGAGCTTCCTTTTTTTCTTACTTAGAGGGAGAAATGTCAAAAGTTGCTTGTGTTTCTGACATATCGACCAACGAAAGCAACACATAATATTCAGTGTTGTGTTTTTGGTGTTTTACTTGTTGTAGTATTGCCACCCCCGCTTACATCAAATCTCCTTGGGCACGTCTCTATGGGCGACGAAATTTGACAGTTAAGGATACAAATATTTCCAAGTTTATAGCTCTTGAAGACTCCATGTAAAATTTCTTTATACGTTCGTCTTAAAACGCAAAAAAAAAAAAATTAAATGTCACTGTTTTTAAAACAAATTTGACTGTAGGTTGGGTAAGGTTCCATTGGCAGCCGTAATCAAGCACTATTCACTAAGGTCCATTAATTGGTTCCCGTTGTCTTACCATGTTACGCCGTCGCCCAAGGGTCCTGAGTGCACATAAGGCTCCTAATGTTTACTAAGTCACCAGATTGATTCAATAAAAGAGTGGATCCTATTCAAATCAATATCGGAGAGAAAGGTTTTGTTCCCAAAGGTTCTTCGACCAAACAGTTCCAGTCTTAAATCTCCGAATGCCGGCAATAACAGTTAAGATGTTGCGTTAACTCTTCTTCCTTATCGTCGCCACAACTTTTACATAAGTCATTGTAAGGGAGCCCTAGCCTTTGGGCCTGCCTCCTAACGGGGCGGTTGCCGGGTATAACCGCGATAAGATTTCTAAGTTGATGTCTGGACAGCTGTGGTGCCGTCTGAGCACTTTTTTCATTTATGATGAAGCAGATTTTCCTGGTTTCCCCAGAAACTTGGGCGCAATAAGTTGCCCTCTCCTTGGGAGTGAAAAACCTATTTAATGGGCCATGTCACAGAGTACAGTTTCGTTCGGAACCGAAGAAAACATATTTGTTTATTTTGTTGATATAAAGTGTATTTTGATAGTTTTTTGGCATTTTAGATACAGATTCCGTTCATGAAAAAAAAAAATTATTTTATTCTTTTAAATAGTTTTGTCATTTTTTTTAGCACCAAATTACGGAATGAATTCTGTTTCCGAACGGAATTGTACTCTGTGACATGGCTGAATATGTTAAACCGTCTCGATTTAAGGTGGTGCCTGTATACGCCAACGAGTCCGCCATACAGTGTCCATGTATCCGGGGACCCATTTAAGGGTAACCACTAAATATCTTGCTATCTCCTCCAGAGACATCCGGCATTCTTTGACAATTCTCGATGTGACGAATACATTATTCAAGGATCTTATGGCCGCCTTGCTATCGGTAATAATTTGAATGTCCATGCCAGATATTTGACCATACCGGATGTGTCTCGTGGCTGCGTAGATGGCCATTATCTCGGCCTGAACGACACTGCAGTAGTCCGATAGCTCTATGTGAATGCTCCAGTTTTGCTGCCCGGAGTATATGCCAGAACCGACACTGACAAGTTTGACTGTAGCAAAAACTAAAAAAATTACAAAATATTAATGTTCGATAAAAAAAACTTCACTGTCAAAAATTAATGAAAAAAAAAAACTAAAGAAAAAGGACACAAGGAACAAACTACACATGAGCTACACATGCAAGTAGACCCAATATGTGTAATAACACACAGATTAGCAACACTGGCTGCGTTAAACTAGTGACTTAAGCCTCCTAAAAATTGTATGGGTCCGAGAGACCTGGTGGGTTTATAAGAGCAACACTCCATCTCTCGTACTGTTATGCCTAAAGCAGACTTTGCCGTTTCAAAATAATTTTTCATGACCTTTTTTTGATTGGTTGGTTGGCAGGGAGTGGTGAGTTCTAAGTCGTTTTAAAAGAGCTGTACAACTTTAGTACTTTTCTATAACTCCTTTAGGACATTGCGTATCTCCAAGGCGTTTTATACAAAAATGCAGTTAGATACGTACAGTTGAACTTCTATAAGTCGAACATTCTTAAAGTCGAAGGGAATCTCTTGGCAATAGCGGTGGACAGGCCAATTCACATGGTTTTGTTTCTATAACTTGAACTCTTAAACTTCTTTATCTTGAATTTTTCTATAACTCAAAGTAAAATATTTGCACCACGCGTGTCCACACTTCCACAAGTCGAATTTTTCCTAAAATTTTTTTCCATCCTCAATTTTTGTTTTATTTAAAACGTATTAGCATTTAAAATATGAAATTTATCTTTAGTTCAATGAAATTTGATAAAATTAAATTTAATAATTCTAAGTTTTTAAAATTTTGCATGTAAACAGTTATCAAATCACACAATATTTCATTAAATGATATCTTTAAATATGTACATATGTATTTGTACGAAATAAAATTAAATAACATAAATACTGAATGAATTTAATTTTTTGTTGTGCATTTATTACAAAATTCTTTAACTTGAAGTTTCTGTAAGTTAAACTTTTTTGTCGGGATGATGGAGTTTCGAGTTATAGAAGTTCAACTGTACATCAACAGTCATACCTGTGATTACGATAGTTCATCAAAAAATACCTTTCGCACCTTTTTTCATAGGGTAGTAAGTGGGTGCGTAGATAGTTTGACATTTTGTTCACACTATACCACAAGGCCATCTTGCGTACGAAAAATAAGCTTGACCTTACATCATTTACGTCTTTTAGGATTTTTCGTATATCTGCTGAATTTCTGAACAAATTCGTAAATTTGAAATGCGATGGGAGGTTGGAATATATTCTCCGATTCGAAATTTTTTTTCTCTGAATTTGTATTTATGTGTAGCAACTTTTCCCCACTATTACGAATAGATTCAGAATCTTTTCTGTTTTTCGCTTCAGTCTATGAATATGCATGCATAAGTGCGATACTCATGTAAAGAGCCGGGGGCTTCTTTCTAATGTGAAGCGAAAGAAAATGGTAGAAAATGTAGTTATTGGTACTCTTAATGCGTTTTCGCATTGGTATTTTGCTGTTTTTTTTTCGTAAATTACCACTTTTTTAAAATTATTTTTATATATTTTGACATTTTATTACTGTCAATCTTAAATTTTTATTGCCAGTATTGCTTAATTTTCAAACAATTTTGCGAAAGTTATAGAGAGTACCAAGTTGGCATTTAGCTTTCGCATCGCAATAGAGAGAAGCGCCCCTGCCTTAATTTTGATTTTGTTGCCGTCATAATTAATATGATAAAATCGTTAAAGTATTGATAATTTACTAACGAAATCTCTTACCGTTGTAAGTTTTTGTTTCCTGTGATAATATCGAAAAATATACTTTTTGTATCTATGCATGTACTATATAAAAAAAATAAAGACATATAAATAAATATATATAATTTTTAACTTAATATTTA
Organism: Pollenia griseotomentosa; assembly: GCA_963931875.1. NCBI lineage: Eukaryota > Metazoa > Arthropoda > Insecta > Diptera > Polleniidae > Pollenia > Pollenia griseotomentosa. Next base: position 16,248,947 of record OZ007563.1, on the reverse strand, counting down.
AAAGGTTAATGAAATGAAGACCCAAGATTTTGATTGCTGTCTCACCGTACCCTTAATAGCTGCAGCTGGTGACAAAATCGAAATGATAATACAACGCACTGAATAACAAAAGATCGAAGTCCCCTTAAAATCCCCTTAAAACTGTTACAGCAGTATGTGCCTTTTAAAAACCGTACACTAAAATATTGTACTTTTAATATATATATAAGTGCTAAGATCATAATCAGATCATAACTAAGATATTTTCTAACCAAATATAAAATTTTAAATTATTTTTATACAATTTATAAAAGAAAACAAAAATTGAATTAACACATAAAAATGCAAAAAAAAACCAAACGATGTTTTATACTAAAATCAAACTAGAATACGAGTATTTTAAATTAGTAATGTAAGTTAAAACGGAAATGAAAACCCCAAAACCAAATTAATCATGCCATATTTTTTCAAAAAAAAAAAAAAAAAAAACAAGGGACTAACTTTCCCCACTATTAATTATTAATTATAGATTATTAAGTTTTACACCAAAATGTATACATTGTTTAAGTTTTTAAGTTAAAATATTTTATAACGACAATAATGTTTGCAAAAAAGATTTTGTATGTATAATTGAGCTGAATTCTAAAAGTGCTTTTTTGTCTTTTAAGGATTTATTTTGCCTTCTAATGATTAATTGCCTTTTTTTTAAATAATTTTACACTACAATTTTTTTTGTAAATCAGAAATAAATTTAGCTTGAAGAAATGTATTTTAAGTAATTTTCTAGAACATTAAACTTAAGTTTAACATCATAATGTTATTCTGGAAATCAAAAGAATTTCAGAAGCGCTAAAATATTTAATAAAAAAAGATTTTGTGTTTGCTTTAAAAATTTTACTTAAAACAAATAAAAAAAATATTTACCTTAGAATTAACAAACGACACTATTTCTTTATTTTAATTGTATTAAATTAATTAACACATACAAGCAAACAAGAAACAGTTGGCTTTTCAAGGCCACCGAAACCGAAAATTTCGTTTTCAGTATCTTTAAAAATTATATCCGCAATACTTCGCGTTTGCCGATATATCGGTAACTACGATATTTCACTGTCGATACGACGATACATCTTAAATTTCTTTTGGAGTTAAAAAAAAAACAATTTAATTTTCAATAATTAATAACACTTTGTCACAAAAAAAAATGAACCTCAAAAATTAGATGTTTTCTAAGATATATCTAGGCTGCTGATCACGAATATAGCATTCATTTATTTTTCTCGATAAGCGTTTTCTAGATATACGCGAAAATCGTGTTTTTCTGCAGTTGTTTTAGGTATTTCGAAAAATCTCGAGAACTGTTTAACTGAATTGTACAAGATTTAACATTTTGCATAGATTTCTCTTTCAGAGCATATCCAAACTGTGTCCATCGGATAAAGATTTACTGAGTTTCAGGACTTTTAAACTTGAAAAAAAGTGATTTTTTATGTTTTTTTTTTTTAAGTTCACCATTTTAATACGCTCCAGTAGAGATAGATTTTAAATCAGCGACTTCAAATTAGTAAAAATTTGCAATCAAATTTCAGACCGAAAACTTACTGTTTCGCAGTGTAATAGTAGCATTCTTAAAAAAAAATTTTTTTATGAAAATTCAAATTCGGATGTTTTCACTAAATATGCCGTTATTTCTTAACTCTTTTTCCGACGATAACAATTTTACACTTACTACGTTTGAAACAAAATATTATTTAAGATACATGTTAAAAAAATTTTTTTAAATTTTTTTAATTGCCTTACTGCTCTATATGCCTATATGCTCTAAAAGAGAAAAGATAATTTTATGCAAAATGTTAAATCTTGTACAATTCAGCTGAACAGTTCTCAAGATTTTTCGAAATATCTAAAACAACTGCAGAAAAACACAATTTTCGGGTATTTCTCGAAAACGCTTCTTGAGAAAAATAAATGAATGCCAAATTCGTGATCAGCAGCCGATTTATCTTAGAAAACATCTAGTTTTTGAGGTAATGGCAAAAAGTTAAAAATTTGTGAACCAGTGTAATTAAGCGATATAAGCAGTGTTCGAAAATAAACACTATATACTGTTCTGTAATGTTCAGTACGGAAGAAATATGAAAAACACAAACATTAATTCCTATAATGTACTAAATTTTATCCATGGCTTCGTTCACTTGAAAAAAGATTAAGATTTAAAGAAAAGGATTTATCCTGTAAAAAATTTACATCTGTATAAAATAGGTTATGTTTAAATATTTCAACAAACAACATTATAGGAATTATTATTTTTCGCCAACACATATTAAGTAGCCGAGATTCCACTGTCCATATGAAAATCAAGGGGTATCTTAATATGCATATTCCGCCACTGGACCATATGTATTTTATCCCTTAAAAAGTAACTTACATTTATTTTCCGAAAAGAGAAAAGTTACCAAAAATAAGAGAGTACCAAAAGTACCAGGTTTTCCTAATTTTAGACCCACAGAAAGTATACTATGTGTAAATATAGGCTATTATCTGTAAGTATATAAAATTTACCGAAAAGAAAAAAAGTACCAATTTTATCCCGTTTTACTCTTAAAAAGTACCAAGTTTATACCTTAATGCCTCTGTAGACTAGCTGGTAGCGAGCTAGTCTATCAGTACCCAATATTTTAATACTGACCAGAAATCTGCATACCAAATTTAGCAAAAAGAAAAAAGTACCAAAGAACCAACTTTTTCCCCAATTTCCCTCTTAAAATCTATCCTATAAACATAGAAACTTTAACATTTAAATTATAGTATTTAGAATGTCTACAGAATCAAAACAATTGTTCTGTTTTATAACGAAAAACAGAAAACTACATACCTACTACTACAAGGACTAGAAATAGCACCAATAAATTTTGTGATGATCGGTCCAAAATTTACGGTAGGCAGGGTTGGGCAGTATTTGAAATACATGTATTTGAAATAGAAGTAGTTTGTATTTTGTATTTAAAATATGTACAACACAAAAATGGGAGCATTTTGTATTTTAAAAACAAACCTGTAGAAAGATTATTTTCTTCAGCAGGTTTTATTTATTCTCCAACAAGATACTGTTTGTCTGATGCTACATTCAAAAAAATGATATTTATGAAAGGAAACAATTGTTTTGTTAATTAGTTTTATCCATACATGTTAAATTCCAATTAGAATTAGCAATTGATGCAATTAGTTTATATTTTCTAATTGATTAAACAATTAGAATAAGTTCAACTAATTCCCATTAGCTAATTAAAATTTTTATTCTAATGGAAAACTAATTGCAATTAGTTGCCATTAGCAAAAAAAAATTGGTTAACCTTTACAATTAGAAATCTAATTGACTTCTGATAATGCAATTAGATATTCAATTAGCTCGAATTAGAATCAATTGAATTTAATAATTGAATATCTAATTGCATTATCAGAAGTCAATTAGATTTCTAATTGTAAAGGTTAACCAATTTTTTTTGCTAATGGCAACTAATTGCAATTAGTTTTCCATTAGAATAAAAATTTTAATTAGCTAATGGGAATTAGTTGAACTAATTCTAATTGTTTGATCAATTAGAGAATTTCACAAAAGAATGTTAATTAGCAATCATTAGCATTAGCTAATCATTACTTAACATGTATGGTTTTATCTTATGTATTTTTTGGTTTGAATAAAAATAGTGTATTTCATATTTTAAAAACATACATATACATGACGAGGAAGTATTTTGTATTTTATATTTGAAATACGTACAATAAATGGAAGTATTTTGTATTTTAAATACATACAGATGTGTAGGTATTTTGTATTTTAAATACACAACCTGAAAGTATTTTGTTTTTTAAATACCGCAAACTATGTATTTTGCCCAACACTGACTATAGGCCCCATATAAAGCCCACTCTGGTAAATTAATTAAATACGACTAAAACCGTAGCAGGTATATTTATTGTGGGAAATTTTCTTCCAACTTAGTTTCATATGGCCAGAAAAAATGTCATGCAATTTTGTGATATACGGTCCATAATTTACTTTAGATCCCACATTTAGCAGCCTTCTGAAATTCACTGTAAACGCTAAAACTAATTTCACCGCTGTTTTGAAATATATTGAAATTTATGTTTTTAATACCAGAAATCACTCTGCAGAATTTTAGGACGATTGGTTCATAACTAACCATGGGTCTAATATAAATTCCCCTCCTGAATATCATTTTAGTTCGGCTTAAACTGTTACGAAACATGATATTTTACTCCAGCTAGTTAAAATTGCTAAAAAAAAGCATAAAACTTTCTGATTGTCGGCCATTAATTTAATATATGTATGTCTAACCGCCACCAATTTTAATGCTAATGTCTGTTTTTATTAGGAAAAACTAATAATAAATAGATATCGTATAGATATCACTCATGAAATATTCGAACTGTCGGTGGAGGGTATCAAAGATTCGGCACAGCCGAATATAGCACTCTAACTTGTTTTTAATTAAAATGTGTTAAAACCAGCAAATCTATTAATCAGTAAACATATAAACCATCTCCAAACGCATAAAATTGCGAGCCACCAATTTTAGGCTGGGTGGAATTTTCTTCTGATCACCATATCTTCTCGTAAGGGCTGAATGCTGCACGCCATTTATTAATTTGGCATCTGATGTCTTGAGTGGGTGCTAATCTATATTGTGATGCGAATGCAATCTCGTTACGAAAGCTTAATGCGTTAATTTTTTTTCTTATGCTAATCCCGCAAAGCTTTACGCTTGTCTGCTTGTCTGATTTTGATGTCATTTTAAAACAATAACTTTTTGTTATTTATAAAAATTTTCTTTAACTGCTGTCTAATTTAATTTAGACTAGCTCACTACCAGCTAGCCTACCGGGGCACATATAAGCCAATTTGGTACTATTTATCGCTACCGCAAGCCCTTTCGCAAATTTTTTTTAAACCCCGCAACACTGGAAATAAAAATTAGTGATGGCACAGATTGACAATAATGAAATGTCAAAATATGCAAACAAAAAAAAGAAAAGAAATTTAAGGCGCTTAACTAACGTGTTTTTGTTTGAAAATTAATTAAGTGATGCAATGCGATAGACAAATGCGAAAACGCATTAAAAATTACCAATCACTCTATACGCAACCATTTTTTTCGCATCGTAATAAAGAGTAGCTCCCAGCTTTTCCACCTTTGTTAGTAATGCGGCTGCCTAAAATACAATATGAGTCCATACCCAGTAAACAAATTTGGGTTTTTTGACATCGAAGAAGGTTTTAAGGCGAATAAGTAAAAATATATTATGGTTTACTTGGTGGCCACACGATCAAGTTTTGCCTTTCAATTCCATTCAATTTGCAATACACTCTCACTTTTTTACTAGCACAGTCAAACTTTTTAAATTGACCACGAGATTGCTTTCAATTTCACCTTTCCATTTGTTTGGCAATTTTACTTTCAATTTAACAGCTGATTACATGTTTGTCTTTATAAATTGTTTTACTTGATGATATCTTGAAAGTAAATTGCTTACAAATTGAGTGCAGCCTACGTCACAGCTTTCAATTTATGTAAATTGTGACAAGCAGTATAATATACTATATTATGTAAAAGACTATCAAGAACAACTTGATCGTGTGGCCGCAAGGTTAGGAAAATGATTGAAAAAGGCATTTAAACAAGTAAAAGCAAAACATTAATGAATATGTTAATATAGTTAGCCCTTAAAAAAGTACTTTAGGAGTGCTTTGTTTGCATGTTAAAAGAAGCGCTTATTGTTAGCAGAAAATAGTCCTCCAAGCCGGTAACACCCCATACAAAAATCAGGCATCCCATCAGCAGGTTTAAAGCGATTTGAGGTATGATTTCATACATAAAACCTGCTCCTTTTGGAGCACATTTTTTACTGGGTATCTATCTATTGGGTTGCCCCTACGAAAATTGCTTGGGCGTTATTTGTGTTGTTGCGCATTACTTTGGTTTTAGGTATGTTTATTGACAATCCTGCTAGCACACAATACTGTTTTAAATCGGTTAATATCTAGGCTTGCCACTTTTTTTCTTAATTAAAGATTCGTTTACTGAAGGTTAAGAAAAAAAGTACACGGTATCAAAATAAAGTACAATTTATTTTTTTTATTGTTATATTTAAATCGTCTCGCCATTGCTAGGTGTAGATTTTCTTAAGAAAAATCGCCAATCACATAAAAAAACTCAACATGTCGCCATTAGGAAAAAAAATTTTCTCGTTCATTCTGTCCTGACTAAATTAACACGTATCTTTTTTAAATTCTAGCTAGATAAATTAAATAATGCGAAATAAAGTATTCTCCTAAAGTATAGAGTAAAATTACCCGAAATAATGTAAAACACTTCATTATAAAGTGCGGGTGGCAATTCTAGTTATATCTGTGTGTTTCTGCCTGTTTACATAACACGATGGCAAGACTCGTTCGCTTAACTGACATTCAAAACCAAAACAAATTTTCAATTCCTAAATTTGTTTTTGTTTTAAATGTAAGTTAAACAAACGTGTCTTGCGCTCGTATTCTTCAATCAGGCAGTTTATGTGCAAGTAGGAAGATGTCACCACCATATGCTAGACGGCCTTGGAATCTCCACGTCACTCCTATGTTATTTTGTGACACAGGGATCATTACGACATCAAGTACGATGTTGCAAAGCATTGAGATAGGACACATCCTTGACGTACACTTCTCTCTACTGAAATTTGGTCACTTAGTTGTTCGTGCCGTATTCGGCTGGTGGCACCGTCTGTTAAGCTTTTGCTTTGACAGATGATATTGTTCGGCACTCTTTTGCATTCTAGTGATTTCAAGATTACATTGTTGTTAATAGTATCGAAAGCTTTCTCGAAATCAAAGAAGCACAGACACAGAAATGTCCGCCATTCGACGGATTGCTCCACTATTTTGCGCAATGTGTTGACATGGCCGACACAGGTTCAAGACGCTCTTAAGCCAGCCTGCTCATTCCTCAGACTAGCGGTTCTGATGATGTGTACAACAATCTATATATATAAAAAGAAGTGTACACTTTGATGTCACCACTAACTGCGAAAACGGGTCAACCGATTTAAACGAAGACTAACACGGTACTTTGGGGATAGTCTGTAGATAGTTTATGTGATGTTTGGATAAATCAACCCAGTGGTTCCGGAGATATTGCATTTAGATTTTCCTATATATTATTCCCATATAAATATGAACAAAATGGGTTTCATTATCCATATTATGATTTTTTATTGTTACTTGAAAAGTTACCAAACCATGCCTAATGTGTACAATGACATTCAGAATAGATCTTAATGTATATTTCATATCGCTAGAAGGCGTATCATAGGGCAAAACGGGTAAAAGCTCCCCCTTCCAATATTTTCTTAACTAATCAACCAATTTTCTTGAAATTTTGCAGGCAAATAGTATAACATCTGGAAGGAACTATAGCCTATAATTTTTATTATCCTGGGCATGAAATTGGGTAAGAGAGGCAAACACTCCCCCTCCCTATATCTTCTTAACTGATCAACCTGTATTCTTTAAATTTGGCATGTAGATACTGTAGTATCTAAAGGAACTTTAAGATACACATGTTTTTGAAATTCCAACAATTAGGGCGTAAAACAGGGCAAAAGGGGAAAAAGCTCCATCTCCCCATGTCTTCTTAATTAATTATCCGATGAAAGTTTCAAGTCTTGAAGGAACTAAGGGCTATAAATTTTAACATTTACGGCGTAAAATAAAGGTAAACGGCTAAAAGCACCCACATCCAATACCTTCATAATTAATTTGAAAAAATTTTTTTTTTTCTTTTTAACATTTTTTTCTCCGGTTATTCTACTTCGGCTTTGCAATGGTACACGATTGGTCGTTAAAAAATTGATGCAAAACGTTATAGGAGCTACCATTTTGAATGGTAAATTCCGAGATGAAAATGTTTTGCTGCCACGAACTCCGATGATTGCCACAGACGTCCCAATTGAATTCAAACGCGTTTAATTTCCAATTAGATTGGAGTTTGCAATAACAATCCATATGCCGCAAGGCCAAACGATGTATGTTTGCGGCTTAGATTTAGGCACACCATGTTTTTCACACGGACAATTATATGTGGCATGTTCTCGCGTCGGCAAGCCATCGAGCTTATTTGTGTTGGCTAAAGACGGACTGACAAAAAATATCGTACACGCAATTGCTCTTCGTAATACAAATTGACTATATCTGTTTGATTTTTATACTTCAGGATAACAAATACATTACTTTTTTATGTTTAACTTTTGAATATTAAACGAAAAGAAATAAATAACTATGGTTTTTTTTCATCGCCGATCATGGTATAAGGTGCTTTATTCCTCTTTCTTTCACTAGAAATATGTAATATGGTAAACGACGTTTGCCGGGACAGCTAGTAGTTTTATATAAATTACAATCTCGAACATTTTTAAAACCCAAATTTATAATTTTTAAATGCCAATTTCAATACAAATCCAATCATGCCTGAGCAGATTTACTTGGGATAGGTCCATTAATTTGTTCTTTTTAAATCCCATCTCTAAAAAGTGCTGCATAATCTTTCAAAAATTTCACTATCGAAACGAAATTAGTTTTTAGGGGTTTTGTATTAACATTACTAACTTTACCAAAATTCATTTCGATAGGCATGAAATTTACCATGGTTTCTTCCCTTTCCATTTATGAAATATTCCCGTTAAATCAAGCGACGGAATTTCTTACTTAAAAAAATTTAATTAAAAAGCTAAAGATGGGCTTATAAAGAAACCCACTTTTAATTACAGTTTACATAAACTTAGTTTAAAATCAGATTCTCAAATGTGCATTCCAACCATCAACCACAACATTTCTCTTTTTAAATAAATTCATGTTTCATCTCTAAATTGAAATTTTAAAATGATGATATTTATTTTGAAAGGTTATGACACAGCGAAAACTTAAAAAACGTTAGTCTCTTTTTTAATTCAAATACCAAAAAAGTTTTATTAATTAAAAATTTTCAACAACAAACATTCAAATAACTAGACTTTGTTGTATCAAGAGATTATTTCCGATCTATCATTAAAAGAAAAAAGTAGATAATTATGCCAAGTTTCTTTTTCTCAGCTTCTTTCTTTTATAGACAAACAAAATTTCAAATGTTCAATTTCTTTTTATACATAAAAAATCGATTAAATTTTTTTTTTTTTATTAATTTTTTTGAATTTAAAATAAAATCTGTCTGGCCTTTTTGTCAAGCTAAGAAATATTAAATAGTAATATAAAAAATCTAAAAAAATACATAATACTAATTTGCCGAGACCATTAGAAATAAAAATGTTCAAATTATCTTCTGATTAAATCTGAAGCGCATGCCGCACAGTGGTTCAGAAATTTATTTGATTGGCCAAAAGTTCAAATCACTTTTTCTTGTGCTTTTATTTTCCCAGCTATTATATTGACGAAAAACAATCATCAGGAATTTTTAAAGGGTTGCAATGTTTGTGGCCTGCAAAACTTTTTAAGTTGCTTGTGTCTCAATTGCCAATATAAACTACTTTCCATTTTCTTTTTAAATGAGTATAAAATAAGCATTTATTAAAGGCTAGTTTACACTCTTATACTTTGTATTAATACATGTCAAAACTCAAGTTATATGTAAAGTGCGATAGTGTAAATACAATTTGTTATGAAAAAGACAAGAATTATGAACAAATATTTGACAGCTCATACTTTCGTTCGTATTTTTGAAATTTTTCTAACATGAGTCTTCACCTGACAATTTTTTGTCATTCCAAACGTCAAAGTCTGTATAAAAAAAAACTCTAATATTTCGACGTTTATTATGACAAAAAATTGTCAGGTGAACCCCTCATGTAAGCAATAATACTTTTCATTAAATCAGGGTTGTATATTGAAAAAAAGCATGTTCATGTGTGATAGTGTGAATACAAACTATAATGTTGAATGAAATTTTTTGACAGTCGAAACAACACACTATAGATTTCTATCTCACAAAGTATTATGGAGTACATAAGATTTGTGTGATAGTGTAAACTAGGCTTTATGTGTATTTGACTGCTATATATGTATCTGTGGCAATAAATAATGACGGCTTAAGTTGACATAACTGCGTTTTTATTTTATTACATATTCTTATTCTCTTCTTCAAGATCTATCACTCATCTACATTTCAACTATTAAATGTCATTATTAATAACACTTTACTCCCCTACAAGAAGACTACCGGTCATTTTACTAGTTATATGACTGGTAGTGGTGACCGATATATTGGTTAAAGTTTCTATTAGTTTATTAAGAGCAAAATGAAAAAACTAATCGAAACTCTTGTGTACATGTGATTTTGCCTTTCGCTCTAACTAATTAGTTTCACTCGCCTACGGAACATATATCTGTACTGCTTACTCTACTGCTTTTCATTAGTCAATGTTAACCTAAATAATGGTTAATGCTAACAAGTTAGTCATAACGTTAATATTGGTAAGCACTAACTAGTTATTCATAACGTAAAAATTGGTTAGTACTAACCTTTATAAAAAAATATTTATACCCACACCACAATAGTGGAGAGGGTATTATGCATTTGTGCTGATGTGTGTAACGCCTTAAAATATTGGTCCTAGACCCACCTTAAAGTATACCGATCGACTCAGAATCACTTTCTGAATCGAACTAACGATGTCCGTCCGGCTGGCAGGCTGTCCATGTAACCTTGGGCGCAAAGTACAGGTCGAAACTTTGAAGATAACTTGATAAAATTTGGGTCATAGGTTCTTATTGGCACAAGGAAAATGGGCCAAATCGTAGTACCACGAGGGAAGATAGGGGGAAATTTCTTCCTCTCAGAAACTATCAAACCGATTTTAATGAAATTTAAAACATAGGTAGATCCATATCTATATGGACACATAAGCTATACAGTTTTAAAAAATATAGGAACACAAGGGGAGAAAGGGGCAGTTTTTGCCTCTCAAACTGATTTTAATGAAATTTAAAACATAGGTAGATCCATATCTATATGGACACATAAGCTATACAGTTTTTCAAAAATAGGACCACAAGGGGATGTAGGGGGCATTTTCTGCCTCTCACAAACTTTCAAATCGATTTTAATGAAGTTTTTAAACATAGAGAAATCCATATTTATATGGACACATACGCATGATGTGTTTTTAAGTACTGTGGTGCTGGGTATCATATGGTCGGGCTTGACCGACTATACTTTCTTTTTTTTTTTAATTTTCATTTTAAATAATTTTTTTTTATTGAAAAAATTATAATCCAATTAATAGTCAGGAAATTAAGCTTCAGAAAAGTAAGTACCACATATCGCTATTTCTGTGTCTTCTTGGTAACGTTTCACTTCTTGCGTGGGTCTGGAAATGGAGGTAAACGTACGTGTGACTAAAAAATTTATTGTAGATTTTGTTAACAGATTGAGACCAAAAAATCAAATACATACTTAAAAAGTCATTAGGGCAAATCTTAAGCGATTGTCCTGGCCAAAACCACAACATGAGCACTGTTGCTTCCAGAGAACCCACCACCGAATCCTCTGAGGCCACCATCAGTACATCCTCCTTTACTTAGCATTCTGATTACCGCTGTTTGGCGGTGCCACTTTTTTCAAGACATTTTTTTAGCTCTCTAATTTAATATACAATCTAGTTGCAAATATAATTTTTTTCTTTAACACCAATGGTAAATATTAAATTAAAGCAATTCACAAGTTTTATCAAGCGTATGACAAAAATATACTAAAAAATTGGCATTTTTAGAAGGTGTTTTTAGTTGTTCTACTCTAATACACATGTTAGAGTAGAAACACTAATGTAAAATTGTTGCAAGTGTGTTAGTAAAATTTTTTTTTTTAGTTTTGGTTATGCATTTCTTGTAGGGTCATTTATATTTAAACTTACACAATAAAACACGCAATTTATTATACTTAGACAAAACCCTTAATATCTACAAACAGGAAATTTCGACTTAAGCCATATTTATTTATTGCCACAGATATTATGCTCAAAATAAAACTTACCTATTCAATTATTTAGTCTTTTCTATTATTTTTACACCAAATTATGACACTTAAATCAATTAAAAAAAATTTTTCTGCAACCGAATTATTGGCATATTTTTTAAAAAAATTGAACGCTTTAACCCAAAGAGAAGCAGGGACAATGCTAAAATGGCAACGCTGGTACCATTTAAAATAACAGCAAAATGGCGATTGAATTTGACAGCTTGTGGTAAAAGAGAACACAACGCCACAAAAAAAATGAACCTCAAAAATTAGATATTTTCTAAGCTAAATTGGGGCTGCTGATCACGAATATGGCATTCATTTATTTTTCACAAGAAGCGTTTTCGAGATATACGCGAAAATCGTGTTTTTCTGCAGTTGTTTTAGGTATTTCGAAAAATTTCGAGAACGGCTCAACGCACTTTCCCTACAAATATTGGAATAACTTAAAAAAAATCCGAAACTCAGCAACAATATTATCTTTAAGCCGTGCTTACGTTGTTTTTAAATTTGCCCTGTAGTTACAGAGAATTAAAATGGTGAATTTTGAAAAAACATAAAAAATCACTTTTTTCAATCCGATCGACACAGTTTGGACATGTTCTAAAAGAGAAAACAGATATCTATGCATAATGTTAAATCTTGTACAATTCAGTTGAACAGTTCTCGAGATTTTTCGAAATGCCTAAAACAACTGCAGAAAAACACGATTTTCGCGTATATCTCGAAAACGCTTCTTGTGAAAAATAAATGAATGCCATATTCGTGATCAGCAGCCCCAATTTAGCTTAGAAAATATCTAATTTTTGAGGTTCATTTTTTTCATATTCGTATTTATCTTAGAAAACATCTCATTTTTAATGTTATGGCAAAAAGTTAAAAATTTGTGAACCAGTGTAATTGCTCATCATTGTATTACAGCATTTGTTGATGAAAATGTATTATAGCACACTGCTAGGTTCATACCACGATATTAAATCACTTGTTCCGCTCTTTGAAACTAGATTGCCAAACATTTTGTTCATACGATTTATTTTGACATTTTTTTGTGTTGTAAGTGTGATTTTATTTAAAACAGATAAAAAAGTAAGTAAAAATTAAAAATATATTATTTAATACTATTATTAATATTATTATTTTATAATTATCACTTTATTTTATTTAACATCAATTTTTATTTTGTTTTGATTTTTTTTTTTTTTTTTTTTTTTTGAGAGCTAGTTTGGATAAACTAACGATAATTGTTATCAAAATTGGAGATGATAGTACATTTTTCCTGTTTTGAGCATGTTTGAAAATGAAACGACCTGTTTCAATCTTAAAATTTCGTATGGCAAAACATGTTGTTCCAATCATGTTCGAGGCGCGAAACAGGGATGTGAGAGCGAAACACGAGTACTGCTGTCCGTGTGAACATGCTAAAAAAGCTTAAAAATCAAATGCTTAACTAAAATTTTAAAACAATTGATCAGCCGATTTTCATAAAATTAAAACTCGAGAAAAACATTTTCTAAAATTTTTTTTTTTGGTTCAGCAGTTACAGACTTTTGACTGATGAAAAACGATTCTGAGCCACTGTGCGCCGGCCAAACTGTATACCCACAGCACAATAGTGGAGAGGGTAATATGCGTTTGTGCTAATGTGTGTAACACCTTCAAATACTTTTCCTAGACTATCCTTAAAGTATACCGATCGACTCATAATCACTTTTTAAGTCAATTTAAACGTCTGTCCGGCTGGCTGGCTGGTAAAAGTCACAATTTTAGAAGTGATTTGATGAAGTTTTAAACATGGGTTCTAATTCGAACAAGGACCAAGCCTATTTTAAATGGGGAGAATGGGTTCATAATTTCACACAGTCTCCATTAAAGCTTCTGTCCGGAATATGTTCTTTGTGCCACTTAACCATCTTATTATGTTGGTATTTAGATTAAATTTGGTCAAAACTAATTTTATGGCAATCTAAGTCATCTCACCAAATTTTATTGGAATCGGTCCCACAACTATGTCATAAAAAAATTTTGTGCAGATAGGTCCAAAATTAGCTATAGGGGCATAGGCTACACGATTTATGCCCCCAATTAGCTAAGTCCCCAAAATGAAAATGTTCTTAGTCCCCAAATTTAAAACACAAAAAAACAACAACGATTTATGGTTAATTCATTTTATATAAAAATTAGGGTGTTAATTTATAATGAACTAAGTCCCCAATTACTTAAAACCCTAAAATATCCAGTTATAAGATACAAAAAATGCTGACGAAGGCCGTATCGGGTCAGAAAATGCAATACATTCTGCTAGTAACTAATAGTTGTATACATTTTCTGTACAATTAACTTCATTGCTAGACAAAGGATAGCTAAAGTAAGCCTTGTAACAGAAATATGCAAACTAAAATTATGATATATGGGGGATTTCATGTCAAGTGACCCAATTTTTTAACCGATGTCTTCCGATTTGGATGAAATTTGCACAAAGGTTAGTCCTATTGGACAGTAGTTTAGACACAACAAGATCGGTCAAAAACTTTCTGAGTTAGAGGGGGTCAAAGTTTGACATTTTGGACATACAGCTGTTCTTTCCCATCCATGTAACTTATTACCTATTGGTGTTAGCAAAATTTGTCCCAAGTAGCTTCGATAGCTATTTGATCAATCTTTTGAAATTTTTTTTTTGTTTTTTGAAACAATTTGATGAACTCGAGCCTAATTAAAGAAATTTTTTTTAAATTTTGTTTTTTAAATTTAAAAAACTTTTTTTTATTTTTTTTTTTTTTGTATTCGGAAGGTTTTTTTTTGTTTATTTTTGTTTTTTTTTTTTGCTCAAAAGAATGCTTATGTCTTTTCCTTTAAGTTATTTCTGGTCTTTTAGGAAAAAATTCAAAATAGGGCTGCTAAAAATCTGCAAAAAATGCTAAAAAAATTTATACTAAAAATTAAAAACGAGTTAGCAATTATTTTTTTTTATACATAAGCCACTCGCATCCCACTAAGCGACCAAAACTACCTTAAAAGAAAAGTCATAAGCTTTCTTTTGAGCAAAAAAAAAAAAAAAAAAAAAAAAACATTCCGGATACAAAAAAAAATTAAAAAAAGGTTCAAATTAAAAAAAAATTCTTTAATTAGGCTGGAGCCCTTTGTTCCGAATAGGAACCACAGGACATTATATATCATCAAATTTAATTTTCATTAAATAATTTGCACTGAGGAAGGAATTTTGCAACTTGGAATTTTTATTAAAATTTATTGATAATTTTTTTTTGGCTGAGCTGGCACAAGCTCTAATGTTTGCATTTGTACTTTAATTTGTACAAATAAACTGTCGACGAAAGTGGACAAAAGAAAACATAATAAACAAATGTATTCAGGTTTTCAAGACAAAGTCTTGACAGAAAGAAAAAGAAAAAACAGAGGAAAGGAGGCAACATGTAATTTGAAATTTAAGAATGATAATAACAGCAAATTTCAAACCGCTGTACTACTGGTTAAAGGATTGATGTTTGACTGTTGGCTGGCTAGCACCGCAGTGGTGCAGTGGGTAGAACTCAAAGATTTTCTGAATATAGAATGTGGTGATTCTTGAAACATGTAAAAATCAACCCGGGTTCAAAACGCAGCTCAGCCAAGAAAAATTATCAATAAAGTTTAAAAAAAATTCCAAGTTGTAAAATTCCTTCCTCATTGCAAATAATTTAATGAAAATTAAATTTGATGAACTCGAGCCTAATTAAAGAATATAAAAAGAAAAAATTAACAGTTCAACTAGAAATCAAAATTGTTATTAAAACAAAATTTTAAAAAACAAAAAAAAAAAATGGTGCAAATTTCATTAAAATCGGAAGACATCGATTTAAAAATTGGATCACTTGATATGAAATCCCTCATATGTAAATTTTTAAGGGTTTGGGTCATATGCCCGAAACTTAAAATCCCAAATGTCTTGCAAGGATTTTCTCCTCTCCCCTTAATGGTATAACAAAAACTGGCTTCGCTAACTAAAGTTTTTTTGTTTCATTTTTAAAGTCGGCACTTAATCATTGTGAAATATGTTTCCAATAAATGGGTTTAAGTTAATTTTTGTTTTTTTTTTTGGGGTTATTTCATATATTTAGGAATTTGTTTCATTTTCAAAATTGGGGTTTTTATTCATAATGAACCAATTCCCTAATTTTAAGGACTAAGTTCATTTTTATTTTGGGGTTCTTGGTTTATTAGGGACTTTGTTCGTATCACCGTCCCATATAAACCCCCATTTTAAAATATTTTAAAGGTAAAAAAAAATCTAATGTGGATGAGGATCTCTAAAAAATATTCGGCACAAAGAACTTTTACATGAATCTTAACCTCATGACATAATTATGTTTTGGCGGACCCATGATCTCGATATAATTTTTTTAAATACTGTGGTTTAGGGTATCATATGGTCGGGCTTGACCGACTTAACCTTCTTACTTGTTTTTTAGGCAACTTTGATCAATATTTTTTTGCTTTTCATAAATTTCTTAGGCTGTTTTTTACTTTGTTGTTTTCTTTTTTACTTTTGATTTCATTTACAGTAAGGAGATTAATTATAAGGATATACATAATTCAAAGCACGTATAACTTCTTTATTTTGTTAAACATAATTTTTTTTCGTATTGATATATTTTTTATTATATATATTTAGCTGGTGAGGCCTAATTCCATTTGTGAAAAATTTTTTTTATTTCATTTTTCCCGACGTTTCGTGAATTTTTTTTTCTTTTTGCAGGTTATAACTGTCTTCTTGTAAATTTAGAATGAAAACATATAGCACGCAACAGCGAGTGAAAATGATCGATTCGTCAATACTTTTATTCAGGATTATCTCCCGTAGCCTCCATAATTAAGTCGACCGTTTTGAATTTTAATTTCGTTTTTAACAGAAAGCTTTTAAAATGTCATTTATCCTTGGGCAACGGAACTTTGGTACTCAAGCGGCTGACAAAACACAATGTGAGAATTAACAAGCGCAACTTGAATAAAAGCCCATAACCTTCTATGCCACCATTTTTGACTCTCGATCTAGGCCACAAAAAAAACGTAATTGATCTGCGTGGTCCACGCCCCTATGAAGGTACAATAATCTCTAATATTTACTGGATTAGGCTAGGTAAAAAGGCGGATGCGAAGTAACCTTCACACCCTCACCCAGAGATCAAAACGCCTTAGTTAGTGATAGGATACAAATAGAAAACAGAAGAGAAGAAATAAATAGTGAAAGCCCAAGAATAGAAAAAGTAGTAGCCCAGACAAGATAGAAACAGAAATCTGTCCTACATCTACCCAGTACCCAGCCTCTTGTTGCACAGCCAGGTCATTCCGATGACGAATCCCATAAGATTCTCGAGCCCACAACACGAGACATCTCTTCATTCACCTAAGAATCTGCTACCTAGCTACCTCAGCCTACTATTTTCCAGCCTGGGACAGTGACACAGAATGTGCTCAACTGTCTCCTAATCATCCGGTTCCTCACACAACCCGCATTCTACCATCGTCATCAGTTTCTATATCAGTGTCCCCACCATAATCTTCAGGACTTTCTTCAAAAAATGGACATAATTTTTTTAGTATTAAGAAATTTACTATGAATTCCTGACATACTTTTCCCAAAACACAAAAAATTTTTTATAGAATGCAGTTACTCAAATCACGTGCGTCAATGCTACAACGGTACTAAACAGTCCACGGTAAAAATAAAAGCATAAATAGAAAAATGTTTACTATAAACGTTTGTATAGCTACCCAGCTAGCATTTTCAAACGTCTAGGAGTCTATTGGGAATCTCACAAAGAGTGTTTTTGATCGTCGACGAGTTCATTTTTTAATTGTAGACGATTCCTAGCACGGGAGAAACTGTTACACGTGCTGATTCGTATGAGCGATTCTTCTATAACGCAGCGAAAGACGCTTATATTAATCGTAAAGGGAATCGTTTGTGATGTATGTAGAGATTATCTAATGAGTCTTTTAAAAAGCATGAGACTCATGTAGGGATTATTTAACAACTCCTGAAATGCTCAGCTACCTAAAAAGGGGCATCACGCGTCGTTTTAATGTTAAAACTTCTAATTTTCATACAATTTACATGAAACAAACCTTTAACGTTGCGAAAGCAACACTATCCTGTCGGAAAATCTTTTTTTTGTTTTATTGAAATTGTATTGACAATAGAATTTTCATATTTCAAAAACGCTCTTATTTAGTTATTGTTACATGAGTCTTACAAAGAGTCAAAAAATTTATAAAAAGTAATAAATAAAAAAATTTGATTTGTTTGTTTTTGTTAATCATCAGATAATCAACAGAAGATTCTTTCAGGAGTTGTATATTAAACATGAAACGCACACTTTTAAAATTTTATATTGATTTTACTAAAACTCCCTTCTGCTTAATAAAATCTGTTTTAGTTACCCTATAATTATCATCCTAGCTTCAAAATATACTTCTGAAGAAACAAAGTCCACATTGTATCATTTGTTTTTGCTATTAATGGGCAAGCTGATGACATTTTGTCTGACCTATAAATCGGTGGCCAATGCCGAAAAACTCGCTGGCTACTCTGCCAAAATATACATTCATGTATATGATATTAAGTATTGAATTTTGATTGCGAATCAGAATCAGGATTACGTCGTCTACTGACGTCAATACCTCGTAGTAGTAGTAGTAGTAGAGGTGATCAAGGATCAAGAATAATTAAGCGTAATTCTGCTTATCGCAGTTTAAAAAGCAAAAAAGGCCTGAAAAAGGGGGTATGGAAAGATTAATACAAATCTCAAACGAGGGACTGATTTATAAATAAATAAAAAATTTTTTTTAGAAATACATAGTATGTATACGTACATATTTATATAAAAGCTTTAAATTTAAAAAAGATTTGAAATTCTTTAGTAAATACAGCTCTATCTTTGTAATGATACATGCCTACACAGAGGGAAACATCTGCCAATTACGTTTGTGTTCAATTTCATAACGGATGGTTTCAATATTTCTAAGCCACCTTTTCGCCACCATTTGGTCTCATTTTGAGAACAAGCTTTGAAAATATTTGCATCATAATGGTCTCATTTCGAAAACATGTTGTTAATAATTTGATAACACACCGTTAGTACAGGATGTCCGCCGGGCGTAAATGGTCTTGTGAAAGCAGCTCTTGTGTCAACTGAATCTTAAATGAACACAAATGCAAATCCTTATGCAAAATTCTGGCCAAAGTTGTTCTTTGAAGACCAAGCTCCTGAGCACGGCTTCGAATTGAGGTTGATGGATTGTTTTGAAGACTTTCTTGAGCAGTAGTAATTTTTTCAGCTGAGCTTGCAGTACGTTGTACGCCAAGCTTGGGCCTATCACCTACAGACCCTCTTTCTTCAAAATCATTCACTACACGATAAATAGTGCGTTTTGTTGGCACGTTGTTTGTCCCAAAAATGTCACGTAAGTTTCTCATCGTCACAGTAATCGATGATTGATTTTGATAAAATGTTTTAAAACACGTTGGTTTATGGAATATGCCACGAGTCTACTTCACGACTGCCAAATATGAACTGTCAAGACTAATGTTTACCAAAATGGCGGCAAAACAAAGTAGTATACCTTCCCGGCGGACACTCTAAATATTGACATCATTTAGTTCTCATTTCGATAACACATTGTTCTTAGGTGTACCCATGTTCTGTAACTATAGTGAGAAGTTCTCGCATCGAAACTATGTGAAACAAAATATTCTTTCGTTTCTTGAAAAGTGAGAAAAAAAGTGTATCTGTAACTCATGTCGAAAACTATCAAAAGAGATTACGTCGTTACGTTAAAAATGTCATAACATTGCACTCGAAGCCGATGTGACATTGCAGACGTTGAGAATGCCAGTAACACATTTTTTTTTTAATTCCCTAAGCTCAACCCCGCGAAGCCTTGCGCTCATCTGCAGGAAAGAAACCAGAATCTCTGGCGGGAATCGAACCCGCAACCCCGGCGCTGATAGACTAGCTCACTGCCAGCTAGCCTACCGGGGCACTCCATATCGTTGACGGCGACCAAAATTTACTAAAATTGAAAATTTTTCAACGACTGCGGCGAAAATACAACCGTCGCACACTGGTTCATATTTTGAGAAGGCGGCCAAAATTATTTTTTTTTTTGTTCTCCGATTTTAAAATTTTTTTATTCATGTGAAAGTAAATACTAGTGAACCTCGGGAGCCAAAAAATTAAAACCCTATTTCAACTATTTCATTGAGAACAGGGTGGTCCGAAATGGACTTTCTCAATATTTGGTTATAGTTTTGAATTTCTGAGTCAATTTTTGAAGTTGAAATGCTCATAACTTTTTTGTTTTTTAAGATTTTTTGACAGAATAAGTTTTGTGTATTAGTTTATTTTATTAGCTATACGTGGTTTAAAGCATTAAACTCTGCGACCTCTAGAACTTTTTAATTTTTTTTTTTTTTTTTATGTCAAAATTTCCCGGAAATTTCCTACTTTATAGAGCATAAGTCCTGAGCGTCAAAATGCGTCAAAAAAAAACCTATACTCTCTTGTAGTCCAGAATCTAACCTACATTTCTATACCCCATTGTACGCACGTCTGGATACGACCTTGCGAACTACAGCAATTTCTGTGACCCAAGGTAAGATATTCGGTTCAAAAAATAAGTCCTGCAAGGAAAAATTACTGAAATTAAAGAAGGTGAATCTTAAAGAATTTTCGACAAATAAAGCAGTTCAGGCCACATAAATTATCTAGCACGTCAGGTTATCAATTAATTTGGAGATGGTAAAGGTATTGCCATTGTTATGAACTTATTGTGGGTGAACGGATGCTGCAAAACGAATAGGCGACATAAATAGACTAACACGTTAGATTTCTGAGTAAGTTAAAAGGTTACACATAAGTAAATAGCCGCAACATAAACTACATAGTTTAATTACCTGAAAATTGCAAATTAATTTAAAAAAATGGAAGAACAGGTAAATGGTAAAAAAACTAGCACGCAGTTATATTTTACGTGAAAATTACCTACATGTTACCAGTTAATTTATTGCCGGTATGTTATCCTTTTAAAAAGTGTGAAAACAGGGGTTTTTTATGTTTCAAAGAAATGCTAATAAAAGATTAAATTTGTATTTAAAAAAGGGTTTTTATGTTTTAAAGAAGCAGTAACAAAAGATCATTTAAAAAAACTTCTATCAAGAGTATAAACGTGCATGCATTCATAATTTTACCTTCATTATTGTTTAAACAATGGCTAAGTTCAGTTATAAAGTTCTCGCAGATATATATTTTCAACAGAAAGATGAAAAAGATTTTGTGTTACACATAATGAATAATCCATTTTTTAAATTATGCAACGAACAAGAAATCAAAATTCATAAGATAAAAATTAAAAATTTTTCATTAACATTAAGAAAACGGTACCTGAAATGTTCTAGAAACAAGAAAAAGTTTTATTTACACAACGAAAAATGGCTAACAAATGATCTGATTTTTAAGAAGCTGTCAATAACCGCTAAGGAAACTGGAAAAGTGGGTCGGCCCGCAAAACAAATTGACAATTGCAGTGAAAGATCACGAAGACGCAAGCTAGCAAATATCAATGAAGAAATTTCTCATAGTATGATAAAGGATTCATTTCTGCATCAAATTCAACCAACGCAAAATAAGAAAACAAAAATTGCAATAATTGAAAAAATAGTGGAAGCGAGCCCTAAACGCACAAAGAGGATTTTAAAAAGTATGCCTACACCAACTGAAGAAATGAAATTTACTCCAGAAGAAGCATTTGCACTATTTTTGGATTTAAAACTGACAAAAAATCAGTATACAGAACTGCGAAAGCGAACCAATGAAAAAAACTGTGGAATCTTTCCAGCATATCGAGATTTAGTTTCTGTCAAAAAAGAGTGCTTACCTTCACAAACGGCTATTAGTGTAACTTCAAGTTCAGCAGAAGTAAAATTGCAGGCTCTTCTCGAACACACTGCAGAACGATTATTAAATACACTTGATGCTGACTGTTTAAAAAAACTTAAAAATTGCAGCATCACTTTATTTTCTAAATGGGGATGTGATGGAAGCTCTGGTCAGAAACAATACAAGCAATGTAATTCAGAAAACTCATCTGATGCCAACTTATTCATGGTATCTTTAGTTCCATTACGTTTAAGAAAAACTTATATTGGCTTAGAGCCGTCAACCAGTAGAGTTACAGAAATGGATGTATGGAAAAATGAAATTCCCTCTTCAACAAAGTATTGCAGACCAATAAAGTTTGTTTACAAAAAGGAAACTAAAGATGTCATAACTGAAGAAGTTCGAAAAATAAAAGATCAAATTAAAGAACTTCAACCGGCAATATTTAAATTTGATGACCAATGCATTGAAATTAATTTTCAAATGTTCCTTACAATGATCGATGGAAAAGTTGCTCAAGCATTAACCGAAACAAAGTCTTCGTCAAGCTGTACCATATGCCAAAAGACATCAAGTCAATTAAGCCAACCCCCATCACAAGACAATAGTTTCAATGAAGCATACGAATTTGGAATGTCCCCTCTTCATACCAGAATTCGTTTTATGGAGCATATTCTTAAATTGGGTTATGATTTGGAATTTGGCCCGTTAGGCGAAACAGTGAGAAAAAACAAAGAAAATGTGGAAAAAAGGAAACAAACAAAAAAACAAATTCAAGAAAAATACCTTCACCTAGGCCTTATAATTGATCAGCCAAAACAAGGAGAAGGAAATTCAAATGATGGAAACACTGCAAGGAGATTCTTTTCCGATCCAGAAACTGCAGCATCTATCACAGGAGTACATTTTGAATTAATAAGACGATTCCAGATCATTTTACAAGTTATATCATGTAGCAGAAAGATAAATGCAAAAAAATTTGGGCAGTATGCAAATGAAACAGCAATTCTTTATAACAAAAAATACTCTTGGAGACATATGCCAACCACAGTTCATAAAATTTTATATCATGGGGAACAAATAGTTCAACACAATATGCTACCAATTGGAGATCTATCTGAAGAAGCGCAAGAAAAAAGGAACAAAGACTACAGATTCTTCCGCGAGCATAACACAAGAAAAATGTCCAGATGTTGTACTAATGAAGATCTTATTACTATTTTGTTGTGCACATCAGATCCATATATGTCCAGTATTCGACAAAAATGGAAATCAACCTCAATCGAATTAGAGGAAGAAGCTAAACAACTTCTCGAAAATGAAACCCAAAGCTATTTAGAAGAAATTTTTACTAATATTGTTTAATTTAAAATTGTTTATAGATTATAATTTGTTTTTGTTTTAAGTATATATTTGTATTAATGTATAAAAATAAAATACACATACATCTCTAACCAAAAATAAAAGTTGAATTACCTAAAATGTTATCGATAGCCAATAATGCTATTTGGGAATTTTTTAAAATATTCCTTTTCAGTTTTATCCTTATAACAACTCGTCTTTCCTAAAAACGCCAACCTTTGGCCCCTGTGAATATTGGGACTAAAAAATTTACAGGGGCCAAATATTGGCATTTTCTGACAGGATCTAAGTTATACAATAAAAAATAAGTATCAGTTGTAAAATACAAGAGAAAGAATCATAAATTATAAAAAAATCATATTTGAAATATTCAACTTTTACACCGAAATTCAACAAAAAAATGAAAATGCATTTTGAACTCCCCATAACTTTTGCTCCTATCAGTCGAATTTTACGTTTTATAGCGCAAATTAAAGCCTAACATCGCACCTATCGAGCAAAAAAAATCGCATAAAAAAATACCGATCCAGTCAAAAGTTATGGAATTTTGACCGCCTTCTCGTAAAATTTCCCACTGTGCGTCGGCTATACCAAATAATGTAAAGTGCGACTTTAATGTCTGTCGTTTGCAAACAAGCTTTAAAAACATTTGTATACTTTATAAAAATGTTAAAAGCAAAATAATTAAACAATAAAAAAATGTGCCAAGAACAAAATTTTTTATTATTATTCTTTGCATTTTAAATAGTTTTTTTAGTGTTTTTCTCGCCCCATTTTTACTTTTGAGTTTATTTGACATTTCAAAGCTGGAACTTTTCTCACCAAAATGTTACAGGCACACTTTTTCTGTAATTTGGCGAGTAATTTCCTTACGTGACAGCTAGTACTCGCCAAAAAAAGTTACAGACACAGTTCAGTGAGAAAACAGCTGTTTGTTTCAATATATGGCATTTTTGTTTCATGTCACACATTTCAATCGAAAAGTTTTTCGACGCGAGAGTTACAGAACATGGGCACTGGTAAAGAATAATCCATTGTAAAACTCAACCAATAAGAAACATATGAGATGTACATACATATATTTTTTTAACTATTTCTTTAATATTTTTTAAAATAAAACTAAAATTTACAGATTTCATTACAAAAATAATTGGCAACCTTGCATATTAATAAAAGAAAACATAGACCTTACCTTATCTAAAGCTGCTCCACTACTAGAAATATTTAGAGACATCGAAGTGCTTTATTTTCATTTGGGCATAACTTAGATTGTACGTTAAGAGTTTAACTATCGATACCGTACTAAAAACAAATATTACAAATTATGTTTGTATAAAACGAAAACCTCAGGACAATACTGCCCTCCTAAGAAAGAAAGTCAAATCTACGATTTAGTAGTTTTGAGCAGGATAGGAAAAAATTCTACTCGTGAGCACAATTCGAGTCAATTCTTTCGTTTTAAAAATTGGGCTCCCGAGTTTTATATTTCAACTTGTTTAAATTTTCTTCAAAAAAAATTTCACCATTAAATATATTTTTTCCGTTTTCCATGTGCTAGTTTTTTATTTATTCTCTAATTTGTTACTCACTTATTAACAATTTGCAATCTTTTTTATTTGTTAAGACCAGTGTTGCCGTTAGGATACGAAAGATACATTTTTCGTATCTTTTGACTACTTCAGGTATCATGTATAATCCTGACATTTTTCGTATCTTTTGAATCTGTCCGCAAAATGTACAGAAACAAAACATTTGAAAATTAACTTAAACTTATTAAGACTGTTCATCGTAACCGACTCAATACTAATACAATAGCAGCCAATGCGCATTGACTAAAAGGTGAGGTCAACTACACAACAACACTGCTTCTGTGGTCGGATTGTCAAAAATTTACATAGCTAGTAAAAAAGGTTAAGCTTCGTACAGACGGTGGTAAGATCTTACAATGTTGTCAACAAAATTGACTAAAAATGTCTTGCAACTGAGTGAACATTGTACGCTATTTTCATTTGGCAGATGTGTTATATTAATGCATCTGACAATGGCACCATTGTCAGAAAAATTACAACATTCTGACCATCGTCTGTACGAAGCTTTAGTTTACATCAAAATTTAGTTTACCACCGAAAAAAAACACCATATGTTGACTTGACCCCACCTTCTAGTGAATTCGTCTTGATAGCAGCTTTAATGTTTAAATGTTTAAAAAAACATTAAGGGGTTGCAACTTACGATCCACCTAAATCGATGATTACTAGTAGTGCGAAGTTGTTCTGAGGAAATATGAACATCTTTTTTTATTTTCAGGAAATTTATATCAACGTTGATATAATCGCCTTAGTATAAACGCCTTAACTCGTATATTAATTTTTACAAAAATTTATTTGAATTTGAATTACATATAATTAATTTTAAAGTTTGCTTACTGTATTTTTAAATATTACATATGTACCTAATATTTATGACTAAAATAAATATAAAAATAAATTTATACGATATCATTTTCTTTACAATATGCATTTAAATATGAAATAAAAATGTTATGTTAATGAATATTAAACGTTAGAAATGGATTTTCAAATTTTTTTCAAAACGTATCTTTTTGGGAAAAAGTGTATCTTTTTGGAAACTAAAATGTATCTTTCTCAAAATTTCACTGGCAACACTGGTTAAGACAACATATCGCTCATTTGCTGCAAGACCGGCATAACTCAAAAAAATCAATTTCAAGATAAACGCGTCTAAAGTTTTTGATTTTCTCAAATCACTTGGAAAAAATGACGATACATTCTCTTCAAATGGGGAAAGTATAAAAGATATAAAAATGAATTTTATACACAATTGGGCTATTCACAAGGTGTGCTAACAAGACATATCATCATAATGTCCTAAAAAATATTTTACAATTGTTTAAAAAAATTATTGTTGTGTTTGAAACAAAATAAAAATTTTAATGCTGAGTTTTTTATTTCGGCGTAACTGTACATTAGAAATCTAAATTAGAAGCAGTCATATATATTTCTTGTAATTATTTTAAGACATATGACTTGACATTTTTATGACTACCTTGTGAATAGCCCAAATATAAAGAAAAACATAGAGAACAATTCTGCATCACTAACTCCAAAATTGTGTTTTTTGATTTATGTCGGTCTTGCAGCAAATTAGCGATATGTATATAAGTATGTACGCTATTAATAATGACCAGGGAAACCATAAATATGCAATTGCGTGTTTTTCCTTGAGCGACCAATGAAGGCACAAACAATATATTTAACCGTTTTAGAGTCTTTTATGAATTTGGCATCGATTTGTTAGTGCATGTTTTTGCATATTTTACCGTTTGCAGCAGTTTTCTGCATAACTTCTTTATTTTGTTAAACATAATTTTTTTTCGTATTGATATATTTTTTATTATATATATTTAGCTGGTGAGGCCTAATTCCATTTGTGAAAAATTTTTTTTATTTCATTTTTCCCGACGTTTCGTGAATTTTTTTTTTCTTTTTGCAGGTTATAACTGTCTTCTTGTAAATTTAGAATGAAAACATATAGCACGCAACAGCGAGTGAAAATGATCGATTCGTCAATACTTTTATTCAGGATTATCTCCCGTAGCCTCCATAATTAAGTCGACCGTTTTGAATTTTAATTTCGTTTTTAACAGAAAGCTTTTAAAATGTCATTTATCCTTGGGCAACGGAACTTTGGTACTCAAGCGGCTGACAAAACACAATGTGAGAATTAACAAGCGCAACTTGAATAAAAGCCCATAACCTTCTATGCCACCATTTTTGACTCTCGATCTAGGCCACAAAAAAAACGTAATTGATCTGCGTGGTCCACGCCCCTATGAAGGTACAATAATCTCTAATATTTACTGGATTAGGCTAGGTAAAAAGGCGGATGTGAAGTAACCTTCACACCCTCACCCAGAGATCAAAACGCCTTAGTTAGTGATAGGATACAAATAGAAAACAGAAGAGAAGAAATAAATAGTGAAAGCCCAAGAATAGAAAAAGTAGTAGCCCAGACAAGATAGAAACAGAAATCTGTCCTACATCTACCCAGTACCCAGCCTCTTGTTGCACAGCCAGGTCATTCCGATGACGAATCCCATAAGATTCTCGAGCCCACAACACGAGACATCTCTTCATTCACCTAAGAATCTGCTACCTAGCTACCTCAGCCTACTATTTTCCAGCCTGGGACAGTGACACAGAATGTGCTCAACTGTCTCCTAATCATCCGGTTCCTCACACAACCCGCATTCTACCATCGTCATCAGTTTCTATATCAGTGTCCCCACCATAATCTTCAGGACTTTCTTCAAAAAATGGACATAATTTTTTTAGTATTAAGAAATTTACTATGAATTCCTGACATACTTTTCCCAAAACACAAAAAATTTTTTATAGAATGCAGTTACTCAAATCACGTGCGTCAATGCTACAACGGTACTAAACAGTCCACGGTAAAAATAAAAGCATAAATAGAAAAATGTTTACTATAAACGTTTGTATAGCTACCCAGCTAGCATTTTCAAACGTCTAGGAGTCTATTGGGAATCTCACAAAGAGTGTTTTTGATCGTCGACGAGTTCATTTTTTAATTGTAGACGATTCCTAGCACGGGAGAAACTGTTACACGTGCTGATTCGTATGAGCGATTCTTCTATAACGCAGCGAAAGACGCTTATATTAATCGTAAAGGGAATCGTTTGTGATGTATGTAGAGATTATCTAATGAGTCTTTTAAAAAGCATGAGACTCATGTAGGGATTATTTAACAACTCCTGAAATGCTCAGCTACCTAAAAAGGGGCATCACGCGTCGTTTTAATGTTAAAACTTCTAATTTTCATACAATTTACATGAAACAAACCTTTAACGTTGCGAAAGCAACACTATCCTGTCGGAAAATCTTTTTTTTGTTTTATTGAAATTGTATTGACAATAGAATTTTCATATTTCAAAAACGCTCTTATTTAGTTATTGTTACATGAGTCTTACAAAGAGTCAAAAAATTTATAAAAAGTAATAAATAAAAAAATTTGATTTGTTTGTTTTTGTTAATCATCAGATAATCAACAGAAGATTCTTTCAGGAGTTGTATATTAAACATGAAACGCACACTTTTAAAATTTTATATTGATTTTACTAAAACTCCCTTCTGCTTAATAAAATCTGTTTTAGTTACCCTATAATTATCATCCTAGCTTCAAAATATACTTCTGAAGAAACAAAGTCCACATTGTATCATTTGTTTTTGCTATTAATGGGCAAGCTGATGACATTTTGTCTGACCTATAAATCGGTGGCCAATGCCGAAAAACTCGCTGGCTACTCTGCCAAAATATACATTCATGTATATGATATTAAGTATTGAATTTTGATTGCGAATCAGAATCAGGATTACGTCGTCTACTGACGTCAATACCTCGTAGTAGTAGTAGTAGTAGAGGTGATCAAGGATCAAGAATAATTAAGCGTAATTCTGCTTATCGCAGTTTAAAAAGCAAAAAAGGCCTGAAAAAGGGGGTATGGAAAGATTAATACAAATCTCAAACGAGGGACTGATTTATAAATAAATAAAAAATTTTTTTTAGAAATACATAGTATGTATACGTACATATTTATATAAAAGCTTTAAATTTAAAAAAGATTTGAAATTCTTTAGTAAATACAGCTCTATCTTTGTAATGATACATGCCTACACAGAGGGAAACATCTGCCAATTACGTTTGTGTTCAATTTCATAACGGATGGTTTCAATATTTCTAAGCCACCTTTTCGCCACCATTTGGTCTCATTTTGAGAACAAGCTTTGAAAATATTTGCATCATAATGGTCTCATTTCGAAAACATGTTGTTAATAATTTGATAACACACCGTTAGTACAGGATGTCCGCCGGGCGTAAATGGTCTTGTGAAAGCAGCTCTTGTGTCAACTGAATCTTAAATGAACACAAATGCAAATCCTTATGCAAAATTCTGGCCAAAGTTGTTCTTTGAAGACCAAGCTCCTGAGCACGGCTTCGAATTGAGGTTGATGGATTGTTTCGAAGACTTTCTTGAGCAGTAGTAATTTTTTCAGCTGAGCTTGCAGTACGTTGTACGCCAAGCTTGGGCCTATCACCTACAGACCCTCTTTCTTCAAAATCATTCACTACACGATAAATAGTGCGTTTTGTTGGCACGTTGTTTGTCCCAAAAATGTCACGTAAGTTTCTCATCGTCACAGTAATCGATGATTGATTTTGATAAAATGTTTTAAAACACGTTGGTTTATGGAATATGCCACGAGTCTACTTCACGACTGCCAAATATGAACTGTCAAGACTAATGTTTACCAAAATGGCGGCAAAACAAAGTAGTATACCTTCCCGGCGGACACTCTAAATATTGACATCATTTAGTTCTCATTTCGATAACACATTGTTCTTAGGTGTACCCATGTTCTGTAACTATAGTGAGAAGTTCTCGCATCGAAACTATGTGAAACAAAATATTCTTTCGTTTCTTGAAAAGTGAGAAAAAAAGTGTATCTGTAACTCATGTCGAAAACTATCAAAAGAGATTACGTCGTTACGTTAAAAATGTCATAACATTGCACTCGAAGCCGATGTGACATTGCAGACGTTGAGAATGCCAGTAACACATTTTTTTTTTAATTCCCTAAGCTCAACCCCGCGAAGCCTTGCGCTCATCTGCAGGAAAGAAACCAGAATCTCTGGCGGGAATCGAACCCGCAACCCCGGCGCTGATAGACTAGCTCACTGCCAGCTAGCCTACCGGGGCACTCCATATCGTTGACGGCGACCAAAATTTACTAAAATTGAAAATTTTTCAACGACTGCGGCGAAAATACAACCGTCGGCTATACCAAATAATGTAAAGTGCGACTTTAATGTCTGTCGTTTGCAAACAAGCTTTAAAAACATTTGTATACTTTATAAAAATGTTAAAAGCAAAATAATTAAACAATAAAAAAATGTGCCAAGAACAAAATTTATTATTATTATTCTTTGCATTTTAAATAGTTTTTTTAGTGTTTTTCTCGCCCCATTTTTACTTTTGAGTTTATTTGACATTTCAAAGCTGGAACTTTTCTCACCAAAATGTTACAGGCACACTTTTTCTGTAATTTGGCGAGTAATTTCCTTACGTGACAGCTAGTACTCGCCAAAAAAAGTTACAGACACAGTTCAGTGAGAAAACAGCTGTTTGTTTCAATATATGGCATTTTTGTTTCATGTCACACATTTCAATCGAAAAGTTTTTCGACGCGAGAGTTACAGAACATGGGCACTGGTAAAGAATAATCCATTGTAAAACTCAACCAATAAGAAACATATGAGATGTACATACATATATTTTTTTAACTATTTCTTTAATATTTTTTAAAATAAAACTAAAATTTACAGATTTCATTACAAAAATAATTGGCAACCTTGCATATTAATAAAAGAAAACATAGACCTTACCTTATCTAAAGCTGCTCCACTACTAGAAATATTTAGAGACATCGAAGTGCTTTATTTTCATTTGGGCATAACTTAGATTGTACGTTAAGAGTTTAACTATCGATACCGTACTAAAAACAAATATTACAAATTATGTTTGTATAAAACGAAAACCTCAGGACAATACTGCCCTCCTAAGAAAGAAAGTCAAATCTACGATTTAGTAGTTTTGAGCAGGATAGGAAAAAATTCTACTCGTGAGCACAATTCGAGTCAATTCTTTCGTTTTAAAAATTGGGCTCCCGAGTTTTATATTTCAACTTGTTTAAATTTTCTTCAAAAAAAATTTCACCATTAAATATATTTTTTCCGTTTTCCATGTGCTAGTTTTTTATTTATTCTCTAATTTGTTACTCACTTATTAACAATTTGCAATCTTTTTTATTTGTTAAGACCAGTGTTGCCGTTAGGATACGAAAGATACATTTTTCGTATCTTTTGACTACTTCAGGTATCATGTATAATCCTGACATTTTTCGTATCTTTTGAATCTGTCCGCAAAATGTACAGAAACAAAACATTTGAAAATTAACTTAAACTTATTAAGACTGTTCATCGTAACCGACTCAATACTAATACAATAGCAGCCAATGCGCATTGACTAAAAGGTGAGGTCAACTACACAACAACACTGCTTCTGTGGTCGGATTGTCAAAAATTTACATAGCTAGTAAAAAAGGTTAAGCTTCGTACAGACGGTGGTAAGATCTTACAATGTTGTCAACAAAATTGACTAAAAATGTCTTGCAACTGAGTGAACATTGTACGCTATTTTCATTTGGCAGATGTGTTATATTAATGCATCTGACAATGGCACCATTGTCAGAAAAATTACAACATTCTGACCATCGTCTGTACGAAGCTTTAGTTTACATCAAAATTTAGTTTACCACCGAAAAAAAACACCATATGTTGACTTGACCCCACCTTCTAGTGAATTCGTCTTGATAGCAGCTTTAATGTTTAAATGTTTAAAAAAACATTAAGGGGTTGCAACTTACGATCCACCTAAATCGATGATTACTAGTAGTGCGAAGTTGTTCTGAGGAAATATGAACATCTTTTTTTATTTTCAGGAAATTTATATCAACGTTGATATAATCGCCTTAGTATAAACGCCTTAACTCGTATATTAATTTTTACAAAAATTTATTTGAATTTGAATTACATATAATTAATTTTAAAGTTTGCTTACTGTATTTTTAAATATTACATATGTACCTAATATTTATGACTAAAATAAATATAAAAATAAATTTATACGATATCATTTTCTTTACAATATGCATTTAAATATGAAATAAAAATGTTATGTTAATGAATATTAAACGTTAGAAATGGATTTTCAAATTTTTTTCAAAACGTATCTTTTTGGGAAAAAGTGTATCTTTTTGGAAACTAAAATGTATCTTTCTCAAAATTTCACTGGCAACACTGGTTAAGACAACATATCGCTCATTTGCTGCAAGACCGGCATAACTCAAAAAAATCAATTTCAAGATAAACGCGTCTAAAGTTTTTGATTTTCTCAAATCACTTGGAAAAAATGACGATACATTCTCTTCAAATGGGGAAAGTATAAAAGATATAAAAATGAATTTTATACACAATTGGGCTATTCACAAGGTGTGCTAACAAGACATATCATCATAATGTCCTAAAAAATATTTTACAATTGTTTAAAAAAATTATTGTTGTGTTTGAAACAAAATAAAAATTTTAATGCTGAGTTTTTTATTTCGGCGTAACTGTACATTAGAAATCTAAATTAGAAGCAGTCATATATATTTCTTGTAATTATTTTAAGACATATGACTTGACATTTTTATGACTACCTTGTGAATAGCCCAAATATAAAGAAAAACATAGAGAACAATTCTGCATCACTAACTCCAAAATTGTGTTTTTTGATTTATGTCGGTCTTGCAGCAAATTAGCGATATGTATATAAGTATGTACGCTATTAATAATGACCAGGGAAACCATAAATATGCAATTGCGTGTTTTCCTTGTGCGACCAATGAAGGCACAAACAATATATTTAACCGTTTTAGAGCCTTTTATGAATTTGGCATCGATCTGTTAGTGCATGTTTTTGCATATTTTACCGTTTGCAGCAGTTTTCTGCATAATTTAGTTAAACGAGCATTTTTGCAGCATTTTTAAGTTTATAGCGCATATTTTGCCTTTTTAAGGCATATTTTAATACATGTTCAATTTTTTAGATGCCTTCAAGAGCTTTCGCAGCAAATTCAGTAACTTTAATTTCGCCATCTACATTTAATTTTTACTCCCAAATTGAAAGGCAAAGCAGGTTGTCATTAAGGATAAAATTTATGCGATGTGTATAGTACATTGAACTGTAGACCAATCTTTTAGTATATCGATCGACTCAAAATCACTTTTTAAAGTGATTCAACGATGTCCATTCGTTTGTCTGGCTGGTTGTCTGTCCGTGTTAACCTTGTGCGCAGAGTATAATTTCCAATTTTGTAGATAATTTGATCAAATATGGACGAAGTCTGTGTAAATGGTAAGAATTGGTCTATAATTTCACATATTCCCCATAACAATTCTTTTCAAATAAGACTCTTTGTGTCCGTTAAACATCTAATTATGATGGTATTTAACCAAAATCATTTTAGATTTTTGTTTTTTGATGAAAATCGATAATTTTTGATCATTTGCATCATCTCTAAAAATCTCATATCTCTGGGAAGTACCGTTACGAAATAAGAGCAAAAGAAATTTCAAACGAAAACCTAGACTTAAAAAAAAATTCTCCTGTAAAATTTCATTTTTGTTGGTCACATCATTTTTTGCTATAATGGCTCGATATTTTTAACATTTTTCAGGGCATATTTTCCAGTTTTTACTGCATATTTAAAGCGCATAAAACGCGTTTTGGAGCATATTTCTGGTTTCCCTGATAATGGCAATAGGTCGTTTTTATCTATTTGATGACAATGGTATTTTTAACAAGTTTGGCTTTAATTCGACAACATTTTGTTAGAAATTTGACAACAGATGTTGACGAAATAATGACAACACTTCATGGTCATTTTAATACTATTTAATACTATGACGATTTTTTAACGTATTATTTTCCTCTGTGTAGTAATTAATTTTTTTTTTTTTTTAAATTCTTATCAATATTTTGTTGAAGTTATTTTTAATAAAACCGACTTTTGTAAACACACCCCACGAGTTAAGGCTATATAAATCAAAGTACAAAGTCTGAAATTCCACCGTTTCAGTAAATTCAAATATGCATTTTCAAATTTTATTTCAGGTCAAATTGAAATCTGAATTTCGAATGCAATTTTTGTATTGTTTTTCAGATATGCGCACTATTTATTTTAAATTTTGATTGAATCTTAAGAAAACATATAAATTATAATTGTATTTGTTATTGTTTTACCTCTTTGACGTACTTTAAGAATTGTTTTGTAAACAAAATTTTATTGATAATCCCAACTTTGTCGAAAACAACTTGTATCTTCTTGTCACGTTTAGCGTGTAAACAAGTGATGTCAATGTAATAAATCTTGTAAACAATGTCATGATGTACGTTAATTATAAAAAGATTTCTAAGAATGGAATTTTTTGGTTAAAGTTTTGAAGGTTATTAGTTGAAAATTTACAAGTCATTTAATAAAAAAAAAGCTTTAATTTAAATAAAAAATCAAAACTGCTTTAATTAGCTATAACTTAAAAGATTTACCGTATATAAAAGCCCCTCGGTGTTGTGAGCGTAAGCGTCTTGATGAGCTTTTACCTCTTGGCGTTGCACTCTCAGGGAATAAAGGTAAAAGGCCCAACCATAATATGCATAGCCTTGCTTAACCTACTGTCAAAAATTTACAAAAACTCTCAAATGTATTTAAAAAACAAAAACAAAATCAAAAAACATTTGATTCCGTACGGAATGTCCGATCAGTTTCGCACTTTGCTTAATCAAATGACAGTTTTATAAAACTTAGCAAAAAGTTTCCTCAAGTTCAATATGGTTTGCCTTATATGATTTAAATGTATTTGCACATTTGCTAAGCCCAACTTATGTAAGCGCATTATATTTGGGCCTAAAGCTTTCCTGGGGTCCGAACTTTTAAGACCAAGTTTGATCAAATCTGTATTTGGTACAAAGAGAAAAAGTAACCCATAGAACTTTGCAGGTCCTAAATTCATAGTTGGTGCAGCCTCTTTCGCGATAACTAGTTGGCTTTAAGCTAAGCTGCGGGGTGGAAGATTTTACAAAACCCGGTTATACATATATAATTTTATTTATATATATAAATACCCGTCGTCTTTATAAGGAGCATGGGACTTTTACAAATGTCCCTGTAAAGGGATTGATTTTACCCGTTATATACCAAGAAAGAAATTTGGAGTGCTGGGGAATGTTTATGCGCTCTGTTTAAGGGAATATGCTTTGCGCTAGAGGTTAGATAGTTCTAGCTCCTAAGCAAGGTAAAGAGCATGGTCTAAGCAGAAATTTACAAAAACGAATAGATTTTTTTTTACCTGGTCTTAAAAGCCGAAAAGTCTTAAACAAATTTGTACAAAAATTTTCTTTCCGCAATCTTGATTATTTGAAACAGTTACATAATTTAGAATTTTAAATATTAATATTAAAAACACATCTGGCAAATCTATAAAATTTTGTTTAATTATAGTGAGTTTGTGACTCTCAGATTAAACAAGGGTTAATATTTAGTACTCAAAAACTGGCTCTAGTGGCTAAGTAAAGAACATTTTTGACAAAAAATGTGGATATTTCTCTAAGTGTCAAGAACATGCGGCAGAACATAAATAAAATTTTAACCATAATGAGCAAACAATAACTTTTTCTTAAATAAATACCACAAAAATAAATAACAACTACTACTATATGCGTGCATCAACAAGCCCCAACAATTATTCCACAAACTACAAAAATAATATCAAGATCATACGCACTCAATAGAAAAAAAAAACTGAAATAAACAAGTTAATGACCAGTATTAAGCCGGCAAAATTCTTAAAATTTATTGTTTGAAAAAGAAAAAAACAAACAATAACATGAAAAACTGATCAGCTAGTACCCACTTACACGAATCCCCAATGAAACTCATTTCAGCAGAACAAGTGAGAAGCACAAATTCGTAGAGATCAGGGATGGAAAATGGCCTTTTTTAATTTTGTATCAACTTTTAGCACAAAACGTACTTTTAAGACCATTAAGGTACTATTTTTTGTTTGGTTTTTTTTAACATCATACATTTTTTTCATAGTGTATTTATTGTAGGATCTAGAAAGGGTACGTTATTTGTTTAATGGTCTGAACGAAAACAGCTGTGTTTTATTTGTAAACAGTTACTAACGTTTATAAATATAATTTATAAAATCACACAATTTAGAGATTTTATTTAAACAACAATATGTATAGTGTTCTTTTCCGCATTTAATATTTTTGTTAAAATTTGTTTTTTTTTTTTTTTTTTTTGCTTTTGCTCATCCTTGTTATACCCGCCACCAATAGTGGTGAATGTTTTTAAATCCGTTTGGAACTTTTAAGTCGATTGAGCTCATTAAGATTGAAATCCAGTAAAATTGACTTAGCGGGATAAGAGTCATGAGTCTAAAAAACTAATTTTTTTGTTACAAAAACTAGCAAAAGTGGTGGCGAAATACAGGGACTGATATAAGATTTTGCACATATTAATTTTATATAGCTAGAAATCATATTTCTAAGATTCGTGAACATCGGTCTATAATCTACCATATGCCTACACTTTTAAAAAAGCTTAGTACGTCTAAAACTGTAACGAATATGAACTTAATGTCAAGAAAGTTTTAAGCAAAATTTTTAAATATATAATAATTTTTAAATCCAAATTTTTAATATTTTTAATTAGGCTTAGTTCATTAAAGGAATTGAAGAAAGGAATTTTACAACATGAAAATTAATTAAAGTTGTTATTGATAATCTTTAATTTTTGACCGTGGCCGGGATTCGAACCGCGGCCGGCAGGTTACCATGACATGTTTCGATCGCAACCACTCGATCTCCTCAGATGGATTTGCCGTTTTACACTCGCAGCCATCGACGACTGCTGACGTCAATAGTCAAACATCAATCCTTAAACCAAATTGTATTTTAAACTTTGGTAGATCGAAGTTTGCTTTTTTTTAATGATTATCCATTTTAATTGAAAAAACGAAAAAACAGAAGTAAGGAAAAACATGTAATTTCCTTACTTCTGTTTTTTCATACTTCGAATCCCGGCCACGGTCAAAAATGAAAGATTATCAATAAAAACTTTAATTAATTTTCATGTTGTAAAATTCCTTTCTTCAATTCCTTTAATGAACTAAGCCTAATTAAAAATATTAAAAATTTGGATTAAAAATTATTATATATTTAAAAATTTTGCTTAAAACTTTCTTGACATTAAGTTCATATTCGTTACAGTTTTAGACGTACTAAGCTTTTTTAAAAGTGTAGGCATATGGTAGATTATAGACCGATGTTCACGAATCTTAGAAATATGATTTCTAGCTATATAAAATTAATATGTGCAAAATCTTATATCAGTCCCTGTATTTCGCCACCACTTTTGCTAGTTCATTTTGCATTCACGTGCTCTCTACCACAAATATGAGCTAGTACGTGAACATAATTGAACTCTTTCTGCCGACTTTATTACTAATGTTCGGAAATAAGCATGCGTATGAAAACGTGCAGTCTAAAGATCACCTGTATGGCGGCGTTCCTTAGACAAATATTTCTATAGATTAAAGATTTTAAAGAATCTAGGTAGTCAGTAACAAGGTTTACAATATATGGGAGTTGGAAGATTCTTAAAGGAAGAATAGCAACTACGGATAAAAAAAAGTATCAACAAAGTCTAAATTGTAAAAAAAAACAATCGCACCATGTTTTCCATCCCTGGTAGAAATATTTACAAGTGCAATTTTCTCTCTCCTTAACGAGCAAGTGATACATTAAAAAGTGCTGCCATGTAAAGCGGAAAATAAACGGATTAAGGAATTGAATTTGAGACTTTGCAGTTTAAAAAAATATGTTCATAGGATATTTATATGTGATAAATTTTTTTTAAATTAAAGCTCAAGAATTGCTGAATTAAATTTTTTCCATAGAATTAAAATAGTCATAAAACATTACCAATTTGAATTTAAGTGTTATTATGATTTCCCAGAATTGATTTTTTTTATACAAACCAGTATAAATTTCTTTTCATCTAAAATATCATTACCATTTTTTAGTTTTGATAGTGGATTATAAAAGTATGTAAAGCTTCTTGGGACACTTTAAATAAAATTAAAAAAGGAAAACTGTAATGACAGCCCTTAGCCTGAAGATAAACATAGTGACCATAGTGAACAAATATTTTCATTTAAGAAAAAGTCACCAAAAATAAGTTTACGGTTTCCTAAAATTTTTCTAAATTTACGTCCAATTCCACCAAGTTCAGTTATAACTAACTATAACTATAACTGACAGTTAACAATAGCTTATTTGGCACTTATAGGTAGTAATATTTACTTATAGCTGAACTTGTCGAAATTTGCCGTTAGACTAATTCCAGTAGTAATTTTATTTTATCAGACTTTCGGCCTGTTTTTTTAAAATGAAAACAAAATTTCGTGTGAGAAATTATATTGAAAACCAAGGCGAATTGACTAGAAGGTGAAGGCAACTCTACAACAACACTGCTTCTGTGGTCGAGTTGTCAAAAATATTGCTAGTAAAAAAATAGGTTTGTTTACATAAAAAACTAGTTTGTATACAAACTTTGACAAGTCGACCATCGAAAAAAACACCACATGTTGACTTGACCCCACCTTCTAATCAATTCGCCTTGATTAAAAACTAATTTTCATACTTTATTCTTGTTTTCAATATATTTCATTTCTCATACGAAATTTTGTTTAAATTTTCTAATAACAGGACGTTAAACATCGTTACGATTGGCGAACTTTAAATGATAAGAAAATACCAATGTAAAAAGGATCATCACAATCAGCGTTCTCAACTTTAAAATTTCAAAACGCACAGAGTTGAGAACGCTGCTGATCACAATCAATTTCCAAACAAGTATATAAAAATACAAACACCGCTAGAGATTTAAAAAAGAAAAAGAGTGAAAGAAAACACCAAGAGAGTAAATTTGAAATAGACTGAGAGCTCGATGCCCAATATATATAAAATCGAAAACTAGACAGTAAGTTAAGCTCAGTATAGCGGTGAATTTCAACAAAAGACAAGGTCTAAGGAAATAACAAATAAAATAATAAAAACATAATTCAACCTAAAAATATTTTATTTCATTAAAAACTAAAGTTAATAATTAAATTATTGACAAAAAATGATAAAAGATAATATTCAAAGGAATATGTAAAAAACACTTAAATTATAAATTTAACAACAAACAAAGCTATAATTACAAAAAAAAAAGAATTCAATAAGACTGGACTAGACTAAACAAAATAAAAAAGTCTATGTAATTAAGTGTGACTCAAATAAAATTTGGATTTTTGTTTTTATTTTAACAAATTTAAAACAACAATAAAATAAAGTTTAAACAAATAAATTTAATAATTTAAACAAAAACTCGTATCAGCATTCAACACAATGTATGTTTCAAATTCCACTGGTGGTCTGATGCTGCAGACCATGCTGTATTTAGCAAATCATACCAGCAGAGCTGCGGTAAATACACTAATTGATCTACCTCCTGCCCCAAAAAGTGGTAAGTTAAGACAAATAATGTGCTTGTTGAAAACAAAACACATACTTGTTTTGAAAACCGTTAACCAATTTCAAATACTTTTAGAAAAATCAGTTATTTGTTACATAGGCATATTAAAAAAATAAACTCTAGAAACTTTTGTTGAAACTCAAATTGTTGCGGCAAATGAGTTTATTTAGGTGTATGATTTAGTTGCTCAATATCTTTTACAAAAAATACTTCATGTCTTGATTAAAATTTTTATTCTTGCAATTACTTTTAATTTGTAGTTCAGATTTAAGTTAATTGCTTTGGTTTTTCTGTTTTCTAATACACCGAATCCTGTTTTTACACAGCCTTTTTACTGCACGATTTTTAAATAGTGCGTTTAACTTAAATAATACTATCCGGATAGACTTATTTATATTAAAAAAAAAAGATAAACTCACTGTTTATTGTTGTTGTTTTTGTTTAAGCTTAAATATTGTTAAGCCTACAGTACACGGAATGTTAAAAGCAACATACGCATGTGTTTCTGACGTAATTTTGTCGTCATCACGCAACACGTACTTGCTATTGTGGCTTCGTAGTGACGTCAAAATTACGTCAGAACCACATGCGCATGTGGATTTTTACATTTCGTGTACTGTAGGCTTTACAAGTAAAACTGCTTCTTATAATTCTTATTTGCTCAACAGTTTTATTTGTTTAATATCTTTAGTTTTTCTAAAATGTTTGGATGAAGTTTCCTGACGATCTGGCCTAAGCAACCAGTGAAACGCGCATAGGAATAGCTTATACCTTCAACAATAAATTTCAGTGTATTTTTATCAAGAATAACAATTGGGAATTGAGTACGACAAGCAAAGTCTTGTAAATTAAAAATATCCTTCTTCAATCTGCAAAATGTTTACTAAAATTTTAAGGCAGCGCAAACAGTTTGACAAATATTCAACATGTTGGTACAAAAAATAAAAATGTATGTTTTTAAAGGCCAAAAGAGCGTAAAGTTTGTAACCTCTGTCCCTTTAGTAAACTCAGAATGTCGAAAAGCACATGTTATATACAAGAAAAGCATTTATGCAAGAAAAGCATTTGTTGTGAACATAAAATTGAACTTTGTGTCTCACGCGTAAAATAAGGCTAATAACTTATTATTCATTTATTTTGTATTATTTGACTGATTATCTTTAAAGAAAAGTAAAAGTGAGTAAGAAAAAAAGTAATTTTTTGTGTGAACCCGGACTAATTTGAAAAACAAAAAAAAAAAAAAAACAGAGTTCAAATTCGTATAAAATTTTAGAGAGAAAAAGAATTTTTTTTCTAATAAAACCCTAAACTAAAAAAGATTTTTGTTCATGTTTTACTTTAAAAATCGTTCCGATAGAATTTATTTTTTTAAAAGTTCGTCGATTCGACGAAGAGTAACTTTAATGTCCTAAAATAAAGAGTAACCTTCCAGGGTTAAAAAGTTTGTCAAAAAATTAAACAAAATTTAATCGTTTATATCAAAAACCAGCCAAGCAAAAAAAAAAAAAATCCAAAATAGTAATTGGGAGATTACTGTATCTTAAAGGTCAATACACCGTTACTGTCCCCATGTGGTAGTGAAGCAAAGTCGCGAAATCAGAAAAATTTTAGTTTTGTAAAAGTAAATTTAAGGTTGCTTAGAAGTTTTAAAATGTTCACGTGTCTGCCAAGCCGTTTGTGTAGTTTATTTGGCCGTTTTAAAATCATAAAATTTAATATAATCAACTCTGTATAGAGAAAATAAGAAAATGTTTGCAGTGTGGACACTTCGTGGGTTGTTAACCGAATTTGATTTTATATGTAGATCAGGTGATATTTAAAATTGTTAGGATTTAAAACAAATAATAAAAAAATTTCATTTCAGTAATGAAATTTATACCATTAAATATAATTGATCCAAAAAATTTACAGTCTTCTCAACCAAAAGCACTATTCCTTTTTAGGAAAAAATTTCCATCATATAAAGGATTGCAAATTGTTCATAATTAATGGGGTCACCATGGACACTTACATTTCGAATAATGTTAAGTGTATTGGAATAGGGTATTCAAACTAAAAAATAACCTGTGAGAAAATATGTTTCCAATATAACAAAAAGGAATAAATTTTCAAAGTTATTTTTTGGAAATACAAAATTCATTACTATTACGATTTCCGTATGACGTGCTATATTACCAATTTTTTTCATATTTGATAAATGCACTGAAATTTATTGTTGAGGGAAAGCTAGCTTCTATGCGCATTTCACTGGTTGCTTAGGCGAGATCGTCAGGAAACCTTTTCCAAAGATTTTAGAAAAGCTAAAAATATTATACAAATAAAAGTCTTACTTGTATCTAAATCAAAGCTTTAACAAAACACCAACAATAAACAATGAGATTATCTGTTCTTACATTCCCCTACAATTGGTTGGCTTTTTTCCGACTCGAATTGTAGTTTCATATTATTCGATTGTAATTTGACCTAGAATACACATTCGAATAATATGGAAATTTATATAATAAATGTTACTAACCATAAGAAATGAATTCCCAGATTCTATTTGTTTAAAAGGAATAAATTTTATTTTATAATGCATTAGTTTAGAGAATATTGAGCCCTCTTTATATTTTTAAAACAGATTTGAGAAACAGACTGTCTTCTGAAACCATTACAGAAATTATATGTACTAAAGAAGAACCAAATGCAAAATTAGAACGCATTATTTAAAGTTGTTTTATTTTAGTTTATCTAAAATTTTTTTAAGGTTTTATTGTTTTTTTTTTTGCCAATTTAGTAATCGTTGCTATATGAAGCTTAATAGTACTCCTAATATTGATCTTCTTTAAATTAATTTATTTTATTAATTTTATTTTATTTTAAATGCTATATTTTGCTTTGTACCCGTTTTTACACAGTGTTACGTGGAACCGTGTTAAAGCAGGATTAGGTGTAGCTTATTTAGTAGATAGTGGGTTTTTATTTAATATTTGTAAGATAATCTGGCTTTGTTTTAATTTAATTTATAATTGGAAAAGCCTTTTGTATTATACACTGATAATAAATAATTCTTCTTTTTATGATTCTTTTTTTAAAGAATTGTATTATCAGGGCAAGTTTTAAACTGAAAAAGCAACAGAGAATAATGTATGCCAAAACTTTGTGAAAAAGTTTTTTTCAATTAAATTTAATTAATCATGTATAGCACAAATTTATATGTTATATAAAAAAAATATGTTCTGATTGAAATATTCGGTAGAAATATTCAATGTTATCAAGGATACCCAATTAGTGGTTAAAAATTAGAAATCTTTATTGTGTTTACAAATCGATTGCAAACTATTCTAGTGTATGTCAAAAATGCGTGTTTTTAAAATTCTATTGAAAAATGCAAAAAATATTTGTTTAAGCAAAAATATCGGGAGAACTTGCCCTGGTCATTATTATCTACTTCGGAAATAAATGAGTTTGGTTAAAAAGTGCATGTTCAGAGTTTCATTAACCATTAAGTATGTATCAGAATATGCTCAGCCCGCAATCAGATTTGTTCGTATCAAAACAAGTTTGTCATTCCGTGTGAAACAAAGTATACAACGTGTGAAACTTCTTTGATATTCATCTAAAAAAAAAACTAAATTGGTTATTTAAAGTTATCAAATTGGGTTTCCTACCATCCGTAAGCATTGCAAGACCAATAAAGTAAATGTCAACTCAACCAGAGAATACAATTTCATAAATTGAAGCTTATGTTGACAATATGAATCAACTCAGTAAAGCAACGCATGACGGAGTGTAACGAAAAATTATGCATGTATTGCTTGCCTTATACACTTCCAAAGGCAGCGAATACTTAACAAATGGTATGCATGGTTTTAATCAGTTTTTTGAAAATAAACAGTACGTTATTTAGCGTTCGGCTCACACACCCAAAAACGATATATATATTTTTTAGTGATTGTGTAGACGAACACAAACAACCCTTAATACCGATCGTAACTATTTTCAATAAAAAAAACGAACATTATATAGTGTTCTGTTCTTCATTAAAAAAACGAACAATTGTAGTGATAGACAAACATTATGTTTTTATGTTCTATTGTTTCTTTTTTTACATTGATAAAGAAATAAGCAAACAAAAAAATTTTAGCAACGACTGCACCACGAACAGCTTGTGTGTGTATATGTTTTGTTTTTGTACAATTATTTTGCTGGCTTTTTGTCTGTTTTTTTCGTATGCGTATTTTGTTTTTGTAAAAAATGATTGGTTTTTTTACCAAGCAAAAGGGACGAACAATAATGAGCCCAACCGAACACAATGAAGTTTGTGGTTTTAAAAAAAGTCGAACGGAGTTATATGTTCTCATATTTTGTTGAGTTTGTGTTCGAAAGATGACAAACAGGGAAACGTTATTTTTTTTAATGATTTTCTACACAAACATAAACGGTTTGGTAGATTTG
The DNA here is from genome assembly GCA_963931875.1 of Pollenia griseotomentosa. Lineage (NCBI taxonomy): Eukaryota > Metazoa > Arthropoda > Insecta > Diptera > Polleniidae > Pollenia > Pollenia griseotomentosa. The sequence continues at coordinate 16,204,871 of OZ007563.1, read as the reverse complement.
TGGAAAACACAAAGGAGCGATATTTAGTGTTTATTTTCGAACACTGGCTTTAATGTTGATTAAATAAATGTCTTTATGTACATGTTTTAAGCTGTATTGAACAAACATTTTACAACATTGTTTTGGTATTTGTTTGGGGAAAAAACTTAACTGAAATTACTTAATCAAAAATTTTCTTACGACAACTAAAAAAATATATTTTTTTTCTATAATTTAATTCTTTAATTCTTTACTTTTTTTAAATTTAACACCAAAATATAAAACCTTAAGCAAAACTGATTGCTTGCAAGCTATATACACAGATAGCAACGAATAATGAACGAATGGTATGAATGTTTTGTGCCTTCATGTGGTGTCATATTATTTCATTGCTTGATGTACAATGGCATCACCAAAAGAGATTGTGAAGAGGGCAATCAAAATAAAAAACGACCTTGGCCACTATGTTTTTTTCCATAAAGTACTAAAAAATATTTTCCTGTACAAGAAACAAAATTAAATTTTAATAAAAAAACAAAACTAGCGATTGTTAAAACTGTTAAAAAAGTTGAAAATTTTGAAGAAAATACAGTGTAACCTCGGTAAATGCAACTCCTCGATAATCGCAACACCCAAATTCTTAACATTGGTGACTCTGTTAATGCAACTTTTAAATAAACAAAACCCCCATATTAACGCAACTTTACAAACAAAGTTGGGTTTTTTCTCTTACGGTTTGTTTTTACTTTAGTTTTTTTTTATGACTGAATTCAAACTACTAACGCACGTGCACATGGTGTATTTACTTGCCAAAGTGTCTTCAAATTTACCACAATACAAAAATAGCCGGCATTTTGTGTTTTGACTTATTTTTACCAGCAGTAAAGTATGGTTTTAGGCCCAATACCTTAAAAAATTTTATGTCAGAATGTTGTCAAAAGCTTTAAAGTTTGTCTTCAACGGGCAGATGAGAAAAACAGCTATTCGGACCATTATGTTTCTCTTGAAGCTTGAGCTACGAGAAACTGCAGATCAAAAAAATATTTCATGTAAAAAACGCCATCGAAAATTTCACACGAAAATTTTCGTAAAAAACATAAATCTTAAGTTTGATTAAAACTGTCATTAAAAATGTACATGGATTAAAGGTCACTTTCACCAAAATCAGTTGTAATTAACTATAAGTTATAACTGTTAAATAACATACTGTTAACTGGAAGTTAAAGTAATAGTTAATTTTAACTGAACTTGGCCGTTAAACATGTATTTTTATTTAATTATGATTCTTTTCTTTGTTTATCGGTTTTTATTTATTTTAATCAAAATAAATACATTAATCTTACTCGGTTTGACATTAGCTCTTTAAACGAAAAAGAGGCATAGAAATTTCGACTCGGTTAAGGCAGCAGTCCTAATTTCAACTGGAAGCGTTGACCGAGGTTGTGTATAGTAAAAAACTGAAACAAATAAATGATATTGATAAAGTAAATGAAGTTAATTATTAAAAAGAGATACATATTGCTCATTTGCTGCAAGACTGGCATAACTCAAACAAATCCATTTCGAGATAAACGCATTTAAAGTTTTTGATTTGCTCTAACTACTTAGAAAAAAAGAAGACACATTCTCTTCAAACTGGGAAAGTATAAAAGATATAAAGATGAATTTAATACACAATATAAAGAAAAACAAAGCGAACAGTTCTGCATCTCTAACTCCAAAATTTCATTTTTTGAGTTATGCCGGTCTTGAAGCAAATGAGCGATATGTAATACAAATTTTTAAATGCATATTTCTTTATATGGGCATTTCCCCAGAATGGTCTACCAGGATGAAAAAATAAAATGTTAATAATCATCGTCTTTTATTGTTTATTGTTATAAAAAAGTCTATGTTTTTATAAAAGAATGGTTTCATAGCATATCTCAGCTGTTTTACTTGAGAAAATCGCGCTGGAAACTGGAAAATTTAATTTTTTCTTTTTAAGCTACTTCTAAAGACATTTTTATATACTTATTTTACATGCAAAAAATATATTATGTTTACAGTCTTTCTTAATAATCTCTGCATTACAATTAATTGTAAAGGGAGTATTAAGTTTTTTTGTTAAGGAAATTTCAAGATATTTATGGGAAAATGAATGTTGATAATAATAAAAAAACATATGGAAAAATCGTTCGTTCGCGACCAGTACGTTCGCGACCGGTACATAAGCCAATTAAACAAAAACCAAGAGAGATATTATATTTTGTAAATACTGGATGGATGCCTACATTAATACACTTTCAAAATAAATTAATCACTTTTGAATATTCTGTTCCAATACGCAGATTTTTACATTTTACTACTGTCAGCCAAAGTTGACTTCTATTTTGCATACGTTCGTGACCACATGTTTATAAATATCACTATGAAAACTTAAACTCGAAGAAATCCATCTTTTGCACTAAACATACATCTACCCAAATGCTATCGAATAGCAAAAAAAAAATTCTAGGAAAAGTTTTGTTTTCTATATTATTTGTACATCAAAAGCGTACGAACGTACGTTCGTGACCCCAGGAAATGCCCATATGTATGTATGCAGGTGCTGTTTTGTTCCGAAGACAAAATCTCGCTTAAATGCACTAGATTTTAAGAGACTTGCTAGATTTCGTTGTAGTGTAAACGGACTATAAGAAGTCTTCAACTTGGTAACAAAAATTTCAATTGTTTTTCAAATGGTAGAAATAAATTAATAAATCGATTGTAAATATTTAGATGCATTGAACCATAAAATCTTTAATGCAAAAAGCGAAAAAAACAAAATTAAAATTACAACCAGGTTATCAATAACAACAATAACGACGTACTTGAAAGAGTTCAAGCATGAGAGATTAATTTGAAGAAAACAATTACTATAACAAAAAAAAAAAAAACTATTAACTAAGAAATTGTTAAAATGATAAGCAAACGTAGTACAGTAGTTTTGACTTAACTGCCTTTTGTTTACGTGCACTTTTGACTTAACTGCACAAAATTGATAATTTTTGGAATTATTCTTTATAATTTTAAGTGCACTTTCTATACCTGCACATTTAAGATAAATGTACAACATTTTTGGTATTTTAAAACTATTTTCATACAAAAAATTCAAGTTAGCTGCACTTTGACTTAACTGCCCAAAATACATATTTTCTGGAATTATTCTTCAAAATCCTTGTTTACGTGCATTTTGTATACCTGCACATTTTTCATATTTTTGGGCAGCTTAAAAATATTTTCATACAAAACATCAAAGTTAGCTGCACACATGAAAAAAATATGGTGGCCACTTTTTCACACAAATATCCAATCGAAGCTGTTTATAAAAATATAAGTCGCAATTATTTTGTTTTTTTTTCATAAATTGTTATGTTCTTTGTGAATTCTCATTGTTTTTGTTTAAAATTCTTGCGTTTTCGATTCCCAGAACTACAGGGGTAGTTTTCCAATACAAAAAGTGCTATTTTAGTAAAAAAGAATTCAAATTTTTAGAAGTTTATTGTCATTTACCAAACTTTGGACAATGTTATTATAATTTAAAATTAAAAATTTTAAATACTTCAAAAACAGTACATTAAAAAACAAATTTACTCCGTTTTTAACGCGTCAAAAAAAGTGTACAGTTTTAAAATACTAAGAAAAGTGAAGTAGCTAATACTTTGTTTGATTTTTTTTGCTTTTAGGACGGTTTCTAGTCTCTTTGGCATCGATTACACCAGTTTTAAAGTTAGCTCAGTAGACAATTTTGTCTTCTCTTCCTGCAGAAAACTTCAGAGAATTTTTGCTGATTATGTTTTTTTTTTTTTAATTTGTCTGACCAAATGTTCCCAGATGTTTAGTTGAGTTGATATCGAGCGACTATTGGGATGATCCATCAGTTTTAGGAAGTATTACAAAAGCCAACCCAATCACGCTTCACTTTAGATACTGTAAACTTTCCGTTGAATTTCTTATTTCTACCTTTTATCGCGCTTTTTTTGTCCAATTTTCTTTTGCCAATTTTTGGAGCAACATATTTTTTACAGACGACAGCAAGCTTGAAGTCTAATCAAATTTGGCAAAGTAGAAATTTAACTTTTTATAACTAACATAACACTTTTTACATTGGAAAAGAAGCTGTACACTTTATTTTGACGCTCACTGTAGGTTTTTTGAAATAAAATTTCAATAAAATTTTAATGAAAATATAAATTTATGTATTAATAAAATAATTTCTTTATTCTACTTTTAAATCAAACACTACACAATTGTGTACCTGCACATCAAGGCAGGTAAATGCATTTAAGATAACTGCATTTTTGATTTACCTGCACAAAAAAATCGTGCAAAGGAGATTGTGCAGCTAAGTCAAAATTACTGTACACCTAAAGAAAAAACTTTGTGAAATTCGAATTTACTTTACAATTTTGTATATAATTTCAGATCCCTCGGAAGTAAAATGTTATGGAGTTTATGGTTGTTTTCCGTTAAATGGACCCTGGACGGCTAAGACTCGCCAAATTAATGTTCATCCTCAAAAGCCTTCAGAAATTGAACCACATTATACTTTGTATACAACTCGAGCAGTTGATCAACCCAAATATATAGACTTAAATGATCCTGAGGCCATGCAACATATGGGCATTAATCCTAAAGGCAAGATATTCTTTTTATCGCATGGCTACTTGGAGGCAGGCGATATTCCATGGGTAAATTAAAATAAGAGATAATTTGACGATAAATTATATATTAATTCTAAAATGTTTTGTTTTTTTTTATAGATGATTGAATTAGCTAAAACTATTCTTAGCCACGAACCCGAAGGTGAAGCGGCTGTTGTTCTTATTGATTGGGGCGGCGGTTCCAGTCCCCCTTATGTTCAAGCTGTAGCCAATATTCGTTTAGTGGGTTCAATGACAGCTCATGTTATACACATGGTTCACGAAGAATTGGGCCTAAAAGATTTAAGTAAACTTCATTTTATTGGTCACTCTTTGGGTTCCCATTTGGCCGGTTATGCTGGTTATTATTTGCAAAAAGATTTTGGCTTAAAGTTAGGCCGCATTACTGGCCTAGATCCTGCTGCTCCATTATTTGCCGAAACTGAAAGCATAGTACGTTTAGATAGATCTGATGCCGATTTTGTAGATGTTATACACACCGATGGAAATTTACTGGGCGGCTTGGGCTTATACCAAAGAATTGGTCATGTTGACTTTTATCCTAATGGAGGCATGGATATGCCTGGCTGTGATGCTAAATTACAAGACTATATGCGTAATCGCCAGAATTCCATTTTCGCCAATATGCAACAATTTTTGGGCTGTAATCATGTCCGGAGTTATCAATTCTTCACCGAAAGCATTAAAAGCAAATGCCAATTTATGGGCATAACTTGTGATTCCTATGAAAGTTTCCAAGAGGGCAAATGTGCTAAATGTGATGAAGAGGGTCAAGAATGTGTGCGCATGGGTTACCACAGTTTAGAGGACTTTCGTCTTTTATTAGGGAACAATCAGGCGGATTATAAAAATCCTCGCAAATACTATTTAATGACAGGAGATAGTGCTCCCTACTGTCGTAAGTATTCATATCGCTCTAAAATCTTCAGTGAAAGGCTTCTAACCATGTACTACCTTCTTTTATTTTTTATTTAAGGACATCATTATAAAGTTTCGGTGCGTGTTTCGGGTCACGATGAAAGTACTACCCATGGAGGAGAAATTGGCACTTTGTCGGTTCGTTTGCATGGAAAAAATCGTAGAAGAACTACTGATAAAATGAAATTTTCTTCCAAACCCATGTATTTTGAACCCGGTTTCGAATACAGTTCGATGGTGGCAGGCAAACCCATTAAAGATCCCGTTTATGCCAGCGTGTTTTGGGAATATCAAACGAGCCTTTTTAATCCTTTAACATGGCGACTTTTATCTTCACCTAGAATATTTATATCTCATGTGCACGTTGATTCGATGGAATCCCCTCATACTCATCTACACTTATGTCCCATCAGTGAAGATTCTGCTGTAATAGAGGGTAGTGAAAATATAATGCAAGAAAAATACTGCACGCATACATGGGATATTGGGAATACCAATTAACTGCACAAAGCTAAACAAAAATAAAGGGTGGGGAGATTAGCTAACACCACTTTAAACAAAGTGTAATAGATTACTTAAAACCAACGAAACTTAACGAAAATCTTAAACAGCAAAGTCATAAACCACTTTAAATTATTTAAATATCCCATCGTTAAGCTAAAAGAAGTTTTATTTTTAGCAAAACCAATTTTCCTTGAAACGGTTATAAACGGAAATAAACATACTGCATACATCAACCGTTTGGGAAATTTAGTTTGTAACTGTACCACACATCTTAATTTTCTTCAAGGGAATTTCTTTTGCTTGAAGCGTAATTTAGTTTATAAATTCACCAAATATTTAGTCAACCGCATTTTTTGCTGTGCTAATGGTTTAGGTCTGTGCTTAATACTAGGTTTAGTTTTGTAAGACTTTTAGCCAAGAAAATTATTTTTTTTTTAAATTAACTATTTTTATTTTCGATCTTTTTATTTTATTTATATTTCGTTATTTATAACTTGGCTATTAGGTATTGCGAAGAGAAGAAGAGTACTTATTTTTTTTTTTAGTTTATTATTAAGAACTCAAATCATTGTTATTTCCAATTGGCCTCAATTCATTGTGTAAATAGTTTATTTCATATAACTAAATCATTAGTTTTGAACAATTTACTATATATGTATTTAAATTTATATAACTTATAAATATTTATAATTATATTTTAGGAAAAAAATACAAAAAATATACGAAATTTATAATTTATAAATAAAATATTCTATTATTATATACAATTAAAAAAAAAACTGTTTTGAAATTTGTATTTAAAACTGGGACTGTTTTTGTAATTGTAATAAACACAAATTAATTAAAAGTACAGTCGAACTTCGATAATTCGAACTTCTCTAACTCGAATTTTCTCTTACTCGAACCAATTTGATTGGCAGTAGCTCTAAAACAATAAACTACATACAATTCTCCTTCCGTAACTCGAACTTCCATAACTCGAAATTCTCCATAACTCGAACCAATTACTCAAATTTGTATTCTATAACTCGAAGTTTTTTGCTTGTTTTGTTTATTTTGTTTATTTATTTCGCTTTCTTTTGCTTGTTTAGCAGGTTTGTATATTTTACTTTGCTCTTTTTTTCGGGGAAATCCCTTTTTGTACATTAGGTACGTGTGTCTTTTGGTTTGCCTAAATATGTTAAAATTATTTGTATGTGTTTATTTCATGGCAAGTAAACGTGTTTTATAATGTTTGTCGATGGAGGGAAATATAAGTTTATAAAAGAAGTCGAGGGTGAATTCAAGAAAAAGGAAGCAGACAATAAATATGGTGTCCCAGCTAGTACGGTCTCATAGATTTTTAAAAATAAAGAATTAATTATCAACTCGTTTGAGTCAGTATCTCATCTCTTTAGTAAAATGATTAAGACCCAAATATACAAAATTATCGACATAGCAGTCCTCAATTGGTTTACAGCAGCTAGAAGTCAAACCATGCCGATATTTTACTTCATTGTAACTTGTTTATTACAAATACATACCTACATGCTTAGGTATGAAGCTTTCAAATAGTGCCTGTTTTAAACAAAAAATACAAAATGTACACAAGTTTGCAATTTATTCTCTTTTCAACAAGAAAATTCTGTAACTCGAAGTCTCCATAAGTAGCAGTTTTTTTTTGGGATAATGGTGATTCGAGTTATGGAAGTTTGACTGTAGTTACGGAAGGCTCAGACAGCGTTACCGTTTAATATTTTCAAAAAGTACCAAAAAAGTGGCACCAAAATGGGAATTTAAGAAAAAAAGATGGCACTTATTTTAAAATCAGAATTAGTACACAAAATTGCGTTTTTCTGTTCAATTTATTAAAAATTTCAAACAACATTTTGTAAATGGTAAAAAAGATTCCAGAAAACATATATTTAAGGCGAGAGTGAGAACTTTTTTAAGTAACTTTATTACACTTTAGCGTGCTGAATACAAATCTGTTCCCAAATTGATTCGATAACATCTAGTTTTGTATGGGCTAGATCAATATTTCGACCGAAATAAGTCGGTTATGCTAATTTATTTTGTTATAACTTGAGATTTTTCCAATTTTATCAAACTAATTACAGATGATAATTAATAAAATTGACTTTGAGTTATCCAAATACATACTTGTACATTTATTTTTTATTTTCAACTGTTTCGGAATAATTCAAAAAATTAGTGGCGATAAATTTTTTTAAAATTAGTACTATTTTTGTTTTCAAAAATTCATACAGACACAAGTAAGAAATTATGGTCGGTCAAGACCGACTATAGCAAAAATGGTTTTTTGCGCCTGTACCCTATTCGGTACCCATCCATGGGTAATCATGGACCCGCTGAACAAAATTGTGTTATGAGGTTAAGATTTATGTAAATGTTATATGTGCCGAATATTATTTAGATCGGGGTTGCCATTGAAAATTTCGAAAAAGTGTCATAAAAAGGATATTTAAGAAAAAAAGGTAAAAAGGTATTTTATTTTAAAGTAAAATAGGGTCAACTTTATTAGTATAAAAACGTCCATTACGTCTTATAGTGGTCCGGACAAAACGACGATACGTTTCGTGGAGTGTGGACTGTATATAGGGGTCGATTTGGGCTACAGCTCCAGAATACCAGCCAAGGATCCAAACACCTTGGTATATTTCCCGAGAAGACGCCGATTGCGTTTCTGGGCTTGTGGAGTGTATAGCGTAGATTCGGGTAATTAGCGCAAAAATATCCACCAATTATCCAAACAACTTGGTGATATTATAAAGGCTGAAAAAAAGAACTAGAAAAAGGCTCAACTATTTAAACGAAAGAAAAGCACTTCTAACCTTATAAAAACACTTTCCTTGTTTTTCAAAACGTTATAAAATTTCCATTTATTTTTATTAACAAAATATTAAATTTGCACAATAGTTTATTAAGCTACCAAAAAGATTTGAATTTACTAATTAAATTGAAAAAACCGAGTACAAAAATAAACAGCCGTCCAATATGGCTTTCAAAAAACGATTCGACCATTTCCAACACCAACCCATCTTATCGGTACACTGAGTTCTTTTTCTAGGAAGCGTACATAATTTTGTGCATTTACTGGTAAGTCCTTGAAGTCACGAATATTTTCTGTGCTTGTTTGCCAGCCAGGTAATGTAGCATATTCAACTTCAATGTTACCCAAATCGGCGATAGTACCAGGGAAATAATCCAGGTTTTCTCCTTTAGCACGCTTGTAAGAAACAGCAACTTTGATTTCTTTTAGAGTATCTAAAATATCAAGTTTTGTAAGGCAGATGTAGGTGTAGCCATTAACTAGTGAGGTATATTTTAATAAAGGAATATCCAACCAACCGCAACGACGTTTTCGTTTGGTAGTAACACCCACCTCAAATACACGAGTTTGCAATAGTTCCACAAATTCATTCAATTGTTCGGTAGGGAAAGGTCATCTACACGGGTTGTATATGCTTTAACAACGGCAATTACTTCACCAATTGTTTGTGCCGTTACTGCTTGTAACATAAGGATACGTGCCAAAATAAATATCCAACATTGCAGCATTAGCACCTTCAACTAATATAGTTTTGCTCTGACGTAATGCTGTGTGTAAAAAGCATATTGAGTCCTTGACATAGGGACGAAACTTGTCGGCATATTCTTTGTAGCGTAACAGCTCAGCATCTACATTGACTTTAACCGAGGGAAACAAACGCAAATTCGTAGCAACAATCGATTTGAATTTTTCACTGAATAGATTAAAATCACCTAACAGCTCACCTACACGAATACCATTGCGAGTAGCTTTGCTAGAGTAAGCTGGACCTATACCCTTCTTGGCGGTTCCCAACGATTTGTCACCCTTTTCGGCTTCTTGCATACCATCGACAGCTTGATGGAAATCAAATACCAAGTGAGCACGATCGGAAATAATTAAACGATGTTCCAATTGTTTCATTTTTAGGTAATTCATCAAACAACGATGGTATATGGATTACAACACCACTACCAAAAAACAGACATGCATTTTTCATTAATAATGCCACTAGGTAAAAGATGAAAATCAAATTCCGTACCATTAGCCACCACAGTGTGACCGGCATTATTGCCACCCTGACATCTGCAAACAATGTCCACTTCAGAGGCCAACATATCGACCACTTTGCCTTTACCCTCATCGCCCATTGGGCACCCAAGACAACATCGACTTTTGCTTTGTACATTTTCAAACGGCCCTGATGCAGTTGTTCGTAGTGATTACCATTGACAACACTGTTTACAGCAGCTGTTTCCATTCTAAGTATTTTTATTATATTGCAACGTAGTCTTATTCCACTTGTTGAAGTTACAAATTGTATTTTGTTTAATCTTTTATGTTCACAATTTTTTTGGTTAGTTTTGTACGCTTTCATCCACTTCATGTAATTAAAGTTAATTCCGTTATGTTCTTAAAAAACAAAATGCGCGTTGTTAGAGAATCATTTGTTTTTAATTTCGTTTGCCGACCACCAAACAAAAAAACCGTCTCCACTCGTCACAAGTAAAAATACATTAGACTAAAATAAAAGTAATTATACATCCTTGATTTATAAATCAATGTTAAAACTAAGAAACAGTTTACAGGTAAATTCCAATATAAGTCATATTATCAAAAAAAAAAAGAAGTAACTTTTACAAAAACCTTTGATAATGTTCATCACTTTTTAGAAAAACTTATTCTTTATGTTGTTATTAATTCTTTACAAAGCAAATTCCATTTCCATTTTAAGTTTGTTTGTAAATAGTATCCGTGGACACTATGACACTGGACGTTATGACATGCTATTAATTTTTATATGAAAGTTAATAAAACACATGTGAACTTTCGTAAGGATTCCTTGTACTTATTCTTAAGACGGTTAAAAAAATGTCATCAATTTTTTTAAAATGATACAAAGGGATAAATTAAAAAAAGGGCTACAAAAAGTATCATTGGCATAAAACGTTCGTAAGTGATACTTTAGTATCATAACGGCAACGCTGCTTTAGATATCTTCATCTATTTGAGATATTAGGGTTGGGGTTTATATGGAACCTATGGTTATTAGTGTTTTTTTTTTTTTTTGATTTTCATGGGTGCTCAAGCATAATTTAAGAGCTTATAGGGTAAAGTATTTTAGAGATTTTTCGGAAGAGGTTTAGAGGTCGCTCAAGTCGATATTTTGGCAAAAATCTGGCGTTCCGGCCTTTTGTTAAGTATTCTTCATAACTTTGTCAAAAACCACGATTTTCTGCAATTTTAAGAAAATAATATAAAAGAAAAATGTCCAAGCTTTATTTTGGTGTACAAAGACTATACGTTTTTGCTATGCATTTGCTCATCTATGTACCCTATATTACAATTTTTCGTAATTTTTCCAAAAATTTTGTAAATAACGCTTTAAAACTTTTAAAATTTCTTTGGAAATGAAACAAACCAATAATGCAGTTTGACTGTTTTTCGTACTAAACTGTGTCTGTTAAGCTAGATTTACACGATTGAAATTTTCTTCAAAATTGCTCTTCAAAATGCTTCAAACTCGTGTAAACAGCAAAATTTTGAAGAAATTTGCTCTTCAAAATGCTTCAAATTCGTATAAACAGCAAAATTTCTTCAAAATTTGGCTGTTTACACGAGTTTGAAGCATTTTGAAGAGCAATTTTGAAGAAAATTTCAATCGTGTAAATCTAGCTTTACTTTTTTTTGGCGAGTACTAGCTGTCACGTAAGGAAATTACTCCCCAATTTACAGAAAATGTGTGTCTGTAGCATTGTGAGAAAAGTTCCCGCTTTGAACTGTCAACTAAACTCACGAATAAAATGGGACGGGACAAAAATTTTAGCACTTAAAAACAATTAAAAATGCAAAATACAATGAACAATAATAATAATAATAAAAAAATAAAATAAAATTTTGGCAAAATACAAAGAACAATAATAATAATATTTTGTTCATGGCACATTTTTTTATTGTTTAATTAGTTTGCTTTTTACCAGGGTTTAAAAAACTGCAGTCGAAACTAAAAACTGTCGAACAAAAAACGAAAATTTGTGTACAACTTTTCGCTTTTTGAGTTGGATTGACAGCGACTGTTTACATCTAACGAATTGGAAGTAAGAGCAACAGTTTCTTTTTGCCAATGACACATAAAGAAGTGAAAGACATGGCAGTTTTTCTACTTTAACTGCAGTTTTTTAAACGCTGGTTCTTTTAATTTTTCTAATCTTTAAGAATCATCTTCTAAAATTACTGTATCAATTGAAGTGCTTAAAAGTTTCCTATTTTTCTTAAAACCTATTAAATTATAAACATTTTTGTGGGCTTTAGGACCAGGGCTAATGTTTTGAAGTTTCATATGAAAAAGAGCCGATTGTTCAAGTTGAACCTGTTTCCTAATAATACTACTTAATAATTGTATTTGGTTAGATAACAAGAAATAAGCTGGCAGAGTACGGACAGTACTCGAATTAAACTCGATCGCGAGCGAATTCAATTCGAGCGAGTTTTATTTTCCATATTAGAAAGAATTATTATTTTCTGCTCGCGAGTAATAAAAATAAAACTCGCGAAAATAATTCAAACTTTAAGAGTCAAAAATAAAACTCAACTCGCGATTCGAGCCGAAAAGAATTTTTCGCGAGTTTTATTTTGTGTGTAAATTTTTTAAGCTAAAATTATGTTTGTCTTGTTTATTTGTTTGTAAATGTGAATAAATGTGCATATGTATGAATGTTTCATCGAAGACACACAACAACATTAGCACATGGATCAATAGTAAAAAGTTATACATACATTGATACGGCACGGCAAATATTACATTGTGGCAATCATAACTAATCATGAAGTAGAAATAGCAAATAGAAAGGATTAATTTGAAAGAGTCCAATCATGTAATACGTTTTGAAAATATAAAAATACTATGGAAATACTATAAGAATACTATGCAGTTTTAAGTTTTAAATTTGGAAAATCATATTTATTACCATTGTATTGCAAATTAATGTTTGTTGCTATCAGTGTTGCCAGGGCTGGAAAAAAACATAAACTAAATCCGTATTTTTTAAAGCCCTTATCACACAAAAAAGGCAAACTTTTTTTTAAAAAAATTCAATTTTTTCTTTATTATTTAATTAGTATTTTATTTTATATTTTATTTAGTGCATACATTTTTCTTTAACTGACAGCTTTTAGATAACGAGCGCAAAACTAACTCGTTTAACTTACATTCAAAACAAAACAAAATTAGTTTTTATTTTAATTGAAATAAAAGCAATATTTGTTTTTATTTTCAGTCAAACGAGTAAGTTTTGCGCAAAAATTTTAAAACGAGCGAATTGACTCGAATTGTGCTCGCGAGTAGAATTTTTTCCTATCCAGATTAAATCTGGATCATACCGATTTCAAGTTCTATGATAAATTAGCTTTTAATTTTTTTGCCAAAGAAATTTTACTTTTAATAACTTTTTAAATTATTACTGCCGCATTCATAAAAAAATTAAAATTGATTTGAATCGCATTTTAAGAAAATTATTTAATTTTTTATGAATACGGCAGTTTGACTAAATATTAGGGTTTTTTCCCGGGATTTCCCGTCCCGAGAATTCCCGGGGATTTCAATTATTTTATTTCCCGTTTTCCCGGGATTTTTCTTGCGGGATCCCGGGAAATAAAAAATTCCTCATAATTACGGAAAATGGCTATTTATACTTTGAAATTTAGTTTTCTATTGTCTTAAAATTAGCATCTGTGGATGGGTTGTGGATTAGATCAATTACAAGAAGTGAGTACATGTATTTAAATCAATGTCTCCTGATGCAATAAATCTGCTAAAAGCAGAATGGGCAGTGCAACAGTTGATAATTATTACATTTAGTGAAGTGAAGAGTTAATAAAGTAGATTAATTCAAAATAAGATGCAGGCAGTAAAGTTTCATTGTCCATGAACAAGTCTTAAAAATAGGAGATACCTAAACATATCGCTCCTTTATTGCAACATGTTCATATCTACAAAAACAAACGATCTTGGCAAAATTTAAATTAAAGTTTTCAAAATGTACCGATTTAAAGATATATTTTGCTATAACTTCGGTTCAGTTGGCGATATAATACGAGAAGGCATGAAGGAAAACTTTGCTAAAGTTACTTAAAATTTTGAGATATGACTATGATGCAATGAAGGAGCGATATGTTTATTAGGTGATAAACAAAAATTTTCAATTTCAATTTGTGTTGGTTTATATACCCGTGAAGTACGGGGGAAACTGAAATAAAATAACATTTTGGAAACTCGTGGAAGATACTACAACATACAACTTCAAAAACACATTGCCCTAAAGATTACAAATTGACCTATTGAAATGAAAAGGTTTGTAAGAAGCAGTCCGCTATTTTTGCATCAACCTTGACATACATTTGACTGATATAGACGTTGTTTATAAAAAGAAAAAATTGCTTCTGATTGTGAAGCCGAAGCATGCTACAACGGTTCACTTTTTACTATTTGTCCAACCTCGGTAAAAAATGAACGAAATTTTTTGGAAACATGATAATTAGTAAATTTAAACAGGAATATACTTTTTGACGACATACTAAGCGCTTTAAGTGTGTCAGAAAGTTATTTCCTAAGGCGTTAAAAAAATGTTTTAAGTTTCTTTAAAATATTTTATCTATTTTATTAATTAACTTTTTGATCCCATATCTTGAGTACCTTAATTTTATTTTGTTTTATGAATTAAATTGTTGTTTATGTTATCTTTTTATCTTGTATCCAGAGCATAATCATGCTGAATAAAAGCATAATAATAGGGAATAAAGGCGTGAGGTGATAATAATTCAAGTTCCTATTTTAATATTCTATTATTTTTTTAGTATTGAACCATTTCTTTTACTTTCTTTGTAAACAAGTTCCCTACCGTTATTTTATAAAAGTTTTTTTCATTAATTAATAACAAAATTTACTTTGTATTATTTATATGGAGCGGGATCCCGGGATCTCGGGAAATTTAAAAAAAATTCCCGCTTTCCCGAGAATCGAAAAAGTCCGGGAAAAGAAAACTCTACTAAATATGTTTTTGTTTCGACCTTTTAAATTTTAAACAAATTAAGTAAAAAGCCGGAGCTCGAGGTATGTGGTATAATATTTTATTTTATTTATTTATTTTTCAATATTTCGCCTACCATCGGTAAGCATCATCAGGAAAGTCTATACACAAAACAGAAATAATACAAATAACGGGTCCGCCATCTAACGTTTTTTTTTCAACTAGTGCTTATTTCGTGAATGGTAACACTTAGCTCATGTCTGATATGATAGATAATAAGTGTTATCCTTCCGCTGAACGAATATGGTTGTGGATACGCTTGAACAACGCTGGGAAATATTGCGACATTACTTTTAAAATCATGGTAATGTTGCAGAATGTGTGCGAAAATTGCGTACGGATTTTGGAAGAAGAGAAGCACCGTCAGCTCCGTATGTTCGTTATCTTGTGAAAAAAGTTAAAGAAACTGGCATCCTCATCGATAAACCAAAGCGTGAAAAGCCAAAAACAGTGCGTACACTCGACAATATTGCTGCTGTGGCAGAAAGTGTGCGTAAAGCGCCATCAACATCAATTCACCGTCATTATCAACAATTGAACATTTCGGAGACATCATTGAGACGAATTTTGCATAAAGACCTTGGTATGACGCCATACAAAGTCCAATTGGTTCAGGAGTTGAAGCCAACTGACCATCCAATGCGTTTTCGCTTCGCTAAGTGGGCCTGCGATCGACTTACTGAAGATGCTGATTTTGCCAAAAAAAATCATCTTTTTAAATGAAGCTCATTTTGATCTTGGCGGGTATGTAAACAAGCAAAATTGTCGCATTTGGGGCACAGAAAACCCGCACGCATACATTGAAAAGCCGATGCACCCAAAGTCACTGTTTGGTGCGGATTTTGGTCCAGAGGCATAGTTGGGCCATTTTTCTTCGAAAATGAACAAGGAGTGGCCGTTACAGTCAATGGCGATCGTTATCGGGCCATGTCGAACGAATTTTTGTTCACAAAAATTGAAGAGGAGGATATTGGCAACATTTGGTTTCAACAGGGCGGCGCTACGTGCCACACAGCCGAAGCTACACTCGATGTTTTGCGCCCTGTTTTTGAAGATCGCATTGTCAGCCGCAGAGCTGATGTCGTTTGGCCACCTCGGAGCTGCGATTTGACACCGTTGGACTATTATTTGTGGGGTGCCGTCAAAGATAAGTGTTACGCCGACAAGCCAGAGACAATTGACGCTTTAAAGGACAATATTCGTGAAGCCATTGGTGAAATAGAGCTGCACACAATCGATAATGTGCTTAAAAATTGGACCGATCGTGTAGGCTACTGCATGGCCAGCCGAGGCAGCCATTTGAATGAAATTATTTTCCATTACTAACCGGAAGGATTGTACTTTCAAATAAAAAAAGAAATTTGAGAAAATATTCAGTTGCTTTTTTTTATAGCATTCTCAAAAAAAAAGTTATTTGGCGGACCCTTTACATTTTTTTTCAAAATTACAAAGCGGATTTAAAATACCTTCAAAATTTCGAAGTTTCATATGACATTATAAAGGGGAATGGTCAGAAAAAGAAGGCAAACTTGTCATTTTTATTAAGTCATTGATGCAGTTAGTACTTAAAAGAAAATGATCAAGAAATGAGGAGCCGTTGGGATACGAAGGAGTTTAATCACAAATACGAATAAAAAGAGTTGGATTACATTCCAAAAAGTTAGAAAATATATTTCCATTAAAACTGCATATAAAATTAGCCCAAAAGGTATGGCTAGAATTAAAGTCACCTCCAATAAAAATCCCATCGACATTTTGTGGGAAATTAGCTAAACGTGATAAACCATTGTTAAAATTTACGGAACTACAATTACATGGAATGTAAATAGAACCAAATAAAAACTTCTTAATTTAATTATCAATTTTCAATTTAATAAAACTAACTTAAAACTTTTGCAACGCTTTGGGAACTACTTCTATATATATTAAATTCTCGTGTCACGGTGTTTGTAATTGAACTCCTCCGAAACGGCTTGGCCGATTTTTATAAAAGTTTGTATGTAGTTAGTAAGATTTAAAATGGTCTTAATATTACAAAATAAACTAATTATACTACTAGACATAGCAAAAAACAGTTTTTTGTAAGATGTGGTATTTTAATCAAAATAAATATTGATATTAAGCGAAATGATTTTTTAATTTGGTTGTTGGTCCCGTTTTTTTTTTGTCAAATATTTGATAAGTCTGACCGTAGCTTTACAAAATCTTCTTTTAAGAAGTTCATCTTGTACAAGAAACCCCTTATATAAGACAGAATTTCTGAAATTCTTTTTAATATGTTATTCTTTTAGAACTATGTGCAAAAACTTTAAATATTACCACAAAGAACCTTGATATTTTTTGCACTGCTAAGTAAGATTACCTGTCTGTTCATATATTTCTGAACGAAGACTTTGTTCGCCTAACTTACATTTAAGACGAAAACAAGTTATACCAAAAGTTACAGTCAAGGCGTGGTTGTTGATAAAAAGTTTTTTATGAAAAGAACATTTTAAACGGCATCTGACTTGGTAAGCTCGAATAAAATGACAAAACTATCCCTTATAAAACTAACACCGTCAAAGTAACTTGCTACTAACGTTATACATTTCAATGCCACATCCATAGTTTCATCAACAATCAAAAAAAATGTTTGTGTTTGGTAAAAAAGCTATAATATATTTGCAATTGTCTGCTTTCCGTCCAATGTCCTTTGTTTTTAAAAATAAGTAAATGTTACACATTTTCTAAAACCGATCAAAATTAGGTTTGGCCGACCATCCGACCAAGCCAAAAATATCCGACCAAATTTGGTCAGAAAAGACCATGTTCGGCAACCCTGATACACATATACATTCATACATATATCTATTAATATAAAATTCTCGTGTCACGGTGTTTGTTAATGAACTCCTCCGAAACGGCTTAACCGCTTTTTATGAAATTTTTTATGTGTATTTATTAGCTATGAGAATACGTTGTAAGTTATATTTCATATGGCTAGAGGGCGTAAAATAGGGCAAGAGGGTTAAAAGCTCCCTCTCCCTTTATCTTATTAACTAATCAATTAATTTTCTTAAAATTTGGCACGCAGACACTGTAATATCTGAAAGGAAATAGGGCGAGAAATGGGGCAAGAGGGGTTAAAGCACCCCCTCCCTATATCTTCTTAACTACTCAAGCGGTTTTTTAAAATTTGGCATACAGATACTGCAACATCTGAAAGAAACAAGTTATACCGCAAAAAACGTTTGCCAGGTCAGCTAATTTTTTTATAAAACTATAATCCTCATAAAAAACTTCATGTCTTAAAATAAGATGTGTTTCCTGAATGAACGCTATATATATCCAAAAACTAATATCTTTTGACGTAGTATCTTTATTCCCAAGTATTCCGGTAGACTATGCAAAAGAAATTATTAATAATAAATGGGATGACATAACACCACACACAAATATGACTAAGGATTTATTAATGTATAAAAATTCTAAAATTCTGTGTAAAGGAAAACCGTTATTTTAAATATAAAGACAATATTTATACACAATGTAGCGGACTACCGATGGGATCACCCGCCTCTCCAGTTCTGGCCGACATCGTAATGGAGGAATTGTTAAGAAAAAGCGCCAAAAAACTAAATAGAAAACCGCGATTATTAACAAAGTACGTGGACGACCTGTTTGCGATAGTAAGGGAAAAAGGACGTTGTAGAAACACTTGACCAATTAAATAAATTTCACCACCGAATTAAATTCACAATCGAGGAAGAGAAGCACGGGCATTTGCCGTATTTGGATACTTTGGTTATCAGGAGAGGAAATCAGATAATAGTTGAATGGTATCAAAAACCAACTTCGTCTGGAAGAATGATAAATTATTTTTCATGCCATCCAAAGAGTTTAGTAATGAATACTGCAAGTAATTTTATTAAGAGAGTGTTATCAATCAGTGACAAACATTTCCATAAAGACAATTTACGTAAACTAAATGATATTCCAAGAAAAAACTCGTTCCCGAAACATATTATCAAAAAACTAATCTACAAAAATAAGAACAGTAAACAAATACCTTTACCAGATGACTTTAATAGAATATATAAATCAATGACCTATGTACCAAAAATCGCGGAACGGATTAAAAACTCGGATATTTATAACAAGGAAAAATATAAAATAGCTCCAAAAACAAATAACACTATCAGACAACTTTTTTCAAATACAAAAAGTAGAATTGACGACATGGATAAATCAAATCTTATCTACAAAATAAAATGCATGGGGGACAACACTATCATATGCAACCAAGTATATGTTGGGATTACAAAAATCAAGCTCAAAAGTAGATTAGCAGGACATAGATCGGATATACGATGTAGGGATAATTCATCAACACAAAAAACAGCACTTGCGGCCCATTGTGCAATGAGAGGACATAAACCAGATTTTGACAACGTACAAATTTTGCAACGAGAGGAAATATATAAACGAAGATTTACATTGGAAATGTTACACATCAACAAAGTCGAACAAGAAGAGAGAATGAACTACCGAACCGATATAGAAATCTTGTCAAAGAGTTAAGGCTCAGTTAGCCGGGAGTAACAGTAACAGTAACCTTACCGTAAAAAAGTAAGACCAATCTATTTCTTACAGATTGAGACGTAACATCTTACTGCTAACTATAATCGTTCTAATTGCTTTACAAACAACAAAATGAATCAGCTGATTTGAAACGTTACTGTTACTCCCGGCTAACTGAGCCTTTATACTTAAGCTTCGTACAGACGATGGTCAGATCCATGGTGAAATAAACAGGTGGCAGCACTACGCCAGATGACGATTTTTTGCTCTTGCATTGTTTGTTTAGGTTTATGTCAAAGTTTTGTTTATGTTTACAAAAAGTCCATGTTTTGTGCTGTGATTATTGTATTTTATTAAAGTTTTTGATAATTTTTAATTAAAATAAATAAGATATTGATCATAATAAAATAAAAATTGGCTAAAAATTAATTTATTTCATCACGTTCAGTGGCACGCTGTGATTTTTCTTAAATGTATTTTTTGACGTAAAAGGTGATGTAATTTCCATTTTTGTTGTAATGTTGTATTTGTTGCCGTAACGATGCCACCTGCTCATTCCACCATGGGTCAGATCTTACAATATTGTAAGCAGGCGTTGCCAGCAGCAATATTTTTCTGACAATGGTGCGATTGTCAGATGCATTCATTTTGCACTTCTGCAAATACAAATGAGTTTACAATGTACACACAGTTGTAAGACATTTTAGCCAATTTTAATGCAATTTAAGCAACGCTGCTTACCAATATTGTAAGATCTGACCATCGTCTGTACGAAGCTTTACATAATAAATAAAACAAAGTAGATAATTTAGTGCAATATTAAATGTTCAACTTGAAAGTTCTAATTTTAAATTATTGTTACTCATTGTTTTGTAAGTTTGTTGTTTTTTGTCGTGTTATTTATTCTGTAACAATAATAAGGAAAAATTTATTTGTATTTTTCTGTTTTGTGTATAGATGTTCCTGAAGATGCTTACCGATGGTAGGCGAAATATTGAATAAATAAATAAAATAAAATATTTTAACACAGACCTCGAGCCTGACAATTTACTTAATTTAAAATTTAAAAGGTCGAAACAAAAACATATTTATTTAAGCTATATATATCCTCTTATATGTCAAAGTGTCTAATAAATCTATTCTTCTAATTACTGCAATAAGTGAGTTAAAATTAATCGAAAGTAAATTAAAGCTATTATGGATCATAATATTTAGGTAATTCATCCAAAAGATTTCGACGTTGTTGCCTTGCCTCTTCCTTTGAAAGTTTCCTTAAATTCTAAACAAAATTTCCTATTTTCTCTTCTAAAACAAATAAGTTGATCAATTTTTAAACGAGATGATGAATTAATACGTTAATAGTTTTAAAATTACACAGTGCAACAAAATTCGGGTCATCGCCGCCAGCCTCAATACTTGCAACGCGAAAAAAGACTATACGTAGAGCAAATCTGCCACAGGGTTTTGAAAATTTAGCTCGGGATCCCGAAATATCGGCCCCTTAAGTTTTTATATTTTTTGAAAAGGCGTTTGGTACAAGTCAAAAAATATACTGAATGTACTTCTAAGCAGGGTTAAAAAAAACTGCTGTCGAACAAAAACGAAAAATTTATGTACAACTTTTCGCTTTTTGAGTTGATTTAACAGCGACTGTGTACATTTAATGAATTCAAATTAAAAGCAACCGTTTTTTTTTGGCTAATAATAAATACAGAAGTGGAAGAAATGGGAGCTTTTCACTTTAACTGCAGTTTTTTAAACGCTGCTTCTAAGCTAAAAGATTATTTCAGATGTTTTCAGTAGAATTCTATGGCGATTCTGTTCTTAGAATATATTAACCCTCTCATTTTAAGGGGTAATTTTTGTTCTTTTTTTAACTTCCACACAAAAGTATACTAAAACGTCACTTTAAAGGGTTGAAATGTTCGACGAATATTTTCTACATAAAATTTTACGAACCAAAACGGATTTTCGAAATTCCGGGATTTGAAATTTTTGAATTTTTGGAAAACCTTTTTACATACACTGCACGATATTTTGGTCTAAGAAGACCCCTAGTAAAATTTGATGCATAAAATATTCGTCGAACATTTTAACCCGCCAAAGTTCCGTGTTAGTATACTTTTGTGGGGAAGTTAAAAAAGGACAAAAATGGCGAATAAAATTAGAATTAGTTAAAGCATTGTCTAAAATCTGTTGTTTTCTTTTATAAGCTTCATATTTAAATGTTTTTTATATTCAATATATTTAATGAGAGCCGAGCAACCTTTATAATTTGATGGGTGACCAAATTGTTTACAGTTCTTACAAAATGGCAACCTTTCCTTTGAAGAGGTACATTGACAATCACCAGGTTCATGATCTTTGTCGCATTTAATGCACTTGTATTGCCTACAATAATTTGACATATGTCCCTCACTGCTGCCGACGCCAACATTGGATTTCCTTTGAATTCCTTTTAGGAGATTCCCACGAAATTTTCTGATTTAGAATATACTTTATATTTAAAAAAAATTTTTAAAAAATTTAAAAATCTTTTTAAGTTTTTTAAAAATATATTTTAATCATGGACCAAGTTGCATATTTAATAAATGTGCCGAAAGTCGTACCACCCCTTTATCGTACATATTTAACATTTCTATCAAGCACGGTTATTTTCCTAAGCTTTGGAGAAAATCGTATATAATACCATTATTTAAATCTGGATCTAAGTCGAATGTGATAAATTATAGGGGCATTGCCAAACTTAGTGCTATTCCAAAAGTTTTCGAAAAAATTGTTACAGATTTTTTCTGTCATCAAGTAAAATCTACATTATCACCTTTTCAGCATGGCTTTCGTAAAGGTTGCTCAACAACTACTAACCTTTTGAATCTTACAACACATGTTAATCGAGGATTTGTTAAGGGACAACAAACGGATGCGGTCTACACCGACTTCAGTAAAGCATTTGATAAAGTCAATCATAATCTTCTTCTCTGTAAACTGGACTTGCTTGGTCTAAATTCTAACAGACTTAATTGGATCAAAACATACCTGTGTAATCGAACACAGACTGTCCGATATAAAAATAAATCTTCTAAGATCATAAATGTTATATCTGGAGTACCTCAAGGAAGCCATCTTGGACCTATTCTTTTTAGCTTGTTTATTAATGATCTTCCAACAATTTCCAATGTAACATTTTAATGTACGCTGATGATGTCAAAATCTTCTTTAGCTATAAAAACCCATACGAACATATTTTTCTTCAAAACGATCTGGATAATTTTTATCAGTGGTGTAAAGCTAATCTTATGGATCTTAATCTAAAAAAGTGCAAATATATGCGATTCTATAGGAGGAACTGCGTTAATGTTCATTACGTTTTAGGAGAGCATAAACTGGGGACAAATTATGGCAGTCGTGATCGAATACTTTTTCGATTCGATAGCAATTTTATTTCTAATTCTTTCTGTCTATACTGAACGGATCGAAATTATTTTTTTAGTGTTGTAAAGCATTTATTTGAGTTTTTACAACACAGAAAAAATAATAACGATTCGTTCAGTATTGACTGAAATTAAATTGCTTTCGAATCGGAAAAGTATCCGATTACGACTGCCATAATTTGGCCCCTGGATCTAGTTGATGTTTTTCTCGATCTTGGAGCTTTACTCGATCCAAAACTGAGTTTTGTTCCACATATTCATATGACCGTCAATAAAGCCAGAGGTGTTCTTGCCTTTATCAAACGATGGGCAAAGGAGTTTACCGATCCCGATATTACAAGACAGCTGTATACCTCACTTGTAAGACCGATCCCTGAATATGGATCCGTAATTTGGGACCCGTAATACAACGTACATAGTAACCATATCGAATCTGTTCAAAAACAATTTCTTCTGTTTTGTCTGCGAGGTTTACAATGGAATCCGTCTGTAAATCTACCATCATATCCAGGTAGACTTAGTCTAATTAAACTACCAACTTTAAAAAGCTGAAGAATTATGCTAAATGTATCCTTTATGTTAAATATAATTAATGGCGATATTTCATCAGAGTTTCTTTTGAAAAATATTACTTTCAATATCCCTCAAAGACCTACTCGTTACTTTTGCCCCATAGCATTACCATTTTTTCGCAGCAATTACGCAAATGCTTATCCATGGCGGAGAGTTGGAAAAGATTTTAATGACTTCTATAAATCAATTGATTTCTCATTAACCTCAACAATTGTAAAACGAAACATAATAATTTATTTAAACACTTAAAACAAAAAACTGTATATTTTTTTTTATTATTCTACATATGTAAAAAATTTTTTTTTATGTCACAATGTATAGTCTGTAAGGATGTAATCCATAGACTTAATAAATAAATAAATAAAAAAAAAAAATTTGTAATTTCAAATAATGTCACTAAGAATAAACCAGTATCAAACCCTTTTTTTTAGAGTATCGACTGTATCTGGAACGATGCAATCAATCTCAATCTCTCAAACATCAAGTTAGTTTTGAAATATAGTCCACGGACAACTACACTCAAACATTTTTTTTCTAATGGACTGAAAGATTAAGAATCAATATTCTTATCCCTTAATAGCTGCATTATTTCTTCGTGAACTAATCTTATATCCCTTAAAATATCCTAACATCCTGCCTAAAACTTTAAACCCAGCGTAATCTTTCGTTCTTAAACACAACAAATGTTTAAAGCCCACCATTTCAGTCCATTTCTCAAATTATTTAAAATTACAAATTTGATCTAAAATCATAAATTCAATTACCATTATTGCAGAGCCTATGGTCCTGTAACCATGGCCCCTTATATCTATCCGCCCATAATTTGAAATAAATCAATAAATTCTTTTTTTTTTATTATAATCTTTTATTGCATACAATATTTAACAAAACATTAATTCAATCATTGGACAGTTCTTAGCTTATTCTGGAACACTCAAATTATCCACGTCCAGGATGAAAATGGTCCGGGTTGGGGGTTGGTTTGCGGGTTGTCCTGGCGTTGGCCAAAGCAATTACTAATACAAGTCCAAAAATTGTTAAAAGTTTCATTTTCTTTTTGTGTTTTCTGTATATTTTTGAGTCAGCTCCAAGATGAGATTTGCTTAATGAACCCTTGAATTGGACTATTTTATTATGTACTATTATTTTAGAACTCTAAAATGGGTTCTCATTTTAGAGTAACAACATTAAAAATAATATTTGTTTTGTAGTTAAACAAATATTCTTTGTTTTGTGCAAGTATTTTAGGAATGTTAACTAAATACGCCTTATGATATAAAAAAATTGGTTACTTTTACTAAAGATCAGTTGAACAAATAAAAAATATTTTTAAAGTTTTTTTACTTGTAAAAAAGGTTGGTTACAAAAACGAATTTCGGTATCGCTATTAAACTTTTTTATTTCGGTATTGCTATCCGTATTTTGATAATATCGGACTCGGTATACCGGTATATCAACTTTTATAACGGTATATATCGGTATTACTATTAAATGAACCAAACCAAAAAAAAAAAGATTTTAAAAAAAGGAAAAATATTTATATACATTTGTGTATTAGCTGACTCGGCAAACGTTGTTTTGCCATATAAATTATTTCTTTCAGATGCGGCGGTGTTTGCTAGCCAAATTTTAAGAAAACTGGTTAATTAGTTAAGAAGATATAGCAAGGGAGAGCTTTCACCCGTTTTGCCCTATTTCACGCCCTATTTTCATACCTAACAATACACATACAAAATTTAATAAAAATCGGTCAAGCCGATTCGGAGGAGTTCAATAACAAACACCGTTACACGATAATTTTATATTAATAGATGTTATATTTTATTTATTGATTTCGACTAAATTTATTATCATCATAATAACAATACAAACTTAAATCAGTAAAGCGGAAAATACACTTGTCATGCTGGCAAATTCACTCGTGCACGTGTGCTGGTGTATGTTAACCATCATATCAAAATTTTTTGATTTTTCATCCAGCATCGTCGGCGTCATACACATAGAAACACATTTTCACTAGTGCTACCACAATGCTTGACGAGGTTTTTGATAAGTGGATTTGGCCCTTCAAAAAGCTGACCACAAACATATATTTCATTAGCACTTTTAATATTTTTTTATTTGAAAAATTATATTATTTTTTTATACCGAAACGATTGTAGTGGTATAATACCGGTATTAAGGGAGACGGTATAGGTATACCGATATTTTATGCAAAAATAATAATTTCGGCATCGGTATAAATACATACTGGTATTTCAATTTAAACGGTATCGGTATCGGTTGCCAACCTTGCTTGTAAATATTTGAAATAGCATTGCCACATATAGAACAAATATTAACTTGTTGAACAAATATTCTTTGTTTTGTGCAAGTATTTTAGGAATGTTATTTATTTATGAATATAAAAAAATTAAATACGACGTTATTTTTTATTATTCGGCTGAAAGTCTATCACATGATATAAAACAAGTAACAGAAAGTTACATAAATAGCGTTCTTTAGATATAAATAAATCTGTTTTGAGCCTTCCCCACATTTAATTTTGCCGAAGTATTTCACAATATTAAAAAATTGTTATAAGTCGGTTTCCTGTTTTTCCAAAGTTTATGTCTTCAGTTCGTCTTTCCTTGCAAAAGTTTTATATAAGCGGTATTTACTATTGGTAGTAAAGTACCCTTACAGACCTCGTTAAACTTATCTCCTATCTCTCTCTTTCTCAGCAGATTATTTGTACTATAAAATCGAATTAAATAAAACAGAGTTGCACACTTAACACAAAGGGGTAAAAACCGCTATTGTAAATATTCAATTTCCCAAAATAGTCAAGATAACTTCGGCACGACGATTTGCCTCTATTAAATCATTTTCGTGGTTACATATTTTAAATAAAAAAGAAAAAACCCCACACCAAACGATTAAATAAAACATCTTTAATATCAATTGTTACATATGCAATTCTTTGAATAGGTATAAGAATATTTAAATAAGAAATAAAGCAAAGTTGTTCTGATCTTTAAGATATAAAACGGTTTTATAAAAGCAAAATTAATAATAATAAAAATATATAAATAAAATAAATTATAAAAATAAAATAAAAAAAGGGTATAATAAAAGGCGTATATCCAGCAAAAAACACTGCTTACCTAGAAGCAATTTTGTAAAGGAGACGATCTTACGGAATAACTTACCAATGCGCATTTACAAGGCATGATTTTTGTTCAAGATGAGCCGCTCGGAAGCAATAATTTCTGTCTCTTACCTATAATTCTTAAACAATTGCTTAATCGTTCACTATCTTTATCGCATCTTGAAAGCAATTCTGCAGTTAAGTAAGCTTTGAAGTCAGTTTTGAAATATAGTCCACGAACAACTACATTCAAACATTTTTTTCTAATGGAGTGAAAGATTAAGAATCAATCTTCTTATCTCTTAACAGCCGCATAATTTTTTGGTGAATTGTTCTCTTTTTTTCTAATATCCCTTAAGATATCCTTACATCCTGCCTAAAACTTTAAACTCAACGTAATCTTTCGTTCTAAAATACAATAAATTGTTTACTATATGACATTTCTTTAAGTATAAAAATGTATAATTAATATGGCAACACTAACGTTGTATTCGCTTAGAATACCCTGAAGTAAACCTGGGTTCAAGTGTCTCCAAGTCAACAGTTTTGTCAACTATTCTGGTGACTTTTTGGCGACATTGTCAGCGAAGTGTCTACGGTTTTATATTTGTCTTTAATAAGAAGAAAAATTTGTTATGAATTCGAATTTTAACTTTTTTTTTTATAATATAATCAAATGTTAAAAACTTTTTTTAATTTCAAAAAGTATCAAAAGTGTAGACTAGATTTTTTAAAATGTACTAGTGATTATCTGGTTGCAATGTCTACATATGGTCCCAAAAGAACTACCTATTCAATAGAACCAACGTCAGTAGTAGATTTCCAATGACACGCACATGTTCAATGTCTAAAGTAAATAACATTGTGTGGGGTATAATAAATCACTAGTACTGGTGACTGTGTCAGTAGTGAATCAGTACAGATTCACTAGTGACATTTTCTACAGGGCACATACTTGTAAACAATACATATAATCAGTCATTTAATATTACATACATCAAGCGAGAAAAAGAAACGGTTTTAAAAAAAGAACAGTTGATCACAAACCATAGAAGAAAAAAGATTAAAAGATATTTGCCCGTATTCAAAATTTTTTTTAAATTTAATAAAGGTTTAAAGAACAAATTAACTTTTAAAATATCCGAAATAAACGTTTTTTCAATTTATGTGCTGTTTCCAGGTGACAAACAATTGATTGTGTAGAAAAATGTATATGAAAATCACTCAGTTTTTCGAGTGCTTTTCTTAAAAATTTTACTACACAATCAATTGCTTGTCACCTGGAAACAACACATTAACAATCGTTTATGAATACGGGGGATTGAAATTAATAGTTGAGCTATTAATTTGTATTTCGAAGGTCAAAAATCCATATTTAACAGAAAGTTAACAATCGGAAGTGGGATAATATCATCCACGAGCTGAAGGAGAAGAACTATTCCTGTGAACTGATATAATAGTGGCTACTAATTTGCTGTATTGGCGTAAGTGTATGGAAATATTATTTTCTTATCAGTCGTATTCAAAGTAGAAGCTAGGTGGATGCTATTGTGGATGTAACAAGTGGCTTGCGTTGTTGAATCAATCAATTTCTTTGATATATTATCTACATAAAGACAAATCGTTGCGGTTAATAAAATGAGTAATATAAGTGCCGTATAACATATTGGCACAGTTGCTGGAACAAAATGCCGAGCTGATTAGAACGCTTACAACAAACGTGGCTGTTGGAGTTAGTAATTCTAGCACAAATCTCAACGTGGTTCCTGATTTACACAGACCGATACAAAAGTTCAGTGGTAAGGCGAATTAAGGTGATGCTGCCTCCTGGTTGGTCCGACTCTTTTCGTTTAGAGTTAGTACGTTCAAATTTAATAGATGGCGCGTCTAACTGGTTTTATTCCTTAAGAATAAAAACGTGGCAGTAATTTGAAACAGAATTTGAAAAGACGTTTATGCATCAAGAAATGGTTGCTAAACAGTGGTCAACTCTATTGAACTATAAACAAGATAAACACGAAGATGTTTTTGATTATTATTTCGCCAAAAAAAGACTTTGTAATAAACGTAAGTTATAATTCTCGACAACAAAATCTCAAATAATGCAAGGCTTATACGACGGCGAGTTGAAAACATTTTTACTTTGTAAAACCCATTTGGATTCTAATGCCTTGTAAGTTGGCATCCGTGAATGTAATCGTACGACGAAAATTCAAACAAAAGATCGCGCAGTAGCCCCAAACAGGCAAATCAATCAAGAAAAAACTTTGATGGAACCAAAAGTTAAAGATTCGGGAGATGTTACTTGTTTTCAATGTAATATGACGGGGCACATAAGGAAAAATTGTACGACACCAATCGTTAGCCAATTGCTTTATAAGTAACAGTGGTATTAAGAAGAAGGAACATAAACAAAAACACAACATAGAAACTGTGCTATAGCAAAAAGTGATGATGAACCAGCCTTAATGAATGAAAAATTTTTTTCGACGCTGAAATAAATGGGAATGTAGTAAAATCATTCGTTGACTTTGGCAGTCAGTGCATAATGATGAAAAAGTCTTCGGCAAACTAGTTGGGCCTTGAGCTTTATGCAGCTCCTTCTGGTAGTTCGATGGTAAGACATGTAAGCGGTGGTATGGCGTGCTTAAATCTACTTTGAAAGTTGATCAAGCAACCGCAGAAAATTTGGTACACGTGGTAGATGATAGTATTATCGATATACGATTACTTCTAGGTCAACCGTTTACGGAGCAGCCTCACGTTGTGTATAACAAGAAAGCGGATTTCTTGCGGATTTTTGAACAGGTGCAACAGCCTGAAAAAAATTCAGGCCAAACAGAAATGCCTAATCTACCAAAATTAAAAACAAGTTTGTGGGTTAAGGAAGCTACTTTTTTACCACCACGTCATGTTGGGTTTGTTGCTGTCACAACTGGTAAAGTTGTAAATGAATTTCAAGACATGTTTATGAACTCAAAACCCTAATCGAAATGGATGTATCATCCAGGCTTGTGTTATAAAAAGTAATGCTGATGGTTTAGCTATTTTAAATTTTTTGCCAAAAAATATAATTTTTAATGAGGGTGAACGCGTGACAAAAGCTGAATTGTGCATTTTGGATGAGTCTGAACTCAAAAGTGAGAAGGCTAATGAAGATGAGGGAAGCTCGTGGAAATTAATTTATGTCTACACTGAAATATTGGATGGGCACAAAACAAAATTATTGGATTTGCTGCATGAGCTTGGCTGTGGAGTGAATACGGAATTTTCAATAGAATTAACAAATAAAACTCCTGTTACATACAAGCCGTATAGACGGAGTGAATCGGAGCGAGCATTTGTTCGGGATGAGATGACACAGTTGAAGAATGCTGGTATTATTGTTGATTCGGAATCAGAGTACGCTTGCTCTATTTTAATTGCTCGTTAAAATAATGGCGACAAAGGAATTTGTATTGACTACCGAGCTTTAAATCGTGTTACGATTAATGGCGACCAAATTAACCGCATGCATGGGATGAAGTATTTTAACGTGCTCGATATGAGTAGCGGATATTACCAGGTGAAAGTGTCTGTAGATTCACGTCACGTAACAGCATTTGTAATGCCAGATGAACACTATGAGTTCCTGCGAATGCCGTTTGGTGTCGCTTATGGTCCGGCCATGTTCCAGAAGCTTATTTATTCTGCTTTAGGCCCCTTGCGTTTTACAATAGCCATGGGCTATTTCGATGACATACTCAGAGTTGGTTTGGCGCATATCATGGTTAAATGGCCATGCTATGCGCTAAACCAATTCTGAGTTGGCGAAATGTAGATGAATTCATAGAAAATTTTAAAACTGTCTTAGATGCTTTAAGAAGAGCAGATTTAAAGTTGAATATTGAAAAATGTAAGTTTTCAATGATTACAGTTGAATACTTGCGATATGAGATGAGCGATGGTGCCATACTCCCAAGTCAACTTCAAACAAATGCTGTTATAAAATTTAAACGCCCAACTAACACACATGAAGTTCGACAGTTTATTGGTTTGACTAGTTATTTTCGCAATTTCATTGAAAATTATGCGATTCTTGCAAGGCCACTCACACATCTGACTAGGAGGGAAGTTGTTTAGAAGTGGACCGAAATCGAAGAGAATGCTTACGAAATCTTAAAGAGAAAATTGACCGAGAAACCCGTATTGTCAAAATATTGTAAAGATGCTGAAACTGAGGTACGGATGCTTGTAAAGATAGCTTGGCAGGTGTTCTATTGCAGAAACAAATTGACGGAAAATTTCTTCCGATTGCTTACGCCAGTCGTCAAACCACAAGGGAAGAATCCCGTTATCACTCTACAGAGTTGGAAGCATTTGCAGTTGTGTGAGTACTAGAGAGTTTTCGTGTCTACCTAATAGGAATTCCGAATTGGAAGATGGCGGTTGAAACTGCTGAAAACAGGCATGCTGATGCATTGAGTCGAAACCCAACTGGATCACCGGAAACCACCAACTCCGTTGCAGATATTTGCGTTCATCATTCTAGTTTGGAAATATCAGACAACAAGAGACTGATCCAAAGGTTACCTACATTTAAGAAGTTTTACCAAAGAAATCTGAGTTGTCAAAGGATGATGTAAGGATCCAAAATGAGTTCGCAGTCCAAAGTGGTCGTGTCTATAAACTGGAAAAAACCAAAATACTTGTATATATTCCCAATGGAGTTAGATATAAGGTTGTACAGTCACAAAGTTTTGCATTCTGAAACCTGTACGCAGTGTTAAAAGTGAGACTACAGTTCGAGGGGTTATCGAAGTTGTTTCTATATTTGGGACCCCTACCCGAATTATTTCAAACAGAGGAACGGAATTTACAGGTAGCTCTTTTCGTAAATTTTGTAGTGATAAGAATATAATTAACGTGTTAAATGCCACTGCAAGAGCAAACGCCTAGTGTGAAAGGCTAAATCGTAATATAACCCCTATGCTGGCAACATTATATAAGACACCAAATGGCAGCGACTGGGACCAACACGCCGGTCTCGTTCAGTGGAGTGTAAATAATACCATCCACCAAGTTTTGAAGACAAGCCAATCTAAATTGTTGTTTAGTTATGAACCAAGAAGATTGACACCAAACAGGTTTGATTACGCAGTTAATAGTATTCACGAAGATGACATCATTGCTTTACGTCAGAAAGCAATTGAACACTAGGAGAAACAAAAAAAAAAAGGCAACAGGAAAAGATGTGCTGCACCAAGTTACATCCCAGGCGACTCCGTATGTGGTCACTGAGGTATTACCCAATGACCGATATCGTATTGCGGATTTTCCAAATGTCGAACGAACTCAACGATTCTATGATGGTGTAGTAGCTGCAGAGGACATGCAACGGGTGTCCACTCAACCTGATGACATAGGCAGTGATTAATCAGCTGAATGAGATAACCCTCAACCAAAGAAGTCAACTCGAGTAAAGACTATTCCAGGTTATCTGAATGACTATTTATTTACTATAACCGATCGAGGTCGTTTTTTTGTTTAGGATGGCCGAATGTAAACT
Organism: Pollenia griseotomentosa; assembly: GCA_963931875.1. Classification (NCBI taxonomy): domain Eukaryota; kingdom Metazoa; phylum Arthropoda; class Insecta; order Diptera; family Polleniidae; genus Pollenia; species Pollenia griseotomentosa. Next base: position 16,172,426 of record OZ007563.1, on the reverse strand, counting down.
ATATGATATTTCTTTAAGTATAAAAATGTATAATTAATATGCCAACACTAATGTTGTATTCGCTTAAAATATTCAGTTATTTGTATACACACATAAAGCAAGAAAAAGAAACGGTTTCAAAAAAAAGAACAGTTGATCAGAAACCATAGAAGGTTATAGATTAAAAGATATTGAATTAAATAGTTGAGTTATTAATTTGTATTTCGAAGGTCAAAACTCTCCAATTTAAAGCTTAACATTTCAGTCAATTTCTCAAATTATTTAAAATTACAAATTTGATCTAAAATTATAAATTAAGTTACCATTATTGTAGAGCCTAATGACATGTTCGCACGACAACGTTTTGTCGTAATACGCTCGCTCATTCGTAATTCACAGCCCAATTATGATCCAAATTCATAATTCGTCATACAAAATTTTAAGAGCGAATTATCTCATTTGTACGTAATTCATTTTGAATAACCATGCCAAGTACAAACAAATCATTGTCATAACTAATTTTTATCGAAGGCTGTAAAAAACAAAAAAAAAAAAAAAAAAAAAACAAAAAAAAAAAAAAAAAAAAAAACAAAAACAAATAAGAAAAAACATAAAATCAAAGCGAAATCATGTAAAATGAATTTGCTTGCATAAAATTGTGAAAATGTGTTTTTTGGGAAATTTAAAACAACAAATAAAGAAACAAAATAGGAATTGTTGAAAAAAGACATTTTAAATTGAATTTCATAAATGTAAGAAGAAGAGTTCTTGAATTAAGAAGATGCCATGTGAACAGCATAATTCAAAAAGCGAACAACATAATTTTAAATAAATCAATAAATTCTTTTTTTTGTTATAAACTTTTATTGCATACAAAATTTAATAAAACATTAATTCAATCATTGTACAGTTCTTAGCTAATTCTGGAACACTCAAATTATCCACGTCGAGCTGGAAAATCGTCCTGGTCGGGGGTTGTTTTGGCTTTGCAGGCGTTGGCCAAAGCAATTACTAATACAAGTCCAAAAATTGTCAAAACTTTCATTTTCTTTTTGTGTTTTCTGTGTATTTTTGAGTCAGCTCCAAGATGATATTTGCTTGATGAACTCTTGAATTGGACTATAAATCTTTGCTTTTGGTATTAAATTGACTTAAAATGTCTTGCAACTGTGTGAACATTGTACGCTATTTTCATTTGGCAGATTTGATAAATTAATGCATCTGACAATGGCACCATTGTCAGAAAAATGACAACATTGTAAGATCTGACCATCGTCTGTACGAAGCTTTAGTATCTATAGAAAAAATTTCATTATGTATTATTATTTTAGAACTGAGCAAAACCCATTTATAGAGTAACAACATTAAAAAATATTTGTTTTGTAGTAGAACAAATATTCTTTGTTTTGTACAAGTATTTTAGGAATGTTAACTAAATACGTCTTATTTTTTAATGTTATAAGGTTATAAAAAGCTAGGTTACTTTTAATAAAGATCAGTTGGATAAATAAATAATATGGAATATATGAAGTTGTGTTATTAATAAATAATATGTTTACCTTTTGTAAACAAGGTTGGATATCGAAATGAATTTCGGTATCGGTATTAAACTTTTTTTTATTGCGGTATCGCTATCGGTATTTTAATTATATCGGTATACCGGTGTAGCAATTTTTATAACGGTATATATCGAGCTCTAACCGCATAAATAACGTAAGCCACATCATTTTCAATTTTCGTTTTTTTAATAAATGGCATCATTGGCAACCCTTGCATCATCTCCTAAAATGTCATGGTCACATAAGGCACCGTTACGATTTAATTGCAAGAACAATTTTATCGTAAGCTACAAATTTCAAACAAAATTTATATGAAATAAAATAAAAAAAACTCTTTCCTGTAAAATTTGATTTTGGCGCTTACTTTATTTTCGCAGTTAGGGCTCGATATCGGTATTACTATTAATTGAACCAAACAAAAAAGAAAAATATATTTTTATACATATACTAGCTGACTCAGCAGCAAACGTTGTTTTGCCATGTAACTTATTTCTTTCAGATCAGAGAATACCACAGAACTGTAAGAAGTGACGCGTAAAATGCATTAGTTCAACAAACGTTGTGTTTTGTGCAAAAAAATGTATTTATTAATATTTTTTTGTTTTATAATGTTATTTATTTACTTAAATATTATTTACTTGTGGTGTGGTAAACTTAAAAGTTAATTTTAACAAATCTTTGCAGATAAATCTCAACTAAATAAATTTGTGTTCATTGTATTGTGGCATAAAAGATGATGCAAAGAGAAATGAAAAAGGGCAGCTTTCTTAAAATGAGACAAAAAAAAAACGTAAAATCTTCCGTCTCGTGACAGTTCTGTGGTATTCTGTGTTTCAGATGCTACTGTGTCTGCTAGCCAAATTTTAAGAAAACTGTTTAATAAGTTAATAAGATATAGGGCGGGGAAACTTTTACCCTATTCCCTGTCAGATGTTACATTGTCTGTTTAAGGAAACCGGTTGATTAATTAAGCAGATAAAGGACGGAGCGCTTTTACCTCTCTTGCTCTATTTCACGCCCTATTTCTTTTCAGAAGTTACAGTGTCTGCATGCCAAATTTTAACAAAACTGGTTGATAAGTTTAAAAGATATAGGAAGGAGAGATTTTTCCCGTATGAAATATACCTTACAACGTATATGTGTATATGTGTTATATTTTATTTATTATAAAAATATTATCATCATAATAAAAATACAAACTTTAATCAGTAAAGCACAAAATACACTTGTCAAATGCTTGTCATGCTGGCAAATTCACTCGTGTACGTGTGCTGGTGTATATTAACCATCATATCTAAACTTTTTGCTTTTTCATCCAGCATCGTCAGCGTCACACATAGAAACACATTTTCACTAGTGCTACCACAATGCTTGACGAGTTTTTTGATAAGTGTATTTGACCCTTCAAAAAGCTGACCACAAACATATATTTCATTAGCACTTTTAATATTTTTATATTTGAAAAATTATATTATTTTACCGGTATTTTATGCAAAAAAATAATTTCGGTATCGGTATCAATACTGGTATTCAATGTAAACGGTATTGGAATGGGTATCGGTTGCCAGCCTTGCTTGTAAATATTTGAAATAGCGTTGCCACATATAGAACAAATATTAATTTGTTGAACAAATATTCTTTGTTTTGTGCAAGTATTTTAGGAATGTTATTTATTTATGAATATAAAAAAATTAAATGCGACGTTATTTTTTAATATTCGGCTGAAAGTCTATCACATGATATAAAACAAGTAACAGAAAGTTACATAAATAGCGTTCTTTAGATATAAATAAATCTTTTTTGAGCCATCCCCACATATAATTTTGTCGTGCCGAAGTATTTCACAATATTAAAAAATTGTTATAAGTCGGTTTCCTGTTTTGCCAAAGTTTATGTCTTCAGTTCGTCTTTCCTTGCAGAAGTTTTATAGTTATAAGTAGGGCAACCAAAAAAAAGCACTAAAAAAACAGTTTTAAGCTCTTAAAAAAAGCCTTTAAAAACATGAAAATAAGCTGTTAAAACTTAAAAAAAAAGCAATTTAAACTTGTTTATTTTTCACTTAATTCGTTGTTATAGTAAATTATAAGTTGATGCAATAAATTTTTCGAAAAGAAAACTATGTTTGTTTGGAGTCAGCAAGTTCTTGTAGATAGAAAAAGTTCTTCCTACGTCTACAGATGTTAAGGGAGCATATCTAAAATTGAGTATTTGCTCTGAAGTATATTTTATACGATTGGACTCATAATTCCGCTTGCCTCCCAAAATATCCCCAATATCTTTCAATACCAAAAATCCTTAATTTTTTAATGAAACTGATCTTAATTTTATATTAACTTCGACGTTACATACTGAGGAATTTGATCGTAAGAATAGAGCTTTGGAATTTTCGAGAGAAAAGAACTTAAACAAGCAAATATTAAATTAGGTTTAAAAAAAAGCTTAATACTAAAAACATAAACACATACAAATTATACACAACACTATAAAAGGTAAGTTACAGTACTGCTAAGACAGAGTTGCATAAAAATCAAGTAAGAAAGTATAGTCGGTCAAGCCCGACCGTATTATACCCAACACCACAGTATTTAAAAACAAGTTTCGAGAGTGTATGCCTTTATGAATAGGGATCATCTATGTTTTAAATTTCATTAAAATCGGTTTGATGGTTTCTGGTAGGCAGAAATTGCCCCCTATCCCCCTCATAGTCCTATTTTTTTTAAAAAATGCATACCTTACGTGTCCACATAAATATGGATCCAACTACATATGTCTTTAATTGCATTAAAATTGGTTGATAGTGAGCACAAAGACCCTCTTCCTGATAGCAGCTTGTATGGAGGCTATATTTAATTATGGACCGCTTGGCCTTAGTGCCAATTAGAACCCACGTACCAAATTTCATTAAATTGTCTTTAAAATTGCGACCTGTACTTTGCGCACGAGGTTACATGGATAGCCAGCCAGCCGGACGGACATCGTTAGATCGACTCAGAAAGTGATTCTGTGTTGACCGGTATACTTAAGGACCAATATTTTAAGGTGTTTCTCACATCAGCACAAATGCATAATACCCTCTCCACTCTTTAGTGTAGCTATAATAACATAAAGAGATAATATAGGTTTTTGGGATGATATTGCTCAAGGGAAGCACAAAATATTACCATAACGTTGAACGATTTTTTTAACCAGAGTTGTTACAGCACAGAAATGGTTGATTTTTTAGTATTTATAAAAAAAGTTGCAAATAAAAAAAATAATAATAACGATTTTTGCAAAATTTTATTAAATAAGTTTTTTTTTTGTATGAAAAATTATCTTAAAATGGCAAAATAAGCAAAAAAAAGCCGATATCGCAAAAATAACTAAAAAAAAGCCGATATTGCCAAAATAAGCAAAAAAAAGCCCTAACAAATATAGCTCATTTTCTTTGTTTTCTTATGATCGGAGTTTGTGTTCAATCAAAATCTTTCTATCTTGTAAACCAAAAAATAAGCATTTGCTTTTTTTTGGTTGCCCTAGTTATAAGCAGTATTCACTCTTGGTAGTAAAGTACCCTTACAGACCTCGTGAAACTTGTCTCCTATCTCTCTCTTTCTCAGCAGATTCTTTGTAGTATAAAATCGAATTAAATAAAAGAGAGCTGTACACTTAACACAAAGGGGTAAAAACCGCTATTGTAAATATTCAATTTCCCAAAATAGTCAAGATAACTTCGGCACGACGATTTACCTCTATTAAATTGTTTTCGTGATGACATCTGTTTACACGGGTTAAAGGGTTTGAGAGAGATGGCTCTAGAGCGCAAACGATTGTAAGTAAAACACTTTTAATTTGCAAAACGTTATAAAAATTTATTTATTTATTTAGTATTTAAGGGGTGATGGTGTATGTAGTTTTGTATTATATAGATATATTTATTTGTAGGTTAAGTTCATTAGCGTTTCAGATTGTCTTAAGTTTAAAAACACTAAAATTCATTTACTTTTTTTTAAACAGTTTTGGTGGTATTTAACTAAAAAACACTTTTAGGGCTTTTATTATTTATTATTTAAAAAAACACTTTTTCTTGGGGGGGTTTGTTGGAGCTTCACTTCGGTGTTTGCCTTCTTGTCGACTGTAAGGTTGGCAGCAGTTCTTTCATACGCTGTTGATGGGGGCGTTAATGCTGTTAGTGTTGGTACAGCGGTACCATTTTGTTCACCGTGTGAACAACATCTTTTAAATAAAACAGAAAAAACCCACAACAAATGATTTACACATTTTTAATATTAATTGTTACATATGCAATTCTTTGAATAGGTATTTGAATATTTAAATAAGAAATAAGGCAAAGTTGTTCTGATATTTTAGATATGAAACGGTATTATAAAAACAAAATTAATAATAATAAAAAATATAAGCAAAATAAATTATAAAAATAAAATAAAAAAGGGTATAATGAAAGGCGTATATCCAGCAAAAAACACTGCTTACCTAGAAGCAATTTTGTAAAGGAGACGATCTTACGAAATCACTTACCAATGCGCATTTATAAGGCATGATTTTTGTTCGAGATGAGCCGCTTGGAAACAATAATTTCTGTCTGTTATCTATAATTCTTAAACAATTGTTTAATCGTTCCCTTACTTTATCGCATCTTGAAAGCAATTCTGCTATTAAGTAAGCAATGTAACAATGTAACAATGTAAATGGTTTCCAAATCTTAATAATTTTTTGCTGGGTATATTTATAAATATATATAAAATATGTACATAAAAAAAATTGTAAAAAGTCAAAAACTGATCTATTTCTTTTTAGATAAAAAAAATATTTCAAAAACAAACAAAAAAATGTATTAGAGTGGGATTCGAACCCGCTAGTCAATAGAAAGTTATTTGGGACATACCGTCGCACACAGGGGCCAAAGGTGGTGGTTTCACGGATTAATAAAAAAAATTTTAAGTATCCTGAAAACTTAAAGTACTCGGTTAAAGTGCACAAAATTGTACATTAGTAAGCTGAAAAGTAATTGTCAAAGATATAACGGTGCTTTTGTAGTGAAGCGTTGAAATTAAACATTAGGCCGCGTGAATAAAAAGGTAGCTATAGCTAGTACTAGAAATATTGAATAAAAAGTACTTTATACTGACTAGTAGAAACTAGTTTTTCTAGTGTTGACTCAAACAAAGTGTAAATGCTTAAAAAGACTAGTTTATGATTTTATTTTTTTAAGCCTTTGATTGAGGTGCTTGATGTTTGTGTTTTGCTACTTAAAAAAAATTAAATATTAGTATATCTGATAAAGCTCGCCAAAGAAAAGAATATCTCCTAAGGACAGATTTTCATCCAAATATTATTTCAAATTGTAGTCTATTTTTCGGAAAGAACAGCTAAAATGGTTAAATTGCTGTAAATATAGTAAATACATAATATATGTACATATGTTACAGTTTACCAAAGTGATTTTACTTAATTTTAAAAAAATTTATAAATTTTGTAAAACAAGTTAAAAAATAGCTGCGTTCGTTTACACCAGAATTTGTAGAAATTCGTACTGGATTTTACTGAAATGCGTTCGCGTACACATAAATTTGTAAAATTTTCATATAACTCACCTACTGGATTTTACTGGAAAGTAAACGAACTAAGTTTTTTATGATCTACCCCAAAAAGGTCGGTATAGACTTCAGCCATAGAAAGTCTGTGTTGCATTTTTTAAATAAAATAAAAAGCTTTGTATAAAGCTGGGATCACACGATTGCCGCAATGACCCAATTTTCATACTTTTTAATACCCCAATCGTGTGACTGCACAATCAATTGGCTCATGTACCAATCAAGGACAATATTGTGCTTACTTTTACCAATCAAATGCAACCCTGGTGCGGCAATCGTGTGACTGTTTTCTATGCAACCGCGCGTCAATAAAAATAACAAAAATGCACCAATATTTATTGTGTTCTTGTGCGGCAATCAAACAACACAATACGCACCAATATTTGCCTTTTTTTTTAATAAATTTACTTTTTTGTGTTTCTTTTAGTAGGTAATGAAGATAAATATTTATTTATTTATTATATTATGTATATTAATTTTTTTTTTAATTATTGCTATTAACAAAATATGTATGTATGTATGTTCACAAGCATATTTAGCTGTTCAGTGCGATTATTTTTATTTAAGTTTCTAAGCGAACCTTAATATACGAAATTGTTGAACAGACTTAATTTTTAAAATTTCTTAAAAAATTTAAATAAAAATATTCAACAAAAATTTTTTTAAGTACATACATACATACATATATGATACATATTTAATTTTATTTAATTAACAAACCAACAAGAACTTTCAAACAAATAAAAAAGCTACCACAACAGCTGTTTTCGCAGTTGTCAAGTAAGAACAATCGTGTGACTGTGCTGTGGCAATTGTTGTAACCATTTCGCTTTGTACCAACTAGCGGCAATGAAATTTGTTTAAAACAGGGCAATCGTGTGATTTCAGAATATTTTATTGGTCCAATTTCATTATTGTGCGTCAATAAAGCACAATAAAAATTGTGTCATATTGGTGCATTTGCGGCAATCATGTGATCCCAGCTTAAAAGAAAAAAATATTTAAAAAACATAAACATACAAAAATAAACTTTATACATTCGCATACAAACTGAAACATTTACAGGGAAGTTTTTTTTTTTTTTTGACAATATCACTATACACAGTACTTGTTCCACGCCTTAAAACATAAAAAAGGACATAAACATTTTTGTACATTAATTCTGTTTTATGCATTAATATTTTTTTAAATAAGTTTAAAAGAATTTAAATTATTGACATTTTTGCACTTTTTAATAAATTTGGTTTTCGTGTATAAATTAAAAAAAAAAAGATAAGAAACTGTGTTCACAAGCAATACGTTTAATTAACACAAATCTAACGCATTATGCTTCTGCAAAAGAAAATGTAAAACTCCAAACGTAGAACTCCGGCAAAATTCGATACCGTTATTTAAAAGTAAAATTGTGGCAACTTCAGAAACGATTTTTGCATCTGATTTAATAGTCACATTTTTCAGCTTATCCTTCCCCTTTTCAGCACTAGCTATGTAGCACTTTCAAAGAGTTATTCACACTCTATGTAGTTTAAACTTTTCAGCATAGCTAGTACTGAAAAGTAAAAGCTAGTGCTAGTACTAAAGGCCTTTATATACTATCCCACAAAGTCTTTAGTAATTTACGAAAATGCAACCCTGTGATGATAAGTTGTTATTGTTTTTAAAAATTAAATAGATCAGGGAAGCATTTTTGAAAAATACGTAAGATTTTGTGGGATAGTGTGTAACAGCCTTAAGTACTATGTAGTATAAACTACCTTTTTATTTACTCGACCCATAGTAAGAAAAATGTGAAAAAATAGACAACAAAAAGCTAAAAACTTTTCGTAGTTAATTGCGATTTACCGAAAGTAATTTTAAAAAGTAATAAATGGGGCGAATCGGTTCATAATTTCACAAAGCACCTATACAAGCTTCTTTCCCATAGACAATCTTATTTTCATGATATGTATTAAGATTAAATTTAATTAAAACTTAGATCATCTTACCAAATTTTATTGGAATTGGCTCATTTTTTACCATAGCTCCCATAGAAATATTACTTCCGAAAATAGCTATAGTGCCATAACTTTCCTATAGAATTGGCGATAATAATTTTAACGAAAGCTACTATGTCATGATACAAATTTTGTCGTGGTAGGTCCAATACTAACCATAGATCCCATATAAACCCCCCATCAAAAAACCTCATATATATAGATGAAGATATCTAAATCGGCACAAGGAACTTTTACATTAATCTTAATCTCATAACATCATTTTAGGCGGGTCCATGATTGCCCATGGGTCTCAAATAGGGTACACTAGCAAAAATTTGTTTTAATATACAGTGGTGGAACATATCATATGGTCGGGCTTGGCCGTCTATACATTCTTACTTGTGTCTTTTTGTTTAAAAATTCAAATATTCATTAAAAAAATCAAAAAAAAAAAAAAAAATCTCAGCTAAAATTAATCCTCAACTTTTGAACTTTATCACAAATATTCAATATTTTTATTTTTATAGGAAAAAGAAAAACACTGAAAATTTATTTTTAAAACATAAAACTTTTAAACCCCCAAAAAAATTCAATAAATTATTAACAAATCCATTCGAAAAGGTCAAAGTACGCAGGGTGGTATTTAGGCATCACATCCATTACAAAAGTAAATGAAAGACTGGATAAAGTCATCAAATGTGGCCTAATAACGGAAATAATATTAGAGACAAAAAAGAACCAAAGAATAAAAGACTTATTTAGACACACACACACACACACACACAAAACAGCAAAAACAAAAAAAAATGATTAAACCAACCAACTGGAAAGGACCTAAAATTGCAAATGTAACGAAAACTTTCATTTATGGGAGAATAGAAAACAAGAGTAAGAGACATGTGCTGTAGAGCTTGAAATTAGATTTGCTACAGCTCCACAGACAAACAAACACCAGCAACGGAAGTCGCCATTTTAAGGCTGAAAAAAGAAACAAAAACATTATCATCAATTTAAATTTGTTATGGGGATTTTTCCTTAGCACGTGATTTAAAATCTTTAATAAAAAAAAAAAAAAAAACAATAAGATGCATTAAAAGTAGATCTGGATTTTATAGTACATTTGTTTTTTTTACACAAATTTTTTAAATAACTAAAAACTTGGCGCCAATTAGAAATGATTTTGAAACTTACATTTTAATATGTCGAACTAAATATTTTCCAAAAATTCCTTAAATAGTTATTACAATTTTTCTCCCCTTTTGATTTCAAACTTACCCATTCATTTTAATTTATTTAAAAATTGAATAAAAACTTTTTTTCATTCACCTTAATTTTTGATGGCTGCGTTCCAAAATTTTCAAAATATTTTTGCCTGATTTATTTTAGATGATGTGTGCAACCTTTTAATGCCTTGAATTAAATGTTGCTTTCCAAAATAATTTTTGTGTACCTTTTTGTTTGAAAAGGGGGGAGAGCAAGATTCCTATTTTATTTATGTCTGTTTTCTATTGAGACTTGTAGTCGTAAATTTGGTTTGTTTATGAGAGGATTACTAGGATTAGAGTCGTCTCTAGTTGGATTTCCATTAAAAATTAATAAGGCTGCAGACTAATTTGAAAGAAACGAGCCAGAGAAATAGCAAACAAAAAGGGGATGAAGAATGTAATTATTAAAATTAAAAGAGATAGTTTTCTCAAACTTAAAAATGTTTAGGATTTTCTGAACAAAATTCTTTTAGGGTTTATTTAGTTTTAAATCAATTTGAAAACAAAAAAACAATTCAAATCATAGCTGTTCATTGTAAATTATTTTCTTCTAAAGCTACGGTCACACTTATTAAATATTTGATCAAATAAGCGTAACCCCTACTTTTGTTAATAGTTAGTGAGATTTAAAATGGTCTTAATATTACAAAATTAACTAATTGTACTACTAGACATAGCAAAAAACAGTTTTTTGTAAGATGTGGTATTTTAATCAAAATAAATATTAATATTAAGCGAAATGATTTTTTAGTTTGGTTCTTGGTCCCGTTTTGTTCGTCAAATATTTGATAAGTCTGACCGTAGCTTAAGTATTGGCTCAAAATGAATTAGTTAAAATTTGTAACTGTTTTTCAAAATTTAAAATATGTTAAATTTATTAAATACTTCTCTAAATTAAATATAAATCGGTTTCAAATAAATTACGATAATGTCTTTCAAATTTTATTTATTCTCTTGGAAGTTAAATTCACTATTATTTCAATATTATTTATATTGTTCAAATTAATAGTATAAAAATATATTCAAATCAATAGAAAAGCATACAAATTTTATTTAAAAGAAACAAATAAAATAAACTACATAGTGTTCGCCTAATGGTCAAAATTCAACCATAAATTTTTATGTAAATATGAAGAAAACATGGTTCATCTAAAGCCTCTAGTACACGGAATGCTAAAAGCCACATTCGTATGTGGTTCACATCACGAACTTGCTATTGTGGCTTTGTGGTAATGTCAAAATTACGTCAGAACCACATGCGCATGTGGCTTTATACATTCCGTGTACTGTAGGCTTAAGTATATATGAATTTACATGTTTCGAGCATTTATTTAGTGGATCGATTTGGCGAGAGACCAACCTCAGGTTCATATTTTATCTTCTACGTGAATTAATTTAATTTTGTAATTTTAATATAAAAAATATCAGAAAATAGCAATGGAAAAACAAAAAAGTATCAAAAAGTCTCCTTTATAGATTGTCATCCACTCAGGACATTGCATGTTTAATTTTATGTTTCTATGTCTAATATTAACGAAAATTAATTAAAGTACCAGATGCAAAACGAAAAAGTACCAAAAAGCTCCCTCTTAGACATTCTTATTCACTAAGGACCATGCATGTTTATTTTTATCTCTGTAGGTCGAATATTAACAAAAATTAAAATGTACCAGATGAAAAACAAAAAGTACCAACATTTTTCGTCTTATAGGTTCGCATTTTCTCAGTAACCTGCACGTATAACATGATGTTTCTAAGTTCAATATTATAGAGAATTTTAAAATTATCACATGAAGCACGGAAAAGTAAAAGAAAGAAATTTAATTTCCCGTATTTCCCCTTTTTGATACTTTTTTCCCCATAGAGGTTCGATTGACAAACAAAAGAAGAAAGCGTTCTTAACTGTTTTGCCTGTGCCGATTTATTCATAAGATTCATATACGGGCCTGTGCTGATAATCACGTGATTTCAAATCACGTGTTTTTTTAATAACGAGCGTGATTTTGTGGTGTTCTGAAAGTCATACCGTTTATGTGTTTCTCGGCGTGCGTAATTAAAGATCACACCAAAACACACACAAAAACGGACACTAAAATGTCACACGTGTGATTTTAGTAGGCACATGTGATTTGAAATCACGTGATTTGAGTAAAACTGATTTGCAGAACAGGCCTGATAGTCAAAATATTCGAAAACCAGTTTTTGAAAAGTGCCGAAGCTACACTCGATGTTTTGCGCCCTGTTTTTAAAGATCGCATTATCAGCCACAGAGATGATGTCGTTTGGCCACCTCGGAGCTGGTATTTGTCACCGATGGATTATTATTTGTGGGGTGCCGTCAGAGATAAGTGTTACGCCGACAAGCCAGAGACAATTGACGCTTTAAAGAACAATATTCGTGAAGCCATTGGTGAAATAGAGCTGCACACAATCGATAATGTGCTTAAAAATTGGACCGATCATGTAGGCTACTGCATGGCCAGCCGAGGTAGCCATTTGAATGAAATTATTTTCCATTATTAACCGGAAGGGTTGTACTTTCAAATAAAAAAAGAAATTTAAGAAAATATTGAGTAGTTTTCTTTATAGCATTTTCAAAAAAAAAAAAAGTTATTTGGCGGACCCTTTAGTTAAAGTCTACTGATTCATATAGACATGCTTAACCACCAACAAATTAAAACTCATTTAAAATAAATTTGGGAGAATATCTCAAATAACAAATTTCTAAAATTCCTATAATGTTTTAAAACCAAAGTTTTTCAAACTTTTTACAGCTATGTTCACACCTATTAAATATTTGATGTCCAACACGTAACCACTAGTTTTCTAAAAGAATGGTTTGCTTTTGCAGAATGTTTGGCTAGAGCAAACATTATTTAACACTTTCTAAATTACATTATAAAATTATTATCTTAGACATAAAGTTTAGTAAATAAATAGAAATTTTTAAAATAAAGCTTAAGTTTAAATCAATTCACTGGTCACGCTTTTTTGGATTTTATAGTCAAATATTTGTTAGGTCTGAACATACCTTAAGTCATATCTACATTTGTATTTTGTTGGTTCCCTACCATCGTGAATTGTTTTGTTTTTATTCAAATTAACTTTTTTTACTTAGTCCCCTTTTACAATGTGGCAAGTGAAAGGCAGACAGGCGAAGTTTGTTGGTAAGGGGGCGACGCACAGTGCTTTGTCCCCATATAACGAAGGGACATAAATAGAAGGAGTTGTCAGAAATTTTTGAAATTTGGTACACTAGCATAAAATAGCTTAGTTAAGAAAAATATGAATTTTTGGACAAATCGGTCCAAGGACACGCCTACCTCCCATGTGTCCTGAAATGGAAAAATGTAATTTTAGCTTCAATAATGCCCACAAAACTACAAAAAAATGGGCATGCTAATACACACACAACTAGCAACGTGTGTGCAAATTTTCACTTAAATCTGAACAAGGACTCAAGGTCCTGCCATATATCCTTTTTCTTAAAAATGCTATAGTACCTACAAAAATTATCCAATCGTAATAAAATTTGGTATGGAAATTGATATTTGTTAGAGATATATGTGTGCCGAATTTTGGTAGAATCGGATTATTAATGTGAAAAATACAAAAACATCATTAAATGAAAAATGAGTTAAAAACGCTTTAAATGCTCTTGCAAAAATAACAAGTAAGAAAGTATAATCAGTCAAACCCGACCATGTGATACCCTATAGTATAGTATTTAAAAACAAATTTCCTAGAGTGTAATCTATTTGGGACCCATGGGCAATCATGGATCCGCCAGAACAAAATTAAGTTATGAGGTTAAGATTCGTTTAAAAGTTCTTTCTCCCGAATATTGTTTAGATATCTTAAGCTCCGTATATGAGTTTTTTGGATGAGGGTTTATATGGAACCTATAGTTTATTTTAGACCTATCTGTACAACATTTTGTCATGACTTAGTAGCTATCGTAAAAATCACTGTCGCCAATTTGTATGTAAATACTTATATTTTTAAGGAAGCTGGCATTAAAAGCTTTTTCGGGAGAATTATTTGTATGGGAGCTACGTTCTAAAATAAAAAGATTCCAATACAATTTGATGAGCTGATTTTGATTGCAATAAAATTAGTTTGGTTTGGACTAAATTTAATCTTGCCGATGTAATAAGAAAAAAAAAATTAAAATGAAAATAAAAATTGTATGCGTTTTCCCGTAAAGCACTAAATTGTAAAATATGAAAACATATATTAGTGCCATTATTTGGCTTTATTTATAAACCTTTTATCGTCAATAAGTGGTGGATTTTTCTTTTAATAAAAATAAATAAAACCAAATAATACTCAAATAATATGCTTATGTAGGTTAAATAAATGTGAAAAAATGCGATATTTTTATTTTTTTTTCAATTTTAGTTACACAATAACAGATGTTGTTAAATTTAGTTTTTACACACTTTAATTATGTATCATCATAACTACTAGAGTCTTCCGAAGACCAAATTTCGCACAACGAGGAACTTAACTCGTCCTGCTCAACTACCCCATCTTCCAAATCAACATTTTCCTTCTGTATATATTTCTCAATATCGGCTGATACAAATTTATGTTTAGTCTTTATGTTCCTGTTTGTAGATAACGCGGGATCCGAATTTTAACTTCTTTTGAATTTTTAATATAAAAAGGTTGGTCATAAAGCACGTAGAACATTTATGTAAAAAAATTTTATTTTTTTCTTAATAATAAACTAATTTATTAATAGATACTTATGCCCAATTTCACCAATTTATTTAAATATCAATTAATATTAAAATAAATTTTTTCATTTAATTTTTTTTTTTTTACATGAAAAACAAATTTTAAACATAAATTGATATATAAATATTGTTGGTGAAATAGGCCCTAAGTTAAAAAAAAAAGAAATATTTGTAATTTTTTACAATTTTTGTTTGTTAATAAACTTAAACAATTATTGGAATTGATCTACCACAAAAATAGGTGTGCATATAACGTATTACTTTATCCTGCTGAAAATTACATAATTGTAGCGCACTCTGATTAAGGGGTATGGTGCACAATTTGACTTTAATATTTTCTCAGTATTTCTTTTTTAAATGTTTTTTTCATATAGCTTGTAACTTTACTTAAACATTTTAGCTCTATAATAAAAAAACTTTAAAAAAATTTGTGAAATTAGACCTATTTAAAGTGCATTTTTTGTTAAGTTGCGGTCAAAAACCGGCACTAATCTTTTTACGGTCCTTTTAAGAACACTATTTGCTAAGAAAAAACGAAATAAAAAAATGTCTGATTTTATATGATTTTTTTTAAAGTTCAAAAAAAGTTTTGTAATTTTTGGATTTTTTTGAAAAAAATATATTTTTTTTGAGCGATAAAAACTAACTTAAGTTAATATTTTAAATAAAAACTGTATTATTGCCAAATTTTGAACATACCAAGGATCACAAAAAAAAATAACATTAAACTCTTTTATAAAAAAATGAATTTTTGAGAGTTATTTTCTTGAAGCAATTCAATTCATTTTTTTTTATTCATTAATTCTTTCTTAAATTTGACTGAATTTAGCGACCTCTGGCGGAGTCTAGGAGAGTCACACGAAATCAATTCCAAAAAATTTTTATGAGTTGTGTTGTTATCTATCGATCAATATATCTTTTATCACATTTTGAGACTAAAATTTTTTTTTGATTTTTGTCTATGGGACAAAGCACCGTGCGACGCTGTATGCGTGACACACTTTACTTTTTTCCTCTCTCGCCTACGAACTTCGTCTGTCTGCCACATTGAAAAAGGGGACTCACAACTACAATTAATGTTGCAAGAATTCCAATCAATTGTAGTGGGCAATGTAAGAAGAGATAAACTCACTGTTTATTGTTGATGTTTTTGTTTGAACTTTGATATTGTTACAAGTAGAGCTGTTGCTTATGATTCTTATACGCTTAACAGTTTTATTTGCTTTAATATCTTTAGTTTTTCCAAAATCTCTATGGATGAAGTTTCCTGATGATCTGGCCTAAGCAACCAGTGAAATGCGCATAGGAATAGCTTATCCCATCAACAATAAATTTCAAGTGTTTTTACCAAGAATAAAAACTGGGAATTAAGCACGAACAACAAATTCTTTTAAATTAACTTTTTATTATAAAAACCAATTTGATTTTTGTATTTTTATGTATTCGAATTATAACCGGTTATTTTTAAAATGCTTAACCGAAAACCGGTTTTTTTTAAAATAGCAACTATTCGGAATATTCGAAACCCGGTTTTTGAAGAAAGTCAAATAATCGATCTTCCT
This sequence comes from Pollenia griseotomentosa, assembly GCA_963931875.1. NCBI lineage: Eukaryota > Metazoa > Arthropoda > Insecta > Diptera > Polleniidae > Pollenia > Pollenia griseotomentosa. The sequence continues at coordinate 16,155,749 of OZ007563.1, read as the reverse complement.
AGTTTCTACCTGTTTTAAAGTAATATGTTTGTGAAAAAGAAAAATAGGGGCTTAATTAAGGGGCGTGTCATAAAAGTGAGCATATTAAAATCTGTACATACGTAGTTTTAGAAGGACTCTTTTGGCACGTAAAAAAAATTGGACATTTGGGGGAAGGATCCGATATGGCATAAGTGGCGCCCAGGATTCGAGGTCGGATTAAAAAGTCGCCAAAGGCAAAAATGTAGCCACTATCAAGCAATGAACAACGATACACACAGAAAAAAATCAAGTTAAAAACGTAGAAAACAAGGTTGATTTAAAATTTTTCGGTGGTGATTTTGCTTTATACGTTTTTCATGTTAATTCAACCTGATTTTACAATAACTGCGAACAACATTTTTTCCTTTTAAAATAACTATAATTCATGTTAATTTAACATTGCAGTAAAGTTAGAGCAAAATGTCAATTATATTGAAATAACAATCCGTATCACGTTGAATGAAAGTTATTTCAAGTTGAAACAACGTGAATTTCATGTAGAATCAAATTGGTTTGAGTGTGTTATAACAGTGTGAAGAAGCTTCAGAGACAACATATGCATTTATTTAAGAATAATTCAAAACACTTACCCCTGTAACACATGTTTCACTTATTTGGTTCTCTCCTTTGTTAACAGCAGCATCAGCAGAATGGCCCGATATGGTTTTCGTCATCATTCTACTTTGAAAACTTGATGTACTATTTAACTAAATAATTTTAATTAAAAGAATACGGGAATTGTCTTCTTTTTATAACATATTTTAAAAATGAAAATAAAAAATGGACATACTTTAGTATGTATGCATGTTAATTTAACAACATAAACTTTTGATTTTTAATATAAAACAGGTTTTTATGGATTCAATATTGAATCCATATTTATTTATATTTTAATTTTTTTTTTTTATTTTAACATTGAATAATATTAAATAAACGTGATTTAAGGTTATTTTATTTAAAATTAATATGAAATAATGATAAATTTAAATAAACGGCATACTTTTGCAGAAAATTACTATGATTCTCAATCAACATTTTTCCATGTTAATTTTACATTGGTATTTTTTTCTGTGTGTATGCGATATGATGGCAGCGCTACATAAAAAAACCAAAAGGGCTGTATTTTGGGCCGTGACAAAAAAAAAAATATCTTTCATTCTAGGGGGTGACTGGCACAACTTTTTTTCGACCCACCCTAATGTACATTGAATTGATATTTCCCAAGTAACGATACAACAAAATTTGTCCTACGAGCGTACTTTTTTTAAACGAAAAGCCATACGACAGTGCTTGTGAATTGCATTGTATGTCATACTTACTTACATACATTGCATGCTAACTACAAAAAATTGTGTGGTAGCTTTGACAAACCATAGAATATTGGCTCTTAAACAACATCATTTACTTGTTTTAAATAGTTTAATGGCCAAGGTAAAAATGTGCAAAATAAGTTGAATTTGTCCTTTCCTGAAACCAAAGATAACAAGTTGATATTTTACAAAATTGCAAGATACATTTTTTGCCACGCCTTAAAATACCGGGCATTTTATTTTTTGAATTTTCTTTTCGCTTTTTCAATTCCGATCGAAATATCCGCATCTGCTTAGTTTTGCCCTTTAATGATTTTTCAATCTGATAACAATTTTTAATTTACTTCTGTTATCTCGGATCTTGTCCCCTTAATTTTCTATGAAAAGTATGCGATTTTTTCGGCTTATTTGGTGATTATTGCAGATATACAGCCGTGTCACAGATTCCGTTCGGAATGCTGTCAATTCCGTATTTGCCATTCCGTTCGAAATCATTTTTGGTGCTTTGGATTCCAATCGTTTTCATCAATCCGAAAAATTTTGTTTAAGCGATTTTTATGTTACCCATTTGGCAACATCAGTATTTATTACAATTTAATATGGCAACAAACTCACTTAGCAGAACAAAAAACAGCTGTTAACAAAATTTTTGTACAAAAAAATTTACATTTGAGTTTTTATTTATGTGTAAAAAAGTAATCAACATTAAAATTTGTGAAATTTAAAAAGTAAATATGCCGGGCGTATCAATAACAAATGTAATTGTTTCCAATTTTGCTTTGTTCTTTTCAGTTTTGTTTTGTTTTGTGTGTTGCCAGTATGTAAATTTTGGCAAAATATGACAACAAAAGAGATATGGCAATGCTTCATAAATCCATTACGAAAATTTTGTTTTCTTGTTAAAGATTTTAGAAAGAGATTTAAATATTTGTAAAATAAATTGCTAAAAATTATTTAAAATATACTTCTTTTGAAAAATAAATAAAGAAAACATATTTGTTTATTGATAGAAAGTATATTTTGATAATTATTTGCCGTTTAAGATACAGAAAACTCCCATTCCGTTCATGAAAATAGAAATGGTTTCATTCCGAAAAATTTTTTCGTAATTAATTTTCTGAAGCACCAAAATACGGAATGAATTCCGTTTCCGAACGGAATTGTGTTCTGTGACATGGCTGATAATAATAAATTTTGATTTTTTTATTTTAATAAACTATTTTAATTATTTTGATTTTAAGTCTTTTTCAACATAAGATATTTTTGTAAATTAGTGTTTTTTCCGTACCTCTCTCTGTTTTTAAGCACTAATTACAAAAACATTAACTTGATTTTGCTCATTTGTTGCTTTGTTGTTAAATCTTTAAAGAAAATATAAAACCGTAAAAATCGTAGTGTATGTGTTGCCTACCTATGATGTAACTATTTTTAGATACATATTTCTCCTAAGTTCCTTTCCAACAAGGAAAACTAAAAAGCGACACTTAATTTTAATTGTTTGTAAATGTGTTTTTAATTGAAACATCATGTTGAAACTGCCACACTCTACTACAAAATATCAAAAATAAATATTTAAAATTCAAAGCATAAAAAGATCTATTTGACATCTGTCAACAAGACACTCTGGTTTAATGTCAACACATACGAACACAACCAAAATGACAAATAGAAACACCAACAAACAAACAGTCACTCTCTTTCACTCTCATACTTGCAAATTGACACAAAATGTTTTGAAAAAGAAAAACGAATGAATAAAATTGAATAAATAAATTAAATGAAAACAAGACCCTTAAAATTGTCAACCGAAAATTTACAATTCCATTTATTCCCCACCATCCAAACAACCAACCACTCCGCCATGTGATGACACCAAATGCGTCAGTCGCCTAATTTATGATTAACAATTTTCCATTTAAACTTTTAAGAGAAATATGTACATATTTTGGAGGCTCTACTTGTAAATGGAGATCAATTAGCAAACACTGAATTGATTCTGGACCCCTCAAAATGCAAAAGAACATGATCTCCAAAAAAAAAATATATTTTTCGTTAAATTGAAAATTTAATACATTCATTAAATTCTTAAAATGTATAAACTTTTTTTTAGTGTTTATATTTGTAAATTGTAATTTAAAAATTTTATTGTAAATTATATGAAACAACTTGTGCGGCTGTTTGCCCTGGGGAGAGTGTAGTGAGTGAGTGAATGAATGAAGAATGTATTTTGTGATGAGAGGAGCAGATCTTAAAAATGGTTTTTTATTACTTGTTGCATTTTGTGAAAAGGAAATTTTGAAAATTTCAAATTTTATCCATTACTGTCGCAGTGGTATGAAAAAAATATTTTATGTTCCCACTGACGAAGACATTTTATTTAATTATGTTTTATTTTTTTTTCTTGTTATTTATAGGCCTGTCAGCACAATTCAGCTGTTTAATTAGCTTTTAAATAATTCCGACTTTTAAAAAATTTGTTTCGGAATTAAAAATTATAATATTTTGGAGTCAAGAGAATTTGTTGGTATAAACTGTAAGTATTATTAAAGTTTGTTGTATGTTGTATAAACAGTAAAAATACTTACTTAAAGTGTTTTTGGATGTTGGAAGGAAGATGTTATTTTAAAACTGTGGACAAGTTTTAAATTTAAATTTTATTAAAAAAAAAAAAAAATATAGTTTTTAAAGGGAAAATTTTATGGTTGGCGATTTTTAAATTTGCCTAAAATAATTGTTTGGACGAAAAAGTTTAATTTCGTTTTCCCGGAAATTAATTGCTCGATTCTCGGGAAATTTTGAACAAAATTTTTTAAACTTTTGTGGGACAACATTTTAAATTTATTAATAAAGCGCTACTCGGTATTCAGGTACTTATTCAAAAGTGTCGCGATGTCCAGAAAGATGTTTCGCTCTGCTTCATTAACTATGCAAAAGCCCACGATACTGTTCAATACAGTGTTGCCAGTGAAATTTTGAGAAAGATACATTTTAGTTTCCAAAAAGATACACTTTTTCCCAAAAAGATACGTTTTGAAAAAAATTTGAAAATCCATTTTAAACGTTTAATATTCATTAACATAACATTTTTATTTCATATTTAAATGCATATTGTAAAGAAAATGATTTCGTATAAATTCATTTTTATATTTATTTTAGTCATAAATATTAGGTACATATGTAATTTTTAAAAATACAGTAAGCAAACTTTAAAATTAATTATATGTAATTATCTTTGAATGTTATCAAAACAAATTCATTTTTGTAAAAATTAATATACGAGTTAAGGCGTTTATACTAAGGCGATTTTATCAACGTTCATATAAATTTTCTGAAAATAAAAAAAAATGTTCATATTTCCTCAGAACAACTTCGCACTACTAGTAATCATCGATTTAGGTGGATCGTATGCTGCAACCCCTTAATGTTTTTTAACCATTATTAAAGCTGCTATCAATACGAATTCACTAGAAGGTGGGGTCAAGTCAACATATGGTGTTTTTTTTCGGTGGCAAACTAAATTTTGATGTAGACTGAAGCTTCGTACAGACGATGGTCAGATCTTACAATGTTGTCATTTTTCTGACAATGATGCCATTGTCAGATGATTAATTTAACACATCTGCCAAATGAAAATAGTGAACAATGTTCACTCAGTTGCAAGACATTTTTAGTAAATTTTGTTGACAACATTGTAAGATCTTACCACCGTCTGTACGAAGCTTAACCTTTTTTACTAGATATATTTTTGACAATCCGACCACAGAAGCAGTGTTGTTGTGTAGTTGACCTCACCTTTTAGTCAATGCGCATTGGCTGCTATTGTATTAGTATTGAGTCGGTTACGATGAACAGTCTTAATAAGTTTTAGTTGGCTAAAAATTTTCGAATGTTTTGTTTCTGTACATTTTGCGTACTGATTCAAAAGATACGAAAAATTTCAGGATTATACATGATACCTGAAGTAGTCAAAAGATACGAAAAATGTATCTTTCGTATCCTAACGGCAACACTGGTTCAACATCACAAGCTAATGAAAACTCTGACATTTATTGGAATAGACGAGATGTAAAAACGATGTACAGTAGAGTCCCGATAACTCGTAATCTCAAGGGACCGACCATTTCTTACGAATTATGGGGGTTTTCGATTTAGCGGGGTTTCGATTGTACGGGGTTAAAATAAAATAAATACGAATTAACGGGGTTTTTCAATTTATTAACTAAAACGATAAAAAAACATAAAAGAAAATTGTTAAAAATAAAATATATAAAAATTATTCATGTAACAAACTGATCTTAAGCAAATAAACACACACAAGCAAAAACCTACGCAAAAAAAATAGCGATAAACAAAAAATCATTTTTTCCATGTTTCTGTGGTTTCTATTACGAATTATAAGTGGTAGTTAGCAAACAATTACGATTTATAAGAGGCAAAGAAGATTTTCTTTGAAAAAAAAAAAAAATTACGAATTAGCGAGGGCACCAAAATGTACGGAAATTTTACGAATTAACGAGATTTTTTCAAGGGACCGACAGTTTATTACGAATTATCGGGACTTGACTGTATAAAAAATCTTTGCTGGAACCAGTCTGCGCGAATTTCAATAAATGATGAACTCACGGAAGAAATTTTCAGCGTTTAAGTAACTGCAGTCAAAGTAGAAAAACTGCTATTTCTTTCACTTCTTCATTTGTTTTTGGCAAAAAAAAAAACTCTTGCTTTTCCTTCTGATTCATTAAATATAAACAGTCGTTTTTTACATTCTTAAAATTCATAAGACTGGGAATTATTTACTTTCGTAGATTACTATATATTATATTCAACATTTTTTTATTTTTTCGAATTTATTCTATGAGCTAAATTTCAGTTACGTCATTCCTAAAAATTTAAGGAATAGAACTATTACAAAAAAGCTTTATAAAATACACAACTGAAATTTGGCTCATAGAATAAATTCGAAAAAATAAAAAAATGTTGAATTCATAAGACTTTTAAATAAAAATTAACAAGTTATTGTCTTCGAGATACCTCTGGAATCTGTTTTCCACTAATGAAACCATATGCTCAATTTTCACCAAACATGACGTTTTCATTCCAAAGTAAAGACAAAGTCATAGCAATCCATCAAGTCGTAAAGTAACTTCTTTATTAATAGATTACTCTTGAAAATGTCCATTAGGCAGTGCATTACAAGTACTTTAGAGATACTTGGCACACAAATAATCAAGAACAAGCAAGTAACCCTTGTTGTTTTTAATTTTCGAACAAATGTCTAAATATGAAAATAAATCACACATTAACAAAAAGAAAAAAAAAAAAAACAATAAAAGGACATAAAAATATGTACATTCATACATCTTGTTGTAATTATCCTTATAACAAGTAACACCCTTGTTTTCAATAACCGAAGTAAGAAAATTAAAAGTGCTTTGGGCGAAATTTAAGAGTCCTTCACTTCTACATATTATCGTACATACTACATGTGTTACACATTTATTAACGAACTAAACATAATGACTTGTGTAGCTCTTTTTACTAACAATTTTGCAAAACAAAAGTTACAACAATTGCTTTTTGTCTCAATGAAATAAAGACACAATATTTTGTCAATTATTACATTTTATGTTTGTTGTAAAACATACAACAAATAACACAACAAGTGGTAGTATTGTTGTTAAAAATAATAAAAATAAAGGAAACAGGGTGGTGTAACTCTTACACAATCATAAACTTGGAAAAAGGATATGCACAGCAGGAAATAAAGTAATCAAGTTAACTGACACTCACTCGGTTGTATAAAACGCAAATCTATTTTGAATTAGAAACAATTTTGTTGTTGTTGTAGTTGTTTGAAGAGGGTGCTGGTAAATTTATGATCTGGAAGAGCTTTTTATTGCGATTGTGTCTCTGTATTATAAAGATTTGTACAAAAAGTCATGTGGTACATTTTCTTAATGCTCGAGTGAATTTCACTTGTTAATGTGATTAAATTTCTTTGGCAGAACAGTGCGGATACTGGAATTAAGAGAAGAAGCAGTGGTGGTTTTCTTTCTTTTGGAAAATTCAAAGTTTTTCATTCTTAATTTTATATTTTCACATAAAACAGAAAAATATTACCAAGAATTTTGAAAGACGGTGGATGATAGAAAAAGATTATGGGCGTATTATGAATAAGTCATTGTTTCACGTAGCCATCATAACCATATTATATTTATCGATCATTTTATGGTTGAACACATGAAAACAACCGCAAAATAATCAATAACTATAATTATGTTTGAAAATTGGGGAATGGAGTCTTTCTCGGAGGTTCAAAGCTTTCTGTCTGCTTTCCACTTGGGTAAAGCAAGAAGCGATTCCCAAGCAGCTCACGACTTCCGGTTTTATACCAAGTATTCCCTGGTAATGTCTTTCAGGCAACCGCTTGAACAGCAGCTAAGGTGAGATGGCGATCAGTATTGAGTAGCCTGAATAGCATTTGAAAATCGCTGCGTCTCAGGTATTAGGTGACATCCGAGGACATTCCGTCCAGGGCTGTGGAGTCGGAGTCGGAGTCGGAGTCGGAGTTGAGGAGTCGGAGTTGAGGTTTTTGTACCGGAGTCGGAGTCGGAGTCGAAGTACCCACAAAAACTAGCGACTCCGACTCCGACTTTTTTGCATTACAATTTTTCTAATATTTTTCAAAATAAAAAATTTTAATGACCAATTACTCCAATTCTTTTTAAATATCAATTCATATTTTAATATAATTTTTCTTATAATTTTATTTTTATTTGACATAAGAAAACAAATTTTAAACATAAATTGATATTTAAATAAATTAGTGGAATTGGCCATAAGAGGGTCTGCTTTTTGAAATTGTGAAGTCAGAAAATAAGGACCAGTATACTTTTCATATGAGTAGGTGAGTTTCAAAAATTAAAAAATTGAGATAACATCTTATTTCGACAATTTATAAGAAAAGTTATATAGGTTTTATCGAAGCATGTCCTTTTCTATGTTTTAATGTGACCTCAAATTTCTGTAACAAAAACAAGCGGGTTCACTATTTGAATTTCGCCAAGATATCGTTAATAAAATAGAGCCGAATTAAGGAATTTAAAAATTAAATTTGTAAAGATGTTGTTTTTATTTATCGTATATTAACAAATATTTTTGTAGCCATGTTCATAAATATTACATGAAATCAGCTGTAGCTCCTGTGGTGAAGCATTAAGTGAACTACATTTTAAGTTCCAACCTTCAAGGTGAATTATAATAGAATAAAAGGAAAAGGAACTCGGAAAAATACATGACATTGTACCAGATATAATTCCCATCAATGTGGGGGTTAACCCGAAAAATGATTTGAGAATACTTTTATCTGCTCACTTTAGGGAAAATTGGAGAGATAATAAAGACTTGCAATTTCAAATTTCGGTCTTGGACAATAATAATATTGAATTAGGAACGGAAAAATGCACTGGCGAGTACACTGAAGAAAAAGATTTCAATTTAGTTGTTTAAAAATTCACATAAAACTACATCAAGCCACATTTTGAAAACTTTACAGCAGACCGCGCAAACATGTTGATGATCGCAAATGATGTTTATGTTATAAAAATGTGCATTTGTACGAATATTTTATATGATCCTAACATATTTTTTTTATGTCGATGATATACTTAAAAAATTACGTCATAAAAGGTTCGTTACCTTCTATGGTACTGTTCCATGCCTTGAGACAAACAGCACAAAGTCCAACAACAAAAGGGGTGCTATTTCCCAAAAATAATAGAAGGCTAACAACATTTTTTTACGTTACGTTTCTCTACAAAATGTGTTATATAAATTGTAGAACTAACAACTGAAGGCGCATCTGCATGTTTTAATAAACTATATTAAATTTTCCTGAGAAAGATTTGACTTAATAAATAAAACAAGACCAAAATGGCAGTGTCTGAATTTATGTATGTTTATTAAAAACAAAAGACCTCACTTCACAATTTACAAAAAAGGACTGTCCTTTGCCTCTATTAATATTGTGGTAAACAACACTAAGTACACTTGAAGCCTTTAACGTCTAAGCCAATTGGACTTGGTGTTGTTTTCAACTTTTCTATCTCGAAAGCTACATTAGATAGGACTTATGGAAATTCACACATCTATAAATTCCAACAGTATAAAAAACGTTATTTGAAAAAGATGTGAATTGGTGTAGTTTATTTCTCCCCTACAGAACTATTTTTACATTTTTTAGCACTGTTTGCATAATTTTAATAAATTAATATAACCTTTAAAATATACTAAAGTTCAATGATCCCATACGGATTGAAGCAAAACTCGTTTCTTTCGAAAGTTCGTAACAAAACTCGTTCGTTCCAAAATTAAATCCATTATTTTTCTATATTTCAGTTGGTTTAAATTTCTAAACTGTTGAGTTATAAGTCAAGAATGTCATAACACTTTAGAATTAAAAAAGGTTCAAATCATTTGGTCTATTTAATCGGGCGCTATATGTTTTTTGCATTTTTTCCAAAATCCAAATAAAATATTTTGCAGCTTTCCTACTCATATGTTAGTAACTAGTAAATTAAACGTTAGAATTAATATATCGATTTGAAATTTTTACAGAATCATTTTCTTGCTATATTTAACCATTTAACAGGTACCAAATTAAAAAAGAGTTTAAAGTCAAATAAAAACTAGTCTCTTAAATAATGCTAGGTTAGAGTAGGAGTCGGAGTTGGAGTCGGAGTCGGAGTCGGAGTCGTACTTAAAAAATTTCACCAAAAGGAGTCGGAGTCGGAGTTATAACCTTTTCTTAACGACTCCACAGCCCTGATTCCGTCACTGAAGCTCTACTCATCTTGTCGTATTAACGACTTACCTGCCTATAGGTTATTGGCAGCCCCAATACTAGGATCGAATGCAGAGGCCTAATCAGTCGCTCATTCTAAATACCACCGTGCCCATGTTCTGTAGTTCTCGCGTCGAGAAGCTTTTCGATTAAAATTTGTGAAATGAAACAAAAATGCCCTATATTGAAACAAACAGCTGTTTCTCACTAAACTGTGTCTGTGACTTTTTTTTGGCGAGTACTAGCTGTCACGTAAGGAAATTACTCGCCAATTTACAGAAAAAGTGTTTTTGTAATATTTTTGTGAGATAAGTTCCTGCTTTGAACTGTCATATGAACTTACAAATAAAATTGGGACGAGAAAAAATGTTAATACTAAAAAACAATTAAAAACGTTTGCAAACAATGAAGATTTAAGTATTTTTGCCGCCTTCGTTGAAAAATTTTCAACTTTAATAAATTTTGGTCGCCCTCAACGATATGTGCTACTGGCGTTCTCAACGTCTGCAATGTCACATCGGCTTCGAAAGTAATGTTATAATATTTATAACGTAACGACGTAGTCTCTTTTGGTAGTTTTCGACTTTTCTCACTTTTCGAGAAACGATGGAATATTTTGTTTTACATCTTTAAGATGCAAGAAGTTCTCACTAAAGTTACAGAACATACGTACTGATTAACGAAATAACACAAAACATTTTAAATAAGGGACCGGATTAATGGCACAACCAATTGGCTAACGAACAAGGACAAGAATCGGAACCTGAGTTCATTTTTAAAAGACAAGTATATTTTAAAAGAATTTTTGTAAATCACCAACCGATTTGGTTAAAAAAAATCATGACTGTAATAATGGAAAAAATTCAAACCTAATGGATTACATGTTGTTGGAGAAAAATCGTTACAATACAGTCTCTGTTACTTGAAGATAAATATATGATGTTTAGGAAGATTTTATTAACGTTAAGGGTAGAGGATAATTTGTACAGGCACAACCTAATTAGTATTGATATGACCATGGTTTTAAGGCCCCCGAGTTAACTTGGTATGCTGAACTTTGCAAGATTTGTTCTTGCGTTCTTTAGTAAAGATAAAATCGACTCACGATTTTGTAAAGTCCCTTTTCTTAGAAATGCTTTTAGAAAAGTGGTTTGAGCTCATGAGTAAAAACATTAGATTGAATCGGTTCATTTCGCAAAAGTTAATTTATGTCGCATTATGATTAGGGTTTTTTCCCGGGATTTCCCGGGAATTTCAATTATTTCATTTCCCGTTTTCCCGGGATTTTTCTTGCGGGATCCCGGGAAATAAAAAATTCCTCATAATTTCAGAAAATAGCTATTTATACTTTGAAATTTAGTTTTCTATTCCCTAAAAATTAGCATCTGTGGATGGGTTGTGGATTAGATCAATTGCAAGAAGTGAGTGCATTTATTTAAATCAATGTCTCCTGATGCAATAAATCTACTCAAAGCAGAATGGGCAGTGCCACAGTTAATAATTATTACATTTAGTGAAGTGAAGAGTTAATAAAGTACATTAATTCAAAATAAGATGCAGGCAGTAAAGTTTCATTGTCCATGAACAAGTCTTAAAAATAGGAGATACCTAAACATATCGCTCCTTAATTGCAACATAGTCATATCTACAAAAACAAACGATCTTGGCAAAATGCGATTAAAGTTTTCAAAATGTACCAATTTAAAGATATATTTTGCTATAACTTCGGTTCAGTTTGAGATATAATACGAGAAGGTATGAAAGAAATCTTTGCTAAAGTAATTAAAAATTTTGGGATATGACTATGATGCAATGAAGGAGCGATATGTTTATTAGGTGATAAACACAAATTTTCAATTTCAATTTGTGTTGGTTTATATACCCGTGAAGTGCGGGGAAACCGAAATAAAATAACATTTTGGAAACTCGTGTAAGATACTACAACATACAACTTGAAAAAGACATTGTCCTAAAGATTACAAATGGACCTATTGAAATGAAAAGGTTTGTAAGAAACAGTCCGGTTGATGCATTTTTTGCATCAACCTTGACATACATTTGACTGATATAGACGTTGTTTATAAAAAAGAAAAAATTGCTTCTGATTGTGAATCCGAAGCATGCTACAACGGTGCACTTTAAACTATTTGTCCAACCTCGGTAAAAAAAGAACGAAAATTTTTAGGAAACATGATAATTAGTAAATAAAATCAGGAATATACTTTTTGACGACTGACAAAGCGCTTTGAGTGTGTCAGAAAGTTATTTCCTAAGCCGTTAAAAAATTTTATATATTTCTTTAAAATATTTTATCTATTTTATTAATTAACTTTTTGATCTCATATCTTGAGTACCTTAATTTTATTTTGTTTTTATTATTGTTTTATGAATTAAATTGTTATGTTTATGTTATCTTTTTATCTTGTATCCAGAGCATAATAAAACTGAATAAAAGCATAATAATAGGGAATAAAAGCGTGAAGTGATAATAATTCAAGTTCCTATTTCAATCTTTAATTAATTTTTTAGTATTGAACCATTTCTTATACTTTCTTTGTAAACAAGTTCCCTTACGTGTTTTTATAAAAGTTTTTTTCCTTAATTAATAACAAAGTTCACTTTGTATTATATATATGGAGCAGGATCCCGGGATCCCGGGAAATTTAAAAAAATTTCCCGCTTTCCCGGGAATCGAAAAAGTCCGGGAAAAAAAAACTCTAATTATGATAGAAACCCAACGAATATCCGTGCGTAGACCGAAATTCGACGTGCGCAACGAGCTTTATTTCTAATTCTTACGTATTTAAATGTTTTCTTAAAAACTGATTTTATTTTGTATGTAAAGGGTGTCTTTTATAGAGTGTCACAACTTTGAGTTGGCATCACTGCTTTACTTGAGCACCCATTTAAAAGCTGATAGTTGCCTTTTGTTTAGTTTGCTTTAAAATTTCATTATGAATCGACTTGCACCAGAGCATGGCGTGCAAATTGTTGAAATTTGTTATCAAAATAATTCGGCGAATGGGCCGAGGCACAAGTGGATATTGATTTTGAATTTCCATTCAAAATTTAATTTTCCTTTGAAGCCCATTTCTGGTTGAATGGGTGCGTAAATAAGCGGAATGTCCGCATTTGAAGTTAGAAGAATCCACAAGCTTTTGTCGAAACACCATTACATCCACAGAAAATTACTGTATGGTGCCCTTTATGGGCTGTCATTGGCCCATATGTCTTCCAAAACGGTGATGATCAGAATGCGAAAAGTTGTTGAAAATTTGTGTTCCAGATTGCGCCTTCTACGCGCCAGCCGTGGCGGCCATATATTTTATATTTTTTATTTTTGTTGAAAAATGGTCAATTCAAAACCAGAAGAACAAGTAAAGCGTTTTTCGTTGCTTATATAATCTGGCGTCCAATTTATTCATTTTTATAAATTCTTGCCGGTGAACTCGTCGTGCTATGCGTTCGACCCAGCTGTGTTTACACCATAACTCCTTTTTAAAATAACCGCATTAGGGCATAATTTATTACAAACACCGAAATACAAAATTTTGTAGAAATCGGCCTAAATGGTGATGTAAGATCCACCCCAGTTATAAGAAAAACTTAAAACCTTCAATAATCAGACTGAATCGAGCCAAATTGTATAAAAATCCGTACCCCTGCTGGCATGTCGCTGCACCTTTTTCTAAAAAAGGCCATAAATGAATGTAGAACTCTTAGTAATTCTGGTGTCTTGATTTAATTCAGCTTAAAATTTTCTTTTGTTATTAAATTCCTTGACAATCCAAAGACATAAAGAAAAATCCCTGAATGCAGGTTTTGCTTTTGTCTCAGCTATTTTGGTGCCGACCTGGCTTAATTTCAATAGCAAACTTTCACGGACTAAATATAACAACCATATCTCCATTATATCTGGAGTCTTCGAAGAGCCCATTTCAACCAATACATAGACACACAGACGGACGGATATCGCTAAATCAACATTGCTACTCATAAGAACACAGAATATCCCTGCGGGAAATTTGTATCAATTTTTGCAACCAAACTTGTACTGGGATCTGTGAAAATAGAATTTGCACTAAAAGAAAAGACTCATGACCAGTGAAAAAAGAACTATATGGCACACCTAGTTCAAAAGTGACTCAACTCAAAATTTTAATTTTTCGGGTTTATATGCTTAAAGTATGCACAATACACTTGTTTACCTAAAAAAAAAATATTAGTGTATTTTGCTGTTGTTAACTTAAATAACGGTTCTGCCTTTCTTTATGTTTTCATTGGTATAATTTTGCAATTCATAAAAGTGATTTATATCTAGTTGTGTCAGAATATAAGGGGTGATTTTTTAAGAGCTATAGGAAAGTTAAAAAAAAACACATGAAATTCAGAAAAATGCATGAAATCTTTATTTGAATCGATAGTACGGTCCATATAATTTAATGTTTGAAGATTATTTCATGCAAATGTTGACCGTGACTGCGCCTCAAATGGTCCATCCGCTTAGTCCAATTTTGGCATACTCTTTCCAACATTTCGGCCGGTATCTCATGAATAAATGCTTCAATGTTGTCTTCCAATGCGTCAATTGAAACGGGTATGTGTGTACAGTAGCGTGGCCGTTAGTTGTATGGAGAACTTTTTTTTTTGATTTCTTATACTCTCCCCCTCCAAATCGGTTCAGTTTTATGTAAAAAAAAATACAAAAAAATTTCGTAGCGATAAGTTGTGTTTTAGGGAGGGCGTCCGCCCCTCAAAGTTTGCCATAAAGCCATTTATTTAAATGTAATTTGTTTGCATGTGACTATCTTCTAAAAACAACATTTTACAAGAATATGATATATGGCAATATTTTAGCTCTTCTAGTCAACAACATAAGCCTCCAAGAAAGTTTTTTGCTAAAACTAATATCTTAGAAAATAATTAAGAAAATAACAACAAAATACCAAACATTTTATATACGTTTTATATGTATATATAAAAAGGCGATTTAATGTCAAGTGACACAATTTTGAAATCGATGTCTTCCGATTTGGATGAAATTTACACCGAGGTTAGTCCTATTAGATAGTAGTTTACACACAAATTTTCAACAAGATCGGTCAAAATGTTTCAGAGGTAGAGGGGGTCAAAGTTTGTCATACAGGTGTTCTTTCTCATCCATGTAATTTATTACCTATTGGTGTTAGCAAAATTTGTCCCAAGTAGCTTAGATAGCTATTTAATCAATCTTTTTTAAAAATATTTTTTTGTTTTTTTTTTTTAAATTTTTTAATTTTTTTTTTTAAATTTAAAACTTTTTTTTTTATTTTTTTTAGCCAAGTGTTAAATTTAAAAAAAAAAAATTTAAAAATTTTTTAAAAAAACAAAAAAAAATTTTTAAAAAGTTTGATCAAAAAGCTATCTAAGCTACTTGGGACAAATTTTGCTTACACCAATAGGTAATAAGTTACATGGATGAGAAAGAACACCTGTATGGCCAAAATGTCAAACTTTGACCCCCTCTAACTCAGAAACTTTTTGACCGATCTTGTTGAAAATTTGTGTCTAAGCTACTATCTAACAGTACTAAAATTGGTGTTAATTTCATTTAAATCGAAAGACATCTATTTCAAAATTGGGTCACTTGACATTAAATCCCCCTTTTATATATATAAAACGTATATAAAATGTTTGGTATTTTGTTTTTATTTTCTTAATTATTTTCTAAAATATTGATTTTAGCAAAAAACTTTCTTAGAGGCTTATGTTGTTGACTAGAAGAGCTAAAATATTGCCATATATCATATTCTTGTAAAATGTTGTTTATAGAAGATAGTCATACGCAAACAAATTGCATTTGAATAAATGGCTTGATGGCAAACTTTGAGGGACGGACGCCCCCCCTAAAACACAACTTACCGCTACGAAATTTTTTTGTATTTTTTTTTACATAAAACTGAACCGATTTAGGGGGGGAGAATATAAGAAATCAAAATAAAAAAAATAACGGCCACCCTTGTGTACAGACATGCGCTTTAACATAGCCCCACAAAAAAAAGTCTAAAGGCGTGAAATCGCACGATCTAAAATAAAATGTTTACCGAACTCGCCTCTCAATCATTCCATTGTTAAGCGTGCTGTAGAGCTGGCAAACTATCGATAGTCGCACATTCGATAATTTCGATAGTTTGTAACAAACTATCGATACTATCGATAGTATCGAATTCTTTGTAGAATTCCTTAATTTAATTTTAATTTTAATTCCATGTAGCAAATTAAAGAAATATAATTTTTCAAATTTGGAATAAAGTTTAGTCTTTCTTAGATTTTCAGCCATTTTCCTTAGCACAAGCTATAATTTTTTCAAATATGTATATATATATATACACACACTATGCAACAATTCGGGTTAATATCATTTTTATAACAATATTTGGATCTTCACTAAGAAAGTTATAATTTTTCAATTTATTTTCGACTGCATATGAAGTTGAATTTTCAAAATTTTAAGAATAATAATGGGCACTGAATTTGTATTGAAAAAGAAAAATTTTCGTTTGGGCAAATATATTGAAACAACAATAAAACAACTCAACTTTGTTTTTGCTTTCAATATAAATTTCTAAACGAAAATTTTTATTTTAGTATGAAAAACAGTTAGTTAATATAGAAAACTTTAATAAAGGTAAAATTACTTTTGTATATAAACTCGTATTTGGCGATTTTTCGCAAATCTTTTTTACTTAAAATCTAAAAATATTAAATGTTAGCGATTTTCGGTCTACTATTTGGCGACTCAGGTGAAAAATAATTTGGGAACCCTGGTACATACATATGTAAAATTTTTTGCTTTGACATTAAAATAAGCAAGGTTATGCTAATATTGTTCGTCCTTAAGCCGACTGCAGCAGCTGGCTAAGCTGGTCGGCCACGACGTCTGAAAAAAGATTTCAACGAAGTATTGCTATCGAAAATAAACTATCGATAGTCCAATGGAATGAGAACTATCGATACTATCGATAGTACTATCGATTGTTTGCCAGCTCTAGCGTGCTGTGTGGCATGTGGCAGCGTCTTGTTGAAACCACATGTCATGCAAGTTGGATATCATCTCACGGTAGCGCTCACCATTCACAGTTACGTTACGATTCGCATCATTTTTGAAGAAGTACGGTCCAATGATGCCACCAGCCCATAAACCGCACCAAACTGTGACTTTTTCTGGCTGATCTTTACTCCAAAATCGACAATTCTGCTTATTAACGTACCCATTGAGCCAAAAATGAGCTTCGTCGCTGAACACAATTTTTCGATACATTTTTTGATAATTTTTGATAATAAAATTCAATAATTTGCAAGCGTTGTTCGTTTGTAAGACGATTCATGGTTAAATTATAGACCAAACTGAAGATGTTTGACAGTGAAACAAAACACGAAACGTGCGTCAGCTGTTTAAACCAATGTTGCCAAAAAGATAAGAGCTAAAAAATCACCCGATGTAATGGTAGTAGATCCCTACTGCTACACAGAAAAAAATAATTTTCATATTTGAATACGAAAATCGCATATTTGTTTACAAAAATTTTTGAATTTTCTGCGATGACGATTTTTGCGGTATTGATAAAAAAGTTTGTATGTATAATTGTCAAATATTTAGTCAACAACCAAGTTTATTGAGTCAATAAAAAAAGTTGTTGCCCAAAATAATTTTTTTCAACAAAATGTTTACTTGATTTGTTAAAATAAATTGTTGAAAATGTTGAATAAATCAAACAAAATGTTAATCGAATCTTTATTTTTTTTTATTTATTAATGATGATGTTATAATTTTTATATTTTTATAAAAACACTAAAATTTATTACGCGGGGATAAGTAAGTTCCTATGCGCATGTCACTGGTTGCTTAGGCCAGATCATCAGGAAACCTTTTCCAAAGACTTTGGCAAAACTTAATATATTATTCAAATAAAACTGTAAAACAAATGAGAATTATGAGCTATTTAAAAATGGACAAGAGTTGTTCAAATACTGTCTTTACTTTGATTCAAATATTTTTTTTATTGAATATGAAGAAATATTTAATTATTTCATTATTAAATATGTTTTATTGAGTGCTATTTTGCAAAGTGTAAATGTGATAAATCTTTTCTTTGAATCAAACAAAAAGCTTGTTGACCTAAAATTTTATTTTTAACAAACTACAGTGCACTCGGGAAAACGTCAACTAATTAAAACCGCGGGCGTTGACGTTTAACAAATTGTTGACGTTTACGAATGTTAAATTTTTAAATATAAAACATATCGGTAATGTGTCCAAAATATTTTCCTGTTCTTGTAATTTAAGCACTTTCGGTTGTTTTGAGCTCATTTTGGTAATGTGATACTTACGAGAACAAAAAGCAACTGAGCATAAATAAAAAGACAATACATACATACAGTTGTTAGTACTTTTCTACTCTACTTATAAGGGGAATCCCCAATTTCTGAAATTATTTCATAAAATAAGTGTATGTGTGTACAAATGTGTGTATTTTAACTGCTGCTAAATTCAAAATTTTGTTTTATTCAGAGTTGACGTTTTAGAGCTTTGCGGTTGTATTCACGTTTTAAAGTAGGCAATGTAAAAAAATGAGGGTTCACGTTTAGGGATGTTGACGTAAACGAGCGTTGACGTTTTCCCGAGTGCACTGTATGTTGTTAAAAATTTTCTTGAGATATTTTTTTCTGTGTAAGTGCTAAATAGTTTTAATTTGAATTGTGAGACTTTTGATAAAATTACACTTTGTTGGAGTTTATATTAATGAGACTTGTGTCAGTTTAAAATTTGGCAAAAGTGTCAAAACTTAAAATGAATTCAGCTAAAGTGACATAACTCAATATAATTCGGTAACTTGTACGAAAAATACATCCGGCCATGTAAATTTCTTTTATTTTATTTATCTATTTATTCTTTTATTATACATATAAAAATAAAAATGTTTGTAATGAATTATTGAAAAAATAAAGAATTACTGCTACTACTACATCCGGCCATGTTTTGACAATCGCACGATTTGAAATCGCAAAACGCCAGATTTATTTTATGGTGTTCTGAATCTCGTGCGTTTAGCTTGCGATCTGGCATAGTTTCTTACAAATATTCTAGTTCCCTTGAGCATAATTTAGAAATTTGAAGTCGCCAAACTTCTTGCTATTGCGATTTACAGATGATTTTAAATCAGAATCGCCAATGTTAAGCGTTTTGCGATTGTCAGAACATGCCCGATCATGAAAAATGACACAACTAAAATTTGTTCATTATCTAGTGTATAAATATCTAAAAAAAAACTTTTAAGATCATAATCGGTAGGGTCCAAAGATTTGTTTTTAACTATTTTTTTTAGGTCAAAACAGTTTTTTTCGATTTCTGAAAAATTAAGTTTTTTGAGTTGAGTCATTTTTGAACTAGGTGTGCGATATAATCACTTAACTGGTATATTAAGAAGAAAAATAAAGAAAATAGATTGAATTAATTTATACGCGTTTCATTGAAATACTAACAAGGACTTGCATTAGTAACTAGCACTAAACACGTTCATTGAGGTGTCCATTAACTCCCTCCAATGACAACTTCATGTAAAAGTTATAGGTCCGAATAAAGTGTTGGAATTAAAAACGGCCTCTACCACCAAAAAACCTATCACAGCCCTACTTTAGTGTCAGTTCGCTTCTTTCTAGAGATGCTGATAACGTCTAAGATCAATTTTACCGAAATTACAAACGGAATAACAATATACCCATTCCACCTGTGGTAAAAAGTATAACACAGTTCAAGAGATCAGGAACAGAAACAAAATTTTATGTCTCGTTTAGTAGAGATCCCCACCTTTTCAGAGAATTTTTTTTACCGTTTATCATACTGTAAATATTTAATTAACACATGTCAGATGTACTCAAATAAATTTTAGCACATTTTCCATGTGTTAATGAACAATTTTCATACTTATTTTAAAACTTCTTTTATGCATTATGTTTTCTTTAATATCTCAAAATTCAAATCTTTTATTCAAAGTGTCAAAATTATTAACAATCCTGAAAACTTGATAATCAGTAAGCAGATTTTTTCAACAAATTACAAAAAGCAAAAAATAAAACAAACAAAAAAATTCTAATCAGAGATTTCACATCAGAGATTATGTCAAAATAATTTGAACCTTGACAACACTCGCTCTTCAAAAAGTACCACAATACTCTTATGAATTTCAAACACCCCCTTTTTGCAGCAACACACCAGAATGTGAAAATAAAAATCTGTGATAAAAAACCCAGTCTCTTCTCCAAATATCTACCATTCTTACAAATTGCCATAAAAATCCATTTGTCAAAAACCCTTCAGATTAAAATCTAAAGGATTTTTAAATGTAATTTGATTCATAATTTAAGTACTAAAACAACAACTACTAAAAGAACATCTCTAATGTTAAAAACCAAAAGTTGGGCATTCAGACACCAAGAAATCATGGTGCGAAACGGAAGGAATTAAAGGATGCTCTACTGCTTAATGTTTAAAATGCATGTACAAACAAGCATGCGATGAGGTTGAGGCTGTTTCAAATCCAACATAATAATGACAACAAACACACCCCCTTTCCTTAGGTCTCTGTTTTGCTTTCTACATATAAGAATGAGTAGAAAATTAAACGTAACGGAAAAGTGAATTTTTGTTTTATTGTTGTTATTTCTCCCCCACAAATTCCCAGTAATACAGGATGCCGCCAGCACCAGTAGCAGTATGTGGTTGTCAAAACACTCCATTCCTCCCCATTTTCGAACAGTTAGACAGACGGACATACGAACAAATAGACAGACAAATGTTGTTATCCTCCCGAATATCATTACGTATTGTTGGAATGAAGTGTGCCAGTTTTCTTTGAAAACAATTTCGTTTTTTCTTCTTTTTTTTTTTGCTAACCCAGTCTCAAAACGTTTGGTTGAGTCCATTAATCATTTTCTAATTTAATAATTTTAAAACAACAACAACAAACAAGCAAACAGAGCAATTTTCAATTGCAAATGGAATGGAATCGAGTGTGTGGGTGCTAGAGTTGACTGGTTTGGTTGGTTTTTCCTGCTGAGCTGTTTAGATTCTTTTAGGTTGTTTATTTTATTTTTCCACAAGGGGATAAAGCGTATGCTGCAGTTTCCTATTCAACAGAACTGATAAATATTTTCGTCTGTAATTTTCACATTCACATCTGTAATTTGTTAAGAGCAGTTAGTTCTTCGATTAGATGAAGTAAGTAGTCATGTTTTCATGGGTTAAGTGTTTTTGTAAATTATTGTCATATTTGGTTTCCCAAAGGGGGGAAAGACTTAAAGGAAGAGGAAAAATTAAAAAATTATGTATTTAGTAATTGATTTTATTATATCTATGTATGTATATCCTGTACTATTCTTAATTAAAATACATTTTATTGTTTGAAAAATTCTTTTGCTCAAAAGAATCATCATACCCACACGACAATAGTGTAGAAGGTATTATGCGTTTGTGGTGTGTGTGTAGCACTTTAAAATATTGGTCATGGAGCCACCTTTTAGTATACCGATCTTTTGTTCTTTTCTTTCATTATTAATTTATTGAATCTTCATATATTTAATATGAACTAACAATTATAAATCAAATCTTATTCTAATACGTTATTTTATATCTTGCCAGTGCCGAACAGCGTTGCCATATTTTTTTTTTTTTTTTTAAATAACTGGATATTAAGAAAAAAAACTGATTTCAGTTAAGAAAACTGCTCAAAAAAAGAGCCAAAAAACTTTATAATTTACTTAATTTTTTACGGGTTATACAGAAACAAATACAATATTATTTTACTAACGAACATCGTTACTTTGTAGGCTAGAGAAAAAGAGTGCAATTATGAGGGGAACACAAGTACATGTAGTCTTGCGATTTGTTTTATTTCCTCATTTGACACAAAATTTATTTAAGTTCGAGGCAGATTTGCTATTTGTCAAGTGTACATTAGGGCTATAACATTTTCAAACTTTTTGCGAATATCAAAAACAGCTTAGTATAGTCGTGTAGAACATTAAAAGTTATTAATAAAAAATATGAAAATTTTTTCAGATTGTTCGAATTGAAGTTTGAAACAACCATTTTATCTCACGGAAATTTTAAATAATATACACCTGATATTTGTATATATTTCTATACGTATCACTTAAATGCTATTTTGGAATTTATCGACTGCTTTAGATTTAAAAATCTTCCTACGGGTTACAATTCATCGCGGTTTTAAATTTCTTGGAAGGTTTTAGAAATTTGCTTCCTTCTTTAATAATAAATTTACGACGGACTAAGAAGCTTTCTAACAGCTTGTGTGTGTTTGCTGGTAAGTTTAGCTTCAATTTAAGTAAAAAGTCTTAATGCAAGACTTTATTAAAAGCTTTATCAAAAAAATGTAATCCGATCGACTCAGAAACACTTTCTGAATAATTCTAATAATGAATAACTAAAAACCTCTCCTAAGTTTGAAGATCAAAGTTTCAGATACTTCAGACAACGAAACTTGCTTATTCGCTGCTTATTTAATTGAACAGCATATTTTTGAATGATTTAGCAGAAAGAATTGCCAGAGATGGAAACGTTAAGAATGTTCTTTAATTTAAAATGATTAAAGCAAATAGGTATGAATGAATTCATAGCACAATTATGATTAAAGCACCAATATTTTGCTAATGCAAGATTTTGTTTTGGTAGCTTTTACAAGAATATTTTATTTAAAAGTCAATTTCCATAGAATTTGTTTTAAATTCCAAGAAAACTCCGCTTTAGTGTTTACCACATTTTTTTTTTATTTTTCTTTAGCATTTACTCATGCCTACACCTAATACATTCTTATCACATATTTAGGCCCTTTTCCCCTTTAGTCTTGACCAATTTTCAGTTCTTAACTAATAAAAAAAGAAAAAACAAACACATCCAATATGTATTTGTAAGAGTGTGTGCACTAACTTGTACATATCAGGAATATATGTCGCATTGCGTGCCATATGACAATGTCATAAAAATTTATAATAACAATATTTCAATGTCACAGCAGGATATCATTGTTACCATGTTAACGCTTATTTTTTTAGACAAACAAAAATGGAAAAGAAACTGAAAAAAGGCCAAAATACACAGACTTGAAAAAAGAATACTCGTATAAATAAATTTGTTGTGTTCAAGAGAAGCTGGAAGTGAACCAGAAATAAAAAAAAAAAACAAAAACAAAGAGTTAAATCTTTAGAATTTTTCTGTTTGTTTTTATACATAATTTGTATAAAATCTGGGATTTTTTTGTTGTTTTAGGAAAAGTATTAAAAACTTTATAATAAAGACAATGAGACTGAAACAATGACCGAGATGAAGATGATCACCATCATCATGTGGTTGATTGTTAATGCTGACGATGAGGATGTTATAAATGGTGTAGTAAAAGATAAGGAATTTTAGTTTTTTTCTGTTTCTGTTGTTCCCTTTTTGGTTTTTAATGTTTCGCAGTTTTTGGTATATTTGTGTGTTAATATACAGTGTGTGTGCAAATTTTATAAAATTTTGCTTAAAAAAGTTTTTTCTATAAATAAAAATTTTGTAAAATTAAGTATTAACTAAGTATCAATTAAGGCAGTTTCACACTATGTATAATACAAGTCTTAAGAGTTTTGAGAAAAATACAACCCTGACATGATAAGTTGTTATTGTTTTTTGAAAACTTTCAAACCACAAGGGAAGCCGAGCTTTAATAATGCGGCTGAGTATACTTTTTTAGATCCACCTCTATTATCTACAAGACTTCCCAAGTAAGAAAATGATTCAACATCTTTGATCAGTTGGTTTTGTATACAGAATCGCTTACTGTTCTCGATGGTTAGAAACATTGAATTGGTTATTTTGATATTAACCTTATGGTCCGCACTTCTCGCCGTCTCTTGTAAAGTGTGATCCAACCAAAACGCACAATTATTTATAAAGCTTCCCTAAAATTACAAATTTTCCTACAATGTATTTTAAATAAAATTTTGACTAAGTTTCTTTAAAATAGTAAATTTACGTAAAATTTACTTTCGTAATACATATACCCTTAAATAACCTTTGAATACATTTGCTTATTCCTTTCCCAAAAAAGCTAATTTAAAAAAAAAAAACAAATTTTGGAAATTTTTCGTAAAACATGATTTGTTTTTTTAATTTCCCTCGACCCCTTTCACACTCGGCAAGTTAGTTGCGCAAGTCTTTTGCGCAACTCTTGGCTTGTAGACGTTAGCGGTAAGGTCGGGGTAAAGAAAAAAAATTTTGAACAGACTTTGTTGTTGTCGGCAAGTAACTTCCGCAACTAACTTGCCGAGTCTAAAAGGGGTCCTAATAAAGCAAATTAATGTAAGATTTTCTTATTAACAAGCCAATTTTCGAAAAATTTCCTTAAAAAAGCAAAACTTTACAAAAATTTTTCTAAGGAAGGAAAATTTTCGTTAATACTTGAAATAGCATATAGTCAAAAGTTTCTTCCAAAAAAGCAAAAGTTCTTGAAAATTCCTCAAAATTGTAAATTTTCGTAAAACTTTATAAATAAGAAAACTTTTCGGAAAATTTACTTAAAATTGCAATTTTTCGTAAAATTTCCTTTAATATTAACATTTAAACAAATATGCTATAAACAAGAAACTTACGCGAAATATTTAAACCACTAATCAAAAATAAAATCAGTTTTAATTAAAATTTAATCAAGTGAATTAAACGTTTACTTATATCAAAAAATTTACTGCAGAAAAGGTTGTTAATTTTAAAAAAATATTTAATTGATACTATTAATTGGTTTTGGTGCAAATTTAATTAATTTTTTATTGAAATAAATTTTTAATTTTTTTTTTTTGTACAGCAATACGAAAGAATAATTTTACAACTTACTGTATTTGTAAATGGTTGTTTTTACGTATAAAACTTGTGATCGTACAAAACTTTTGTAGGAAAAAACGCATTTCGCGGTATTTTTACGCATGGCATGTTTAACGAAGATATATACTTTTGTTTAAGAGCAGTTTTTTATTTTATTCCTAAAAGAAATTCTACCTTTTTTTAAAGGAAAAAATACAAAAAAAGTAAATAAATAAAACTGATAGTGAACAGAAAAATATATTAATGTGAGTTACGTTAAAAAGGTTTCACATTTCATTCACAAGAATTCCTGTGTGTTCTGATCAAATGATGAATAATATTTTTTTTCAAGCCATAGTCAATTAACCCATTAGGTCAGATTCTAAATATGGGCATTTCCCCAGAATGGTCTACCAGGATGAAAAAATAAAATGTTGATAATTATCTTCTTTTATTGTTTATTATTATAAAAAAAAGTCTATGTTTTTATAAAAGAATGGTTTCATAGCATATCTCAGCTGGTTTACTTGAGGAAATTGCGCTGGAAACTGGAAAATTTTATATTTTCTTATATTTTTTACTTCTAAAGACAGTTTTATATAGTTATTTTTACACTCATTCTTCATAATCTCTCCATTACAATCAATTGTAAAAGGAGTTTTTAGTTTTTTTGTTAAGGAAATTTCAAGATATTTATGGGAAAATGAATGTTGATAATAATAAAAAAACATATGGAAAAAACGTACGTTCGCGACCCGTATGTTCGCGACCGGGTATATAAGCCAATTAAACAAAAACCAAGACCTACATTAATACACTTATAAAATAAATTAATCACTTTTGAATATTCCGTTCCAATACGCAGATTTTTACATTTCACTACTGTCAGCCAAAGTTGACTTCTATTTGGCGTACGTTCGTGACCACATGTTTATAACTATCATTATGAAAACTTAAACTCGATGAAATCCATCTTTTGAACTAAACATAGAGCTACCCAAATGCTATCGAATCGCAAAAAATTGCTAGGAAAAGTTTTGTTTTCTATATTATTTGTACATCAAAAGCGTACAAACGTACGTTCGTGACCCCTGGAAATGCCCATATGTAATCGTAAACGGCGTAATGTTAATAAGTGGCTTTTAATTAAAGTAATTAATTCCTTTTAATTATATTTTTTTTTTTGAAGAAAAAATTCTTCCAAAATGCTTAATATGCATTTCATGCGATGGTTGAATTTTTCAAACACTGAAAAAAATGTCAAATTCAGCTGGGTAAAAAACTTGACGTTAAGGTGAGACTCACAATCAACATCGTGCATTATGGTTGGGCCACCCTTTAGTAGAGTCAGCTGTGATTGCATGTGCTTAAATGTACGGGTAAGAACTCATATATCGTCTGCATACTCAAGGGCCTCTTATCTTCCCTGCAGAACTCAAGTGTTGTCCCTTCTTTGTCTAGCATCTCTTTGCAGTACTAGATCTATAACTCAGTTGAAAAGAAATAATGACAGTTCACATCCTTATTAGACCCAAGCGTTAACATTTATTTTGTTACTTAGATGGTTTTCATGGAGGTGGCGTTTGCATATAAAACTTGCATGGGGTATATCAGCTTGTTAAAGATGTCTTTACCTACAAGAGCATACCATTGCATTGTTAAACAATTAAATTAATTAATTCCTGTTAAAAAGAAAAAATTCTTGCAAAATGCTTAATATGAATTTTATGCGAAATATTCAAAAATCAGCATTTAGCTTAGTATTCATACCAAAAATTTTTTTTACCGCAGCTGTTGAGGACACTTGGAAATAATGTTATAAAGGGTGGTCCAATCATAATGAACGATGTTAATTGTGTCACACCTTCACGTCAAGTTTTTTGCTCATCTTAATATGAAATTTCTTTAAAGAAACAATTGTTTCAGTGTTTGAGAAATTGAACCATGGAGAGGTACATAATTGAGTAGCGCGTTAAGATTGTTGAAGCCTTTTACGAAAAAGGGCGTTTAACCCATTTAAGCCCAAACAAAAACTACCGGACAAAAAATAAAATATTGTTTATTTTATTATTTAATTCATTACATATAAACAAAAAAATTTTTTTTTTTTTTAATTAAAGAGGCGTACCCAAATTGGCACTACGGTCACTTTAAAAAAAAAAAAATTTAAAAAAAAAATTTTTTTTGATGTTATAGAAATTTCTGAAATTTTAGTTTATTAATAAGGTAAACATATATTGAATAATGCGGGAAATAATGAAGTGTTCCCAAATTGGCATAGCGTAAATGGGTTAAATCAAAATGCATTTCGTGTGCTTTGTGATTTTTTGATCTCTTCATTGGATTCGTTAACCAGCAAGATTTTCGCATTTGGCCAAATGAGAATCCACGAGTGATTGTTGAAAAGCCGATGCATCCACAAAGAGTGACTTTTTTGTGCGGTTTATGGGCTGGCGGCGTCATCAGGCCGTACGTCTTCAAAAATGAGCTTGGCCAAGCAGTTACCGTGAATGGTGTTCGCTATCGCGAGATGATAACCGACTTCTAGTGGCCAGCAATTTAGGATATGAACCTGGGCGATATGTGGTTCCAACAGGATGGTTCCACTTGCCACACAGCCAAGGAAACAATGGCACTTTTGCGGGAGAAATTTAATGACCGTGTTATCTCACGTCATAGCGATGGTTATTAGCCGCCACGATCATGTGATTTGACACTGCTGACCTTCTTTCTTTGGGATTATTTAAAAGTAAAAGTGTACGTCAATAAGCAAAGAACAATTCAAGAGCTAAAGGATGAGATAATTTGGCACATTAACGACATTGAACCTCAATCATGTCTCAGAGTCAATGAAAATATAGACCATCAGATAGAGGTATGCCACAGAAGCCGTGTCGACCATTTGGCCGATATTTTGTTTCACTCATAATCGTTATAATTCCTTCTATAATAATAAAACATACATACTTAGATAATTCTCTAAAAACTTTTTATTTTATTTACAATAATCATCGTGTGTTTTGGTTGGACCACCCTTTATAATTTTAATATTACAAGTATTCGATACTTTTAAGCCATAACCACCCTTAAAGGGTTAACTAACAATTTTAAATATCATTAGACAAATTTAATAATAACAAAAATAATTAATAATAAATTAAACTTAACTTAACTACAAAATGTTAATTGTTATAACACACGAAGCTTATCAACGATCCAGCAGTCATTTAATGCCAGCGGTTAATTAATTTCTAATTCATCAATATTAACAAACAGCAACAAGTAAAGAATTTTTTGTTTTACCATTTTAAAAAATAAATTACCCACAATTAATTTTAAAAACTTAAACAACAACGACAACAAATATTGTGTATGAAAAAAAAAATAAAATTAAAAAACATTTAAACAAAAACAATTATAATTGACGCCTGTTTGACTACTTAACCAACTACTGCACTTTCAAACGTCAATCCATCCATTCAATACATTCAATCATACTCGTAAAAACGAAATTGTTGTTTAATTGATGGCTGGTAATACATCACATAAACACATTTGAAGTTCCCAGTTTAAAAGGTGATTACGGTGAGCAGCAAACAAACCTTAAGCGAACGTTCAAAAAGAACAGAAATGCATTAGCAGTTTTTAAAAACTCATTTTTTTTTTTTACTGGAGTCAAAGTGAAAAATAAACATAAAAATACAGGTAGCTTCTTAGTTTTAAACTTTTTTTTAATTATTTTTTTTTGGAAATGGTGTGTCTGAATATACATTTCAAATATCGCACCTTTGCTCCTAGAGTTTGTACAGAACGAAGTGTGTGGTAAATTTTATGGCTCTACTTAGCATTTAGTGTTAAATTGTAGTTTTCCGCTTTCCGTTTGTTAGAGTGTGTCAAGAAGATCCCTCTAAACAGATTTTATGATCCATAACTCGATTAACCTTAATTTGACTAGAAACGCCCAATCAAAATGGATTTAATTGTTACTTTTTATTTGTATTTGAAATTTAAGTCTTATTTATTCCTTTAGCTAAAGAGTAGTAAATATTGAAATTCATTCAAAATTTTGTTTTTTACGGTTTTATGATTTATGTTAATTTTCTTTTTAGAGCCCATAATTTTATATAGAAACAAAAAAAAAAAACACTCAAGTTGCAGTTAATTTTAAATATTTTGCTTTACTTATTAACCCTTTTTCCCACATTCCAGTGTTTAAAACATTAATTAAATATCATTAGTTTTACGATCGATTTTATTGCTCCTTAAAATATGTATCGAAAAAACGAACTAGTATAAAATAATGAATAAACTGTTTAATGATCGTAAAACAGAGAATAACCCTTTTGTATTTTGGCTGATAAAATGAAAAGTTGCAAAAACATAAAACGCCTTTTAATTCTTTTTTATTTCAAAAACGATGATCTTAAATAGATCTTATATCGTATGTAAATATTGTCGTTAATAAT
Organism: Pollenia griseotomentosa; assembly: GCA_963931875.1. Taxonomy (NCBI): domain Eukaryota; kingdom Metazoa; phylum Arthropoda; class Insecta; order Diptera; family Polleniidae; genus Pollenia; species Pollenia griseotomentosa. The sequence goes on along the minus strand of OZ007563.1, from coordinate 16,126,223 downwards.
TTTTTTTTTTAAGAAAATCATAAAATTTTAAATGCTTAACGAACTTATAGGGGCGAAAGCGAAAGTTTTGGTATGAAATGATAATGAATTTAGTTATTAAACTTGTAATTTCAATGGTCAATTTGGTAGAGGATATATATAATATCCTGTGGTTCCTATTAGGAACAAAGGGCCACAACGAATCGAAAATGTATTAAGGTAATCAAGAACCTGTTTTTAAGACTCAACAATTCCACAGTTGTAAGGACAGAGACAATTTCAAGTATTTAAATTACTTAGAACAGGTTTTTAAATTTCAGACAGTAGACGATCTGTCTACTCAGAGACATGTAATCAACAAAATAATGCCTGATAATTCAAGAGTACTTCTCAGTATTTTGTGATGTTAGTCTGTTAGGTTTTTATTTATCAATAAAAATTTATTGTCTACTTGCCCAGGAAATATTAAGGACTATCGTCAATTTTGATTTAGTTTTTAAAATTTCCCTATTTTAACTCGTGTTCAAGTTTACCCCCAAGATTTTTTTTCCTAACAAAAAGTCTTTTCAAATCTCACTGGTGTCTTCTGAAATAATAGTTCTCCAAGTTGCAGATATTAGGAAAATTTGCTATTTTAGATGGTGGGTTAGAAAAAAACATACTATGTTCCCCGCAATGGCCACACATATACTATTATTGTTTTAAACCAGTGTTCGAAAAAAAAACAGAACATTATTTAGAGTTCGGCACACAAGCCCAGGAACGACATCTACTTTTTTAGTGTTTGTGTAGACGAACAGAATCCTTAATACTGTTCGTAACTATTTTCAAGAAAGAGCCGAACATTTTATAGCATTCTGTTCTTCGAACAATTGTTTTGGTACTGTAGACAAACATTATATTTTAATGTTCTTTAATGTTACTTTTTTTAAAATTGATAAAGAAACGAACAAACAAAAATTTTAGCAACGACCACAGCTCGAATAGCTTGTGTAGTTATTCTGTATGTGTTTTGTTTGTGTAGAATTTGTGTAGACAACTGAAACAAACGAACACTAATGAGCTGAACTGAACACAATGAAGTTTGTGGTTTCTTAAAAAACCGAACGGCATTAAATGTTCACATCTTTTCGTTGAGTTGAATAAGAACAGTATTATTTTTGTGCTCGAAGATGACAAACAGGGAAACGTTATTTTTTTAATGATTTACTACACAAACACTTTTAGCGTTTGTGTTTTCCACAAAACTGCCGAATCGAACACTAAGGAGCAATATTTAAGGTTTATTTACAAACAGTGTTTTTAACAATACTTAGGTAACCAGGGTTAAAAAAACTGCAGTCGAAACCAAAAACTGTCGAACAAAAAACGAAAATTTGTGTACAACTTTTTGGTTTTTGAATTGGTTTGACAGTGACTGTTTACATTTAATGAATCAGAAATAAAAGCAACAGTTTTTTTTCTGCCAATGGCAAAGAAGTGAAAGAAATTTCAGTTTTTCTACGTTGACTGCAGTTTTTCTACTTTGACTGCAGTTTTTCAAATGCTGATTGTTGCAATTAACTTCTAGAATTTTGTGTATATTTAACATTAAAATGTGTACTTCTTGAAACTGCAAATATGTTTAAATTTAACATTAAAATGCCTTAAGGAATTAAGCTATAAAACGATTTTAATAGTTTTTAACATTGATTGTTTAATTTATTATTTTGCATTATATACAGGGTGGCGCAGAATGAGCTATATGGTTTAAATGGTTTATAACTTTTTTATTTATGCTATTATTATAATTTTTTTTTTCAAATACAATACAAAAACCACAGTATATTATTATGGAAAATTTGCAATTAGCTTTGAAAAATGATATCCTGCAAGTGATGTCCATTTTCTGCTTCGCACATACGTGCTCTTCTTAGCATATTTTCCATAACTTTTCGCAAAATTTCGAGTGTAATGGCCATGATTTCATTTCGAATGTTGGGTTTTAGTTGGAGTATCGTTCTTGGTTTGTTAACGTACACTCTTTCTTTCAAATATCCCCAAAGAAAACTGTCAGGAGCTGTTAAATCTTGTGAACGTGGAGGTCAGTTAAAATAGCTTGTGCGCGAAGTAATGCGTTCGCCGAATATGTCCCTTAACAAAGCCATTGAGGCACCTGCAGTATGTGCAGGTGTAATGATCGCGTAATGATTCATAATTAATGCCCCAAGTCTCCTTCACAAAATGCTGAAAAAAAACAAAGAAAGAATAATAACACTGTGCTAGTTGCAAAATTAGACTAGCCGGGCACATGGCGTTTTAACATAATTCGGGTACGCTGAATTTAATGGTGCTAACCGTTTTTTTAGGTTAACTTTTGTTTTCGCGATATACCGTTATTTCGAAAATGGAGGAGGTTGCACAACATATATTCGCGTAACTCAAAAACGGTTTAGTTTATTTAAATTACTAAAAAAAACCGAAATTCCGCAATAAAATTTTTCTAAGCAGTCGTTTTAGAAACATTATTTTTGTTTTTTTTTTGGAAAAAAAAAATTTCTTATCAAAATTACGATTTTTTTTTTTTTTTAATTCATAAAAAATTGGAAAATGCTGCTAGGCAGACATATAAAAAACGAAGCTGCAAACAAAACAAGCCATACATGATTAAAATCTGTTAACAACTTCTGATTTTATTCACAAAAGTCGAAAAATTTGAATTAATTTAAGAATTTCATAAAACGCAATATTTGTGTGGGAGCCACCCTAAGAAGTGGTGATAAGGGGCAAGTATGTCTCGAGAAAATGTTAAGGACAAAAAATTAATTGAGGTCGGTCATACATTATATCCCACTAGGGGCGACTCCTGGGCATTTATGGGACTTTTTCTTCAATATATTTCTAAAAAGATTGATTCAAGTACGGATTTTCAATCGCGAAATTCGAATTTGTACTTAAAATAATTCGAAAATGAGATTGATTTAAGAGTGAACCAATCTCAAAATGGGCTTAATTCAAATAATATAAAGTTGATGCAATCCCGAATTCGTACTTGAAATTGTAGTTTTGGTTTTAAAAATCGTGCGATAGAAAGCAACTCGATTATTAAACTTGGGATTTCGGGACTATAAAGTTCAAGATATTGCGATTCCGAACTTTGGGATTTTGATATTGCATTATATTGAGATTCAGGATTTTGATACTATCTCCGTTTCTTTTTATTGAAACTTTTTTGGGGTATTTTATTTAAAAAACTTTGGGGTGGGGCCATATATCCGGGGCCACATTTCGGAGGACTATAATTATATTAAACAAAATAATTTTGAATGAGCAATAACACCATAATGGCCTAATTTCACTTCATATATGGAAATAAGGCCATGTGGCGTATGTCCCCGTATGTTGTTGGTATTCGACAGATGATCGATTTGCTGTTAAATTAAATTTACATTTTGAGTTAAAATTTTCTTTGTTAAGCCATTTTGTCAATATCAATTTTGCAAACAAGAAAATATTGGAAATTAAATTTTTTCTTTAATAACCTTCAACAGAAACATACATATGTAGAATTTTCCATTACAAAAATAATAATTCATTATGGAAAATTTTTGAAACAAAAAATCCAGCTTCTACAAACTGTCTAAACTTTATTTAACAAAATTAAATCACCAAATTAGCCATAATGAAACAATTTTAAAAAGAAAATTAAACCATAAAAAGAGAAATACACAACATTTACAAATAATTATTTGCCACTTAAAATTAACATTACTTTGACATACAACGACACAAATTGCAACAATTGTCACAAATTTTTCAATGAATTCTACTTTATGAATTAAGAAAAACGAAACAGAATGACAAGTCATTCTACAAAGGAAAATTTTAACATGAAAAACAGAAGAAAAAAAATTTGTTTTTCCTACACACACATGCTAAATGTCACATTAAATGAAAATATACGACAATGGACAAAAAGAGCGACATAAAATACAAAGAAATAAAACTGAAGACACTAAAATAAAGTAGCAAATAACAAGATAGAATGAACTAAAAAAAAAAAATGGGGAAAAAAGTAAATTAAGAAAAGGAAGAACAAAAAAAAAAACTATCATGATCTGGCTGAAGTGCATGAGATGCATGTCTGAAGTGATTACAGTGCGAACTAAAAGTATTTTTCCATATAAAGCACTCCCTGCATATATATAATATATATAATAAGCTAAGCAGATTCTATGCGAAAACTGATATTCTAAAGTTGGCAATTCTCATTCACTCTGCAGTTTTGTTTGCTAATATCTTTGGCTTTTCTAAAAAAAAAATTTTTGAGAGAATGTTTCCTGATGATCTGGCCTTAGCAACCAGTGAAATGCGCATAGAAACTAGCTTATCCCCGAACAATAAATTTCAGTATATTAATAAATAATTTTGTATTGCTAAAAAAAAAATTTGAATATAGACGAATATGGCACATAAATATGTGATGCCCCAAACGTAACCACTATTTTTTATTTGAGATATGTTTGATTTTGCATAACATTTGCAAAATAAAGTTAAAAGTGTTCAAACAATCATCATCATCAGGAATTCCACATGTGAAAACTTCCGAATGAAATTTTTTTATTCACATGGATTTTCATTTCGAATCATGAATTCCATGTGAATAAAATAACATATGTGATTTTGTAAACCTGTGTCATTATATTCGGAGTTGTAAACAAAAAATGTTTTTAAGAAGACTGTGTTTTTGGAAATTTCTGAAATTAAATTCTATATTTGAATTTAAGATCGCTAATTTGCTAAGAGCGGCATGATATCGTTAAAGATGTAGAGAAACAAATTCGCGAAAAATTGAAAACTTGTAACAAATTTACAATCGTGTGAAAAAAAAATAAATTTACAAGAAATTTTTTTCGGAATTTAAAACTGTTAACATTCGGAAATTTTCACAACGAATTTTATTCACACGTTCGGAAATTTACATGTGAAATTTTATTCATTATAAGGGTGTTAAAGGATGAACATACCTTTAGAATAGTCTGATGGTATTTCCCTGTTTCATATTAATGCTGTTCGAATATTTATTTACCTTTCTGTTTGAATCTTTTCACAAAGGGATGGATGATCACAGAAGCATTTTAGGTTCTGAATAGTTGTGCTTCACTTTTTATTTGATATAAATATTTTTTTCTGCTAAAATTTTCATTTGAAACGGAATTTAGCAGCAATTGGTTGTCAGCAAATTACTGAAATAATTACGCACACATTTACAAATTACTCAATTGCTTTTTTTTTTTGCTCCATTCCTGCATTTCTTTTAGTGTAAATAGTGGATAAAAAAGATCGGTTTTTTTTATGTAGAACTTGCTGACAGCTTTATGCTCAATTGTTTAAATGTCTGTCGGCGAGCTGTCCTTTTCGCCTGTCTCTCTATCAATTTCCTGTTGTTAAGGAGTCATCATTCTTTTTTTTTTTTTTTTTGTTTTCCAGCTTTAAATTGATGAGCGTGTCATGGAATGAAGCTGCCTGCGATGGTATGGAATGTGCTGATCATTGATTAACGGCAAATTGTCAAGCAAATTGACTTGATATCGAATACAAAATTTAATTGGAAATTATAGAGGAAGCAATTGAAGAATAGGTACAAACAATATTTGGGAAAAATAATTAATGTTTTTAAAACAAAAGTTAGTTTTGTGGAAAATTTATCCTTTAAATATTTTAAAAGTTGAAAAATAACAACTTCTGTAAAAAATCAAAACAAAAAAATATTAAATAAAAACTAGACAAGGCGAATTCATACAGGTGACCGCAGAGAGAGTTGTGCTGGCTGTACATGTTTTTTGTATGGAGTTTGACATTAAGAATATGTAGGTAAGGCTCTTTTTCTCTTACTCTTTCTAAAGCGGTCACCTGTATAAATTTGCCTTGGTACGAGTATACAAGAGTTTTCTTTTAAAAACCCTAAAGGGATGAAAGTTGTCAAATTTAAAGCCATTCGAAAATATCCTCATCAGAGATGTTTCGTAAATTTCGTACCTTTAAGAATATTATAGAGCTTAAAAGGTTTTCTAATAATGGTCAGTTCTGAACATTTATGTTATCAAAGTTAAGCTCGAGGTCCACTCTACACTCTGCATCTGTTCAAAAAGTAGATTCAGTGTAAAAGCAAGTGGCAGGCGTTTCTAAACATGCAAATTCTATTTCCAATACATTTTCAATAAAACCAACCGAAACAGCGAACTGCCAAATAAGATTTTCCACCAAGGTGGTGTTGATTTCGCGTTCTTAAAATTAGTTTCGTATAAGATGTATGCAAATGAGAATTTGACATAAAAAAACCACTTGCCGCTTTTATTTAGGTAGCTTAAATCGATTTACTACAAGTTTTAAAATTGTTCGAAGATTAGTTTTTATTTGTTTATTTTTTCTTTTTGTATAATCATAAACATTGTTGTCTTTAATTTAAATACGACACAAACACGCATCTTTAATCAATTAGAAAAAAATTTGTTATAAACATTGTCTTACATAAAAACATAAATTTGTATTCACTCTTAGATTCTGAAAAGTCAGTTTGGAATTTAAACGCTTAAAAGTCGTTACATTTTTTGTTTGTCTTTTGTGTTGTGTCTTTTGAAAACAAACATAAAAACCATAATAATTTATTTTACGATTGTTTGGCATGAATTTTTGTAATAATTTTTTTATAACTAATTTTTATTTTTATTGCCGAAGTAAACATTGTTGTTGTGATTAACTGATTTAAATAAAAACGAAACATGTTTGTTATTTAGTTTTATTATGATACCAAACAAAATTTGCATAGAAATTTAGATTATAAAGAGAAACAAAGAAAGAAAGTAGACACCTACACAAAATTTGGTACCCTACAAAAGGCTTAACGATGTTTGAAAGTGTTTTGAAGCTAATGCCAAATTGAGACATTCATTTTAACCAAAAAAATTTGCCCGGATTTACGATTTACCTATTTCGAAAACATTTTTCAGAAAATCAATAAAAACCAAGATGAAGTGGGATCAGCGTTGCCGTTTTGGTTACTTTTAACCAAAATTGGTTACTTTTTTTCCAATGTGTACTTGTGTACTTTTTTTCCATTTTGGTTTCTTTTTTTTAACACAAAAATAACCAATTTTTGGTTTTGGATCAAGAAATACCTGCTGCGCTTTGTTAACCCTTAAAATTATCTTTTTTATCTACTTAAAAATTATTTTTTTGAGAAGCTTAAACTTTAACATTGATAGTCTGTTAACCATATAAGGTATATACTTTGAGGTTTATATGGCCATTATCTGTTATTCTTAATGCTTCAGAGGTCTAACTGAAACACTTTTCTAGATAAGCGATAAGGTCAAAGGCCCTTCCGATACAATCCCGTTTAAAATAATAATATTTTCACCGGGCAAAAGCATCTATATATAAAAGATCTACCGAATAATTTAGCTCAATTTTGCACTCTGATACCATTACGCATAGCAAGACTTTAAAAGTTTTACTTGTAAGAGCTCTTTATAAAAAGGTTGAAAGATCTAGCTCAAAAAGTTTTTTAAAATTAAAAATAAGTGTTAACTTTGTATAGAAGGTGCCACTTACACTTAAAAATTACGAAAAGTTATATAGCATATTGTTCTTTCCAGACCATCGGTAATATACTGTCAAAACTTTAAAAAAATCGGTCCAACGGTTTATGAGCCTACAATATACAAACAAACACAATTTTTAAACTGAAGTGCGAATAAAATACATAGTACTTTTGATACAAATAATTTTGGTTACTTTTTTTTCGCTTTTGGTTACTTTATTTTTGCATTTTGGTTACAAATTTTTTTTGGTCGTGGCAACGCTAAATGGGATACGCTTTAGTTGAAAAGATACGAAAAAAATGCCCATGGTTCTAACTTAGACCCATTTTGGGATGTATTTATTCAACATAAAGAACTCTTACATTAATTTTATAACAAAATTTTGTTATGGCGGGTTCATGATTGCCCAGGGTCCCGAATAGATTCCACTCTCGAAAATTTGTTTCTAAATTCTTTGGAGTAGGACTTCATATTGCCAGGCTGTACAAACGTACCTTTCTTTCATGTTAAAACTGAACAAATATTTCCAAAAGTTTATACCAATAATTTTGCAACGGACTTAATTTTAAGGGAATTTATCTGTGTAAATATGTACATTAACACACATATAAATGCCATATGTAATGAAATATATAAAAATGGCTTTGCAATAAATATATTTTCTTTTGTTTGATTGGTTTTATGCCTGTTGTCTTTTAGGTTATAGTTTTTATAAATAAAAATCACTTTGTTTTTCCTTAAACTACTTTTTTATGCGACTTTATTTTTACAAAATGACCTTTTGCGCCAATTAAAAATGTCTAAGGGTTACCCGGGTCCCGACATTAATACTTGCCTACAAGTCGCAAGTTCCCATTTCAAAGAGATTTAGGACAATCAAGTTGGTAACGAAGAGGTTACTTAAAAATGCTAAAGGGAATTTAAAAATCGACTCAAAATGATTTAACCTTTAACTGTGGAGGTGGAGGTAAATTTTACCCCCTCTTTATATTTTTCTAACGTACTCTCTTCTGTTGCGCTCAATCAATTTAATTCTCTTGGTATCTTATTATATCGTGATCCTTGTTATTCTCTTCTGTTTTGGCTGAGCTCGACTTAGCACGAGCGGAGCTACGCACATGCTGGTGTAAAAAATTTTACACTTATCATTATTTAGACATGCAGAATTGTATTTTGTGCCATGGCCACTTATCTAATCCCGCCCACTTTTTGACTAATGTTGCATATTAGTAGCAAAGCTATTTGTTCCCAAACTTAAGCTGTTACCGCGTTTATAACTTTCTCTTACCGTTCTTTAGATATAAATTAATCTGCTTTATGCTACGCCCACTTCTCCAATCCCGGCCATTTTTGTAGAAAGGTTGTTTATTGATAACCCAGCTATGTGTATCAAATTTAAACAAATTTTCTCTTACCGTTCATTAGATATTAAAAATGTATTTTATGCCACGCCTAATTCTCTACTTCCATCCACATTTGGTGGGATGTGTATTGCTTACCAAGATGCTTGTACCTTATTTCGAAACTCTGACTCTTGGCATTCTTCAGATACCCCAATATCTATAAGGTCTTTGTTTGGGAGGAGCCACGTCCATTTCTCCAGTCCCGCCCACATGTTGTGTATTGATAACCAAGATATATCGACCAAAGTTGGAAACTTTAGTTCTTGCCAATTTGTCTGCAATGTAGTAGGCCAATGTGTATGGGAATGGTTGACCTGTAGTTTCTACACATAATTATTTTTTTTCACGATCTCTTTTATATCTTTAAAAGTATATATTTGGCTATGCAAAAATGCCCTTTAAGTTTTTTTTTTATATATTCATATTTTTAATTATTATGTATATTTTTTTGATAAGTTTTTGAGGTATCGTTTCTTTTATATTAAAAAAAAGGTGTCTGAAGTAATGTATATGTTTTGTTTAAACAAATAAACAGAATTTTTGGTTTCTTTATTTTTTGTAATTAAAAATGTAGAAGTTTATTTTTCAAAAATAAATAATTATCAAAAAATATTTTTTACTAATTTTTTTTAGTTAAATTTAGAGGGGTAAAATTTACCACCACGTCATAAGGTATCTCCCAAAATTTCACCTCCATAGTTAAAGGTTAAAGGTTATAAAGGTGTTAGAATATGCGCACTGTATTTCCTTAAATATTCTTCAAACAGATAAAGAGATATTAAAACATTTTTTCTGTCATATAAACCCAGTAAAAACTTCGCTTACTTTTTCAAAATGAATAGCTTCTTTAACATATTATTTAGTAGCTTTGTTCTATAACTACATCTATAACAAGTTCTGTAACTACTTTTTTCTGGATGAATGTAGGTAAAAAAATAATGACTTACTTTTGAATGCGTTTATTTTGGGACATCCCTTGTAGTATTCATTGGTTCTTTCAGTAGAATTGTAAGTAATGCTCTTATGTTTTTCTGATTACTCAACACATTATTTTGTAGGCGAAGTTTTTACTGGGAATCTAATTACATTGCCGGGTTGTGCAACAGTTTGGGATCGAGGGCTGTGGGAAGATGTGAGCTTGTTGCAATATTCGAGCAAAAATTCTATGGATTAGGCCAGAAAATGTAATGCTTCAATTAATCGAAAATTATTTTTTTTCTATTGAAATATCACGGTTCACATTATGAAAGTTTTTTTCTGAAATTTAGTTCTCTTTTTAACTTTCATTTTGGCTACACATCGAGATTTTTTTATAAAATTCTATTTGCACGTGTTTACTTTACCATAATTTATTGGAGGATTCACAAGGTGTGCTATTAAGTCATATCGTCATAATGTCCCAAATAATATTTTCCAATTGTTTATAAAACATATTGTTGTGTTTAAACAAAATAAAAATTTTAATGCTGTATTCATTGATAAGTCATAACTGTACACACAGCAGTTATATATTTTTTGTAATTATGACATATGACTATACAATTTTACGACTACCTTGTATGTTTTTGATATTTCTAAACAAAAGGTCACCACAAATTTTAGAAAAGAAATACAGTAGAATCCCGATAATTCGTAATCACAAGGGACAGGCCATTTCTTACTAATTATAGGAGTTTTCGATTTAGCTGGATTTCGATTTAACGGGGTTAAAATAAAATATATACGAATTAAAGGGGTTTTTCAATTTATTTACTAAAAGGATAAAAAACATAAAAGACAATTATTAAAAATAAAATATATACAAATTATTCATGTAACAACTGATCTTAAGAAAATAAACACACACCAGCAAAAACCCACGCAAAAAAAAATGCGGTAAACAAAAAATCATTTTTCTATGTTTCTGTTGTTTTTATTACGAATTATAAGTGGTAGTTAGCAAACAATTACGATGTATAAGAGGCAAAGAATTATTTAAAAAAAAAAAAAATTACGAATTAGCGAGGGGACCAAAATGTATGGAAATTTTACGAATTAACGAGATTTTTTCAAGGGACCGAGAGTTTATTACGAATTATCGGGAATTAAGATTTATCGGGGTACGAATTATCGGGATTTGACTGTATTAAAAATAAAAGAAAATGCTAAAAAATCTTTATTCCCTCTTTCCATCTCCTTATAAACTGTTTTTTTAATACCAACACAATGCATTGCGTTAGTAGGGGGCATCCCTTGAGTGTTGGCTGAAAGTAAAAAAAAAACACTGAGAACCAAAAACAAAAAGTTGTAGTATCCGAGAAACTAATTTTTGCAGTTTTTACGCTAGTGGAGTCTACAATGTAAAAAGTTTGGCTGTTGCAATAGACGAGGAGTTTCGTGTATGGAGGGTTGCAAAACATGAGGGCGTACTGTAAATATAAAAAATCAAGTCAAATTCAAATCGATGAAGACTTAAAGTTAAATTAAAGTTAAATACTGCGATATTTTTATAGTATTCGTACAAAATAACTACTAAGAGTATTTCTAATAAAGATCCTTCAAGCACTTATCCTGTGACCAGTGAGCATAATATTATAATAAAATAGACCGAATAGTAATATGTGAAAACAAGACATATCGCTGTACTGGTGATTAAGAATATTTACTCCAGAGGATTTTATATTACTTTATATGAAGAAATTCTTTCATATTAATATGGTTCATACGGGACAATATCTTCGAAAGGCATTATCTTAACCGCAATTGAATATGCCCATTTAGGCTACTGCAGTAACCTGTTACAAGGGGTCAACAAGGTGCCAATGAGCTTCCTCCTAGGACTTAGCCATGTTAAAGTGTTAGAACTAGAACCGTTCCCTATAACTTTAGAACTGTCACGTGAAAAGTTTGGTCTAAGTTCCCTTTCCCCTAGAGGATAAGCGGTAATCAATTAATGAAGTATAAAAAAAGCATTCTTAAAATTTTACTTTCGAAAGATGATCGTTGTCAGTATTTGCTCAATTTCAATTTCTCTCGATTTCGTTTGTCTTACAATGTTAATCCATATTGTAATTTCCATATTGTAATTTGTTTTTTTCTTTAACTTTAAGAATATGGCCACCCTAAGTAAGTGTAACATGAATGGATCACACTCCGATTCTGTAGAAGATACATATTAACATGGCTTGATTCTTTCCATTCGTGATCTTAAGGTACGGAAGACTAACTAGTTGAAATTTTATTGAAATATTTATAATAAAAAAAAAAAACAGCGAAAAGGTTTTTTTTATTTGTGCGATATTTCTATTCCCTTTTAAAAATTTTTGTTTTCCATACCGGTTAATTATGTTGCAGTTTGCTATTGTAGCTACTTAACTTGCAACAAGGAGGCTTATAGCTGATTTTACAAGTATTCTTTGTTCGTTTTTATAATAATTTCATTTTCACAGCATGTATTTAGGTAAAAGAACAATGAAGCAAAGTAAAACATATGCCAATAAACTTAACACACACACACACTTAAGAAAACACAAACAACTACTTTGAAAATGTATCTGAATGAATAATAACAAAAGTCGGAATGAGAGTTTTTATTTCAATTATAACAAAAAGGCAAACAGCTAAAGAAAAAAACAAAATAAATTTAAAAGGTAATTGAAGAAGCCGGCCTCCTTTTTTACAGCAAAAATCCTTTTCGAAAAGAAAAAAGAACAAAGCCCAGAAACCTTTATTTTGCCACTTATTGTTTGTTGCACACGCCTGTTGTATTCAACATTACAAAAAAAAAAAAAAAAACGTTTGTACTCGTACAACAGCAACTCAGAGTATTCGTATTGTTGCTACTTTACTTAACATTTTCTCATTTTTGCAATGGCTGTGCTGACTAGCTGTGGCATATTGAAAATAATAATAATTGTTGCAACAACAAACAAACAATACATGCAACACCACCAAGAATAACAACAATATGGTCGTATTATCGCGTTTGTTAATCAGTTTTAGTTTCGGCCTCGTTGACTTCATACAATGGTTGACGGTTTTTTGTGTTTCATATGGAAACAAAAATTCTATACCGGTGCCGTATTTCAAGCAACAACATTTGGCGGTATGGCAATTTCCTATACATATAATATGTATGTTTGTATGTACATAGATTTGTATGTAGTAACACACCCCTTATGCCAGGCCACTTTTTAGCTCTTCTTTGGGTTTTTTTTTGCATTTTCTCTTCCTTTTTTGGTTCTTATCAATATTTGTTGTCTGAGGTTTTAAATTTCCATCATTATTATGTCAAAATTTATATCGATCAGATTTGACACGTGATTGTGCTTGACAACAACAATAGCATTAGCAGCAACATCAATAATAACAAAAGTAAAATTTTGTTGACATAATGTGTCAATAAGTGGCTTTCCCATGCAATATTCTATTGTGTTTTATCTAGTAACAAAAATGTTTTGCGAAAACAAAAATTTTATTGTAGAGTTTTAAATATTGCGCATTACACAAATTTGCACCTTTTAGACAGTCACGTTTTTAATCTGATGTAAGATTTCGAATGAGCTCCAGAATGTTGCATCTCTACCCAAATTATATTTACTATACACAAATGCTTTTTTTAAATTTTTTATACTGTAAACTGAATTAAAGCAATTTTATGTGAAACATGAATTCGGCTTTTTCCACTCAAGCTGCAATGACATGATTTCCTACTGCAAAATGCATAAATGTCGTTTGTTACCTTTATAACATTGCTTCTTTAAAAGTCAGATGCAAAGTCAGTTGGCAAACCCTGCCGATAATATTGTTCTACGTGATCCATTTTGATGAAATGGACTACTCCCTGGACTGTCGCAATGGTATGCAAGCATGGACCATGTCATTGTTAAAAAGAGTTTGTAGTGAAACGACATGTCTTCGTTTTTTAACGAAATGTTTTCTTTTTTAAACAAAGTTAAAACTAATCCTCTGAAGTATATTATGGAGTAGTTTCAAAACTAATCCACTAGGAGTATGTATGAACATGGAGTAGTTTTTAGACCACTCCGTTGTAATGCGAAACTGGGTTATATGGCCCACTCCTATATTTGTAGTAGTTTTGGAGTACTCCTACTCCTTTATGGACTACTCTTTACATGCATGTATGGACTAGTCTCGTTATCTGCAAGGAAGTTTCAATTAGAGCGTGCCGTGTCAGAAATCTATGCCGGTAAAAAACTGGCAGCGGCGTTTCACAATTGACGGAATCATTAGCCGGCTGCAGTTAATATTTTCACTACCGGTATATGTATGATCATTTCAAATCGAATAGAAGTTATGTACATATATATGGGGGATTTCATGTCAAGTGACCCAATTTTTAAATCGATGTCTTCCGATTTGGATGAAATTTGCACCAAGGATAGTCCTATTGGAAAGTAGTTCAGGTAATAGGTAATAAATTACAAATGGCTGAGAAAAAACTCCTGTATGGCCAAAATGTCAAATTTTGACCCCCTCTAACTCAGAAACTCTTTGACCGATCCTGAAAATTTGTGTCTAAACTACTATCCAATAGGACTAACCTTAGTGCAAATTTCATCCAAAAAGGAAGACATCGATTTAAAAATTGGGTCACGAGACATGAAATCCCCCATAAATATAAAAAACGTTTCATTATAATATTTTATATTGGTATCTTTGCATTTAAAGATAAAAATGTTAGATGGCTGAATTTTTTCAGGCTAATAATAAATTAAAGCTTTTGTGGCGGCAACACGCTATTTTGCAACCGAGAACAACTTTGGTTTCTGCAATAATTACGCGAGAAAAAAATCAGAGACAATGCCAGAAGCAAATTACATGTACGTTTGTGACCGATGCAATCGATGTAATTGCAAGCTGTACTTAACAAGCCATGAACTGTTTAAAAATCTGTTTTTGGAACGCAAACGGCATCCGCCAACATAAAAATGAATTAGAATACTTTCTAAAAAATAAACAAATTGATGTCATGTTGGTTTCTGAAACTCACTTGACCTCAAGAAATACGTTTAAAATCAATGGTTATATACTATATGATACTAAGGACCCTTGAGATAGAGCTTGTGGAGGCTCTGCCATTTTGATAAAAGCCCGAATCAAACACTTTGATCATTGTGAAGATTATCTGCAAGTGTTCAACATTCCAGCGTTACCCCCAAAAAAATTAAAAATAATAAAATATATTCTTCAGATGTCGAGCGGCTCTTGACTGAAAAAAGGAGAGTTCGAAGAGAGTGGCAACTGTACAGATCCCCGCAACTTAAGAATTTATTAAAAGAGTACACAAAAAGGCTAAGAAAGTTACTGCAGACTCAGAAAACGGCTTCTCTTGAAAAATATCTTAAGGAACTTGATGCAACTCCACAATCTGACTACTCATTATGGCGTGCAGCTAGAAATCTAAAAAGGCCAGTTATATCTAAGCCACCATTAAGAAACTTGAATGGTAGTTGGGCAAGAAACGATATTGAAAAAGGAAATCTGTTTGTAAGTCACTTGAAAAACGTATTTACACCAAATATATCTGACAATATTGCGGTCGAGTTACCACCTGTTGCTGCTAGAGCAGCTGTTCCCCTCAGATTTGAGATAAGAGAAATCGAAAAGGCCTTGAATACTATCCTCAAAAATGGAAGGTTTCCTTAGTTACCATGATACCAAAGCCAGGTAAAGATCATACAAAAGTTGAGTCATATAGGCCTATAAGCCGTGGTGGAATAAGCAGGTGGCATCGTTACGGCAACAAATACAACATTACAACAAAAATGGAAATTACATCACCGTTTACGTCAAAAAATACATTAAACAAAAATCAAAGCGTGCCGCTGAATGTGATGAAATAAATAAATTTTTAGCCAATTTTTATTTAATTATGATCAATATCTTATTTATTTTAATTTAAAATTATCAAAAACTTTAATAAAATACAATAATCACAGCACAAAACGTGGACTTTTTGTAAACATAAACAAAACTTTGACATAAACCTAGACAAACAATGCAAGAGCAAAAAATCGTCATCTGGCGTAGTGCTGCCACCTGTTTATTTCACCATGCTATAAGCTTATTATCAAATATGTCAAAGCTGTTTGAGAAATTATTAGTTTCAAAATTAACACCGATTTTAAGTGAAAATAGATGTATTCCAAACCATCAGTTCGGATTTAGAAGAAAACACAGCACAATCGAACAGACTCATCGAATAGTAAGTGTCATAAGAAAAGCATTTGAAGAAAAAAAATATTGCTCAGCACTCTTCATCGATGTTTCGCAAACTTTTGATAAAGTCTGGCATGAAGGCTTATTACATAAATTGAAGCAAAATTTACCAGCAAACACACACAAGCTGCTAGAAAGCTACTTAGTCGGTCGTCAATTTATTATTAAAGAAGGAAATTTCTTAAGTTCACCTCAGCCCATTGGCGCTGGAGTCCCACAAGGCAGCATCCTGGGCCCTCTATTATACTTAATTTATACTTCGAACCTGCCAACAAGCAACTACACCCAAACTTCAACATTTGCAGACGATACAGCTTTTCTAAGCGTCCACGAAAACCGTTATGAAGCATCTCGTTACTTACAGCATCATATATTTCAACTAGAAATATGGTTAAGACAATGGAGGATAATGGTCGCTGAACAAAAATGCGTGCATATAACATTCACCTTGCGCCGGCAATCTTGCCCCCATATTACAATCAATAATCAAATAATTCATCAACATTCGCATATAAAATATCTCGGTATACATCTGGATCGGCGATTAACGTGGAAAAGTCATATAGAGGCAAAATTAACTCAAATGAAACTAAAAGCCATTCAAATTCATTGGCTTATTGGTAGAAATTCTGTCCTTAGTCTCGATTGCAAGCTTCTACTTTACAACTATATCTTAAAGCCTATCTGGTGCTACGGTATTCAACTATGGGGCACTGCATCGGCCTCTAATATCGACAAAATTCAAAGGCGCCAAAATAAACTTCTTCGAATAATCACAGCCGCTCCATGGTATGTTAAAAACTCAAACATTCATAAGGATCTCAATGTGCCATTAGTAAAAACTATGATTACAAAATATGCAGTAAATTATTTAAAAAGGCTTGAACAACACCCAAATCCACTAGCTCGAAATATTTTAAATCATGGCGGCCACACTCGCTTAAGAATAAGAGGCACTGCAGCACTCACCCAATCAGAAGCGCGATAAACACCTACATATGTGAACAGAAACCGTGATGACGAAATTTGTTGTCTGGCACTGGCAGAACACAAAACAAAGTTTTAGGATAAGATTTGATTAATTATTTTTAGTTCATATTTAGTATATGAGTATATTTAGTATATCGTTACTTTAATATATAAAAGCCCTAACTAACGTTTTCCTTATTTAACAGGAGAAGGAAACAACTTAATAAAAATTATAGTCTTGTAGTCGCGATTTTCTTAAAATGCAGTTTTTTATTTAATTCTCTAAGCAATTTAATAAAAAAATTGCGTTTAACAAAAATCGCGACTACTAGACTATAATTTTTATTAAGTTTTTTTCTTCTCCTGTAAAGTAAGGAAAACGTTAGTTAGGGCTTTTATATATTAAAGTAACGATATGAAGATTCAAAAAATAAATATTGAAAAAAAAAAAAAAGTTTGTGACCGAATATTATAAACTTTTTGTAAAACAGCAATTTTGACAGACATGCATAATTACATGTGACTTGAAAAGTTGGCAAGTCACTACTTTTGTAATGCAGATATTTGACTGAAACTGCGGCTTTCACGTTAAAAAGTAGTGAGACACTTTTGCCCCCCAAGTGGATAAAAGGGTTAATTTTTTACAAAAAATAGTTTAGTCAACTTTTATCAAAACTTTTTATCAAAATATCTACGATATTTCGTTATCAATTTCATAAAAAATTCAACATTTCCAAAAAAATAGATCTTTGACCTTGCCATTTGACCTTTGACATAGTTAGATTTTGACCAAATCTGAATAGCATCGAATGGAACTTAATAAAAATAGATGAACTTTCCCTATTGATCAATTTTGTGCAAAAAAAAAGCGGCTGACTTCCAAAACGTTAATTGCTTTATGTTTAAACAAAGTATTATGTTTAATAACGCCACAGTACAATATATATACAATGCAAACCCTTCCAAAACATCACTGTTAAGTATTAGTAAGGCAGCAAAAAAGCAATCAGAGCATCGATTTTAAAGTTGATGCTTTGTGACCTTTAACATTTTATTTCCATGAATACAGAATAATATTTTGCATTGCATCACTTACATTTCAAAACGTTTAAATAAACAAAGCACATAGTTGCATTGTTTTGGTACTTTGTGCATGCACTTGGTTAGAATACAGAAGTAAAACTGTATACAAACTTTGTATGAGTACGTTTTGGAAGTCAGCCAGCATTTTCCTCGAAATCCATTGAAATCAAATCGCTGCCCTACCCGAGTGTGCCAGGGGATTTTTTTAAAATTTATTATTTTCATTCTCTTAGAAGTTTAAAACAAGTTGCTGGTATGCAAAATGCAATTTTTAGATATTGTTGAAGAAATTTTTTAAAAGTTTGAAGTTGGCGATTAAAAAACCATCCCAAAAATTCTGTCCGTTATTGACATCACCTGAGTACAGGTTAACGCCATCCAAAAAATAAAAAAAAAAAAAACACTTTGCATATCTGACAATTTTGAGTCTTTATAGTATTACAGAAACCAATTTCAAAAATCTTTAAGGTGTGTGCTTGAATTTCTCGGTCAAGTAATAAGTGTTACATTAGTGGTCTGGGGCATTATTTATTACTGGGCTAGTTCTTAACCGATTTTGGGTTTCCATACATTTTTGAAAACATAATTGTAATCTACCTTTCGATTTATTTATCATCTAGAATAAAAGTTTTACGATACATATTTACAAAATTTGACAGAAAGTAATTAAGTGACTTTTTCGCCTTCACTATTAAAATTTTCAATCCATTTCCGCTCGACTTTAATTTATCTAATCGGCGCCAAACTTCATATAAAATGTTCCTTTATACAAAGGAGCCAAATTAGGTCTTTCATTTACTTTAGAAATCACTTTAAAAAATGGCCATACAACGTGGAACCATCTAGTGTGGATTTATTTGCCTCGGGAACCTGGCATGACTTCGAACTTTTGTAGGTGTAGGGTGTAGCAAGTGCCTACTTGATACCGGGATAGTACATCAGCACTCTACGTTTTTGTTCATTTAAAATATATTTTTTGTATTAAAATAATTTATAATATTAACGACTTCATAAGACAAAGGAGGCTTACAAACTACTAAAATTTAACAACAAATAAATAAAAAATAACTTTTGTTTACTATCTTCCTTCATCTAACTTAATTTCGTTTTGATATAAATTTTCAACAATTGCAATTTTATGCAAATACTGCACATTGAAATAAAACACCTGAAATGAATGAATTGCAGGCACACCATCTAAATTCCATACTAACTGAAGCAGTCGAACAGATACTGGACAAAAAAAAAAAAAAAAAAATTAATTAAAGAAATGTATGACAACCTGACCACAATAAACTCACATTCGCACCACTCGAACCACAAGTTGGCGACTTGAGCAATTAAAGCACACACCCGTAGAGTATGACGCGACGCCTGCGCCGTTGCTTTAGTCCGGACTCTGTAGAGAAATATTATTTTTGTTTGTTTTTGTTGCTGTTGTCGATTGTACTACATCGTTGTTATTTGTGAGTTGTGTGGTTTTTAATGAGTTTAACATGTAATATTAAATTCATATCATTTAGTTTCTTCTTTTTGTTTTTATTTTTTATTTTTTTTTTTTTTTGTTTATAAACAATATACATAAGTATAATGTGTGTATGTGAGTTTTGGCTTTTAAAATATTTTATTTTCATTAACTCAAGCTGTTTACAGAAAAAATTAAAAAAAAAGAGTGTGACTTTTTATTTATTCCCACACAGGCTAACAGCTTTAAGATCTAATGAATTCTGAGACGGACATTTTTGGACACGTCGCTAGACAATTAAACAAATGTATGGAATATAAGTACAGAAATTAAGAGTAAGACCAGACCGACGTTACTTATCACTAGCGAGCGATAAAGTTTTTAGTTTTGCTTTATCGAGTGAAGCCTTAACTTTGATAGGCGTGCCGCCGTTATGGCTTCGGATGCCCTCTACCTGAGATCAAGAATAGCCTTCAACTCATCTCTAAACTGGAACGCTGAGAAGTTTGATATCAGGATCATATGGGTCCCAGGGCTCGGAAATATATTCAGGATCATTAGGTCGGTCGAGATTGACAGACTCGGCACTGGCCTTCGGGTTCCACTGGCTCTGTAAGGCATTGGGCTGCCTTTGCTCTCTTGCAAACTCAAACTTCAGCGATCGACTATCGATATTGCTAATCACACTTGGACCGCTGATACTATATGCAGGATCGCCAGGCAATTGTGTTCCTCATGGACGACGGGCGAACCATATCTCTACTACCGATAACCCGGGGAAAAAATTTCTTACAGGTAGGCATGCACAGCGTTTGAGAGCCACACACTGTGATTTCTGTTACAGCTGTGTTAATGAAAATGAGAAGGAGGATGTAGAACCCCTTTCCTTTCACTGCTCTTCTATGGCGGAATTGTGTGATATCTTTGGCGTTGAACTAGAGTGCATTTTGAACTTTGTCAGGACTTACAGGTTGGTTCTACAGTGGGGGTTCTATTTAGTGGAACTCCATGTTATTATAATAGATCATTGGGTCGAAGTGTGTCAGCTGAGTACTGACTGCTATTTCTAGCTAATCTTATGTCTCTTTTTTTAACTTTTGTAGACTTTTTGAACATTCTTTATAAAGTTACTAAGATTTAGAAAACGGTCTCAGAGAGAGTTTTCTTTTACAAAAAGCACTTGTGGGTTTTAGAAGAGATTTTTCTAAAGAAGCAAAACTATCCATAAAATCACGTTTTTAGGTTCATTTTTGAATGAGTCATTTTCTGTGAAGAAAATAAAACACAAATCGCTTCAACTGAACCAAATGCGATACAAACTTCTTCATAATCTTATAATACCGTACGGTTGTGAAGGGTGCACATATAAATTTTAATATTATTACAATTTTGTTTAAACAGCGGGCTTTTAAAATTGTTTCTTTTCTTTTATTTTTTAATGGATGCTGTGAATTTAATTGTTTTCTTTATATTCATTAATAATTTTGCAAAGTATTAAAAAAAAAAATACATCACTTCTTAATGAGTCAAAAAAACGTTCATAATTTTTATTTATGAAAATAAATTTTTAAGAAAAAACAAAAACGGAAAACTTCTCTTAAAATAAATGTGTTACACATAAATTAGTTTTATTTAGTTCAGGTTTTTTTTAAGTGCAAAATCTTACACGCCATATAAAACCGCACAAGGGATTTAAATACAATATGAAAACGCGAACTGGTAACAAGCAAAAAAAAAACAATAAGCTTAAGCCACTTAATTCAACACCAGCTTCAAGCACCACCATTAACAACAACATGAGCGAACAACAACAACAAAACAGGTGTTATCAGACATTAATGACTTGAACAAAACTAAATTATTGCATTAAATCCATTAAAATAATGCATTTTTAACTTGCTGAATGTTGGCCACTCGCAAATATATTAAACATTAATTTGATAAAGTCAGGGAAATTTATACAGATATTTTTGCTTTGTAATGGCTCGTTAAATGTGCTTTTATTTCATTTGATGGTTTTAAGAACCCAATTTCGATTGTAAATGTATAAAATTAAACACTTAACGCTGAGATACAAGAAACTAGTGAGGAAGCTGGTAAAACTTACGCAATGGCGAATAAAAAAAAAAAAATAAAATAAAATTAGACAAGTAGAACTGAATCATAGTTCGAAAAATAAACGAATTAATTTAAATCTGATTGGTTCGAAATACAACCCCCGGGGGATAGAGCGATCATCTAAAGAATATTTCACCTTTTGGTGTTACATGCTCCGAGCAAATCGGTTTGAGGTCAATCCTGGGATAACCAAGGATTAAAAGTTGACCAATTAATGAATAACTGGCAACAGTTGACGCGCACATAGATAAGCCGTCGAGAGGTATCGGAAGATTTATTTATTTTTTTTTTTTATTTATTTAGGAGAATTACAGTCCAACAATACTTTTTTAATAATAATTAGTATTGTGGTTATTTTGTTGAACTATTTATGGTTTTTAATCCAAATTTTTAATATTTTTAATTAGGCTTAAGTTCATTAAATTTAATTTTCATTAAATTATTTTTATGAAGAAAGGAATTTTACAACATGAAAATTAATCTTAAATAATAGTACTGCTGATACAATGGCAGGTTTTTTAGTTAAAATAGCCATAAATTTAAAAATACGTTACAAGATTTTATTCAAACAATATGAGAAAATATTGCAGTGTAAAAGTGCTTAGCATTACTTAGGATTTTCATGTTAGATGCGAGTTCATTCCAGAGACGAATGGCATTAACGAAGAAGCGTCTTTCTAAATTAGTTTGCGGTATCGAAGGGAATTTATTCTGTATCCTCTTTTGGATCTTGAAAATATTATCAATGTCAGTAGCCATCGGTCTAGAAAATCAGTCTGACTATTGGTGAAGTCTCCGTAAGTATGGTTTTGTCCTTCTTCGAAGGAATACTTTTTGAGATCATGACTGTGGTTATATCCACATCGCAGGTTCATGTACAGTTGGTACCTTCTAAAAAAAAAATTATTAAAATTATCCTAAGGGTCTGTTACTGTCAGTACTGAAACTGCCTTGATTCAGATTAGCAGTGAACTACGATAGCTCCAGCTCATAAGTAAAAGGAAGAGTGTAATTTTGGCAGGTATAATGACGCCGTGCTATAAGGCCATAGGCAATAAAGCCATATAAGGAATGAAATAAAGCCATTATGGTGTTAGGGCTCATTTTAATTTTTTTTTTATATATGTAATTCTAATTAAAAAAAATATATTAACCTTTAACTGTGGAGGTGGTGGTAAATTTTACCCTTTTCTTTATATTTGTCTAACATACTCTCTTCTGTTGCGCTCAATCAATTTAATTCTCTTAGTATCTTCTTAAATCGTGATCCTTGTTATTCACTTGTGTTTGGGCTGAGCTCGACTTAGCACGAGCGGATTTACGCACATGTAAAAAATACCACTCGTCATCATTTATGTAATTTTTTCTTTGAAAATATTTTACCACCACGTCAGCGTTAGCGTAAGTTTTTAGTACAAAAAAATTTACCGCACATCAAAATGAACGTAATATTTTCATGGATTTATTTGTACCACTCGTCCGTTTTCTTGTTCTTTTTGACAGATGATGGGTATTATTAACCATTCTATTTGTACCAAATTTGGAAAATTTTACACTTATCAATTTTTAGATATACAGAATTGTATTTTGTGTCATGCCCACTTATCTGATCCCGCCCACTTTTTGACTGATGTTGCATATTGGTAGCAAAGCTATTTGTTCCAAAACTTAAGCTGTTGCCGCTTGGGCAATCTTATAACTTTAATGTGCTTTATGCCACGCCCACTTCTCCAATCCCGGCCATTTTTGTAGAGAGGCTGTGTATTGATAACCCAGCTATGTGTATTGCTAACCAAAATGCTTGTACCTTATTTCGAAACTTTGACTCTTGGCATTCTTCAGATACACAAATATCTATTAGGTCTCTGTTTTTGAGGAGCCACGCCAATTTCTCCCGTCCCGCCCAGATGTTGTGTATTGATAACCAAGATATATCGACCAAAGTTGGAAACTTTAGTTCTTGCCGATTTGTCTGCAATGTAGTAGGCCAATGTGTATGGGATGCGGATTTTGATGAGTAAGAAACCTCCAAAATGGTTGACCTGTAGTTTCTACACATAATTATTTTTTTTCATGATCTCTTTTATATCTTTAAATGTATATGTTTGGCTGTGCAAAAATGCCCTTTAAGTTTTTGTTTTTTTTTATATTCAAATTTTTTTGATAAGTTTTTGATGTATCGTTTTTTTTATATTTAAAAAAAAAGGAGTGTGAAGTAAAGTACCTGTTATGTTTAAACAAATAAAAATACTTTTTGGTTTCTTTATTTTTTGTAATTAAAAATGCAGTAGTTTATTTTTCAAAAACAAATAATTATCAAAAAATATTTTTTACTAATTTTTTTTTAGTTAAATTTAGAGGGGTTAAATTTACCACCACGTCCTAAGGTATGCCCCAAGATTTCACCTCCACAGTTAAAGGTTAAAAAAAAAAAAAAAAAAAATATTAAAAATTTGGATTCAAAATTTTAATTTATTTAAAAATTGTTTTGTGGTTTTTCTCTGGGTGTATATATTAAATATATAACGAAAACACTTTTTGGCGCAAGGATTTTCTGCTCTATGTTATAACAAACACCGGCTTGGCTAACTAAAGCTTCTCTATATAGCTGGCCTTTGGGCGGACGCAAGAATTTTCTCCTTTATGGTATGACAAGTACCGGTTTCGCTAAGTAAAGCTTCTAAAATCTGCCTTGTTTCCGAACGAAGGCCGACTACGCAGAGAAGCTTTAGTTAGCGAAGCCGGACTTTGATATACCATAGAGGAGAAAATCCATGCTTTGGAGTTTGTAAACATGTTGTGGCGGGCCCGCCACGCCCGCCGGACGTGCCCTCCTTCTACCTGCTGTACCATATTCTTTCAACACTTCACAATGGCAATCCATTCCTTTGGCAATGTGTAACCATAACAATTACACTTGTATGGCTTAATTTCCGCTTTCTTTACTAAACGATTATGGTGTTATTACCTATGGCTTTATAGCACGGCGCCCTCTCAAATTGCGACCTGTGTATGAAACACGATTCAAGCATACGCGGGGGCACCTTGTAAATGCATACATAAATCACCAGATTAGGCCATAGTGCGGGTGCTTATGTATATAAATCCATATCACAATTCTTCTTGAACACAACAAAGTGCTGCTTTTTATGCTTTTATATTATAGAACATCTTTCAATCAATGACCTAGAGTTGATATGGTGTGTAGTCACAACTTAGGGCTAAACCATCTGAGAATTCACAGTCTCGTAAATACTGTCATAGATTATTCAATATGGCTAAGCGTTTGAGGAGCTGGGTGGAATATAAGTCGGCATTAAATAGGTTAAATAATTTGATATGATCGATGAAACAGAATGCCTGGGGGAACTTCTTTGGAGGCGTGGAAGGCTCCTCGGATTAAAAATAGTTACTTAAAATTATGGCTTCTTGCCCGGCTGTCCCTTGCTACATTTAGAAAAGCTGATGGTAGTTGGACTACAAATAGTCATGAGACACTGAAGGTGTTATTTGGCACACATTTACCTTTCAACTCTGTTCCATCACCTTGAGAGATTAATTGCTTGTAAGAACCTAGACCTATACCCATTCCTTTGTGCTATGAAAGGCTCAATTGGCGATAAGGAGTTTGGACATTTGAAGTCACCCAGTCGGGATGAAATAAGCCTAATTGGCAGTAAATTAGGCCTTTTATTGACAAACTGACAAGTCACTTAATGATTGACCAAATGGCTGAAAGTATAAATTACTTATTTAGTGGTTAATGTAATGGCAGTTTACACAAAGAAAATGAGAAATCTAGGAATACAAAAGCTTAAATGACGGATAAAATAAGATTTCCAAGGGTAAAATAACATTTTCTTCTAAATTTGCTATGGTAAACACAATAGCTCAATTTGTCCCTAAATGAAGTAGTTCCTTTAAAACTTTACTTATCATAATGATATTCATCTGCTTGGCTGGAAGTCTGATCATGTAAAGGGTGTTTTTATAGAGTGATACAAGTTTAAATTATAATAAAACATAGTAATATATTTTTGATATCAATGAAACGGTCTTTATTGGATAGAAAATTTTATGACATTAATGTTTAAATATGATTTTGGCCATATGGCCGCCACGGCTTGCAACAACTTTTCGCATTCTGACCATCATCGTTTTTGAAAACATATAGGCCAATGCCTACGCCAGCCCATAAAACGCATGAAAGATTTATTTTCTGCGGATGTAATGCGGTTTCGACAAAAGCTTGTGGAATCTCCTCACTCCAAATGCGACAATTCTGCTTATTTACGTACCCATTCAACCAGAAATGGGCTTCATCGGAAAATAAAATTTTTAATGGAAACTCTAAAACAATATCAATTTGTGCTGCAGCCCATTTGTCGAATTATTTTGATTAAAAATTTCAACAATTTGCACACGTTGCTCTGGTGTAAGTCGATTTATAATAAAATGTCAAAGCAAACCAAACAAAAAGCAACTATCAGCTGTTAAATGGGTGGTCAAAAAAAGCAGTGATGCCAACTCAAATTTGTATCACTCCAAAAAAAAAAACACCCTTTATAATATAATAAGCCATGTACTAGAGTGGGTCCGTAATTGACACAGTTTCCATATACAGATGATTCTTGTTTATCATAGATTACTTTTCATGAATTTTGTATAAGTGTAGTGTAGCTTTTTGGAACTTGATTTGTTTGCTGGGACATGCCAACAATATGATTTATTAAGACGGTAGGTTTGTAGTATGACCTTACTATCTCTTAGACGACTACAGTGTTCCAATTTTTCCACTAAAGCTGATATAGTTATTTTGTTTGCGTTTAGTAAATCTGGCAGCTGTACTATCATGATTTTTGCAGCATTTTAAATGTAAATTATTCTACTCTCCTCCTTAAAATAAAAGCAAAATGTTTATAAAGAATTTAAAATACAGTAGATTAATACCCACATTGATACCATTCGTTTTATACAGTAAGTTAACAACGTTAATGGTCAATTCTACAAAGGATAGTTGTCAATTTGTCCACAATTGTTTTCAGTTTCACAACGCATATTCTCATTTTGTCTACGTATTGTTTTCATTTTGACAATATTTCATGGTTAATTCACCGTCCATACTATGCAACATGTGCTTCGACACATTTGAGCTTATTTGCTTAAATGCTACAAAACAAAAGTTCAATTGTATGGCTACGAAAGCTGTTTCAAAAAAGAGTATTGCCGAAAGTTTCTGCAGCAAATAGTTCATAATATGGACGTGGACTATACTCACAATATACAGTTTTCTTTTTCACACTGTTTGTATTTTAACAACAAACGTTTGTTGTATTGACATCATGTTGTCATTTCGAAATGTAGACTTTTCATTGTGAAAATAAATAACAGAATTCAAATCCCAACAAAAAGGTGTTAATATACTTTGTGTAAAACTACATATTTTTCTTTTATTTTACATCGTGCAAAAAGCAAAATGAAATGACGGTGTAGAAATCTAATCTCACATTTTTTTTTTTTGACTAATTAACGATTTCTTTCAAAGATATTTAACATGTCTCATCACTATTTATCTATTTTTTTTTTTTTATTTCCATTTAATTACAAACCCCTATAACTATTTTGAATTCCATTCATTGAAAATCAGTTTAAGCATAATATTTAAAATAGCAAACATTCCACTTTTTAATGAACTCCCATCTTTATTTAAAAATGGCTTGAATTCAGAAGTTATTTTCCTATTAATAACAATTATTGCAACTAATGAAAAATATTTCAGGCAGATAATAAAAATCTGCAAGTTTCAAATCCTCAGAACAGACATTTAAATACAACGAACTCACAAGTATGATCAGACCAAAAACATATTTTAAATTATTTTATGAACATTTACAAGAAAAACGTCTTGGCAGAAGACACTGAAATTAACAACATCAGTGCGTTTGTTGTATTTTTATGCAAATGACATAAAAATTGATAAAAAATCAAACAGATACAGATACCAGCTACAAGAAAAACAGAACAACAACGACACTAGACACTAGATATGTAGATAGAAATGATAGCAAAGAAGAAATTTTAACATGGCTATCAATTTACAATATATGGCTTGTAAAACGTAACAGTTATCAACATTCAACTGCCAGAAAAGCTAATTAAACAGAGCGTTAAGCATAAACACACACAAACAATCACCAGTGTCATCATTAATGTTGTCAAGGTGATGGGGATGGTGATGAAGACTTGACATGAAAATGGGTACGAACAAGTAGTCTTTTTTGGTTTTGGTTTTTGTAAAGCCCAAACAGATTGGTGGCGATAAAATTCAAAATCATGTTGGCCGATCACAGCCAAACAACCAACTACAACCAATTCTATCATTTACCAATCAATTTTAAATGTTAAGAGAAACTCAAAAACATTGAACATTTATTTCTTGATGACTTGTACAAGACATTAAACGGCCACTACCAAATGCCATTTAGTAGGCAACAAAATATATTAAAGTGATTATTTAGAGATACAAAAGAAACACAAAACAAACAAACAAACAAACAGAAAAAATCAGTTGCCATTACAACACATTACCGTCATGTTTGTCAAGGCTCCAAGACAATAAAATAATCTAAATAATTACACCAGCCAAGTTGATTGCTGTAGCATTGGTAAAGAATTTGAATAATTGTTTGTCTGCTTTTATATCTGCTAAATATTTATAAAAAAAACATTTAACAATAAATATTTTTAAACAGAAATTTGTCATAAATTTAGATTCATAAACACTTCACTTTTAATGGCATCTCCCCCTTCCTTCACGTAGATGCAAGTAACCATATTAAAAATATTCATAAATTAAGGTCGATTTAAAATATATATGTCTAAGTTAGCAAGTTTCCTTAGCTGTAAATATGTTCGCCAAGGACCTGCAATTATCTTTGAATTATACTGAAATGCATTAACAGACACTTTATGCCAAGAACTGCAGGGGAAAATATTAACTATAATTTAGCATATTTGAATATTTATTTGCGATTCACGACACACAACTGTTGCGTGTTTGATTATCATTTTAGTTTGAGTGTTTGCGTTGCCATTGTGGGTCCATGCTCTTTTCCTTCGTCGACTTGACTTGTTTCCTTTATGCAAATGATTATTTCCGTTTCGTTTTTAAAGGCTTTGCGTTATCAGTAAAGGGGTAGTTATCTTGAATTATGTCATTTTAAAAATGTTTATTGTGTTTTTGCAAAAGAGTAACAAAAGAAACAAAATATACAAAAGACTTAAGAAACAAACATAAACAACACAATCAATGATTTAAACGCACACCTCACCTTCCCTTCCCTTTAGCAAGCAAATGTTGATAAAAAATTTAACAGTAAGTTTAAATGAAAAACTACAAATATATCAAAAGCAATTAATACAAATAATAAATATTAAAAAACTTCTTTAAGCCAAAATTCCAACTGTTTAAAAAGGTTACGCTTTTTACACTCTTGATAAATCAAGTTTTTTATGATTACCCAGCAAAAACTTGGTAATGACTTGCCATTACTGAACAACTTACTTTTCAATGACTACTTCATACCATCTGCATTACATAGAAGTAGTTTAGTAATGGCTGACATATAATCTGATACCTAAGTACTTGTGTATGAGTTGATTAGCGCTCTTAATTGAGTAAAAAACATAGTTTTTTTATACAAAAACTACACTGCCCCAGTAGACAAGCTGGTAGTGAGCTAGTCTATCAGCACCGAGGTTGCGCGATCGAATCCTGCCAGAGACAGAAAAAAAATAAAAAATAAAATAAGTAAAATAAAATAAGAAAAAATAGAAAAAAAAATTAAATAAGAAAAAATAGAAAAAAAAATAATTAAAAAAAATAATAAAAAAAAAATTTTTTTTACTTTATTAAAAGTATTCATCCAATGAATAACACTACAAGTTAGTTGTATCATCACGAAAACAATCTGATTGTATTACGGGACGACCACTTACTGGATCTTCAAAAGCTAGTAAATAAGACCAAATGTTATGCAAGACCTGCCCGGATACAGCATCCCAAGAAACAGCTGCTACCCATATCGCTATTTTTATACTTATTGATTTAACGAATTCATGCCTGTTGCCTGCGCATAAAAGTTTTTGCACAATCGACTTGCGATAATTTCATTTAAAACTTCGACTTCGACTTATTGGACTCATAAATAACAGAAAGTTTTTGAACGTTTTTTAAAGCTCTTGGCTTCGCATTTTTTCGAACAATCTTCAATTTGCACTAATGAGTCCCAGCGGCATTAACACATAATAAGGCTGTGAGGTTTTCTTTCGACTCCTTGTATCCCTCCATGGAGTGTTCACTTCCACTGGCCAAAGAATATTGATGCAGAAATTTCCAAAATAGACTAGTTTCGTCTGTATTTTAAATTTGTTTGTTTGTAATTTTTTCTTTCTGAATATATTCTTTCAAATCCTCCGCAGACATTGTAGCAGACACATAGTCAGCACACTCTTTTTCTCCCGTTGACTTCAGTCTACCAATTTCGTGTCTCTTTTAAAATTTTTCCAGCAAACTAGATGAAAACTGACACTCGGAAGTTTGCTGCCGATTCCGTACTATGTGTGTATAGCTTGCCTAAATTGGTGTTCCCTTGAACTTTAAAAGGGGAAACACCGGATTTAGATCTACATAATAAAAAACATATGAATGCTGCACGGATAATAGATGTAAAGCACGGTTAATAGAGGTATAAATCTTAAGCACGGATAATAGAGGGACAAAATAAAAAGAACCGCATGCCGGTTAATATATGTAACCGATTAATAGAGGCCCGGTTAATCGAGGTTTAACTGTAGTTTATTATTAAATATGTTTTATTGAGTGCTATTTTACAAAGCGCAATTTTGATAAATTTTTTCATTGAATCAAATAAAAGTTTGTCGACCTAAAATTTTATTTTTAACAAATTGTGCTGTAAACAATTTTCTTGAGATATTTTTTTTCTGTGAACATAGAAACATATTTGTTAAGCGTGTAGCTTAAGCGCTCAAGGTAACGCCACTCTTCCCTCCTCAGTATATTTATCTCCAGCTGCTTAGAACATCAAAACATTTGAACAATAAAATAAAAAACAGTAAGTATGCTATATTTGGCTATGCCGAATCTTATATGCTCTTCACCATGGTGCGATAAGAACAACATTTTGTCGGATGTTGTCTGTTGATAATCAAGATGTTTGAACCTGATTTGGAAACTTTTACTCTTGCCGGTCTCCAGATATAGAGAACAAAACAAGGGATTGATGGGTAAAATTAGAGACAGTTGTGTTTGCTCATATCTCAGCCTGTTGTGGACGGATAGAACTGTATTACAATTGCAGAATTTAAGGGAGCATATGTGAGATAAATATTTTCCAACCAAATCCTCATCATATCCGGCGTCGTTGGAAATCCCATTTCAACAGACAGACGGACATCGTTAAATCAACTTCACTACTCGTTATGACCCGGAATAATCTTTGTAGGGCTTGAGTTCAATACTATAGAAATTACAAAAGGACTAACTTTTCTATACCCTTCCTATACCTGTGGACACAAGTGCTACCTACGTCTCGCCGCGTTAAGTAAATGGCAAACATCAAACATTTTACCTTTACGGGGACAATCGATTACGTGCAAATATATAAAACCGTCACAAAATTCTAAAAAAACATATTGTTACGTTACTGCCTTTCAATAACGTTTTGGTTTATTTCCTTTATAATAAACCGTTTCGAGTTCTTTATTGCAACTTTAATAAAATAAATAAAACACAAACACTTTAAACACTGTCTACAATTTACACAACTTTATTTAGTACAAAGTAACTCTAACAAACCGTACTTTATAGCGCGTTATACGTTATTGACAAAGTCTGAACTAAGAATGATTTTAATTACGCTAGTCGCCGCTAGTATTTTTACAGCAATTTGGTTGTCTAGAACATTCGAAATGTTTTTCGAAGGTTCGAGGCTTTACTATTCACCACACTTTAATTTGATTTATGGCAGCGCTAATGTTTAAATAATTATACCTCTTATACTGAAGCTTTTTTAACGGTAATTTCTAGGTCTTTCTGCACATTGGGATTGAAGTGTACTAAATTATAACAAAAACGATGTAAACTAATAAAATTACTTATGAATACAAGATAACTAATAAATACAAGATAACTAATAATTACAACTAATTCTTAACCAATAATTACAACTAATTCTTAACTAAAGTTACTATCGTAACAATATTATTAAAACAGCATAAGCCAACCAAAAGTCTTAAAAAGTCAAAACAATTAATTTTTTTTCGAAGATTAATAAAAAATTTTTGCGAATACATTTTATTAAAATTTAAACTCACTTCCAAATCTTAAAGTTCTCTCAGCGTAAATGTGATTTTTAATATAAACAAACTTCATTTTCCACTTACCAACTTCAAATCAAAGTAAAACCAGCAAATAGAAAAAAATTAGCATTTTAAGTAAATTAATGAAACATTTTGTTGTTAATTTCATTAAATCAATAAAAAAAATAAAAAAAAACCAGTTTTGTTCCGTTTTTCAGCAAGACATTTAAAGCGTTTGCTTTTAAATCGAACTGACTTAAACGCCTTTAGCATGAGCAGACAAGCAGCTCAACACAACCTCTCTTTCATCTAAGACATTTTCAAGACTCCAAAAGTGACTGTTTGCTTGCCACAACATAGTCACTTTAGACATTTTTATATCGCAGAATCATTTAAAAAAATGAGCAAGCGTTTCTTATCTTAAAAAGCTGAGGAAAAATCTAAATTTGATTTTAACGAAAATATCTAATTTCACCGATCAAATACAACAACTAATGAAATTAATAAGAAACCACGTTAATTATTAAGAGATAAAGTAAGTTTCAAAGAAAGATTTATTTTTTCTTACAATCAAATTTTGTTTCTTTGCTGCTTGAGCGTAAACGTTAAACTTGATTTAAGTTTCTTTCATCGATTTGGATAAAAAGTTGCATGTTCGAAGACATCTTTTGTTGTAATTTATTAACAACATTATAGCGTGGCAATCGACTTGTAAGTGAAGAGGAGAATGTTAATAAAATAAAATACAACGACTTAAATAGTAAAAAAATTAATATTAATACTAGGGAGGTAACTGATATCGATTCCGATATATCGGCGATTCTGAAGGTTTTCTGATATATCGGTATTTCTTAAGCTCGATTCACCCATGCGTTCCGAACAATATTTTTGTAGAATAAGTACAAGGTATAGTCATTACAACTTTTGTTCTCAATTTCAAAACCCATATAACGTTAAACAAAAGAAAATATGAAAAAAAAAACAAGCGTCAGAAATCAAATAAATTATTTTGACATTACATGGGTAAATAATTTAAACTCTCCCTAATGAACATACGGCGCGCAACTCTTAATATTGCGATTTCTCGCCAAACGTGACAATTTTGAAACGTGTTTGGCGGTGGGATTTTCCATTTGTCGACTTTTTTTTTTGGCGATTTTAGATATATCTGGCGATTTACTTGGTTATTTTTACCATTTATATTATTTCAGCAACTTGTTTTAACAGTTTGTCATTCTGTGGGATTTTCCACTGGCGACTTTTTTTGCTCAATTCGCAGTCTTATTCAGTTTTGTAATACAAGTCAAAACACACTTCCGTTTTTTTAACGTCACGCCAGCGCATATTTTTGCTTATATCTGCAAATCCTTAGCGTGGATTGCTGTAATATATATATAAAAGCCCTTTTTACAAATTTGACATCTTCATTTAATTTGTTTACATTTTGTGGTACAAATATCCAGACAACCCAGCTATGTGCACCAAATTTGGACCGTTCTCCAGATATAAAGAAATTATTTTGTGCCACGCTCACTTCTCCAATCTCGCTCAAATTTTGACGGATGTTACGCACTGATAACCATGTTGCTTGTCTTTAATTTGGAAACGTTGGCTCTTGAATGGAAGGCCTCACGCCTACTCTCTCAATCCCACCCAATTTTTAGAGAGGTTGTATAACCAAATGTTGACCTTTTTTCTTCTAACGTTCTTCAGATATAAACAAATATATATTTTGACCATCTTTAAATTGCTTTTAAAAGTTCCATAAAGATCGGTTCACCGTGTAATTAAATACCCTTATACAAAAAAAACAAACATTGCCTTTTAGTAAAGATTAGTACATATAGGTATGGCTATAGGTACATAGATTAAAACAAAAAAAAATACTTCATTTAAGTTTTGTTAATTTAAACTGGAGTTCAAATTCAATATGATCATCGGTATCGCATTGGAAAAATGGGGCATGGTTACGTCCCTAATTAATACTAATAAACCTACATTAATAATTTTTAAACACAACAACAACTACGGTGGTTGAAAATGTTACTGGACACAAAAACAAACACAAAACAGTAAAAGAAAAAATAACAGCAACATTAAATATTTTGCTGGAATTTTATGGCCATTTTAATCGCCACCAAATAAAATAAAGAAAATAAACGCATGACAAGTAGTTGTGACCGTGTTGTAGAGTTTTTTATGCAAATTTTGCCGTTGCTGCTGCTGGTTGTTGTTGAACGTTGTATGTCCAATTGAATATTTTGTGCCCATTTTAAGTCATTTAATGTTGCACATTAATTAACACGTTACATACGCTGTTTTATTTTTGTATTTAAATTTATACGAAATTCCATCAGTTAACAGCAGTGATGGGCAACACAATTACACTTACATTTCCATTTCTCGAGAGCGTGTGTTCGCGAGTAAAAGTTACTCATGAGTTAGAACAGTACTCATGACTTATTACGAATGACACTTATGATAACATTTAGTTGCAATATTAAACGAAAGTATTTCTTAAATTTTTCCTAAGTTTTATTTTTATTCGACCTTTGAAATTCAATATTTAGTTAAAATGATTAAGCTCGAGGTCTGTTGTATGTAAAATTTTTTTTTTATTTGTTTCCGATATTTCGATATTCTTTGAATATCATCATCAGGGAATGTTTAATTAAAATAAACATTAACCACAATAAAGGAGTAATGGCTCTTCACGTTTCAGCATCAAAACCTATACTTAAATATTATCGAACCATATACGTATTACGTTCTTTGTAACGAATGATTAACGATTCGGCGATATATAAAAAAATTAAGTATCGATGTGGGAGTCGCCACTGCTTTTCCTGCTTACCCTTATTGTTGACATAACTTCAATAACAAACATTGTAGCACCAGATGGCATTCAGTGGACCCCCTTCTAAATGATCTTGACTAGGGTGTTCAATTAAACGGGTTTTATTTTTGTTCGATTAAACGATTAATCGATATCTGGCACTTTTAACTTATTCGATTAAACGAATAAAATGTTAAAATCAATCGGTTAATCGAATAATTCTAAATCCAGAAATTTTATACTCTACGAGACTTTTTTTTCGATAATTTTAAAATAAAATTAGTACTTAAGTAAATAAACATTATTTTTTAAATAAAACTTGTGAATGTAGTTCCAAATTGTTGCTTCACTTTCGAGCACTTAGATTTTAAAAGAGTCCATATATAACTTTGGATTTTTTGAAACTTTTCACGGACATTCCATCCTCTGCTATGTTTCTGCAAATAATTTCCTCTAGAGAATCGATGGAAGTATCTTGCTTAAAATATTAATTCATTGGGCAACTTGTAGCCCCCTTTGATTTTGTTGGTGGAGTATCTTCACTGTGTAAGTTACATTTAGCATTATTAGATTTATCCTTCGTAAAATATTTTTAAACTTAACTCCCCTGTTGGCCAAACTGCCGTCGACGACATTGTCGTCAACGATTTACGCACGACATGTCCTCTATCACTTAGGATTTCTGGAAGACAATTTTGAGGAAAATGTCGTGGACGACAAAATACTCGACATTGTCTAGTGCACTGTCTTTTAAAGAAGTTAATAAACGACGACATGACCGACATTTTCTTACAAGTTGTCTTTTGTCAAAGCTTATCCACGACAACATGACAGACATTTTCTTGTAAGGTATCCTCTATCAACAACTATACACGACAGTATGAGCGACAGTGTCTTATAAGCTGTCCTGTATTAAAGTGTATGCACGACAACATGACCGACAGTGTCTTGTTAGGTGTCCTCTATCAGCTTCTAAGCACGACAATATGAGCGACATTGTCTTGTAAGCTGTCTTCTAAACAAACAAAAATAATTTGTTCCCAATAAATAATAAAAATAACTGTAAAATAAAGATAATAATAAAAAACTTCCAAAGCAAAGTGAAGAAAATCAGTCAGTCAAGTCTGAGAACTCAAAGACTAAATTCTTATTCTAAAAATATGTATGTGCTATTGTATATTTTTATTTTTTCGTTTAGGTTTATAGGCGACATTGTCGTGTAAGCTGTAACTCCTATAACTTCACAGACATTGTCTTATACGCAGTCGTTGACGATAAAGTAGAATCCTTTGTCGTCCATATAGTCGTCAAAGACATGTGAACGACAATGTCGTTCATGTGGCCATCAAAGACAATATGAACGACAATGTCGTTCATGTGGTCATCAACGACTATATGGACGACAATGTCGTGCATGTAGTCATCAACGACAGGCTGAGCGACATTGTCTCTCTTTGTGTCGTGCACGATTTACGCGACACTTGTTTGAAAATGTCGTCGACGATTTGCATTAGTTGTCCCTTACGTGTCGTGCAGGAATTAACATTGCCAACTGGGTCATTCAAAATCAGTGAAGGGCACTTTTGCAAATATTATGTACGCGTGCATAGGAATAAAAATGCTGCTTGTGTGACGTCGACACATGTACACTATAAACTTATGTGTGTGGTCTGTGACAATGTCATCAATGATTCGTGCACGACAATGTTAATTCCTGCACGACACGTAAGGGACAACTAATGCAAATCGTCAACGACATTTTCAAACAAGTGTCGCGTAAATCGTGCACGACACAAAGACAGACAATGTCGCTCAGCCTGTCGTTGATGACTACATACACGACATTGTCGTCCATATAGTCGATGATGACCACATGAACGACGGCAGTTTGGCCAACAGGGTTGCTTTGTTGTCATTTCTCGTTGATGTGCGTCATTCGTTTTCTTCTGCTTCCCACACAAGCATAAACGTGATAGTATGTGTGTGCCATTCACTGTTCTTAAGAAAGAAACGTAAGAACTATTTTGTTAAAAAATACGTGCGTGTTCTAGAAATTGAGATGAAGTGGATTTTAAATCGAGCAAACTTTAAAAACGACCCTGTAATGCAAGTTCATAAAAATATTCCATTTTATCTACTTTACTCTTTAAGTATCTGTTATTTTTAAAAGAACCGCACTTAAAACCACGAAAATCTACTGTCATTTTGTAAATAGCAATTGAATTTAAATTATCGATTGATTTCAATCTCACTTCATTTCGATTTCTTGAACATACCCGATCAATTAGTATAAATCTGTGAGTCAACATACCTTTGTCGTTTTCTCTTTTGTAAAATGAATTATTAAATTGTGTTAAAAAAATGTAACAAAAATATAAACTAAATTACTCACTAAACATGACGGGTTTTTTTTCTTAATTCCAACGGACACTTAATCTTTGTTTGTTTATTCGACTTAAAATCTATATATATATATAATCTATATTATTATTATTCGATTAATCGGTATAAATTCTTGGATTAATCCTTTAATCGAAACTAGCAATTTTAAATTATTCGAACAATTAAAAGTCTAAAATTGTTCGATTAATCGAAGGAGAATTAATTGGCTGAACACCCTAATCTTGACTATGCTGATGATTTACATATGTATCTAAGCACATTGGTTCGAACTTCGAACACATAAAGAACAAACTGAAGGCTCTCTGTAACAACGCTCTCAAAGTTGGTTTTCGAATAAACCAAACTTATGAGAATATACACCACCAAAACCACCAGTCCAAGGTGAATTAAACTACAGGTGGTGTCGGAACTACAACAATATAAAAACAATAGGAACAACAAAGGGTTTTTTGCATTGTAGTCTTAGTGTTTGCGGCTCGAAATGTCAATGTTTTGTTATGAATCAAAACACTAACAAATCAAAACAAATTGATTCGAACTGTCAACGTCAGATGGCGTTTCGGCAACACCTGTAGTTGAATTCGCCTTAAACCTGTCTTACTCTCAATAATAACACCATAGAAGATACACAAACTTTCTGTTACCTAGGCTGCACAATCACGAAGAACAGCGATGGAAACGAAGACGTTTCTGCTCGGATCAACAAGGCCCGGCATGTCATGCATTGTTAAAAAAAAGTATGGGAATCACTCGAGATATCAACACAACTAAAGACCAAAGTATTTAACTCATGTGTACGATAATCCAGTACGCAGCCTAAAAAGGAAATTAATATGGATTGCGATGCGCCAAGTTGATTTGGACGTCCACGGTGCCGAGAACCTTGGGGGTTGTACATACACTAAGATCCGATAACGGACGTGGATGTCCAAAACAACTTGGCGCATCGAAACCGGACGTGAGCTGACTACTTCAGGGTTTTCATGGAACGAGCTATTAAGAACAGCCCACAGCAGAGTCCGTAGTAAGTCGTTAGTTGAGACCGTTTGCTCCCTAGCTGGAGAGTAGCGGAACATCAATAAATATCATTAATCATTGTGGCACCTTATAAATCCATATAAAAAAACTAGTTTAATTTATAGTTAAATAAATAAATAAAATTGAAGAGTGTAAGTCACACCCATTTAAAGGCAAATGAGATACAAAAAGTGAGGGTACTCGTCGTTCATTCGTACCCTAGGGTTAAAACCACAGCACTTAATATTTTTTTATAATAATATTTCTTTTAAACAACACCACTTGTTAAATTTTATTGTTTACTAAAATATTTTTCACAAAATTATATTGTTGACAGATTTTTTTTGTTTATTAAATTGTTGTCATTTGCAGCAAATCAATGAGCACAGAGCTGTATTTTTATGGCTTGATTTTGATGGACTACGTTAGACACGTAAAATCTGAAAACCGACAAGTCAATAGTTAGTAGGGCGCTTATGAGAACAATAATGAGTGACTTGTTGTCGCTCGCTTAAGTTGTCCATGGATATCGTCGAACAGGCTGAAAGTGTTGTATTTGCGCGTGTTTTGGTTAAGGTAACAATTATTTTTCACGTTTCAGGTACTTTAAAAAGAGACAAAACTAGTCGGAATAGGATTAAATGGGCATCACAGACAGTATCTGTGTTTTAACAAGAAGAACTTTTTAACAGAAATTACCTTAAAAATACAACCCCTTCCTCTTATTTCACCCAGAAGCCGTTAAGAAAACATTCCGATTTTCTGATACAAATTAAAAAGCAAAAAAGTTATAATGTTAAATTTTCGTTTTGTGTCAGCTTCTTAAAAAAAAATAAAAGCAACTCCAACGGAAATGAGATTAAAATAAATTCCAAAATTTTTTAAAGAGCAAAATCTTCAAAAACATTAAAATTTTAAATTGATTTAAATTTTCCTTCTCATGTCCAATTAACATCACATGTTAGCCATCTCTTTAGACAAAAGTCATGTTGGAAAGTTAAAACCTTCATTTTCGTTTTATAATCGTATAAATAAAATAAATTTAAACGAAAGATACTCGTTAATAAAATAACAAAGAAATAAAGAATGAAATAAAATGATATGAAATGCAGCATAACAAATCTAACAAACGTAACCCAACATTTCAATGTCTTGACTCGACTTGATGGACAGATTAAGTTTTGAAAATTGTTTTTGTTATTTCATTTGTATTCTCTTGACATCAAAATGCACACACGCAAAGGAATATTAAGATAAAAAAAGGTTTTTTATTATGAATTGTGCAATACCAGTTTGGGCCAGCCACTGCGCCTATAATTAGCCGCGCACTGTGTGGCAGCAACATGTCAAAGCAACAAACATCAAACAAGTAGGCCAAGAAAAATACTCTGACAAACAAAAAGTTTTTGTTGAAAAAAAAACATTCGCATAAAATTTCAATTTCATTTTCTCGTTGAACCTGTCAGGACCAAAACTGCACTCTTTTCTTTCTTCATTATTTTTTTAGGCTTCTTTTGCGTTTTAATAAACCTGTTCAAAGTACTTTGATTCCCTTTTAACGTCTAATATACCAAAATTTCATTCATCAAACGGCTTTAAAGTTATTTTCATTGTTGTTATTTAATTTAAGATTTTGTATTTAATATTTGCAAAAACCTCAGGGGGTCTAAAATGTGGTTTACTCTGAGTTACTAAAGTGACTGTGGTATTAAATGATCTTGTCACATTTTGGTAATGCAGATTTTAAAGTATAGGACAGACATGGAATAAGTTAAAAGATTTTCGATACGGGAAAAAAGTCTTAGTGAAAGTCCATAGTTAGGAAAACAATAGCGTCGGGTGAGACGATATACATTTATTTGACCGATTAGGGCTTTTTTTAATACCAGTCAAACTTACGTAGAAAAAAGTAAAGCTTGATATCAGGTTGTCTTATTATTCTGCTAGTCATTTGAAAGATATCTTAGCAAACAAAACCGTTGGCAAAA
This sequence comes from Pollenia griseotomentosa, assembly GCA_963931875.1. Taxonomy (NCBI): domain Eukaryota; kingdom Metazoa; phylum Arthropoda; class Insecta; order Diptera; family Polleniidae; genus Pollenia; species Pollenia griseotomentosa. Next base: position 16,085,778 of record OZ007563.1, on the reverse strand, counting down.
CCGTAATTCCGGAGGTCATTAAGTTGGGAGTTACGTCAGGTTCCTAGGCCATCCATTGGAAAGACTGCTCACTTGGTTCCTTCAGTACAGAGCAGATACTCAATAGGCATCACTGTATAATTCCGCCAATTTGTCCTTAGTCCTATCTTAGATAGATTATTAAAACAGGTATCTATCCCTAATGTCCTGAATTCCAGGACACTGATACATTAATTTCCAGACATATTCTTCTGGCATGAGTCCCCAAGAATTCATATTATTGTCATGGTAATCATAATAAGTTCAGAAGTAATCACATTATGATTCAGCACCACTTTCACTTTCGGCGAATGTGGAAAGAAAATGTTCATGCCAAAATATTATAAAAACAAAGCAACGAAATAAACTATATGTGCCAAGGGTTTCAAGTCTAATCGAACAAACGACTTTTTCTTAAAAAACGAAAAAATTATTTAGAACTTTTGGGGTCGAAAAAGTTCGTTTTTAAAAGTTCGTTACTACGATATTGGTTTTCTCATTTATCATCCCTGTTTTGACACAACGTTTAAGTATTTTACAGTGTTGTATCCGTTTTCAAAATAAGACCACCTTGTATGAATTCGCATGGATTCGTATGATTAACAAAATTTTTTAAAATTAGACTTAAGAGGTTTTGTCAAAATGCCACAGATATAGTGTGGTGTGGGGTATCAAATGGCCGGGCGTAACCGACTATAATTTCTGACTTGTTTAATGTTGTGTTAATGTTTTGCAATAACTCCCTTAATTTGCCAAAAATCTTGAAACTAGGGCGTTATGAGTTTGGCCAAAAGATGTTGATTGATGCAAGGTGTGAATTAATAAACTCACAATATTATTACAGTAACGGACTGTAGTTTATTTAATAAATATTCCGTTCAGTCATTTGTAAATAAATAAACATTTAAAATTCCAAGCAAATATATTTTTAACTGATTCTAACAGTTATTCAAAAAACTAAGTGCATATTAATACGGATTTTCAGTTGCAGTTAATATTGCCCGTTGATTGAGTTTAATTCATCTTTATGTTAAAGTAAATAAAAATGTAATTTAAAGCAACGAAAAGTTCATTTAATTTTTACTGTCAAAAATTCAACCGCGAATTCCGTAAAAACAAATCAATATTCAGTTATTTTATAAAATTTTACTGTCAAAAATTCAACACCATATTCAGTAAAAACAATTAAATATTCAGTTATTTTATATAATTTTACTACTAAAAATTAATTTTTACTTATCTATAAAAAATGAATTGCTTGTTTTGTGTTAGCAATTCCCATTTTCTATTTGTTAAAATAATTTAGTTAAATACATCAAATTTTAAAACTAAAATAATTGCGAAGCCATATCGGTCATGCTGCCGGTGTCTTATAATTGAGAGTTCTTCTGTAAACAACGTGGTCAGTACAACAAAAGTAAAACAAACGTGTGTAACTGGGTAAGTAAATAAAAATATTCTCCCTCTCTCGCTTATAAGAAAAACAAGCGGACAGTTGTCTGTCTGGTATTTTTTAGAAATTCGGTTCTTTTGTGGAGTAAACGAAAATTTAATAAAATAACTGAATATTTTACTGAATATGGGGTCAATTTTTTGACAGTAAAATTGTAATAAATAACTGAATATTTAATCGTTTGTACTGAATATGGTGTTGAATTTTTGACAGTAAAATTTTACAAAATAACTGAATATTTATTTGATTTTACGGAATATGGTGTTGAATTTGTGACAGTAAAAATTAAATGAACTTTTTGTTAAAAATAAATGAAAAATACGTAGACCGGTTTTTAATTGAACTTTCATTTATTTTATATTACGATTTCAGTTAATTTTACGTACAGAATATTGTGAGTGTACTTATGTCAGTTACCGCTGAGTAACTAGTAGTAACAAAGTGCTCTTTATGCGTCAAGTACTAGTAGTACATAGGCATCCTTTTGTTAGACTTCTAATACTATGTTCACACTTGGGTTCTGAAACGCGTTTAAGCAAAATGTTGATTTGGCTAATAAAAACCGTTCACTTTACATGTGAGATGATTGAGATGAGAGTTGATTAAAAAAAAAAAAACAACAAACAAATTTATATTTCTCTAATGTATTAAAAATGGATAAAAATACTTTAACAAAATTATGAGAAGATTTTTTTTAACATATTAATGAAGAAATTGTCAAAATAACTGGAAATAAATCGTGGCCGGTTGTACATTTGGGAGGTATATTCATTGTGAACGATTTAACATTATACTCAATTTAAGGTTTGTTCTAGGGTTTTGATTTAATCGGTGGTTTGCTTTAATCGCTTAACTAAGTTATTGATCGGTTAACCGGTTTTAATAGGTAATTTCAATAAAGTAAAATGCAAAAATTATTTTTATTTAGCGATTTTTAGTAAAAAAAAAAAAAGAAAAACATAACAAACAAGAGAATTCTTGAACCAAAACGAGCAAACAAAAAAATAATTCATACATATGTAATACATATTTTTAAATAATACATAACCTGTATTTATTAAACAATAAACTGTGTGATTCTATTAATAATTATTTCAATTGATAAGATCTCCCTAAAAAATAGTCTAAACATAAAAAATAGAGTCCTGTTTTAATTTTTTTTAAATTTCTAACACTTCTAATTGTTTCGGTAAATTCTGTTAACAGATGGTTTGTGTTACTATCGAGAGTTTATTCTGTTGTCAGGTCATCATCGGACTTATTCTGGTAAAGCTCAGCACCGAAATTTCTTTAAAAAAGTTTATATCCGAACTCTTTAGTTTCTGTTTTTGTACTGTATTTTAATAATTTATTGCTAGAAGGGAATATTTTGTACAAAAAAAAATATTTTCTAAATACATTCCTTTTGTATATGGACGAAACAAATAATTAAAAACAAAAAAAATGTTATAATACTACAAAAAATTAAAAATGTTGTTAGATCGGTTTATCGGTTAATCGACTGAAATTAACCGGCTTAATCGTTGATTGAAAACAGCCAATTTTAAATTAACCGGGTAGTAATTAATCGGTTAACCGATTAATCCGGTTAATAGTATGTTCAGAGGATTCTATGTAATTATTGAGTGATTATTGAAGTGATTCAGTTGTAATCATGCCAATTTGAAGTGATTAGCAAATCACTTCAATGTATGGTTAATCAACTCGATTTTGATGTGATTAAAGCTTAATCACGTTCGAGGTGCTTAAACTCGTTTAAAAACGTCAGTGTGAACATAGCATAAGATGAATATACATTTGCTAGAATGGATTGCAATTGACATAAAACATAACATCACGGCAATTGTTTTATATTTTTGCAAAATACTATTTTTATTTTAAAATGAATTTATTAATTATTGAGGCTGCAATATTGTGCCATTATTAAAAAGCAAAATGTTATGCCTTGAAACCAAATATCTTGAAAATATGTGGGATTGAAAAAAAAACTGACTAAATTACAACCATTTTCATTCAACTTCATTTTAAGCAGATATCCATAGTTAAAAGCATTATTATCAATAAATAATCCATACCCAACAAAAAAAAAAAGAGAGATAAAATTTACAATATTTTTCGCCTACAACTCATGTCATTACGCATCAAAAAGTTCATTTAGGGAATATTTATATTTTCCACAAGATTTCCAATTGAATACACAAAACAAAAAAGAATAAACCAACAAGCGCTGCGGGATATTTAAACTAATAACATGATCACCGAGAAGGAAAAACAAACACACGAAAAACAATTGTATCTACATTCAAGCAACTCTTAAATCCTTAAGAAAAAAGTCAATTTGGAAAAAAGATAAAAAAACTACAATGTCTTTACTTAAAAGTCGGCGCGATCAAGTAAAATACACTCTCAACTCGATCGGCAAAAAAAGTCACGTATAAGGCTTAAACGTTATAACAACAACAACAACAAAAAGTACTCGTATCTTTAGAATGAAAATTGAATTCAAAACAAGCAAAATATCACTTCGATTAATTCAAACATGTAGAAACAAAAGAGAGAAGAAAAAAACGTATGATCAAAAGAAGATCAATACCTACAAATTCCCCCGTTTAGGAGTAAAACCACAGACAATGAGGATTAAAATAAAAGGAGCCCTACAAAAAACTTTAATAATCCGGTAAACAAACACTCACCAGAAATCGAATTAAGGCACGATACCAATTTTAAGTGATTATATATGTATATTTTAAAGCAGCTCCCAATATTCGAATGGAATCTCTCCAATTTTTGTTTCATACTTAAATTCAAGAGGTTAAAAAAAAATTATATATAAAAATTCTTAAATTTTTTTCAAACTAAAAAGCCCAGTGCCCACAAAAAGAACGGCCCGGCCCATTGCTGGATTTCAGACAAGTTCAAAGCGGACTATTATTTCCTTTAATATATTTAAGTGTCCATGAAATAAACCACCTGTTTATCTATTTTATTATAAGAGTGCAGATAAATTCGTCTCTAATTTTCTAAGTTATCCAAGTACCCTTAATAGGCTTTCCACCACTGTTAAAACCTACAATCCAAACCCTTTTCATTGTATAAAATAATTCAATTGAAAGAGATCAACGTCAACGTATCTGGTGGTTGATTTCTTATGCGAAACACAAAACGAAGAGTGCCGATGGCGCAACTTATTGAAAAAAAGGTAAGAATCTAACCAGACATGGGCAAAGAAATAAAGTTCGCAGGTTTGTTTCAACGATCTTTTTCCTTCGTCCATCAAGTGCCTAAAAACCCATTGAAGCAATAAGTCTTGGGCTTGTTGTAGCATGAAATCAATTGGAAAATAATGTTTAAAAAACTTTCAACCGTCTTCTTTACTCAATAACATTCACTAAGTGTTGTTTGGAAGATCAGTGGGCATTTTTTTTGATGGCGGGTAACAGGGAAAATGACTTAAGTCGGAGCAAATAAATAAAAAAAACTTTATTAAAATAATATGTAATAATAAACTCGTTAGAAAAACTGTTAAATCCAAATTGTCAAAAGTTGTTCTTATTTCGTATGCATGAGCAAAAATATGTGTACGTTTAATTTTCTTTATTTAACATTAAGACAATTTTGAATTTCCTGCAAACCAAAAAAAAATTAAAAAAGCGACAAGTTTACTCTGTAGCTGGAGGTCCACACCATGCGTTTATGCGTTAATCCTTTTTATCTGTCAAAAAAGTTTAACAGCAAAAAGCAAGGAACGCATGTACGTATTAAACGTATGACGCAAGGCCAATTTATATATGGCGACCGCAAAGGCGATTTCATAGAAAAATGCTCTTTTGCGACTGTCAAAAACAAGTACAAAATATAAACAAATAAGCATCACTGAAAGTTCAATATAAAAAAGAGTAAATTCGCCTTTGCGGCAGTGTTGCCAAAACTTGGTGACCAAAAATGGCTAAATTTACGGAAAAAAATGGCTTAAAAATGGCTAAAAATGGGCTAAAAAATGGCTAAAAGCTTTTTTTAAATAAAACACATTAAAATTCAATAACAAAACAGAAATAATTCATTTAAAGTTGTTTACGATGAAATTGTAAGTTAAGATCAACTTGATAAATAAGAATAAACGCAAATTAATATTTTGATAGATGTTTAAAAAATTAAATCATCGATAAATTCGTTAGTGTTCATCTCATAGGAATTAAATAATTTAAACGTAAATCATAATCACGACAATATTTACCCTACCTTTTGAGTCCAGATCTACAATAAAATACAAGTAAGAAAGTATGGTCGGTCATCCCCAACTATAAGTAGGGTATCATATTCAAATTAGAACCTTTGTACCAAATTTTATTAAATAATCTCCAATATTGCGACCTGTACTTTTTGCAAAAGGTTTAGATGGACAGCCAGCCAGCCAGCCGGACAAACATCGTTAATACGACTCAGAAAGTGATTCTGAGTCAATCGGTATACGAAAAGTTGGGCTTAGGACCAATATTTTAAGGTGTTGCAAACATCAACACAAGCGCATAGTACCTACCATCTCTACTATTGTGGTGTTGCTATAAATATTTTATTGTTATGGTAAAAATATTTACCTAATTGATAAAATCGAATTAACGGTTGCTAAATGTAACCTATTTCTCAAATTACTTTTAACAATATTTACTTGGCTAAATACCCTCTCTACTTAAGCATTAGACCATGAAAATGAGAGCAACTTTCAATTCTGAAATTTCTAAAAAATTTTTGTTGCCGCCTGCATCTTTTTATTGAAATCCTTGCAACCAGAAAGAAACACCGACGTTTGTGTTGATCCATTTTATAAATTTAATATTGGAATAGTTTTCCTTTTTTTTTTTTTGAAAGATTTTTCATAATCGTAGTTTATAGCGATTTTCAACATTGTAAAAGTTGTGATTTAATTAAAGGGCGTTTTAATTGTTAAACATGTTTATTTTACTTTTATAAATTTTTATAATAAAATAAAAATTATTCTTTTAAAAGAAAAACGGCAAAAAATAATTTTATGGCTAAACAAGTAGAAAAATGGCTAAAAAAAATGGCTAATGGCTAAACTCATTTTTTAATGGCTAAACAGGGTGAAAAATGGCTAAATCTAGCCACTAAATGGCTAAATTGGCAACACTGCTTTGCGGTCACCTTTTAATAATTCGACTTGTATGTGTTGAAAAATTTCACCTGTTTTTGATAGCCATGAATGACAAATTCTATTTTATTTTCAATGTTATCGATAAATATGTCTGTGTGGTGGATTCCTTTTTACTATTTTTTTTTTTTTTTTTTTTTTTTTGTATTAAAAAAAGAATTTATAAAAGAAAAAGCTTATACACCCAGAGAAAAAACATGTTTAAATATGGTAACCTCCAACAAAACTTATTTTAAAGCAAATTTTAAACATATTATGACTAATTTAACAATATTATTGCCACCGACAACCATATTATGGTTAAAGTAGTCTTCCATCAAGAAGCCACAACCATATTATGGTTGCCTCCGAACATTTTATGATTAAAAATAGCTAAAACATGTTTAACACTTATAATAGCATGGTTGGTTTTCAAATATATCATGTTGCTCTTGGAAAAGAGGAAAATACTATTGTTAATTTTAAAACAAGTTATTGTCATATTTAACCATAACATGTTTAGAGGCAACCATAATATGCTTGTGGCTTCTTGATGGAGAACTAATTCAACCATAATATGGTTGCAGGCGGCAATAATATGGTTATATTAAACATAATATGTTTAAAATTTTCTTGAAAAATAGTTTTGTTGGAGGTGACCATATTTAAACATGTTTTTTCTCTGCGTGTAAAGATTGCAATAACATTCAAGAATAAAATTCATTAAAAGAAATTTTTGTGTTTTTTATTTTTTGAACAAGTGCCATTGAGGGGAATGTTGTAAATTTTGCATGAATTTACAACATTTTTTTATAATAAAACATTAGGACTCTAAAAATTCTCAATTTCACTTTCTATTTTTGCCAATATAGTTTTTATTTGATACAAATATATACACAACAGGTGCTCAGAACAAAAATTATGACGTATAAAACGCGTTGCGTGAAACTTAAATTTAGAAACGTATAAAATACACAAAAAGTATCAAACGCATTAACTCATCGTGTATGTATAGTAGACCTGGTCGACCTCCATACAAAAAAAAAAGTTATACCAGTCACCCTTAAGAATATAAGCTTTATCAATGAAGTTTCTAAATTAGAATTTTTTTTTCGTTTGAAAAGAATTTCTATAGAAAACTTTTTGTTTGAAAAGAATTTCTATAGAAAACTTTTCGTTTGAAAAGAATTTCTATAGAAAACTTTTCGTTTGAAAAGAATTTCTATAGAAAACTTTTCGTTTGAAAAGAATTTCTATAGAAAACTTTTCGTTTGAAAAGAATTTCTATAGAAAACTTTTCGTTTGAAAAGAATTTCTATAGAAAACTTTTCGTTTGAAAAGGATTTTCATAGAAAACTTTTAATTTCAAAAGGGTTTCTTAGAAAACTTTTCCATTAAAAAAAATATCTATCTTTAGAAAACTTATCGATAATATAATTTTTTTATAGAGAAATAATCGATAATACATATTTTTTGGAAAACTTTTATTGTAAGTAAAAAATATTTATAGTTTTTTTATTTGCACTTAGTTAATTTTTTCTTTCAATGGCCATTTATTACTTTTACATTTGTGTGTATTTTAGATTTTGATAAGTTTCGTTGGCATTTTAGTTTAATGGAGGCTGCCTCTTTTTAACGCGGTCTTTTTACGCTAAACAGTTTATATTATGAAAATGTATTTAAAAAAAATATTACAATTTTTAAATCAATTTACATACCTACATTTTTTGTTATTACATAAATATTTACTTGATGAAATATTTTTTGTATTTTTATTGGTTCAACTTTTTATAATTTGAATTTTCTAAGTTCAGCTTAAAATTGCATTTACAAACACTTTGCGAAAGAGCTCTTTACAACAGCTAAGATTTGCATACCTACGTTGCACATGCCTTTACACATATTCTTTTCGCAAATTGTTAAAAAGACAATACAAATTTCAACAAACTCTCACGACTAGAGTTGTCGGATTAGGGGATTGGTCACTTAATTAGTGCAAAATTTACTAATACAAAGATAAGTATACATATCGCACTTGATCAGCAAAAGGGTATTAACTCAAAATTTTTATTTTTTCACTTTTTGGAAGAAATCAACACATAATATTCATATAAGCCCGCTGTAAAAGTATCAAGCTGTTTTGTCTACTCTTTGGTAATGAAAAGTTTGGCTTAAAAATTATTTTTCATATGCCTGTAATGTAAAATTAAAAACTGTTTTGCTTCTTTTTCCTGGAAATTTTTAAGTTTTGTGTTAATACCCTCTTGTAGATTAAGTGCGATATATGACAAATTTAGTAGTAGTTAAGCTTCGTACAGACGGTGGTCAGATCTTACAATGTTGTCATTAAAATTGACTAAAAATGTCTTGCAACTGTGTGAACATTGTACGATATTTTCATTGGCAGATGTTTTAAAATAATGCATCTGACAATGGCACCATTGTAAGAAAAATGACAACATTGTTAGATCTGACCATCGTCTGTACGAAGCTTTAGTGCGGACTTTTGAGGATGAATAAAATAATTTTTTTGGGATTTTTAGGGATACAAATAAACAATTTGGGGAAATTTTACAACATCTGGCAACACTGCACAAGACAAGTGCCTTCCATTAAAAAAAACAACAATTAATAAATTGGGTATTTGCTAAATTGAGCCTGACAAATAGACAAAAACAAAAAATAAATAAATTCAAAAACAAACGATCTCATTGTAAATGGCATAATGAAGAGAAAAAAACCACAAAACAAGCAACTATAATACGATTAAAGACTTCGTAAAATTAAGCTTAACAAGAAAAAAAAAAAAACGACGACGTCAGTTGGACTTCTCACTGAGTAGTATTTATTTTGTTGTTTTGCGTGTATTTTGATAGTAATTTTTATTTAAATTTCTTTAATTTACTACTACACTTTTCTTAATTAATAATACAATAAATAAAATAAAAAATAACTAGCTTATAAAAACGGACGTTAATTGAATAATGACTTTAGAGCCATCACAGGAATCAAATAAACTAAACAAGCGGCTTGGCAAATAGATTTTACGTTTGTAAAAAAAATTTGCGTTATTAATAAGGGGGTGTTTGATTATTTGACAAACGTTTGAAGTATGTTTGTAGAAATCTCTTTAATTTGTAGAAGGTAATTCTAACTGTATGCGCAGCCTAGTGCAAAATTTAATAATTTTAGTGCAAATTTTGCATAGTGGACAAGGAAAAGCATACAAAAATTTACAGCGATAAAATACTTTCATAAGAACTTATTGAAAAATTTAAAAATTACATTTGTGTGGTTTATTTGCTGACAGAAATTGTATGTTTGCCAAGCCGCTTGTGCAAGTTTTTTTGCCTTAAAGGTTTGTTGTATTACAAAAAGTCCTCGTACGAATTGGCCGTATATATTGATTTTAGGTCTTTATAGGTAAGGGATTTGAAATATCGCGCTGAGTTTCAAAACATCATAAGACTTTGCAATCAAAGTCAAAGTTTATCATAAAGTTAAATGGTGCACAGTTTGCTGACTGTGTATTCATCGATAACTTTCTTGGTGCAGTTTGGGATAGATTGTAAAAAGGATTTACATGATCGCCTGGCATTGGACGTAGTCTCAAACAATCGCCGAGTCTGAGAGGCAACATCACAACGAGTTATCAGTTTGAAAATTATACACTCGACCTTGCTTAGGAGGTGGAGTTTTCTAACCTCCACTACTTTCCAAAAAAATGCCAGCAGCTTATGTTCAATGGCAAACAGCATCAATCGATAGTCCTCCCTCAGACTGAACTCTCCTACTAGTGATCAAAAATCAAACTTTTAGTGTGCTTTTCAGTGAAATCGATAACCGCGACTTTGGCCGTAAACTACAACTTACTTGTGGTGTCCGAAAGTATCCCGACAGAAAGCATTTCTCGCCAAAAGCGATAATCAGCTAACGAACCGAATTTATTATATGTATCTATTCGTATTTTACATACATAAATACATACCCGCCATCAAGTTAGCGCCTCCTCCATGAGCTTTTTATGTTTGCTGTTTCTATTGTTGTTGTTAATATTAATATTGGTGTCGATACGCTTTCAAATCTTTAAGAAAAACTCAAAAGAAATTGCAGGCGCTAACCTGATGACGCAAAAAAACCATGTAACAGCAAATTTCCGGCACATGCTTCCTTTTCCGGAATCAGACCATATAGTGACGAGTAATATAAAACACAAAAAAGCATTAATATATTTCCAACAACAACAACAACAAAAGCAAACATAATAAACTCATAGCGGAGGCGTTAACCTGATAACCGACTGCGTATATACTATTTGTTCTTCTTTGCTTTGGTTCAAAAGTTAACAAAGTGTTAAAAAGAGTATGTCAACTTCCTATCTTTCCCATTGCTTAGCATAATATAAAATTAAGCTTTTTAATCAAAACTAAAATTAATACAAATATTACTTTAAGCAATTCCATAAATAAAATTAAAACAAAATTGCTGTCAAAATACCAGGCGCCACTTGACAGTTGTTTTGTTTTCTTTATCAATGAATCATTTTTACGATAACAACTTAAATGACCGTAAAATAGTCACAAGAAAAGTTCTCTGACCTTCTTCGGTAACCCGCTGAGTTTTTCTCAACATTTAAAAGCGAATAACGATGAAAATTTCTTACAATGTCACAACTACCAAACAACGAAACAAGTGAAGAAAAGATCACAAATATTGAGTGTAAATATATTGAGCAGAGTCAACAATTTTACAAGGAATTTCTATAGAAAACTGACAAACTGGTGGGGGATAGAAATATGTATGTATGTATATTGCATCATACCCACGTTCACAATCATCATTATTATCAGTATCTTATGTCTCTTGATTAGTTTTGATGCAGGTTAAGATACTAGAATTCAGAAAATGGAAAAAATAGTAAAAAAAATAATGACAGTTTTAGTTTCATGTTGGTTTTTTATCTTTTCAACAGATCTTTCTGCCAAAGAATGCAACAAAAAATCATCTACTCTCAACGATAAAACTAAAAATCCAGTTAAAACGTTTAATTTCCAAGACGAAATCCTCTTCATTATCTTTGTCATTATCAGCATGTTTGTTTATATATAATTGTTGTTTAATGTTGTTGTTGCTATTTTTGTGCTGATGTCAATGTTATTTAGGATTCATAAATAATAATAATGAGTTGATTTGAATCTTAAATCGTGTGTTTTGACTCTCTGTCTATGTCTAGCAAGAGTTTTCTACAGGTAATAAGAACACAAGTGCAAAAGAGAAGCAGCTTGCAAAAGGCACCTGTAAAAACAGTGAGAATTTGTTTATGAAACATTGTTTCAAATATTTTCTAGTATTTGTTTGTTTCTTTTTTCCAAAATAAATAATTTTAGGAACTTGCTTTAAAAAAGGGTTGATTGATCCAAACAAAGAAAACCCCATATCCACTAATTAATGTACATAGATAATAATCTAAAAAAAAAAAACATAAAAAAGAGTTAAATTATTCACAAATAAAAATTTATGAAGAATGACGAATTTAAAGGAATTTTGTATAATAAAACAATTTTCTTAAATTTTATTATTTTTTTAAGTAAAAAAATTCCTAAACGGTTTTCTAGAAATGTTTTTATCTGTTCCATATTTTTATGTAAATTTTCTGAAAAATTAGCTAAAGCACCTTAAAACAAATTGCGTTAAGTTATTTTGATTATTAAAAAAATATTGCGTGGAATTATTTAGATATAAAAAATAAAACGCCAAAGAAATGTTTCAACTGATATCATGTCCATTAAGGTTTTTTAATTAATTTATGCAAGACATTCTAACATACAGCCATTTAGTCGATAGAACATGATATGGATACACCATTTCCCAAAAGAAAGCGAAAATTTTTTAACTTTTTATTTATTCCCTTCAGATGATAATTGACTACGTGATCTATTTTGATCAAAAAGACCACTCCCTAGACTGGTCCAATGTTATGCAAGCATGGCATTGTCATTGTTAAAAAGAGTTTGTATTGAAACGACATGTCTTCGTTTTTAAACGAAATGCTTTCGTTTTTAATTGAAGTTAAAACTAATCCTCTGGAGTATACCACGAAGTAGTTGCAAAACCAAAGCCTAGTACTCTGTTCAAATTTGTGAAAAATGGTGAGCAACATTAATTATTTCATACGAAAATTTTGACATGTATCAATGTTACCTATCATGCGACTTTGTACAATTTGACGTTTTTATTCCCGCAGAGTGTGCAACATTGTTTTGCGTGTGTAAACAAACCCCACATGTATTTTACTAAAAATATTTTTTTTTTAAAAAAAAATTTAATAAAAAAGGAAGTAAATATGTATGTTAAATAGACCATGTCTTTCCAATACATTTGGGCTACCTTTCGAGTACTCCTACTCCTTTATGGACTACTCTTTACATGCATGTATGGATTAGTCTCGTTATCTGCAGGGGTAAGTGTTACAAATACAATTACAAACTACATAAAGGGTGTTTTTTATAGAGTGACACAAGTTGAAATCATAATAAAACAAGGAAATATATTCTTAAAATCAATGAAACGGGCTTTATTGGAAAATGATTAAATATGATTCCTGCCATGTGGCCGCCACGGCTGGCGCGTAGAAGGCGCAATCTTGAACAACAATTTTCAACAACTTTACTCAGCATTTGCGGCTTAATTTCGCCGATAACTCTTCGAATGTTGATATCCAGATATATCGACGTAGACTTAACATAACCCAAAACAAAATAATCCAATGGGGTTAAATCACACGATCTTGGTAGCCAATTAATTGTGGCTTGTGACTCCGTCCTGTTGGAACCACATATCAGAAAGATTAATGCCACGTAATTGAGGTACGAAAAAACTTCGAATCATGTGCCTATACCGTTCACCACTGACAGTAACATTCTGGCCATCATCGTTTTTGAAGACATATCGGCCAATGACTGCGCTAGCCCATTAAGCGCACTAAACAGTAATTTTCTGTGGATGTAATGGTGCTTCGACAAAAGTTTTTGGATTATTTACGTACCCATTCAACCAGAAATGGGTTTCATCGGAAAATAAAATTTTTAATGGATATTCAAAATCAATATCAATTTATGCTTTAGCTCATTCGCCGAATTGGCGGCGCATACGATAGTCCTCTGGCTATAATTCCTGCATAAGTTGAATCTTGAAAGCTTTTAAGCCAAAATCCTTTCGTAGACTTTTTCATAAAATGGAAGGACACAACCCCAGTGGCTGAGAACGGCAACGTATTGATTGATCATCTTTAATGCTTTCCTGTGCAGCGGCTACTGCTTCTTCAGTGTAAACTATTCCGCGTCTCACGGGATGCACACTATGGCTGACTTCCAAAACGTTAATTGCTTTATGTTAGAAAAAAGTATAATGTTTCATAACGCCGCAGTACAATATATATCGATGCAAACCCTTCCAAAATATCACAAAAAAGCAATCAGAGCATCGGTTTTAAAGTTGATGCCTTGTGACATTTAACATTTAATTTCCAACAATACAGATTAATATTATGCATTGCATCACTTACATTTCAAAACGTTTAAATAAACAAAACACATAGTTGCATTATTTTGGTACTTTGTGCATGTACTTGGTTAGAATACAGTAGTAAAACTGTATACAAACTTTGTATAAGTACGTTTTGGAAGTCAGCCTATCAGTAACAGTAACTGTGGTCCGAAAACGATCTGTTGTTCTTCGAATTAGCCGCTCTGAAGGACGATTATGTACGCCATTAAATGGAAGAAGTGCTAAATGAGTTTGACGAATAGAACAATTTTTTTGATTACAAATTTCAACAATTTGCACGCGTTGCTCTGGTATGCATAAGTCGATTCATAATGAATTTTCAAAGCAAACTAAACAAAAAGCAACTATCGGCTGTTATATGGGTGCTCAAATAAAGCAGTGATGCCAACTCAAAGTTGTGACACTAAAAAAACACGCTTTATATAGAAATAAAACTCGATAATAGCTTGAACATTTATCTGCAAATTGTGAAACGGTTACAATTCTTCGAAAAATTTACAAAGATTCGACTTTTTTCTCCTCTGCCATATAAAAAAACATAATTGATACCATTTAAGTTGTGACTCTTTAAATGTTTAGTATTTTGGCTTTTTTTTTTTTTTTTTTTGTTGAAAAATCTCGTTTATATTTCGAATTGTAAATGGTGTAGGCTACAATTTTTCTCTAACATGTCCGTGACATGCAAAAGCCCAGCATGGCTTTTAAATGAGCAGCACATAAAAACCTAAAGTAACAGCATGTACCCCTGCTGAAAATATCAATCCAACAAACAGGACAAAATCTACTTCCCATGTAATCGATAGAGTCGCAAACAACCAACTAGCCAACAGCACTGCTTAGAACAATTTCCAAAAGGAAGGACTCTACTTTGCAGTGAACATTAGTTAAAGGTAAAATTGTAAGACGAAAGAACAAAAAAGAAGAAGAAAAAAACGATACTTTAGGTCTGTGAGGTCTTATCAATTTAATGGTTGTTAATTAGACGGTTTCACTGTTGTAGGTTTGTTGGTATAGAAGATTTCGATGCAAACCAACTTCACTTAGCGCTTATCACAACAACAAGGAAAATATATTTAGTTTGTTCAATTTACTTGTTGTAGTTAGTTGGATGGTTGGTTGGTTGGTTCGTTGGCTGGGCCTGTTGTAGCCCGTCGGTTGTTGAGGTTTTAATAAATGACATCAATGGGGATGTTTGGTTAGAAAGGTATCGAGGAGTAGAGCAATATGAATTGGAGTACATACATTAATATTAAAAACTGATATAGAGTTTGTTAACACACCATTAAAATCACCTGCTTTAGATTTTCGTTTTCTTTTCTTGTTGTTTGTATTTTCTTTATTTAAATTTGCTTCTATTCGTGGCATGGAAGATTTTTATCAATTAATGGTTGTCAAAGGGAGTTAAAAAGGAGTACTTAGGATCAGATCTGCCTTTCGAAAGGAACTGCTAAGTGAAAATGATTTATGATCGGTCATAGTACGAAAGTATGTATGGCAACATATGACAGGTGTTGTGCCATGATGTTTTATTGATTATAAAATAAAAAGCAGCTTGAAATTTTATTTAATATTCAACTTTTTTATTTTAATTTCAATTATAAAAGATAAATAGATAATCAATTATTGTAAAAAAACCAGTTAAAGGGTTAATGGTAAAACGTCGCAGTTCATAGCTAGTTGTATGTGATATCCAAAAAATAAATAAATAAATAAAATAAACCAAAGTACTGCATATTTTCAAAAATTGTATGTATGTATGTATATTTTTAACATGTAATAAAGTGGTTTCACTTTATTAAAGAGGTTTGGGGTTTTGCATAATAAGGCAGAAAAGTCTCCAGTATTCGCCCTCAGAATTGCTAGCCACAGTAGTCCACAAAGGTCTTCCTGCATCTTAGCGGTTTTATTTATTTATTTATAATAACAAATTTAACAAAGTGGGATTAAAAGTAGATCTTTATTTTTTGACTGTCGCTCAGTGTTGCCACTTCGTGGGTAATTACCCGAATTTGAAATGCTTACTTCAGATACCCAAATAAAATCAAGATTTGACTGTTGATAAAAAATCCACATTCTTCTGAACCAAAGTCTCGGTTTCATTTTTTAAGAAAAGACTTCAATCATTAAATATATATTTTTAAAAGTTTGGTAATGAATGTCGCAATATGGACCATTCGATTTAAATATAGATGCCTATCATAGTAATTAGGGCTTGCATTACCGATTAACCGGTTAATCGGTTAATCGGTAATTGCTAAAAAATTCATTACCGAAAAACCGGTAAATTCATTATTTTTTACCGGTTTTTTCGGTAAAAATTTAAACTTTATATTTTACAATGTTTATCGTTTTGTTCCGTTCCATATATGGGCAGTTCCAGCGAAAAGTCTACTTTTTGTAACGTAACGCCAGAAATAATTTAAATTGTTTCTCGAAAAATTTAATATGTATAGTTTACTTTTTTATATTTTGGTGTAAAGCGCAACTTGCTCTACATTTAGTAACAAAAGGGATAATGGTTGAACAACATGGTCCTAAAATGCAACCTTATTTGCATTCTGGCGTTACATTAAAAAAAGTAGACTTTTCGCTGAAAATGACCATATGTACATTAAAACGAGCAAAGACTTTTAAATTTTATAGCTTAAAAAATAAATATATATAAGTCAAAAGTTTACTAAATAAGGTTTTATATAAACCGTCTTGCTTAATTCGTAGTCTTATTCATTTTTGTAATGCAAGTCAAAATCCACTTCCGTATTTTTAACGTCACGCCAGCACATATTTTTGCTTATATCTGCAAATCCTTAGCGTCGATTGCTGTAATTTTTTTTCTGAATATAGTGCTACTTCATTACTTTGTATACATAAAAACCTTTTTCACAAATTTGACTTCTTCATTTATTTTTTTTACATTTTGTGGTACAAATATCACGACACGTCTAAATGGAAATGCCCATATACTATTTTATAAGTAAATAGTTGAATTTAATATTTAAAATATATAATTATACTATAATAAAGGAATTCAACCTTATTTATGAAGTAGTACCTATGTACGGAACAAAACGAAAAATATTGTAAAATTTAAAAAATTGCTTTCTCTTACTCGCACCTACGTAAAAATAAAACAAACTTTGGTTTCTTGTTGTGTATTGTGTACAGGGTTTAAAAGCACCCATCAGCTAGATGCTTTTTTTTTTGCTTTGGCCACTGCAATTGAAATTTTTAATTTTTTTCCAATAGCCAATGTTTTGTTTTTAGTTTGTGCAAAAAAGCAAATGTCCTATTTTGTATATTTTTATTTTTTGACAATTGCTTTTTTACCAGCCAGCGAGAAAAATGGACAACGACCTAAAAAGCAAAAGCTAAAAAAAAAAAATATTTATTATTATTAAAATTATTAAAAAAATCACCTAAAGCTAAAGGATTAGCGAATATTATTAAAAGGGAAATGGAATTTTTCCAAGAACAGAACATCTGAGGTAAATATTTAGAGAAAGCATTTAAAATGTTGTTGACTGTTCGACCGACAAGTGTCTAATCGGAGCGCGCGTTTTCAGCAGCCGGGGTGATCTGCACCAAGTTGAGGTCGAGCTTAAATGATAACACGTTAGACACAATGTGCTTTTTATGGCAGCATTTTAATCAAAAACAAGAGTTGAAATGAAGTTTTAATTTTTTTTTCAATTTACGTTTATACTTTTTTTTTATATATTATAATGTTATGAATTAATAAAATAAAAGAATGATTTAATCAAATAACTAAATGAATTTTATAAAACAAAATTTTATAAGTAATTCGTTTGAATAAAATATCAACTAACTAAAATACTCTCTAAATTACCGGTAAATTCCCGGTTTACCAGGTTTTTTCACATAAATTACCGAATTACCGGTAATTGAAAAAGTCGATAAATTTGCAAGCCCTAATAGTAATATGGAACCTGAAGTTTATTAAAAAGAGGTATTAAAGCTAAAAACTGGCCGGGAGGAAGATATGTTTTCAATATTCCAACGTACTAATACAAAGTTCGTACACAATTTTACTACTGTATTTCAACCATGTACACGTACAAAGTACCGAAACAATGCAACTATGTGTTTTGTTTATTAAAACGTTTTGAAATGTAAGTGATGCAATGCATAATACTTTTAAAATAAATCTGTATTGCTTGCAAATAAAATGTTAAATGTCACAAAGCATCAACTTTAAAACCGATGCTCTGATTGCTTTTTTATGCTTTACTAATACTTAGCAGTGACGTTTTGGAAGGGCTTGCATTGTATTGTCCCTGCAGGAAATGTCACTAGTGAATCTGTACTGATTCACTATTGACTCAGTCACCAGTACTAGTGACTTATTATACCCCAGACAATGTTATTTACTATAGACATTTAACATGTGCGTGTCATTGAAAATCTACTACTGACGTTGGTACTACTGACTAGGTAGTTCCTTTGGGAACATATGTAGACATTGGAACCAGAGAATCACTAGTACATTTTAGTAAATGTAGTCTACACTTTTGGTACGAATACGAAATCATAACAATCTTTTTTTAATATTTCTTTAACTTTTATAGGAATTGTACTTTTCAGTTGTTATTGATAAATTTTTTTTCGTATTTAAGCCAAATATAGTGGTAAATGTAGTGTAGTGTAGAAACTTCGTTGACAATGTCATCAAAATAGTCGACAAAACTGGTGACTTGGAGACACTTGCACCCAGGTTTCCTTCAGGGGTACTATACATTGTACTATTGTACTGCGGCGTTATGAAACATTATACTTTGTTCTAATACAAAGCAATTGACGTTTTGGAAGTCAGCCAATTAGTTTTATTGTTATCTTGCAACTCTTAAATGCTTTAGTTTGAAGAATATTTAACGCTCTTAACAGTTGTAAAACTAAATTACGTACGGGACAGTTGTATAAGACCCTGCAGGCATGTTGTTTACTAAGTAAGGTATAACTTAAAATGGTAGACAACACTAAAAAAAAATTAATTTTAATCGCAGATTAATACACGGCATTACAAATAAACAGGCACCGCACCGCGGCTGTCCTTGACGAAACGCATTGCAGACGTCCAATTGTGTTCCTATTTTTCGAGCATTGCTGGCTGCATGTCACGTATAAAATGAAAAATGTTGACCTATAAGACGATTCATCAGCATAAGCCAGTGACTTCACAGCTCTACGGAGAGAGGTATCACATCGCACGGCCTTGAAGTCTAATCGACAGTTTATTTTCTCTAAATCAACTCTTAATCATTTGTGAAAAAAAAAGTTGCGTCATTTAAATCATGAAGTCGCCTATATGTTGCGATGCTTAAAGTAAATTTAGATACATCGGTGGCATTTTTCAAGCACGAATGTGTTTATGATGATGTGTCTGAGCGAAAAGTGAGAGCAGTGCGACATTTCGTTTGACAGCTAACTTTTCGTAAGCTGTATCGGACCTAAAAAACACCCATTATAAAGAAATGGCAATGAGCATTTTGAATCTTCTCTAAATATATGCAACCAAATGTGGAAGTTAAACTTATTAATTTAGGAGTTTTATTTTTTGTTTTATTAATAAATAGTTTTTAAATCTTTAATGTTATTTTTGTTAGTTTATTTTCATTCATTTATTTTATCTTCTTTTAATGAGTTTGTTGTGTTTTTGCTTCTTTGTAAATGTCTTTTTATTAAATAAAACTTCGATTTTATATCAGTAGCCGTATTCTGTAATTCGCTTAGCTAAAGCTTAATCTCGATCGCTAAAATTCCTTAGAAAATACAAAATTTCAAAATTTTAGAGGTGACATTTAAAGCTTAAATTGCGGCGTATTCAATTTTTATGGCATTGCCAAATTTAGCAATGCACGTTACATAATTGCATTCGTGGCCAAAAATCGATAAATCAACTTTATAGATTTTTAGCGATAGAGATTTAGCTTTAGCGAATTACGGAATACGGCTGCAGGTGTAATTTAATAATTTAAATCGGGTAATTTTGCTTCATCTCAAGTCTAATTTTGTATTTTGCTGGTGGTAACACTGCTGTCGCTATTAGAATGAATAAAATGTGATATAACAAAAGCTTATTTGATTTTATTCTAATAATTAATAATTCTAATAATTTTACTAAAATAACGAAAAATAATGGAATTTAATCAAAAATAAGGTTAAATAAAAATAATAGTTTTAGTTAAAGTCAAATATGTACAATTCAGGCTGCTACAAACTAACAAAAATTCTTAATGATTATTTTTTAACCACTTAAAGCTCATACCTTTATTTGGTTTAAGGTTGACCATAATGAATTTGTTTGCCCCACCTCATTTAAATGCTTCTGTAGTCTTTGTTGGACATGAACTCCAAGTAATTTTTATGTCACAGCTGCTGTATTGATCACAATCGCAAACGCGGTTGCAGTTTTGTTTCTTACTTCACTTTATTTAGCTTAATTTAATTGTATTTCATTGTAACCCCACCTTTTGCTTTTTCACCCTCTCTCCCATCTTCATCCCATACCAACTTGATCTTTTTATTTTGTCTGCCAATTAAAGGAAGCTTCCAAAATACGAAAAAAAATTGTCGTCCTTAACAGTCTCTGATCTGTTAAAGTTGATAAGGATTTTAGTTTTCGGTTTAGCCTGCATGCAACAGCAGCAGTCATGTTGCAAGTCAAATAAAGTCGTAAAGTTTTGTCGTTGAAAACAGAAAAGAGATTTTCAAGCAAAGATTTTAAATGAAATAAAAAAGTGTTTGTTCTCAAAGACTGGAAATAATGATTTAATTAGTTTGCTTAACAAGCGACAAAGCTACTGGCGGGAATATTAAATTGTTTTTACCAAAGGAATTGTTTTTTTTTTTTTTTATAATTTAACGTTCTAGAGAAGATTTAAACCAAAAAAAGTTTACCAAAATCTTTGCATTTATTGCTCGAAGTTACTGTTTTCCAAGCATTGTTCGATTTCTTTTTAGAAATGTAAAGGCCTTATTTTTTATAATTTGCATTCTTATCTTTTGTAATTTTTGTTCACCGCAATATAGCAAAGTTGTAAACCATAATACAAAAATTAAGAATTTACAACTCAACTGAGTTGAGTTGTAAACCGTAATAGGGGCCATATACATATCTAAATAAACGTGTTTAAAGTTTTTGATCTGCTCGCATCATTGCCTTCAAACGATGATAAATTTTATAACAATATTAAGGTAAACTTAGCGAACAATTCTGCATCACTAAAGGCTCAGTTAGCCGGAAGTAACAGTACAGTTGCAAATCAGCTGATTCATTTTGTTGTATGTAAGGCAATTAGAACGATTATAGTTA
The DNA here is from genome assembly GCA_963931875.1 of Pollenia griseotomentosa. Lineage (NCBI taxonomy): Eukaryota > Metazoa > Arthropoda > Insecta > Diptera > Polleniidae > Pollenia > Pollenia griseotomentosa. Next base: position 16,064,265 of record OZ007563.1, on the reverse strand, counting down.
GCAGTCAGATGTTACGTCTCAATCTGTAAGAAATAGATTGGTCTTACTTTTTTACGGTAAGGTTACTGTAACTGTAAATGCCGGCTTACTGAGCCTTAAATCCAAAATTTAATTTTTTTAGTTATGACGACGTTGCAGCAAATGAGCAATGTAGCTCATATTGCCCCATCATGTATTTCAAAATCGCAAATTTCCAAATCTACCGCTTATTGGGTAAAAAGCAAAAAAAAAGACAGGATTGAGAAAGAACTGAGTTTAAGAAATTATTTGTAATCAATGTAGAACCACCACTACCTAACAAAGTCATTCGAAACTGCATGCCACAAGTTTCGATAAAATGTGTCATAAACTCCATTTAACAAAGAGTTTCATAAAACAATCCCTCCTTTCGTACGTCTCGCAGACTCATAGACACAGGCAATTAAAATCAACATGTTTTTTAAGGCAATTTCGATTAAAATCAATATTATAAAATTCTCATGCATATTATCATCATAAATGATGCCACAAAATAAAAGAAAAGCAAAAAAGTAAATATGCGCCAAAAATTACAAATTTATACGTGAAACAAACATAAATTTTAGTTAAAGCAAAAAGCCCTTAAGCTTTACAACACAACAAACTGAAAGTGCCCAGCACAACTTTTTTTTATAAACATCATTGTGTCATCATCATCATCATCAACCCAGTTTCAGGGAGAAGAGAAATCTTGAATACTTAACGCAGCGTTTAAAAAAACATGGAAAACGCTTAGGGGCCTTTAAGCAGTGATGAAAGCTTTAATTTTTTTTTTTTTTTTTTTTTGCTTAACAAGCGTCACGTTCTGTTGGGGCTTTAAAAATTTAACAAACACACCACAAAGAGAAATTGTTTGCCGTGCAACAAGTTGCATTGAGCGATAATCACAGCTTGTTATAAACGTTGTAATTAGATGTTCATTAAAAGGGTGGTCCTCACATGTCTTCGCTTGTTTTCGAAAATTTAAACAAAAACATTGTCATAATAAACATTAAACAATTCAGTTTGGTCGCTTGTTGTAGTTGCAGATCGATCAGCAACAACTGCATAAACTGCAACACAAAGAACATGCATCACAAACACGCCCCTATACACGCCTCATAAATAACGCAGGTCTGCTGTTTCTACAGCATTTTTTGCTTTTTTTGCTTTGCTTTTAATGCAAACAAGTACCTGAGAAAGATTGCCAAGCAAATAAAAGCGTTTTTTGAAAAATGAGTCAGTGTTGCTCCTCTTCCTTGCACTGTGCTCATTCGTGGTGGAGGCCTTGGTGGTCACTGGAACTGTTGTGGTGCTTAAAATGATCTGTTAAATTTCCATCTGATAAAATAATGATGCGAATTTTCTTTAAACAAATAGCAAACATTTCATAATTACTAACAAGAAAACAACGTATGAAATGAAGATGATAGGCGGACAGTTTAGCAGAAGTTTATTCACCTGCCTCCTCTTTATTTTATTTTTTTTTATTTTGCTGTTAAATTTAGTGGATGTTGTATACACTGAAAGAAAAAGTTCGGTATATGGACTTAGATTTTTGCGCCATCGGGCAACAGTTTGGAAGGATAGAATTTTGTTGATTCAACTCAACGTTACGAATCAGTTGACTGTAGAGTATAATTCTTGAATTACTGTGTTATTTATTAAGATATAGGGATATATTCAGATGAAAAAACTCAAAAAACCTGAAGAGAGAGAAAGTCTTAATTGGAAACATAAAAATGGCAACTTAAGCTTCCATGATAATTATGGCACGCATGACTGTTTCACAGAGAGCCAATTACGTTTTAAGATTGCCAGCTGATGGTGTTAAAAAGATCAATTTTCGCCAACACTTGATGACAATTTGACAGCAAAACGTTGTCAAATTGGTCGACAAGAATGTGAGCTTTAGACTCTACATGATTTGTTTCTTTTGGGATTATCTGAAAAGTGGATAACTAAGATCTACTTGTTTTAGCTTTTAGCTTCTTTAATCCTTAAGCTTAATGAGAGCTCTATTATTCTTCTTCTAATCTACTTCTACTATTCTTCTGAGTGTATACATGGACCTCACACAACTAAACATCATTGTCATAACCGTCGTTTTTTTTCTTCTCATTGCTCGTTGTTGTTTTTGTTAATCAGATCATTGCAAAGATGAGAGTATTTTGGGGCACAAGCGTGTGTCTAAAGTAAAAATTTCACGCCTGCCAGCAAATTTGCAATGTTAAATTGATTTTATGATTTTAATCGTTGTTTTAAGTCAAATTTCATATGTTATGCTCTCATATTTAATAACTGAACACACTGCAGACACACAGACAGACAGTTAGTTGCAGGCCCGTCATACAATCTCTTATACACTTGTATAGCAGAGGACAGCATCAGATCCAATAGGTTTGAGGATTTTTAAATTTCTTGTTGCCCTGGGTTATAAAGTATTTCTTTATTTTTTGTTTTGTATGTTCTGTTGTATTTATTCTGCTAAATGTTGATTTTAATTTAGTACATCATGTTTTGCATTTAAACATGTAATTAAAATGCCATCTATTTTATTAGAGCATTGTGAGGCGAAAGACAAAATATGTATGAATTTAAAGAATCTGATTTTTTTTTTTTTTTAAACTAAAACAAAATGAAGAAAGGGAATTTCTTTTTTGAACATAAACCCCCGTAAACGATTTTTATATTTAAGAAATTTTTCTTTAGAAATTTTATTTTGTAATACAGGCATAAACATTTAAATTTAAAACCAATTTTTAATTATATTTACGACAAAACTTTATAACCAAATTACAATTTCTTCGAAATCTAAGAATACATTTTTATTAGTATGTTTTAATAATAACAAATTCTATTGAGTTTTATTAAATAAATAGGCAGTAAGGCACGTTTAAGTATCTTTAGGGGGTGGGTGAATATGGGAGCAATGATTAATTATGGTTCGAAAGTCATACTTCATAGTCTGGGCAAACGTATTCCTGGTAACTTAAATTTTTAAATGAAAATTATGTTTTACTATTGGGGTATTCACAAGGTGTGCTATCATGCTATATTGTCATAATGTTCTAACGTTTTAAGCGGCTCATACACTTGCAATAAAATTGTTCAATTTTACAATTGTACAATTGTATCGCCAATGTGTATGTAATATTCGAAGGTGGCACAATGTACACGCAAAAAAATTCATAGGTAAAATTACCTAAAAATATGGTACATATAAAATTAACTAAGCGAAAGGTAATATTACTTTTAACTTAGGTAATTTCCATGTTCGAAAAATTATTTAAAAATTATGTTAAAGTTACTTAAAAACTAAGAAAATTTAGCTATAATAGCAAAATTAATTTATATAGGTATTATTATTTTTGGAAAATTATCTAAGTTCAATTTTGTACAAGAACATATTCTAAGGTAAATTCTGTGGTTTTCACGAATAATCGCGTAAGTCGGTTTTTACCGAAATTGAGATAATGATGTCAAAGTGCTACATTTTGCATTAGGTTTTTATAAGTATTAAGCTTTTTAGAACATAATGTAGTATTATTAATTTTTTACTGCTAAAAACAACTTAAGTTAACTGTTTAATAAAATATGTTGCTATTATAACGATTTATGTCGACATACATCGCCAAAAATTGTAAAATTGCTGAATATGTTTCCAAATAAAAAGCATATGTGATGTTATATTGTTATTCGTGCAAAAAATATGAAAGTATTTTTTGAAAATTTTTCTATTAATAGCAACTTATATGTACATGTGCGTTTATTGTTGACTTCTTTAGTTGCAACAACAGCAGATGAGCGGTTGTTTGTAATTTTAAGTCCAAACGTTGTGCTATAAGTATCAAAAACTCTGAATATGTCGCCAACTTGTGTGCTAAAAATAACAACGTAAGTCGTCATGTGTGATTAAAATGATAACATTTATTTTCACAAAAAAGAACTTATGTGGAGATATGATGTTATATTGCACACACTTAATGAGTCAATCAAACATATGCATTTTTAATTCTTTTACCGATTGTGATCCTGTGAGGATTTTTTCATGAAAACTATGTATAATACGTAGAAAGTCACTGTTAAGAGGATAGTAAAGAAAAAAGTTTAAAAAAGCATCTACAGAAGTCGCAATTGAAAAAAATAATTGTTTTTGCTCTCCTGAAAAGTTTGGTTTTATAACTTACGCGATTATTCGTGAAAACCACAGAATTTACTACTCTTTAAAAAAATTATACATATCAGTTTAGTTTATTGCAGTCATAATTCATCATAAACATTCTTAGTATAAGTAAAGTATGTATTTTTAGTATGAACATTCATCCAGCATCGTCTACGTATTGACACCTGTCTTTTTATCTTAACCTTGAGTATTCAAATAGCAGTTTTACCCTGAGAAAATGCATCCATATTATGGTCGACTACGGTTTTTCGGCTTAGGCTTTTGGCACGCTTCTTCTTTTTCCCCATCTTTTAAGGCATTTACTCCAAATTCTTGGTCCATTTCCATTAAAGTCTTAGCCTGTAAAACTATCGATTATCTAAATTAGTTACATGTATATATTTGCCGGTAAAAACAATTTTTAACTGTAACTGTTTCTCGGCTGCTTTTTTTTTTTGCCCAACCACATTTTGTTTCGCTGAACCCAACTCCTGTTATCTATGATTTCGTTATCGGATTCCCCTTGCTTATAATTATAATTTCGTAACTTTTATATTTTTTATACTCGTAGTTTGTTTTATAAAATAAAATATAAATATGTCTGAATATATATTCTGGCTCCTTGAGTAATTCTTAGTCGATTTAGCCATGTCCATCTGTCTGTCCGTCTGTTGAAAACACGCTCACTCTCGAAAAATCCAAAAGAAATAAAAAAAAACTGGGTGTCAAATTGCTTGTAGTTATTCTAAGCAGTTTGGGATTGAAATCCAGCAAAATCGGTTCAGTAGGATCACAGCTACGAATCAAAATGTGGAACCACCATTTTAAAAAATTGATAATTTTGTTACAAAAACTAACATAAATTGTGGAACAATGCACGGAATGATTTTAGATTTTGCAAAAATTCGTTTTATTTGACTGGAAATCACACTGTTAAATGTCGTGAAGATCGGTTCATTTGGCACGACACAGTTTTATAGGACTAGAAATGACACTGTGCAATTTCGTGAAGATCGGTCCATAATTTACCCTAGGCTCCATATAAACCCTACTTCCGGAAAACAGTTTAGTACGCCTTAAACCATAATTATAATGCTATTAAAATAAAATTTAATACTTCACAGTTTTATATGACTCGAAATCACACTAATAAATTTCGCGATGATCGGTCCATAATTGATTACTGGCCCCATATAAAGCCCACTCTAGATATGGGTGTTTCTCTGGTTATGCACGCGACATTTGTACGCGTTTTATTGTGTTTGAATATTAAAAAAATAGAAGTGGATTGGAATTTTAGAATGAATTCTAGAATCGTTACATTGTTTGTGATGAGTTCTTTCTAAAAAGTATATATAATGGTAAATTGAGCACTGGGTACCCAAATGCCATGCAATCAAAGTTGACTTACTCACGTGACAAAAATAGAAGTGCCTTTTAGGACCGTAAGAAAAAGTGCGAAAGTAAGTGAATTGTAGGAGGTTTTTATTTCGGAAAAAATGTTTTTATAAAGGTTAGTAATGGGCCTTTATAATCATGTTTTGTTCAAAAGCAACTATGCATGGGTTGGCGAAGAAAAAAATAAATTGTAAATTACGCACGTGACATTACGCACGTGACACTTTGACATATATGCTTTTTTATTATTATCACCATGCATTTTCCCATAAATATCCTTAAATTTCCTTAACAAAAAAACTTAATACTCCTTTTACAACTGATTGTAATGGAGAGATTATGTAGATAGAGTGTAAACATAACATATTTTTTTGCATTTAAAATAAATATATAAAAATGTCTTTAGAAGTAGAAAATATAAGAAAATATAAAATTTTCCAGTCTCCAGTGCAATTTCCTTAAGTAAAACAGCTGAGATATGCTATGAAACCATTCTTTTATAACAACATAGACTTTTTTTATAATAATAAACAATAAAAGAAGATAATTATCAACATTTTATTTTTTCATCCTGGTAGACCATTCTGGGGAAATGCCCATATAGATATTACGGTAAAATTTCTTCCAACTTGGCTTCATATGGCCAGAAAAAATGTCATGCAATTTTGTGATATACGCTCCATAATTTACCTTAGATCCCATATTTAGCATTCAAATTTATTAAAATTAATGTTTTTTAATACCAGAAGAAATCACTCTGCAGAACTTTGGGATGATTGGTTTATAACTTACCATGGTTCCAATATAAATCCCCCACCGTAAAATCATTTAAGTTCGGCTTAAACTGTTACGAATCATGATATTTTACTCAAGCTAGATACAATTGCTATAAAAAAAGCATAACACTTTCTGATTGTCGGTCAATTATTAAATATAGGTCTAAACCGCAACCAATTTCAATGCCGATGTCTGTTTTTATAAAGATAGATTAATAATAAATATGTATCATATAGATATAACTCTTAAGACATTCGAACTGTCGGTGAAGGGTATCAAAGATTCGGCACAGCCGAATATAGCATTCTAACTTTTTATATTATTTAACTTAATTAATTCTAAATACATTTTAGTATTTTCTTTTAAAATGTTGGCACTTTTGTAATTTGTATTTAAAAAAAATAAAAAAAAAGATGTTAGATGCTTAAAGTGTGAACACATGTTTTACATTTTCAACATCTTCCATGCGTTCCTCCGAAATGTATGCAAGTGTACAAAGGGTATTATTAAATTGCAATTCATCTAATTTCAGGCTAATCTTGTGATTTTATCTTTATTTATATTAAACTAGCTGGCCGCCCCGGCTTCGCTCGGTGGCTGATTACTAATGATCGATGGAGCCGTTTTCTGATTAGGTAAAAAGTAAGCGGGCGAAATTTTCTTTTTGTAAAAACCTAAGTTGGACCATGGCGATCATTAGAAAGAAAATAGTCCAAATCGGTCAACCCGTTTTCAAGTTATGCGATCAGCAACACACAACATTTCATTTTTATTTATATTAAATAAGTGAGTTTTATTAAGCAAGCTAGCATTACTGTTCATGGCACAACGTTGAACTCTTCTTTTGATATGCCAATTCGGGTTATACGCTCAAAGGCATGACATTTTTGTGTTTTCTATCCATACAAGCACGAAACTGTGGTTAAAGCGTACATGGAACGCGATGCATCGTTAATAGCTGAGTTTAAAAGAATAAATAAACTGTTTCTAAATGCAAGTAAAGCTAAATTGATAAGGTTTAAGCCACACAGAAATCATGATACCGATTTTAGCATTTTCATTGAAGGAAGGGAAGTTGTGGAAGTTCAATCTGTGAAATACTTGGGAATACGACTGCAAAGTAATCTTGTTTGGAATGAACATATATGCAATCTTAAAACAAAAGTTGCTCAAGCCATTGGTATACAATACAATTTCAAAGGAACCCAATAACAATAAACACCAGAAATAATATGAGTTTAATGGTAGCTCGTTGCAGGTTAGAAACAACCAAGAAAAGAATCGAATTTGTTGGTAGTCGTGAGTTTAACAATTTGTCACAAAATTTGAAAAAAGTAAAAAGAATTTCATTGTTTAAAAATTAATTAAAAACTTATTTATTACAACAGTCCGAAGAACTGATATAATATTATTGATCTCAAAGCTACATATTTACCAACTCGTCTCTAAAATGCCTATTAGGCGCAGAGGCTTAAGTGAAAAACTGAAATTATTTAAATAAATAATAATAAAAGAAAAAAAAAGCAAAAAGCGCAACGCTTAATACTCTTAAGCTTCGTTCACAATAGGCAGCAACATTTTCCCTGGTGTTCACAATAGTGCAACAATTTTAAATAAGGGAACCGTTTGCGAATTTTTCCCAGAACAAAATTACGTATTTATTATTATTTGTTGGAACATTTTTTTAAAATTTTCATTCAAAACTAAAGTGTAAGAGTTGAGACAGATGTAAATGTTGTTATTGGTGGCTCAAGAATTGAAATCGTGAATACAGCTAGAAATCTTGGAGTGACGTTTAATAGCACCTTAACTTGGACTGATCATATAAATCAGACTTGTGGCAGAGTTTATGGTATGCTGCGCGCTTTATGGCCAACACAGCATTTAACACCACTAAATATAAGAATTCGTCTGGCTAAGGCATATCTTCTACCAACACTATTATATGCATCGGAAGTTTTTGGTGCCTGTAATTCCCACGATGTAAGAAAACTTAAAACAACTTACAATAACATTGTCCGTTATACTTATAGCCTGAGGAGGTTTGACAGAATATCATCATATTCTCGTCGGTTTACTTGCATTTCTTTTATTAACATTTTAAAGTTGAGAAGTTTAATTTTTCTTCACAAAATCATTGTCACAAAAGAACCAGGGTATCTGTATGAGCGTTTAAGATTTGCAAGATCAAGAAGGGGGAGATATATCATACAATTGCGACACCGCACTCATTTTTCTGAATGTCAATTCTTTATTTCAAGCATACGTCTCTGGAATCAACTCCCAAATTATATACAGTGCACCGACAACGCAATGAAATTTAGGAGATTACTTTTTGAGTACCTTAAATAGAACTTTAAACTTATATTTTATTTTTTTTCTTAATGTATATATTATTATTTTCCTTACAAGTATTAGTATTTTCTTTTTTTTTATATATAAATAATTTGTCACATTGTTATCATTTGTATACGTAACTTGTCTTATTCTAATACTGTAATTTATAAGATATTTTTGTCTTGTTGTATTAGAAAATCGATGAAATAAATAAATAAATAAATAAATAAATCAAAAATCAAACTAACAGGCCTGTTCTGAAAATCACATTTTATGAAAGTGATTTGAAATCACAAGAAAGGTGTTCTGGGCTTATTATTTTGTGATTTCAAAACGTTCAGCTACGTAAAAAACTTTTTGAAATCACTTTGTTATTTTTGTGACTAATGCCATAAGCTATTTTATTTACAACAAATCTCTTAAAATTAAAAAAATTCGACGACACTACAAAAATTATATTTGCTTTTGGGACTTCTGTTGTGATTTCAAGTTTGTTTTTTTAGTTCACTTGAAGATTGCTAATTTGTTAACAGCAGCATGAAAGCAAAGTCTAATATTTATTAAAAATCGTAAAGCTGTAAAGAATCACAGGAAAAAATCGCTTCTATCGCGAAAATGGCTAAATTCGCGAAAAAATTGCAAGCTTTTAAAATAAGCCTAAAATTTATTTGAAATCGCTTAATTGGTAAAAAAAAACCAAAATTTCGGAAAATAACAAAAAAAATTTTGATAAATAGCGAAAATTTTTAATATATCAAACAAGCCATACAATTGATTACAAGTCCCTTTAACTATAAGGAATGGCAAAAATTCGGTAACAATTGCTAAATAAGCGGAAATTCGCAAAAATTTGCTAACAGCGGCATGATGGCAAAGTCTACTATTTATTATAAATCGTTAAAGCTGTAAAGAATCAGAAAACTGATTGAAACAAATCGCTTCTATCGCGAACATGGCTAAAATTAGCAAAAAATTGCAGAATTTTAAACACACCCTTAAACTAATTTGAGATCGCACAATCGGCTAAAAAAACAAATAGTTGGAAAATAACAAAAAAAAGCGTTAAAAAATGAGTTACATATAATTTTGTAGAACAAACTTTTTGTGTTTGCTTGTGCTTTCGACAATTGGAAATTACACCGAAAAACACAAAAACTATGTGATTTATAGAATCACGTGATTTTCAGAACAGACCTGTAAATAAAATTATAAACAATTTGTACGAAATTGTTGCTGATGTAGAAGTTGACTCATCTTTTTAAAAAATACTTTAGTTACATTTTTGTTTGAAAAATATAAGAAATACCTACTTTGGGAAGAAATAAGATAGAAGAAAAAATGAAATTGTTGCTCCGATTGTGAACAAAGGTTTATTTAGGTTGTTCTGTTAGGTATATTTTGTTGTTACAAAAGTTATATTTCAAAAAAAGAAATAATTTTTTTATTATAAAATTAATGCGTTCTTGCAATAAAATCCTGTTTAGCCATTTTTACCCAAAATTTAGCCATGTTTGGTTGCCAAGAGCGAGCTTAATATATCAACATATACTCCAGATTCAATTTAGCCCCGACCTGCGTTATTCTGGGTAAAAATTAAAAGAAAATTTTTACAAAATTTTACGTTTTTCGGTAGTGGGCTTTATATGGGACCTTTTGTACTCTTTGGACTATTCAATTGTAGACAGCACCGATATCACAATATTAAATCTAAAAAAAACAAAGGTATAAAGATTTTATTTAAAACATTCAATATTATATGACAATCATTGACAGACTTTGAACGTTTCTGTTAATAAACACACAATCTTAATCTTCTCTTCAAACGTCATCAATATCATTTTAATCCTCCAACTGATGATCGATCATTAAATATTTATATTTCTTTTTTTACAACTAAAAAAAACGGTGGCGTTTACTTGTGTCATCAACCAGAACAACAGCCAGGATAAATTTCTTGACATTTTAACCTTTCGCTGCAGCTTAAGGATCAATGTCACACACAAAAGAGGTCTTGTACAAGAAATTCCCAAACAACAGAGTTAACAACAAATACCAAAAAGAAAACAAGGCGACAAGTGGCCAAAAAAAAAAAAAAAAAAAAACAACAACCCAAACAAAAGTGGATAAAAAAGAACTTAAGTTCCAGTCACACAACTGACATCTTAAATTCATGGATGCGTGCACAGGTTATTTACCTGCTAAATGTTTTGAAAATTAAAAAAAAAACTCTAAAGAAAAATAAAAAATAAAGATGCAGATGCAATTCAGCCACAACACAGCAACAGAAATCCATATGAGTATGAATGTATCTTAACTTTTAAATATGTTTATTTTGTTGAACGATGTTGCCGTTGCTGTTGATACTCAAGTTCTAAGGGAACTGGCGCCTGTATCCCGTCGCGTTTTTGTCTGATAATGCAGAATATGCATGTATGAATAACATTCAAATTAAGCGCTAAATTGGAGCTACACATAAACTTCTTATTCCAATGCTTTGATTCACTTTTTTACTCCTTCGTTTTTTTGGTGTGGAATATAAAAAAAAATTTTGCCTCCCTCTTCCTCTTGTTTTAAAATACAGATGAAAAAAAAAATCCTTAAATGAGTCTTAAAATACATGCAATTGAGGGAAAAATATAAAAATCACTTACATTCTTCTTTTTTTTAGTACATTTTGCAAGATTATTTTAGCAAAATCTTGTTAGTTGCTTTTTACTTTTATTTAGATACAGAGATGCTCACCGGCAGCTGTTACTTAGGATGGATTAAATATTATAATGATCATGAATATTAAGCTGACGAAATACTCAAACAGGAGAGAGGCAAATGTTACGATAAATAATGTCGAAAGGGAAAGAGTTACAACTTTAAGATACACAAAAGTTCAGAAAAACAATTAATGGGATATGGATAATCAGGGATTTCAAAGTTTTCCTCTTTAATTTAAAAACAAAAATAAAGCATATTCAGAAAATATTCATTGATTTGAACTAACGAAAGATGGTTTGCGTTGTTAAGAAGTGGCCATTTTGACATGGAGGAGAAAGACCGCTCATGTCAATCTAAAAAAATTTGAAGATGATGAGTTAGAGACAATACTCCATAAAAATCGTTAACAAACTTCAGACAACATTAAGTACAATACAAATAAAAGCCAAGAGATGTCGCAAGATGTTCGAAATACAACTTAAACGACATTAAAATAAGTTATTTTTGCATCTGGCGAAACAAAATGGATCCATTGCGATTACCTGAAGAGCATGAAATCAATCAAATCAATCCGACGCCGTATTAATAGGCCGGTGAGCACCGATTTTATTGAATTAATTACAGGTTTGATTCAAGTACGGATTTAAAACTTAACTTATGCATATTCAAGCCCGAATTCGTAATTGAAATAATCCGAAAATGAGATTGATTTAAGTACAACTAACAGTGAACCAATCTCAAAATGCGCTTGATTCACGTATTATAAAGTTGATTCAATCCCGAATTCTTACTTGAAATCAGTGTTCGAAAATAAACTCTAAATACCGCTCCTTAGTGTTTGGTTCGGTAGATTTGTTGAAAACACAAACGCTAATAGCGTTTCCCTCTTCGTTATTTTTCGAACACAAAAATAATACTGTATTTATCTAACTCATCAAAAGATGAGAACGTTTAATTCCCTTACAAAATTCATTTTGTTCGGTTCAGCACATTAATGTTCGTTCATTTCTGTTGTGCGTAGCGCCCTTTTGGCTGGTAAAAAAAACGAACATACGATAAAAAAAAACAATACACACACAAGCTGTTCGTGCTGCGGTTGTTGCTAAACATTTTTGTTTGTTCATTTCTTTATCAATGTAAAAAAAAGAACATCAAAATGTAATGTTTGTCTACAGTGTCGCTACAATTGTTCTGTTTTTAAAGAAGAACAGAACACTATATAATGTTCGGCTCTTTCTTGAAAATAGCTAAGAATGGTATTAAGGATTGTGTTTAACTACACAATAACTAAAAAAATAGATATCGTTCTTGGGTGTTTGAGCCGATCGCCGAATAATGTACTGTTTTTTTTCGAACACTGCAGCTTTTATTTAAACATGAAAATAATGTGTTTTCGCCTTGTTCGGTTGTTTTTGTTGTTTCTACACACAACAAGCTAATCGTTTTTGAACTACTTGTGTGGTGTTGTTTAAGTGTCTGCAACAAACTTTGATAAATTAAATGAGATTAAAACGCTCACTTTGTAATTTTACTCTCAGAGTGGCACTACCAACCATGGTGGAATAAGCAGGTGGCATCGTTACGGCAACAAATACAACATTACAACAAAAATGGAAATTACATAACCGTTTACGTCAAAAAATACATTAAACAAAAATCAAACCGTGCCGCTGAACGTGATGAAATAAATAAATTTTTAGCCAATTTTTATTTAATTATGGTCAATATCTTATCAAAACTATCAAAAACTTTAATAAAAAACAAAAATCACAGCACAAAACGTGGACTTTTTGTAAACATAAACAAAACTTTGACATAAACCTAGACAAACAATGCAAGAGCAAAAAATCGTCATCTGGCGTAGTGCTGCCACCTGTTTATTTCACCATGCTACCAACGAAAAGTTTATTTTTTTTTTTTACTTGGCTTAAGAATTTTGTACTTTTTTAAAGAAACTCCGGGTTGATTTTGAAAGTAATCCCATTTAGGATTGTAAAGTACGTTTTAGTAATATTCGTACTTGAATTTTTGATAACGACTCGTAGTTTAAGTAAGTATAAAAAACTTAATTAATCCCGAGTGTTTTCTTTAAACGGTTTTTGCTAGAACCATAAGGATCCCATCTATTATGAGCTGATTAAATCGGTCCATTTACATTCAAGGGAACTATACCAATCAGAATATATTCGTATGATGTAAAAAAAAAAACGCCTAGAACATGCGACAGACATGAATATTTCTTCAGGACAAGTTTCTGTCACATACTGCAAGACAAAAAATGGGCTTGATTCGTTCTGGGCTCTAAAAAACGGGCAGTACTATTGGCTCAAAGCCCATATGTTGCCACAAAAATAGGATACAGTCTTAGCAAAAATTTCAAAAAATTTCTGTCATAAAATCCGTTAAAATTTCAAAAGTATACTTCGGAAATTTGGGCTGGACATTGAGGTTTAACCCTTAAATGCCTGATTTTTATTTTGATAACAGTAAAAAAAATTTAATGATGTCACAATTCGATTTCAAGTCCGGTTTCAAATTTGAAACTTCAGGCATTTCAAGGTTAAAAACTGGACATTAAAAAAATTACTAAGAAATTGTTAATTTTTGTTACATCTACGTCACTGCGAACTTAATTTGATATTTTCTTAGAATGTTGTGTTGACGTCGACTATTCATTGAAAATTTTGCCAAAAAAATCCCATCTCCAATTATTTTTTAATTCTGACATTTACCGCTGTTTTTTTTTTGTATTAAAATAAATCAAATAAAATAGTTGGTTTTTGGAAAACTTAATGTAAAACAAAAAATGAAGTATTCATCCTGACGGCTTAAGTAGTTCAAGTGTTATGCCATATTGGGCATGTGTTTTGTATATTTAAAAGACTGGTGCTTTGTGGACTTTTTTGGACTCATTTTAACATTAATTTTTAATAATTAATTATAAAATTTGTGTCCAAAAGTTTTTTAAATTTACGTCTTTTTTAAACTTATTTCTAACCAAAATGTCCTTAACTTTGTTTTGAGTCGCCGCAAAATGTTCTGTCGACTAAAACGGTGTCAATTCCTTTCGACGTCCATTTTGAAGCGCCATAGAAAATACCAAGTGACTGGCAATATCAATCGATTGTTGTCAATAACGACTAAGATAATTCCCCTATTACGTAAGTCGTTGTCGCTATCGACATTAATTTAAAATTTTGTTGTCACATCAAGTCGATCAAATATTGTAGTTTGTTTGCGATTTTGAATTTTTTTCGCAAAATTTCGAGATAAGCGATTTTTGACTATAAGTTTTCCTATTATTTACAACTATAAGGATTTTAATATATATAAGACTTTGCTATCATGCCGCTGTTAGCAAGTTTTTGCGCCTTTCCGCATATTTAGCAATTTTTCCGAGTTTTTGTAATTTCTTATAGTTTAGGGACTTGAAATCAATTTTATAGCTTGTTTAAAATATTTAAAATTTTCGCGAATTTTCGCTATTAATTTTTTTTTATATTAAACGAATTTTATAAATATGTTAACATTCTATTTAAATGTTCTTTAACTTTCATTTCAGTCTTCGCAAAATTTCCTATCGACTAAAACGGAGACAATTCTACTCGACGTCTACTTAAGAGCGCTTAGAGAATATTAAGTGACTGTCAAAATAATCGATTTTTGTCAATAACTACTAACAAAGTACAATTACTGTTCCGGTGCCGTCGACTTGTGTCGACGTTGTCTTTCATAATATGGGGTGAATACAATTATTGTGCTGTTGATGTCGACTTTCATAATAGAGGTGATAATATCTGTTTGGCACAATTTACACTCTGTCGTGTAATTATCTTTTTTTCGTATCCAATAAGCATATCGATTTATTACCGCTAAAAAATCTTAAGCGACATCATTTTCAATTTTCGTTTTTCTTTTAATAAATAACTTTATTGGAAACACTTCCATCATCTCGTAAAATATCATGGTCAAATAAGGTACCGTTACGATCTTATTGCAAAAACAATTTTTATCGTAAACGACAAATTTTATACAAAATTTATATGAAATAAAATAAAAAAAACTCTCTTTTGTAAAATTTGGTTTTTGTTGCTTTTTTGCGGTTATGACTCGATATTGTACTCTCTAGTGAGTAAATTAAAAGTAATAATTAAATATCTGAATTTTTTTGTCGAAAATTTCAATTTAGCTGGACAAATAAAATTTCAGCTTGAAACTGGACAAGCAAAATCCAGCCAAGTGCAGCCCTGATGGCAACCCTAATAGGCCCCTTTTTGTGCGTTAGACGCTTATTTATTTTAGAGTTATTGGACTAAATCCACAAGTTATTGTATTTAGACAATATTTCGTATGAAGCAAATACTCAACATACAACTGAAACTAACATCTTTTACCGAAAAACTTTCAACGCACAAATGTTTGCAATTTTATTTAAGCTCAGCTTGCATTAAATTATTTAAACCATCATTCCAGTCTTAAAAGCCAAATAACGTAAGTCTGGTTTTCTTATCACCGAATTTGGTAGTTGTTGGTCGTGGTTAGCGGTGGAGGAAATTGCGGTTGGTGTCGGTGGTTGGATGGTTAGTTGGCTTACTAGCCCGTTTGGTTGTTAAATTCATGTGGTGTAATTTATTTGTATGGACTTAAGAACCATCATCAGTTGTTGATAAATGCTTAATGCATTCATTTATTATCATTAGAGTAAATTTTCTCTTTCATTATTGTTTGGAAAACCAAATCCAGTGTGTGTTAAAACCTGTTTATCGCAGCAGTTGAAGAGAAAATGGTTTTAGAAAAGCCAAATTGAATAATTATAAAATTGCAAATTAGATAAATAATATTATTTATTCTTGGCTAGATTCGGTGAAGAAAAAAAAGTGGATGTAAATGCTTATTTGTACAGACACGTTTAGTGGGCAATTTTATAGAAACAATACATTTTTACGGAGTAAATAGTTGTAAGGGTTTTAGTGGTTTTACTGTACAGAAACAAATAACAGTTGATTTCAATTAAAAGATTTGTTACATTACTTAACAAATTAATTGTATTTGTACCAGTAATCAAATTAATAGTATCAATAAAATGTTTAATTCACTTGATTAAACGTTTGACTGACTTGATAAAATTTTTAATTAAAACTGATTTCATTTTTAATAAATGATTTTAATTGGTGAAAAGTTTTGGAGAATTTTTTCTGTGTGAGGTTTTTAATTTCCCGAACTTTCTTTTTTTCCTTTCCTCTTCGTGTTATTTTTTTTTTAAGGAATATTGTGAAAAAGTAGATTGGATAACGCAAATACTGAAATTTAATTGTCATTTTTAGCAATTAATACACAGAAAAAATACTGGGCAATTTTTGTTTATATAAATAATAAAACCAGTTTTAATTAAAAATTTTATCAAGTGAATTAAGCGTTTACATATATCAACAACATTAAAGCAGAAACTGTTGTTAACATAAAAAAAATATTTAATTGATACAATTATTTTTTGTTTACTGGTGCGAATTAAATTAATTTTTTAATTAATATTACAAATTTTTTATTTGAGTGCTGCCAATTTTGCTAATTTTTATCTTGTTAAGCTACAAAATTTTTTTTCAATTATTTAGAAACAGCGCAGATTTTTATTCTAATTTTATCATTTTACTAGGGCCAACCTGACGTATAGATGGCGGCAGGAGTTTGAAAAAAATTACTTTGTTAAAATCTGGCAACCTTATAAAACATATCAAATAGAGCCTTGTTGTTTAGTATTTAGTAAATTTGTAAACAAGAAAAATATGACACCATATGTCATTTAACACATTCAGTTAGTAGATCTGAGTCCCATATAAACCAATAGCGGTTCTAGAATGTGCTCGTTTACGACCATAAAATATTACCGAGGCCGTACGAGCCAAGACAAGCACTGTAGAGTTCGACCAGTTTAAGCCAAAAGGTGATGGTGTTAAGAAATAAATAAAATGTTCTCAAATTTATTGTCTTTGTAAGGCCGTCTTATTGTAGGCCTGCCTTCTTAAAGGGATTATAGAATGAAAGAACATATTATGCTTATACGCAAAGAAAAAACATGGTTGTGGTAAACATATTCTAAGAGCAACATATTGTGATGGGATTCATAATTGTAGACAACATATTACGATTATTATTGAATCACATTATGACCAAATATATTCGTAATATTACATCATAATATTTTCCCTTAATCATATTCTTATCATGTTAATCATAATAAGTTAAGAATTAATCATATTATTGTCATGTTAATCATAATAAGTTAGAAGTAATCATATATGATACCACTTTCAAAACAATAAAAAAAAATTAAAAATTTTCTGCATCGATTTTTTATTTTGTAGCACTTTACAACTTTTTTTTTTAATGTAAATACAATTTCTTTATTTTTTTAATTTCTTTAAACTTGTTTTATTTTTAATGTGTATTTTTTTTAATTGTGGCTCAAAAACTCACTAATAAATAATTCGATAGGCATATTTAAAACTTACAACACAACCGATTTAAAATTATTTTACAAATGGCGGTTACATAATATTATTAGAGTAAAGATATTTTGATTGCTTCTTAAACATATTATGAGTACACTTATAGAAAGTTAACATGGTATGGCTATTAAATATCATGAAATGATTGTAAGAAATTTAATATGTTTTCAAAGTTATCGTTATTTAGATGTTAGAAAAATAATTTTTTTTCAGTCAACAATAGTCAAATTTATAATTGCGATAAAAATTAAAATGTGAACAGATTGCTAATAATAAATAAAACTAAAAATTTTTTGTGTATGACAACAATATATTGTTGCCATTAACACAGTATAGTTGCCGTAACCATGCCCATCCATATTTTTCTCTGTGTTTATTAAGGTATGTTTTTTTATTTTTTTTTATCCTTACAAATATTTGACGAAAAAATAAAAAAAATTCACAAGCAAATTAAACTAACTTTAGCATAATTTTTAACAATTTCTATTGGTTTACTAAACTTAATTTGCAAGAAGATAGTTGCATAATTTAATTTAGAAACTTTGTGAAATTATGTTTGATCGAGCCAAACCTTTTGCAGAAGCAAATAATTTTTTAATAAAACTAGTGTTTACGTGTAGAAAGGCAAAAATTGAATAGGTGTGAACATAGATTTAGAGAATAAAAAACTTCTGTAGAATTTCTTTCAAAAATGTTCCTTCTAAATATGAAACAGGTAGGGAAATTATGGCAAAATTTTACTTTAGACTTTGTTGGTAACGTGGAACTAACTTGATTTATTTGATACAACTTTCTATATCATAACATCCTTGTTAATGGTTAAACATATTCATATAAAATTTAGATGCAATATCTTGTAATGGTAGGACCGGAATCGGCCCTATAATCCCCGTCTCTAAGCCTCTTTTTAGACAAAAAGGTCTCATACATAGGTTGATGTCTAGATAAAATTCCACACAAATAACTTTTACATGAATTGTAACATCATAACATAGTATTGATCTGGAGGGTACTTTACAGCCCATGGGTCCCAAATGTTTTGCTTTGCTTTAAAGTATTCGGTACTAAATTTAAAATGTAGCAATCATATATTTTATGTTCATTAAAGTAAAAAAAGGCACATTAATAGACACAATTAAACTAGATTTTTAATTGACTGATTTAAACAGAGTAAAGGTTTATTTTCTTTGGCTAAGGGCTAAAAATCAGAGCAAGTTAAGCTCACTTTTTGGTTTAAAATGTGTTTAAACCAACAAATCTATAAATTACTAAACATATAAACCATCTTAAAACGCATAAAATTGGGCGTTTAAACTACCAATACAGACCATATGAATTTGATAAGATTTATCGTAGTGCTGCCACATGTTAATTTTTTAACAACGTGTAATACATAGGACACTTATTAATAGTAATTGACTTTAAACTACATATAAATTCAAGTTTAGTTTAACTAAACCAGCGTTTAAGCCATCAGTGATTTATTAGCCATAAGTAGTCGAAACAATAATTTTTTCATTTTATAAGTGGCCCTCAAAACTCATTTAAACAAATTTTGAAAACGAAAGTGCTCTTGAAACACAAAAGTCGTAAAGAAGAAAGAACTGACAGAACTGTTTTAACATGACGCAACATTAATCATTTTTATCTCTTTAGAATACCTGTTCACCTATTGCAGTCTCCTTTTGTCTTCGGAAATTGTTGCAATTGCAAATGGGTAGTTGTGTCATTTCACAACTGTTGATTAGTTTAACAATTCGTTACGTACCCAATAATGGTTAAACAAACTTGTTGTTTTTTCCTCTGGGATTCTTTTACTTCTGAATTTTGTCATTGCAATTGTTTGTTGCATCTGTTTTGAGTTGTTATCACACTCTCTCTCTACCATTCATACGCACTGTTAGCAGCTCGTTGCGGCGTCAGATTGCATGTTACATACATAATTCATTGATCATATTTACCGATTAAATAACTATTTGGGACTATTTTTAGTTGTCAAGGCAACAAATAGGAATGGGATAGATAAATTTAGGATGTAATGCATTGCTGGTGCAGCAGTTGACAATAATTTATTTAAAGAAAAAAATTAGTATCATACAGACTTTTTTCGTTACAAATAAACAAACAAATAGTGACATTCTTTTTTATTTTTCTTGGCTAACTTTCGATTTTGTTTGTTGGGAGTTAAAAATTATTGCACATGTGTTCATGTGTCTGTATAGGAAATACTCTTTTATTTCAAGTGATAAGATAAGATTAAATAAAGAGTCGGTATATTAAAAATTATTTCTTATGTTAATAAAATAAGTTTTATTTTCAAAATAAAGTAAAATGTTCTTTTATTTTTTTTTTTTTTTATTTTATTTTTTTTTACATTTCCTATAACCCAGCCTTTAAAGGCCATAATCTGTTGCAAATTTTAGGAAAACTTATTCGGGAATTCCCATTTTAATATTTGTTTTATAGTTTTTAAATTAAGGTTCTTAAAAAGGGAACTTTAAAGAATATTTTTCTATTTCAATCAAATAGTGAAGATGTGAGCTCGATGATGTGAAGTCTCTTATAATCACTGCTGTTTTTTTTTTCTATTATGATTTTTCCTAAATCTTATGCAGCAGAACTAACAAGTACACATTAATGATTTGACAAGAGTGCCACGAATCTTATAATAACCAACTTCGAGAACTTTATTCGACGGCGCGTGATCTTTGATAAACTCCAGCGAAAGCTGGAATATTTAAGGAGTGAGCTCTGTATGGAATCTTAAAGTTATAAACCAATCTTTATGAAAACTGACGTGATTATGGTCCAACCATAATGCACGATGTTTATTATGAATCACACTTTAACGTCAAGTTTTTGGGCCAACTTAATGTGACATTTCTCTGTCTTAGTGTTTAAGAAATTCAACAATGGAGAGATACACAATTGAGCAGCGCGTTAAGATTGTTCAAGCCTTCTACGAAAATTGGCATTTAAATCAAAATGCATTTCGAGCACTTTTTGAGTTTTTGGGCAGCATAATCGACCAAGTGTGTCCACAATCGGAAGAATGCGCAAATTTCAGCAAACCGGGTCTGCAGAAAATGTGAAAACACCTGTGCATGCTCAGTCCGTTTATAGCCTGGCGGCGTCATCGGCCCGTACTTCTTAAAAAATACCGTCGGCCAAGCAGTTAATGTGAATGGTGGTGGCTAATGTGAGATGAAAAATTCCGTATAGTTTTTGTCCAGAAATTGAGGATATGGATCTGGACGATTTGTATTTCCAACAGGACGGTGCAAGTTGACATACAGCCAACGAAACAATGGCTCTTTTGCGCGAGAAATTCAATGGCCGTGTAATCTCACGTCGTGGCGATGTTAATTGGCCGCTACGATCATGTGATTTGACACTGATGGACTTTGTTCTTAAGGGATATTAATTCTTAAGGGATATTAATATGCGTAATTTTTATAAAAATCTAATAAAACACTCAAATTTGCATCATATATTTAAAATTTTTATTGGAATCGATAAATTGGTCTTTGCCATTTACTTTTTAAAATGGTCCATTCGTAAGGTTCAATTTTGCACCACTTTTTCGAGCATTTCGGCCTGTATTCCATGAATAACACGTGTTATGTTATACTCTAAAGCTTCAATCGTGTCCACATAGTCCAACGACTTCACATAACCCCACAAGAAATAGTCAAGAGGCGTCAAATCACATAATCTTGGCGGCCAACTTACAGGGCCATTTCGAGAGATAAACTGCTCACCAAATTTATCCTTCAATATGTCCATTGTTTCACGAGCTGTGTGGCATGTGGCAACGTCTTGTGGAAACCACATGTTAACCAAGTCCAACTCAGCCAATTGGGGCAAATAAAAAGTCGCGTATCATGGTTCGATATCGTTCGCCGCTGACGGTAACTTTTCTTTTACGGTCGTCTTTGAAGAAAAAAGGACCGATGATGCCACCAGCCCATAACCACACCAAACTGTCGTTTTTTCGGGATGCATCGGTAACTCTTGTACGGCATGTGGCTGTTCTTCTCCCCAGATGCGGCAGTTTTGCTTGTTTACGTATCCATTTAGCCAGAAATGAGCCTCATCGCTGAGCACAATTTTTCGATAAAACAGTGGATTTCCATCAAGCTGTTGTAAGGCCCATTCACCAAAAATTCGACGTTTTGGTAGGTCATTCGGCTTAAATTCTTGTTTAAGGCGAGTCGGTGGTTTAATGTCCAACAAGCACGAATTGTTGATTCACTAGGTCGATTATGAAGAAAGCTCGTAACAAACGATGGACATTTCTCACAGAGCACGAATTTGGATAATAAATTTCAACGATTTGCAGTCGTTGCTAGTTTGTGAGTTTCTCCATGATGAAATAGCAGAGTATACTGAACACTTTTCACTTTCACAGAATACCAACCAGTGCTGCCAGCCCGAAAAACTTAATTCATAGAAAATCACCCTTTATATAAAAGAACAAGTTGGAGTGCTGTATTCAACTGTGCCGAATCTTTGATACCCTTCACCGACAGTTCGAATATTTCAGGAGTGATATCTATTTATTATTAATTTACCGTTATAAAAACAGACATCAGCATTAAAATTAGTTGCGGTTCAGACATATATTAAATTAATGGCCGGCAATCTTGAGCAAAATATCATGATTCGTAACAGTTTAAGCCGAACTTAAATGATTTTCAAGAGAAGAATTTTTGGATTGGACCCATGGTAAGTTATGAACAAATAATCCCAAAATTCTGCAGAATGATTTCTGATATTAAAAAACATAAATTTTAATACAGCGGGGAACAAATAATCCCAAAATTCTGCAGAGTGATTTCTGTTATTAAAAAAATTTCAATACAGCGGTGAAATTAGTTTTAGCGTTTACCGTGAATTTCAGAAGGCTGCTAAATATGGCATCTAAGGTAAATTATGGACCGTATACCGAAAATGAAATTTTTTCTGGCCATATGAAACTAAGTTGAAAGAAATTTTACCACAATAAATATATCTGCTACGGTTTTAGGTGTATTAAATTTATTTACAAGAGTGGGCTTTATATGGGGCCAGTAGTAAATTATGGACCGATCATCGCGAAATTTATTAGTATGATTTCTAGTCATATAAAAATTAGATCCTTCTATAAAATTAAACAATATTAAGAAATTTCTCTAAAAACTTTTTGCTTTATTTACAATTACTGCCTGTTTAACGATTTCGAACGTCATCGTTCGCATAGAAAATTACATTTAAAACAAAAACAAAGTTCGTACAATGTTCGAATTTTGTTTTTGTTTTAAATGTAATTTTCTATGCGAACGATGACGTTCGAAATCGTTGAACAGGCTGTTAATATCGTGCGTTTTTCAATGAATAGGGGGTGTCAAGAAGTTTTCAAAATAAAAGGAGCCTCAACCAAATATTAAAATAGTATTAGGATTTGATGGTAAAATTTAACAAAAACATTTTTTATTTTTCGAATTTATTCTGTGAGTTACATTTTAGTTATGTATTTTATAAAGCTTTTTTGTAATAGTTCTATTCCTTAAATTTTTAGGAATGACTTTTTTTCCCCCAAAATATAAAAAAAATATAAATATAAAATTTTGTCAAGAAGAAACCATAATTTACTTATTTTTTTTATATGTTTAATAGACAATGGAGTTTATGTATATGTATACCTTTTTTTATTTCATAATGAAATAAAACCCAAAGAAATAATAAAATAAGATCCAATGAAATAACACCCACAAATATGAAATAAGACCCAAATTGTGTATGTTTTCTGGAATCCAATAATTTTCTTGTAATTCAATTATTTATTTTACTTTAGCAGTTTACAAAAGAATGAAAATTACTGACTTATTAGAGTCAGACTTACTCCTAAAATATTTCAAGCAAATCCTTACTGTAAAAAATTACAATTTAGAGCTTTAAAGATCCTAAAATTCTTAAAATAATGAAAATGAAATAAAGCCCAAAAAAAAATTAAATAAGGCCCCAAAAAAATTTTATGTGAAAAAAAATTCAATTAAATAATTTGAGGATTACTTTTTTTTGGGCTTTATTCATAATGAAATTACCCCAAATTTCAATATGAAATAAAACCCAAAAAAACGAAATTAGGCCCAATTTCCAAATTTTGCAATTTTATTGAAATTTATTTAATTTTTCTAATTGGGCGTTATTTCATCGGGTGTTATTTCGTGTCGCCGTAAACTTAGTCTTATGCAGTTTCGCTAAATAGTGCTTGCTTACTTGCAATACCTTAATACTACTAAACTTTAATTTTATTTATTTCAACTCTAAAAATTTCTTAAAAAAGGAAACCAACTGAACTTGAATAAATTTTATTCCTTTTATCTTAAACTCGCAAATCTTGCATAAAACTCACATTCATCTTGCCTTAACACCTTTCGCAATTTTAATTCCTATTAAATTACGTCGTACATTAAACATCTCACATTTTTATGCTAATAATCCCTTTCGATAATCATTGTCAAATAATGAAGTCATACCAGACCAAGCACCTCGCCACAGAAAACAAACGCACACAAAACAAAAAAATAAGCACCCGGATAAGACATTGTGTAAATGAACGAAGCGGTGCATTTGTTCACGTAGTAGGAATGAATATGTATGAGGATGGCATGAAAAATCAATTAAATAGATATCAATTGCCATTAACAATATGTTTTAAATGATAATTTCTCGATAAATTCTGACATTTAGTGACACATAAAAATGATTACATTAGCTAGTTGGTCGATCGGATGATCGGCTAGTTATTTTTTAACTACAACACAAAACATTTTTTACGTATTTTAGGTTATCTTTTTTTTTTTTTTTTTTTTTTTTTGAGGGGAAAAAGGGTTTATGGAAAGTCAGTGTTATTTTAGGCCTTTATACACTATCCCACAAAGTCTTTAGTAATTTAAGAAAATGCAACCCTGTCATCATAAGTTATTTTTGTTTTTTAAAAATGTTTATGGAATAATTAGATCAGGAAAGCATTTTTGAAAAATACGTAAGACTTTGTGGGATAGTGTGTAACGGCCTTAAAGGTTTATTTTTAGACTTAGTTTTAAATATCGAAACTAAGCTCTCTATCAAACGGACCAGACAACTGTATTTCCTATTAACGTAATACCTGTCTTGGGACTTAACTTCACGTTCGATCTACACCACATGGTGTGTTAATATTAAGCACTTACCAAATGCCCATATGTGGGTGTAGGAATGTTTACACACGGATAGCAATTCGAGTGTATTATCCACCAAAATTATAGGAGGAGCCGGAGCTGTATTAACCACTACTGCTATTGATTAATCCCAGCAGCAACTGTTGAATAGCAACCAAAGGCCAACTTTTCCACAAGGGTGAAAAATCAGCCTTCCTTTTGAATGTTACCCTACCCAAAACTTTGGGCTCAAACCACGGCCACTATGTGCTTTAGTATCTTTTTAACAAAAGTATAGACAATCACCCTGAAAGACCGGAATCATTTCTCGCAAGAACCATACTAGCTGAGACCAAAGACAAGCACTGAGGTACAAATTCGAACCCAATGAAGTCAATTGCACTCCAAGGAGCTCTGTGTGTTTTAGAAGTTTAGTGCAACCCAAGTAGCATTCCCCTGGTTTTAAAATGTATGAGATTCCAAAGAATGGCAGCTCATTTAATCGCCAAGGCAGGTTTCATTTACTCCAGAGGATCTAACACTAGGAGGAAGGAGCCCTCAAGCTGCTTTAACTACGCCCACTAAGAGGTGCAACACATCGCACGGGAGGGGGGGGGCGATAACGGGCCAGACTTAGCATTTTATAAATCGTGACTTTATCGCAAGATTTGTATCATGGCTGCTTAAAACCTTGCTGTATTTGAAAATTGCCTGTCTTGCCATCTCTAAACGGCATATTGTCTCCTTTGATCCATCCCACTGATTATTTATCAAAACTCATTAATATCTAAAATTCCTTCCCGATCAATTTCAATGTTTTTAATTCTTAGCGTCGTGGTGTTTTGAAAGTTTTTCGTGCTGATGTTAATTTCCAGAGTATATAATTTACTTACATAGCTGAATTTGTTGCAACGCTTATGGACCAGATGAACGGCTTGCCAGTAACATAGTGTTATCGCCTTATCCTTTGTTATCGATACGCCTTCCGTTTATTTATATGCCTATTCTCTTTCACTCAACTTGTAAACAACTTTTGACATCTTTAAGGAATAAACACCTGGCTTTTGCACAGACCTAATGGATGGGCCTTTGCTTTGTTGTAATTTCAGTTGGCAAATGTCAAAACACTTTAATATGTGTTTTGCTCACTAAACACACTTGTGACAGGTTCGTATTTTAATTTTACTCAATATTTATAACAATTTCGTATTAATTGAGCATTAACTAAAATAATTAAAATTTTGGCATTTATTCCGTAAAACTAAATTAACACGGTATTACACGATTGAATAACGTGTCTTCATTATTGAACAATATTTCAAAAATAATGAAAGCTTGGCTGCTGCAGTTCGATAATTTCATACAAATTATTGTCGGAATAGTGTTTTTACTTCGTCAACAGTGAAGAGATTAATTGAAAGATTCAGGGAGACCGAATCCGTTGGAGACGCCAAACACTGTGGCCGTTCAAATGTCAATATCGAATGCTTCATTGTTCTTGAAAAAATCAGAGTTTTGCTGTGCAAAAATCACTGAAAGCTAACAATAAACAACACACTATGTTAGCCTTATTAGAATATGTACTTCTCATTTTTTAATGTATATACCCCGAATTAAAACAATCGTGATGAATTAGTTCCCGCTATTCCGAGTCTACTCTACATCATTATAACACATCGTTAGGTTAGGTTAGGTTAAGAAGGGTTATGTGCCCAAGGGCACACTTCCACTTAGAGACCGGTACGGTCCATTGTGAATCCCTTCGATGAAAAGAAAAAATTAAAAAAGAGAAAAGTAAAGAAAAGAAGTATGAGGTGGATAAAATCCACAAAATTAGAAAGTAAGTAGGCAATATGAAGAACAATTTCCCTCTCTACAGTCCCCTCAACAGAAACAACCGCACTATTTCCCTGACAAACCCCAGTAGATCAGCCGGATTAAATCCAGCGATACACCCCAGTTCATCGTGAAACCTGTCTCCTAGCCACTTCTGTCTGAGACCCTGCTTCCTAGGACAATGGCACAGTACATGCTCGATCGTCTCCAGTTCCTCTGAATCATCGCATAATCTGCAGAAGTCCGGTATGGTGTTGTCCCATCTGCCCGTAAAAGCCCTAACGGGACAAAGACCCGTCAATAACCCTATAAGTTTTCTAACACATCGTTTTGATGGCTCTCTAAAAAATTTAAAAAATATTTCCTCTGAGCATCTCAAACTAACAGCTTTTTTTACAAGACCATTCAACTTTATGAATCCTTAAGTAGCTAAACTCTTCCAAACCTGGTAAGAACTATTTCACACTAATTAACTTAAAACAAATGAAAAAAACTAAAAATTCCAACAGAAAAAGAATAAAACAATTATAAGTTTTCTGTAAATAAAAAGTGCTAATTAAAATTATCTTAATGTAATTTTGAAGGTTTTCTGTGCCTCATTGTCTGCGGCTGATGTTGTCCATTTGTCTATTTCCTTGTCTGTAAATAAAAAATGCAAAGCGGTAAAAGAGAAGACGGTTTCTTTATCAGCTCGTATGTTTTAAGTATTTTTGTATAATTTTCTAAATTATAGCCAGCGGAATAATTTATTTATAGAAGCGGAATAGGGGCAAAATCAAAAGCAGAGAACAAGTAGACGAATAGGTGTTGGTAATGGTTTTAGAAAATTTGTCTTTAATAAATGTTTTAACTTAGTGCTACAATTTATCATAAATAAATTTATCATAAATAAAATAAAGAGTTATTTGTTTTCCAAAATAAAGTTGTAACAGAATATTTCGTAGCACAAATAGGAAATGGGCTTTAGATAAAAGATTTATGCGTTGTTAGATAATTTGTGGTTAAAATAGGAATAAATGCTTGGATGATTTCTGTTTCATGATTGAGTTGTTTTTTGTGTGTTGCTGTTTCTTTAAATTCTATTAATTTTACCACCATTATTTTAAAATAACGCTTTTAAACATACACACAGAAAAAAATACCAATGCAAAATTAACATGCCGCAATATTGATGGAAAGTCATAGTAAATTTCTGCAAAAATATCGACTTTATTTAAAATAATCATTGTTTCTTACTTATTTTAAATGAAAATTCTGATATTTTTTTAGTTGGGCTTGAGTTCATCAAATTAAATACAACATGAAATTTTATTAAAATTTATTGATAATCTCTTGGCTGAGCTGGGGATCGAAATCGGGTTGAATTTACATGTTTCAAGAATAACCAGATAAGAATATCAAAAATTAACAGTTCAACTAAAAATCACAATTGTTCTAAAGATGGCTATGGCACAGGCTCTAATGCTTACATTTGTACTTCAAGTTGTACAAATAAAATGTCGACGAAAGTGGACAAAAAACATAATAAACAAATGTATCCAGATTTATAAGACAAAGTCTTGACAGAAAGAATACGAAAAAACAGAGGAAAGGAAGCAACATGTAATATAAAATTGAAAATGATAATTACAGCAAATTTAAATAATGAAAATTAAATTTGATGAACTCAAGCCTAAAAAAAAAAAATATCAATATTAAAATTAACAGTTCAACTAAAAATCACAATTGTTCTTAAATGAAAACTTTAAAAATAACATTGTTCAATATTGAATTCATTCCCAGTAAAAACTTCGCCTACACTGAAAGAAAAATGCTTCATATATTTAATGAATCATTTTCATAAAAAAAAATTCATTGGTTAAATGAAAATTTTCATTGTCTAAATGGAATTTCATAGTTATAATGAAGTCTTTTCGTTAAAATCGCTTCATTGGATTTCGTAATTACGTTAAAAATTTTCATTGGATATATGAAAACTTAAGTTTGTCCAAGTTAAAAACAATATACAAACATAACTATATTCATAAATTAATACAAAATTATAGTTTCCTTAAAAAAATGTTTAATTGTTAATTAAAAAAAGTAAGATTTAATTATTTCATACATCTAATGTTATATGCCATTAAATTTATGAAATCAAAAATTTTTTTTATAGAAGCAACATATTTCAATAATTGCCTTCATAAATTTAAATTTTCATTATGACAATAAAAATGTCATTATAGTAATGAAACAAAAACATTCAATCCACTTTCAATCAACTTTGTTATTGTTGTTATGGACAATTTAATCTCATATTTACGCTCTTAATTGAGTAAAAAACGTAGTTTTTTTTATCCAAAAACTACACTGCCCCGGTAGGCTAGCTGGTAGTGAGCTAGTCTATCAGCACCGAGGTTGCGCGATCGATTCCCGCCAGAGACAGAAAAAAAATAAAATAAATAAAAAAAAAAAAAAAATTAAATAAGAAAAAATTTTTTTTACTTTATTGAAAGTATTCATCCAATGAATAATATTCATAGATCTAATGTAATGTTTCATTAAATAAATTTTAATGAAACAGGTTTCATTGGTCCAACGAAGCGCTGCATAGGTTCCTTTTTAATGCAATTTTTCATGGGATTAATGTCAAAATTCATTGGAATTGCAAAGAAAATGAAGAAAATTTTAGTCTTAATTTTTTACCTAAATACATACACTCAAAATATTACGTAGTTAAATTCAAACGAAAATTCTTAAATTTTTTACTTATTAAACTGCAAATTCCTTAAAATTGAATAGTTTTTACTTTTAAAAAATATATTTTAACCTACAAAAATCAAACTACATAACAAAATAAATACGAAAAAACATTATTTTTTGGCAGTGCGTATTTTGAACAGCAAAAATATATGTTAAAAAATAAAATTATTCGTAAAATAACTATATAACAAAAAGTTAGCCACAGTTTGTACCCTACGTTCAACGAGCTGCTAACTAGAATGTCGATTAAGTTTAGCAGCTTGTTAGAACAGAGTTAATTCATAACAAACTTATGTCCATCTGCTAACTTTTAATAAATCAACTCTGAATTTTAATGATGCCACAATTTATTACTCAAAAATTCAACACGTTTTGCGTTAATCAACGCTGGTTTTGTCATTTAATTTTTATTTTTTTTCCCCCCCTTCCACATATAAACATCTTAAGAAGTTTTTAAAACAAATTAATTAAAAAAAGAAAGCAAATTCAAAAACAGACAGTTAAAAAAAAACCCCCAAAAAAATATTTTGACATTAAACAACTGTTTTCCACAAGTTGGCAAAGGCTTGGCAGGTCGTTAGCAAGAGTTAAGCAAATCGTCAGACAGAGTTAGGTAGTGTATTATGAATAAATATGGTGCCAACTTAATGCCAAATTTTCATTATGAATACCGCTGTTTAAAAACCCACAATTAGTTTCTGTAATAATTTTATGAGTGTACATCTGAAAAATAAGAATTTATAGAAGTAGTTATGTAGAAGAAAGCTACTAAATAATGAGTGAAGGAAGCTATTCATTTCAAAAAAGTAGGCCAAGTTTTTACTGGGTAATATCCCGTTTTATTTGTTATGTGTAGAAACAAAAACAATACTACAAGAGGAAAAACATACCTATTTAAAACAATTGGATGCAAAACTGTGCCCGGCGTTCATAAAGTTGGGATCGGAAAACTCATATTAACATGTGAATATATTCATGGAAAAATACACACAGAATTCTTATTAGTTAATCACGATACTGCAAAATGCAATTTTTGTAAAAAAAAAAACCTTTAAGTATGTCTACTTAATCTATCGAATGTCATTTATAACGAATTTATTTGATCGACTTCTCGTTATCGAACACCATGATCTCAAATTTCAATGCAAGTTATTCGATATCGAGGACGGAGATCTCGAAAATTAACATTTCGGTAAAAGGTGTTTGATTACGAATGCGCTTATTTGGCCTAGGAATTTAGCGTAATGTGAATATGTCGGCGATGGGGAATTAACCAGGTCGAAAGCAGCAGGGACAAGGCCCAATTATCTCTCAGACTTTAGACTCGATAGGATAAAATTAAAAATGTTTAAACAACGAAACAACTACTTTAAAAATCATAACGATAGTTTTTTTTAAAGCGTGAATTCTCGCGACCTTAAAAAAACTAAGATTATTTTCCGTTCTCTCCGAAAATGAAAATATCAAAGTCAAATCATATTCTTCTGAATATTCAAAAAGAATACGACCTTTTCTGAAAAACAACTTTTTACTTGAAGTTTTTAATATTTTAATTGAGTTCATTAACTTTAATTTTCATTAAATTATTTTTAGTGAAGGAAGAAATTTACAACATGAAATGAATTGAAAATTTTTGATAATTTTATTCTTGACTGAACACGGGATTGAACTCAGGTCGAATTTACTTGTTTCGAGAAGAACCACATTCTTATCATCAGAATTCTTTGCCGTTCTACCATTTGCACCACTGCTGCGCCTGGCAGTCTATAGTCAAACATTAATCTTTAACCACTGGTAATAGTGGATCGAAATTAAATGAACTTAAGCTTAATTAAAATATCAAAATGTTCAATTAAAAACCAACAGTTCAATGAAAAATCACAATTGTTATAATAACTTTTTACTTTAAATGCAATAGAAGATGTTGTAAGCTTTAAGGACTTTCAGAAATTATGTTTTTAATCTAAAAAATTTTATTAAATTTTGATATTTAAAAAAAAAAAATTATAATCAACTTTTTAAAATAAAGAACATTTAACGTCTTCGAAACCCCATCATTGTATTTACCATAATTCATGTTTAAATATCATTAATTATGTCTCCAAATCACCAAAGGAAGCATAAATTATAACCTTGTTGTAAGCCAGACAACGGAGGAACAAAAGTAATGACAATAATAAAATTAAACATCCCTTGTTTTTTTTTTAAACACAGAAAGGAGAGAAAAGGAAACCTCTCAAACCCCCCAACTGTAAGCGATTACAAAGAATGCTTCTCGGCTCTTAACGGAAGCTCATTTTATAAACAAGCGTCACATTAGTTGTTGCTGCTTTTAACTCTCCAGGACTCAGATCGATAAATGAAAGACACTGGAAAGCAAAGAATGAAGTAGAAAACTGTTTTATTATTTCCTCCCTTGTTAAGGCAACAAAACAAACAACTTCCTTATTTCACACCATTTCGTTGTATGTTTGTTGGAACATGAACCCTCTTTATTCATACATTTTGTTTTAACAATTGTGTCTTCTACTCCATTTACTAAATGATATTATGCCATTTCGCTTAACGTTTCTCTCCAGTCCCCTGATCCAATTACTACATGTTTGAATGTTTGTTGCTTATGAATTTATGATGCCACATTATGTGTTTATTTTGCTTTAATTTTATTTTTTGTTGTTTTGCCCTTTGTATTTTGGCACATACGAGGGTGATTTCAAATGTTATCAAATGCAAATTATTATACAGAGATTTTTAGCAATTAAGATTTAATTGTAGTAAGAACCAACAGACGACTTTTTCTACATATTCTATCTCGGGCAAATATACAGTTCCCATAGAAGTAGGAAAATCTTTGGTGATTTAAAAATTTCTTTCGACAACATTTAGTGACTATTAGGCGATATGGCTTTATAGTTTCTAGAAGTTAAACTTTTATCTTATGACTCTGCGCTAAATTGTCTTAACCATAGGACTTTTTGGCTTCAGAAAATGCCATTTACGTAAATTTCCCAAGATAAATTTTGCAATATAGTGCCTCTATTCCGAAACCATATGTTATCCAAGTTGTTAAGGGATATCAGTCATCTTAACAGCATGCTGCTTTAGTTACTGCCATTATTTTTTAATTTAGTCATTTATTGGCTTGATTAACTTGAGGGTTACACGATCAAGTTTTGCCTATCAAGTTTTAATACACTCACACTTTTTTACCAATACACTCATACTTTTAAAAATTGATGCGAACTTGCCTTTAAAATTCTCATGCCAGTGAGTGTTTCAATTTACGTTCAAGAAAACAGCTGATTTGAAGGTTAGTGAGCAAATTTTTCGTTTCTCTTTATAAATTTTTTTCTTGATGGCATCTTGAAAGTAAATTGCTCAAAAATTGAATGCAGCCTACGTCACAACTATCAATTTTTGGAAATTTTGACAAACAGTATATGTAAAAGACTATCAAGAACAACTTGACCGTGTGGCTGCACTGTTAGACACAATTGCACCGTATGAACGAAATAGCGTATGACGAAGATACGTTGTCAAATTAAGACGTATAATATTTTATACGAAGTTACACAATAGCTCGTGCAAACGTAAAAGCGTATCTATGTCGTACGTCGACATAGATCTAATTATATTTTATACGCCGGTTGCGACCGTAAAATAAGAATATAAAAAGAAACTACGTCACCAAAGTTATAAGTTATAAATCTGGTCCTAACACTTCTCCGATATCACGGCCCCGTAGCTGGGAGAAATTTTACAAGCAGAATTATTCGACAAGGTTTTTTGTCTCTCATTTTTTGGCGCTCTTGTTTTATTCTCTTGGTCTAACAAGGTTTTGAGACGGTCTTACCGGTTAGTGGGTTAATAATATTAATAGCAACAATTATTAAAAATAAGCGAATATTTTCAGTTATTGAATACTTGAATATTTGAAGGCACTTTTGTCATAAAATCTTGGTAAGACAAGAGTTAAGCCCCTTATTTCCTCGAAATTGTGCCATGTTTGGTCGTTAAAATTTGTCCACCAATACTGGGACCTAATTGTGGCAGTCGTGATCGAGTACTTTCTCGATTCGAAAGCTATTTTATTTTTTATTCTTTCAGTCGATACTGAATGAATCGAAATTATTTTTTTCAGTATTGTGAAACTCAAATTAATGCTTTACAACACTGAAAAAATAATTCCGATTCGTTCAGTATTGACTGAAATAATTAGATATTAAATGGCTTTAGAATCGAGAAAGTACTCGATCACGACTGCCAGAATCAGGCCCCTGCTTGGGTTTTTTCTGGAATCTTTTACTTATCTACCTCAAAATTCTTTTTGAATATTTTTTAACAGAAGCAACGGCCAAATGACAACGAAAATCTTTTAGAGATGCACTCGCAGGACTAAAGACCCAACCATAATGTGCTTAAGATGGCTTAAGCAAATGTGCGAGTACATGTAAATTTGCTAAGTTTCATGAAACTGTCATCTGCTTAAGCAAGGGGCGAATCTAATCGCACATTTCGTACGGAATCAAGTTTTTTTTATTTTGTTTTTTAGATACATTTAAGAGACTTCTTGTTAGTTTTTGACAGTAGGTTTAGCAAGGCTATGCATATTATGGTTGGGCCTTAAAGCGTTTCGCTACCACCCTCGAGCTACATTTGTTTTTATATATGTATTCTGCTACTGTATTTGTTTAACTTTTTAATTTGGTGGTAGTTTTTATGTTCTATTTTGTTTTCACTTTCGTTCCTTTTTGTATACATATTTCTAAAGAGAGTGCCAAGAGTTTTAAATTGTAGTTTATTTGTTTGTTTGTGTTAGTGCTTATCTATGTGTTTTGTGTTTGTTTTGTGTGTTTTTTAACAACTTTATTTATTTTGTTTGTTTTTTCAATTAATAGAAGTGTGTGCCTAAAAAAACACGTCAGGCATAAAAAAGAGGCGGAGACTTTGTGGTAATTTATTGTAAACACATTTATTAGAGGGGTTTTAATGGGCGAAGAAGAAAACGAGCTGCCAGATTTTTCGAAAGAATACGTTTTTCAAAAGGGAGACAACCGCAGCAAAATGCTTGATATTTTTTGCAATGAAACGATTTTAGTTAACAACAGTTAACCAATAATTAAAAATCTAAATAAGTATTCCAAAAACATAGATTCTGGACAAGAAAGTTTGCAGGAAAATCACAATGAACGTTAATGACCATAACCTCAATGATAACCAATTTTCTTGTAGATCTCATTAAACAATTTCCGAACCCGCGATCCACTTGGAACTCTTAAACTTAATACCTAAATATCCTTGTGGGAAATTTTCCATAAAATCGGAGAAATTTTCATCATACCTGTCATCTATAAACGTCTGCTTTTGAAAACTAAGAACGTTTTTACTCTTCTTCATTTTTACTTTTGTAGTTTTTACAAAACCTACCTGTCAGAAAAGATACGGTTATTTTAAATGCATTCAGTAGAATCGCAAGAAAATTAACTCGCGTTAAAAGGTTTAGTTTATCGAATTTAAGCTTCCGATTTTAGCCGCTCTAAGTACAAAACATCGCAAATCAGATTAGATTTACAGCAGAAAGTGGAGAGTTTACACAAAATTGATTAAAATATTTAAGAAAACCTATTGGAGTTGTATTATTGTGTATCTGAAGTCTCAATAAGTAAAAAAAAAAAATGTCACAAAATTCTTAATGCTGTGGCGAACGCATAGAAAAAACCTACATGAAAACATTACATAGACCGGGATATGCTAATCTTAAAACAAGCTTGTTGTTATGTTTTTTATAGCAAAGAAAGCGGAATTGTGTAATGACAGTTCCCGTTTTCATACCAAACGTTAAGCACGAGTTCGCGATACTGCAACCTAAAAAAAACATAAATGCCAGTAATAGATGCCTGAAGAATTCTAAGGAAAGACACATTATTCGCTATCTAACAATTAGTGAAGCACCCCTTTTAGACATACATACAAACGTCGGATATGGCACCTTTCATTTATAAAACACGAGTGATATATATATAAAATATATAAAAATTCAAGTGTAATTGTGAACTTTAAACCAGGCAGTACAAATTAAAGAAGAAAACGAAGCTATTAAAATATATTGTCCGAAAAGGTTAATAACCCTAGCTACATTTTTGTTAACTTTTTCGTAATTCTACTGTATTTCGTTTATAGAACTGTAATCAAAGATTATGGGAGAGATAAGCAAACCCGTCGAAATTCGAACTGTGCGATAAAAAAAAAATAAAAAGAACTTAGTAATCAAATTTAAATGAAAACTAAAAACAAAGAATTTAAAAAATAAAGTATGTACATTTTTTTCTTCCTGACCACTTTCACCGTTTGCAAATTAGTGTGGCAACTTCTAATGGCAAAGTGCTCTATTCTGCATTTAGGTATGAGAATTACATTTGCTAAAGCATAAAAAGCATAAGCGCCATCGCTATCTGGCGGCGCTACTTTTAAACAATAAAACCACTCGTAAAAACCCAAAGAAAAAATAATTAAATGCCCGTGAAACCTCTACATAACCAAACAAACATGAAGTTGAACCAACAAAAGAGAAGTGACCAGAGAACAAAGAGATAAAACCAGCCATTAAAGTAAATACAAAACAAAAACACACAAGCTCCCAACAAATCTCGATACAGCAATGGCAACTATCTCTTTCTTATACTCCAGAGTAAAGGGCGAGCAAAACAATATGGCTACCCTACCAAGCCAAAGAGAGACAGGGAAATAGCCTGTTTTACTACAGGGAAGCTAATAAGAAATTACACAGAGTTGTTTTTAAAGTGGTGGGGTTAGTAAAACCACTACAAGCAAGAAATTAAAACAGAACCAAACAAATGAGACGCAGTTGCCGTCGTCATTGTTGGCGTTGTCGCAGTCGTTTTCTTGCGGTGAGCTCACCAAACGAAACTCAGTCAACATTTAGAACTTGACGACGCGTGAACGTGGTGGAGAGTAATTGTGTGTGACGTCGCGTGTTTGTTAAGAAAGTTGGAAAAAAAGAAGTTTTGTGGTAATTTCTTAAACAAAACGAAAAAAAGTTTACGAAAAATTTTGGTTACCAAAAAAGAATAAAATAATTAATTGAAGAAAAATAAAACCAAAAAAGTGAATATTAAGTTCAAGATTTATTAAAAAGTTTCCATAAAAAAATCATATTTTTAATACTACAAGAAAATCAAAAAAGTTCCTAAATATTTTCTTAAAATTCAAAGTTTTTAAATAAAAATTATCCTAAACCAGCAACTTGTGAAATTACTGAAAACAAAAGCTTAATAAAAGCTTTTTCTACAAAAAGTTTACTCATTTTTAAGCAAAATGTTAGTGCCGTCGGACATGATAGCGGCACAATCCAAAATGGTCTATCAAATGAACAAATACTGTGCAGATCGTGTTCAAACACGAAAAGCCCAGATTCACAAACAAATTCTAGAGGTGTGTCGCATTGTGCAAGACGTCCTCAAAGAAGTCGAGGTGCAGGAACCCCGTTTCATATCCTCCCTTAACGATTACAATGGACGCTTTGAGGGTTTGGAAGTCATATCACCCACAGAATTTGAAATCATTATTTATCTAAATCAAATGGGTGTTTTGAATTTCGTCGACGATGGCACACTGCCCGGCTGTGCAGTGCTCAAGCTTAGCGATGGCCGCAAACGTTCCATGTCTCTATGGGTAGAATTTATAACAGCTTCCGGCTACTTGTCAGCCCGTAAGATACGCTCTCGTTTTCAAACGTTAGTTGCCCAAGCTTGTGATAAATGTGCTTATCGAGATATTGTGAAAATGATTGCCGACACGACCGAGGTCAAGCTGCGTATACGCGAAAGGATTATTGTACAAATTACGCCCGCCTTTAAATGTGCCGGTCTTTGGCCACGTTCTGCCTCACATTGGCCCATACCGGGTATACCATGGCCACATCCAAACATTGTTGCAGAGGTTAAGACTGAAGGTTTCGATATGTTATCGAAGGAATGTGTTGCCTTGCAGGGCAAAAACTCTGCCATGGAGGGCGACGCTTGGGTGTTGAGCTTTACGGATGCTGAAAACCGCTTATTACAAGGTTAGTTTTGCATGGCAGAGAATTTCTAGAAGAAGAGTAGAAAAAGCCGTCGGAACTAAGTACAATATTTTGTACGAAGACATTTTTTTGCATTGAATTTTGAATTTTAGGAGTAGTTTTGAATACATTTTGATTAATCCTAACTTTTTTTAAAATATCATTTTAAGCAAATCATTTTTGTCGGATAATACTAAAATGTTTTGGAAAAAATACTTACAATTTGCTCTCTGAAAATCAAGTCAATTGCTAAGGAATGAGAATTATAAATTTAAGGTCAGGCTCCATACGATAATTTAATAGAAGACTCAGGCCTGGAACAGAATTAAGTAGTTGTAGTAGTAGCTCCAATTTTTGAAGTTTGCGCTTCAACTGCAACGATTACTAGAACTACGTATTCTGTTGATACTACTTTGAAACTGCCGTTTTCAACTAACGAAAGCTTGAAGCGCTATTCGTAAAGTTGTACTACAGCGACTACTCTGTTCCCCACTTAATACTTTGTTAAAACTGCAACGGAATAGGAGCACCTTGTATTTAAACCTGAATAGAAAGAGTTTAAAAATGCTTGATTAGTTAAATGAAATCGAAGCGGCTTTAAACCGTTTGACCTGTCATTGGTAAATAGTTATTATTATGATGAGTAAACCTTAATATCTCAATTCAATCTTATTTTCATTTGTGCGATTTATAATTTGAAAAATATTTACATATTTACTTCTCTCTTTGGTCCCTTTTGTAATCTTGTGCAGCGAAATCAGGACTTGAATTGCAAGATTATTTTAACAAAGAATATTCCGCAAGATCGTTTAAATAAGATAAATAAGAAGGCATTGCAAAAAAAGTGATGTTGGAATGTTTAGAGGATCTTCAAAGTTCTTAAAACACATTGAGTTCGATTGATAACTACAAAGATAATCTATTTTCGGGATTTTTAAAACATAATGCAAACAAAAACGTATTGAGCAATTTACTTGCTAACAATCTTGATTAACTCTTAATTTGACTCACAAGTTTTGGACAAAAAGTTTTTTGGACATAATGATCATGTACTCCAATAATGTAATAATTCCAAAAGCACGATATTGTGTAAAAAAATTCTCTTTGCATCGTTGGAAATTTTGTCTGTTTCGCTACAACGGATGAAAGGTCTACGTTACTCGTGCTTAGTAGATTATAACTATATCAACACCACGGTCGTGGTGAGGGTATGATTCGTTGGTGCTTATGCGTGTAACACTTAAAAATATTGAATCTATACATATCGATTTGATAATATTTTCACAGGAGATCTAACGATGTTCGTCCGCCCGGCTAACTGGCTGTCGATGTAAACCTTGTGCACAATGGACAAGTCACAATTATTGAAAATAGTTAGAATTGGTCCATATGTAATTTCGAATAGGCGTGCCTATAAGATTAAAGCTAAAGTTGCTAAGCCGGTGTTTGTTTTTCTATAGAGGGGAAAGTCCTTGTGTTCGGCTGAAGGCTAGCTATGCAGATCAGCTTCAGTTAGCGAAGCCGAGGAATTCAAACCCCAAATTTCTAATTCATAAATTTTAATATTCCGAATTTTTAAATTAACACAATAGACAGCATGGCTAACCTTCTTCCGGGCGCAAGTTTCTCTTCTCTATGGTGTTGAAACGCCCTCTTCGCTTACTAAAGCTGCTGTGCATAGACGGCCTTTGGCTGGACCTAACGACTTTCTTCTTCTTTGTCGTACTAACTGTTCGCTAACCAAAGTGTCGATATTCGTGATTTTATATCAGAACTTTTATGTTTAGGATTTTCAAATTCTGGATTTTAAAGTTCGGAATACCGAGATTCAACACTCTGAAGTTCGGGAGTTTTACATTTTGGGATCTTGAAATTCGAAAAATATTTTTGATTTTTACTTTTGGGGAAGAAGAATAACCCAAAATTTAGGGGCATATTTAATTTCAAGCCTGGCCCACAATATCGAGACGAAAATTTCTTGCGCATATTTACGTTTAAAACAAAAAAAAATTTTGGTTTTTTATTATTGTTTTCAATACAAATAGAAGAAAGAAATGTTCTAGTCGACATCGTGGGCCTGGCAGTTAATTTTTAGGGCTATTTTTCTTATTTTGGGGTAACATTAAGAAACTTGGGTTACATTGTATAATGAGAAATAGCCCTAAGTTTCAAGACAATTTGCGTTTTGGAGCCATATTCCCTTGGCCCACATTTATAAGCGGCTAGAATTGTATTTAGCAAAAAAATTTTAATGAGCAATAACACCATAATGGCTTTTTTTTTACTTTTCCATGGAAATAAAGCCATATGGCCTTGTTTCTTAATGTGATGTAAACTTAAGTAATGTGGCTTTAAGCCACTGCAACCATATTTAACCATACCTCCAATAACAAATTCTATTCTCAAAAACTGATTTTAATGTCATAACCAGCGTTGCCGTTTTGGTTACTTTTAACCAAAACGGGTTACTTTTTTTCTCAATGTGTACTTGTGTACTTTTTTCCATTTTGGTTACTTTTTTTTTGAACACAAAAATAACCAATTTTTTGTTTTGGAGCAAGAACTGCCCGCTCCGATTTTTATGACCTTTAAAAATTGTGTGTGGTGTTTGTGCATCTTAAACCAATACTTTTTTCATCTAGTTAAAAATATTATTTTTAGAAGCTTAAGCTTTAACAGACTATCAAGTATAAATGGCCATTATCTGCTTCTCTTCATGCTTCATATGGCTGACTGAAACACTTTTCAAGATACAAACAAACACAATTTCTTCTTTAGACATATTTTTAAACTGAAGTGCGAACAAAATAGTACTTTGGATACATAATAATTTTGGTTACTTTTTCTCGCTTTTGGTTACTTTATTTTTACATTTTGGTTACAAAATTGTTTTGGTCGTGGCAACGCTGGTCATAACTTCCTTTTAAAAGTTGTTATTGATTTAAGATTTGGCAACGATAACTTTTATAAAAGTTACTGCCGTGGAAAAATTTGTACTGGTAGGTCCAAAATTGACCACAGGTCCCATTTAAACCCCGTCTCGAAAATCGCTTTAAGACAATAAACAACTTTTATATGAATCTTAATCCCATTTACACAATGTTGTTTGTCGTGTCCATTGTTTTTTATGGGTCCCAAATAGGGAACACTTTAGAATAGTTTCTATAAATATGTACTGTGGTGTAGGGTATCAAATAGTCAGGCTTAACCGACAATATTTTCTTACTTGTTTTTAATTAAATTTGAATCGCCTGATTTAAAATCGCAAAACGCCAGGTTTATTTTATGGTGTTCTGAAACTCGATTCTTAAAATATTCAAGTTCCGTTGAGAATACTTTTGCGCTTTGAAGTCGTCAAACTTCCCTCGATTGCGATTAAAAGAACGTCTTTCATTGCAAATGTTTAGCGATTAGCGTAGCGTAGTTTAGCCCAATAAATAAATATACTGATTAGTATTAGAGAATATAAAAAATTGTGAAAAAAATTCAAAATTTCTGTGTGATTTCTATTAAAAGTAGTTTTACTGATAATGAATAAAAACCTTATTTTATCGAGCGGGAACTTCCAACTGTGTTATCGAACACTTTTTAAATAACGGCCTTCCTATCCCGGTAACCCATCTGAATGCATTATTTACTTTCATTAGGCAGCAGTTGGGCTTTTTCTTTTACAGAAGCTGAATCCAAATCCGTCGGAACTATAAATATAGGATTAATTGTGTAATAATAGCTTAAACTTAGATTACAAGTAAAAAAGTGGCTATAAAACTTTTGGCATTTGTTAGCAGTCAAATTAAGTTATTTAAAATGGCTCTTTAGTTTAAATCAATTTGGAAACTTTCTTAAAAACACAAATCATTTATTAATTTAACAAGACTATAGAAAAAAATCAATATTTACAAGTTAATTTAACGACAACAATACGATCACAAATTGAGATGTCAAAATAGACTTTCAAACATAAATCACCCCCTCAACGTGCTGCTAAATACTCGATTATAAATATTAAAAAAAAAAGTTACCTCCAACAACAGAAATGCATTTACGAACGTGTAATACAAACAACAAAAGGTGACACTGACTTAACGACTGGCGTCTAAAATATGAAATAATAAACTTAAAAACGTCACTAGAAAGAGATACAACAAACATTTTTCAACCAAATAAAAGCAAAGCGCTGGCGCATTAAATCCAAACTCTCTTTTATACACGTCTTTATGAAACTACAAGCATTAAAATGTCATGTCAGCGGGGTATAGAACATTACGAAAAAAAGATTTGAAATGGAAATAATATATGGCATTAAGAACAAAAAACCCTGTTTGGTCATTTTGAAACTAGAAACAAGCAGAAAGACGTCAAAATTTTCGATCAGTAGTTTACGACGAGTATTTTTATGGCCGGTAATCAGTGACACACTTGAACTATAATTGATTTATTTGAGAGCTTTAAATGCCGATTGATATAATAATAACTTATATGTACATTTTAATTCAAATGAAATAAACGATAAGCGATTTTTATTTAAAACACTATTATGGCCAGGGCAAATTTTTCACGCTTGTTTGCAAAATGCTTTATTTGCATAAAAAATACATATTTTGTTCCCCTTAAGATCACAATACAGCCCTTGATTATGGTCTTGAGGGGAATTTCTGAAAAATTAAATAATTGAAATACTTTTGCTTAGATCCTATTAAGAGAAGTTAAGTTTTGTAAGCTTTTGGCTTGAAAAATATTTATTTATTAACAGACTGTCCTACGATGTGTATCAGCGAATTAAGCGAGCGGTAAGTGACTTGTTACTCATTATCGGCTGGGTAAGATTTACAAATACAATTAAAAACAAGTAAGAAAGTATAGTCGGTCAAGTCCGACCATATGATACCCTACACCACAGTATTTAAAAACAAATTTTCGAGAGTGTCTGCCCAGTGTGCCAAACGGATCCGTTCCGGATTCGTAACGGATCTGCATCTTCGTATTTTCTATCCGTAACGGAATCCGTTACTGATCCGTTACGGATCCGCAAGCGGGAGAAATTCCTCTCGAAAAAACGGATTCAAGAACGGATTTTATGTCCGTTTTTTGGATACGTTACGGACTCGTTACGGACATCATATTGGGATCCGTTACAGACCCGTTTGTTTTCATAAAACGGATCCGTAGCGGAATCCGTAACGGATCAGTTTTGGATCCGCAAGCGGGAGAAATTCTTTAAAAAAGACGGATCCAAAAACGGATTTTATGTCCGTTTTTTGGATCCGTTACGGACTCGTTACGGACATCATATTAGGATCCGTTGCGGACCCGTGTATTTTAATAAAACGGAATCCACTGCGTGTTTTTAATAAAAAAGATTTAATATTGTGATGAATTTTTTGTTTTAATTTTTTTTATTATTATTATTATTAAATTCACAGTCATTTGATAGTAAAGTCAAAACAATTCAGTCAGTTCACACAAGGACCTTTTCATAAAAAAAAACTCAATTATTAAAAACTGATTTTGCTGGGTCCACACAATGACCTTTTCTTAAAAAAAAACTCAATT
Organism: Pollenia griseotomentosa; assembly: GCA_963931875.1. NCBI lineage: Eukaryota > Metazoa > Arthropoda > Insecta > Diptera > Polleniidae > Pollenia > Pollenia griseotomentosa. Next base: position 16,020,981 of record OZ007563.1, on the reverse strand, counting down.
AGCGATTACACTGTCAAATCGCGATTACACTGATTCCGTTTCTAAGTTTTTTACGGATCCGAAACGGGTCAGAAACGGATCAGTCAAATCGCGATTACACTGATTCCGTTTCTAACTTTTTTACGGATCCGTAACGAGTCAGAAACGGATCCGTAAATTCGTGATTGCACTGATTCCGTTTTTAACTTTTTTACGAATCCGAAACGGGTCAGAAACGAATCAGTCAAATCGCGATTACACTGATTCCGTTTCAAACTTTTTTACGGATCCGGAACGGGTCCGCATCCATTTTTGTGCACATTGGGTGGCTATATGAATAGGGATCTATCTGTGTTTTAAATTTCATTACAATCGGTTTGATAGTTTCTGGGAGGCAGAAATTGCCCCTATCTCCCATGGTGGTCCTATTTTTTTAAAAAGACATAGCTTATGTGTCCGTACAAATATGGATCTATCTATGTTTTAAATTTCATTAAAATCGGTTTGATAGTTTCTCAGAGGCAGAAATTGCCCCTATCTCCCCTCGTGGTCCGCCCATTTTCAATAGGCTTGGTCCTTGTGCCAAAAAGAACCTATGTGCCAAATTTTATTAAATTATCTCCAAAAGTGCGAGCTGTACTTTGCGCACAAGGTTACATGGACAGCCAGCCAGCCGGACGGACATCGTTAGATCAATTCAGAAAGTGATTCTGAGTCGATCGGTATACTAGGACCAATATTTTAAGGTGTTGCGCACATCAGCACAAATGCATAATACCCTCTCCACTATTATGGTGTGTAATTATATTCTAACTGAATTTACCGAGCAATAGTAAGTTAGACCTTCAGCCGGTTGTAGTAAAATAGACCAGAGTCCCTGGCGGGAAATAAACTTGCAACCCTCGCATTGGTAGACAAGTTTACTACCAATAAGCCTACCAGTACAACCAGTAAAAATTAATTGCATATTTTGCAATCAATTTCTTTACAAAGAAAAATCTCGAAAAAAAACTATCTTGTAGTGATCACTTTAAAAGTTTTGTTGCATATTTCCTTGTTTTTTGAGATTTTTTGGTTGCTTATTTTTTCTCTTTTTGCATATAAAAACTTTCCCTGATTCTGACTTTTTGTTAGTTGTAAGAAAAATCACACTTAAGTTAAACAAATTAACATTATTATATAACGTCAATTGGTTTAATTTTCTTTTTAATTATTACAATCATTAAAATGTCAACTGCTTGTTTAATTAATATTTCCCATATCCGTTTAGACAAAGTCTAAGATTTATTTTTATTAGACTTAAATACATTTAATAAAAGTAACCTTTAAAATCAAACTAAGCTTTAGTTATTCAAGTATTTTTTTAATAAAGGGTGAATCAAAAGGATGTGCTTAGGTTAAAGATGATCATGTACATACTAATTAATAATCGCTCTAAGCGCTCTGTATGGCAAGTAGCGCAATCTTGTTGAAACAAAATGTCGTTGATGTATATCTAATTAATTTTTGGAAGAAAAAATTCAGGCAGCTTGGCTCGATAGCGCCTGCCATTCACCCGTAACAGCAGCTCCCTGCTCATTTCGACATAAATAAGGACCGATGGCGCCGCGAGGATGTACATTTTTATGGTGATTTGTTAACGGCTTGTGGCTTGCCTTCGCTCCAAATGCGGCAATTTTGCTAATTGACTTGGCCATTTCACCAGAACTGAGCTTCATCACTAAATACAATTCTTAGATAATGATGTTCATCTTCCGCCAGTCTCAAATGAGCCCAATCAGTATAAATGCGACGCAGACGATGGTCATTTATTTGGATTTAATTCGTAGACGAGTTGTATTTTAGAGGCACGAAAACCCAGATTCTTACGTAAAATGTTCTACCTAGTTGAATGACAAAGGCCAACCAGTTGAGAGCGACAACGAATCGACATTTCAGCGTCTTCTTCAATACTTCGCGCAACAGCACCAATATTCTAATTTGAATTGAGAAGAGCAAAATTAGTGCGACAATCAATAATCAATAACTGCACGAACTGCTTGCTAATTAGGCTGATAGTGTTGACCGTTAAATGAACGAAGTGCTCCTTGAACTTCGCGAACAGATTTATCTCTTTGAAAGTAAATTTCCACAATTCGGAAGCATTGTTCTATTGTTAAACGATTCATGACCACTTAATAACCATATTGAAGATGCCATTTACTAAAATTTAGCTTAAGTCAACATAAGCACTTTTCCTTTTTGCCACAGATTTGTTTAAGAAATTTAATGTGAGAATTATTTCTTTTTATAAGTTTTTTTTATACATATTAATTATTTTTATAAATAATTAGTATTGTGGTTATTTTGTTGAACTATTTGTGGTTTTTAATCCAAATTTTTAATATTTTTAATTAGGCTTAAGTTGATTAAATTTAATTTTCATTAAATTATTTTTATGAAGAATGGAATTTTAGAACATGAAAATTAATTAAAATTGTTATTGATAATCTTTCATTTTTAACCGTGGCCGGGACTCGAACCGCGGCCGGCAGGTTACCACGACATGTTTCGATCGCAATCACTCGATCTCCTCAGATGGATTTGCCGTTTTACACTCGCAGCCATCGACGACTGCTGACGTCAATAGTCAAACATCAATCCTTAAACCAAATTGTATTTAAACTTCTGGTAGATCGAAATTTGCTTTTTTTGAATGATTATCCATTTTAAATGATTTTTCCTTACTTCTGTTTGTTCGTACTTTTGTCAAGAACTCTTCTTGGAGTCCAAAGTACACTTTTTGTTTTCATGTTCTAAATATCCTTTCTTCATAAAAATAATTTAATGAAAATTAATTATTAATTAAAAAATTAAAATTATGGGTTAAAAATTATTTTTATTTTTCAAATGTGTTCAATAAATTAAAAGTATGTGAAATATTGAAGGAATAGAACTATTGCAAGAAAGCTTTATAAATTTAAATTTGATTAATTGAACACATTCGAAAAAAAAAATGTTAAGCGTTATAAAAATTTTCTTAAATTTGTTTTCAAGAACTCAAAACTACTGTGCAGATAAAAAAAATTTTACAAAAAATTAAAGCAAATTTGTATACAATAAAAATAAAAATATATGCAATTTTAATTTAAAAAATTTTATTATTCGTGCTTAATTCCCAATTTTTATTCTTGATAAAAACACGGAAATTTATTGTTGATGGGATAAGCTATTCCTATGCGCATTTCACTGGTTGCTTAGGCCAGATCATCAGGAAACTTAATCCATAAAGATTTTAGAAAAACTAAAGATATAAAACCATATAAAACTGTTAAGCGTATTAAGGCTCAGTTAGTCTTTACTTTCTGTTCAGTTACGAATCAGCTGATTTGTTTTTGTTATTAAAAAACCTGTGAAATTGATTAGTTTTTTTGTTCTGTTGCGGTTCAGTTTGTTAAAATCAAAAACTTGTTAAGTAATTGTAAGTGACAGCAAAATAAATATTAAAAAATACATTTTTATATTGAAATAAACTATTTTTTGATTTTAAGAATTCATAAAATTTAATTTCTTCAAATTTATGTGCATTAAAGTTATTGAAATAAAACAATGGACGGTGCAAAACTAATAAATTTGTCATAGATGGCTGATAAGTTGCTACAGAAAAAGTAACTATTACAATTTCGTAACAGAACGGAACGGAACAGAACTGAAGCAGAAAGTAAAGACTAACTGAGCCTTAAGAATCATAAGCAACAGTTCTACTTGTAACAATATCAAAATTGTAAGAGTTTATCTCTTCTTACATTCCCCACTACAATTCATTGGAATTCTTCCAACATTAATTGTAGTTGTAAGTAAGTTAAGAAAAAACAATATGCAAAAAAACAACTTGCAAAAGCATGTTGCCAGTTAAGTTTTGTTAGGCCGTGCACTTGCCAGTTTATTATCAAAAGTAGGTCCCTATTATGGTTTACAACTCAACTCAGTTGAGTTGTTATTAAGACAACTGGTTGTGATCAGTTGTAATTTTTGTTATGTTTTTGTTCACCACAAAATAGCAAAGTTGTAAACCATAATACAAAAATTAAGAAATTACAACTCAACTGAGTTGAGTTGTAAACCGTAATAGAGGCCGTAATTTTTGGGAATACAAAATTTTAATTTAAAAGATTTTGTTATTCGTGCTACTAACAACTACAATTAATGTTGGAGTATCAAGTGTCGAAAGTTTTTTTTGTTTTAATCGAAAAGCATAATCATTTCTATAACATCAAATATCTTGTGAGAAGTAACAAAATTTTAATCATTTTGCATTGTGAAAACTTAAATAGTACAGTATAACCTGGTTAATTACCCCACGCTTAAATGCCTTTCACGCTTATTTACCTTGAGTTTTATATTCCCGTTTTGTTTTCTTCCATTTTGCAAACAAAACCCCCCTTTTAATTGTCATACGTTTTATTACCCAATTGGGGTAATTGCATTAAAAATTAAACTCCCAAAGCAAAATTACACCTAAATTTCATTTGTTTAATTGCCTCAGTACTATTTGACAACAACACAGCAAGTAATGCAAGTTAACATGTTAATAATTTAAAAATATTTACTAAAAATGTTATAAAAAAAATATGCACAAAAAACATAATCACTCCTATCGTGAATAACAAGTATAATTTTTGTTCCCATGAAATTTTCATTCACCTCGAAGGGAAAAAAGCAATCGTGAAACTCATGTGAAAAATTTTTCACGTTATCAGTTCCAGTGAATGTAATAAAAGAAGAAAGATTAGAAAAAAATAAAAAATCACGTATATATTTTAAAGAAAAGTGAAAATAATAAAGCACAATATTTAGTATTGGAGAAATAGTTTGATTACAACGTTAGTTTTTTGCACTTTTTAATTTTATGTAGTAAAATATTTTACAAAATTCTGCCACCACGTCTTTCGAAAGCTTCACAAACCCGCAGGCAATGGACCTGTTGTTCTGCATTATGTTGACCAATATATCGGTTTGTGCCTTATTAACGAATCTAGCCATTAATATTCGATTTAAAGGAGGAACTACTTACATATATGTTCTGCTCCCTAGCAAAAATAAAGTGAGAACATCCAAGGGAAACGTGAACAAATTACGAGAAAAAACTTTTCACAATAAGGGGAATGTTATCTCGTGAACATTTTTCACGTTATTATTCTCCTCTGAATTACCTTTTTTGCATGGGAGTTTTTCATGATCGCAAATATGTGACGATGGGAAAAACTACAAGGGAAAATTTATTCACGATAGGGGTGAATATGGCTTATTTGAAAGCAAAATATTCCACCATTTAATATTTGCATTAAAATAAATTTTATTCTAGGCTCCCCAGATTAACATTAAAAAGAATAAAATAGCTTGAAAATTTTTGGGATTGATATTTGAATGGAAGCTGTATTTTTTAATCTGAACGGATTCAATCATATTTAATTTGCAGTAAAATATTTTGGTCTAAATTTAATCTTAATGCGAACATGATTAAATGGCTTATGGACATAAAGAAAGAAGACCGATTCTTACAATTTATATAGGTTTCGTTTTTATGACAATTACAACGTGTTTATCAAATTTTACCAAATTATCTAAAAACCTGCTACTTTTACTTTCCGCACAAGGTTTCCATGGACTGACAACCAGCGAGATGGACGGACGACACGAAAATATCACTTTAAAAAGTGTTTGTGATTCGACCGGTTTACTAAACGTTGCGTATTGATTTCTATGTATCAGCACAACTTTATATAATTGCCTTTTTCTTAATTTTTGCAAATGCAGTAGTTTTCCGATTTAACGAACCTAATTGTTGTCAGGCCTGTTCGTTAAAGTGAATTGTTCGTTATATCCAGTACTAAGTTAAAAATTAATAACGTCCTCTATTTTATTCAAAACTCAAAGTATACGTAGTATTTTTAATATTTTATTTAAAGAAAACAAACATATTTTATTAATATACATTTAAGTAAAAGAAAAAGTAATTTAATACTTTCTCTTAATGGCTTCTTCTTGAAGCTCTCTCAAGAGCATTAAATTTGAGCTACTTATTTTGTTTTGTTAATCCCATTTAATAAAAATTAATAGTTAATACAAAGAATATGACAATTGCGTTGCATGAGGAAGGAACCATTGAAAAAGTTAGTTTTCCATTCTTGGGAACTCACCTTGCTTTATAGCTCTTCTATTGCGATACCCAAAATTACTGGTTTTTAACTTTATCCGTTAAGAACAATCTATTTCTTTTACCTATTTTAATGTTTCTAACACAAATTACTTCACACACCTGACTCTGAAATGCTATTAAACAAATCCGTCAAAAGAAGAAAATTAACGGTACATTTTTATTTACATTGTTGTTTAGTTATTTTTTTGGTAGCAATTATGTTTTATATTTAATTTTACATTTGTTCGTTATACCGAGTACAAAATAAAAATTTTTGTTCGTTATATAAGGTACTCAGTAGAAAAAATTTGGGTGTTCGTTAAATGCGATGTTCACTAAATCGAATGTTCGTTAAATCGGAAAAATACTGTATATACAACTTTAAGTTTGAAATAATTATTATCTTCAACAAAAACTTTCTTGGGCTTACAATTGTAGGATGAAAATTAAATGTAGATAAAGAAATTAAAGCAACAGAAAATTCATCTGTTAACCAGAATTTTTTTTATTTGCTGATCTTACTCAATATGTTGTACAATTTGACACATCTCCCATCTTTTATACTAATGATGTAAATTTACAGCTGGGTAAGTTAATTGATTTAGTTATTGATTTGCACAGTTTAATTCCTACGTACAGAGTTAAATCTAACTCGGGTGGGAATGGTTGGATGAAGTCTAGTGAAGTTGTTAACTGAAGTAGACTGCGTGATGCAGCATATAAAACTAATCTAAGACACTCAAGTGAAAGTAATTAGAAAATATATTGTAGACTTCGCAATAGGACTAAGGCCCGTTTTCACGACTTACCTTTAAAGAAAATACCGATTATTTTTGCCAAAATAAAAATAAGAACTGGCAACTACGTACTTTTTTTACATTTACAAAATATACTTATAATTGGAGTTGCCATATATAAAAAATATGTGAATATAATATGGCAATCTCAATTCTAAACCTTACGACAAAAGTTAAAGGTAGAACGTTCCTCTCTTTAGCTTATCCTTCACTTTAAGGTTAAAGAGAACTTGTGATAATTAAAAACTCATTATCTGTTCGATAACTTCCTACATTTAGCTATCGTTAAGTCGTGAAAACGGGCCTAAGTCTTTCAATTCGATTGTACTGTGTGTGCTCGAGTCTCTTGATTTCCTGTCAAAATTAATTTTTGTAGTTAAGTATTTTAAAAATTGTCTTTTATTTCATTAAATTTTAAAATTAATTTAAAATCTTTCAATTCAGTTGATGAAGTTGTCAACTGAGTTGAAAGACTCAGTTGACAACTGAATTGAACCGTGTATGGGGCGCATAAGGTTAAAGAGAACTTGTGATAATTAAAAACTCATTATCTGTTCGATAACTTCCTACATTTAGCTATCGTTAAGTAGTGAAAACGGGCCTAAATCTGTTATTAGGAGAATTCGAAGGAATTACGGTAAAACTTTATTTAGTGATGTTGATAATAGGCAAATATGAAAGAATGTACGTAGTAGGGTATTCATTTAATCGGGCTTTTGCTTTAATCGGTTAATCGCTCGATTAATTAACCGAGGTTTTAGTTTAATCGGTTAATTTGGTTTTTGATCGGTTAACCGATTAATAAAGTCTTTTTTATAAATAAGATAATTTCAATAATTAAAACAACATAAATTATTTATTATTTGGAGTTTATTAGAAAAAAAAAAACAAACAAGAATAACAATTCTTTATCTAAAACGAGCAAACAAAAAAAAAAATTCATATATATGTGGTATGTATTTAAAATTAATACATAATCAGAGGTGTTCTGGAAATCGAAAACGCGAAACGCAAGAACTTTTAAAACGTCGTTTTTTAATAACATTTCTGTAGTAAAAGAATTTTATTGACAAATATACAAATATTTCAATATTTTATAACAAAAATGATAAGAGTTAGATTAAAAATGTATTAGAAACAACTTTCAAATTCTTGCGTTTTGCGTTTTCGATTTCCAGAACACCCCTGAATATGTTTTTATTTAAAAATAGACTGTGGATCATTTTATTGGTTATTTCAATAGTTTAAGGAGAGCTGATAAAATAATTTTTTGGAAAACAATTTTAGTTAAGGATTCAAGCGATAATTTTTTTTATTTTTGACAACACTAGACTTTTTTTTTCACTTATCGTGGGTGTTGGAGGAATCAGAAGCAGACTATAATACAGAATATCTAATTTCTCAATTCTTTTCCTGGATATTCTAAAAATATAAAATCTTCCATTATGCCATTAGAGTCCTAATTTAATTTTTAATTAATTTTTTTTAATTTTTCTAATTGTTTCGGTTACTTCTGTTTAAAGAGTGTTTGTGTTACTATCGAGAGTTTATTCTGTTTTTGTACTGCATTGTATGAGACGAAGCAATTAATTAAAACACAAAAAAATTGTTATAATATTACAAAAAATTATGTAACATCGGTTAATCGGTTAATCGACTAAAATTAACCGGTTTAATCGTTAATCGAAAATAGACAATTTTAAATTAGCCGATCAGTTAATCGGGTAGTAAACTATCGGTTAACCGAATGAATACCCTAGTACGTAGGTAGGTTGGGTTGTATTGGGCGTGAAACCCCTGAACTGCATGAGAGTGACTTAGAAGATATTGCTACTGGCTTTTTAAATAACCTCTGTCCTAATGATCTTGGCAATTATAATTTTCAAAACTTCACAGATGACCCTGATTTATTTAATTTTAATGCTGTTACGGAATACGATATTTTTTAGCGATAAATTCCATTAGGTCTAATGCTATAGGTTATGATGGTGTTCCTGTAAAATTTTTGAAAATAATTTTCCCTTGATATGGTTTCCAATTTTCCTGATGCTTAGAAATCAGGTCGCATTGTACCGATTGCTAAAAAAGGAGTTTATGATATTGATAATTTAATACCAATAAGCATCTTGCCTGCTATGTCTGAAATAGTTTAAAATATAATGAAAGCACAGATCATGGCGCATTTTCAAAGGTATTCACTGCTTCACTCTGATCTATATGCCTTTAGGCGTTATCGCAGCACATCATCTATGCTTATCTCCTTGACCGACTTTGTGAGAAAACAATTAAACAAGCATGAAAATAGTATATTAGTTTCGCTTGATCTTACTAAAGCTTTTGATCGTGTTAACCATAATGTTCTTATTGATAAACTTAAAACTAAATATATGTTTTCAAGGTCTGCATGCAAACTCATTTATTCTTATTTGAATGAAAGATCACAATATGTTTTCTTTAATGGGTTAAGTTCTTGTATTGGTCGTGTCGGTTCAGGAGTGTATGATTGTATTCCTATTATGATTAACAACTTTTGCAAGCTTTTTATTTATGCAGCTGATATTTTTCTTAATTACCTACATAACTCTATATTGGATCATCTTGATTCTATATTTAGTTGGATGCATCAGAATGATTTTAAAGTTAACTTGGTCAAAACTAAAACTATATATTTTCGTTTAGCTAGTTATACTATTACTTATCCTAGAATATGGATGCGTAATCAATTGATAGAGTATGTAGACTCGCACAATTGTCTGGGCGTTTTTATTGATTCGAACTTAAACTTTGAAAGACATGTGTATAAATTCATTATCCAATCAAGTTTCATTTATTCTGAGAAGGCTATATGCTTATAGACTATATACTCCTAGGTGTCTTAGATTTTGTCTGGCTCATGCTCACCTTATGTCTAAGGTAAACAACTGTTTGGAGGTTTATTCTGGAACATCATCTACTGTTTTAACTAATCTTAATAAAATTTTAAGAAGAATTATTCGCTTCATTTTTAATATTGGCATACGTGAACATGATAGGGTCTCTGAACTCTTTATTGTATTTTAAGGCTGCGATTTCAATAAATATTTACATTTGCGCCTTTTACTTCATTTTTATAAAGTTTTCAAATCCAGTAAACCTAAACCTATAGTGGAAGAATTCACGTTTAATCACTCTACTCGAAATGTACAGATTGAGATACCTCGAATAAGTCTTTCAGTATTAGAGCACAGAAAAAAGTTTTGCGCCAGTAAAATCATTAATCAAAAATAAAATCAGTTTTCATTAAAAATTTAATCAAGTCAATTAAACGTTTAATCAAGTGAATTAAACGTTTAATTGACAATATTAATTTGCTCTAGCAAACAAATTAATAATATCAATTAAACGTTTAATTCACTTGATTAAACGTTTAATTCACTTGATTAAACGCTTAATTCACTTGATTAAATTTTTAATTTAAACTGATTTTATTTTTGATTAATGATTTTACTGGCGCAAAATTTTTTCTTTGAGGTTTCATTTAGAATTAGAATATGTCGTATATGGAACAATTTGCCACCTTCATTAAGGTTATTCTCATATTCTTATTTTACATATTTGACAATTGCCGTTAAAAGAGACCTATGGGAAAAAATGAGTTTTAGAGAAAAACGATTTTAAAGTTAACAAGTTATTTTCTTTTCTTATCAAAGGTGTATTTTAAAGCTTAATTATGACAAAAGTAAAAGTAAAGTAAAATGCGGTTTGCTGCATTAAAAAGAGCGTATTGTCTATTTTAAGAATCACCAAAAAAGTAAAAATCGATTTTTTCATCAAAAGGTCCCTTTTAACTGAAATTGTCACATATAAGAAAGAGCTTTTAAACTTTTTTTAATAAATAATCTCTGGTAATTTTTTAGATTAATTTTGGAATATTTGTATTTGCAATATTTGTGTGGTTGCGGAGCCACTTATGTTAAGTATTTAAATACTACTTATGTATATAAAAAATAACTTATGTAAGAACTTAAATAAGGGAATTTCTTTATTATTAGTATTTTTATTGATGTCTTTCTTGTATTAAACATGGATATTAATCTTACAATACATGTATAATTGGCCTTAAAGGTTTTTTTTTTGTATTGATTAAATAAATAAATAAAAACGTAAAATATGTGTGCAACAAAAGTGCAGCAACAGCTAAAATATGCCAATTATTCACAAACAAATCGATACAAAAATTCATGAAAAGCTCTTAAACGGATAAATACATATATTATTTCTGCCTTCATTGGTCGCACATGAAAGCCCATGTAATACCATATTAACGGTTTAACTGATCATAAGTTTGTATGTATGAGTACGATTTTGTTAGTAGAATATGAAAGGACATCTCAAAAAGCAATACAGATAAAATTAAGGCAACATATCCCATTGTTTTTATTGCTATCTCTTTAGATTTAGCTGTTACATGTAAAAATTCCTGTCTTAACTTTTTTTCATACATCAAAGTGAAGGTATTTTGTAAATAAATACGTTTAATTACCTCATTGAGGTATTTAAACGTATTCGCTTAATTATCTCAACGAGAAAATTAAGCGTATTAGCTTAAATGCTTACCCCGCATAATTACCCGAAAATATTGGCATTTTTGGCTAGGTAATTATTCGTGGAATATGTAATCTGATATGCCGAAACTGTAGCCATGCTCTGTAACTATTGTGAGAACTTCTTGCACCGAAAAGATGTGAAACAAAATATTCTGTCGTTTCTCGAAGAGTGAGAATTTTTTTTTTTTTTTTTTCGAAAACTATCAAAAATGAGAACGGCATTCACACTTACAGTTTCCAATATTTTCTATTGTTTTTTATTAATATTTTTAATTTGAATTCTTTCGGTAATATTTACTTGATTGAAGTTTTTTATTGTTTATTTTTTGACACAGCAATTTTTTTTCCCCAATCAGCCCAAAGAAAAAGTACGGGCTACTTCACCGTTGCCGGAAGATTTGGAATTTTCATTTGGCAAAAAAAAATCTTATTTTGAAGAGAAAAATCTTCAAACCTTTTATAACAAGGGCAAAAAAGTAAAAATTATTAATTTTTTTTAAATTGAAATATGAACATAAATTCATAATTGCGGTATTTATACAAAATTATATTGAAGGTTTAAATTGTGTTTTTAGTTATATTTTCTTTCTATAACATTTTTTCTAAAAATACATTTTAAATTTTTTTAAATTCTAATACGAACGTAAAAAAGCTTGCAAAAAAGGAAAAACTTGAGAAATGGTAACGATGCTTTCAAAGCAACTTTCATTTTGTCAGTGATGCCACAATAATAACAGAATTTATTGCCACTTTTCTAGTGATGACACTAAAAAGAATCGACAAATGTAAAAGGGAACAAAATGAGATAGTAACATTCTGTAAAGATGTTGAAAAATTTTGATGTTTAGCCCTATGTATTTCTTATGGGGAACATCTACGCAAATTGATGTTAAATGTTGACAAGTGTGAAAAGGCTATAATCTCGTAATAAAATTCTATTTTCTACAGTTTGGCACGTTACGGTTAAATGATATTACAGTCAGTTAAGCATTTGCATTGCTTTCCATATAACAGAAACGTTAAGCTGTCAACACTAGCCAAAAATGTTACAGACACAGTTCATTGAGAAAAACAGCTTTTTGTTCCAATTTATTGCATTTTTGTTTCATTTCTCACATTTCAATCGAAAAGTTTCTCGACGCTGGAGTTACAGAACACGGACACTGGTTACATATGTATGTTTTGCATAAGCGAAAAAAATACTAAAATTATTTCTTAAAAATTACCCTAAAATTAAAAAAAAAACACTTCTTCTTAAAACACATTTAACTTTTTCTATGGTGCCTTTAAAATTCGTATTTTATAAATAAATTTATATTTGTTTTTGTTCAATAAAATACAAAGATTATAATCAGATAGATGATAAGCGTTACGTTTAAAAAGCCAAAAACCCTAAAATATTGAATACAAAAGAAATTCCAGGTTGATTTTATTTTTTGTTTTTTTTTTCTAAACATAAAAACTGATCATAAATCTGTGTGAAACATTGAAATTTAATCTAAACGACAACAGCGACAATTTTGTTGCTTGTTTATTTCGAATTTTATGGTTGTTGTTGATTTAATTTAAAATTTATTTGCATTTTATTAAATGTTTGTTGTCTTTAACCGAGATTTCTTTTTTATTCCAATTTTCAATTGATTGTTTTTTAAGAAAAACGAAGAAGAATCAAAATGGTTTTCGTTTAAAAAGAATTTAAAAAAAAAAAACTAAACTTGTTTTAAAGGGGGCAAATTAGTGGCTAAATTTATAAAACTTTTTTTTTTATTTAACAGCACTAAGAAAAAAAACTTACATATTCTGTATCAAACAAAGAATTTTGTAAAAAAATGTTTTTCGAAAAAACGAAATAGCAAATATTTTTTAAAAATTTTAAATTAAAACAATTTTTGATGATTAAATATTTCTTAAAGTTTGCGAAATATTTAAAATAAAAAATGTTGTTGCTTTATTAAGAGTTTCTTAACGAAATGCAATAATCTTACTTAAACAATAGTCTTGCTATCAGACAAATGCGTTTTATATATTAAAAAACGGGTGGTTAAACTTTAAGGGCCGATGTTTATTTTGAATAAAACACAAATTATTTGGGAAATCATTTATTTTTATTATGAAAATATTAGTATGGTTCAATTATGTATGGAGCCAAATATCGGCCAAATGGCCGCCGCGATGTCGGCGGCAGACCTCCATCCGATGGTCCAAATTTTCGATGACGCTGAGGCATAATGGAGGTTCTATGCCGTTAATGTGCCGAATTATCTCATCCTTTAGCTCCTGAATTGCTGCTGGCTTATCGACGTACACCTTTGCTTTCAAATAACCCCAAAGAAAGAAGTCCAACGGTGTCAAATCACATGATCTTGGCGGCCAATTGACATCGCCACCACGTGAGATAACACGTCCATTGAATTTGTCACGCAAAAGAGCCATTGTTTCGTTAGCTGTATGGCAAGTGGCACCGTCCTGTTGAAACCACATATCGTCCACATCCATATCTTCCAATTCGGGCCATAAAAAGTTCGTTATCATCTCACGATAGCGAACACCATTTACAGTAACTGCCTGACCGGCCTCATTTTGGAATGAAAAAAGGCCCCATGATGCCGCATTAAACAGGGTGCATTGGTTTTTTGACAATCGCTCTTGGATTATAATTCGCCCAAATGCGGCAATTCTGCTCATTGACGAATGCAGTGAGGTGAAAATGTGCCTCATCACTGAAGATATTTTTGTTCGAAAATTAATCATCCACTGTTGCCATTTCTTACCACCATTCTGAACATTGACGACGTTTGGAATGGTCAAGAGGCTTTAGTTCTTCAGTAAATTGACCTTGTAAGCGTGTAAATGCAAGTCTTATGCATAATGTTCATCAACGACGAGCGTGAAAGATGCAATTGTTGGGTACGACGACGAGTTGAGGTGGACGGCTCTTCAGCATTACTATCGCGAACAGCAGCAACATTTTCTGCAGTACGAGCATGCACTGGTATTTTCACATCTCCTACAGACCCGGTTTGCTCAAATTTTTGCACGATTTTTCCGATTGTACGCACATTTGGACGATTAAATTGACCGAAAAACTCACGAAGTGCACGATGCATTTTGATTTGAACGTCGATTTTTATAATAAGCCTGAAAAACTTAAACGCGTTGCTCGATTGTTTATCTTTCCATGGTTCAAATTGAGTTAGTCTGAAATTGAGAAATGTCGAATGAAATGCAGAAAAAAACTTGACGTTTAGGTGTAATTCACATTCAACATTGGGCCTTAAAATTAAACCACTCTTAATTACTTCATATTTTAACCCCCAATTTCACTAAATTCAGTTATAATTAACTTTTAGTTATAGCTGTCAAAATATTTTGTTAACTGGAAGTTAAAGTTATAGTTAGTTTTACCTGAACTTGGTGAAATTGGGGGTTAATGTTTATTTCACTTAATACTATTATACTTTCGTTGAAGATACGTATTTTTGTTTCTGAAAGTTACAAATTAATATAACGTAAGACACACAACTTAAAAAATAATA
Source organism: Pollenia griseotomentosa (assembly GCA_963931875.1). Taxonomy (NCBI): domain Eukaryota; kingdom Metazoa; phylum Arthropoda; class Insecta; order Diptera; family Polleniidae; genus Pollenia; species Pollenia griseotomentosa. The sequence continues at coordinate 16,005,905 of OZ007563.1, read as the reverse complement.
ATAACAAGTTAGAGTGCTATATTCGGCTGTGCCGAATCTTTGATAGCCTCCACCGACAGTTCGAATGCTTAAGGAGTAATATCTGTATGATGTCTTTTTATTATTATTATTATTATCACAGAAAAAAATAAAAATTGATATCAATTAAAAAATTTGTGATATTAATTAAAAAATTAATTAAATTTGCACCAGTAAACAAATTAATAGTATCAATTAAACCAGTTAATAGTATTAATTAAACGTTTAATTCACTTGATTAAACGTGTAATTCACTTGATTAAATTTTTAATTAAAACTGATTATATTTTTGATTAATGCTTTAATTGGTGAAAAATTTTGGATAATTTTTTCTGTGATCTTAAACTGTGACGATTTGTTATTAATTATGGTTTTAGGAGACTAAACTGTGTATGTCACAGTAGGGTGACCGTTAAAATCAAAAGTTGGATTTCTTTAGGTCTCACTCCCCAATTTGGTGGGTATTGATAAAAAATTACGCCAAAAAAAATTTTAGGACAATCGGCGAAGGGTAAGCCGTCCCTCAAGCCCACCAAAGTTTGAGAAATTATATTTTTACATGAAATCTGGATTTTATGTTTCATAACTTAGAAAATATTAATTTTAAGTTGATAACAAGTTTTTCCTTAATAACAAATAAACTAAAAATATCGAAAAAACTACAAAAACATTTTTATTATTTTTTTTGTTGATAAGATTAATATTTTCATAACATTTCGTATATTTCATATTATTGAATTATTTTTTCTTTTATGCAAACTGAATACTTACGCTTATAATCTTGTACAACTTGTAAAACAAATTGTTTCTGTTCTTCATCTTTTGTGAAAAGTAAATTAAAATTCTCCATTAACTTGACACCCCTTTCAGCTGTGTCATTAACTACCTTAAGGAGACCAACAATTTCTTTTGCTTTGTTAAAAGCAATAATTTTTTGCCAGTCTACTGGATTTGATTTTAAAAATTCTTGATCTATTGAGAATCTTTCAAAGAAAAGTTTTGTTTCCGCGGAAATAAATTGCTCAATACCATTGCTAATTAGAGTTGACATTTTTTGGTTTTTTATAATCGGTCGCTTTATATTTTCTCCAATTTCGCTAACATCTTTTAAGGCTTCAACCATTCTCGCTTTAGTGGTATGTGGTATTCTAGAATCAAAAAATGCAAAAGCGACATTTTCAGGACTTAAATACCATAAATGATTTTGTAATTTTTGAATAGCAATCTGCGATAATTCCTTGTCAACATTTCTAAAATTGTGGATGTTTTGTAGCAAAAGAAAATCATTATATGGCGCATGAGTTGCTAAAGTACACGAAAACCAAGCTTCGACATATATTTTTACTATGAAAATATAGATTTGTCGCAGACCATTCAGTTCCTGTGTTGACATTTCGAATTCTTTGCGAAACAAGAAGATTTTTAGACTATAAATGGCTTTTGCCATCCATCTTGCATGATGAATAGCGCCTGGCGTACGAAACTTGACAGTGTCATATTTGGGGTTCACAGGTGTTTGTCCTAAAAATTACAAGGTAAGTTCTAACAATTCTTTGTAATCATCTCTTGGTTGTTTTTCTTTAAGCGTAGTCTGGGCAAACTTTATAACATGGCTGGCTGATTCTTTTAAATGACGATTTGTTACTCCGTCGTCAACTCCAAATTTAAAGTTTCGCAAATTAAGTTTAGGCCAAGCTTTCTTAAATTTTTCAAAAATAGCAACATTTGGGCTTTCGTTTTTAATCATTTTGGCTTCAAAAACACTCCTTAAAATAATCTCGTGTATATGATGTCTGCACGGTAACCATAATAGTGGTTTATGTAAGAAATTTTCGATAAGAACACACGTTCCATTTATACGTCCAGTATTGACGGCTGTTGTGTCAAAAACCAAAGCCTTAATATGATCCTGCAGACCCCATTCTTGAATAGCGTTGCATACAGCTAATGCCTGTTCTTTTCCTGTTCCACTTTCTAAAGAAGGGACTCGAAGCAATTGCTCAATACATCCGTTTGTAATTATTATTGGCAGCCTGTCTACTTTGTCGTTGCCAGTTAAAGAAGGTAATAATTTACCGTCCCAATGCAAGGACAAGGCATTACATTTGCTTACATCAAATTGTTTTTTTAATTCTGCAGCGTAATCTTTGCGCATTTTTTCTCTTGCAATGTGGATGGATGTTTTGTTTATTATATAATTTTGCGCATTAAGTCCTAATGCCTCAACAACCGCAATTATAACATGCACTGCTTTTCTGTCACTAATCATGCAAGCATCGAAAGCTGCTGCAAGTTTTGGTGTTAAAATTTCTATTCTACCTCTCCTTTTAGGTTGTGCTGGTGTGGCCTCTACCAGTTCTTCTTCCATAAGCTGCAAATATTTTCGTAAAATAGGTAATATTGTTAATGGATGTGTTTCGATATATACCTCAACATTTTCGGTTGATTGTGTTGGCATTACGGATGCTTCTTCTATGAACTATTAAAGAAATATTATAAAATCTGGTAACTTTTATTGCTTTTTAATACTTAGGTACTTACTTCAGTGCTTTCACTTTCTGATGCTGACGATATTAATTGAACTTCTTCTTCTAAAAAACAAAATGAGCTACAATCAAACAAAAAGATTAAACTGTTTTCATACCTAGAGCAGCTTTTTCACAGATACTGCGTTCTCTTTGACTAGATATTTGTTGGTACCGTGGTTTAATTTTAGCTTCTCTTTGCACGCTCTTGTGGTCTATGCCATACATGAATCCCGGCCTGCCATTTTTTCTTTGGTTTAACAAAAATAGTTTATCCTCCTCAATTTTTATCAGATTCAAGGCGTTTGTGTGTGAAACGTCAAATAGATCGTCTAATTTTGCATCCCATGATTTAACTTTTTCACGCTGCGTTGGAGTTTGTCTTTTTGAATTTTTTTGTTAACTGCTCCAAGCGGAAGTTTCTCTAATTTAATTATGCAGTGTTGTTTGGCTCTAGTTGGGATTCTAGCTTTCTCCCAGAATACTGAAACTTCTTCAATTACTAACTTCGCACTTTTTCGTACGTTTAGTTTCACCACACGTAAATTGAAAAATAAAACCTTTAGCACTTCTCTGTTTGATGGTAATTTATTTCCACCTAAACTTGTAGAAAAATTGCCTACTAAGTATATTTTTTCGCGTAATATCCTTGAGCACATTTTTAAACATTCACCTTGAATTATAGACTTAAACTGATCTGCTTGCAGGTTAGAAAAAATTGTTAGTCAAATGAACTAAAACAATGCAAAAGTCAAATGAACCGTCATTTAAAATGTAAACTGGGGAAACCCAAGTTAATATTTAGCTTAAAAATTTGGGTTTGTGTGCATTTGTTTACCAAAAATAGTCACACGATATACATATGTATGTGTTTGACTTTTTTTTTGTAAACAAACACACAACTATTGAAACTGTGTAAGTAAAAAAAAATAATTCTAAAATTCGCATCAATGTCGCTCTTTGCGTTTTATTTTAATTAGGTTTTGTTAAATATGAGATTTAGAGAAAACTTGTTAAGACAAAAATTGTTGGAAACTTCACTAGTAATAACTTCTTAGTATACAATTTTTATGTAAACATAATATTTTCCAAGTTATGAGCAATAGAAGTCGGAATTTACGATTTTTTTCAAACTTTGGAGGGCGTGAGGGACGGCTTACCCTTCGCCGATTGTCCTAAAATTTTTTTTAAGCCGTTTTTTTATCAATACCCACCGAATTGAGGGGTTAGAGCATGGAAAAATAGAAAAAAAATTGCTCCATACAGTTAACGACCACCCTAATGTCACAGTATCATTTATAGTCCTATAAAATTGTGACGAGCCAAAATTTGTTATGATTGCATTATTTTTTACGGTTTTAGGCGTACTAAACTGTTTTCCGGGAGTAGTGTTTATATGGGGCTTAGGGTAAATTATGGACCGACCTTCGCGAAATTTTACAGTGTAATTTCTAGTCGAATAAAACGGACTTGTGCAAAATCTTATGTCATTCCGTGCATTTTTGCATCATTTATGTTAGTTTTTGTAACAAAATTATCAAGTTTTTTAAGGTGGTGGTTCCACATTTTGATTCATAGCACTGGTCCTACTGAACCGATTTTGAAATTCAATCCCAAACTGCTTAGGATAACTACAAGCAATTTGACACCTAGTTTGTTTATTTCTTTTGAGTTTTTCGAAAGTGAGCGTGTTTTCAACAGACGGACAGACAGATGGACATGGCTAAATCGACTTAGAATTATTCAAGCAGCCAGAATATATATAGAATATATATATATATATATGGGGTCTGAGATGAATAATAAAAATGTTTCACACGGAATGACAAACTTAGTATACCCTCTTCACAACTAATTGTGGTGGAGGGTATAAAAATAATATTTTTTCCTCAAAAATATATCGGTTATCGCATTTTTAGCTGAAATATTAAAAATTGCTTTTAAATCTCAAATATTTTCCATGTTACATCGTTTTTTGCTTTTCATGTAAACTTATGAAATGTGATGTTACATTATTCTGCATTTAAATTGGCGTTTAAAAAACTGCAGTCAAAGTGGAAAAACTGTAATTTCTTCAAATAATTAGTATTGTGGTTATTTTGTTGAACTATTCATGGTTTTTAATCCAAATTTTTAATAATTCTAATTAGGCTTAAGTTCATTAAATTTAATTTTCATTAAATTATTTTCATGAAGAAAGGAATTTCACAACATGAAAATTAATTAAAATTGTTACTGATAATCTTCCATTATTGACCGTGGCCGGGGCTCGAACCCAGGCCGGCAGGTTACCATGACATGTTTCGATCGCAACCACTCGATCTCCTCAGATGGATTTGCCGTTTTACACTCGCAGCCATCGACGACTGCTGACGTCAATAGTCAAACATCAATCCTTAAACCAAATTGTATTTTAACCTTTGGTAGATCGAAGTTTGCTTTTTTGAATGATCATCCATTTTAATTGATTTTACATGTTTTTTCCCTACTTCCGTTTTCCCGTACTTTTGTCAAGAATTTTTCTTGAAGTCCAAAGTACATTTTTTTGTTGTTTCAATAATGGAAGATTATCAGTAACAATTTTAATTAATTTTCATGTTGTGAAATTCCTTTCTTCATGAAAATAATTTAATGAAAATTAAATTTAATGAACTTAAGCCTAATTAGAATTATTAAAAATTTCTTCAAATTCTTTTATTGTCATTAGCCAAAAAAAGATTAATTAAATGTTAACAGTCGCTGTCAAACCAACTCAAAAAGCGAAAAGTTGCTCACAAATTTCTGTTTCTTGTTCAACAGTTTTTGGCTTCGACAGCAGTTTTTATGCCTTGGTTTTTTTCCTGTGAAAAAACCAACACATACTTTTTGGTTCACCAGTCAACAAATAATTTTACAAAAACAAAACATACTCAGGCTATCGTGTTGCCCTAAACTTTAACTTTTTCCACTCTGCTTTATTTAAAAAGGTCTTTTGGTTGGTTTTTATAAAATACTTTACAAATTCAAATTTTCTATTCTAAGATAAGTTGGAATGCGACTGGAAAACTTTATATCGCCTAAAAGGCCTTCTCTAAGGCATCTTTACTTCTTCATTTTCCCGCTGTTAACGGTCGGGCAAATTGCGTTTTTTTCCTTATGAGGAATTTGAATGTGAATTTTTTCCAATTTTTCATATCTGACAAATTCACATATGAATTTTTGTTTGCTCACTCCTCATGAGGGAGGAAATTCAAATTTTTTACTTTCCTCACCCTCATGAGGATGAAAAAGCAGTAAAAATTTTAATTTTTCACGCTCGCTCATGACTGAAAAATTAATGAACGTTTCAGTACTCTGCATTAGACTATATCGCTGACATTTTCGACAGGGTCAGCAAAAATAGGAGCCGACGTTTCCATTTGTAAGGGCTTAGTGTAAAATTCCTGAAATAAAAATAACCTTAAAACAAAGATCTAAAGTTTTTCGTAGTATCATAACGACGCGTTGGTTATTCTAAAACGTTTTTAAAATCTATAAACAAACACAATTTAAAAAAATATTGTCCAGTAAAAAAATGAATTATTAACGTTATAAAATTCCTAAGTTAAGCTGGTATATCAGCTCATAAATTTTTAATTTATTGTTTTTTTATCGCATTTAATTTTGTTTAGTTTAGTCATTAATTTGTGATCATTATAAATTATTATTTTTTTTTTTGTTTATTCTTATTAAATCACATTAAGAGAGCTTAAAGTTTTAAAAATTTAAGTATTTTGTTAAAAGGTGATTTTTTTTAATTATTTTAGTTTCGTTAAGACGTCAATAAGCAAAATTGGACGATTTTAAGTGAGAAGCCAATTACATTTACGATTTAGTCTTTTGCGCGCTGCTATAAGAATCATTTCTTTGCTCTTTCCAGTAGACTTTCCTGTTAAGCAAAGATTTTTATAATATTGTTTAAAAAAAAACTTGCAAATAACTCACACATTAGAAAATGTTTTATAGGCTTTTAAAAATTATTTAATTACTAATTTTCCCCTGCTTTTTTTTAATTTATATTAAGTGATAAATTGATTAGATTAAAAAGGTTTCGATTTTAGTTTGTGTATCTAATTTCTTTAATAAATAATAAATTAAGCACTCATTTAATTTAATTTGGTATTTTATTAAGAAAATAATCTTTTTAAATTAGATATTTTTTATGACTAAATTATATTAGCAAAATTAGACTTCCCCAAGCAATCATGACACAGTGGGACAAGTTTAGAATAGAATTCAGTGGAATTAACTTTAATTAATGAAAAAAAAAAATATTTATATTCAAATAAAAGATGTGCGCGTGAGTGTTTTTGACTCACGATCACGTACGCTCGCAAAGGACGGAAATATAATCGCGTTCACTACCAAAATTGTATATCACGCACACTCACGCATGGCCATGCTTTTATCATTTCTAAAGTCTGACAATAAAGCAAACTCCCGAAATATTTTTTAGTGGTACACCAAATTTAAATTCAAATTACACAATTTTTAAAAATACAAATTTAAAAAAAAAAAATTTTAATAATTTTTTAAAAATGTTTTTCAATTTTAATTAATTTTAATTATTAAATTGGGAGTTTCTAAAGAAAGACTGCGAGTATGTGGAAAATCGTGCTTAATGAATGTGCTGTTTCCAAATGACAGGCGATTGATTATGTAGCAAAATTTATATAAAAAGCATTCAGTTTTTTGAGTGATTGATGCTTATGTTTATGTTTGCAGGTTACCACATTATGAATAAATTTTCAAATGTTAATGCCATGTATAGATTTTTTGAATAAAAATTATTTTATTTATTTTTTTACTTATTTTTATAATTTCAAGTTTTATGGGCTTTAAAAAATATCCTTAATTGTTTCAGACAATAGTATGTTTATTAATTCAGTGTTACAACTGTTAAGGGCGCAAAATATTCTCCCAGCTAAAGCACTGGGAAGCGTAAAAATAAAATAAATTAAATTAATATTTTAGAAACATCTCTGTTAAGTTCTAGCTGTTTATCACTTTGCAGCTAATATTTATCGATAACTTAGAGTTCATCTGGCGCCATTCATTATCAAGCTTTTGAAAATCTATATTAAACGATGGAATTCTTTTCTTCTTTTGTTCTTATTTTTCTTTGTTTACAAAATGTATGAAACTGAATGAAAGTATGGTAGCATTGTTAAGAGAATAAGTGTCTATATGTGAGAGCATTAGAAAAAACGTCCTCAAAATAAAATTGATTTTATTTCTCGACCGCATTCTTAATAATTTTATGTCAAACTGTATGAAAAACATCGTTCAGCCCCAGTTCTGTTTTATCATTTAAGCAAAATGCGAAGCAGATCGCACTTTCCCTATGGAATCAAATATTATTTGATTTTGTTTTCTTAAATGCATTTGCGACAGTAGCCTTAACCCTACGTTTCCACATGCAACTAATTACTTGCAAGTAGTGTAAACGTATTTTCAACAAAAAATCGAGGAAACAGCCGATTGGCTGAAAATGAAAAAATTGTGTGAATGTTAGTGAAAAAGTGTGAGTGTATTGAGTTTTTCGAACTTGCACTTGCATGTGGATACGGAGCTTATGCATATAATAGTTGGACCTTAAAGAATTTAAAATTAAACCCTATCTAGGTACACCTAAAAGAAATTACCCACGCTCTACCCAATTCGGGTAATTACCAAGAAAATTGATAATGACATTTTCCGTCTAAGTTCTAGCATCCAAATGCCTGTTGGTTTTTCTATTGTTGCATTGTTGTAGTACTGAGGTCACTTTGTTAACACATTATGGCATAACTCTCTTTTCGGTTACGTGTATGAATTCGCCTAAGTTAAATGTTATGATTTTTGAAAAACAGCAGTATTTCGAAGACAATGGGCCTGTTTGAAAATGCATCACTGCTCTGTATCAGAAAAATAAACTTTTTTTAATGCCGATAAAAAATAATAAAATAATAATGCAGTGATGCATTTCCTAACAGGCCCAATTAAGGATTCCTTTTTACCTATTTACATATTTAAAATTCAATTTTTAACAGTACACTACATAGGTACATATTTAATATTTATGAAAAATAATAATAATATAATATTTTTTAGTTAATCTAGCCCACTGTTGATGCACGCGGCATTTAAATAAATCTATTTTTAAAATACGAATAAAAATTTTATTTAAAGTTATTAAATTCTAATTCTGTAACAAAAGGCAAACCCCTCTTACAATTAAAACGTTCTACAAAAACAAAACAAAAAAAGAATCCAAACAGAATACGAACAAAAGAAACAAACAAACAAGTGGTTGTTAAATGTTTATATTGATAATTAATATTAAAATGACAATAAAGACAGAAACACAAAAAACAAATTAAAAAAAACATAAGTAAACCGATAACTTCCAAGAAAAAAATAACTGGTGTTACTTGACCCCGACGTGATTTGAACACGCAACCTTCTGATCTGGAGTCAGACGCGCTACCGTTGCGCCACGGAGTCTTGCACTGAACCATGAGGAAAACATTTATACAAATGAATTTATAAAGGAAAACAAAGCAAAGAAATTATTCTCTTATTGGACTAAAAATAGATCTATTTTTCGTTCTCGCTCTCTCTAAAAAAAGCACAATAAAAAAGATAAAAACAAACGAAAAAAATAAACCTATTAATAAATTAATTTGATTAGTTTAATTGGTTTTGTGATTATTTTTATTTAAAACAATTTTATTTTTGTTTCTATTTTTGTTTGGTCATGTTGTTTAAACAGGTCTTTTAATTTTTATATGAATTTTTTTCTTTTTCATTTCAGGTGCCAGCCGGCGTAGATGTTTGAGCATTTTAAAAACCCTGCGTGATCGTCATTTAGACTTGCCCGGCAATCCCGTCACCTCCTACCATTTGAAAACGTTACTTTTGTACGAATGCGAAAAACATCCCCGGGAAATGGAGTGGGAGGAGAATTGTATTGCGGATCGTATTAATGGTATATTTTTGCAACTAATCTCATGTCTACAGTGCCGTCGGTGTCCACATTATTTTCTGCCAAATATGGATTTATTTAAAGGCAAATCACCTGGTGCTTTAGAAAATGCCGCCAAACAAGTCTGGCGTCTAACACGCATAATGTTAACAAATGCACGATGTCTGGAGGAATTGTAAGATAGCTGTCTAAAGAGCAGATTAAAAGAAAGAAAAAAAGTGCACAAATAAATATTTAAGATATTTTAGAGCTCTCACATACAAAAGCAAATAATTATGCCCCACTTTTTGAGGGGGTTTTATAAACACAAAGATATTGTTAAAAGAAAAATAACTTTAATTGTAAAATAGTTAAACAAAACGTTTTTTGCTTATTTAATATTTATTTGATATATGTTTTTTTTTTAATTAGGGTAGTATTTTATTTAAGTAGGGAATTTATGGAGTGACTTTGTCTGAGTTTAAGGAAAAGATCCAAAATGGAATTTTTTTGAAATTTTTTTTATCCGTTACAGGTGTAAATCTAATCAGGGGCTTCTGGATGTTTAAAAATTTTTATTTTTTTAAAAATATTTTTGCTTATGTCTGATAGATAACATTTTTTTTTTAACATAAACAAACAAAAATTGTACTATGATAAATATATAGAGTTACTGCAGCAACAAAATGTTTTCTAAATAAAACAAGTAAGAAAATATAGTCGGTCAACCTCGACCATATGATATCTTCCCTACACCACAGTATAAAAAAACGAATGTTTGCAAGTAACCCCTAGTTGGGACCCATGGGCAATTGAGCCGCCAGAACAAAATTGTGTAATGGAGGTTAAGATTCATATACAGTTGTTTTCGGTTAATTGAGCCCCGCTTAGTTGAGTTTCCCGTTTTATTGCACTAAAAATCATGGAACGAAATCATTTAGTTTAACTGTCTATGTAAAAATACCCGTTTAGTTGAGTTCTGTTTAATTGCGTCACCCGATTAATTATTTTGCAAAATAAGACCGCATTGCGAAAAACAAGAGCAAATGTTTCGGTTAATTGTTTCCGTCTACTTTATGTGTTTTTGCTCCACAAACGTAAAAAAATTGTTTTATAAAATATATAAAGAAATGAGTTTTATTTTCTATCTACACATGGGGGTTTCGCGTTATTGCACATCTTGCTCAACTCGGCGATTCAATTAACCGACTACTACTTAATTGAGTTCCCGTTTAATTGCGCCAAAAGTCATGCATTTTTAGAAACTCAATTAAGCAGAAATAACTGTACATTAATTTCCGCACCCATTTTTTATTTTAAAATTTTTTTTGGCTTACTCTCTTGAGTTATATTGCCAGGGTATCACACAATTTTTGGAGCTTCAACCACAAGAACTCGTTCGACCTAAACCTTCGTATAGGAAGGCGAGAGCTTCCAGAATCCGCTCCAGAGTATTTTGGTCTCCACCAGTAAACGTCAGAGTTATTTCCTTGGTACTCCACCAGTAAAACGTCTGAGTTATAAATGGTTCTCCACCAGTCACGTTGAGTTATTTTTGGTTTCTTTGGTAGAAACCGCAAAAACTGTAACTCGGTACAGTTATACGACGCCGAACCACTAACCAATGCGGGTAGACAACGCAAAACGCACGAAAAGCAGACAAACAAGAATGACCTGTTTGTCCTTAAGAAATAATGACAAAAAGGGCGAGCTGCTTCTCCACTCAGAGCAGTTTTACGAGTGTCCACGCCACGAAATGGCAAATTTGCCTTTACACATGCAAGTAGTGGCATGCCACTGTTGTATACATATGATCAAAATTTGTTTGAAATAGTCGAATTTCATGACATTTGCTTTTGTGTTTACACATGCCACTGCAAGTTAATTTTCAAAATGACGACACATTGGCACAGTTTTGGGGAAATCTCGCTTATTTGCTGCAAGACCGGCATAAATCAAAAAACACAATTTTGGAGTTAGGGATGCAGAATTGTTCGCTATGTTTTCTTTATATTGTGCTTAAAATTCATCTTTATAACTTTTATACTTTCTCCATTTGAAGAGAATGTATCGTTATTTTTTCTAAGTGATTAGAGCAAACCAAAAACATTAAACACGTTTATCTCGAAATGGATTTTTTGGAGTTATGCCGGTCTTGCAGCAAATGAGCGATATATTTATATAAGCATTATTTGAACAATATTAATGCTCTATAATTAACAGACTTGCTTTTATTAATACGCGTTTCAAAAATTAATCATAATTCTACATTTATCAAGTTAAAAGTATGATTACAAATAAACCATAATCCAGCAAATTTGCATTAAATTAAACAGGATAACATTGTTAATAATTTCGTCATTTAATGACATGCAGTGCCAAATTTCCACTCGCATGCAATTTTTCCTGCCACTGGAGCTGCCATTGCGAAAATGCGAGTGTATTAGTAAAGAAAAGTGTGAGTGTATTAAGTTTTTCGCAGTGGCATGTGTAAATGCTAAGTGAATCGTCGTCCAGACTTGCAATTTTTGTTGCAGCAATTCTTGAGTTTATTGTTGAGAGGGGTCAGAATATTTTGAACGAGTACTGGCGGGGAGGGGTACTCAGTTTCATGTACTCTGTAATTCTGTTTTGTTTTATAATTCTCACACTTTTTAACTTAAATGGCTAGTGTAGTGTTGGTAAGCGAATTTATATATAAAATATAAAAAGGAAAACACAAGATGGAAATACAAAAATTGCAAAACTAGAATTATTGTAATATGCAAAGGAGAATTTTAAAAAATTGCAAGCATTTATGTTGTCTTTTTTGGCGATTTGGACTACTCTAGGCCACCAGTTTTCTTTGTAAACATAAGTATGTTGGTAAATAATACATACAACTTTAAGTTTAACAGTTTCGTTTGCTGGCCATGTTTCGGAACTAAGGAGCAGAACGCGTTTCACACAGGCATTGTATATGTGGATTTTTGTTTTGTGTGAGATGGAGTTTAATTTCCATATATGTCGTTGGTTAAAGTAAGCTTTTTTGGGCTTATGTACACATGAATCTAAATAGCTGATAGCGCCGCCGTCTGGTGTTATAATGCTTCCCAATTTTTTCTTCTACTGCATATCATCCATTTTTGTGGCCAAATCAGTCTATTATTTCGCCTAGCCCCTAAACAAGTGCTTTCTTGCATTTAAGGTTTTGCTATGATTTTTAAAAGTATGGTGAAGGGTATATAAAATTCGGCACAGCCAAATAGATTACTCTTGCTCGTTTTTGTAAAATGTATTTAACTTAAACAATTTCACTCCCAAACCGAAAATTTTTTTTAAGAAAAATGCAACCAGTGAGTTAAAAGTATAAATAAATTAAGCATTTTTTTATTCGTTTTATACCAAAACTAATTGTCTTTATGGTTTTAAGCTAAATTTTTTTAATCAAAAAACATGTAAATTTAAAAAACAAACAATCCAAAAACTACATTTAGAAAATTTTGATAAACTTACTACACACTAATAAGTAAAATAAAATTTAAGTTTTAATAAAAAAAAAAAAAAAACAGAAAAATAAATTTTTTTCTAATTTTAAGGTGCTTTTAAAACAAAAATATTTTTTGCTAAAGAAAAATACAAAAATCTAAAAAATGTATACGACAATGTTTTTTTCGGAAAAAAATAAAAAATCAAATCAAAATTTTTAATTCATAATTAATGGTATCAACACAGCTGGGACGAATGACGAACTTCGCAAAGCACGACGAATTCGCCGGCAAGAATTTGTTGCGCAAAATTTCAAAAAAGGCGCAATAAGTGAGTAAAATTTCATTGTAAATTTATTTTTTTTATTTTTTGTTTCAATTTTTCAAATTATACTGCAACCATATTTCAACCAAAACGAATATTCTTCATTTGAACCAGTTGTGTTTCTAGCATAAAACCTTTAAAAAAAAATTAAAAGGTACTTACACTTAGAAAAAACTCTTTTTACTATAGTCACCTCCAACAAAACTATTTTTAAGGAAATTTAAGGAAACATATAATTTGGGGATTCACAAGGTGTGCTATTAAGTCATATTGTCATAATGTCCTAAATAATATTTTACAATTGTTTCAAACAGAATAAAAATTTTAATGCTGTGTTCATTGATTCGTCATAACTGTACAGTATAAATCTAAATTATAAGCGGTTGCTCTCAGCAGTCATATATATTTCTTGTTATTATTTTAAGACATGACTTTACAACTTTATGACTACCTTTCGAATCCCCTAGATCGTTAATTAAACCAAATTATCGTCACCGGCAACAATTAATAAGGCAATTTTTTAACATATTATGGCTAATTTAACCATATTATTGTCACTGCCAGCCAAAGTATGATTAAACTAGCCCTTCATAAAGAAGCCGCGGCCATATGATGATTGCCTCCGAACGTGTTATGGTTAACGATAACAAAAATGTGTTTAACACTTATAATTATTTGGTTTCAAATTAATACGAGACACAAAATATGGTTAAAAAACAAACATGCTTTTCCAAGTGTTCATGTACGGAGGCAACCATAATATCGCTCCGGTTTTTTTATGGAGCGCTAATTTAACCATACTTTAGCTGCCAATGATAATAATATTGTTAAATTAACCATAACATGTTTAAAAATGTCCTTATAAATATTGTTGTTGGAGGTGACCATATTAATAACTGTTTTCTCTGGGTGTACATAAATATTTAATTTATTAGTAATTATTCCTATAAATAAATTTACTTTATTAGTTTCTATTTATTATTTTAATGTAAAATATATAATAATTAAAAAAAAACTGTTAAACGAATTGAAATTAATTTTGAATTTAGTTTTTGTTTGATAACAAAATTAATTACCGTTAAATAAATAATAATACATAATAATAATAAAAAGAAAGACAAAAACATTACAATAAAATTTATTATTAATGATATTTTGACAAAGAAAACAAAATTAAAAATAATGCGTGTTTATTTAATTTTTGGTTTATACCCACCCAGTACGTGATTGATTTTAATTTATAGTTTGAGGTTAATAATACCCTACAAACCGTTCTATAGACACTTCAGTGAACAGTTTTTATAGCATAAGTACTGTGGTAGCCAACGACAGCTGCTATGATTTGTTTTGGCGAGCTTTCAATATCGTTAATATTACAAAGAAACTTATAGCGCAGCATATGTTTTTAGACCCAGTGTTCGAAAATAAACAGTACAAGAACAATTAAACAATTAAAACCGTTCGTAACTATTTTCCTTAAAAAGCCGAACATTATATAGCGTTCTGTTCTTTGTCAAAAAACAAAACAATTGTAGTGATATTGTAGACAAGCATTATATTTTAATGTTCTATAATGTTTCTTTTTTTACATTGATAAACAAAAGGACAAACAAAAAATTTTAGCAACGACCGCAGCACGGACAGCTTGTTTGTGTATTGTGTGTATGCTTTGTTTGTGTAAAATAATTTCGCAGGCTTTTATTTTTTTTTTCGTATGTGTATTTTGTTTTTGTAAAAAAAAATTATTTTTTTACCAGCCAAAAGGACGCTACGCGCAACAGAAATGAACGAACATTAATGAGCTGAACCGAACACAATGAAAATTGTGGTTTTTTAAAAAAACCCGAACGGAATTAAATGTTCTCATCTTTTTGTTGAGTTGGAGTACTATTTTTGGTGTTTGAAAGATGACAAAGAGGGAAGCGTTATTTCTTTAATGATTTTCTTCACAAACACTATTACCGTTTGTGTTTTCCACAAAACTACCCAACCGAACACTAAGGAGCGATATTTAGTGTTTATTTTCGAACACTGTTTAGTACTTTAAAAAAATGTTTACAGCAGACGAATTAAAAAGCCCACCTCTAGTTTAAAATGCCCCATACTTATCTAGTCCAAACAAAGGGCCTATTCGGAAATGGCCGATATTTTGTTTCATACATAATTGTCATAGATCCTTCTATAATAGTAAAAAATATAATTATAAGATAATTTTGTGAACACTTTTTGTTTTATTTACAATTAACATCGTGCGTTTTGGTTGGACCAACCTTTATATAGAAATCTCGTGTCACGATGTTTGTGCTTGAAATCCTCCGAAAAGGCTCAACGGATTTTAATGACATTTGTGTTCCATTTTTTTTTTGAACTCCTCCGAAACGGCTCAACCAATTTTTATAAAATTTTTATAAGTATGAGAATAGTTATTCCATTTCGCTTGGTCATTAGGGTGTCCCTGTCCAGACAATTGTTTACCACTATTTTGGCAAAAACTTTTTTTCACATTTTTTTTTATTTGGCAACAACAATTTCTATAACCCCAAATCTTTCTTATTTTATTATTTAAGTGTAATTTAAGTCTACAATACACGGTAATTTCGACGTCATCACACAACACACAATGGCCATTGCGGCTTCGTCATGATGTTAAATAAACCTTACTCGATTCGGTCCCAAAAGATTTGCAGTGCTGTTAGAGTGCAGACTATCCTTTTTTGAAACAGATAAAAAAATTACTTTATAAATTTTATTGTAACAAACCAAGTTTACAGTAAAATAAAGTCGTCTTAAACCTTTACATCACCTATTCCAACTACTGTCTTATACACTTGTTACTCCTACTCGTATGTAAATATTTATTGTCTTTTTGTGCATAATTTAATTCTCTGTTCTCAACACAATCATTTCTTTTTATTTTCATTTCGCTTCGTATTCAGTTGTCTGTCATGTTTGGCATTTAAATGAGTCAATAACAAGCCATTTGAAAGACACTTAACAATGGTCATAAAGTAGTTTAAACAATTTTTTTCAACCACAACAATTGGAACATTTGTTGAAAATTAATTTTTCTCCTCGTTTATGTTTAACAGGGCACTATTATTTATTATTTTTTTTTTTTTTAAATTTAATTGGATTTAGCAGATTTATTTTTATTTTTAAAGGGAGAATGACTCAATTTCTTAGGAAATTTATAGATTTTCGCTAAAATTATGTTGGTCATAAATTTTTAAAAAAATAAAATTTTTACAAGGTAAAAGGAATTGAAATAACTTTTATCCAAATGTAAGACAAATTTATAAAGCGATCTCGTCCTTAAAACTATATTCAGCGCCGTATTTTCGTCATAGGGCCAATTTCTTTTTTTTTTTGCAATATTTTACTCAATGCACTGACATTCTACTTTGGCCTAATGGACAAGTTGTGGCATTTCCCTTATTAACCCTTAAGGGTTTACCTGGGCCTGGCCAGTCATTTTTTGACTTTTTCAGTTTTTTAATATAATTACTAAGTATTATATTCAACATTTTTTTATTTTTCGAATTTATTCTAAAAAAATGCATTACATTCTGCTGGTGTCTAATATTTGTAAAATTTTTCTGTACATACAATATACTTCATTGCTATTCTATGGATAGCTAAGGTAAAATGTAACAAGATATACAATATAATAGTCTGGTGGTGTATAAAAGTCATTCCTAAAAATTTAAGGAATAGAACTATTACAAAAAAGCTTTATAAAATACATAACTGAAATGTAACTCATAGAATAAATTCGAAAAATAAAAAAAATGTTGAATATAATATAAAGTAACCTACGAAAGGAGATAATTCCCAGTTTCTATTACTAAGTATATTAGAACGAAACCCCTACAGATAATATTGGACTACGTGGTCCATCGTGGCTTAAATGGACTACTTACAACATGCTCCAATCTACTGTAATATGGACCATGTTATAAGAAATTAACAAACAGTGCTGCCAACAACTGCATGATGTATACTTTTCTTTAGTTTACAGTATTACACATTGGTAGCCCTGATGGTGTCCATTATTAATTGTTTATTTAAAAGTGAAAGTTTGTGAAAAAAAGGTAAACAAATTAAAAATACCAAGTAAATATATTTAATAATAACAATAATACAGACTTCAGGGCACACCATAAAAGGCGATTAGTAAAAAATGAAAAAAAATAAAAACAACCGCTTTAGTGTACTCCATACTGTAGTGAAATGGAGTACTTTTAAAACTAACCGACTTTAGTACTCCATGGAGTAGTTTAGGGACTACTTCGGTGGGTTATATGGTCCCCTCCTAGGACATCGCAATGTTAAATGGACCACCTTTTACCCACATATTTGGAGTAGTTTTGGAGTACTCCTACTCCTTTATGGACTACTCTTTACATGCATGTATGGACTAGTCTCGTTATCTGCAGGGACTTAACACTTTTTCGTTAATGCCATCCGTCACTGTAATGAACTCCCATCTAATATTCAAATCCTAGGCAATGCTAAGCACTTTTACATGGCAATACTTTCTCGTTTTGCTTAAAAATTTGTTGTAACTTATGGTGTTTTCTTTTCTACAAAAAATGTGACATTTTATTTAAAAAATGCAATTTGGTGTCTGTTTCTTGAAAATTTTGCTCCCGAAAGGGATGAGTTTTTTAGAATAAAACAAGCCACCCTTTTCGAGAGCAAAATTTTTAAGAAACAGACACCAAATTGCACACATTTTTTTTTTGTAGAAAAGAAAACACCATTATATTTAAATTTTTGTCTATTTTTACTTAGTTTTAATATCAATAAAAAAAATAAAACTTGATGTATTCTTCAATCCAAATTGTTTTTTACAATAAATTGAGAAAAAAGTGAAAATATAAACACCGTGGGCGTGGCAATTGGCCAAATAAAAATTTTGTGGATATTGCATCCACCTGGGCCTGGTCAGGCTTAACCCTATTATAAAAAGCATACGCAACACATAAGAATCCTTTCTTTACTTTTTTTCGAAAAATTATTCTATTTGACAACAAAATGTTCCTGCTATAGCCATAAAACTCCACACATATAAAAGTAGTCCCAGCCAGACCCAGGGGTTCGTTAGTGTGAGTTTTTTCTATAGCCACAAAAAGCTCCATACAAAATACAAGAAGTCCCCGTCCCAGTAAAATCATTTTGGTGTTTGCTTAAGGGTTAAAGTAAAGTAAGAAAACATTTTTCTATTTTTCTGCTCACAGGACAATACATGTGTTTTTAATTGTGTCTGCTGATATGTGTAATACATACAATATTGGTTCTACGCCCGCTCTTTAGTATAACGATCGGCTCAAAATCACTTTGTGAGTCGATCTAACGATGTCCGTCCGTCCGGCCGGCTGTCTAGCTGGCTATGGGGGCAAGGTTCAGGTCGGAATTTTGAAGATAGTTTAAT
Organism: Pollenia griseotomentosa; assembly: GCA_963931875.1. NCBI lineage: Eukaryota > Metazoa > Arthropoda > Insecta > Diptera > Polleniidae > Pollenia > Pollenia griseotomentosa. Next base: position 15,987,172 of record OZ007563.1, on the reverse strand, counting down.
GAAATTTGAAAATTGCGAGAATCGGTTTTTATTTTCACATGGCCCCATACAAACGTCTTACGGGAATAGCCTATGTGTCATTTAATAAAATCTTATTATCGGCCATGTGCTGATAATCCCACGTTTCGTTATCGCAAACACCAGATTTACTTTATTGTTTTCGGAAACTCGTACGTGTTGCTTGCTATCTGCCATATAGTATAGATATTCTAGTTCCCTTGCGATTGCGTTTTACAGAACACCTTTTTTGAAATACAAATATCACACCCAAAAAAAAATTTGGCAATAATACATTTTATCATAACAACTATGTCCAAAAGTGACCATAGCTCCCATATATCTCCATCTCCGAAATTGCAACGAAATTGACAAAGAAATCTCACATAGGTGTTGTTATATGATGTTATTATATATTTTGACAACACCACTACTTATAGATAAAATAAGAGAAAGTTAACACGATGTCTTTTCAGACATGTCTAACAAACACGTCTGTTTTGTTTGTAGGCGATCGGGGTAGAGAAGAAAGAGGGTTTGCCAAACAGACACGAAATGAGTTTTCATGTTTGTTTATATGAATTTTCATGTTTTCAATTTGTATGTAAATTAGACTATTAGATATGAAAACAGACATGTTTGGAAAGACATCGTGAAAAGACAAGAGGTTTTTGGTAGCGTTTTCAAAAGAGAATGTCAAAAACAGATATGTCTGGAAAGACATAGTGTTAATGCCCCTTATATAGGTTTTCAAAATATTTTTCATAAAATTCTATTCTATATCTTTTGGTTACTGCTTTGTTCGTTTTTTGTTTACTCCTTTGTTTTCTATTCTGCTTTCCGTGTAGCCAGAGTTCTATGGTTATGGCTAATGTACTGTTTGCAGGTGACAAGCAATTGATTGTGCAGTAAAATTTATATGAAAATCAATCAGTTTTTTTTTATTTTTGCTCCAACTTTTATAGTTATCGGGAAAAACGCATTTAAAGTTTTTCATATAAAATACATGAAAAATTTTATTTTTAGTAGTGATAACAGAATTTCGTAATTTTTGCTCTAACTCTTATAGTTATCGAGAAAAACGCATTTAAAGTTTTTCATATAAAATACACGAAAAAATTTTTCTACACAATCAATTGCCTGTCACATGGAAACAGCACATTAATTTATATGTTTTGTCGATTTTTATTTCCAAACTAGCGTTCTATTTGTGGAACTGCTGATGTGGCAATACAGTACAATACACATGCTGCTGGGTTACTGCCCGTCTATACTAGAGATAAATATTCCGACATAACGCACCAGTTCCTCTAAAGGGTCTTAAATCAAAATTTATAAATTTTCAGTTGAGACAAAAAACTGTTTTCTTATCATTTGTACTCTTATACTACAGGGTGGGCCAATTAAAATTTAGATCGTACATATTCTATTTAAAAAAAAAAAAAACAATAAAAAATAGTAATAAACACAAAAGTTATTTAATTTATACACGCACTCGTGACTTTTTGGGGCAGGCGTGACTTTTGTCCCACTGTGTACAAAGGGGCATACAATTGTATTTATTTTGGCAAAATACTAGTGAAACTGATCAAAGATTTTTACAGTGCGTAGACATGACCATTGTACATCGATTTCTTTCAAAAGGTGAAAATTGAAAAATTTTGAGTTGACTCTCTTTAGAGGAGATATTGCAGTAAATGTCAATATTATGTTATCTTTAATGTAGACAGCACTTTTGTAAGTATTTATTGCCGGCAAATTATGTTGCAATAACTGTTAGTCAATTTCCTTTGACAATTATTGCTAACATAAAATGTCAAATTTCGTTGTCAATTGAAAAAGAGAAGCAAGAGAAGAGAAGAAAGAGAAGAAAGTGTAGGAAAGAAATTAAGTTTGTTAAATGGTAGCAAATTATAACTGAAGAAAAAGAATTAAAAAATTAAAAATAAACAACAAAATAATTTTTAAAAATAAACACTAAAAAAATTGCAAAAATTGTTTTTCTTAAAGTCGAAAAAATGGACATACGCTTTCATTTTTAACTGATTCTAACATATATTCAAAAAACGAAGTGCACATTAATACGGATTTTCAGTTGCATTTAATGTTGTCCGTTGATTAAGTTAAATTCTTCTGTATGTAAAAATAAATGAAAATGTAATTTAAAATAACGCAAAATTCATTTAATTTTTACTGTCGAAAATTCAGCCCCATAATCCGTAAAAACAAATGAATTTTCAGTTATTTTATATACGTAGTTCAACTATTAAATTAGTAATTCCTCATTTGAAAAACAAATTTCAGCTACTTATTTAAAGAAATAAAGATGTTATGAAATTAAAGCCGGAATTGACCACTGTGCATTGTTTGAATTCTTCTAACCCGTAATTATGTCTACGTACACAAACTTATTTCTTTTCAAAATTTAACTCTTATTTTTATACAACAAATTTTAGTGGTGAAAATGTGAAAAGGCCTTACACATCTACCTTCTTGATCTGCTTTAAGAGCCAAAAGCAGCAAAGTAAAGGAGTGTATACAAAACACACACGCAGAAAAAAATTGACTTCAGGGCATATTTAGTATCAAAAGTTGTTTAAGATGCATATAATGCAATATATTTTACAACAATATTTGATACAAAGAGGAAAAAAGTAAGAGTGCTATGCCGAATCTTTTATACCCTACACCATGTGCGATAAGAACAGAGTGTTATATACATTTTTGTGGTCATGGTCACATTGCATTGAGTATGGCTGTTCTCTATTTAAGCAGCAAATCAAGTATTTATGTGTTTATTGTGGGTAAATAAATGCAAAAAAATCAACACATTAAAATAAAAAAATATTTAAAAAAAACAACAACAACAAGGGATATTATGGGTAAAAATTAGAGGCCGTTGTGGTTTTTTGCTCAGTTCTCAGCCACTTTTTGACTGATCTGGCGGAATTTTAATAGAAACCTTTAACGAAGTATATGTGACATAAATATGTAACAACCTAGTCTCCATCCTTTCAAGGGTCTTCGGAAACCCCATTTCAACATACACATGGACAGACAGACGGACATCGTTAAATCAATTTTGCTTCTAACAAGGACAAGAAATAGGAGTAGGAATAGGAATACTTGTAGGGTCTAAAATCAATATTATAGAAATTACAAATGGAATCACAAACTTAATTATACTTCTTCTGTCTGTAGTGAAGGGTATAAAAAGTACCTGCTAAGTGGGTTTGAGATAGTTTCCTTTTTTTCTTGTATTTTTTAAGGCCTATCCTGGTTATTATGTGTGATAGTGGTTGGTTGTGTGGATGATTGCATCAAGAAATTAAATTAATATTTACTTTATGCTTGACAACAACAAGAGCAGCAATCAAATAACGAATGAACGAACGAACGAACGAACGAACCGCAACAAATCAACAATATCAACAATAAGTGCCCTATAATCAAGTACGCTGGTGATGACAGCATAAAAAGCACCTAATTACACCCTGTTCATTTAAACTCATCATGTGCCACGGCCACACAGGATGAGGTTCACTTTTACAATGTTCGAACGTTCTTCGTGCATTGTTTGATTCCATTTTTCATGAGCCTCTTAAAAGTTTCATGTTGAAAATTAAAGTAGAAATTAAAGGAGAAGAAGAAGAAGAAAATTTCTTTCATTCATGTCAGCCAGTAAGTTGTACACGTTTAATGTCTAAAATTATAGTCTGCAGTAGAACAAAGTAAACAGAGCGTATTATGCCATGATTTAAGCGCCATTTACAAATTGATATTTAACTACAAGAAAATTGCTTACAAATAGTTATAAATTGTTTAAAAAGTTATTTTTTTTTCATTTAAAAAAAAACTAAACTAAAAGAAATATAATAATAAATTTGCAAAAAATCAAAAATATTTATTCATTATTTTGATTACCAACTCTTTGCGAATTCTTATTGAAATACGCTAAATTCAAAATTTTATTCTGTCCCCGTTTAAAATTGTCAATAATTGTTATGGATTTTTCTTTAAATCCATAAAAATTTGTTAATTTCATACATTATTAATAAAATATGTATGTATGTATGCACGTATGTACCAAGCGGTAAAATATAGAAGACCTTCTTACTTTAGGCCTTTTTAAAGACCTGGAGCCTGATTCTGGCAGTCGTGATCGAGTACTTTCTCGATTCGAAAGCAATTTATTATCTAATTATTTAAGTCAATACTAAACGAATCGGAATTATTTTTTCAGTGTTGTAAAGCATTAATTTGAGTTTCACAATACTGAAAATATTATTTCGTTTCCTTCAGTAGCGACTGCAAGAATAAGAAATAAAATTGACTTCTTAGCTTACATTATATTACAGACAAGTAATATTATCGCAAGAGTTCAGTTTTCGTAAGCTTGCTAGAAGTTCTTTCTAAATCGTTTTGGTTTGTTGGGTATTATGCATTGTGCTTATGTGTTTAACGCCTTAAAATATTGGTCCTAGACTTACCTTAAAGTATACCGATCGACTCGGATTACTTTCTGAGTCGAACTAACGATGTCCGTCCGGCTGGCTGGCTGTCCATGTACCCTTGTGCGCAAAGTACAGGTCGCAATTTTGGAGATAGTTTGATAACATTTGGGTCATAGGTTCTTATTGGAACAACGACCAAGCCTATTGAAAATAAGCCGAATCGTAGGACCACGGGGGAAGATAGGGAAAATTTCTTTCTCTCAGAAACTATCAAATCGATTTTAGTGAAATTTAACCATATCTTTATGGACACAAAGGGTATGCTTTTTTTTAAAAAATAGAACCACAAGGGGACATAGGGGCAATTTTCGCTTCTTAAACCGATTTTAATGAAATTTAAAACATTGATAGATCCATTTCTATATGGACACATAAGCTATACAGTTTTTCAAAAATAGGACCACAAGTGGAGGTATTTTAATGAAGCTTATAAACATAAATAAATCCATATTAATATGGACACATAAGCATGATGTGCTTTAAATGCTGTGGTGTAGGGTATCAAATGGTCGGGCTTGACCGACTGTACTTTCTTATTTGTTTTACATTAAAAAAGTAGAATTTTCTAATGGTGTTTTCTTTTTATTTAAAATTTGATGACGAAATTTGTTGTATGGCACTGGCAGGACACAAAACAAAGTATTAGGATAAGATTTGATTAACTATTGTTAGTTCATATTTAATATATGAAGATTCAATAAATAAATATTGAAAAAAAAAATTATTTAAAAAAATGCAACTTTTAAGAAACAAACACCAAATTGCACTTTTTTAAAATAAAATACATTTTTTTGTAGAAAAGAAAATACCATAAGAAATTAATTTTAATCGATTAATTGACATAAATTGTTCCAGTTATTCGTTATTCCGAATTGGCTATTTTAATTATTTGATCAAATAATGCCGGAAAAATTCCTCGATTAATCGAACAACGATTTAATTGTAAATTGTTAGCTGTTTTTTAATACCTCTCATTTTATTTCACCTTCAATGTTCTCATTGACTGTTACTGGCTTAGTTATTTTTCAACTAAATGCTTTTCATGTCTTGTAAATCGGCAAATAGTTTAGTAAGGCAGGCATAATTAGATCTGAATGCTACACTGAAAGAAAAACGCTTCGTAACAGGAATGAAACCGTTACGTTGACCCCCTTACATTAATGTAATGAAAATTTTCATTAATTTAATGAAAATGTACATAATAGTAATAAAAGTTACATTAATGCAATGAATCAAAGGTACGATCACGACTGCCAGAATTAGCCCCCTGCTTAAAAAATTTTTAAGTCAGTCACTACCAGCGGTAAACTTTTGAAGGCCTTCTGTTAGACCTTCCTAGACCTTTTTTTAAGATCCAGTACTCATGAAGGCAAGATACTACTCAGGAAGGTCTTATGGAGGGCCTACCTATTCCTATCTACATACATATGCCTATGATGAGACCTGCTGAAGAATGCCTCTAATCAGGCCTGCTGAAGGAAGGAACACTGTAGGCCTCGGCCAACTAGGACATCGTGTGTAAAAAATGTATTTGTATGGAATGGGGTGGTTAGGCCTTGTGTCTGAGAAAAGAGGGCTTCCATTAGGCTTACTTACTACTTCTTTTTACAGCTGGGTATTCTTGTCTAAAGGCAGAGTTAGCTTAACCTCCACGTCCCCTAACGGAACGTCTGGCTCGTTTTGTTATTTGCAAACAATGTAAATGCTTACCGAATTAAAATGTCACGTTGACGGAACGTCTCGATCTGTATAAAACAGATTTTTATGCTGTTGTTACGTGACAGTTGTAAAGCAGTGATGGGCTGCTTGTATGTTAAATTGAATGCGGGTATTTTTGCTCTTTTTTTTGGTACTTTTTTCAGTAAAGCTATGGCATTGTGACAAAACAACTTAAAATACAACATATTTCCATATAAATAAATTATTAACGTTTTTTACATACACAAAATACTGTTTTAATACCATTTAAATCACTTGGTACTTTTTCTGCACAGCGGTCACCATTTAAACATTTTTGATTCCCATCACTGTGTGTATTGCTTTATGTATACTCCCTGCAGATAACGAGACTAGTCCATACATGCATGTAAAGAGTAGTCCATAAAGGAGTAGGAGTACTCCAAATATATGGGTAAAAGGTGGTCCATTTAACATTACGATGTCCTAGGAGGAGACCATATAACCCACGGAAGTAGTCCCTAAACTACTCCATGGAGTACTAAAGTGGGTTAGTTTTAAAAGTACTCCATGTCACTACAGTATGGAGTACACTAAAGCGGTAGTTTAAGCATTTTTCATGTTTTACAACTCGCCTTTTATGGTGTGCCCTGTAGTCTATTATTGCAATTATTTAATATATTTACTTGGTATTTTTAATTTGTTTACCTTTTTTCACAAATTTCACAACTCTTACACTTTTAAATAAACAATTAATAATGGACACCATCAGGGCTACCAATGTGTAATACTATAAACTATAGAAAAGTATACATCATGCAGTTGTTGGCAGCACTGCATGTTAATTTCTTATAACATGGTCCATATTACAGTAGATTTGACCATGTTGTAAGTAGTCCATTTAAGCCACAATGGACCACGTAGTCCAATATTATCTCTAGGGCTATTGCTTTTTGTTTATGTATGGGAAATATATATATGACACATTTTTAAATGTTCTATAAGTGCACCAACGTGCTTACAGTACGGTGCGGTACATTACGTTCGCCTAGCTGGGCCTTAACTGTTGAAGAAGGCCTCGGCTATTTCGTATAAAAAATAAGATACACATTCCACTATCTCTTCTATGAGTGTTTTTTTGCACAAGCAAAATAATTATTTTTCTTGATTCCGTTGCCATTCTTATGGACCTGCTAAAGAAGCGAGAACGGAAGGCCTACTCCGCAATGACAACGTGTGTAAAAAAGATATGAGTACGGAATGGGGCGGGCTGGTCTTGTACATCCAAAAGAAGGGATGCAGAGCCATTCTAGAAGGCCACAGTACTCCTTCTTTTTCCTGCTGGGTATTTACATATGTATGTACTAGGGATGCCAATCGGGACTGGTTTTCGCAAAACCCGGGATTCGTGATTACAAAGAATCAAATCCCGGGATTTTTCGGGATCCCAGGATTTTACGGGACATCGGGATTTTTCGGGGTTCGGGATTTTTGAAAATTAAGAGATATGTGCTTTTATAGAAATTTATCTAAAAAAAACGTCTTTAAAAGAAGTTTACAAGCGAAGGTTTTACAATTAAGTTATTATTTTAAAGTTAAATATTACTTAAATTTGTAAAAATTTAAAATTGTGACTTTTCTAATTTAATGACTAATTTATGATAAAAAATATGATAAAAAAAACAACGTACGATTTTAAACAATGTGTTACTTGATTCAATAAAAAAATAATTACCATATTTGATTCAATTACCTCAGTTCATTCAAGCTAAATAAAAATAATAATTAATATTCTAATTGAACAACGCAACATAGTAGTTGATTTATTTGTAAGATTCTGTTAAAATTTGATTAAAGAATTAAAATAAATAATTGAAATTTGAATTCGAAATTAACTAACAAAACCAATTTATTTAGTTAAACATTAAAATCTTATTTTAATATATAAAATTCATTACTTAATATTGTGAAATCGCTCCATTAATTGCCGTAGGTTCGATGTCAACTCTCGCAAAACACTTTAATAATCTTAACCCTTTAAAGAGTAAAGTTTAAATTTTGTATTTTGTGCACCAGTGAAATGTTTTGTGCATTTCAAAAACATTTTTTTCTTTAATAAATTTTCTTGTTTTTCTTTCTTTATAATAATTGGACACGCTTGAAAAGAATAACGAAGCTTAAAGGCAGAATTAGTCTTTACTTTCTGTTCTGTTACGCTGTCACTTACAATTACTTAACAAGTTTTTGATATTAACAGATTGGACCGTAACAGAACGGAAAGACTAATCTATTTCACATGTTTTTTAATAACAAAAACAAATCAGCTGATTCGTAACAGAACAGAAAGTAAAGACTAATTCTGCCTTAACTATTTTCTTACGTTTTCAGTGACAGTATTAAAAGAATTAATCAAATAAATATTAAAGATCAATATTGTGTTCCCTATCCTCTCATGGGGAATGTCATAATGAATTTCTTTTTATAAAAAAAGGTAAAACAAAAAAATTAAGTTAACAATTTTGGGATTGACAAAATCCCGAAAATCCCGGGATTAAAAAATTAAAATCCCGAGTTTTCGGGATTGGCATCCCTAGTATGTACGTATGTACGTATATTTTTGTATTTTAAAACAAAAAAGAAAAACATCTTAAAATTTATTTCATTTTATTAACCGAGGTCAGTCACTTAAAGCTCGTTTGGTGCGACACTCGCAAGAAATATACAAAAAAAAAAAAAATACTTGTTAAAATGTTTTAATAAAATTTATTTTTCTTAATTTGCATTTCATTGTTCAGTCATTAATTTGAGTATTTTTATTACCTCTGATTAAATGTTGTTTTTTTTTTTAAACTATTAAAACATTTTTGTTTTGACATTTTTTCGTTAATTTTAAAAATACATACTGAACATGTCGTTTTCATTTGTATTTATAGTTTTTTCTAATTATAATTAATTTTTTTATATCACAAATTGTTTATTTAAACCTGGTTTTTTGTATATGTTAGACAATTAAGTGTTGTTGTTTTAGAAAAAAAAAGATTTTTAAGATAAGAGAAAAATTTTAAATATGGAGTCTGATTGTCTAAACAAGTGATTTTAAATAACCCCTCCTCACACCCCAAACATTTATAAAGCTTCGGTCACACTTATTAAATATTTGACCAAATAAGCGTAACCACTATTTTTGTTGATAGTGAGTGCGATTTAACATGGTCTTAATTTCACAAAATAAACTAATTATACTACTAGACATAGCAAAAAACTGTTTTTTGTAAGATATGGTATTATAATCAAAATAAATATTGCAATTAAAGGAAATAATTATTTAGTTTGCTTGCTGGTCCCGTTTTTTCCGTCAAATATTTGATAAGTGTGACCATAGCTCAACACTCCGACGGAAAACACACTACACCATGTTTGGCTGCATCCATTTCTAAATGGCCTTAATAAACTGTGAAATAATAAAAACAAACATTTTTAAACATTTTTAACAAAATTTTGAATAAATAAGTGGCCTATCCTCAACATTATAGTGAAGAAAGCCGCAATTTTAACCAATTTAATTTAAAAATTTTATCTTACGAATTTCAAAACTTTATCTTTTTGTAAAGAAATTATATACCGTCGCTTAAAATCTAAAAGGCAGTAAGCGGCAAAAAATTAAAAATCTACTTTTTGTTTGACAATGATGTATTTTAGTAAATTACCTCATAATCAAACAAAAAGTCGACTTTAAATTTTTTTCTCGCTTACGGGCTTTTGGATTTAAGGCGACGATATATGTTTATATTTTTCTTTTTGGGAAATTTGTGAAACAAGAATCTTTTTGCAAAAAAAAAAAAAAAAAAAAAAATCAAATGAAAGAACCAACCACAAGAAATAATCGGCGAGCCAATTCATTAGCACCATTTTGATCGCTTTTACCCAGTAAAAAATTTTGATGTTTCTGGAAACACGAAAGCTACATTAGCGCTGATATATGCGCTAGCTATTACACACTACTAAGAAGCAGCTGAGAAGCGAATACCATTTATATGAATTTTTAATATAATTATCGAATTACTTCGCTTTATAAGGGATAATAAGTAAGGAGGTTGTAAGTAAATAATTAAAATTATTATTTTAAAGAAAAAATTCTCGAACAAAGTTCTAAGTGCTTTTGTTATTCCCTTACATGGAAGCAGGTTGTATTGCAATGATTTTAAACGATAATTCCCGAAATATAACCGAACATAGAAATTACATTTCAAATTGTTTTTTTAGCAGAGCGCAGAAAAGTAGTGCTTCCAATTGGGAATTCGCCATATAAAAATCATGCCTCTTGTAAGCTGGCTTGTAAGGGGGTATTGTGCTTCTCTCCATTACAAAGCTGCTTACCAGTAGGCTCCATTTTTTACTGGGTAGCTATACATATCTTCAAAAATTATACACAGAAATAATTTTTATATGGTGATTTTTTTCACAAAATAATTTACATATATTTTTTAGATTTTTTTCCAAAAATAATTTATATTTTTTCGATTTTTCCAAAAATATTTTCTATTTTTTTGACTTTTTTTTAGGAAATAATATTTATTTTATGATTTTTTTCTGGCAGAAATAATTGTATTTTTCTAATAGGCAAAAATGAACCCTTGTCTTAAGTTACAATACATTTATTTTGATAGTTATCCCCCTCGCATCCCACTATGCGACCAAAAAGTTCTTATTGAAAAATACCTAACCTTTTTTTTTTTAAATTAAAAAAAGAAAAATTATTTTGCCAGAAACAAAGTAAAAAAAAAAATAATTTTTTTTTGGAAAGATTGAAGAAATAGCTATCTAAACTATTTGGACAGATCTTGCTTAGAACAATAGGTAATGAGTTACATGCATGAGAAAAAACACCTGTTTGGCCAAAATGTCAAATTTTGACCCCTTCTAAATCAGAGAGCCCTTGATCGACCTTGTTGACAAATTGTGTCAAAACTAACACCCAATAGGACTAACATTGGTGCAAATTTCATCCCGATCGGAAGACACCGGTTTTAAAAGTTGGGTCACCGATTTTAAAAATTTGAATGTCATTCGATAGCAAACATACTAGAACTAAGGTATCCGCGAAACTGGGTAAAATATTGGTAATTGTGGGTGTGGCATGCTGCTGGAAACAAATATTTTATGTTGTTTTAGAAAAAATATAATTTTTGTAAATTTGATCAGAACTGAATTATGAGTTCTCGCAAATCAATGTTATCAATAATGGGTTGAAGTTTTTTTTGTTATATTAGTGGACAGTAGTCTTAAAGAAATGGGTCGTTGCATCACTGTTCCTTTTATACCTCATATGTTGTTATTAAATGTTTCCCCATGTTCAGAGGAATAGAACAAAAGGGGTTAAAGAGATTTTAGTACCTTCAGAGAGCTGAAAGTTTTCTCTTTAACCCCATATATACTTTTGCAACTGTTTGGAGCAGTCTGTTGAAAACTTTTAATGAAATTAATCGCAACATTTTTTTTTTTTTTTGCTCTTTTAATTTTACTGAAATGTAACGCAATGTTTTAAGAACATTTTGTTTTGAAAAATATTTCTACAGCTGATGAAATTCTTGAAACTGTCATAGACGGGCAGCTTTTGCGAAAATTGCAAGCAAAACCTCTTAGCCAAGATTATATATTTCAAACGATTTTGTTTCAGCGTTATAGAAACGAATAGTAATAAGAACATGTGTTTGTATAAAATATGCATCTGTCCATTCGTCGACCACAATTTAAAACCTTCCATGACATTGTTTGATTTATCAAAGTAATTTTTGGGAATGCAAAATTTTTAATTACTTACAGCCGTATTCATAATGAAAATTTGGCATGAAGTTAGCACAAAGTTTATTCATAATACACTACCAAACTCTGGCTAACGATTTGCTAGTCTCTTGTTAACGAGCTGCCAAACGTTTTCCAACTTTAAAAAAAAAACAGCCGTTTAATGTCAAACAATTTTGTTGGTTTTTTTAATTACTTGTTTGTTTTTAATGTACCGTCTTTTATTTAATTTTTTTTAATTTTAAAAATTTTTTAAATGATTATATGTGAAGGGAAAAACAAAAAAAGGAAAAAATGACAAATTCAGCGATGATTAATGCAAAACGTGTTGCATTTTTGAGTAAGACAATGTGGCATCATAATGCTATGTTCATACGACAATATGTGCGTTCGTTTACTCTTCCAGTAAAATCCAGTAGGTGAGTAATTTGAAAATTTTACAAATTAATGTGTACGAGAACGCATTTCAGTAAAATCTTGTACAAATTTTGGGGGTAAACGAACACAGCTAATATAAACCACTCGTTTCGCTCTCTGAAACTAAATAGTTTGCCAAAAATGCTGTTCATTTGATTCATTCTTGTTTCATTTTGATTGTTTTTTTTGTGTTGTTAGTGTGATTTTTTTTAAAGTAGATAAAAAAGTAAATAAAACTTAAAAATATATTATAAAGGGTGGTTAAATTGTAAGGGCCGATGTTGAATGTGAACCACACCTAATCGCCAAGTTTTTTTCCGAATTTTATTTGACATTTCTCTATTTCCGACTTACTCAATTTGTACCATGGAGAGATACACAATCCAACAACGTGTTAAAGTTATCCAGACTTATTATGAAAATGGATGATAAACTTCGAAGAAAATCATCTTCAGTGATGAGGCACATTTTCACCTCAGTGGATTTGTCGATAAGCAGAATTTCCGCATTTGGGCGAATAATAATCCAAGAGTGATTGTCGAAAAACCAATGCACCCACAAAGAGTGACTGTTTGGTGCGGTTTATGGGCTGGCGGCATCATCGGGCCGTATTTTTTCCAAAATGAGGCCGGTCAGGCAGTTACTGTGAATGGTGTTCGCTATCGTGAGATGATAACGAACTTTTTATGGCCCGAATTGGAAGATATGGATGTGGACGATATGTGGTTTCAGCAGGACGGTGCCACTTGCCACACAGCTAACGAAACAATGGCTCTTTTGCGCAACAAATTCAACGGCCGTGTTATCTCACGTCATGGCGATGTCAATTGGCCGCCAAGATCATGTGATTTGACACCGTTGGACTTTTTTCTTTGGGGTTATTTGAAAGAAAAGGTGTACGTCGATAAGCCAGCAACAATTCAAGAGCTAAAGGATGAGATAATTCGGCACATTAACGGCATAGAACCTCCATTATGCCTCAGGGTCATTGAAAATTTGGACCATCGGATGGAGGTGTGCCGCCGTGGTCGCGGCGCCCATTTGGCCGATATTTTGTTCCATACATAATTGAGTAATACCAATATATCATAATAAAATAAAATTACAATAATTTCCAAAATAGTTTGTGTTTTATTCAAAATCAACATCGGCCCTTGAAATTTAACCACCCTTTATATGGACACATAAGCATGATGTGTTTTTAAGTACTGTGGTGCTGGGTATCATATGGTCGGGCTTGACCGACTATACTTTCTTACTTGTTTTAATTTGTTTACCTTTTTTCACAAATTTCACATATTTTCACTTTTAAATAAACAATTAATAATGAACACCATCAGGGCTACCAATGTGTAATACTGTAAACTATAGAAAAGTATACACCATGCAGTTGTTGGCAGCACTGCATGTTAATTTCTTATAACATGGTCCATATTACAGTAGATTGGACCATGTTGTAAGTAGGCCACAATGGACCACGTAGTCCAATATTATCTGTAGGGCTGTTGCTTTTTGTTTATGTATGGGAAATAAATATATGACACATTTTTAAATGTTCTATAAGTGCACCAACGTGCTTACAGTACGGTGCGGTACATTACGTTCGCCTAGCTGGGCCTTAACTGTTGAAGAAGGCCTCGGCTATTTCGTATAAAAAATAATATACACATTCCACAATCTCTTCTATGAGGGTTTTTTTGCACAAGCAAAATAATTATTTTTCTTGATGCCGTTGCCATTCTCATGGACCTGCCAAAGAAGCGAGAGCGGAAGGCCTACTCCGCAATGACAACGTGTGTAAAAAAGATATGAGTACGGAATGGGGCGGGCTGGTCTTGTACATCCAAAAGAAGGGATGCAGAGCCATTCTAGAAGGCCACAGTACTCCTTCTTTTTCCTGCTGGGTATTTACATATGTATGTACTAGGGATGCCAATCGGGACTGGTTTTCGCAAAACCCGGGATTCGGGATTACAAAAAATCAAATCCCGGGATTTTTTGGGATCCCGGGATTTTACGGAACATCGGGATTTTTCGGGATTCGGGATTTTTGAAAATTAAGAGATATGTATGTGCTTTTTATAGATATTTATATAAAAAAACGTCTGTAACCACCATTTATAATACTTTTATTAATATTATTATGTTATAATTATCACTTTATTTTATTAAACATCAGTTTTTATTTTGTTTTTTTCTTTGTTTTGATTTTTTTGAGAGCTAGTTCAGATGAACTAACGATAAATGTTGTCAAAATTGGAGATGATAGTACATTTTTCCTGTTTCGCAGCCTGTTTCAGAATGAAACGACCTGTTTCGCTCTCAAAATTTTGTACGGGGAAACAAGTCGTTTCAATCATGTTTGGGGCGTGAAACAGGAATAAGAGAGTGAAACACGAATATTGCTGTCCGTGTAAACATGGTATAAAACTTCAGTGCTGATTTATTAAAAGTTGGCAAATGGAGAAAAGTTCGTTATGAATTAACTCTGTGCCAACAAGCTGCTAAGCTTAATCGGCATTTTAGTTAGCAGCTCGTTGCACGTAGTGTACAAACTGTGGCTAACTTTTTGTTATGAATACTTAAATATTAAATATTTAAATATTAAAGTAAATTAAAAAATAACATATCGTCAGCTCATTATTGGTCTGGCGAATATGCCAAAAAGGCGCTGTGGAGAAAAACAACAATGAACGTTTACCTGATAGAATTCTTTGTATTTTCACTACTCCTTCTGGTATATGATTTTTTGAACGTTCCTTAACGAACATAGAAGTTAAAATCATTTTATTGAAAGTAAAAATTATTGTTTGTACCGCATACGCCACTTTTCGAAATTTATTTTTAAAAAGTAAGTTTTTGGGCTGCAAACGTGTATTTACTGCTGTGTATTAATTTGTTGACATTTTATTTTGTTTTTGCTGTACCAACTTTTTTTCTTGCGGCAATGAAGCGAAGCATGAGTGAAATGTTTTTTCATGTTGTCATTTTGTTTAATTTTGCTTTAAATAATTAGTATTGTGGTTATTTTGTTGAACTATTTGTGGTTTTTAATCCAAATTTTTAATATTTTTAATTAGGCTTAAGTTCATTAAATTTAATTTTCATTAAATTATTTTTATGATAAAGGAATTTTACAACATGAAAATAATTAAAATTGTTATTGATAATTTTTCATTCTTGACCGTGGCCGGGATTCGAACCGCGGCCGGCAGGTTACCATGACATGTTTCGATCGCAATCACTCGATCTCCTCAGATGGATTTGCCGTTTTACACTCGCAGCCATCGACGACTGCTGACGTCAATAGTCAAACATCAATCCTTAAACCAAATTGTATCTTAACTTTTTTGTAGATCGAAATAATTAAATAAAATTTTAAATAATTTGTTTCTTATGGCAATGAAGCAAAGCTAGAGTTAAATTTATATTGTACATTTTTGTATGAGGAATTTTCTGCATTCGCCAAACAGTGGCGTGTAGAGCAAAACAATACTTAATAAAGTTTAAAATAGTTGATATGAAGCAAAAGCAATGCTTTTTATCTCAGAAATCATAACAAATTTGGTGAAACCGGTTTTGGATTCAGAAAGGGTGTATTTAAAATATATATACCACATACCTAACTCATTGTTTTTTTAAATGGTCGGTAGGTCAAACCACTTTTCAAAACTTTATTAATATTAAATTTTTGTTTGTTTTATTTTTTTTTTTTTTTATTTTATTCATTCATTCAATTTTTTATCACTGTTTTTTGCACTAAATTTAATTTTTTTTTTACATTTTTTTGTTTTTGTCTTTTCCGATTTCATACGTTTTAAAGCAAAGCTGCAAATCTTATCTTCTTCTTTTTCTTTCGATTTAGTTTTTATTTGGATTACCATTTTTTCGATTGATGCTTAACTGAATGCGTTAGTCTGCTTTCACACGTTTCATCTTTTGATGCTCAACTCTTATGTTTTTAGGTGAGGGAAGAAAGAAGAAAGGGGGTTGGTACGGAGATGCCTGTACTCGGTCAGTACGCTTTGTGTTTTTATTCGTTGGCATATGCACAAGGATGGCTGTATGTAATTTTTTTCTTTTCTTTTTCTCTTTGATTCGCTATTAATAAAATTGTTTTTGTTTTGAACCGAAAAAAGTTGAAACCGATTGCTACGTGTGAATATATTGGCATCTTTAAAAGGGAATTGAAAAGAAGTTGATCATCAAAAGATGAAACGTGTAAATTTAGACTTAACGTAATCGAAATGCAGAATAAGGTTGAAGTGCATAAATCTTAGTATTGATATAACATTTGGCACAAATAACACTGTGAAACAAAAAATACCAGCCTCAATACTTTCACCGCGAAATGAAACTAGACTATTGGTAGATCAAATCTGCCAAAGTGTTTTGAAAAGTTAGCTCGGTTTCCTAAAATATCGGCTCCTAAAATGTTTGAATATTTTGAAAAGTCGTTTGATATAAATCCAAAAAAATATACTAAATATACTTCTGAGCTAAAATATTATTTCAGATGTCTTCAGTAGAATTGTGTGTCGATTCTTTGCTTACAATATATTAACCCTCTTACACTCATTTTAAGGGGTTATTTTTGTCCTTTTTTTAACTTCCCCACAAGGGGTTTTCTAAGACCGAAAGTTCGTGCAATCTATGAAAAACGGATTTTCGAAATTCCGGGCCTTGAAATTTTTGAATTTTTCGAAAACTCGTTTAACATACATTGTACAATTTTTCGGTCTTTGAAGATCCCTAGTGAAATTCGATGCATGATTTTCTGTACGCATTGAAAAAAGGTAACTCTTGCTTCTCATTTAGTTTATAGTTTTGGTTAAATATGTACATAAGATTTCTGAAGTAAAAACCATATCGGGCAGGCTGTTGGTGTCTTATCATTCTGTTATGTGTAATACGGGTAAGTAAATAAATCATAATAATTTTTTCTTTCTAATGCGGGATAAAATCAACTTTATAATACTTGAATCAAGCTCCCTTTGAGATTGATTCAATCTTAGTTTTACTTAAATCAATCTCATTTTCGGATTATGGATAATTGAAGTATTTTGTATTTGAAAATCCGTAATTGAATTAATCTTTCTGTACTTGATTCAAGAAAATCCGTACTCATTGTGGACCATTAATAACTTGCCGGTAGGTGCACAACAAGCCACAGCCATTTTCCTTTTTAAACTTTGCTTAACTTTTATTTCATTCATTTAAGCGATTTAATAAATTTTACAGGCCTTTATGCCAGTGCATAGTAGAAAGTTAATTAAATAATAATAAAATATTATTGAAAAATTAAATTTGTATTTCTTCGACCTTTTTTAAATTATTAAAATAAACAGTTTTTTCGAGCTCGAGGCCAATTATTTGTAAAAAATATATGTGCAATATTAAATGTGGAGATAGTAATACGTCTCTTACAAATATATTTGTAACTCATTCCTTGATAATGATATCCGAAGGATATCGAAATATTGGAACAAATAATTTAATAAATAATATACATATATTATTGAAAAATTTAAAAATAAAAAAAAGAAATGCTGTTCTATTTGCCCTTTTCTCCTAAAAGCTCAAGATTTGACGGCTAAAACTTGAAGAGTGTGAACCAGCACAAACTCTAAATATCCCACCAAGTTTTAGAGATTGTAACTCTTTTTTTTTTGCACATTTTTTTGGGACCTATAACATTTACGAAAAAGATTTTGACAAGGGCCTAGTATTGCACCAGTCAAGCGCCGTCACTTAAGTTCTTTCTGCTTTAAATAAAGTTTTCTCGACTTTGCTACACCATCAAATGGGGACATTTTTTTTTATTGCATTAAACTACACTCAAAAGAAAAATCAATCCATCCGTACTCAAATCAATCCGAAGCGGTAGAATGATTTTTAATCGCGATTCGCGAAATACTTTACTTATTCATATTTAATCCCGAATTTGTTCTTGAAATAATCCGAAAATTAGATTTATTTAAGTAAAAATAAGATTTAATCAATCCAAAAAAAAAAAATCATTCCCGATACGGTTTTACTTTAAAAACTTAATGTACATATTTAACTGAAAATACAAACTAAATGAGAAGTTCTCAATTTTACTTTTTAAACATGAAAATACGGGCCTGTTCTAAAAATCACGTGATTTCAAATCACGGGCGTGATTTTGTGGTGTTCTGAAAGTCATACCGTTTTTGTGTTTCTCGGTGTGCTTTCGGTAATTGAAGATCACACCAAAACACACAAAAAAGGGACACTAAAATATCACACGTGTGATTTTAGTAGGCACATGTGTTTTGAGTTAAAGTGATTTGCAGAACAGGGTTGATACTGTCTTTTCATATTGTTCTGTTGTTTTTACACACAACAAGCAAATCGTTTTTTAACTATGTACTTGTGTGGCAGCGCTGCCAGAAGTAAGATTTTACCTTATTTTTTAAGATCTTTTAACCGAAAAAAGATTTTAAGATTTTTCCCCCAAAAACAAGATTTTTTGTTTTGTCCAGAAGAAGGTTAGGTTCAATTAAAAAAAACCTTCTTTGTTCCCATTTGAAAATTTTTAAACTTAATAATGCAACCTTGCGGTTTACTGGACAAAAAAATACTTAAGACCCAACCATAATGTGCTTAAGTTGGCTTAAGCAAATATACGAATACATGTTAATCATATTAGGCTAGCCATAGAACTCAAGGAAACTTTTTGTTAAATTTTTTGAAACTGTCATTTGCTTAAGCAAGGTGCGAAACTGATCGCACATTCCGTACGTACGTTTGTTGATTTTATTTTGGTTTTTTTTTTAATACATTTGAGAGACTTTTTGTTAATACGTTAAGCAACGCTATGCATATTATGGTTGGGCCTAAAAAAGCAACCTCTGTTTGGCGTTCAAGGGTGATTAATCAGGTGTAAATTTTGCGCGCTTATTATTTTGCAAAAACAGAAAATATTGCAAGTCAGACTAAGGTTCGCAAAAATTAAATAATAGCAAAGACATTTAATGGAAAAATGTTCAATCCGAAAAGGTAATTTTAAGTGCATCGAAATACCTTTGGAAAAGGAGCTTATCAGGGGTGTCATGTAAATCGAAAACGTGAAACGAAAGACAGTTCTTTTTATTAAACTTTTAATCTAATTTTTACAATTTTTGTTAAAAAATTCTGTTTAATAGAGCATAATTTGTATAATAAGTGTCATACAATTTTTTATTACAGAAATCTTATTGAAAAACGACTCTTAAAATTCTTTCGTTTTACGTTTTCGATTTCCATGACACCCCTGTATATCTAGATTTATATAAATAAACATTTAAAAATGTTTAGATTTTACCTAGCATTTACACATCCCTGCAAATAATTTTAGACCACTGGATCCATTTTGATGAAATGGACTACTCCGATGTAATGCAAGCATGGACCATGTCATTGTTAAAATGTGTTTGTAGTGAGACGACATGTCTGTGTTTTTTAACGACGTGCTTTCTTTTTTAAAGGACTTTAAAACTAATCCTCTTGAGTATACCATGGAGTAGTTTTAAAACTACTCCTTTGTAGTCCAAAGCTGGGTTATATGGTCCTGCCCTAGGACATCGTAATATTAAATAGACCATGTTTTTTCCATACGTTTGGGTTACTTTTGGACTAGTCCTAGTCCCTTGTGGGCTACTCTTTACACGCGTGTTTGGACTGGTAATATTATTTGCAGGGATGCCACTGCCAGTTCGAAAAACTCAATACACTCACACTTTTTTACTAATACACTCACATTTTTCGCAGTGGCAGCAAAAATTGCATGCGAGTTGAAATTTGGCACTTGCATGCCATTAAATGACAAAACGATGAACAATGTTACCCTGTTTAAAATTTATTGTCAAATTTTAATTAAAGTTTTGACTTGATAAATGTATTATTATGATTAATTTTTTGAAACGCGCATTAGTAAAAGCAAGTTTGTCGATTATAAAGCATTAATATTATTAAAATAATGCTTATATAAATAAATGTAAACCATTCCCCCAAAAATGTGCTTATATGATTAGCTCGGTAACTGTTTTTGGTTTTTTGGTACTTTTTTTTTAATTTGAGTATTAAACAATTTATCTCAAGTTTGCGCTTCGACGACATTTTGAAAATGTACTCGTAGTGGCATATGTAAACACAAAAGCAATTTCGACAATTTCGAACAATTTTTCTTTGATAATATGTATACAACAGTGGCATGCCACTACTTGCATGTGTAAAGGCAGGGTTAGATGTATTTTTAAGAAAAATCCCGCTAAATTGAATATTTAGCGGTTTCTAGCGGTTTTGAAGTCCGATTTGGCCGGAAATCTTCAAAAAAAGTTGGCAGTTGTGGAAATACATATTGATATGTTTTAAAGTTAATTTTAATAAAAAAACTACTTTTTTCCAAAAAAAAAAAAGATTTTTTTCCAAAATAAGATTTTTTTGGTGAAATTAAGATTTTTTGCTGAAAATTTCTGGCAGTCCTGTGTGCTGTTGTTGTAGTGTCTGCAACAAAATTTGATAAGTTAAATGCAGGGTTACCGTTGACAATTTTGAAAAAGTCGCACAAAAAGTCGTTTTTTTTAAAATAAGTCGCACAAAAAAGTCGTTTTTTTCAAATTTAAGTCTCACACTTTTTTTAACATATTAATTTCGGTTTAATTTCTTTAATAACTCTCTCTTAAAACCGAAAAAAAGTTGTATGACGATAACTTGTTCTCATCGCTTATAGACATGCAGTAATACCGGGGTGGGTATTGGTTAACGATGTACAAAAAAATCTTTGTTAAGGCGATAGTTAATCAAAAAAACACGAAACAAGAAGGAATTAAGAATTTAAACGATATAAATAGCTGAGAAATAATACGTTAAAAATGTTTTTAAATACACTTTTGTGTAATAATTTTACATTTGATTGATTTTAAATAATAAGTTTGTATATACTTTAATACATGTATAAACTAAACGTTTTATGTTTTTTAACTTTTTTTGTTTTTTCGCACAAGTTCATTACTCCTAACCAACCTATTTCAGTATCTAGAAAATTTAGAGTTGATAGCATGGACTCACAGATTTCTACTTTTAACCTGTTGGTTAAGTTATTTTTCAATTATTTTGAAGAAAAAATTTTCAGCACACGCACTTTTTTAAAAAATTTTTAAAAATGGTTAGCATATGTAGTTTTTTTAAAAATGTAATTGTATGATTTATCAATGGATTTACTTTTTAACAACTTAAATTCGTTAAAAAAAAGTCTGTGTCATTAACAACATTTTTAAATAAAGATATGAGATCAATAGCGGTTAAAAATTGGTCTTAAAACGCTTTAAATAATAATGCCGATCATCCTAGATTGGCATGGAAATTCAATCAACACGATACAAAACAAGGCATATACAATACATTTCACTAGTTAAAATGGTCTGGATGCAAAATAATCACCTGATCAATCAAATGAGGTTACATATCCCGGGAAATGTTTAAAACAAAATTTATATTTTTATAAACTGTAAAAAAGTATTTCACTTACAAAAAAGGGGCAAAAAGTCGCAAAAAGTTGGAAAAAGTTGCAAAAAAGTCTCAGAGCGTCAAAAAGGTTGTAAATTGCAACTAAAGTCGCACAACGGTAACGCTGGTTAAATGAGATCAGAACGCTCACTTTGTAATTTTACTCTCAGAGTGGCACTTCCAATGAAGATTTTAATCTTTTTTTACTTGGTTTAAATTTGTGTTACTAATTTCATGAAATTCCAGGATTGATTTTCGAAAGTTATCCCATTTAGGATTGTTTTAAGTACGTTTTAGTGTTATTCGTACTTGAATTTTTGAGTACGACTTGTACGTATAAAAACATTAATTTATCCCGAGTATTTTTCTTTCTGTACGTACTTTTTCACATATTTAAAATTGTTGGGAAATTGAGGTTTATTTTTTTCGACCCCTTAAAAAACTGTATGAACCTGGAAATGGAAACAAGTTTTTTGCTTACCAAAAGATGAATCAAACTGCCGTAAGTCAACACATTAAATGTCAAGGATATTTAATATCAAACCAATTTTATATCGAAAAAGTACGTTTTGCTAAAAAAAAATGAAAAAAAGTACGTTTTGTTTAAAAAAATATTTAAATTTTCTACAGATTCTTGTAATTATTCCATGTTTAATTATACTATTGTATTAATTATTGTTTTCATAACACTCATTCACCAAACAATAGTTAAATTATTGCAATTATTGGAGGCTATTCTTGAAAACTCGTCGAACAAATACAAATGTACATTAAAAAAAAAGTAAAGCTTAAAAAATAGTTTTTGTTTATCATACATTTCTAAAATTAAATAAACGTGAGAATTTTGACTCGTTTCTCTCTCTTTAAAAAACGGTAAATTGTATGACAAACAAAAAACAATTTCTTTAACTTTGTTTTTGTTTTACTGAAAATTTTCACTTTTTCGACGCGTTTTCAAGAATAGTCACCATTATTTAACAGTTAATTTTAACGAAAATGTAACGACATAAATAAACGTCAAACAAATTAAGAATATTAAGAAATGATTTGTTATTAAAACAACTTCACGAAGAAATGGCAAAAACAATGAAAAAAGCGCGTTTTGAAAAAAAAAAAAAAAAAAAAAAAAATGAAAAAAGTACGTTTTGTTATGCACCAATTTTTTTAGAACCCATTTTCTTGGTAAAAAAAAGAAAAAAAATATGCTAACAAGATGTTTTCTTAAAGATTTTAACCCAAATATTTTAAAAATATCAAAAAACCAATTTGTCAAAAAATGCGAAAAAGTACGTTTTGTTCTGCGGCTCCTCATATGTACAGGGTGGGCCAACTTGGACTGACTGATTTGAAATGCTTATAATTTTTGTATTTTTAATTTTTTTTTTTGCAGATAATACAGAATTTTATAAAATTTTATAATTTTATAATGTCGTCAATTGTTACAACGCAAAGAAAATAACGTCATCATTTTCATACTGCAGAGGCTCCCAGTGTATGGATATGTGAATAGAGGAACTGCCGAATTTTGGGTACAGAGAATCAGAGAGCATTACATCAACGACAATTACACCCTGTCAGATGCACTGTTTGGTGTGGAATCATGGCTGATAAAGTTATTGGTCCATATTTCTTCGAAAATGAACTTAATGAGCCAGAAGCCGTCTCTGGGGTGGTATACCGGACCATGTTTAAAAATATTTTACGTCCGATAGTTCTCAGTAATCGTAACATATGGTTCCAGCAAGATGGAGCTACAGCTCATACCGCAAGAGCCACAATGGCAATTCTGCGAGAACTTTTCGATGACCGAATAATTTCAAAAAATGCAGATTTTGCGTGGCCACCTCGTTCTCCAGCTTTGACAGCACCAAATTTTTTTTGTGGTGTTTCTTGAAGGAATGAGTTTACGGCAACAAACCACAAAATATTCATGAGCTTAAGCAGAATATTCGCACAGAAACTGCTGAATTGTAGTAAGAAACGTTGCGCAACGTAATGCAAAATGTATTAAGTAGAGCCATTAACTGCCAACAGGAGAATGGACGCCATCTAAAAGATGCAATTTTTCATACTTAGCTTAAAAAACATTTATAATTTATTATTTCATTTGCAAAAAAATTAAATAAAAAAATTTTAATATACAAAAATTATAAGCATTTCAAATCAGTCAGTCCAAGTTGGCCCATCCTGTACATATAGTAAATATGCACAGAGAAAACAGATTCGTGATCACAACCGAATTTGGCGCCAATCGAATTTCGTCGGTTGCATGTACTATCACACAATTCGTTTACAATTACTAAAAATTTCGTTGCTTAGCATAATATTTTTGTAAGCAACATTTGAATTGGAGTACACTATCAGTTATAACAACAGATATTGTTATATGCAACTGAATTGGCACATAATTGGTGTTCATAACAAAAGATTTTATTGTCTTTATCAATATATTTTTTTATCCGGTTGCATAAACCATTTTCGCGATTTAATATGTAGATAGAAAATCAAAACAACCTCCATTTTTTGTTAGTAGTTAATTTATTAAGATATTTTATGTATCGTTTATACATTCACACTTATCGTGTTCGGCGAATTAAAAATACGCCTGCGATTGTTTGATAATAGATTAAAGAGAACGTGAACTTATTTTTTTAAATCTTTTACCAAACAGTCGCAGGCGATTATAAATTCGCCAACCACGATAAGGGCGACTATTTTATTTTATAAAAACAAATACATTATTTACCCGACCAACACACACAATGTTGAGAAGGGAGTAGTCCACAATACTCCCTTAACCCTTTCGCTACATTGTATCCATATGGATACACTCAACTTTGGAGGCATCTGACAATCTACAGGTCAAATAATTAGCTTAGATATCGGTATGTTATTGTTTTTTAAGATCTTATGAATCATTTTTAATGAAAATCTCTTGGATTTTTACAAAATTGAGAAACATATAGCATTTTTAAAAAAACGTTTTTTTATATGTAATTTTTTGCAAAAAAAAAGGTTTTGTTATCTTTCAAAAAACATATATATATATATGACCATGTTTAAAAAAAACACATCCTACATAAAGAAAAAGGTTTATTTTAACTTTTTGCATCAATAGTTTTTTGTTTTAAGCCGGACAAAAGCTTTGCAGATTTTTAAAACATTGTATGTATCCATATGGATACAAACGCAAGTTATGGTGTTGAATAATATACACACAATACATATAAAATAATTTTACGTTTGATGCTGCTGAGTGGTTTTTATATGGGGGCTATTGCAAATTATGGACCGATCATCACGAAATTTACTAGTGTGATTTCTAGTTTTATAAAACTGGGAAGTAATAAATTTTTTTCTGATAGCATTATTTATTACGGTTTTAGGCGCCATAAGCTGTTTTCCGGGATATGGGTCTAAAAGTAAATTATGGTCCGATCTTCACAAAATTTTACAGTGTGATTTCCGCTCGAATAGAATGAATTTTTGCAAAATCTTATAGCATTCCATGCATTATTCCACTATTTATGTTAGTTTTTATAACAAAATTTTTTTATCATAACCGAAAAATGTATCCATATGGATACAGTCCAAAAAACACATTTAGGGTACATTTTTTCAAAAGTGAGTATTAATTGTTGTTGTTAGGGCCAATTATAATAAAAATCCAAAAAATTGGATTTTTTTAGTAACCCAGTAAAAACTTGTAGCAAAAGGGTTAAACGAGAAGAATTGTTATCGCAACTGAAAGAGTTCCAATAAGACCAAGCGGGCAGTGTTGAGGAACTGAGAAAGCGGTTGGCTTAATTCAAAAGTGGCGAAAATGACTAGCGTGAAACACAGCGCCTTTTAGAAATCCAATCGAAGCAGGAATCAATTGGTGGCCTAACCTCGTAACCCCGGAGCTGAATATAGTGGATAAATCGCCGGTAAAGGAGGATAACTCAGGATAACTCACCGCTCGATAGCAACCACAGCCACCGAGTACAAGACGGATTTGACTTTGACGGGACTAGTGATCCATTGGAGTTTATAGTGCGTGCTGAAGAGTTAGCCCACATGTATGGTGTTGATCTGGACCAAATATTTTTTAAATATGAAATTAAAACTTATTTTATTTAATGTTTTCTTACAAATTTATTTTTTAATTTTGAAAGAAAATTCAGTTTATAATTAGTTAAGTACTCACAATTAACAATTGGGACATATAGCTGTTTTTTGGTTGTGAATTCCAAATAATTATATTTTCATTTGTTGTACACGAATTTAAACTATACTCACAATCAATAATTAGCTGCAACAAATAAATTAACAATTATATTATGAAATTTATTGACAAAAGCAAATTATTGATTGTATATTCAGTATTGCACTGTATTATATTTGGTTGTGATTGGCAACATTCGTACTAATTTTTAGTAAATATTAAATGAAATTAGTTATCATAACTAATAAAAGAATTGAACGAATCATATTTCAGTTAGAATTACGTTTTAATATTCAATAGTATTAAAAACCAGTTAGAGTTACATATTTTTAATAGTTGCAATAATAAATTATTTTTCTTGATCAATATTTTATTACTGCAACTGTATTCCAACCAATTTGTTTTCTGTGTGTATATAAAATTGATTAAAATAAATTCTTTTAGCTTTCTGTCAGAAAACAAAAAGAATTGCGGATAACACATCAAAATTTCCCATGCCTTTTTCATTAGATTTCTGTCAGATATCCAACAGAAATGCCGGTAAAAAACCAAGAATTTCCCATGACATGTCTGCCAGAATTCGAGTTAACCACGACATACATTTTTAGGCTAGAAACCTGACAGAATTGGTATACGAGTCCGACTTTTTCTTATATATCTAAAAATTGTCGGTTTATTTTGCTGGCTGGGTAGTTTTTGAAACTAACAAAAATATAACAGAAAAAACTGTTTTATATTTTTACTTTATACAAGTCTCATTTCAAGAAAGTTGACCAGTTTTACATTAGATCTCTTATTTACCTGTTGTTCTTAACCTGTCAATGTCCGTTTAGGAAAAAAACCCCATCATGTAGCCTGATTTCCGATTAAAATCCTTTTTTAAAATTCAAAACACACTTGAAAGGCCACCACACCTATAAACAATGTCAACTGTAAATTATAATGACTATAAAAATGATTCAGATTTTTTCCTTTTCGTTAAAATAACAAGCCAACGAATTTATAAATAAAACTCAAGGAATACTGTGCTCTTCAAACTAAAATCATCAATTTCAATTAACATGAAACTTCAATAATAAAAATCTAAAAAAAAACTTTATAGCCGGCTTTTTATAAAGGCCTTATTTATGCAACATTGAGAAGAGGCACAAGTTGAAACTACCTACAAAAAACAATGGAAAGGACCAAACTAAACAACAGCCAAAAATTTAATCAATCACACACAAACAAGAAAACTCCTGTCAACAGGGCAGGAAAGTCGGCCAGAAAGCCATCCAGCTTGTTTTGATGTCTGCTCTGAGCTGGTTGACTGGCATAATACAAACAGCCAGAAAAGAACTCTAAAGGAGGCCAAAACCATAAATATTTACTAGCAACAACCAAAAAGACAAAAATTAAAACAAAAAAATATCAATTTATATGGCAGACATAAAGAAAAATGTCAACGAAAAAGGCATGATAAAGGAAAAGGCCAAAACAGCCGACTAAATGACTGACTGGTTGACAGACCGACCCAATATAACGAATATTTTTGCCCCCAAACAAAAGGTCCTCAAACAAGTTTGAAAAATTTTAAGTAACAACAAAAAAAAACTAATCAAGATAATAAAGTTTTTGTTTTAAAAAGCAACAACAAACAATTTTTATCAAAATAAACCTCTTCAAACAAAAGAAATCGCTTTTTTCAAAATCAATTAGACATGATCATTGATCACTTATTTTAAGTGTCCGTTTATTCGTTGTAAAACTTTCTGCAGTCAAATCCCCAAGTTGTATTTTTCTTTTCGTGTTTTTCCCCGTCATTTCAGTAGTCAAAGTCAGGTTGTAACTAACACTTGTTTGCTATTGAGACACTGCCTCATGTGTCGTCTGTCCAAACAACCAAATAACAAACAAACCATCCATCTGTCCGTCTCATTGTTTGTTTGTCTTTCCTACTCATTGCCTGACTTGCCTGGTTGTCTTTCTCTTGTCTTTTTTTATATGCATGCATATATATGTACATATATAGATCTTCAATGATCGATATAAGTCTTTCTTTTATTTTCGTTTCGTTTCAGTTTCGTTGTTCAAACGTGTTGAAAATGTTTAATTAGTAATTGAGTGCGTGTGCAAGAAGATCATTGCATTCCTGCACTTTGTGGCAATTACCCTACGGTCTGTCTGTGTGACGTACTGAAAACTTTTCGAATCTAGTGGTTTTGATTTAAGTGCATTGAACGTAAAAAAGAAAAAAGTAGCTAAGAACTAGGGGGAAGTTTAGTCTTAAAATTCTAAACGATTGTTTCAATTTCATATTACAGTTATGATAAGTGTCTTCATTAACTGGTATGGCAATTTAAAGGGTAAACATTTGTCATGCGTTAAGTTATACCTTACTTCTTCTCCATCCAGTGCCCATGTTCTGTAACACTCGCGTCGAGAAACTTTTCGATTGAAATGTGTGAAATGAAACAAAAATGCCACATTTTAAAACAAACAGCTGTTTGTCTCACTAAACTGTGTCGGTAACTTTTTTGCCGAGCACTAGCTGTCACGTAAGGAAAGTACTCACCAATTCACAGAAAAAGTGTGTCTTTAACATTTTTGTGAGAAAAGTTCCCGTTTTGAACTGTTTAACTGTTTAAAATTTAACACTAAAAACAATTAAAAATGCAAAATACAAAGAACAATAATAAATAATAATATTTTGTTCTTGGCACATTTTTTTTATTGTTTAATTATTTTGCTTTTAACATTTATATAAAATATACGAATGTGTATTTTCGACGGTTGTATTTTCGCCGCCGTCGTTGAAAAATTTTCAATTTCAGTAAATTTTGGTCGCCGTCAACGATATGTGTTACTGGTGTTCTCAACGTCTGCAATGTCACATAGGCTTCGGGTGCAATGTAATGACATTTATAACGGAACGACGCAATCTCTTTTGATAGTTTTCGACATGAGTTACAGACACAGTTTTTTCTCACTTTTCGAGAAACGATGGAATATTATGTCTCACATCTTTTCGATGCGAGAAGTTCTCACTAAAGTTACAGAACATGGGTACAGTTTAACAAAAAAAGATTAATTGTTGTCAAACTGAAGAAGAATTTGCAATAGCGTTGGGAGCCACCCCAGCAGAAATTTCAAAATGTTTTAAAGCACAGCTGTATTTAGCCAAAACCAAGGCAATCCGATAGCACTCGCGGTAAAACCGAAAAACATTGACGTGTGGCTAAAGTCCTCGTACATACTATGAAACATTTGCTGCGAAACATTTGAGTTTGATAGTGAAAGGGGTAGACGGATGAAAAAGGAAACTTTATTTTGTTTTTGTGTTTTTGTTATTTTTGAGACACGAATGCAGTTTCAAAAATAAATTGAAAAAAGTTTCTACCGCGAATATTTCATAACATGGACGAGGACTAAGCGGCTTTAAAAGAAGTAGTTTTGCTTTGATTCTCTGGCCAAACTGCGTAAAAGCAATGACTCTAAGTTTGTGCTCTGTATTTAAGTATACTGAGCATAACCTTATAATTAAAAGCTGCAGAAATTAAAGTAATGAACTCAAGGCTGGCCATGACGATATCACCTTGAGGATATTGCTCCTTCTGGTGTTACTTCCTTCAGGGAAATTCGGTGCTGTCAAAAATCCCAATTTGGCAGATCTCAATACATCTGTATGTTCTCTTGCGATCGGACTGATTATTGGCTGAGGCCACTGAAAATGTGCTTCTTGCGGAAATGCTTTCTGTCTTTCAGGAAGATTGTCTTTGTTAAGGTTTCGCTTTTCTGTTGAAAATATACTTTCGGGGATCACGAGGAGGTTGTGTCTTACTACTCAAAGTCACGGGAAAAGATAAGCTGAAACTCCGACTGAAGAGCTGATTGTTCAGCCTGAGAGAGGACAAACCCTAGCTGCTGTTGCTACTCAACAGATGCTTTATTGTAAAAGCAACAGAGGTTGTTAGCTCTAGCTCCTTAGTAAGGGACGATTAAATATTCTTGCCGTATTATGCACTCAAATTGCTACCTGGTTGTGCTGGTTGCGCTAACACTCGGGGGGCGATTGGTAAACGCATTGCTTGTCAGCCAGTAGTTAAAATCCTCCATGGAGAAGGCCTGAGGACAAGTATCCATGTGAATATTTTACCAAGCCAGCATGACTCTCTGCTCTATAAACCTATAAATGAACGTTGGATACACCCAATAAAATTTTCTCTTGGAAAACTTTTTCTTATCAAAAAATGTTAAACAATTTTTTTTCTCCAGAAGGCGTTCCTATTAAATTAAATGACTAGATCCTGTAATTAGTTTTTTGTATAAGAAAATAGAGCAATACTTGTGTTTTTTTTTTAATAAATGAGAGAAAGCCTCATTTAAAAGCAGGGAAATTAAGATCCAATTAAAGAGACTCCGACTCAGCAACTTGGTCCACTACTGGAAAAATTTTTCGGGAAATTATTCTTGGCCTACATCTTTATAATTTCCAACTGGTTCAAGAGTGTAAGCCAGCGGTGAATGGGCTGAGAATTAGCTAGATGTTGATTCAGATTTTAATCGCCAAGTCATCTTCATTTCTGGCTAACAAGTATGTAAAAAAGCAGAATTTTTGGTTTTTTAGAGAGCACAATCCTTATGAGACTTATGAGACTCCATTAAATTCCAAAAAAACTCACTGTTTGGTGCGGCTTACATACCGAAGGCCTCATCGGCCCATTTCTCTTTAAATCCGAAACCGGTGCCAACACTTCCTTGAATGGTGAACACTTTAAGAAAATGATTCGTGATTTTTTTATTCCTCATGTCATTGCAAATTATTTGGAAAAAAGATGTTTCCAACAAGACCGCGAAACATGA
Source organism: Pollenia griseotomentosa (assembly GCA_963931875.1). Classification (NCBI taxonomy): domain Eukaryota; kingdom Metazoa; phylum Arthropoda; class Insecta; order Diptera; family Polleniidae; genus Pollenia; species Pollenia griseotomentosa. Next base: position 15,956,206 of record OZ007563.1, on the reverse strand, counting down.
CATACTGCACGTGAAGACATCACTTTGTTAAACCAAGTTATCTCAAGAAATGAACCTGTGAGCTGGCCACTTCGTTCGTGTGACTCGACACTTTTAGATTACTTTTCGTGAGGATTGATCACTTCGAAGCCCACATTCGACGTACTTTTGATGAAATAAGACCGGTATGCTCGAATAAGTGGTGTTAAAATTGGACCAACAGAATGGCGAATGATGGAGGCCATACTCCAGAAATTATTTTTAAACAAAAATTGCTATGCAATTTGTCGCCTAATAAAGTCTAAATTTAGGTCATTCCATTGAATTTATTGGCCGATATTCATAGTCAAAATAAAGTCGACTATAAGTTAAAACCGGCTTTAAATGGATGTCAATAACATTGTTCTAAAGTGTACTTTAGAAGAAGTCGACTTTATTTTTGACTATGAATATGGGTCATTGTGTTTTATTAAAAAAAGTTTTAAAGGGTGTCCAAAATTGAGGTATCATTTTAATTTTAATAAAAAAAGAGTTTTTTTTTTGCGATATTTAAAATATTTTTATTTCAGTTTATTTATTACAGGTGAAAAATTATGTCGGTCAAGTGACTGGCTCGGCAGGCTTCCGATCTTTTACCAATATTCTCAATCACGTTTTTCAGTAAACTGTTGTCAATGGTAGATATCTGATCGATAATGTTGTTGTTAACTGTTGTAGAATTATTGCTGTACACTTTCGATTTCAAAAAACCTCCAAATAATAATCTAAAGCTGTCAAATCGCACGATCTTGGTGCCAATTCACTCCACCTCTACGAGAAATAGTGATTTTTTCCAACTTTTCTTTCAAAAGATCCATTGTTTCTCCTGCTGTGTGGCAAGTGGAACCATCCTTATGAAACCACTGTATTCTCTACATCTAAATCAGAAATTTTCCGCTACAGAAATCATCATTGACCGCTGTTACCTCAAACCCGTTATAACCTAAAACAATACCCGTTATAAAGGGTGGTTAAATTTCAAGGGCCGATGTTGATTTTGAATAAAACACAAACTATTTAGGAAATTATTGTAATTTTATTTTATTATGATATATTGGTATTACTCAATTATGTATGGAACAAAATATCGGCCAAATGGGCGCCGCGACCACGGCGGTACACCTCCATCCGATGGTCCAAATTTTCGATGACCCTGAGGCATAATGGAGGTTCTATGCCGTTAATGTGCCGAATTATCTCATCCTTTAGCTCTTGAATTGTTGCTGGCTTATCGACGTACACCTTTTCTTTCAAATAACCCCAAAGAAAAAAGTCCAACGGTGTCAAATCACATGATCTTGGCGGCCAATTGACATCGCCATTACGTGAGATAACACGGCCATTGAATTTGTTGCGCAAAAGAGCCATTGTTTCGTTAGCTGTGTGGCAAGTGGCACCGTCCTGCTGAAACCACATATCGTCCACATCCATATCTTCCAATTCGGGCCATAACAAGTTCGTTATCATCTCACGATAGCGAACACCATTTACAGTAACTGCCTGACCGGCCTCATTTTGGAAAAAATACGGCCCGATGATGCCGCCAGCCCATAAACCGCACCAAACAGTCACTCTTTGTGGGTGCATTGGTTTTTCGACAATCACTCTTGGATTATTATTCGCCCAAATGCGGAAATTCTGCTTATCGACAAATCCAATGAGGTGAAAATGTGCCTCATCACTGAAGATGATTTTCTTCGAAATTTATCATCCATTTTCATAATAAGTCTGGATAACTTTAACACGTTGTTGGATTGTGTATCTCTCCATGGTTCAAATTGAGTAAGTCTGCAATAGAGAAATGTCAAATAAAATTCGGAAAAAAACTTGGCGTTTAGGTGTGGTTCACATTCAACATCGGCCCTTACAATTTAACCACCCTTTATGTACACTTACAAAAATTGTTCTTCCTATAGCTCATCTCATATTCGTTACATATCTATATATTTTAGTCACTGTGTTTAATATTTTCATTCAATTACATTCAATAAATATCATTTGTAAATTGAAGCATGCGTGTAAAATGATCGTTATATTAAAATTATAATGATAAAATTGAATTTTATAACATTTTCAACAAGAAAAAAAAATTAAAATAAAAATTAAACGTGTGTTCATTTATTGTGATTTATACGTTTAAAACCAGACCTTTTTTCGAAAAAAAAACCCAATCGTATGCATTCGGTTAATCCAAAATGCAATTGATTGAAGGTGCACAATTCCTGGAATAGAAATCTCTCTTCTACTATTTCGTTAATATTTTTTAGAGAAAACAAAAAAAAAAAAAATAAAAAAATACAAAAAAGGTATTTAGTTAAATTATGTAGTTTGACTGTTTTTTTGAAAATTTTTTTTTTTTACTAAAATTGTAAATTTAACAAGAATTTGTAACTGAAAACGTGATGGAAGTTTAAAAAATATTAAAATATGTATTTAAAATCTGTATGTAAGAAATTGAATTCCTTAGAAATATTCCTATTTAAAGAAAACAAAAAAAAATTTAAATTCAGTAATAAATTTGGATAACGATTTTGCTAGAAAACGAAAACTGAGGCCCGTAGCTGTGCTATACAAAGCGAATTCTGGACGACTAATGTTGGGTCACTTTTTCCAGCTTTGATGGGCGTATGTCACAAATTACACTTATGTAAGGGGGAGGGGGAATGTAAGAGAAGATAAACTCACTGTTTATTGTTGGGGTTTTTGTTTAAGCTTTGATATTGGTACAAGTAAGACTTATTCGCTTTAGGGTTTTATTTGAATAATATTTTTGACTTTTCTAAAATTTTTGGAAAAGGTTTCCTGATGAGCTGGCCTAAGCATCCAGTGAAATGCGCATAGAAGCTAGCTTTTCCTCAACAATAATCTCAGTGTATTTATCAAATATGAAAAATTGGGAACTTAGCACGTCATACAGAAATCTCATTAATAATAAATTTTGTACTCCCAAAAATAGCTTTGATAATACACTAAAAAAGTTGGCCACCAAGAATTAATTGTTGCTGATTAATCAGCATAAATCAGTGAATTTATTAGAGAGGTGTCAAATCGTACGATCTAGGAGTCCAAATGGCAGGTATATTCCTCGCAATCAACTTGATGACACTAAAACGATAGTTGTGGTCGCCGAAGGACCATCTTGTTAAAACCCCCTCTCGTCTGGATCAATATCATTCGTGATTGAACACAAAAAAAAACATTGGTCATGTTGCAGTAGTAATCTGCATTGAACGGAACACAAGCTTCGGCTTCATTTTTATACAAATGAAGAGTGATGGCCTTGGGGGTCTGGGGCCTGGGGGTCTGGTCACACTCCATATGCGGAAGTTTTGTTTATTAACAAAAATGAGCCTCATTGCTGAGCACAATTTTTCAACTTTATGTTGCGTCAATCAATGACTAAATATCAAAGTAAATTTAAATAATTTGCAAGCGTTTCGAAATGGTCACCTGCAACAAAACTATTTTATACGAACAAGTATAATGATACAATTGTCAAAACTAAAAGAGACAGAAAAAAATGTAATACTTATCGTTGTTCTTTAGAAAAATAAGCGGACATGTATCTGGTATTTTTTTGGAAATTCGGCCCTTTTAGGGAGTAAACGAGTAAAACCTTAATTTTGGTACTTTTTTTGTCACACCGTCTGTCTTTCAAACCATTTATTTATTAAGCTATTAAACCATAAAATAAACATTATATCACGTTCGAAACTTATCTAAAAAATACAAATTCGGTACCTTTTAGAAATTCGAACGATTAAGGGGTGAAATTCATAACTATTGTTGGAACTTTTTTTTAAAAAAAGAATTTTCTCCATTTTTTGGCTTATACGCAGAAATACAATATTGAATTTTTGATACTTCAATGGGGAGAAAAAGTACCAAATAGGGGAAATACGGCAACTTAAATTTCTTCCTTTAGCTTTTTGGTACTACAACTGGTACATACTTTTTTTTAATTACCGTTAGCATTGGACATAGAAACAAAAAATTCAACATACAATATCCTGAGTGATAAGACTTTATGGGGGAACTTTTTGGTACTTTTTTGGTCTTTAACTGGTATTTTTTTTATTTTGATTATTACTGGACCTATGAATATAAAATTAAACATGCAAGGTCCTAAGTGGAGGAGAATCCGTAACAGGGCTTTTTGGTAGTTATTTCTATTTTAGCTGGTACTTTTTTATTATTAGTATTGGACATAGAAACATAAAATTAAACATGCAATGTCCTGAGTGAATACGAATCTATAAGAGGGCCTTCCTTTTTGGTACTTTTTTGTTCCTTAACTGGGGGGGATCTGTAAAATGTATTTGTTTTTAGTACTTTGTATTTCTCTAACTGGTACTAACTTAGGATAGTGTTCAGGGCCGCTAAACTTCCTATTTTCAGAAAATATTAATTATAGTCTTAGAAGAGATCTATTAAAGAAATAATTTCCGTACTCAAAAGAAAAAGAAAGACATTTTAACATGAGTACGCTGTTCATTCTTTATTCCGCTTCCAGCCTATCTCTCCGCTTAACCGTCCCCTGACCGAATGCGAAAGTGACTAAGAGAGAAAATATGATGAAATTTTGATGAAATTTGAATAGATAGATCAGCGTAATATGTTAATATGCTTATATGTTTTTCAAAGCTAGGAATATGAAGGGCCAGATGGGCAATGAACTTTAAAACTTATGTAGATCGATCTACACACAGGCTTTATATTTCTTTATAATAAATCAAAAATTCATTTTGGGCTGACAACGCCGCGGGAAAGAAATAAAATAAAACAAACCTTCTACTGTAAAACTTTGTTTTTGTTGCTTAAGCTTTTTTTGCGGTAATATCTCGATATGCTTAAAGTACGTTTAAAAATATTTCATTAAAAATTGTTTTATTGGAGGTGAGCATATCGAAAAATGTGTTTTCTCTGCGTGTATTAATGATGATTTGCTAAAGTATGTTAAAATTTAAGCGACGTATGACAGTTCCTTTACCCTTTCGTAAGTTCTATCTGCCAAAAGAAAACTCCATTTTTTATGTAATTAGACTGATGCAATAGATATTGTCGCAAAAATTCAGTCAATATTAAATGTTCCCTATGGTGGTCTTTGAAAAACGAAAAGTTATAATGTTACCAACTTTACCAAACGTGGTATACACTGTTATAATTCGTTGGTTTTTTATAGCACTTTGACTGACTGACCTGTTTGAATATGTTAGAGAAACAAATTAAGACATGATCGGCAACTGGTATATACTGTCTGTTTGTAGATTCGAGGACATACGAGTACTATGTGGAACTTAACATAAGCATAGCCAAACGTTAAAATGTCCAATTCTTTGAAATGGTTTCCTAAGCCTCTAGAGAACAAAAAAGTTTAAGAACAGGTAAAACAACAAAATCCATTGTTGAATTTATAACTAAACGCAGTAAAACCCTGTTGTCAAACTAAGAACATTTTGTTGGGAAATCAGGAACAGTAGTCAAGTAGTGTTATTTGTATAATCAACTTAAATCTATTTCGATGGAAAAAAATAAAAAAAAATATATATTTTTAAATGAGTTAAAAAAAGTGTAGTTATTCCGTGAAAAAGAAGTGAATTTTGACGTGGTCACAAAGTATACAGAGATGTCACGAGACGGAAGATTTTGCGTTTTTTTTTTGTCTCTTTTTAAGAAAGCTGCCCTTTTTCATTTCTCTTTGCATCATCTTTTATGCCGCAATACAATGAACACAAATTTATTTAGTTGATATAAGTTGATAAGCTTTTGCAAAAATTAACTTTTTAGTTCACCACAACACGAGTAAATAATATTTAAGTAAGTAAATAACATTATAAAACAAAACAATATTATAAATACATTTTTTTCCACAAAAAACAACGTTTGTTGAACTAATGCATTTGTTTAACGTGATTTGTGTTTTGTTGTTTTTGTTTTGATCACGCTATTTGTGTTGAATGTTGCGGCCTGTTTTTACACCTTGCCACTTCACTACCAAAAAAGCTTTCTGTCTCTTTCTTCGAAAGCTGCCCTCGCAACTGACTTGGGCCTTTTTCACATGTCACTTTTTTCATCTCTGTATACTTTGTGACGTGGTGTTGCATAAGTAAACAGCATAATGCCAAAACGTAACCAATATATTGTCCAAACAATAACAGTGTGTGGTCAAAACAAGACCGATGAGTTGTCAAAAAGTATTAAATTCAGAGAAAATAACAACGAGATCTTCTTATACTGTTGACATTTACCATTCTCAACTTAAGCAAAAGCGTGGTTAGCTCACTTTAGACAATGGTTGGTGTAAATTTTAGAATTTTTCTATTAGATTTTTTCCCTTTCTTTAGTAGTTGTTTTACAAATTCCATAGATATCACAAACTATTGAAAGTCAAAATAAGTTTTGTTAGAATTGAGCTCCAAAAAATGCAATTTTAGAAGCAAGTACTTATAATTTCAAAGATTCCAAAAGGATAAGATCTGTTAATATTTCTTATGTTGTGGCGATTGAGCAATTTAGGCCACAAAGGGCTAACGAATCAGTGCAAGTTAAATGCTGTTTTTAAAGGAGCCGGAGCTTTCTGATTTCCACTGCTTAAATTATTCCAAGCAGCTTCTGTTGAAAGCAATAGTAACTAGGGGCACTCCATAGGCGGAAATTTCCCACAAGGGTAAAAAATCAGCCCTTCATGTGGAATAGTCCCTACACGTGATTTTGGGCTTAAGCCACAGCTATAACATGCGCTTTGAATGTATCCCTTCAAAGAAATGCAATGTTCCGCTTGACAATCTTTCTGAAACAGAAAGAATTTCTCGCGAAAGCATACTAACTCAGACCTAAGTCAAAAGTCAGAACAGTATCGAAGAACGAGGGGCTACCGACTCCCGTAGTGTCAAATGACAATGAGGTGCTATGGTAAGCACTCCGTACTCAAGAAATCCGAAAACTTCAAGAGTCCTGTCATTTCGGTTGTATGCCACATACTAGGTATGCACAAACCTTACTGGTTTATAGATTTTCAAAGTCCAAGGAGAGAATATCGACACAACAGAAAGCTATCATGCACTTTGAGCCCGATACCATATCTTCATTCCAAAAGAACTCCAAGAAAGAACGACTTTTAAATGGAAAACATAAATCTCCCGATACCTTTCGTAGGCTTTTCTTTGATACGAATACTGTAACCAACGAGCCATTCATGGTCAAATTGAATCCTTTCCGATCCCAAGAATGCCCTAGTCCTAATTAGTCCGGGAGGATGTAACAACAAAAGGTGGAATATTTGTAATTTGATACCTACAACCCCTCGAGTTAATTATTAAAAGTGCCAAACAATATTTCTTCAATAAAACAATTTTAATTAAACAACAACTTTACATTTCAATTCGTAATTAATAAATGCACTAAAAAATTATATGCATTATAAAAATAAAAAATATGCACTAAGAACTTGAAAAATGTTCACAAAACATCGTTTTTCAATTTTATTAAAAGTAAAACTTTGTCTTGTGCTTGAAGAATAACAATGCATTTTGAAAAAAATAATTTTCAGATCCCAATTTGATTCCGAATCACACAAATATTTGAAATTTATTTTATGTTTTGAAATCCTTAATTTTTTTTTTATTTTTTTTTCAAAACGTTTTGAATTTGTCGCGCTATTCTTCCTTCCACATTGTTAATTTTACTAACTACAACATCAATTGATTTGATTTTAGTATTTAGTATTTAGTGAGTATTTTGTTTCACCAATATATACGTAATAGAAAAATATAAATGCTAGTTGACTTCTGATGTTATTTAAATTTAATATTCTTTTATTTTTTAATTCATTAATTACTCAAAGTTTTTTGTAAAGAATTCTAAAGCATCTAGCGAGGCCCCATCGTAACTGGATGCGGTGGAGGGGAACGAAGGAATATATTTCATTAAAAATTGTGATATTATCGAATTGGCTTCTTATTTCCTTTGCAAGTAACTTGTAATGGCTTAGTCCTTACCATGTAAGGTGATGGATCTTTTAAGAACTTTTTTTATAATATGGAAATTAAAAAAAATAACTCAAAAATCTCCAAATATACATTTAAAACCTAAATATGCAAAAATATGCATTTAAGACCTAAATATGCAAAAATATGCATTTTCACCAAAATATGCAACAATATGCTAAAACAAAAAGATTCCATTTTAATGCAAATTTATTGATTCGAAAAGATAATTGGTCGACATCGTTCTTGGACAAAAAATAATCCCTACTATAGTTTCTTTAAAGGCCCAGTTAGCTGAGAGCAACAGTAACTTAACCCTACCGGTAAAAAATAAGACCAATCTATTTCTTACAGATTGAGATGTAACATCTTACTGCTAACTATAATCGTTCTTATTGCTTTACATACAACAAAATGAAGCAGCTGACTTGCAATGTTACTGGTAAGGTGGATTCATCCATGCGTTCCGAACAATATTTTTGTCAGGAGAATAATTTTTTTACTGAGCGTGTTCTGCAGAACGATTCACCCATTTCGGAAAATTTTTCCGGAAAAACAAAGCTACCATATGGTTTACAAATGTAAACAATTATACAAAATGGCAGCACAACTAGTAAACTACTTATTTTGAATTATATCGAAAAGTGTGTTAAAGAAAATGAACGAAAAAAGGAAAGTGATTTAATTATTTTTAATTATATATTTTTTTATTTAATCTTTTAACATTTATGTACAAATTGAAAAAAGTGGCAGCTCAGTTCATTTTGTTATGAACAAAAATTAAAATTCAACCAATTCAAGAAAAAACTTGCCGAACAAAATAATTTCTCTCCCTCTCAAAAGTAAGACGTCAAACTCAAAATAAAAAAAATTTCGTCCATACAAAAATATTGTTCGGGACGCATGGGTGAATCGAGCTTTACTCTCAGCTCAGCTGAGCCATAAATCTACATTGAAGGCTCAGTTAGTCTTTACTTTCTGTTCTGTTAGGAATCAGCTGATTTGTTTTTGTTATTAAAAAACCTGTGAAATTGATTAGTTTTTTTGTTCTGTTGCGGTTCAGTTTGTTAAAATCAAAAACTTGTTAAGTAATTGTAAGTGCCAGCAAAATAAATATTAAAAAATACATTTTTATATTGAAATAAACTATTTTTTGATGTTAAGAATACATAAAATTTAATTTCTTCAAATTTATGTGCATTAAACTTATTGAAATAAAACAATGGACAGTGCAAAACTAATAAATTTGTCATAAATGGCTGATAAGTTTCTACAGAAAAAGTAACTATTACAATTTCGTAACAGAACGGCACGGAACAGAACAGAAACAGAAAGTAAAAACTAACTGAGCCTTGATGTACATATTTATACTCTTTTAAAATAACGTTTAAATGTAAGATATCAATATTAAGAAGAAGAAAAATACGATAATAAATAATATGTAAAACAAAATATTTGATAATTAGTAAATTAAAGGACAGTTCAAGAAAGTAAATTAAAATAAAGTTAAATTATAAAAGAAGAAAGGTAATTATAAAAGAGAAGGTATGATGACATGTAACTCTCCGGGAGTCTGTATAGGGACTTACTGACATCGGAATTACGTTTTCTTTTTTTTCATTGTAAACTCTTTCTGCAACCCCTTTTTTATGAAGGACTTAATATTAATGCGCCAATTATTCGAACGTTATAAAAATGTTGACACTTAATGCTAATATCATGATTATTACAGGTATAATTAAATTAAATTGGCTTCAAAATTAACCCTTTAAAAAATTTTTTTTATTTTTAAGCTGCAACAATTATATAACTTAATAAGAAATAATATGAAACAAATTACAGGCAGCTCAGGAGAAACAAGAAACAAGTTGAAGTGAAAAAAAAGAAAAAAATTCAAAAACCACACGCAAACTTTAAACATTTTAACAGCCCCAATCATTTAAATTTTGCAAACATGAGAGGCATTTCATCAAAAAAGCTGAATGAAAAGAAACCAAAAAAAAAATTAATAATAAAAAGTAATAACAAGGATACAATAAAACAAAAGGAAGGTTTTTTTGTGAAAATTTCAAGGAGGGCTCCTTCATGGCGTTATGGTACAATAACCCAGCCAGGCATGTGTTTGGCATAACAATTTTTAATCATTTCATTTCAATTCATCCTCGATAGTTGTTGTTGGTTGGTGCCATGGAAAATTAAATGATCATAATTGAAGCAGTTTTTTTTGTCGCTGCTGTTAATATTGCAACACGAGAATGCCAATGAACAGAATTCCATGCAAAAGAAACCAACCAACCAAAAAAAAAAAAAAACAAACATAATTTGTGGCATTTGCAACAAATGTCAGAAATGGTTAAAAACTTTATTGAATTATGACAGAAGACAAATTTTTGCAACAAATAGTTTTTTTTTTCAACTCATTTTTTGCATTCTATTTTATTACTTTTGAAATGGAATCATTGAAGAGAATTTTTAAGTTTTTCTTTGTTTTGATTTATCAGATCTACCGATACATTTTTAAGCAGGTTCTTACGTCTTTCTGTCTGTCGGTATTTTTTTCCAAACTGATTTTTAGTTGTTTGTTTTAATTCAGAATTAAAAAATAAATTGTTTTTTTTTTAACATTTTACAAAAATTATGCGTGATGATTGTAAAATTAGTTGTATCTCAACTTAAATTCAAAACAAGCAAAAAATTAAGGCAACAAACACAATGTTTAAACGATGACGACAATGATGAGCAGAGCCTGTTGATGATGAAGACGATGGCGATGGCTGCCACAAATAATCACGTTCGCATTGTGCTCAAATCCGTCAAGTGTCTGTCGTTAACAAATAAAAACTTTTTAGTCATTCTTTTTAGATCCCTTTCACAAAAATCATGCATAAGATCTCTGTTTAATGGCCAGCTCAAACCAAAAAAAAAAAGAAAAAAACTTCAAGATCAGATTGTTTTTATTGTTTTTACAGCAAAATTGGCAACAAAAAAAGGAGAGAATACAACATAAAATATCATGTAGCTTTCAACACTATTTTGCTTCCATTTTAAGTTGGCCTAAACATACAAGTGTTTCATTTTTTAAACGCCAGTATTCGAAAATTTAAGGATGTATTTTGGGTTTTTTCAAGATCTTGTAACCAATGACGTCTAAAGATCTTAATAATTCAAATATAAATTAGCTATGTATATACATTAGCGTGGCCGTTAGTTGTATGGAGAACTTTTTTTTTTTGATTTCTTTTACTCTCCCCCTCCAAATCGGTTCAGTTTTATGTAAAAAAAATTACAAAAAAATTTCGTAGCGATAAGTTGTGTTTTAGGGAGGGCGTCCGCCCCTCAAAGTTTGCCATCAAGCCATTTATTCAAATGTAATTTCTTTGCGTATGACAATCTTCTAAAAACAACATTTTACAGGAATATGATATATGGCAATATTTTAGCTCTTCTAGTAAACAACATAAGCCTCCCAGAAAGTTTTTTGCTAAGACTAATATCTTAGAAAATAATTAAGAAAATAACAACAAAATACCAAACATTTTATATTCGTTTTTTATATATAAAAAGGCGATTTAATGTCAAGTGACACAATTTTGAAATAGATGTCTTCCGATTTGTATGAAATTTACACCAAGGTTAGTCCTATTACATAGTAGTTTACACACAAATTTTCAACAAGATCGGTCAAAATGTTTCAGAGGTAGAGGGGGTCAAAGTTTGCCGTACAGGTGTTCTTTCTCATCCATGTAATTTATTACCTATTGGTGTTAGCAAAATTTGTCCCAAGTAGCTTAGATAGCTATTTAATCAATCTTTTTTAAAAATATTTTTTTGTTTTTTTTTAAAAATTTTTTAATATTTTTTTTTTAAATTTAAAACTTTTTTTTTATTTTTTTTAGCCAAGTGTTAAATTTAAAAAAAAAATTTAAAAAATTTTTTAAAAAAACAAAAACAACTTTTTTAAAAAGTTTGATCAAAAATCTATCTAAGCTACTTGGGACAAATTTTGCTTACACCAATAGGTAATAAGTTACATGAATGAGAAAGAACACCTGTATGGCCAAAATGTCAAACTTTGACCCCCTCTAACTCAGAAACTTTTTGACCGATCTTGTTGAAAATTTGTGTCTAAGCTACTATCTAACAGTACTAAAATTGGTGTAAATTTCATTAAAATCGAAAGACATCTATTTCAAAATTGGGTCACTTGACATTAAATCCACCTTTTATATATATAAAACGTACATAAAATGTTTGGTATTTTGTTTTTATTTTCTTAATTATTTTCTAAAATATTGATTTTAGCAAAAAACTTTCTTAGAGGCTTATGTTGTTGACTAGAAGAGCTAAAATATTGCCATATATCATATTCTTGTAAAATGTTGTTTTTAGAAGATAGTCATACGCAAACTAATTACATTTGAATAAATGGCTTGATGGCAAACTTTGAGGGACGGACGCCCCCCCTAAAACACAACTTATCGCTACGAAATTTTTTTGTATTTTTTTTTACATAAAACTGAACCGATTTAGGGGGGGAGAATATAAGAAATCAAAATAAAAAAAATAACGGCACCCTAATATACATATATTGGATTGGAGTTAAAAACATAGTCGATATTTAATCTCCAAAGGTTAATCATCATTAACCAATGCAGTACTTTTAAGTCCCACGGTAGTATGTTTGTCCCCAATAAGAAGCGATCGTTTTGACACATACAATTCTAAGCATATGTACATTAGGGAAATAACTTTTTTACAATTTCTTAACATATAAAAATTGGCATAGCACAGTCCCATAGAGCATAAACAACTATAAGGGAACGTATATTTATTTTTTCGCTAAGGTCAAAAAAGTTCACGCACCAACCGCGATGAAGTTTTGAAATTTTTTAATTTTATTTTTGGTTTAGAAAAATTAATAATATGTTTATTTAAAACAAAAAATAGCTTAAGTATGAAATATCATTAATATTTAGAGATGGTAAGAGATTTTTCCGCAAACCAAAACGTATCTTTAACCTTTTTTTACGAAAAAAAAAATTTTTAAATGAATTAAAAAAAAACAACGTATAAAATTATGAATATTCAATATTGCATTAAGAAGGCCGCCTCAAAATAATTTTAAATTATGTAAAATAATATTTTTGTTAGTTCAAGTCCGTGCTTTAAGTGTCCGAAAATGTCTTTCAAAAAAAGTTTCCAATCAGTTGAAAAAAATTCCACAATCTGGAAAAACCAGTTACCTATATTCAAAAATAGTTTAGTAATGCCGCGTAAAATCCAAAACATTGATTTTGGCCTAAATCATTTTAGTAAAATGCCTACCAAGGAAATAATAATTGGCAGATATAATGGCTAAGCTCAATCCCAAAAGTACAAAAGTAATAGAATTAAAATGAATTAATATGAATCTACCAACGGTATCCGTGAGATCAGAAAAATTGAAAATCTCATATCATTATACCACAAAAGTATTTAAAGATGATTTGAAAAATGTTTTTGATGTTACTAAAATTAACAGTGATTTCCACTCGGAATATTCACCTTCCATACAAAGTGATTTTCGGTAAATTTCTAGTTGCGTTTTTAATGAAAATTATTTATCTGAAGAATCAAAAAGCTATATACCCCCAGCTCGTCTTAAGCCCAAACTCTACTACACATCCATCTATAACATTGGTGAATAAGGTACATATTAGTACTAAAAAATCAGCAAAAATTTGTAAAGAACTCTCCGATTCTGGTGTTACTATTTCTACACCTTCTCAACCAGCAATTTACAAGGATGTTATTACATCGGCTGAACAAAAAGAAAAACAGTTAAAGGAAGAACTTTGGTGTCTTCACTTTGATGGAAAAAGAATTAACGGAAAGAAAATTCAAGTGATAGTTTTAAAAAATGAATCTAAAGAAATATATCTGGGAGTACTTGTTTTGAGTGATGGAAAAGCAATAGTAATGGCATTAGAGAATTACTCTACCAGTATGAATTATGGAACAATATAAAAATGATTATTTGCGACACAACCTCAGTTAACACCGGTAAGATAAATGGTGTGTTTACACAGTTACAGAAATTTTTTAAAAGCCTCAGATTGGAAATACCACAATATATTGGTTTTGACAACCACATTTTGGATTTGATATTGAGGCACGAAATAGATGAGTTGCTCGGTGGTAAGACATCCTCTCCAGATATATGTTACAGTTTTGTAAGGGATTTGATTTCGAATTACAGCAACTTAAAACAGAGCTACAATCAAAATAGTGAAATGCTTGATATTAAAAATATTAAATGGCGCGACGACATGCAGTATTTGTTTGACGACAATTTCAAAGTTTTATATCAATCACTTTCAAGATTTGAAGCTGCTAAAACTGCTTTATTAAGCATTGGAGAAAAGATGATTCAATAATCCGAAACCAACAAAGAAGTAATATCTGTGCGGAGCGTGCCATTAAAGTTGTTCAGGATATTTATCTGTTAATCTCCTCGAACTGTTAATCTTAAATTTTTATCTTTCAATAACTATCTCATAATTTTTCGAGTAATTTAAAAAATAATTAATTTTTAAATAATTTTGTATACACCTGTTTAGAAAAACCAATTGGTGCGTGAACTTTTTTGAGAAAAATTACAAAAGATTATGATTTTCGTGGTTACTACGACATGGTTGACCTCATGGTACAATGCCAAAAAATTGGTTATACCCCTAATGTACATGTTTCAATGTAAGTCAATCGATTTCCATATGTTCTTTAAATGATTATCTCACTATAAAATTTTTATTAGACTTTAACAATTTTGTTAAAAATTCATCACTGTAATTTTTAACTAATCGCGTAGGTTTTATTCATTCTTCTAGAAATACCAAAATATTTATTTCCAGCATTAACTGTGTATTTTATGGGAAATCATGTTTAATCAAAACTGATCGAGTCTGGAATACCCTACCAAATCTTTTTCTTTGTCATCAATGGTTCACAGGAAAAAGCTTTTTGATTATTTTATTCAATGGTTAAATTGAAATTGAAATAGGGAAAGCTAAAGTATATTAAAAAAAAGTATATGTATATAGTATGATAAAAGTAAATTAAATAATTTGTCATAGAGAAATTGTGAAACTTTTAGAAACCTGAAATGTTTTTTTTTATAAATAAGGTATAAGGAATAAATTATTATGAAAAGAAGGTATGTCCGTATAAAAATGAGCATGATGGGCATCCAGGCGCGGATCCACCTAAATTATAAAAAAATATGTTTTGTTCATTTCGATAATACAAGAATTCCCAATAATAATATTTTTTTAAATGTACATTTTTGGAAATCCCAGCAGGTTTTTTTTTTTTTTTTTTTTTTTTTTATTGAATCCCTAACGAAATTTTCAATAAGTATCCAAATCTTAATCCTAATAGTTATTAATTAGATATTTCCAATGAAACATCTAGTTTACTGTATTCAAATACTTATTATTCTACATTAAATTCCAGCAGGTGCCATCTATATCGAAAGAGTAACCGTTTGACTTGAAAATGCGTGCGGTTGAATTATTAATAAGCCTTAGTATATGCAATATTTATGTAAATATGTGTTATATGAATCAAAATACTATTCGATAATTTTTGAGGAGAGCACAGATGTGTCTGGGAAAAGCCAGATTTCCCTATCTTTAAGATATTTCAACATACAACAAAAAGTTGTTAGGGAAGAATTTATTGGCTTTGTTGTAAACGCATTTGAAGAGGCTTCAAATGATATTGATAATGACGTTTATGTGTCAATTAATGAGCTTTGACAAATTTTGGTCTTGACGTAAAAAATTATGTAGGAGTTGGAATAGATGGGTGTCCTCTGATGTCAGCAGCAAATGGACCTATTAAAAAATTCTGGAAACCGCGACAAATGCGAAACTATCCCATAAATCAAACAACTCAATTTCTAAAAGCATTAAAGTGCCATTAATACAAAAAATTGTATCATTTGTTAAAGAAACAACAAAATTTGTTAAATATAATCATCCCAAGCGAAACGCAGTTTTAGCAAAGTATTTGGGAAGCAAACTCTCAACATTATGCGAGACAAGATGGGTGGACCGTCACGACTCAATTTTACTCTTTGCAACAAGGAAAGGTAGAGATGCTTCATCAAAAGCCTTTTATTGAGGAACTCACTTTGTACTTTTGAATTTATTTGCGGAATATATACTAAGTGTGATACTCATTGTAGCACAGCCGCTTAGTGTCATTTTGAAAAAGCACGATATAGATCTTCAAAAAGGATCAAGCCTTATCAAAACTTTAATCATGTGCCTTCAAGAAAATAGAAATAAAGCCGAAGAACAATTAAAAGCGATTTTTGAAAAAGTTAAAGTTATTTGCGTTCAAATCGAGGTTCCAATCGAAAAGACAAGATTTGAACGAAATAATCACATTCAAAATGTTGAAGATTACTACCGAGTTGTAGGTTTCCCCCCCCCCCCCCCCGATAGAGCGGGGAGGTTTCCCCACAGTGACAGGTACCGCGACCAGGTCAGGTCTATTGTACCCACTCCTCTTAGCTGGCCAAAAGTCCCTCCGCTACCCATAGGAACCCAACCAGGGCCTTTGCCGATATATTACCGATTCGGGACGCACACATTATATCATGCCCCAAGTGCCTCCTCCTAGCCCATGCCAGCGCCGGGCAGTCACACAGTACATGCTCCGTCGTCTCGTCCCCGTCTAGACATAGTCTGCATTGTAGTTTACATTCCTCCTATTGAATTCATTTTAGAAGATCTCAAAACACCTTTCCCAAAAGATATCCTAAATGTAATGAACATATCTAAACATCTACCTCAAAGTGTCATCAAGTCATATACAGAAACAAAACTTTTAAAACCACAACTAGCTGATGAGCTGATTATGTTTGATAAAAGAGAAAAACACCTACTAACATCTAAACTTGAGCCTGAACTGTTGCATTGGCAAGAAACATGGAAAATATCTGAAAATCGATCAGATAATGTTGTAGATTCCTTAATAAACTGTGGTTAAGATATATACCCAAATCTAAGAAAAATATTTCAAATTTTCGTTTCAATTTTCGTCAGTAATACTACGAGCGAGAGGTCATTTCCAACCCTTCGTCGAATAAGACATGGCTCAGATCAACATAAACATATTGTTTTTAATAAACATTTAAAAACAGATTTTTTACTTTTTTGGATCATAAAAAATATCCCCTCCCTAAGGCTCAAGCTGGATCCGCGCCTGTGGGCATCACTAGGTCGGTACATATCTCGCTATTTTATAATTTCTACATCTGTAGTTAAGCATTGTCGCTGTTTATAATAAAATATTATAATTTTGAATTATACAATAAATCGTAAGCTAAAATACAAAAAGGCGTAACTAACAAAAAATTCAAAATGGAGTTTTTGATTGATTATTATGAATGCCATTAAACAACATGTCTTGATAAAATTTTACACTTTTGCGATTAAAATTTATATAAAACTAGCTTAACCCGGTGCGCTTCGCTACACTGCTTAAACCACTTCTTCAGTTGAGAGATATTTAATATATGCATCCTATGGAAGGTTTTCCCCCCTGCGCCTTCCCGCTTTATTTTTATTTTCAAAAGTGTAGTATACCATAGGAGTGACTTCTACTAAGTTTGAACATTCTAACTATAACAGTTCTTAAGATATGTGATATAAAACATTGGCGTCCTATGGGGGGTAACATTTCCCCGCTGCTATTTTATTTCAATTTTGGGGTTCAGAAGATCATACTACAAAAAGTTTAATAAAAAGAGTGCAGCGGCTCTAAATTATATTTCTATCTATGAGGGGTACTGCTCCTCCTCTGTCCATTTCTATATTGAAATTTAAAGTTTGCCATAATAGTAGCTTTAACCACGTTTGAAGACTCTCCCTTTAATAGTTCTTGAGTTGAGAGATATTTAATATATGCATCCTATGGAAGGTATTTCCCCCCTGCGCCTTCCCGCTTTATTTTTATTTTCAAAAGTGTAGTATACCATAAGTGTGACTTCTACAAAGTTTGAACATTCTAACTTTAATAGTTTTTAAGATATCCGATATTAAACATTAGCGTCCTATGGGGGGTAACACTTCCCCCGTTGCTATTGTGTTTAAATTTTGGGGCTCAGAACATCCTACTACCAAAAGTTCAACAAATTGCTTGCAGCGGCTCTTATTAATATTGCTATCTATGAGGGGTACTGCTCCTCCTCTGTATACCCCGCCCATTTTTATATTGAAATTTATAGTTTACCATAGTAGTAGCTGTAACCATGTTTGAAGACTCTCCCTTTAATAGTTCTTCTGTTGAGCGATATTTAATTTATGCATCCTATGGAAGGTATTTCCCCCCTGCGCCTTCCCGCTTTATTTTTATTTTCAAAAGTGTTGTATACCATAAGAGAGACTTCTGCAAAGTTTGAACATTCTCACTATAAAAGTTCTTAAGATATGCGATATTAACCATTGGCGTCCTATGGTGGGTACCACTTCCCCCGCTGCTATTTTATTTAAATTTTGGGGCTCTGAAGATCCTACTACCAAAAGTTCAACAAAATGCGTGCAGCGGCTCTTAATTATATTTCTATCTATGAGGGGTACTGCTCCTCCCCCGTCTACCCCGCCCATTTGTATATTGAAATTTATAGTTTACTATAATTATAGCTTTAACCACTTTTGAAGACTCTCCCTTTAATAATTCTTCAGTTGAGCGATATTTAATATATGCATCCTATGGGAGGTATTTCCCCCCTGCGCCTACCCGCTTTATTGTTATTTTCAAAAGTGTTGTATACCATAAGAGTGACTTCTAGAAAGTTTGAACATTCTCACTATTACAGTTCTTTAGATATGCGATGTTAAACATTGGCGTCCTATGGGGGATTCCACTTCCCCCGCTGCTATTTTATTTTAATTTTGGGGCTCAGAAGATCTTACTACCAAAAGATCTGCATAATGCGTGCAGCGGATCTTAATATATGCGATAATTAATATTGGCATCCTATGGGGGATACCAATTCCCCTGCCCCTATCGAAAAAATAAGTAGCCTATTTTATTTTTAGGGCTCACGTGATGTATCTGTAAAAATTTCAGGAAAATCGGTTCAGTAGTTTAGGAGTCTATAAGCCAACAAACAAACAAACAAACAAACAAACAAACAAACAAACAAACAAACAAACAAACAAACAAACATACAAACATTTTTCATTTTTATATATATAGATTATTATATGTAATAAACAAGTTACAAGTAAGTTTCATTGATGAATGCAAAACGACGTAATTGCACATGTTTTTTTCTAACAAAATATAATGAAATGGTTTTCTTTGACCCCAGGTCTACAATAAAGATAAATATCTCAGCAAGTTGGCAATAGCGTCGGCAGAATAACAAAGCAATATTTCTTATTGCTCAGCTTATGTTAAAGGCATGGGAAAACGTATTTATGTTAACTCATAATTTTAAAGAAATCAAGGTAGAAGGTGCAGTGTAAAAATGACTCCATCTTGCAAAAATTATTTTTATTAATATAAATTCTTTCTTATTCAACTTTATTATTTAATTTGTTTAAGCTTGAGGTATTTTTTTATATAAAAAAAATATTAATTTTTATTACATTTATTTTTTTTTTTTGTTAAAATAAAATTTATATTTTTACTAGCTGGCCGCACCCGGCTGCGCTTGGTAGCTGTTTACTAATGAGAAGTGAAAAGGATGCAGTTTTTTAAAAAATTTTGTTCTCCTTAAACTTGCTCATACATACTTAGAAAAATGAGAAGTACATTGTGGACCTGGCAGTTAATTTTTCAGAAATCGAAAAAACTGTTTCTGACCAAAAAGAAAAAAATAGTTAAAAATAAAAATCCGAACAGATTACGATCTAAAAAGTTTTTTTTAGATATTTATACACTAGATAATGAACTATTTTTAGTTGTGTCATTTTTGATGATATATTTTTTTTAACAAGTTACGGAATTACTTTGAGTTATGTCACTTTAGCTGAATTATTTATTTTTTTTTAAGTTCTGACACTTTTGCCAAATTCTAAGCTGACACAAGTTAAATTAATATAAACTCCAACAATGATTTATTTTATTAAAAGTGTCACAATGCGAATTAAGACTATTTAGACACTTTTATGAATTACAACTTTAAACCAATTGAAACACTAAGAAAGACATAACCGTCTTTTAATAACAGTTAACACCGACAAAATACACTGAACATTTTTTTTTTATAGAAAAACAAGTGTATTGTGCATAGTTTAAGCATATAAACCCGAAAAATTAAAATTTTGAGTTGAGTTAGTTTTGAACTAGGTGTGTGATATAGCCTTATCTCCAGGTGGATGCCAACCATATGGTGAGTTTACATATCTACTTACATAATCCACCTTGGTGAGTAAAAAATGATCATATGCCACAACTCGAATGTGTAATTTGCCAAAATTATACACTCATCCCTTGTTTAGGAGCCGGAGCTTTAGTTAATCTAAGCAGCACCTGTTGAATAGCAACAGCACCTAGGGCTCCCTAGACAGGCCGAACTTTTTCATGTGAATCCTTTCTTCCCGCGGTTTTGGGTTTAAGCCACAGCCACCATGTGCTCTCCGAAAGTGTACCATAAGAAGAATACCAAGGTAGATCTCACCAATAGCCAGACCGGTATGCATGTTCACCAGGGGCTACTGACTCCCGTGGTACCAGAAAATAAAATATTATAGTGTTACTTCGAACTCGTTTAAAATCCTTTAGACCCCAAATAATCCTGTTATTCAGTTGTTTGGCGCATCCCAGGTTGCGTACATCTGCTATTTACCCCAGTGGATGTAACACCCAAAAGGTCTGACTCCTAAATATGCTTAACAACGCCCCCAGAAAGTCGCAGCACATCCCACGCGGAGAAATAAATGATACAATAGAAATGAAATGACGTAAGCAACAAGCAAGAGGCGAATTATGGCATTCGAACTGGATCGAAATTTCCATTTTATTTTTATTGTAATTCCGATCAATATCGAATGCCGTAATTTGCCCCCTGGTTTCCGGTTGAAAAAGTCATGTGTGAACCAAAAAAACACATTGAGAACTATCGACGACTTACGATCCAATTATGTTCCTAGCATACAGTTTATGTTTAGAATTTCAACAAGGTGGTTTCAGCATAGATATTTAAATTGTAGCTGAATTCACAATCGTTTCCCACCAATGGCGGTGGTGGGGCTCCACTAACTACTCATTATCCTTTTGATGTTACTGATCACGATGATGTTGATGATTTTTCACTTGTTAGTAAAAAAAAAAATTAAATATACAATACTTTATAAAAACAGAAAAACAATAAAAACAACAAATACACAACAATAATGTTGACTTTGTTGTCTTTGTTGCAGGAATGATCATGTTCGTATTGTTGGACATTTGTTGCTGCTCATGGACTAAATACTTTTGCCGACTTGTTGTGTCGTTCTGTTCAGTTCCACAGTAGCTTGATTCATGGTGAAGTAAAATCTTTGGACATGTGTTTCTTCATGATCTGTGCAGAATATTAATTGTCTTGTCATGTACATATTCCGGTACATAAATATTGTATTCCTTTAATATTAAAATTTCTTGTAGATTCTTATTTTTTACGTAATTGCAAATTTTTTTCCACGTTCTGCTAAATAAAAATAAAAAATGCTTTTGAATGAGCGGTGGCATTTAACAATTTTTAGATACTAAAATGACAGATCTATTAGAAGAGATGGATATATTTAAAGGTACAGATGAGATTTTTCTTTTTTAGATTTCTGCTAAGAATTTATGGCAGATGGATGAGTTTTTTTATGTTTGTATGTTTTGAAATGTTCTACGCCGATTAAAACCCATGCCTTGTACGACAACTGTCGGATATTGCATGAAGTTTTTGCGTTCAATACACGAAATGTTATACTGACACAACTTTTTTAAAATTATAAATTTACTTTAATAAGTTAAGCTTCGTACAGACGGTTATCAGATTTTACAATGTTGTCTTTTTCTGACAATGGTGCCCATTGTCAAATGCATTAATTTAACATATCTGCCAAATGAAAATGAGCTTACAATGTTCATACAGTTGCAAGACATTTTTAGGCAATTAAATGGCAACATTGTTAGATCTGACCACCGTCTGTACGAAGCTTTACACCCTTTTCAGACTCGGCAAGTCCCTTGCGCAACTCTTGGTTTGAATATGTCAGCGTTAAGGTCGGATTAAGGGAATACCATTGAGTACAGACTTTGTTGTACTCGGCAAGTTTCTTGCGAAACTAACTTGCCGAGTCTGAAAAGGTTCTTACCATCAAATACAAAATGTCCAATACTCGTATATAGGTGAATTTTGTAAAAAAATACGAGAACAAAGAATCTACGAAAGTTTCTTTGGTTAAATGTAGCATAAATTGTTTTCAGTGTAGTGCCTAGCTGAATGTTAAAGGATTTGAAGATTAACAAAAAAAAAATGGAGTTCTCAAAATTTTAGTATTATAACACTTTCTTTCTCTTGAAAAAAAATACTATAGTTTGATGCTTGACCCTTTGACTACCTGAATAACTCAATTGTTGAAAAGAAGTCAATTAATTTTCGTAAATTTTGTTTGTTGTTTTAATGAAACTCTATGTTATTGCTCTGTATGTGTAATACTTCATTGTATAAGCAACTTTTTTTTGTACAACAGTTGGTAACAAATATAACACCCTTATGGCTTTTTCCATTTTTTTTTTAGCTTTTTTCAATTTTTATTTTAAAAATAAAAGTGGAAAAAAACGAAAAAATGTCAAACATCCATGAAAATGACAGTGAATAATGAGAATGTGTGCCCGTTGGACATGTTAACAGTTTTTACAAAAGTATAGACCAAAAAAAAAATTAAAAACAACCCAACAAAATAAAAAAGAGTAAAAATAACATCGAAATAAATACAAACATATTTAAAATACCTCAAAAAAGAAGGCCTCAAGATATAACCGTCATATTAAACAAAGAAGACAATGATTAAAAAGTTAAGATAACAAAAATATTTTTTTTTTAAAATATACTAATTTAATAAGAACTTAAATATACTCAAACACAAGCATTTCGAACATGTCTAGAAGAAATGTTTAAATTTAGTAACAAATGCGTAATTTGGAGAAACTTTTTCGAAAATAATTTTGATGATTTTCGCCAGGAATTCAAGCGATAATGTCTAATACGACTGGACTTCAGATAAAGAAGGGGCAATACTTAATCTAGGCCGGTATTACACAGATCGCTGTTTTTGCAGCAATAGTAGAAAAAAAAAAGTATGAAAGTAGTGCTTCCAGACCGTTTTTTTTTCTACTCCGAAAAACTTTTTTGTATTAACATCATTACCTTGCGAAAGCAAAAAACCCTCAAATTCTATAACTTTAAACCAAAAACCCTTAATAATATTTCGATGAGCTAGGAAAATTTTAATTTGGATTTAGGTTTCTTTAATTTTAGCTTTGTACATATCGTTGGAATTGAGTAGTTTTAACTTTTTATATCTTCCAATTGCTTAATTATATAAATGTACACTAAACTTAGCAACCATTACTAATCCCGTAAATATGAATTCCTTTAGCCCCAAATTTCTCCCCCAAAGCTTGTTACCCCTAATGCGATGTTTACACTTGAGTTTTTAAGCGCGTTTAAGCAGCATGTTGATGACGTTAATGAAAGCCGTTCACTTTACCTTTGGTATGATAAAGTTGACAGTAAAAGTCAGCTGATTGATAAATAAAAAACCAACAAACAAATTTATATATTTTTTTTTTTTTGTTAGGACGGACAAGCACTCAGGGGATGACCCCTAATATTACTTTGAATTGTGTTGGAACTAGGAAAATTGGTTTTGGGATGGAGGATAGAGGGAGTAGTGTTTGTGAGCAATCTACTTGAACTTATTCATGTTGAAAGTGATATGGACGACTTCAGCGGGAAGGTTATTCCACATACGAACAGCTCAGCCACAAAAGTAATTTTCCCTGTACTTCTTTGTGCAATGCACCGGCCAATCGATCTCAACAGGATCAGCACTTGAGGTATTACGAGCAAACGTACAGATTTCAAGAGCCAGATTTCTTATTTTATCAGGAAACATCCCATTTTAGTAACGATAAAAAAAGGCAAATAGACCCCACATTGCGACTGTGCTCAAGGGAGTCAATAGAACTGGATACCCTACTGTCACCAATGAGAACCTTCGCCCTCTCCTGCAAGCGCTCAAGAAGCTTCAAAATAGACTTTAAGAGTAGAATGAAATTCGCGGTCGGATGAAGGTAAATAGTAAAGAGATCAGATGGAGTAAAGTATACCTTATACCGTTTTAAAAAACCGAGGCACTTTAATGCTTCTTTCGACACCTTGAATATATATTTTGGCCATCGGACATCACATTATATCTTCCTGCCCAGAACATCAAAAGATTCTGATTCCCTTATAAGTATACCACCCATATAAAGAGATGAGGCACCTTGATCCGTCGCGCGTTTATGCGTCAGCATGCAATATTGGGTATTGCGGGCATTAAAAAGTCAAACAAATTTATATTTTTTTAATGCATTAAAAATAGAAAGAAGTACTTTCATAAATATATCAGTAGATTATTATCTCAAACTTATTAATGACAGAATTGTGAACATTGATGTAAAGGGTGTTTAAATTTCAAGGGCCGATGTTGATTTTGAATAAAACACAAGCTATTTAGGAAATTATTGTAATTTTATTTTATTATGATATATTGGTATTACTCAATTATGTATGGAACAAAATATCGACCAAATGGGCGCTGCGACCACGGCGGCACACCTCCATCCGATGGTCCAAATTTTCGATGACCCTGAGGCATAATGGAGGTTCTATGCCGTTAATGTGCCGAATTATCTCATCCTTTAGCTCTTGAATTGTTGCTGGCGTATCGACGTACACCTTTTCTTTCAAATAACCCTAAAGAAAAAAGTCCAACGGTGTCAAATCACATGATCTTGGCGGCCAATTGACATCGCCATTACGTGAGATAACACGGCCATTGAATTTGTTGCGCAAAAGAGCCATTGTTTCGTTAGCTGTGTGGCAAGTGGCACCGTCCTGCTGAAACCACATATCGTCCACATCCATATCTTCCAATTCGGGCCATAAAAAGTTCGTTATCATCTCACGATAGCGAACACCATTCACAGTAACTGCCTGACCGGCCTCATTTTGGAAAAAATACGGCCCGATGATGCCGCCAGCCCATAACTCTTTGTGGGTGCATTGGTTTTTCGACAATCACTCTTGGATTATTATTCGCCCAAATGCGGAAATTCTGCTTATCGACAAATCCACTGAGGTGAAAATGTGTCTCATCACTGAAGATGATTTTCTTCGAAATTTATCATCCATTTTCATAATAAGTTTGGATAACTTTAACACGTTGTTGGATTGTGTATCTCTCCATGGTTCAAATTGAGTAAGTCTGAAATAGAGAAATGTCAAATAAAATTCGGAAAAAACTTGGCGTTTAGGTGTGGTTCACATTTAACATCGGCCCTTACAATTTAACCACCCTTTATTATTTAAGGGCGAAACAAAAACATATCGAGCCCTAACCGCGAAAATAACGTAAGCGACATCATTTTCAATTTTCGTTTTTTAATAAATAACTTTATTGGAAACACTTGCATTATCTCCTAAAATGTCATGGTCATACAAGGTACCGTAACGATTTTATAGCAAGAACAATTTTATCGTAAGCAACGAATTGCACAAAAAATTTATATGAAATATAATAAAAATTAAATCTCTCCTGTAAAATTTGATTTTTGGTGCTTACGTTATTTTATATATTTTATATATATTATTATATATTTTATTTATCGATATAGAAAAAACGTCGTCGGTACTACACCTAAACGTCTTGTGGCCGATGCTACATCATACTCAGTTTGTGGTATGTTCAGAGGATTCTATGTGAATAATGAAATGATTAAGTTTAAATCATATCAATTTAAAGTGATAAACAAATCATCTCGTTTTAAATGCGATAAGAGCTTATTCACGTTTGAGATGAATAACTCTGCAAATGTAGAAAAGAAATTGCATAATTTCTTCCCCGAATGAAAACTAAACCACTAAATCTAGTATGGCTGCTCTCCAGGAAAGTATATTTGGGCCAACCTGTCCATAGGATACATTTGGCCTTCTTTTCAGTTTTTCGTTTTAGCAATAAAATGTGCTTAATTAAAAAAAACTGACTGCCTTTTATTTATTAGATTCTGCTGTGACCTTGGAATTCCTAAGGTGTCGAAATTCTTTGAATCATTTTGAAAAATTACAATCCGGAAAATCACACTGCTTTAATTTATGTTTAATATTTGCCCTAAATTTTACATTAATAACACATTTATGTTTGAAATAATGTTTCTATTCCAAAAAAAAAGTCTGGAAATCCCCAGAAGAAAGCCAGGATTATTGTCAGACAATTTGGATGCTTTGTAAACTTAAAACTGCCAACAGGCCGAATTTTACGGAAAAAATCCGCCCCTAATTTAGCAGTTTTAAAATGTCTTTTCCCGCGATTTGTTTTTAAACCATAAGAACCTACCCAAGAACCAAACATGGACCTGTTGAGTTTAAGGAGTTACTGTTCCCCGTGGCACAAGCCTACGATGCTCTTAACCTCAGGCCAGTAACAAATTCCAACACTGAATTTCAGTTAAAATTATATCATTTTGAAGGTTTCCTCTTGCCACGTTATCATAATTGAACTGTGGTCAGATACACTGGAAGAATTCTGTGATTTTTATGGGCAACCGTGTATGTCTTAAAATAAAATTTTTCAGAAAAGCCGAAAAACCGTTCTAGATCAAACTGTGGGCTAGGTATTGCACCTTTTGAACTTTGTAATTGAGTTAAAATATCAGAATGGGGCCATCTGTTTTCAAAAATGTATAGAACCCTGTAAAGAGATTTTAAAGTTAAGCAATATGGCATCAACATTTCAAAATCGAAAAAATGGACATACGCTGTTGACCATGAAAACCACAGAATTATGCTTCATAAATCTAATAAATCAATTTGATTAAATTTTTTTTCCTTAATTTAATGAAAAATTTCATTACGGGGCGGAAACTTTCATTAAATTTTTTCTTAATGCCAATGAAAAATTTCATTACGGGGATGAAATTTTACAAACTATTTCATAAACTATAAGATTGTATTTTTGATAAATACACTAAAATTTATTGTTGAGGAAAAACAAGTTTCTATGCGCATTTCACAGGTTGCTTAGGCCTGATCATCAGGAAACCTTTTTCCAAAGATTATAGAAAAGCTAAAAATATTATACAAATAAAACTGTAAAGCGAATAAGAATTATAAACACTCAAAATTTTACATGTACAATATCAAAGCACCGACAAAAAACAGTGAGTTTATCTTTTCTTACATTTCCCTACAATTGTTTGGCTTTTTTCCGACTCGAATTGTAGTTGTAAGTGGGTAAAAACACTTGATTAACACTTGATGATTAACAGGAACTCCACGATCGTGTGATTTGCCGATAAAGCATAGACAATAGAAATCAAGATTCGACCAGTACTGGACAAAAAATGGCCTCAAATGCTACGACAATTGTATGAAAATTGAAGCTTAGATAGCGCTATATAAACTGCCGCGTTTTGGAATTCGCATTCGAATAAAATTAGAAACGAACAAATTTTCAAAGTGATACTCATGGTAAAATTACTAAAAGGTGGCCTCGGTAATACAACAAACACAATTTTACAACATTTACGGGCAATTTGGTTTTGGTTTTGTTTAATGTGTATGATCAACGTCAAAAAAAGTAAACAAAAATAGAAAAGTAAACAGAAATCGAATCGAATAAAAAAAAAAACTTTTATTGTAACCAGAAATATTTTAATTTTTTATATTTCAAAATGTTTTAAAAATTTTTATAACAAATTACAATATTTCAGAACACCAAATTTTTTAAATTAAAACGAAAAAAAGAAAAATAAATAACACAAAATTCAAAACACTTTGACAATTAAATAACACATTGACAAGTTTATAACAAAACTCAACATACTTTAGGGATAGGCAATAAATATCGATATATCAAAATAACGATATTTAAAAAAATAATCGATATATATCACCGATATTTGTTCAACTGTTTACAATACTGATGTTTTTTTAATTGCCTATTTCCGATTTGCGAACTCTTTCTTTCCTATATACAACTACATTTAAAATAAAAACAAAGTTTTAAGAATTTGTTTTTGTTTTAAATGTAATTGTTCGAAAGAAAGAATTCTTTCGCATATCGGAAATAGACTATAACAATTGCAGCAAATATTTTTTTAACTAATATTAAGAAAAAATAAACGGCGCTTTTTTAATGTACATTTTTAAAGTTTACACAGTCTAGGCGAAGAATCTTGAAAAATTTTCTTTATTTAGATTTAGCAGGGCCGAATGAAAGATGATTGATGTCCATATCGGATTCGAACTGGTTTAACTAAAACAATGAAAAACGTTGCTTGTGAAAGTCTTTACTATTTGTGGTGCAATTAAAATTTTAAGGTATGTTGGTACTTTCATGAATTATGTCGGTCATACGCTATACAAGTTCAGTGCTGAAATCTGGCACTGTAGTGTTTGACTGAGTATAACAAAAACGACGTGCAGTGAACTTGTGTAGTGTATGTTAAAAACGTTCAGTTTTTCTGCGGTTTTTTAAGAGATGGCAGCAAAATAATAAGCGCGAAAAAATATTCCGAAATCGCTTTTTATTTATACAAACAGTTGCAGTTAAAGTCAAAAGAACATTGTATAATCTCCCACCACTTCAAAAGCTTGTAACTCCCTTTCTAAAGAAAACTTTTTTTTTTTTTTTAGAATCGAATAAGCGTTTTCTTTACTTATTACTGCATTCAAAGTTTTTAAAATGTTAATATTTCAATTTTGTCATCATCTCTTTTAATATATATAATAATAAAAAATATTTTAAGCAGCTGCTCTACATATAAAATTATTGCATTTTTTGAAGCAAAGGGCGACATTTTTTTTTCGTTTTTATAAAATGAATCTAGGTCTTTAAAAAATTTTTAAAAAGCATACATATTTACTCCTCTTTTTTACTAGTTCGAAAACTCAGGGCATCAGGCATTAAACATTGCCTTTCTTACCGGATTTTAATTTACATATATTTCTTGTCCCGGGAAAGCCCGTATTTGAAACACTAGTGACAAGTTTCGTCTATCCAGCGCCAGACTTAAACATGTGTAGTGTATGGCCGGAATTATATAATCCTTTATAAATTTTTCGTAACTTACTTTTTTAAAATAACATGTGGTCTCGGGAATTAACGAACTGGTTTTTTTTTATTCTTTCATATTTGGTTTTTATTGAATTTTTGGATTTAATTGTAGATTTAACAGCTTGTCCCTCGATTTCAAACGAAAAGTTTCGCAAAACTTACATAAAAAACAAAATTTGTTTTTGTTTTAAATGTAAGTTAATCGTGCTAATGTTTGAAAAGTTTGAAATAAAAAGAAACAACAAAAAGTAAGGATAGAATTACATGTAATATGTTTGTACATAAATATGTACATACAAAAGGATATTAAGTTTTTAAATTTGGTGATAAATAGGTTCGATATATCGATATTTATTTATAAATATCAATACTCTTAAAAAATATCGATACGATATATATATCGATATATTTTATCAATTTGCCCTTTCCTAACACACTTGACAAGATTCGTACACGAACACATACACTCAAACAATGAACGGCTGGCTTACCGAGGCCACCTTTTAGTAATTTCACCATGGTGATACTCTTCTAAAAGTTTATAAAATATTCCATTTTATATAAGTCATACTTTGATTACCTTTAAGGCGCATATAGACGACATGTTTTTGTCATCTGACACGTCAAATTTTCAAGTCACATGTAATTGTGCATGTCTGTCAAAATCGCTGTTTTACATAAGCTTTATAATATTCGGTCACAAACGTACATGTAATTTGCTTCTGACATTGTCTCTGTTTTTTTCGCATTGTTATTGCAGAAACCAAAGTAGTGCTCGGTTTCAAAATAGCTTGCTGCCGCCATGAAAAGTTTTATTTGCGCCGTAAAATAGTTCAGCCATCTTACCATTTTTTTCTTTTAATTCAAAGATACCAATTTAGGATTTTATAATAAAACGGTTTTTATATATATATTCACATAAATTCTATTCAATGGTAAGATGATCAAACATATCTCGGTATTGTAAAAAATTAACTTCAGCCGGCTAATGATTCCGTCAATAGTGG
Organism: Pollenia griseotomentosa; assembly: GCA_963931875.1. Taxonomy (NCBI): domain Eukaryota; kingdom Metazoa; phylum Arthropoda; class Insecta; order Diptera; family Polleniidae; genus Pollenia; species Pollenia griseotomentosa. Next base: position 15,925,834 of record OZ007563.1, on the reverse strand, counting down.
ACGCCGCTGCCGGTTTCTTGCCGGCACAGCTTTCTGATGTCAGATGGTTTGTCAGAAGAAAATAGAGCACGCTCTAATTGAAATTTTGTCAGATGACTTTGCGTCTGACTTTTACAGAAGCAAAGTTAAAAAGGTAACACACGACATGTATTTGTTTTGCAGTTGAAAATTTGACATGTCAGATGACAAAAACATGTCGTGTACGGTCGCCTTTAATATTTATTGAAATAACAATTATTTTAAAAAAAAAATTAAAGAAAAATTTCCTTGGAATTCAATTTTACTCGACTTTGACTTCCAGAACATGGCCGAAAAATGAAATCAAACTATCAACTCAATACAGCCAGTTTTCTTTTGCATTATTTAAATTTAAATTTCTGTCCTTCCAAAAAAAAAAACATAAATTTTACAATAATTTTAAGAAATTAAAACAACTTTTTTCAAAGCAAAAACTATGACGTGCCCTCTTTACGTAAAACTTTTTTAACTCCGTTTTTAATAATTTCAAATAACTATTTTCCACTTAAACAATATTTATTATGCCGAAGATGTCACAAATTCCTAACAAGCCTTGTTATTTATTTTTCTCCATAAAAAAAAAATTTGCTAAAAATTTAAATAATTTTTCTAACCCAACCATAAAAAATACTCTGTATGCATGCACACGCGCGCTTCTAATGAATGTTGATCATAAGGAAATAAACAATTTCGTGGTTATTTTTTTCGATACATTTCGATTTCGTACAACATCTCTCAACATCGTTATCATCATCGATCCATCTTAATGTTAAATAATTTCTATCTTTTTTTTTTTTTTTGTTTAGTATCACTTTTTTAAATATATTTAAATGTTTTTTTGTTCAAAACTTAACGAATTCAATTGAAAAGAAAGGAAAATAGATGGACCCAGAGAACGAGAGAGACAGAAAACGTATTATTTTAAATTTATATACCCACAATTAACAATAAAAATAAACAAAATTATATGCTATTTGTATATTTTTATAGTTCAAAGAAAAAAAATGTTTTAAATGACAAAATTCATGCAAATTATAATAAACTCTCAAAGATTATGACAATTTTTTTAGAAAATGGCAAAAAGTGAAAAAAAAATTAGGCAGAACAAATGAAATTTTTTCACACACCAAGTCACGAGAGAATTTTGTTAAAATTTTAAATTAACAAAAACAATAATCATCAAAAGAAGACAAATGTTTTCGGTCATAAAAATAAATCACTTAAAACTTCGTTTTAAAAAAAATTTTTAAATTATTTACATACTAAATTTGTTAAAACGTAAAAGTTTTAATAAGATTTCTTTAACACAAATTACAAATGATTAAAAAATTTCTTTAAAAGTTTCCATTAAGTTCTTAATATCGTCACCTTAAATGCAAAAAGACATAACTAGACTTTTATTTTCTTTAAGGAATTTAAATTTCTTCGATAAAAGCGCCGTTTTTGCGTGAACATGTAGTTTTAATAAAACGAGCCGAGCCATACGTGATAAAATACTCGACTACGAATTTACCTCCCGGTTCCACATGCAAGTGCAAGTTCGAAAAACTCAATCCACTCACACTTTTTCACTAACATTCACACAATTTTTGTACTTTCATCCAATCGGCTGTTTCCTCGATTTTTTGTTGATAATACGTATACACTACTTGCAAGTAATTGCTTGCATGTGGAAACATATGGTAAAGTTACTTTTTTCACTGCCGAAGAACACTGAAATTAACAGGTGTGACCAGTGCTGCCAAGAAAGAATTCGGAAATTTCACATAACTGTGTTCCAAATTACACATCTGAAGAAAAATTACACATATAAATCAAAAAGTAGCTTTAATAAAATAAATTCAACTTGCAAAACCTAATTTATATTCCATATTTGCAATTGAATGGTTAGGTTTACAAAAAAGCAAGGCCTACAGAATTTGAATGAAGCTATAGTCAAGCCATTAACAACGATATGCGATATGATAAAATCGGAATTTAAGTGGCAGCGTTTTATAGACATATAAGAAACAAAAAGTGCTGTATTTTGGGGCGTGGCAAAAAAACTATTTCCTGTTTCAGCAACTTTATTGACAAATCTTTCATTCTAGAAGGTGGCCGACACAACTTTTTTTCGCCCCACCTTACAAACATTTTAATAGTGAACTTTTTGTTTTATGTTCACAACCAACATATCGACTAACGAAAGCGACATTATTTTCAATTTTCGTTTTTTAATAACTGACTTTATTGGCAACACTTGCATCATCTCCTAAAATGGCATGGTTACATAAGGTACCGTTACGACTTTATACCAAGAACAATTTTGTCGTAAGCGACAAATTTCATTAAAAGCTTTTATAAAATAAAATAAAAAAACTCTCTGCTGTAAAATTTGATTTTTGTAGCTTACGTTATTTTCGCGATTAGGGCTCGATATTTATTCTTGAAAACCATTTAATTATTTGTGCTAAACTAAATGGTTGTCAAAACCATAATTTTATTGTGGGCAAAAATGTCATTGATTCTTGGTGCACAAGCGTCTGAAGAATTGCTGATATCTCGCGGTTAACCGAAACGTATTTGGTAAAATTAAGTTTTTGGACATTTTTTTTAAAAAATTCATTGCTAAAACAGCTTTTTAAAAAAAAAATTAAGAAATATTTTCTTATTTTTTGATAAGCGAAAGCAATTAAAATTAACCCCTTTATTTTGTAAAACACTTCACCTCACTTAAAAAATATTTTCAAAATATGTATATGGGTAATTAAAAGTGTTGAACGTGACAGTCGTACGCATCAAAAATGCAATAACTTTTTAAACAATAAATATTTTAACGTTCTCTTAACCTTAAATCATAGCACTAAGAAAGCACTGTTATCTATGCTAAAGTTTATGGAGGGCGCGATTCTAGGTCAAAGATAATGGGTAAATTTATAAAATTAGTAAAATCTAAATATTTCTCTATAACAATATCGTAAAATAATCAGCTCCAAATAACTTTTAAATTTTCGGTCACGGTGGACCTTTTGACGGAAATGCCCATATGCATTTTGAAAATTTGAAAAATTTCTCAACGCAAAGTGAAGTGATTTAAAAAAAAAAGCTTAAAAAAGTGCATATAAGTTTTATTATCACAAAAAAATAGCAAACTTATATGCAGCTGCATTTCGGTAATAGATATCGATAATAAATTTGTCTGGAAATGGAACTGCATATAAATTGTAATAATTTACAAAACCAGGATACTTTATCATTTCGGTATTTAATGTGATATTTTAATTTAATAAAAACCAAATACGCACAAACAAATAAATACTAAAACACAAATGAAAGGAAAGATCCCAAAAAACTTTTAATGCAGACACTAAAATATTTACACCATAGAAAACTGTCAAAAAATAGCAACTACAGCATTAATTCTTTCAAACAAAATACATTTTTGAGGCAAAATATAGGCTGCCAAGGTGGAAATATGGACGGAAAGACAAGCATACAGACAGGCAGGCAGACAGACATTCCAAATAGGTATGAGTGAAATATAAAACTTTTTTCCATTTAGATTTTTCAAAGAGGGATGATGTTTTATTGGGAAGCAACTCCACAAACTCAAACTGCAAATAACTTTTTTTACATAAAGGAAAAGATACAACCTTAAACCGAAACAGAAACATAAAATAAATGTTAAAATGAAAAAAAAACAACATGAAGATAAATTATGGCCCACAAATTGAGGAATATTCTTCTTTTTTGTATTTTGTGCTCGTGTAAACCCAACAAAATGGAGTTTAAATGAATGAAATACAGGCACACGGATAAATGGATGTATAGACGGTTTTACGCTGCAAGTCCTGGTTCACACACAAAAAGTTTATATGATCAGTTTTCTTTCATCAATTTTATTTTTCTTTACATAAAAGTTTTTATTTACTTAAACTAATGGCCAAATTCACCAATTCTATTTAAACATCAGTTTATATCGTCGGCTTAATATGCAAACCTGCTGTGTCCACTTTTTAAGTTAACTGAGATTTTGATGCCGTGTGGTAGAGAAAGATATGCCTCGTCGACCAGCATGTAGTTTTTCTTTAATTTGAGTCTTGAAGTGTGTAAACCCAACTAGGTTTTTGGTTTTCCTCTTAAGCTGCAAATATGAAATATAAAAAGTTTTTCGTCTCCCCTGTAAAATGGGGGAGTTTGCAGGTTTGCATATTAATCAGACGATATGTAGTTATACCCACACCACAAAAGTGGAGATAACTTGATAAAATTTGGGTCATAGGTTCTTATTGGCACAAGGACCAAGCCTATTGAAAATGAGCCAAATCGTAGGACCACGAGGGAAGATAGGGGGAAATTTCTTCCTATCAGAAACTATCAAACCGATTTTAATGATATTTAAAACATTGATAGATCCATATCTATATGGACACATAAGATATACAGTTTTAAAAAAATAGGACAACAAGGGGTGATAAGGCCAATTTTTGTCTCTCAAACCGATTTTAATGAAATCTAAAACATAGATAGATCCATATCTATATGGACACATAAGCTATACAGTTTTTCAAAAATAGGACCACAACAATTGTCAATTTATCAATTAAAAAAAATTGCTTAAAAAGTATTTCAATTTAATTAATGTGATAATTGAATTAAATATTTTTTTTTGTTGAAAGAAAATTAAAAATATAATTTTGATTTAAAATAATTTCTGTAGCATTTTGACAAAACGTCTTAAGTCGAGATAAGATAGCAAACCATATTAAAAAAAAACTCGGTGAAAAAATCATTTTTATAGAATAATAAAATAAACCAAAATTAAAGAAAACTTTTAAAAACGTAAACAAAAGTGTTTTTCTAATGAAAATCCGTATGATTAACAAAATTTTTTTTTTCAACTTTTTTAATTTGACTTAAGATGTTTTGTCAAAATGCAACCAAATTAAAAAATCGAATACGCAAGAATGAAAAAGAAGGCCATTTTATTTCTAATTCTTTTAGTCGATACGGAACGAATCGAAATTATTTTTTCAGTATTGTGAAAATCAAATTAATGCTTTACAACACTGAAAAAATAATTCCAATTCGTTCAGTATTGACTGAAATAATTAGATATTAAATTGCTTTCGAATCGAGAAAGTGCTCGATCGCGACTGCCAGAATCAGGTCCCTGAATCTAGCTTATAATAACAACAATTATACCCACACAACAATAGTGGAGAGGGTATTATGCATTTGTGCTGATGTGTGTAACGCCTTAAAATATTGGTCCTAGACCTTAAAGTATACCGATCGACTCAGAATCACTTTCTGAGTCGAACTAGCGATGTCCGTCCGGCTGGCTGGCTGTCCATGTAACTTTGTGCTCAAAGTACAGGTCGCAATTTTGGAGAAAATTTGATAAAATTTGGGAAATAGGTTCTTATTGGCACAAGGACCAAGCCTATTGATATTAAATTGCTTTCGAATCGAGAAAGTGCTCGATCGCGACTGCCAGAATCAGGCCCCTGAATCTAGTTTATAATAACAACAATAGAACAAAAAAAATTAGTTTATAACATAGCGTCTTTACCTGACAATTTTTTGTCATACCAAACGTCAAACTTCATATTAAAAAACGCTGACAAAAATTTTCGAGTTTTTTTATATAGACTATGACGTTTGGTATGACAATAAATTGTCAGTTGAAGACGCTATGTAAAAATGTTCTTGACACATTCCGACAGTAGCAAGAATATCTGGCAGCCTTTTTCATAAATTTATCTGCATCTACGAATACGACACACAAAGAGTAAACAAAATACTACCCAGAAAATGAGAGAGTGTGTTTTTGAATAACAAAAAAAAAAACACTTACACACACTCTAACACATTGTCTTTGCTGCAGAAGGGAGGGGCTTAATTTCATGTGTATCTATGTAAAAAAAAGAGCTAACAAACACAACCGTTTTTTTATATATGTACATACATACATATATGATTTAATGTATATAAATAAGTATCTGTAAGATAAGCCCCAGTAGATAAGAAAACATCTAGGAATAAAATAGCAGCGAAACAGAAAAGCTTTGTAGAGCTGAGATATGACAAAGAAACCGACGGTTATTTTTAGATAAGTTTTTTAAGATTTGGTTAAGCTGTGCAGAAAAGATCAAACAAAAATGGCAATCACGTTTTATTGGTTTTTGCGAATTGAGTGTCGTAGAAAAAACTTAAAAAAAGATACATCTTTAAGATACTTGGAAAAACAATAAAAATCATTGTTGTTCTCTCACACTTAACTACAACAAAATACAGATATCTTTATACATATGTACAACAAACACACGCATCAACAGCAGCTGCAGCATCGACGTTGGCGATAATGTAGCTATTACATACCCGCCTACTCCTTCATTCAGTGAGTAAGCAGTGCGTGTGAATGTATGCTGGGAGTGCAAGTGCTGCAGCAGCAGTGCAGTGCGCTGGACGGCCGAAACGATTCATGTGATGTGTGAATTGTATCGTAGTGTTGGTAGTTTGTACACAATTGTATCGTTTTTGCTTAAATGTTTATTTGTGTATTTTTAAAGGTATTAAACTTCTTTATCTGAGGATAAAGCTGTAAATATCCGCGAGATTTACTACACGACGCGTGTCATTTCGTACCCAAAGAAATACAGCAAAATACTGTTAAGAAAAAAAAAAAACAAGTCAAATTCAAACTGCAACAACTGGAAAATTGCATCGAATACACAACCAACCAACCAACTTTAACTCCTGCATTCACATTGAAAACATAACGTCTTCAAAAAAATAAATCCTACTGAATTGCATCCTCATAACCAAATAAAATTGTACATTCGTTTGTCTGTGGTATGTCTGTCTGGTTGTCCGTCTGACTACTTAAATGGCAACATTTGGGCCAAACTGCAAATGCTTTGATTTGATTTCTCATCGTAGTCTCTGGAGGAGTTTTGTTTGGGTTTTGTTTTCGTTTCGTTTGCTGACCAGAAGCATCCGTTAATGTTTTATCCAACAACTTAACGGCTCGTTGTTTCTTATTGCCATCCATGTACAACTCTCGCACTCAACATACAACAATCAGTGATTTTAAATCTTTTTGAATTTTAAATTTCAACCATTGAAAGCAAAAATCGAAAGGAAAAGACAACAAAAAAAAAAAACATTTACAAATGTGAACTTTGTGGCGGCATTTACTAAAACTGCACAAAGGGTAATATTAAAAAAAAAGTTTAATTCCAATAAGAAAATAAAGGAAAAATAACATCAAAAGGTTTTGTGGCGTGAAAATACCAAAAAAAAAAACGAGAACAATTGTTTATTGTTTTTAGACAATAGTTACGAAACGAACTTGAGGTTTACTTGCAATATATACTGTTCAACAAATAACTTTAAGCAAATACCTAAGTAAATAGAACTATTAACTAAAGGCTTGTGCTGGTTTTTTGTAGACTTCGTGTCGCCGCCACCACCGCCGCCATGTTGGTTCCGCCCGATATGATGGCCGCCCAAACGCGCATGATCTATCAGATGAATCGTTATTGTGCTGAACGTGTTCAAGCGCGCATGTTTAAAACCGCTACAGCGATACGAGAAATTTGCAAAATTGTTCAGGACATCTTAAAGGAGGTCGAACTGCAAGAACCTCGTTTTATATCCAGCTTAGTGGAATGCAACGGCAGGTAAGATTGAATTATCTCGATGATTTAAGATTTATAATAATAAGTTAATTTATTTGGAAAATCGTATCAGATATGTCCTTCTTTAATATTTGTATTTAAAAAATAATATTTTAAATCATAATTGGCAGTTTTCGATGGCTAAAGTAAAGTCTATTTTTCAATATCCTCTAGTTTCAAGAAAATTATAAAAGGCTTGGGCGGGGATTATATGAATCATTCCGATTTTCTAAATGCCAAACTTTTTCATTCTGTGAACAACTGATCCGATATGTCTTTAAACACAAAATTTTTATTTTCGCTATCGAAAGAGACCGGAAAATGGTCCCTCCACAAACAAATGCACAATGTATTAAGCAAATCCACAGATCTTTGGATTAAACATGAACTTGGTTTTAGATTTTTTAATTAGAACATTTTTATTATCTTGTTGATGTTTAATAAAGAAAAACTCCTTATATTGTTACAATATATTAGTAAATCATTGGAGTCTGGTACTCCAATGTCTTAGACCGTACATTCCTCAAACGGTCATTTTAGAAACATGATGTTTTAGCAGGTCATATGATATTAAATTTTACGAGTTTTCTTTGTCTTCTTTTGTTACCGCATTATGTCGTACTGGATTAAAAGTTCTGGCAAACAATTGAAGCACAGCCGCGAATAACGTTGTAAGTGACAAAATAATTACTTTTCAGGAGAGCAAAAAAAGGTTTTAAATTTTTTTTTTTAGATTATCAAAACAAATAATAACAAAAAGTTGTATGCAAAATATGAACAAATTTGAATTTAAAACAACATGCAAATTTACAGTTTATAACTTGATTTAGTGGAAAAACGTTTCATATCCACAATCGCGATGTCATTTTTCCACGTTGCAAACCATTAGTTTCTATCATTTTTTTATTAACTTACAGCGTTCTTTTACTGGCTGACTCTTTGTGTTGCATTTTGAAGAGGTTAAGGTGTTAACGATAATTTGCAAAAAAACAGATTTTGCAAAAAATGGCTTTACAACGTTTTTCGCCGCTGTGGTTCAGTGGCACATTAAATCCTTATGCTAGAAACACAACTGGGACGAACGACGAATTATTCGCAACGAATATTCGTCGCCAGAAATATATGAAAGCACACTAGTGCTGCCGTTAGGATACGAAAGATAAATTTTTCGTATCTTTTGACTACTTCAGGTATCATGTAAAATCCTGAAATTTTTCGTATCTTTTGAATCTGTACGCAAAGTGTACAGAAACAAAACATTCGAAAATTGTTAGCCAACTAAAACTTATTAAGACTGATCATCGTAACCGACTCAATACTAATACAATAGCAGCCAAGGCACATTGACTAAAAGGTGAGGTCAACTATACAACAACACTGCTTCTGTGGTCGGATTGTCGAAAATATTGCTAGTAAAAAAAGGTTAAGCTTTGTACAGACGTTGGTAAGATCTTACAATGTTGTTATTAAAATTGACTAAAAATGTCTTGCAACTGTGTAAACATTGTACGCTATTTTCATTTGGCAGATGTGTTAAATTAGTGCATCTGATAATGGCATCATTGTCAGAAAAATGACAACATTGTAAGATCTGACCATCGTCTGTACGAAGCTTTAGTTTACATAAAAAATTAGTTTGCATACACATTTTGATAAGTCAACCACCGAAAAAAAACACCATATGTTGACTTGACCCCACCTTCTAGTGAATTCGCCTTGATAGCAGCTTTAATAATGGTTAAAGAAAACATTAAGGGGTTGCAACATACGATCCACCTAAATCGATGAGGAAATATGAAAATCTTTTTTATTTTCAGGAAATTTATATGAACGTTGATAAAATCGCCTTAGTATAAACGCCTTAACTCGTATATTAATTTTAACAAAAATGAATTTGTTTTGATAACATTCAAAGATAATTACATATAATTAATTTTAAAGTTTGCTTACTGTATTTTTAAAAATTACATGTGTACCTAATATATATGACTTAAATAAATATAAAAATGAATTTATACGAATTCATTTTCTTTACAATATGCATTTAAATATGAAATAAAAATGTTCGAATCCCGGCCACGGTCAAGAATGAAAGATTATCAATAACAATTTTCTTGTGGTGAAATTCCTTTCTTCATAAAAATAGTTTAATGGAAATTAAATTTAATGAACTTAAGCCTAATTAAAAATATTAAAAAATTTGGATTAAAAACCATAAATAGTTCAACAAAATAACCACAATAGTAATTATTTTTAAAAATGTTATGTTAATAAATATTAAACGTTAAAAATGGATTTTCAAATTTTTTTAAAACGTATCTTTTTGGGAAAAAGTGTATCTTTTTAGAAACTAAAATGTATCTCTCTCGAAATTTCACTGGCAACACTGAAGTACACACAATCATTGCGTAGTCCGAAATTCGTCGTGCGTAACGAACTCTCTTGCGCAGACGAACGACGAATAAATTGGGACAGGGACAGCTAACCGCAGCTAAATCGTGAAAACTGTAAAGAATCACGGGAAAAATTGCTTCTATTGCGAACTTGGCTAAAATTTGCAAAAATTGCGAAAATTCGCGAAAAATTTTTAATATATCAAACAAGCCATAAAATTGATTAAAAGTCAACTATAAGGAATAACAAAAATTCGGTAAAAACTGCTAAATAAGCAGAAAGTGGCAAAAATTTGATAACAGCGGCATGATAGCAAAGTCTTCTATTTATTATAAATCGTTAAAGCTGTAAAGAATAAGGCAACTTACAGAAACAAATCACTTTTATCGCGGAAATGGCTGAAATTCGCGAAAAATTGCAAAATTTGTAACAAACCCAAAAACTAATTTTAGATCGATAAATCGAAATGCAGAAAACCAATAATGCTGAAGTAACTTACTTTCGAATGGATTCGGCTTCTAAGCATATTTTACCGTTTGCAGCATTTTTTTGCATTATTTAGTTAAAAGCGCTTTTTTGCACCATTTTTTTTAGTTTTCAGCGCATATTTTGCCCTTTTGATGCATTTAAAATTTGTTTAGATGCCTACAAGAGCTTTGCGAAATTTTTGCTTTTCTGTTTTCAATATCTATCTGTTTACCCAACGTGTTGCTTTATTTTCGCCATCAGTTTTAATTTTTTCTCGAAAATTGTAAGACAAAGCAGGTTGTCATTAAAGATAAATGTTATTTTAAACTTTTAAGTTTTAACAAATAGAATGTAGGAATTTTTTTCTAATGGTGAGTAACATTTATTATAAATTTTCATATTATTCGAATGTGTATTCTAAGTCAAATTACAATCCTCAAAAGCTTTTATACTTTAATAGTCTTATTCCTTCAATATTTTCTAGGAATAAGACTATTTAAGTATAAAATTTTTTGAGGATTGTAATTTGACTTAGAATACACATTCAAATAATATGAAAACACATAGTAGTGCTGGGATACTATCGATATTTTCTACTATCGATATTTATCGATAGTTAAGATTTTACTATCGATATATCGATATTACTATCGATTGAATGTTTGTACTTGTGCAGGAAAACTTTAACTAGTTTTAATCAGGCTACAGTTCGTTGTTTTTATCACTTAATTGAACGTATGAGACGTATGTATATACGCACGTTATTTCAGATAACAGTTTTTTAAAAATTGATAAGTACCTTTCTTAAGGAACCGAAGTAGCAGGGACTGACTATAAGATATTCTATTGCAACTTTAAATAATTTTCTAAATGGGTTTTGATTCTTAACCTAAAAAGGTAATCAATCTAGCGGACTTATCCTTTAATGGTCGTTCATTGTTTTGCCCATGCTCGCAATTGCATTTGGATTTGCATTTTTTTTACAACATTACAAAAATATTTGACATTTTAGTCCCTATATAAACAAGTAAAAATTTCGACTTAAAGGCCTTTAATTAGCAGTAAAAAGCACAGCTAAGCAATACATACCACTTGCCATTCCTGTTGTTTGTATTCATTGCTGTAATTCAGCGCGAATAAATAATAGCAAGTAAAAATTTGCGGCAAAAAACTGTGTGTGTAAAGCTGCTGTTAGATGTCTTTATAGCTGTATTTTAAATAATAATAATTTCGATATTGATATTTTTCCTATCGATATTTTCGATATTTTAAGACTATCGATAATATCGATAGTACTATCGATAGTGTCCCAGCAATAATACATAGAAATCTGGACCAATCTATGAATATACCGATCGTTTTAGAAGCACTTTTTAAAGTGATCTTACGATAACCATCCGTCCGTCTGGCTGGTCCATCTTAATCTTGTGCGCGAAGTACAAGTTGCAATCTCGTAGATTATAAGATCAAATTTGGTAAATACATTTTAATTGTACTAAGGACGAAGTCTATGCAAGTGGTACTTTTTCAAATTAGAAATTTTTAAGTTTTTTGGGGCACATTTGTAACAATTTTCGGAGCATATTTTCAAATTTTTACTGCACAATTTATGCGCATAAAACGCGTTTTTAGGGCATATTTCTGGTCATCATCATCTTAAAGCGTTTTAGATCGAGGGAGATTTAGCTTATTCAGATATTCTTCTTCGTCATTCTGGTTTATTTCCGGCGCACAGTGGGTTGAAACATATGCAAAACGAGGATTAATTCAGGAAAGCCTGTAATTTATGACTTGGATTCTGTGTATATTGATTACTAAAAAAAAGGCACATTCATTGCTAAAATATGGAATTAAAAATCATCTTCATAATTATCTTCACCTTCATCAAAACAGTTATCGTCAAGTTATCATCATTTACATCGGAAATATTTAGCTGAATAAGTTAATCTAGTGCTGTTTGTGGTAAATTTAAGTTATGTAGTTTTGTTATCATAATGTTTGTGTTTACTTGAAATTAAAGGATCTGAAGAAATAAGAAACCGACTAAAAATGTCTTCATTCTATTTAATGGGATTGCATTTACGAGCATATTGTTCTCTAAAATTTTTTAAATCTTTATAACGAGCTTCTTATGCCTCCTCAGATATTGGCAATAGAGCATAAGATGCTATTTTGGGTACATGAATTAAGAACTTGTGTAAAGTGGGAGGCATAAAAAACCATGGGTAAAGTTTTACGAAAAGAATTGCGGTTGAATGGGTAAAGTCGCGAAATTTTTGAAGTGAATATCGTGACCATAGCAAACAACAACAAGTATTATATGCAATCTTTCTATCAATTCTGCATTAATTTTTGTAATTTTCGCAGAAACTTCTGCATTTTGGAAAAATAACAAAAACTAAAATAATCATTTAAACGAAACAAAACAGAAAAAAAAAACAAATAAATGTGTTTCAAAAAATCTCAAATATTTTCAAATGGGGCGAAAACGGACAAGTTTTTATTTTTTGATTATGCAAGCTGAAATACCATATTTTAAGAATAAGTTAAAAGTTTTGCCACAGTATACTCACAAACATTTAAAAAAAAAATAATTTTTTGACCAATTAAAAAAAAAAAAAATTTGTTCAACTGTGATACATTAGCAATAACAACCTGTGATATTTAATTACTTTTTTATTATACCCACACCACAATAGTGGAGAGGGTATTATGCATTTGTGCTGATGTGTGTAACGCCTTAAAATAGTGGTCCTAGACCCACCTTAAAGTATACCGATCTATTCAGGATCACTTTCTGAGTCGAACTAACGATGTCCGTCCGGCTGGCTGGCTGTCCATGTAACCTTGTGCGCAAAGTTCAGGTCGCAATTTTGGAGAAAATTTGATAAAATTTGGGACATAGGTTGTTATTGGCACAAGGACCAAGCCTATTGAAAATGGGCCGAATCGTAGGACCACGAGGGAAGAAAGGGGGAAATTTCTTCCTCTCAGAAACTATCAAACCGATTTTAATGAAATTTAAAACATAGATAGATCCATATCTATATGGACACATAATCTATACAGTTTTAAAAAATATAGGACCACAAGGGGAGAAAGGGGCAATTTTTGTCTCTCAAACCGATTTTAATGAAATTTAAAACATAGGTAGATCCATATCTATATGGACACATAAGCTATACAGTTTTTAAAAATATAGGACCACAAGGGGAGAAAGGGGCAATTTTTGTCTCTCAAACCGATTTTAATGAAATTTAAAACATAGGTAGATCCATATCTATATGGACACATAAGCTATACAGTTTTAAAAAATATAGGACCACAAGGGGAGAAAGGGGCAATTTTTGTCTCTCAAACCGATTTTAATGAAATTTAAAACATAGGTAGATCCATATCTATATGGACACATAAGCTATACAGTTTTAAAAAATATAGGACCACAAGGGGAGAAAGGGGCAATTTTTGTCTCTCAAACCGATTTTAATGAAATTTAAAACATAGGTAGATCCATATCTATATGGACACATAAGCTATACAGTTTTAAAAAATATAGGACCACAAGGGGAGAAAGGGGCAATTTTTGTCTCTCAAACCGATTTTAATGAAATTTAAAACATAGGTAGATCCATATCTATATGGACACATAAGCTATACAGTTTTAAAAAATATAGGACCACAAGGGGAGAAAGGGGAAATTTTTGTCTCTCAAACCGATTTTAATGAAATTTAAAACATAGATAGATCCATATCTATAAGGGCACATAAGCTATACAGTTTTAAAAAATATAGGACCACAAGGGGAGAAAGGGGCAATTTTTGTCTCTCAAACCGATTTTAATGAAATTTAAAACATAGGTAGATCCATATCTATATGGACACATAAGCTATACAGTTTTAAAAAATATAGGACCACAAGGGGAGAAAGGGGCAATTTTTGTCTCTCAAACCGATTTTAATGAAATTTAAAACATAGGTAGATCCATATCTATATGGACACATAAGCTATACAGTTTTAAAAAATATAGGACCACAAGGGGAGAAAGGGGCAATTTTTGTCTCTCAAACCGATTTTAATGAAATTTAAAACATAGATAGATCCATATCTATAAGGGCACATAAGCTATACAGTTTTAAAAAATATAGGACCACAAGGGGAGAAAGGGGCAATTTTTGTCTCTCAAACCGATTTTAATGAAATTTAAAACATAGGTAGATCCATATCTATATGGACACATAAGCTATACAGTTTTAAAAAATATAGGACCACAAGGGGAGAAAGGGGCAATTTTTGTCTCTCAAACCGATTTTAATGAAATTTAAAACATAGATAGATCCATATCTATAAGGGCCCATAAGCTATACAGTTTTAAAAAATATAGGACCACAAGGGGAGAAAGGGGCAATTTTTGTCTCTCAAACCGATTTTAATGAAATTTAAAACATAGGTAGATCCATATCTATATGGACACATAAGCTATACAGTTTTAAAAAATATAGGACCACAAGGGGAGAAAGGGGCAATTTTTGTCTCTCAAACCGATTTTAATGAAATTTAAAACATAGGTAGATCCATATCTATATGGACACATAAGCTATACAGTTTTAAAAAATATAGGACCACAAGGGGAGAAAGGGGCAATTTTTGTCTCTCAAACCGATTTTAATGAAATTTAAAACTTAGATAGATCCATATCTATAAGGGCACATAAGCTATACAGTTTTAAAAAATATAGGACCACAAGGGGAGAAAGGCGCAATTTTTGTCTCTCAAACTGAGTTTAATGAAATTTAAAACATAGGTAGATCCATATCTATATGGACACATAAGCTATACAGTTTTTCAAAAATAGGACCACAAGGGGATGTAGGGGGCAATTTCTGCCTCTCACAAACTTTCAAACCGATTTTAATGAAGTTTTTAAACATAGAGAAATCCATATTTATATGCACACATAAGCATGATGTGTTTTTAAGTACTGTGGTGCTGGGTATCATATGGTCGGGCTTGACCGACTATACTTTCTTACTTGTTTTTATTTTTCAATTAATTTTAAACAAACTTCGTGTTTTATGTTGTAAAACTTGTGTTTTTTTATTATAAAATTAAAATTTAACAAAGATTAAATATTTAATAAAGTGAAAATCCCAGATGAAGTTGGAAAATACCAACGAAACGTAGGATGAAAATATAAATAAATAATATCTTATTTAAATACAAATGACATTGAAAGCCTGTTTAGATAAATTCTAAGAAAATAATAACAAATTCAAGAAAAAGGTCGATTAATAATTAATATTAAAAAAATAAATATTACCGCAATATTTTTCTTTACAAAAATGTTTTAAAAAATTAGTCAAATACCTGAAGTTGATGGATTCATTTAAAAAAATGTGTTTTCTAAGAAACAGTTCTCATAAATCGCAATTAAAATATGTATCTTGGTTTTGACTTTGAAACAAATATTATTCAAATTTGACAGCGTGTAACAAAACAAGTAACCAACATAGATCCATAATTCATACAGTTATTCGTGTTGAATTTTATCTTCTTTTATATGGTACAAAATACTTATACGAAAAACTAACTTTAGTTATGAATTAATCCTCGTTTTTGCTACTGTTCACCCCTCTGTGCGGCGTGTTGTTGCAAGTAACGTATACCTATTATTCTTATATCAGCTTCCACGTAGTCTTTTCAACTGGTTGTGGGATATCGTTATTTAACATTGCCTTTTGTGGTCTGCTATCTTCCGTTCTTGTCACAACATATCCTGTCCAGCTTAGCCGTTGTTCATTTATATTTTTACTAAAGGTATTCACGTTAAAAGTTGCACTTTTGCTTTTTCGCAAAAGTGCAAAAACACAACAACCACCACATAGACAATTATTTCGCACAAACGATGTAAAATTGTCAGGGTCTAAGTAAGTGCAAGATTATCAGAGTTAAAGCTTAAAAGAACTCATAAAATCAACTCTGGACTAAACAACAACGAAGGAATACAATTTTGACGTACATTTTTTTCTTTAAATCCAGACGAATTCATACAGATAACATTTTCGAATCATCTGTTTTTGCTTATTTTTTGTGTGTATACTGAATGTCAAGCTTTGTTTACATTTTGTGAAAAAAATTAGTTAAAAGTTAAAATTCAAAAAAATCTAAATACTTGAAAAAAAACTTATTTAAACAAAAAAGTAAACATAAAATATAAACACAAGGATTTAAAAAGAAGTAAGAAATAAGTGGAGCCACAATAAATTTGCAATACAGGAAAAACATTAGCCTTCTAAAGCAATTGTGCATATTTTATAAACAAAAAATTCCCTTTTTTATATTTTCAACAAATAAATTCTGTCTTTATACAAAAACAAATACATAGTAGTTTTAAAAAAAGGGATAGCAAGCACAACCATATATCATGATGCGGTCACATGTATAAATCCACCTTGCTTTGAATCAAAAAATATTAAAAATTGCAGTGTTTAAAGGTGAACTTTGTAAAAAAAATCAAAAATACAACAATTAAAAAAAAGAAAAAGCGACAAAGATATGGAAAAAATGTTTGGTAGATAAGTTACTAATTCGACTTGTAAATTTATAAAATAATAATTTTGTGCATTTTTGCAAAAAATAATGGTTTTAAATTATTAAATTTTTTTCTTTAAATAATCGCAAGTGCATGAATCTTGAAACATTGTCAAATGTAAGGTGCGTTGTTTGAAAATTTATTTCGGAAAAAATGACAATTGAAGTTGCAAACAAAATGGGCTGCTCACGTCAAACAAGTGCAACTATGCTTTTTGGTACATTTGCAAGGGTAAAAAAAATTGACGTGAATACCTTTACTATGTCCTCTCCTTCACAAGGTCCAAGCAGCTCTTCGTTGCATCTTTGTGTTACATATAAAAATATTGGTTTTAGAGCCACCTTTTGGTATACGGACCGATTCAGAATAATTTTCTTAATCGATTTAACGATGGTCGTTCTTCCGTTCCGCGGGCTGGCTGGCCGAAAACTGGTAGTAAGTCCATGTGAACCTTGCGCGCAAAGTAAAGCTCGCAATTTTATGCATAA
This sequence comes from Pollenia griseotomentosa, assembly GCA_963931875.1. Lineage (NCBI taxonomy): Eukaryota > Metazoa > Arthropoda > Insecta > Diptera > Polleniidae > Pollenia > Pollenia griseotomentosa. Next base: position 15,908,212 of record OZ007563.1, on the reverse strand, counting down.
TTTGATGATATTTGGAACACTGGCTCTAATTTTTACAGTGAAGAACCCTATTAAATCGATCCGAGACTGCATGTGCTTCTTATGGCATCTTATTTAGTCGATATACTGATTCCATTTGGTTCAAAGAAATGTTATTGCACCCTTAAAGCCCTTATGACACTACATTTTTTATTCATTAATTGATATAGAATTGATAGAAAGAAACAGTAAATGTTAGAAAGAGCAAACTATAAAAAATGTAAACAAAGTTTTTTAGTTTTTTTTTTCTCTTGTTATGGTTTTGTTTCAGGGATGGCGTTGAGAATTTTTAAAATTGTACCAACAACTTTTAAAAATTGTACTTTTTTACCCTAATTGTACTAAAAGATTTTTTTAGTTGAAATTAATTTTATTTATGTTCATAAAAAGTACCACAAAAAGCTATTGTAAATCTTAGTTTAAAGAGTATCAAAAAAAAAAAAAAAAATACAATTGAAACAACTTAGCCATCCCTGTTTTGTTTATTTTATTAAATGTTGCCAACTTTTTGTTTATGAGAAACCCAAAAACAAAAAGCGGTAAATCGCTGAATTTGCCCATAAAACGGTGATTCAGCAACACTTTTAATATTTCAAGCTTGAAATGTCAATTTTAAGTTAAACAATTTTACATTTTTTTTTTTGACATAACTTCATTTTTTATCGATAACTTTAGTAAAATTTTTGACAGTTTGCCATTTATCTTAATACAGCTTAACTCTTTGCACTTGGTAAATTTTTGTATTACATTATATTTGTACTGTTCACCAAAACTTGAAAAATGCATTAAACATGTAGTGTCATAAGGGCTTAATCATCCTACCACATTATCTTACCACTTACTGCCATACAAATAAAACTCTCGAAAAAAAGCTTTTAACGCCCATAACTCCCCTTTAAATGTTGGTATTGATATTAAATTTGACGACGAAAGCTTATTTAACCAGATCTGCCAGACCTAGGGATTTTATCCCCGAAGTTGAGGATTTCATGCGAGCAAAAAGGACAAAGAAAGTCATTTGTGGATTGCGGATTTTTGTGGGTATTTTTTTTTTGGGATTTTACGAATTTTCAATATATTTCCCTTTTTTTATTATTTGTTTTTCTTTGTTTCGTATATTAAATATGAAAAAAGTAGCAAAACCTAAATTACTCTTATCAACAACTAATACGGTGTAAAGGGTCCTAATTAAGATTGCCATTTTTGTTAAGTGTGCAAAAGGCACCAAATAAACTTATGTTATTATTCTTGAGTGAGTGTTTTAAAAAAGAAGAATTTAAAAAACAATGTAAAACCCTTGACAACACATTCAATTTTAAATTTTTTTAAGACTATTTTCAAGCAAACACGTCTTCCCCAAAAATAAGTAATTATGAAAGACAACATAATAAAGTTTTGGTAAAAGAATGCTAGGCTATTGGTAAGTGCTTATAATGCAACGAATTGTTAAATAAATGACGGATATATGTACATATTCTTATTGTTGATTTTAAGGATGGATAAAAACGATTAAACAAGCTCCAAATTTTTATAAATTGACTCATTCGTCTACAAAAACAGCAAATTGTTCTGCTTTGAATTCCCCACTGGAATCGCATAAAAATATTTAAAAACATGCAGAAACCAGTCCCTACAAACAAAATAAAATAATTTTTTTTACTAAAAATTTTTATTTGGGGATTTTTGGAGATTTCTTATTAAAATTTTTCTTACTATTTAAAAAAAAAAAATTTAAATTTGGTCAGAAAAAAACAAGAAAACAATATTAACTTTTTAAGGTTTTAATTTTTAGTTTGAGAATTTTTTGGGATTTTTGTTCACTTTATGGGGACACGGAAAAAGTACCTGGCAGCCCTGTCTATAACGGCTACTATATTGAGGCTCCTTTGGGGATCAAGTGGTGCTTGTGATTTATTACATCAAAACTCACATCTGACATCAAAATTGTTCGTTTCTACTAAGTCGTCCGGAAGTGGGCGTGTATTGACTTCGAATTACTCAAGGACCCAAAATATATTTACTTTAGTCTCAAGTGTTCCACATGCTATGACAAACTTAGTATACCCTAATAGCCAAAATTTAACCGAACTGAACGAAGAAAATCTTAAAACAACTATTTTCAATTCAATATGTTTAGGCTTTCAAAGAATCTCAAACAAACGCTCTTTCTACAAGGCCAAGTTTGTTGTGGTAAGTAAAAAAAACTACCTTAAGATTTTTGCTAAACGCCATAAAGGCGTTGAATGGTAAAAATATTTGTTTTTTTCATTTAACCACATTTAAAGAAAAAACGATCTTTCAAACGATGCCAATAAGTTGGTGCTAATGATGAGGACGGCGTGGAGGCCGGCTGATCATGACGATGTTGATGATTTAACAATAAATGGAATGGAAGAAGACAAATAAAATGTTTCTCTGTATTATATTACTCTTTATAATAAAATATCAGTAGCTTAAATAAAGCTTCTGATATTTAAAAGACCCGGTCTCAAATTTGTCCAAGATTTTAATTTTAATTTTCAATTACATAAAATGTCTTTCTCAATTTCAATTTTCCACACAGAAAATAATAAAAATTGATTTCAATTAAACAATTTGTGATATTATTAAAAACATTTATTAAATTTGCACCAGTAAACAAATAAATAGTATCAATTAAATATTTTTTGATATTAACAACAGTTTTTGCAGTAATGTTGTTGATATAAGTAAACGCTTAATTCACTTGCTTTACTATTTAATTAAAAGTGATTTTATTTTTGATTAATTGCAAAAAAAATTGGCGAGAATTTTGTTCTGTGCATAACTTTATACTACATTTACACCTACGCAAAATCCAGTACTTACGAGATTTCGAGCCAAATCTAGTTGTTTTTGACTAGATTTCCCATACAAAACAAAATCTACTTCGTGACTCGATTTCGACGAAATCTACTCAAAATCTAGTAGTACTTAATGATGCAACTATGGTTTTTTCAATATAGCACTAAAAAATACTTCCCTGCACAAGAAAAAATGACATTTAAAAAAAAAAAAAAAAAAAAAAAAAAAAAAACCACTCGTAAAACTGCTCTGAGTGGAGAAGCAGCTCGCGCTTTTTGTCATTATTTTTTAAGGACAAACAGGTCGTTCTTGTTTGTCTGCTTTTCGTGCGTTTTGCGTTGTCACCCCGCATTGGTTAGTGTTTCGGCGTCGTATAACTGTACCGAGTTACAGTTTTTGCGGTTTCTGCATTAACTATATGCATTCGTTTTTAACCTCAATGTTTTAATGTGTGTCTGGTGGAGAACCAAAATTAACTCAATGTGACTGGTGGAGAACCATATATAACTCAGACGTTTTACTGGTGGAGTACCAAGGAAATAACTCAGACGTTTACTGGTGGAGACCAAAATACTCTGGAGAGGATTCTGGAAGCTCTCGCCTTCCTATACGAAGGTTTAGGTCGAACGAGGTTTTTGTGGTTGAAGCTCCAAAAAATTGTGTTATACCCTGGCATTATAACTTAATTAGTTCGCCAAAAATTTTTAGTTTTAAGTAAAATCAAAAAAAAAAAAATCAAAAAAAACCAAAACAAAAGTTGTTACAAAAAAATTTAAAAGTTTTATAAAAATTGTAAAAAAATAAAAAAGAAGAATAATATTGATAAAATAAATATCGTTGATTATTAATAAAAGGTAATGCAAATTGTTTAATGTATATTTCTTTTTGTGTTTGTATGTGTAACGAAAAAACTTTTAGTCAGCTGTTTTGTTATAAAAACCAAATCTCGCTAATGTCAAAAAAGTTTAATGTAAACGCACTAGATTTGGAAGAAGATTTTAAATCAAATCTACAAGATTTCGGCCTAATGTAAATGTAGTATAAGTTTAAAAATTTCCTACAGAGGCTTTAAAATTTCTTTATTTTAAATGTGGTTTTTATTATTTGTAGCAAACAGCCTTTTGAAAACACCCATGATAATTACAGATACATGTAATACTTTACACAAGATGTCGTTAATCGGTTGAGACAATAAAAAAAACTACATACAAATTGTTGATGATGTATTGAAATTGCCTTAAGATCTGTCAAAATCTGTTATTACATCTCTAAAACGATCAATTTGTTTGTGTTGAGTTACTTTTGAGTCTGCTCAAGTGTTAACACTACTTGTTTTACGCCTGATTGTGCGTTTGTACGAATGCTAATTGTTTTCAGGTTAAATACATCATCAGTCACTCACCCGATTTCCCTTGTCTCTTGTCTTTGCCACATTAGTCATTATTGCAATTCGTATAAGTCATTACGATCGTCAGGGTTGTCAAAAAAATCATGTGGGTTTGTATTGACTTAACGGTTGACAAAAGATCAATTAATATGAAGGAAGGTTGTAATATAAGAAAAAATTGCTAACAACTTGTTTCTGGAATGGAATCATCATGTTAGTAATAAGAATAATGAAAAGTTATAAATAAATAATGGAATCTCCAATTAAGGGACAAATTTCCTTATTTGGTAAAACTGATATGTAATCACTATTTAAATCTGCGTTAAAGCAACTATACACTGGAAAGAAACATCAATCCATCCGTACTTAACTCAAACCGAAGCGGTTTCAATACGACGGTAGGTATGAATTTTTTTTTAATCAAGTACAGAATGCTTAATTCAAGTACGGATTTTTCAAGTAGCCCGTACTTAAAATAATCCGAAAACGGGATTGACTTAAGTAAAAGTGAGATAAAAATTTATCTCTGGTTTCAAGAATTTCTAACAGCCGTACCTAAATAAAAGCGGAACCTTTTCTTCCGCTTAGCTTTTACGCTGGCATGCAATACCTAAACAAAAATGTCAACGTTGTGTCACAAACAGTTGTGTTAACTTTCTTGTTTAATAGAACCCACATAATAGAAATAAAAAGAAGAGAAAAAACCACTAGATTGACAAAAAATAACTAAATTGCCATTATTTATTTACAACGCGCTGTTAAAATCGGATCTTCCAATTGCAAAGCGTTGACGCCGCGCTATTTAGGGATGCTTCATACAAATTGTATTGGCATGAGAACTTTTGACAGCTAGAAAACGCTTTTCGCTCTTGTTTAGGTTTGTTTGGTTTAAATCCCAAATTCGTACTTGAAGCAATACGAAAGTAAGATTTTGATTCTAATATAAACACTTTCCCTACGTTTCCACATGCAAGTAATTACTTGCAAGTAGTGTATACGTATTATCAACGAAAAATCGAGAAAACAGCCGATTGGCTGAAAGTACAAAAGTTGTGTGAATGGTAGTGAAAAAGTGTGAGTGTATTGAGTTTTTCGAACTTGCACTTGCATGTGGAAACGGGGGATTACCTAGGGTAAACACTTGCAAGTGCAAGTTCAAAAAAGTCAATACACTCACACTTTTTCACTAATACCATCAAATTTATCGTACTTGCAGCTCAACTTGCAAGAGAATTTCCTTCAAACAAATTTTTGACACTTGCTGCAAGTAAAATGAAAAATGAAGAAACAGAGTCCCGTGTGTATTTATACAAAATAACAAATAAAAAAGAGCACAACTATACAACAACGATTCTTAATGGTAATTGTAAGCATTTTGGAAAAAAGAATTATTAATCAAAATATATTCTCAGTAACATTATGATATCGCCACTACGGCAATACTGTAGTCACATATTTTATAAAACATAATGTTTTCATCAAGATGGACCGAAATTTAAGGAAAGAAGAAATCATTAAATTTATTTTGTTATAACATGGTAATGTTTTCAACATGGTAATGTTTTTAAACCGAAAAACAAACCTTTTTTAATAAGATGTTTTCGCTTCGAGAAAACATCTTACACTCAAGCTACTTGCAAGACTTTCGGCTTTTTCTTCGACATTTTCGTTAATAATACGTACATATACACTGCTTGCAAGTAATTACTTGCATGTGTAAAGGCAGGGTTACCCCAAAAAATCAGTGTGAGAGCGAGAGAGATAGAGTAGAATATTATTATTATCTTACCAGCAGGGCTGTCAGATTGAATTTTACCTTTTTCGCCAAATTCAATGTCAAAAATCGTCAAAGCCTATATTTTTAAGTTTTTGACAGTAATATATATATTTCATATATTATTAAAAATATTTTTTATAAATCCTACAAAAAAAATTGGTTCCGAATCGCTTAACTCCGCCAAAAATTAAAAAAAATCGGCATTATATATATTTTGTTTAGTTTTTATTAAGAACAAAGTAAAAGTTATTAGTGAACACAAAAAAGGTACAATGTTTGCTATAAAATAGTTTATTGTAGTCTACTTAAAGCAACAAAAAGAAATTTTGAGGTCAATATCGAACAAATATACGTTTATCTAACACGCTTTACTCCCTTTCTGACTTTTTTTGGAACACATTGTAGAGAATTAAATTTATTTAACAAAGTTAAAAAAGAAGTGCAGCATGTACCATTTTCATTCATATAATTTATAGCTCGTAATAACGCGTCAAAAACTTCGTATTTCATTCTTTTTCGAAGGCGAGTTTAAGTGGAGTTCATTATTGAAAATACTTCTTCAACACAGGCATTATTAGTTGGAATTACCAGCATATAAATAATAGCCAGAGCAAGTTCTTCAAAATGGAACGTAGCTGCAGTATCCTTATAGCTATAAAATTTTGGCCAAACTGATTTGAATAAGATGGAATATCATCATTAGAAAAATTCCTTCCAATAAGCAAACGATAATTTTTTCATTGTTTTTAACAATAACGAATTTGGCTTCTGATAATAAATTGCCACATTTTATTATTAAAAAATGTTCTTAAGCTTTAAATACGTACCTATAACCATGTTTTAAGGAATTAAATTTATTTATTCAACATAACTATACTGATGATTTCGGGTACAATAAAAGATTTTACGAATGATTTTGTCTCCCAAATGGTTTTTTTAACCACATAATGATAAGTCATATTCTGATATGAGGTATGAAAGATTTAGTACTTTTGTACTTTTTTATGGTCGGTTCTACACAGCAAGAAAAACACTCTGGATAAATCAAGTTTTTGATGATTACTTTAAGTACGAGTCGTACTCAAAAATTCAAGTACGAATAACACTTAAACGTACTCAAAATAATCCTAAATGGGATTACTTTCGAAAATCCATCCCGGAATTTTTTGAAATAAGTACAAAATTCTTAAATCAAGTAAAAAAGATTACACTTTTCGTTGTGTTAAACCCTCCGGTCTACACATGTTTTGATTTGCTATACACATTAAAAAAAGGTCTGGCCAGACAAATGTGTACCACAAAGGGTTAAAAATTAATTTTAAACACTTGCTTCTAATTAAGTTTATATTTTTGGTTAAATATGTACAAAAGATTTCTAAAGTAAAAACCATAACAAGAGCCTTTTTATGATTTCAATGCAATTTTTGTTTTTACTTAAATTTTGTATTTAATAATATATATGTATGTATATCGTTACCTAAAACGCAAAAAGCCCTATCTTACATTTTGAAAATTTTACTGGAGAAGCAGGAAACTATTTAAAATGATAAATTTATTATTCGCCTTAAACTGTTAACAATTTATTTTCTTCCACTTTTGTTATAAAACCTACAAGTTGTTTTGACAGTTGACAATGTTGCATATTTTGCAAACTCTAGGTTACAGCAGTGTTGCCACCTCACGTGTAGTTACACATATCATGTGTGATAATTTTTTTCATGTGTAGCTCATGTGTAATTGACTGCATGTGTCATTTAATATTTTAACGTTTTGTTGCACTGATTGTTGTTATTATTTTTTTACAAGAAGTAACCAGTTTTATTATTCTTAGCAAAACTTAAAATTTTAATATAAAGAATGGAAGCGTTAAATGAGCTGAACTAAAAATGGGTGGACCACTTGGCATTAAGATAGCTTTTGACTCAATTTATTATAATGACGAAACATCCTGGGTACATTATTCTTTTTTTTCCCAAAAAGAATGGATCATCGACTGCAAAAGAAATGTTTGAGCTTCTTAAAAGCACAGTTGCTAAAAGACGAAAATGCAGTTATTATTTTGATAAAATGCTCGTGCCACCTAATACATTTGGTAACGTCGAAGGCCTGTCTGAACCTTGCAACATATTTGGAAGATTTACTTTGTAATATTAGATATTGTTTTATTAGAAGTAATGCTCGGCAGATAAAACTTAAGGAGTTTCAAGAATTTTTTCGCGACAACATGCACTCTTACATTTTGAAAAATTTTAGCTTCATAGTAATTTGAAGGCAAAATATTATAGGAAAAAGGTTTTTGAAATAAAAAATTCCTTTGGAGACAGATTATTTTCTACTTTGCAAATAGTTATTTTTATTTTAATCTTTAAAATGGTAAAATGAAAATATTATTTTTTTGCATTAAATATAGCAACGATACGATTGTTGCTAACAAAAAGCAAATAAATAGACATTTGAAAAATATTTTTGTGTTGGATAAGTGAAAAATATAAAAATGTCCGGCATATCCAAAGTTTCAGTTTCTCTGAACATTAACATTCCGTTGGAAAATTGCGTCGACGACATTTGAGGGATGCGTCAGATCCTTTATCATACTAAAATGAAATGTAAGTTACATATCGTCACCTAAAACACCTTAACAACAAAAAAAAAAAAAAACTCGAAATAAAGGTTATTGATTGAGTTTTGTTCGTTTCATTAAATTTTATATTCACAAACAATTTATATCAAAATGGCGACTTTATTTAAGAAATTCAAACGCCAACAACACCTTGTTGTTATTGATTTTGTAAAGTTGTTTGCTTCTCCTGTAAAAAAATAAAATAAGTTGTTACGCCCTTTTCCATTTTAGGTGACGATATTTGTTTGCAAACAGAAATTGAAATTGGTTTACGTTTTCTGAAGAAGCCAAATACTGTTTTAATTCCACTTTTGATCGAAATTTGTTTCTGTGACATGCGTAAAAAGATAGCATGTGTAATTCGTATTTTCATGTGTCATTTTGGCATGATCCATGTGTAATTTACCATTTCGTTCGTGGCAGCACTGGGTTAGAGCTTAAAGCGTTAATCATGAATATTTTGTTAAAAAATCGCTTACTTTTGTCAAACTATTCCAAAATTTTTTGTGAACATTTAAGTTGATGCAATGCATAAGATTCAATGAAAAAGTCGATTTTTAATTTTTGGTAAATAAGGGATTTTAAGGGATATTGAATTTTATTATAAATTTTTTTAAATATTTTATGTACCATAAATTTTCATATTAATTCGAATGTGTATTCTAAGTCAAATTACAATTTATAGAGTTTTCATACTTTAATTGTCTTATTCCTTCAATATTTTTCATGAATATTTTCTATGCACTATCAGAATTATTTTATGTACCTATACTAGAGTTTCTACGCGGGAAAGAATTCCCGGGAATCCCGGGACATTTTTTTTTTATTAATTCCCGGGACATTTTTTCCGGTAATTTTCGGGAATTTCAAATTAAATTTTTGAAATTTTAATTTGTTAGCATCGTTAAAATAAAAAACGAGCAATAAAAATTCTTTACTAAAATTACTAAAAACTACCTACAAATCGAACTATATTTCAGTAAATCAACGTAAAAGTAAATGAAGTGGAAAATTTAAACGTACACGATACACCAGAACCATCAACAGATTCTAAATAAATAAATGTCAAGAAAATACAAAAGCCTAAACAAATCTTAAAAAAAGAATTTGACGTCTACGAAGTCACGGATAACAGGCCAACAAATTTATAATCATTGTATGATGCGCTTCTTACTATAAAACCAACGTCTGTAGAGAACGAGAGCATGTTTTCGGTAGCAGGCAATATACATAACTACATATTAACAATGATTAGAAATAGAAGCTCCGATGAGCTTTAAAATGCTTAAATCATACTAAAAATTATTTTCTTTAAAGAAAATTAATTTTACCAAGTTGCTATTAATAATAACTACTAAATATTAATAAGTTTTAATAATTCGTGATCTCCAAAAAAAAAAAAAAAAAATATACATACATATACACAGAGAAAACAGATTCTTGATCACAACCGAATTTGGCGCCAATCGAATTTCGTCGGTTGCATGTACTATCACACAATTCGGTTCCAATTACTGAAAATTTGGTTGCTTAGCATAATAGCATAATAATTTGATAGCAACATTTGAATTTTAGTACACAGATTTTGTTAATTTAGTATGATTATTAGAAACAAAACTGTGCTTATACCCGAATATATGATAGCTGCAACTGAATTAACACATAATTGGTGTTCATAACAAGAGATTTGATTGTCGTTATCAATATATTTTTTTTAACCGGTCAAATGTAGCCCATAAGGGGCAAGGACTTGTCCAAATGTAATCCCAATGAATGGAAAAAATGGCTTATTTTACAGTACGATGTCCTAGGGCAGGACCTTATAACTCAGCTTGCATTACAAAGGAGAAGTCTTAAAACTACTTCATGGTATACTCCAGAGGATTAGCTTTGAAATCGTTTCAAAACGAAAACATGTCGTTAAAAAACGAAGACATGTCGTTTCACTGCAAACTCTTTTAAATAATGACATGGTCCATACTTGTACTACATTGGACCAGCCCAGGATCAAAATTGATCAAGTAGTCCAATATAATTTGCAGGGTATAAAAAAATAATACATACATACATACATATGTACGTGTATATGTTCATACCTATAAGAATACGTAAATTAATTACCCCTATTCCTGCAAACAATTTTCATCGCCGAATCATCGCCCGCGAATCGCCGGCAAGTTGTCTAACATCGCTGCGATGCATCGCGTGGAAGCTAAATGCGATCCTCTGGCGAATCGCGAAAACGTTCGCATGTCATTCGTGCACCGCGATTGAAACCAAATATTTATTTTCCCGTTACCTTAACAAAACACCAAGACAAAAAAAATTCTATCGAAAGTTATAAAAAACACCCCTACAAACATTTTTGAAATTTTTGGGCGATTGCTTGTTTGGCGATGATTACGCGATCCTTCTCAGGGAATACGAATCGCTAACCATCGCCTACGCCTTACAACTAAGCGATGAATATGCGAGCGCACACAAGTAGCGGCAATCATCAGTGTCTTTATAACTTCCAATAGAAGTTTTTTTGTCTTGTTGTTTTGTTAAGGTAACGGGAAAATAAATTGTACTTGTTTTCAATCGCGGTGCACGATGTTCACGCGAATCGCGTGGTTGACACATGCGAACGTTTTCGCGATTCGCCAGAGGATCGCATTTAGCTTCCACGCGATGCATCGCAGCGATGTTAGACAGCTTGCCGGCGATTCGCGGGCGATGATTCGGCGATGAAAATTGTTTGCAGGGACTGATGATTGCCGCTACTTGTGTGCGCTCGCATATTCATCGCCTTGTTGTAAGGCGTAGGCGATGGTTAGCGATTCGTATTCCCTGAGAAGGATCGCGTAATCATCGCCAAACAAGCAATCGCCCAAAAATTTCAAAAATGTTTGTAGGGATTTATTAAGTTTTTGCACATTTTCCATTTTTGACCGCAAAGATAATTTTTAAATATAAAATTAAAAATTATTTTAATCTATCAAATGTTTTGACAGAAAATTTAGTAAGAAATTGGGGCTTTTAATTTTTTTTTTTTTTTGATGTGAGTTCCGAATAATTATATTTTCATTTGTTGTACTCGAATTGAAACTATTTCAACAATCAATAATTAGCTGCGATAAATGAATAAACATTTATATAACAAAATTTATTGACGAAAACAAATTATTGATTGCAATGACCAATATTCAGTATTGCCCTATATTAAATTCGGTTGTGATTCTAACCATTTGTACTAATTTTTATAACTAAATTAAATTAGTTATCACAACTAATAAAAAAATTGAAGGAATCATATTTCAGTTGGAGCATCGTTTTAATAATCAAGAGAATTAAAAATCAGTTACAATAATAAATCATGTTACTTGTTCAATATTTTATTACTGCAACCGTTTCCCAACCAATTTGTTTTCTGTGTGTATAATATGCATGTACATATGAATGTAACAATTTATTTGGTTTTGTTTTGGTTTTCTGTGGAATTAATTAAGCTAATTTTTTAGACTGTTGTATATGTATGTGTATGTATATTTTTTTAAAAAAGTAAAAACTTTTGTCTTGAACTCATTTAATAAAATCATTGTTTTATTCAAAGAATCCCGGGAAATTAGAAACCCTAACCTATACATTTGTATAAAAGACTGAAAGAAATATTTGCATATTTTATGCAAATACATAAATTTTAAAGAAATATAATACTTTCAGGTAAATGAATATATAATTCATTTATTATAATGATACAATTATTTAAGAAAATTAAGCATTTTGTTGCATTTTTAGCATTGTTTTAAGCCCCATTTAGCATTCAATTTTTTTTTAGTTATGGTCACACTGCACCGTACTATTAATACCGCATCGGATTGATTTAAGTACGGATGGATTGATTTTTCTTTTTAGTGTTTTTCCGTTTTTTAAGCTTTTGCGTTTAACATTTGCATTCTCTGGAATCACAGGAATAATAAGCCCCCAAAACTTTACAAGCTCTGGACTGATTGAGGCTTAAACTTAAATCTTAGTGATAGAGATCTCTAAGATGTCGGTAAAAGAGTTTATAAAGGAACTAGTGCCTTTAAACCTCGGGTAAAGATCAAATTGATTTGTGCTTCTACTGTTTAACAGAAATAGCTTTTGCTGTGGAACTTAGATAGTTTGAGGATTAAGAAGAGCATCTACACAACCATATCAGTATTTGCAAACGAGTACGGTTGTTTGTTTAATACACATATCTCTATGTTAGCACAAATCATTTGTGTTTGTTTTGTGTAAAAAAAAAATTTTAAAAAAAATTAATACAATAAAATAATAAAAAAACAACAACAACATGAGATTTTATGGGTATAATTTGAGGCATTCGTGGTTTCTTGCTCACATATCTGCCATTTGAGGACCGCACTGGCTGAATTTCAATAGCAAAATTTAACGGAATATCTAACATAAATCTAAAACAACCCATCCCCATTATATCTGGGGTCTTCGGAAAACCTATTTCAACAGACAGACGGACTGACAAACTGTCGGGCGGAAACTGAGGGCATCGTTAGACCTTCTCTAAGATCCATATTACAGAAATTCTAAAAAAATGATAAACTTAAGAAACCAATACCAATACAATGTACAACTTTTGCACCTTTTTAAGGAGTATAAAAAAAAGAGAACCGACTTGTTTTGTTCAGGTTTGTCTAAATTTGTCATAAAAAGTTTGTATAATGTCGAGCCATAACCGCAAAAAAGCTTAAGCGACAAAGACAAAATTTTACATGATGAAGAATTTTGAATAAAGAGTGTCGCTTGAGATAAAATTGGTTTTGCTATAAAATCGTAACGGTTCCTTTTGTGACCGTAATATTTTAGGCGATGATGCAAGTGTTGCCAGTAAAGTCATTTATTAAAAAAAAACAATGTACAACTTTTGCACCTTTTTAAGGAGTATAAAAAAAAGAGAACCGACTTGTTTTGTTCAGGTTTGTTTAAATTTGTCATAAAAAGTTTGTATAATGTCGAGCCATAACCGCAAAAAAGCATAAGCGACAAAGACAAAATTTTACATGATGAAGAATTTTGAATAAAGAGTGTTGCTTGAGATAAAATTGGTTTTGCTATAAAATCGTAACGGTACCTTTTGTGACCGTAATATTTTAGGCGATGATGCAAGTGTTGCCAGTAAAGTCATTTATTAAAAAAAAAACGAAAATTGAAAATTATGTCGCTTAAGCTTTTTTTGCGGTATGGGCTCGATGTATTCGTTTTATGGTGTTTTCTATTAGACAGATTTTGTTTATGGTTTTTAACAAGAAAAAAATTTCCTAAAACAAAAATATTTTTATTTTCTTCTCTTACAGATTTGAAGGGGTTGAAGTCATTTCCCCCACAGAAATCGAAATTGTTTTATATCTGAATCAAATGGGCGTATTTAATTTTGTCGACGATGGTACATTACCCGGTTGTGCTGTTCTCAAATTAAGTGATGGTCGCAAAAGATCCATGTCTTTATGGGTGGAATTTATTACGGCTTCTGGCTATCTTTCCTCTAGAAAAATAAGAGCTCGTTTTCAAACTCTGGTAGCGCAAGCCTGTGACAAGAGTATCTATCGTGACATGGTGAAAATGATTGGCGATACAACAGAAGTTAAGCTGAGAATACGCGAAAGGTTTATTGTGCAAATAACGCCAGCATTTAAATGTTCAGGTATATGGCCGAGATCGGCGGCACATTGGCCATTGCCACATATACCCTGGCCGCATCCAAACATTGTTGCTGAAGTCAAGACAGAGGGCTTCGATTTGCTATCTAAGGAGAGTGTTATCTTTCAGAATAAAGCAAACAATGCAGCCAGTATGGAGGGAGATGCTTGGATGTTGAGTTTCTTTGAGGCAGAGAATCGTTTATTGCAGGGTGAGAAAATTTAAATTTAATGTTTTTTTTTTCTTTTTTTTTTTAAATATTGAATATTTACAGGTGGTTGCCGCCGACGTTTATTAAGCATTTTAAAAACTTTGAGAGACCGCCATTTGGAGTTACCTGGCAATCCCATTACCGCCTACCATTTAAAAACTTTGCTTTTGTATGAATGTGAAAAACATCCCCGAGATTTTGAATGGGATGAACCCTGTATTGCGGACCGTATAAATGGCATATTTCTACAATTAATCTCTTGTCTCCAGTATCGTCGATGTCCCCATTACTTTCTGCCCAGTTTGGATCTATTTAAAGGTAAATCGCCCAGTGCTTTAGAACAGGCGGCCAAACAAGTCTGGCGTTTAACACGAGAAATGTTAACAAATGCCAATGCATTCGAAAAATTGTAAGAAGCACAATAAAAAAAAAAAAAAAAAGAGAAACGAAAGGAAGTCTGCTGTTATAAGCATTTTTTAAAATTTGTAAAAAAAAAGAAAGCAAATTTTATTTTTAAATCTCCATTAATAGCAAAAAAAAATGTAATTAAAAGCAAAACTAAAAAAAAACTACAAATAAACCGCCATAATCTATAGATTTTAGATAAAATACAACACATATGAGTATGTTCCTAATGATACGTGAGTATTTGATCTCCATAAAGGATTTGTAATGCACTCATATGTTGTATTTATCCCAGGATTATCCGTCTTAATTTTTCTCTCTCTCTCTTCTATTGTTTAAAAATTTACCAACATTTTGCAATTGAAATATTCTGCAGAATCAAAATTTTTTTTTGTTTTTAACCTTTTAAATATTTTTTTTCTTCTAATTCTTAAATATTTACAGCAAAATGAACGCAGCTATTTTGCATTACTGAAAATTTATTTTGTATACGATTAGATTTTAATTGAAAACTTTAAAATGGTGATAATTTCTTTATATCAAGAGAAAACATTTCGAAAATAACGCAAGGACATCATTTTCAATTTTCATTTTTTTTTTAATAAATGACTTTATTGGCAACACTTGCATCACCTTCTAAAATGTCATGGTCCTATAATGTACCGTTCCGATTTAATAGCAAGAACATTTTTATCGTAAGCGACATATTTCATACAAAATTTATTTGAAATAAATAAAAAAAAAGCTCTCTTCTGTAAAACTTGATTTTTGGCCCTTACGTTATTTTCGCGGTTACGGCTTGATATGCACTTGAGTTATAATTCCATAATGAATTCTAAAAAAAAAAGAAAAAAAATGGGTTGCTTTATTTAAAGCGGGTGGCGAAAAGTATTTTATAAAGCAATTGACATAAAACGTAACGTGCGGTTCCCATATGAGGGTCTGTGGATCCCTGAGGTTCCGTAAAGCTGAACACACGCAAGTGATTTGTGCGTGGAATTTGCTCGCGTACCATTTCTCCACACACGACGAACAAATCACAATAACCTCGCACTTTTGATAACTTATTTCTGTACATAACAAAAAAATACATAAAAAAAGGAAACAAATGGACGAATGCCTGGCTTTTAATAATAAATAGGCGTTCACATGAAACTTAATTAAAAAATACGGATATTAAATTTTTGCAACAGATATATAATTTGGCATTTCGTTAAACACTTAAATATAAAAATTGTAAAATGTTCGCATAAAATCCCACTAATACATAGAAGAAATCACACAGCTCCATTAACAAACAATAAGACGTCGAGCACGAACAAATCACTCGTGTGTGGGCAGCTTGACAGAATTCCAGTAAGTCCGCAAAGAAAACGCAAAAAATTTTCTTCTTTAAATAAAATAAAAATCCTATTTGAATTTTTAAAAAATATTTCAGAAATGTTAAACTTTTTTTTAATTTTTGCTGGGGGCAAATTACGCCATTCGATATCGTTCGAAATATCCATTTAAATTGTGTTGTACATTCAACCGACATCGAATGCGTTTATTATATTTGGGGGATTCACAAGGTGTCATAAAATCATATGTCTTAAAATAATAACATGAAAAAATACGACTGTTGTGAACAACCCCTCATAATTAAGTGTGCTATTTTGAATTTAAGTCAGCTGATTTAAAACAAATATAAAAAAATAAATATTTACCTTAAATCAAAATTTTTTTAATTCTAATCCATGAATTAATAAAATAAATTAGATCTTTCCTGACTATTTTCGATTTGTCACAAATATTTTATTTTGTTTGTTTACCAAACATCACAGTCCTAGACCGATCCAATTTGACGCCGCAAGTGTTTTGTTGCAAAAAATGCTAGCCGCAGGTTAAATTCGGATGATAGCCGGAAAAAACTATACGATCAATGGCGACGGCTACAAAATCATAGCCGCTCGGCTCAGTTGCTCGGCGCAGGTCTCTTCTGATTAATTACGACAGCACAATAAACATAGCAAGCAAAGTTTTATTAATTTAAGACACTTTTTGTTTACAAAGCAACAACAATATTTTTAAACCATTGTAAAAGTTTAGAACATTATGACAATACAACATGATAGCACACCTTGTGAATACCCCAATTGTGTATAAAATGCATCTTAATATCTTTTATACTTTCCCCGTTTGAAGAGAATGTGTCGTAATTTTTTTCTAAGTATCGCTCTAATAATTAAAATTTTGAACACATCTTTTTCGAAATGTATTTTTTTGAGTTATGACGACGTTGCAGCAAATGAGCGACAACCGACACACAAAATATTTTCCAAAAAAATTTATAATATTTATAAATTTGGTTAAAAACAACTTAAGTCTTTATAATTTTCTGAAGGCATATAATAAAAAATTTTAAAAGAAATGTACAATGTGCAATTTGAAGAACAATTAACTTATAAGAATTATAAAATAATTTTGTAAAAATTAAAAAAAAAATTGTTAAATTTTATTACTAAGTTCTTTAATTATTGTGAGACAAAAAAAAAACACGAAATGTGTTATAAAACTACCCAAAATATGAATAAATAAAATCTTGAAATTAAATGAAAAAATTTATTATTTTAAAGTGAAACAAGTAAGAAAGAATAGTCGGCCATGGCCCGACCATATGCTACCCTACACATTAGTATTTTAAAACAAATTTTCGAGAGTGTACAATATTTGGGACCAATATTGGCAATCATTAACCCGCCCGAACAAAATCATGTTATGAGGTTATGATTCATGTAAAAGTTCTTCGTTATGAATATTTCATTAAGAAATCTTCAGCTGTATGAGATCTGTTTGCCTTAAAGTGATTTTAGAAAGAGGGTTTACATGGGACCTATGGTTAATTTCGGAACTACCAGCACAACATTTTGTCATGATATAGAAGCTATCGTAAAGTAATTTTTATATTAAAGGAAATTTTTATATCAATACCAACTTTTATAAGGAGGTTATGGCATTAAAAGCTATTTGCGGGAGCAGTATTTGTATGGGAGCCACGGTCAAGTAGCCACTATTTCCAATTAAATTTGGTCAGATCCCAGCAAAAACTTTGCTTACAAAATAAGCAGAAAAATAATGAGAACTTGACGAAGAGACTACTTATTTTTCTACTAGAAGAAGTACTTATTTTTGTTCGAGATGTCCCAAAAGTAATCCTTTATAATTTAGCCTATTATAATCTAAAAAATAATATGTTTTTTTTATACTTAAAATTTTTATAAAAATATATAGTTACACAAAGTCAATAAAGTAAAAATTTTTTTATTTTTTTTAAATTTTTTTTTTTTGTTTTTTTTTTAATTATTTTATTTTTATTTTTTCTTATTCTATTCTATTTTACTTTATTTTATTTTTTATTTTTTTCTGTCTCTGGCGGGATTTGATCCCGCAACCTCGGTGCTGATAGACTAGCTCTCTACCAGCTAGTCTACCGGGGCAGTGTAGTTTTTGCATTAAAAAACTATGTTTTATGACTATAATGACATTTTTATTGTCATAATGAAAATACAAATTTTTCTGTATATTTAAGATATAATAATAAAGTTATTATTTAATATATAACTAATAATCCAAAAAGTGGCGAATAAAGCTACAAAGTAATGAATGAATGCTGGGATGCTTAGATTATTATAAAATAAGTTAGTACTAAATTTTATCTAAATACCAGCATAATAAGATGGTTTATAGGCATAAATACTCAATTCCGGAAAGCAGCTTGTATAGTTGCTTGTGATATTATGAAACGGTTGTCACCATTTTCATTGGGACAAGTCCATGTGATAGTTAGTGCCTATGTGCTAAATTTTTTCAAATTGCATTAAAAACAACAACCTGTTATTTGCGCACAAGGTTAACATGAACAGCCAGCCAGACGCACGGACATTGTTAAATATTTTCAAAAAGGGATTCTTAATCGATCGGTGTACTTAAAATTGGGTCCAGAACCAATATTTTAAGGTGTTAAACACATCAGCACAAATGCATCTCCCCTACTGTGGTGTGGGTAGGTAAAACGACACTTACTGCACGCAAACGAATTACATTTTTCAATATGGTCCCCGCTAAAAAAAAACTATTGAAAACGTCCAGAAAAACAGTTATAACATACTATGCTTTCTTTAATCATACACTAATAGGAAAATGCATCTTCATATTCGGTCATGTTCTTTAAATCGAAATCACGTAAAATTTAAATCACCCAAATTTTAAAAAACTTTTCCCGTGTTCATAGTTCATAAAAAATATTTCCTTTTCTATACCCCCTACTTTGAGAACCACTTACTATCCTCAACCTAAATTACTTTTGAAATTTAATATAAAATATTCATTTATTTCAATTTCACGTGATTTCGATTTCCTGAACATGGCCGATTTATGACTAACATCCTAACATCAGAATTGTGACATCAATGTTGCTACAAATGACATCAATGAGGCAAAAAGTGACATCAATCCAATGAATAATCATCAATCATAAGTAATCATAAAATTTTGTCATATTTTATGCGTCATCTATGGTATGACTACAGTGACATCAATTCGATGCCACATTTTGTGTATTATTAACATTATTTTCATGTTTAAAAAGTAAAATAAGAACCAAAAATTCCCATATTCCATTTGTTTAAAAAATTTAGTTGAATACATTAAATTATTAAAATAGAATAATTACGAAAACCATATCGGACATGGTGGTGCTGTCTTATAATTGTGAGTTGTTCTGCAAACAAATGGCGGAATACAACAAAAGTAAAACAAACATGTATAAAGCAGACCATACACGATTCAATTCAATTGTCAACTGAGTCGGTTGTTCTCCAAATCAAAGCGTGTATGACTTTGTCAATTGATTCGTTTGACGGTTGTCGAGTTGGTTGAAGAAAAATCAAAGGATTTTGATTTTTTCAAGTTGACTACTAAGTCTTTCAATTCGATTGTACTGTGTGTGCTCGAGTCTCTTGATTTGCTGTCAAAATTAATTTTTGTAGTTAAGTATTTTAAAAATTGTCTTTTATTTCATTAAATTTTAAAATTAATTTAAAATCTTTGAATTCAGTTGATGAAGTTGTCAACTGAATTGAACCGTGTATGGGGCGCATAACGGGTAAGTAAATAATATAGGAATGAGCAAAAAATATCGATATATAAAAATATCGATAATTTAAAAAAAATCGATATACTATATCGACGATATTAAAAATACCGATATATCGATATTAAAATACTTCTATCGAATTCGATATTTTTTAAAGTCATTCTTCATTAAAAACTCAAAATTTTTGAATTGGCATTACTGCCATGCATCATACATATGTTTTTTAAAATAGTATGAAGATCTAAAATAATTGGCAGTTATAAGAAGCAGTGCCGGATAGTCCCGATTTACAATGTGACAATGTGTGTACGTTTTAAATACCTTTTTATTGTCTCTTAATTCAGAAGCATTCGATTCGAATAACAATTTTTTCAAATATAGTACAAAGACTGAAACCAAAAAGTTTCGGAATAATTTATTATGTGAATGTTTAGAACAGACTTTTATCAAAATGATTCAGATGAGGAGTTTGATTTTTTGAGACGAATGAAAACAACCTTCTACCAGTCTTTAACAAGACTTTTCCTAAAAATTTAAAAGAGATTTAATTGGTACAATGGAAGACTACCAATTTTTAGAAAAGACAAGAAAAAGAACTGAGAAAAAAATGAATATCCCAATAAAAATTTTTATCATTTTGCGAAGCACTAATGGTACATTTAAAAAAATAAGCGCACAATTATGCGCTAATCATTAAGACAAACAGAAATGCAGTAAAGGAAGTGAAAGAACTCCCAACCACTTTAATAAAAAAAATAACATTTCAAGTGCCACGGCATTTCCTTACTACGAAGCAGGTTTGTAAGGGAGAATACTAAAAAAAACTGTATCAAAACATTCAGTGTGTAAAGCTGATCGTAACATCCAACAATTTTTATATGCGCTGAATAAAGCGCTTTATGTGTCAAAAATGTATTGCTTCAAAGTGGGAACTCGCTACATATATAAAATTCATGTCTTCCGTAAGCGCAATGGAAAGCGAAACTTTAATGTTTCTCCCTTACAAACCTGCCTCGTTGGAAGCTCCATTTTTTATTGGGATGCTTTATAACGTTTTAATTGCAATCTCTCCAACGTCAACAATAAATGAAATAAACTTTTCTAAATCGAGTTTCATTTAAACAAAAGAAAGAAATCGTTTGAAACATACAAATTTAAACTCTTTTTGAAAGATGATTTTAGAAGATTTGCTAAAATTTTGATGCTATTTTTTATTTTAAAAGTTTTCCTCTTTTATTAAATTGTTAAATTGTTGTTACTTTTTTAAAAATATTTTATTTTCAAAAAATATAATTTTTGGTCTTATTTTTAAACCTTTAAGCTATACAACATTATTATTATTCGATTAACCGATTAATATTAAAGTGTTCGATTATTATTCGATTAAATTTGTTATTCGCATGATTAAACGATTAATACAAAACATGGATTTATTCAATAACCTAATAAATAATAATAGTCCCTCACTTTGACTTAAGTCAATCCCAATTTAATGACAGTTAAATTGTTGAGCCTAATGAGTCCTTTTTCTGATGTAACTGAGTCATCGCACACATTTTTTTTATTAAACTGACTCCGATTCGTTATTTCTGTGATGCCGATGTGTCATTCCTTTTCACATGATGACAATTTGGCCAAGTGATGTTAAGGCCGACATCACAATGATGAAAAGTGTCATGGGGTCAAAAACGAAGATGCTTGTCGTAGTATTGAAGTCAAAATACATCAGCGTTATAACGCCTTTTCTATCAGTGTAATATTGTTACGGTTAACCATTTAATGGTTACATTTGTTCCCTATAGGGAGCTTTAACCATATTTTAATTGCTTCGATAATGTTTTGGTAATATAAAACATTATTATGTTTGCACACACTGAAAGCAAAATGCTTCGTACATATATTTAATGAATCGTTTTCATAAAAAAATGTTCATTGGTTAAATGAAAATATTTGCATTGGTTAAATGAACATTTTCATTGTCTATTTGGAATTTCATAGTTATAATGAAGTATTTTCGTTAAAATCGCTTCATTGGATTTCGTAATTACGTTAAAAATTTTCATTAGATATATGAAAACTTAAGTTTGGGAACACAAAAAAAACAATATACAAACATAATTATATTCATAAATTAATACAAAGTTATAGTTTCCTTAAAAAAATGTTTAATTGTTAATTAAAAAATGTAAGATTTAATTATTTCATACATCTAATGTAATATGCCATTAAATTTATAAAATCAAAAATTTTTTATAAAAGCAACATGTTTCAATAATTGAAAAAAAAAAAAATATTTTCAACATTCAAATAACTCTATAGTCTCAATAATTAAAAGTATAAAAATATTTCGAAAAAGCACGCTTTCATAAATTTAAATTTTCATTATGACAATGAAAAATATAATTATAGTAATAAATAAATAAAAAATAATAAAAAAAATAATAAAATTTTTTATAAAAAGACCAAGAGCTTAAATAGTAAAATCAGTAATTAAATAAAAAAAAGGTCAAACAAAAAATTTTTATTTTTTCTTAATATGTACATACCAACCTACATATAGTATGTAATAAGTAATGAACAAACAAATGTTCTCCTTAAAAAAAACACACCCTTATTTTAAACTGTTGTCAACCAAATGATGTATACGAAAAAGCTGGTTCTCTCTTTATGTGGTCTTTTTTTATTATGCGTTAGCAAAAAAAAAATCAGCGTTGTTATTGTTGTTATGGACAATTTAATCTCATATTTACGTCAGGGTTTAAAAAACTGCAGTCAAAACAAAAAACTGTCGAACAAAAAACGAAACTTTGTGTACAACTTTACGCTTTTTGAGTTGGTTTGGCAGCGACTGTGTAGATTTAATGAATTAGATGTAAAAGCAACAGTTTTTATCTGGCCAATGACAAATTAAGAAATGGAAGAATTGGCAGTTTTTCTACTTTGACTGCAGTTTTTTAAACGCTGATTTACGCTCTTAATTGAGTAATGGCAAAACACATAGTTTTTTTATTCAAAAACTACACTGCCCCGGTAGGCTAGCTGGTAGTGAGCTAGTCTATCAGCGCCGAGGTTGCGGGATCGATTCCCGCCAGAGACTCTGGTTTTTGCAGACAAGCGTAAAGCTTCGCGGGATTAGTTTAGGAAATTATTAAAAAAAAAAACAAAAAAAAATTTTTTTAAAAAAATTAAATAAAAAAAATTTAAACAAATAAAATAAAAAAAAAGATTTTTTACTTTTTTGAAAGAATTCATCCAATGAATACTATCTAATGTAATGTTTCATTAAATACATTTTAATATAACAGGTTTCATTGATCCAACGAAGCGCTGCATAGGTTCCTTTTTAATGCAACTTTTCATGGGATTTATGTCAAAATTCATTGGTATTGTGACGAAAATTCTTTCAGTGCATATAATGTTGTATGGTCATTTACTAACAATAATATAATATTTTGCTTGTTTGACCATATTTTGAGAGCAACATGTGATGGCTAATTAACAACAATATAAACCATTATTTGTGGTAAGCGAATTATTAAAGGCAACCATGATTTAGTCGTAGCATTATTACGAAGAACTCTAGTTTAACCATAATATTAAAGCAGGTGAGGATTACATATATGATTGTGTTTACCATAATTTAGCCGTGACCAAATGTAAAAATATTTTTTTCCTTTTGTATGTAATTCAAGAGAAAGAAGACATAGTTTTCATTCGAAATTATAACAATTATTAATGAGTTGGTTCTTTTCTAAAACATTATTCATTATAACGTCCATCCTGTTACACACACTAGCACACAAACTCTTAGCAGCCGTGCATAAAACAAATTCCTTAAAGACATGATAAAAAACCAAGTTAACATGTCTAGAGATCTTCAAATCAGAATAATTTTTGGGTTGTTTCTGTTTTCAGTTTCGGAATCTCGTATCAATTCCAAGAATAAAAAAATCCATGAACTGAAGGTAACTAAATATTGTTGACATTTTGATATTTTTGTTTTCAGTTCCCAAAATGAAATTAAAATTAACATAAAATATTTGTTTTAGACTCAAATAAATACTCCTTTATGGCTTAAAAAAAAAACCATTCTCATGTCTTATGACCAAAAAAATCTGAACAAATAAATTGTAGTTGGAAATATTTCAACTGGCATACAAGAGTATCTGTGGCTTAAGAT
This sequence comes from Pollenia griseotomentosa, assembly GCA_963931875.1. Lineage (NCBI taxonomy): Eukaryota > Metazoa > Arthropoda > Insecta > Diptera > Polleniidae > Pollenia > Pollenia griseotomentosa. The sequence continues at coordinate 15,883,975 of OZ007563.1, read as the reverse complement.
ATTGAAGTCATTTGTAGTTGTATTTTTTTTTTTTAGTCGATATATTTATGACCTTCAAGACAATCCACATACGAGTACAACAAATGTTGTGTTTTCTTTGTCGTATATTTTTTTATTTTTGGATTTTGTGTCTTAAATCTAAATTAACCTTCTACACGATAATATCAATTATGTAAAAAGATATTTTAAACGAGATTGAAGATAAAAACCTTTTTGTTTTTTGTTTCGTTCAGCTGTTTCTGGTTGGTTTTGTAGCAGAAATATGAAGGAAATCTTTATGTATTTCACTCTTATAAAAATATTGATAAAATTAGACCAGTGTGACCACCAGTAAAATTCAAAATCGCAGTTGCGATTAAAAAATTCCCCGTTTTAAATAAAATTATATCTCCACTAATATATTTAAATGCTTTGTTTTATTAAAACGCAAAAAATTATCCAAACTTACTTTAAAAATTTAATCACCGGTTCGTGCAGAAAATATTCGTGAAACATTTTAACCCTCTAAAGTGCCGTTTAAGTATACTTTTTTTGGGAAGTTAAACAAAAGGACAAAAATGACCCCTTAAAATGCGTGTTAGGTGGTTAATATATTCTAAGAAATGAATCGCCATACAATTCTACTGAAGATATCTTAAATAGTATTTTAGCTTAGAAGTACATTTAGTATATTTTTTTTTGACTTATACCAAACGCCTTTTCAAAAAATTCAAAAACTTAAGGAGCCGATATTTCGGGAACCCTACCAATAGTCTGGTTTCATTTCGCGTTGTAAGTATTGAGGCTGGTTTTTTTTTTGTTGCACAGTGTAGCAATTATCGTTAGTTTATCTGAACTAGCTCTCAAAAAAAATCCAAACAAAATAAAAATTGATGTTAAATAAAATAAAGTGATAATTATAAAATAATATTAATAAAAGTATGTAAAATGCGCATTGAAGCTAGCTTTCCCTCAACAATAAATTTCAGTGTATTTATCAAATATGTAAAATTGGAAATTTATCACGTCATACAGAAATCGTATTAATGATAAATGTTGTATTCCCGTAAATAACTTTGATAATATACTCGCATGTGCCCGTGCAGAAAACTGAATTGGCAAATTGGTTTTTTTGTTGTTTTCTTACGAAGACAATAGAATGAAACAATTTGTTTTTTAATTTTGTTTTTTCTTTTTACCCACTTATAACTACAATTCGAGTCGGAAAGAACCCAACCAATTGTAGAGGGATGTAAGAAAAGATAAACTCACTGTTTATTGTTGGTGTTTTGTTTGAGCTTTGATATTGTTAGTTACGAGTAAGACCTTGAGTGTTTAAAATTCTTATTCGCTTTAGGGTTTTATACGTATAATATTTTTAGCTTTTCTAAAATCTTAGGAAAAGGTTTCCTGATGAGCTGGCCTAAGCAACCAGTGAAATGCGCATAGAAGCTAGCTTTCCCTCAACAATAAATTTCAGTGTATTTATCAAATATGTAAAATTGGGAATTTAGCACGTCATACAGAAATCGTATTAATGATAAATTTTGTATTCCCGTAAATAACTTTGATAAATAATATATTTCTAATTTTTACTAACTTTTTTTATCTATTTTAAATAAAATCACACTAACAACACAAAAAAAAAGTTAAAATCAAACAAGAATGAATCGTTTGCTTAGTTATCTAGTTCCAGAGAACGAAACGAGTGGTTTACATCACCGTATTAACATAGCATGCGACTAATCGTTTTGTGTAGTTTACACTATGGTGGCATTATGGGAACTTATTTTTGTGCTGCTAAACCAGCAACAATTGACGCCTTAGGTCAACGTTGCTCGTGTTATTTGTGGCATACTGCCAGCAAAGCTCTTAAAAGTAGATTGAAATTGAGCATCCAGAATGCGCTTCATAAAGGATAGTCGCGGTACCTTTATGTCCGAAATCAGTTTTAAATCTATATGCCATCTACGTGTAACGTTTCGAACAAAATTTATTTGTTGTGTTATTTTTACCATTTCAAGCTTCATGGGCGCAAAAAAAATTATTAAGTAAATAAATGTCCTGTTATGATTTTAGACAAGATCCCTTTTCTTAATTAAGTATTACAACTGCTAAGGGCTGTTAATACTGTCGAAACTAGAACATTTGAAATTGGCACAATAAAATAAAAAAATATTCCTTTTTGGGAATTTTTAGGGCCATTATTACATCCTAATGATAAAATTAATGATAGTTAACGCGAACAATAGCTATAGTGAACGATAAATTGACCAATAAGTTCTCTCTAAAAATTTAATTGTAAAACTGTGCCAACATTGCAGTAGATACCGACTACTTTTGATTGTTTAAAATTCGTAGTTGCATCGACTTACTTTTGTTTATTTCTTTAATTACGTGGGGTCTTCATCTGACAATTTTTTGTCATACCAAACGTCAAAGTCTATATAAAAAATATCTAACATTGTCAGCGTTTTTTTTTTTAATTAAGTTTGACGTTTATTATAAAAAAAGGTTGTCAGGTGGAGACACCATGTTAAAAGCAAAAGTACAACTTTGGTATTGGTATTAAAAATGTTTTTCCTTGTTTTTTTATGATTTAAACTTGTGTCATTCTATAAAAAACACACTTTATATGTAGATCGTTTTTTGTTTGTGTTAAATTGTTTATTATTGAAAATGTTTGAATAATTAAATTTGACCAAATAATTATCACAGGTAATCTCGGTACTACAACAAGTACAACTCGCACAAAAACCACAAGCAATTGGTTTTTGTAAAATCATTAAACAACGGCAAAAATAGAAACAAAACAAACACAAAAAACAAAATTTTGACGTCCAACAAAAACTAAAAAAAAAAGTAATCGGCAATTAAAATCAGCGTTAAAAAGGGAGTAAATTTGTTTTTTATATCACTGTTTTTGTTGTTTTTGAAGTATTTCAAATTTTTAATTCAATATTGTAATAACATTCTCCAAAGTTTTGTAAATGATAATAAACTTCTAAAAATTTTAATTCTTTTTTACTAAAATAACACTTTTTATATTGTAAAACAAGCTGTTTACTTTATTTTGACGCTTAATGTACATACATACAAATTTCATAAACATTTCATTCAGCAAAAAATATAGCAGCTTCAAATTCTTAAAGTTTACTTGTAAAGTTACCATGAAGATAAATCGACTGTTAGCATTGCAGCCACTTTTTAGGTCCACGTTTTAGGTAAACTTGTAATAGCCAGAAACCCTTTATCTGTCAGATGGCATCCTAAAAATAACTATTTGGAAGTTGTAATGTCACAAAACCTTAAAAATTTTGGTCAACAAATAAATAATGTAGTTAAGAAAAATGCCATTTAAAATTTAGACAAATATTTACGGCTACTCACACTTAGTGTTTTTTCCCGGGAATTATTATTCAATTATTTTATTTCCCGTTTTCCCGGGACTTTTCTTGCGAAATCCCGGGAAATAAAACATTCCTCATAATTTCAGAAAATAGCTATTTATACTTTGAAATTTAGTTTTCTATTCTCAAATAGAAACTGGGAATTATTTCCTTCCGAAGGTTACTTTATATTATATTCAACATTTTTCATTTTTTCGAATTTATTCTATGAGCTAAATTTCAGTTATGTATTTTCTGAAAAATTGAAGGAATAGAACTATTACAAAAAAGCTTTATAAAATACATAACTGAAATTTAACTCATAGAATAAATTCGAAAAAATGAAAAATGTTTTCTATTCTCTTAAAATTCGCATCTGGGGATGGGTTGTGCATTAGATCCATTACAAGAAGTGAGTACATGTATTTAAATCAATGTCTCCTGATGCAATAAATCTACTAAAAGCAGAATGGGCAGTGCAACAGATGATTATTATTACATTTAGGCCCGTTTTCACAACTTACCGATAACTAAAGGTAGGATTTTATCGGCCATATAAAAAGTGCTCCATTATTACAACTTTACTTTAACCTTCCAGGTAAGATGAACCTTAATTTACATTATCGCTCACTTTAGGTTAAAGTAAAGTTTTAATAATGGAACACTTTTTATTAGGCCGGTTAAAGTCTACTTAAAGCTATCGGTAAGTTGTGAAAACGGGCCATAGTGAAGTGAAGAGTTAATAAAGTACATTAATTCAAAATAAGATGCAGGCATTAAAGTTTCATTGTCCATGAACAAGTCTTAAAAATAGGAGATACCTAAACATATCGCTCCTTCATTGCAACATAGTCATATCTACAAAAACAAACGATCTTGGCAAAATGCGATTAAAGTTTTCAAAATGTACCGATTTAAAGATATATTTTGCTATAACTTCGTTTCAGTTTGAGATATAATACGAGAAGGTATGAAAGAAATCTTTGCTAAAGCTACTTAAAATTTTGAGATATCACTATGATGCAATGAAGGAGCGATATGTTTATTAGGTGATAAACACAAATTTTCAATTTCAAATAAAATAACATTTTGGAAACTCGTGTAAGATACTACAACATACAACTTGAAAAACACATTGTCCTAAAGATTACAAATTGACCTATTGAAATTTAAAGGTTTGTAAGAAGCAGTGCGGTTGATGCTCTTTTTGCATACACCTTGACATACATTTGACTGATATAGACTTTGTTAAAAAAAAGAAAAAATTGCTTCTGATTGTGAATCCGAAGCATGCTACAACGGTGCACTTTTAACTATTTGTCCAACCTCGGTAAAAAATTAACGAACTTTTTCGGAAGCATGATAATTAGTAAATAAAATCAGGAATATACTTTTTGACGACTTACTAAGCGCTTTGAGTTTGTCAGAAAGTTATTTCCTAAGCCGTTAAAAAATGTTATATATTTCTTTAAAATATTTTATCTATTTTATTAATTTACTATTTGATCTCATATCTTGAGTACCTTAATTTAATTTTGTTTTTATTATTGTTTTATGAATTAAATTTGTATGGTTATGTTATCTCTTTAACTTGTATCCAGAGCATAATAATACTGAATAAAAGCATAATAATAGGGAATAAAGGCTTGAGGTGATAATAGTTCAAGTTCCTATTTCAATCTTCAATTAATTTTTTAGTATTGAACCATTTCTTTTACTTTCTTTGTAAACAAGTTCCCTTATGTTTTTTTATAGAAGTTTTCTTAATTAATTAATAAAAAAAATTTACTTTGTATTCTTTATATGGAGCGGGATCTCGGGATCCCGGGAAATTTAAAAAAATGTCCCGTTTTCCCGGGAATCGAAAAAGTCCGGGGAAAAAAACTTTACTCACACTTAAAGTGGCACACTTAGAAAAAGTCTTTTGTTGAAATGTTTGGAATTCAAAATAAAGGTTTAATTTCAGATTTTTCATTTGGTATACAAACTTCATGTTATATGAATGTTCAAAACTTATGTTATTAACATTTTATTCATACATACACAAAATAATTAACATAAAGACGTAAGCTAAGTATTTTTATGAAGTGTACCATTAATAGTGGGAGTAGCTGTTTGTAAGTCCCAAAAAAAATGTTCAGCTGTAAATAAAAAATAGCTTAAATGTTTGAATAAGTCAACTTGACAGTTCTCGGAAAAAAAATTGAATTGAATTTCGAAAGCAGTGAAAGGATATAGAGCTAATTAAAACAAATAAATTATATAGTAAAAGAAAATACATAAAACAATGACAAATTCTTTATAAAAATTATAATGTACAAAAACAATTAGGTATTCCTAACAAATCATACGTATAAAGCAAAAAAATAAAGTGTCACAACCTTTCATGGTATTTAAAACAAAAGAAGTTTGAAAATTTTGTTTAATTTAAATAAATAGTTTTTAAGCCGCAGGCTAAAATTTAAATAAAACAAAATAACTGACAAAATATTTTCATAAACAATAACTCCCATTAAAAAAACAAACTAAAATCATAACAAAACATGTGGTGACATGTCTTTTGTCTCATTTTTTTTTTCTAATTTTACCTCAAGCATTTTGTTTTGTTTCTGGAATACATAATTGAAATCGTATGCCAATGGCAGGCGGGGGGAGAAAGGCTGGTATTCATTATTTTATGTGGCTTAAGAGTTTTTTAAGTGCATTTTTTTTTTTTTTGGAATATAATTTGTCAAATGCTTTTCAAGTTAATCGTTAAGCACCTTTTTAGGATAATAAGCATAAAATTGTTTTAAGCAACTAAATTGGTTTAAATAAAATACCAAACAAAATATTCTTTCCACTTTAGCAAAAGACACCAAAAGACCAAAAAACGTGCCATATCAGTTTGTAAATAACACCAGTCATTCAGTTAGTCAACCCGCCAACCAGCCAGGCAGGCAGGCAGTAAGTACTACTCGACTTGTGGTCACGTGCAACAATAATGTTATGTGATCTTAACAGCACACGTCTCATGTATTTTTTCTTTTTTTTTTTGGGTGCTCGTAATTTTGCCACTACTACCAAAGAGTAAATAAAGTAGTTCGGTGAAGTCATGCCCTCCCAAAAAAAAAAACACACACACACACAAACAAGATTTAAACATTTAGTTCACCTGATGTTTCTTATTGTAACACTGGTTGCTCTTGGTCTTATTTTTTTCTACTTTAAGGGCTGGGAAAAGCCACACTTGCAGTGCGATTTGTTAAAGTAGTCGCTGCTCTTATGCTTAAGGACAATCATCACATGAAGATGATGATGAGGATTAACATCATCAACATTTGCTTTTATTTTTATCATTTTATACGCCTTCACAATCAGCTGGTAGAAGATTTTCTTTTCTTTTTACCATACAAGCCTTGTTTTAGATTGTAGGTAGACCTTTTTTATTGTGTTAGTCTTAGATGTGATGGTACCTTGTCGAGGTACATTTTAAGGCAGAATGTTTATGTAAGTTACATAGTACCAAAATCAGCCAGAAATATTTGTGATATAAACTTAATTGGGACGAATGAGAAAATTTTCGTAACGAATATTCAGAAATCAAACACATTTGAACATATGAAAGTTTTCCTTTCCAATTTCTTAGTGTTTTAGTGAGTAAACTTGCTTTAAGCACTGTTTTATTTTTTTTTAGTAATAAAACAAAATTATGTATGTACATTAGAGTGCTCCTGTCTATCGTTCCACCCACCTAGAATTGTTCTATGTATTTAAGATCAGTGTTCGAAAATATCTATTTTCTTAGTGATTGTGTAGACGAACACAACCCCTAATACCGTTCGTAACTATTTTTAATGTTTTGTTTGTGTAAAATTATTTTGCTGGGTTTTTGTTTTTTTTTCGTATGTGTATTTTGTTTTTGTAAAAAATTTTTGGTTTTTTTACCAGCCAAAAGGGACGAACATTAATGAGCCGAACCGAACACAATGAAGTTTGTGGATTAAAAAAAAAAAAAAAACCGAACGGGATTAAATGTTCTCATCTTTTGTTGAGTTTGATAAAAACAGTATTATTTTTGTGTTCGAAAGATGGCTAACAGGGAAACGTTATTTTTTTAATGACTATTAGCGTTTTTGTTTTAGATACACATTGTGTAAAATATTACATTAAAAAGACAAATCGATCCATCCGTATTTAAATCAAACCGAAGAGGTGTCAATAGTACGGTTAGTACGTGTTAATTTCTTGCAGGAATGAATTGAAACAACACAACCACAATCTTTGAATTATAAAATAGAACTCAACTTTATTAACTAATATTTTTTCCTTAAATACTAAAATTCTTAACAATAACAATATTCCTACCTACTAGATTTTATAAATTACAATAATACATACATGCAGCCTAAATAAACAAAACATTAAACTATCGTTATAAACGCATTTCTGTTTATTACTGCAATAGAAGATTAAAAACTCTGTTGCTTACAACAACAAAAAAAAGGATCGCTCACATGTATGTATTTATTATTATTTAAATGTGTGCACCACATGTTGAGTTTAAAGTAACGTTCTGGCGACCTTGCAAGTTTGTAGTCTTGTTTATGATGTGTGTGGGCCTGATTCTGGCAGTCGTGATCGAGTAATTTCTCGATTCGAAAGCAATTTATTATCTAATTATTTCAGTCAATACTTCACGAATTAAAATTATTTTTTCAGTGTTGTAAAGCATTAATTTGAGTTTCACAATACTGAAAAAATAATTTTGATTCGTTCAGTATCGACTGAGATAAAATTGCTTTCGAATCGAGAAATTACTCGATCACGACTGCCAGAATTAGGCCCCAGATCTTATTTTAAACTTAACAGTACGTATTTCAAGTACAGAACGCTCGAGCCTTGGGGATCATGTGATAAGGAGGAGAGTTACCAGGGGGACACCACAAGGGGGGGGGTTTATCACCTCTACTGTTGTTGCTTGCGGTCAATGGGATTCTCAGGTCATTTGATTCCATGGGCAGGAAAGTGGTTGCCTATGCGGACAACATAAAGGGTGGTTAAATTTCCAGGGCCGATGTTGATTTTGAATAAAACACAAACTATTTAGGAAATTATTGTAATTTTATTTTATTATGATATATTGGTATTACTCAATTATGTATGGAACCAAATTTTCGGCCAAATGGGCGCCGCGACCACGGCGGCACACCTCCATCCGATGGTCCAAATTTTTGATGACCCTGAGGCATAATGGAGGTTCTATGCTGTTAATGTGCCGAGTTATCTCATCCTTTAGCTCTTGAATTGTTGCTGGCTTATCGACGAAAACCTTTTCTTTCAAATAACCCCAAAGAAAAAAGTCCAACGGTGTCAAATCACATGATCTTGGCGGCCAATTGACATCGCCATTACGTGAGATAACACGGCCATTGAATTTGTTGCGCAAAAGAGCCATTGTTTCGTTAGCTGTGTGGCAAGTGGCATCGTCCTGCTGAAACCACATATCGTCCACATCCATATCTTCCAATTCGGGCCATAAAAAGTTCGATATCATCTCACGATAGCGAACACCATTCACAGTAACTGCCTGACCGGCCTCATTTTGGAAAAAATACGGCCCGATGATGCCGCCAGCCCATAAACCGCACCAAACAGTCACTCTTTGTGGGTGCATTGGTTTTTCGACAATCACTCTTGGATTATTATTCGCCCAAATGCGGAAATTCTGCTTATCGACAAATCCACTGAGGTGAAAATGTGCCTCATCACTGAAGATGATTTTCTTCGAAATTTATCATCCATTTTCATAATAAGTCTGGATAACTGTAACACGTTGTTGGATTGTGTATCTCTCCATGGTTCAAATTGAGTAAGTCTGAAATAGAGAAATGTAAAATAAAATTCGGAAAAAACTTGGCGTTTAGGTGTGGTTCACATTCAACATCGGCCCTTACAATTTAACCACCCTTTATGCAGTTTTACTGGTCAGGGGAAAATTTCTGTCCACGATCGGGGAAATTATGCAGGCGATGCTGGGCGAACTCTCGGCATGGGCAAAGGATAGACTAAGCTGGTGCTGTTTACCAGAAGGTACAGGCTAGAAGAATTTAGGGGGCCAGTGCTAGATGGCGTCGAGTTACCTCTATCCGACGGTGCCAAGTATTTGGGTAACATTCTAGACTGCAAACTGTCTTGGAAGAAAAATACTCAGGAGAAGGGATTCAATGCCTACTACACATGCAGGAACTCCATCGGTAAGAACTGGGGTCTAAGGCCGGATATGGTAAACTGGATTTACACATCGGTAGTTAGGCCTATACTTACCTATGAATGCACTGTTTGGTGGGTTGCGTTGAGAGTGGATAGCTATAGGAAGATGCTCAGCAAGGTTCAAAAGTGTGAATCTCTTGGCATCACAGGCGCAAGGAGAAGCACTCCGCAGGCGGCGCTGGACATCCTACTATATCTGTCCCCTATTGCGCATTATGTGAGGAGTGAGGCTGCTAGGAACTTACTTGAACTTTACGGGTCTTCCTTAGTTAGACCTAGGCGGGATGATCACACGAGAATTTTGTACGAGGTGGGTCTGCTTGATCGTGGTATTATTCTCGAGGGTATTTCGGATCGGGATTCGGGAAATTCGGCGTGGATCCAATGGACTGTTTGAGGGGTGGGCAGTATTTACGAATGGATCCAAGATGGAAACCGCCACTGGTGCCGGTGTATGTGCAGTGTCTTTCAGTCTGAGATCCGAGCGATCTGGAGGGCGACGGAAGTGATACTGGATCACATTGTGGGTGGATCTGTGGTGACAATTTACGTCAATAGTCAGGCGGCGCTTATGGCATTGACGAATTATACGGTACGATCGTGCCTGGTCGCTCCGTGTAGGAATGCTCTTAGGGGACTCATGGAGGTATTCAATGTAAGGCTGTGTTGGGCACCTGGACACTGCTTGCTTGATGGAAATGTGGTGGCGGACGAACTAGCGAGAGGGGGTTCGAATCTGGACTTAGTGGTAAGAGACAGGGGGTAAAGCCCCCCTATGTTACTACTATGGGGTGATCCAGGAAAAATTCCGTAATGACGTTAACCGATCCTGGAGGGACAGAACGGATTGCAGGGTGTCTAGGGCACTATGGCCCAGATTGGACGCGGGGGCAACCAGCTGGAGATGATCGAGCATATACTATGGCATCGCTGGATGTAATCCGGCTGATCTACTGGGGTTTGTCAGGGAAATAGTGCGGTTGTTTCTCTCGAGGGGACTGTAGAGAGGGTAATAGTTCTACGTGGTACTACTAACTTTCTCAATTCTATCCACCTAATACTTCTCTTCTTTACTTTTCTCTTTCTCTACCTTTTCTTCATTTAAGGGATTCACAATAACCTCATAACCTAACCTAACCTAAGTACAGAGCTCTTGATTCAAGTACGGATTATTTAAGTGCGAAATACTTAACTTATCCATATTTAATCCCGAATTCGTACTTGAAATAATCCGAAAACAAGACTGAATTACTATTAGTCAGATTAAATTAATCTCAGACTGTGCTTGATTCAAGAATTTTTAAGACGGTTTAATCTCGATTCGTACTTGAAATAATCCGAAATTAAGATTAGATTGATTCTAACCTTGCCTGACTCCTTTTGAGATGCCAATTTCTTCGGTTAGTTTGCCATTGGTGACAATTCGCGCCGTCTGATTCCAGTAAAGTTTTCTTCTCATCTATTCCAAATTTCAGACAACACAGTAATAATATTGTTTTCCAAACTTTAGGCATGACTTTTTCGAAAAGTTCTACATTTTAAACTCCTAACACGGTATTTTCTCTAAAAATATAAAAATGGGTGCCAGTGTCGAAGGGACAGTCTCGGAGAGCTTCCATCGTGGCCTCATTAAACTACCGATAACCAATTATCCCCTGAGCGCCGTGGATGGCGCCAATTCATAACGAACTCCACCAACAAGCATAGTCTAGATGCTACAACGAGGTTTGAATGATGAATTTACCAGTTCATCTTAAAATCCTACGACAACTTAATAAGCCCCTTTATCACCAATTGATTTGTGCCTGTAAGTTCATTTAACAGAAGGTACTTTCCAGAGCAAAGCAAACAAATCTTCCCTGTTTGTTGAATGATGTGTGTATGGTCCGTAAGTCCTGGCATAAATATGAACGTTTCTGTCTTTTATCAGTGTAATGTGATACGTTGCCATTATTCTGGTTTTCCTCATCTTGTTAAAAATATTCCATCCCTGTTTATTTCGCTTTGCGTAGGATGTTCTTGCGTTTTTTTTTTCTTCTTTTTGTTTCTCTGCTAAATAATGTTGCTTTTGTTTATGTTTCGTGTTAAAACATAATTTGTTATTATTTTTTTCTTAACGTTCCATCCATCGCCTTGTCTAATGTTTGGTATTAATGTATTTTTTATTTTCTGTTTTTTTTCTATAGCGTTTACATGAGTGTATGAATTATCCTGTTTAATCATTATCTTCTTTTCATTTCGTTGCTTGTTGTTGTTTGATAAAAACGAACAAAAATAATGGATTATTATGATGAAAATAAGTCTTTTAGTTTTATGATTATTTTACATTCATGCAATAATTTTTATAAATCGAAGTAATTTAATACTTTTGTCTTTGAATTTAAGAAATATTGAGATGATTTTTTATAAAATTGCAATGAAATAAAAGAATGTATTAATTTCGACGTATTCGAATATAAAGTATAAAAAACCGATTACCAAGGGTCGAAACCCCTTTGGTATCGCACTTGCCCTACAAAGGTGGTGCACTCGTTTTTGGTGATGAAAGAAAACTCTTTTAAATTGAAATTATTAAATTTCCAGTGGTCAGACTAATTAAACGATTAATTTATAAATTTAACTTGATATTATTAAAAAACATATAAAAGGCTTATTGTTAAAACATCATAAGGCACTCACCCGAATTGAAAAAATGGGTTTTTGTTTTTTTTTCTATTTATTACAACCTGCCCATCCCCTCAAAAGATTTAAGCTATTTTTTAAATTGATTTAGACAACAATTAACATTTTACAATAAATACGTTTTAATACATTTTTTTAAACACTTCATCGAACGTAAAAGGGTATATTGGGCGCTCCCCAAAAAGAAGATGCCACCAGAACCGTCGTTCACATCACGGAGTACACAGACGCGTCACGAGACAGAAAATAATACGTTTTTTTTTTCGATTGTGGCGGCCTGTTTTTACACATTGCCACTTCACTACCAAAAAACGCTTTCTTTCTCTTTCTTCGAAAGCTGTATGGTTTGTGGTTCGAACCACATGTGATGTGATCACATATTCCATGAAAGCCTACGAATATTTTTGTTTTCGGTTTTACATCAGAATTTGAACTCTTTGTTTCAATGCATGGAAATTCAAATGCTTCTTCCGGACGCGGTACATTTGAATTGTATGTTTTGCAATCCTGAGAAATTGAGGTAATCACGGCTAATCGCTTAAAATAAAAAATCTTCCTTTCTTTATCGATCCCGGACAATTATTATCCCGGTTAATTGAATCACGGAAAATCGATGCTCAATTGTATATCAAAAATTTAAGCGGGATAAAATAAACTTGTACATGAAAAAATTAAGCTGGGTAAAATAAACTTGTACATGAAATTTTTTTCGTAGGTTAGAGGTATTTAGCAATAAATTTGAGCGTATTCTGCAAAACCAAAAAAAAAAATATTTTTTACAGCCTGTTTTAAGAAAATGAAAATATTTGTTCGTTCGTAAAAAAAAACGAACGAAATCAGATTTAGGTTTTCATAAAATTAAAAAACATTTCATGTGAGTGACAAAGAAAGCTTTTAGTTTTTTATATATTTTTGGTTCTTATAAAATGAACATTTTTGCAATAAATGAAAACAAAAGTGAAAAGTAGACGATAAGTAAAAGGCATTCGTTTAAAAAACAAATCACCACAAAATGGAAAATAACTGCGATATTTTAAAAAAGGAAACCTTAAAAACTAATACTATTATAAAATATTCTATAAAGGTTCACTTATAATTACATAAATATGTATTTAGAGGTTCAAAAAATTCTAGAAACAATGGAACTATATACGCTCAAAAATATGAACATATGAATGTACATTAGAGCGGGTCGACCTTCTTACAAAAAAAAGTTTGTGCCAGGCACCGCCTTGAATGAAAGGTATGTCAATGATGTTTCTAAAACGGTTAAATTTTTATAGCCACACCTCCATATGCAGCCCATTTAGTTTTTTAAATATAGCTCTGCCATTTAAAGTCCGATCACATCATGTCGCGTACCGTTGTTCATGGCATAGTACGTGCTCCATCTAAAATTGGAGCTTAAGAATAACTCTGGATTTCTGATCGATATTTTTTGGCATTTGCAAGGCATCGACACACTGTCAAAATCAATCTACAAAAAGTTTGGGTCACACTTATAAGTTAATCTGAAAGCACAGATAATTATACGTACGATGCCAAATAGAAAACTGTCCTTTTTAAATTAAGAAGATTTAAAGAAAAAATAATATACGGAAAGTGGCACAAGCTAAACTTGCAAGCAAATTCTTAAAGACTGCAGTAGTTTTAGAAAAAAAATATTACTGTTTTGTTAAAATATGTAGGTAAGAAAACAAAGGACATTTGTAATGAAATGCGTGCATATATTTTTAAAAAAAAGGAACGTTGCGAATTCCTTGAGTTAAAATTTTAAAATTTTTACATTACATTACATAGTCGTGTACCAAGAAAAAACAAACATTAATTGGGGATATAAACAGATAAAAGCGGCTCGACTTCGCACCTTAGTATGCGGACAAATCAATAGTCTTAAATTTAATAATGAAATAAATATTTGCTTTCATTTAAAAATTTTTGATTTATTTATTATTTAAAATATCTCTAAGTTTTGGAAAATTAAAGAATTGTTAAGTCGTACGTACTATTATCTGTGTGACTGTACATACAGTGTAGTGTAAAATACCACCGTTCTTCCGAATGTTCCAAAAAATTATATCTTCGCAAATATCTTCTACATATCTATATGTTGATGTGAAGCAAAAGATCTTCTTTATGTATTTATTTTATTTATTGTTATTATTGTTAACATTTTCATTAAACACTTTTATTTTTACTAATTTAGTAACACTTTTTATAAAATATTTTGTTTTTGAAATTTAATTTTAATTTTTGTAAACAAAAGCCAGGGCTATCAACAAACACAGAACCTTTATATGAAAAAATAATAGAAATGTACGAATATTAATGCATTGGCAATAATGTTGATTCACGAAAGAAAAAAGCTCTATTTGTGTCAACTATGAATAGACGAAAGCTTTTAAATGTTTTTTAAAAACCAAATTTTGAACATAAACGTATTAATACGAAAACTTCAAGTGAGAAGACTTATGTTTTACAAAAACAGGCTGTTAATTCCCACGAAACTCATTTTTTTTTGTTTTTCAAAATTTTTTTCAATATTCGGAAAACTTTTCCTGCAAATATCCAAGTTGTTTGCACCAAGTTGCACTATTTCCAAGATATACAGAAATTTATGTCTTTGTATGGGTAGTGCCACTCCCACTTTTTTTAAAAAAAGTATTTTCCTTTTATTTGCCGTTCAGATAAATTCAATCAGACTCCCAACTTTTTTCAATGTTGTAGGTGTTTTTGGCTGCAAGAAAGACAAAGTTTATGTTTACGTATTTTTATAATTATATTTAAATTACTTACCTGATTTAATAAACTTATAAGTTTTGCAAGGCAGCATGACCTTTTTCTCCCTGAAAAAAGTTTTAATTAGTTTGTAATAATCCAAGTTGTCCTATTAACTGATGCTCGCAGACGTAAATGACGAGAAGAAAATTGTATTGTTTTTATAAATAAAATGTGTTTTAAAGCAAACAACTTACAACTACAATTAATGTTGGAAGAATTCCAATCAATAGTAGTGGGGAATGTAAGAAGAGATAAACTCACTGTTTATTTATTGTTGATGTTTTTGTTTAAACTTTGATATTGTTACAAGTAGAGCTGTTGCTTATGATTCTTATACGCTTAACAGTTTTATTTGGTTTAATATCTTTAGTTTTTCCAAAATCTTTATGGATGATCTGGCCTAAGCAACCAGTGAAATGCGCATAGGAATAGCTTATCCCATCAACAATAAATTTCAAGTGTTTTTATCAAGAATAAAAACTGGGAATTAAGCACGAATAACAAAATCTTTTAAAACAAAAATTGTGGTACTAAACATACCATTTGTGTGCAATTTATATTATGATTTTAATTGTATAGTTGATAACATATATATTATAGTAGCAAACATTTCACATAATTTAATATGTTTAAAATAAAAGATGTGTTTTTTATTCGACCTTTTCTTAATGGAATCTCAAAAGAAATAAATACTCAAGCTCGAGGTCATAGGTTTTTTAATAAATGTTTTTTATTTTATTAATTCTAAATAACTCCAATATTTCGATATTCCTTGAATATCATCATCAGGGATAGTCTAAAAACAAAACAAGAATATACATAAGTTTAAAACATCAATATAAACATAAAGATCACAAAAATCCAAATTCCAAATTCTTTTGAGATTTAATATGTTTAGCTAGATCAGAGCAACTTTTTAGGTGTAAAACACCATATAATATTATTATAGTGAATTTAAAAATGTTAAGGACAAAAAATATTTTTTCAATTTATATTAGCCCTTCTGCATCCCTTGGATATGTGCCCTTCCTATGATCCTTTGGGTCAATATGACCCAACAATAATATGTAAACAACATTTCATATTTAAGTATAATACAAAATAAAAGCGATTCTATTGACAATTTGACTGAAAAAAATTATTGATCGATGATTCTGAATGAAGATGAACTCAATTCAATTATATTCAATAGAAAAAAAATTTTAAGGTGGGATTAAACTTGCAATATCGCTTGTTGGGTCATATTGACCCAAAGGATATTAAATGTGTGTAAATCGTGTTTTTAAATGTGGAGGGGGGAGGAAAAATTTAAATTTTATTATTCTCATTTTCATTTAAATTTATAATTTTCGTCCCTGTAATGGATAAATTAAAGTTTCACGTCCATATCTTATATTTAAAGAGACAAATTTTGCGTTTGAAAACCAAAATTGGGTCAAATTGACCCAAGGAGTGCAGAAGGGTTAGGACTATAATAAATTTATTTTGGTTAACATATTAGGCAAATATGAATAGAAATGTTCGTAGTGAACACTTGGTAATCATATTTTTTCTCTGCGTGTGACATTAACGCTTAAAATTTTTTGGCATATTCGCATCTCGGCTATTCTTGATGTCCAATTTTGGGTATCTTTTTCGAGGATATTGGCTTTATGTCAAGAATTACACGAACAATCTTGGCCTCTCAGACGTAAATTTTTACTGGTTTATTAGAATTTACTTGAAGGCACGTAGCCCTAGAGGAGCTAATCGAGAGATGTCAAATCACGCATCCTGTTAAAAACTCATTTCGTCGGGATTATGTTTTAACTCAAAAAAAAGTTGTTCATGGTGCGGTAATAATCTGCATTTTTTGAATTAATTCCAATTATGCCACCAGACGGTGGGGTGTTTTTTTATTTTGTTTATTATTCATACTGATTATAAATGTCAAAAAGTGAGCGCAGTATGCTAGTTAGTTTGGCAGCTGAACATTTCGTGTGTTCTATCGGGCTTAAAAAATAATTTACCTTGGTTTTAATTACATTAAAGTTTCCAAGCTTTAAGTCAGTTCTTGATTGCAAACATTGTCAATAGGCATTTTTCCAGTTCAAGTCTGAATTACAATAATAGTCGAACACACGTGTCTATGTTTACGATGCCTTTTTAGCATCCCACACATCTGTCCAAAAAGAAATTCAATATATCATTAATACGATTTCTGTATGACGTGCTAAATTCCCAATATTTCATATTTGATAAATACACTGAAATTTATTGTTGAGGGAAAGCTAGCTTCTATGCGCATTTCACTGGTTGCTTAGGCCAGCTCATCAGGAAACCTTTTCCTAAGATTTTAGAAAAGCTAAAAATATTATACGAATAAAACCCTAAAGCGAATAAGAATTTTAAACACTCAAAGTTTAACTTGTAAGTCCCAATTTACAATGTTGAAATTGAAAGGCAGACATTTTTCTTATTCCCTTTTGATCTTGCCTAAACCTTTTACAAGCGCGAAATTAATAGACAGACAGAAATTATTGTTTTCCTTTTTTCGTTCTTTTTCGCTGTTGACGGAGATGAACATTTAACAGGCATTGATACTAAAATTACATTGGTGTGAGAAAAATTATATGAAGCAACAACATGAAAATGCCGAAAAGTGTAAAAGAGAGGCAAAAAATGTCCAGTACAGATAGTCATGTACTACACACTCTACCTCTACAACCCCTCGCCTACAAACTTCGTCTGTCTGCCTTTCACTTGCCACATTGTAAAAGGGGACTAAGTAACAATATCAAAGCTTAAACAAAAAACCAACTATAAACAGTGAGTTTATCTTTTCTTCAATATAGTTATACGCAGCAAGTTACATGCACTGAAGCATAGAATGTGACAACACGTTCTACACGTCACAAGCGGCGTTTAAAACAAATCAGCTGATTTTGACAAATGAAATTTCATATTTTATTTTTGCGGTGATGCCGCGTGAAAAGCACTGCATGTAACATGTATCGTAGAAGGTATGTATGAAAAGCATGCAATGCGTAAAGACGAAAATCCGTGGTGTAGACTTCAAACTTTAGCAAAAATTAAAAGCTCCTTGTTAAAAAGGTACTCTTTTAAGATTTTAACTTATTTTAGAGCTGAGTGAGTTTCTTAACTTCGCCAGATAGATCATTTTAATGAGTGATAATGAATTGAATGAAATGAAATGTTAATATTAAAATCTTGTTAATCTTCTGCTTAGAAAAATTTATATAATTTCTAAAAACCCCAAATTTTTGTTAAATTATAAGAACCATAATTTTTTTTTTTTAAATACGAGCCTTAATAAATATATTTTACTATCTGTGTATTAAAAAATTTATTTGAAAGGGTCACAGATTTTAAAAGCCCAAACTACATATTTATTTTATTTTAAACATTCTTTTAACGAAATTCTTTTGCTGCATTTTCAAACAAATTACGTTGTCAAAGCAAAATGTCATTTAATGTAATGACGACTAATTTATATGCCCACCTTCTCAAATATATGAAAAGCTTTTTGAAGCCAATTTATATACAAGAGATGACAAAAACTAATCCTTTTCATAAAAATAAAATTGACGTCAAACATCTGCCAGACAATGACGCCGTCCGCCAGCTACTAGTTACATAAAATAGAGAAGTTAAAAAAATTTTAAATTTATGGAAACCAAAAATATTGTTGTTTTTTTATTTGTTTTGTAAAAAGAGTTCTATAATAAATTAACAACAACCGCCCCTTTAATTAGTTCAAATAGAAACAGAAGGGGGAATAACAAAATCGGCAGCAGTATTCTTTAACTCTTTATAGAAAATTAAAAACTCTCTTATACCCAAATATAAATCACAATAAAACATCAAATAAAACTGTCATAATTTTAAATGCAACACTGCTGACATAAATGACAATATGTCAATTTGACAGAGAGACAAGACATTGAAGAGAAGCCGCTATGAACAAAAAATGAATGAATAAAAATGTAAAGGCAGGCAAAGACGCAAGAAACGTCCCACCAGTCATTTGTCCCTCATTTAATTAGTCTCTACAAACTCAACACAGGCAGACAGACAACAGAGAATGAGGAGGAGGAAGGTTAAGCATTTTTATAAATAGTGTCTTCTCCCCCTTTAACACCTTAAATAATATTTTATGATTTTTCTTTTATATGTATGCATATATTTTTTTTTGTAAATGATAAAAAATGATTTTTTTTTTAGTTGCTGCTGCTGCATTGAATCATTCAAAAATAAATCTTGCAACCAACGCAGCTGACGTACAATTTTAATTTCATAATTGAATGCAAATGTGTGTTTTTAATAATTTTTTCTCATAACCAAAAAATAAACAAAAGAAGACTTGATGGAATGTCCTCATCATCTTCATGACATCGTCATTTCAATCGTCCACACCGTTGGGGTAGATATGAGTATGTAGAAAGACGTTCTAAATAATCACACGTGTAGGTGACTAAAGACAATTTTCTTCAATTGCTTTTGATAGCTGTTGAAATTTTTGCATACACTTTCCTACAAAATGGAAACAATTATTTGTCAGCGGTTAAAAATTTTGAAAATTTTTGAACTAAAAAAACGACTAGAGGTGAAAATCTCTCTCTCTCTCTCACTCATTCATTTTAAAAAAATGGAAATTTATCTGTCGTTTCAAACGGATTTTGATTAAACTTCATACATATCTTAATATTTTTTATTATTATAGAAGGTTCCATGATAATTTTGTTTGAAACAAAATATCAGCCAAATGCTCGCCACGGCTTCGGTGGCATACCTTTATCCGATGTTCTATATTTACAATGACTCTGAGACATAATTAAAGTTCAATGTCGTTAATATCCCGAATTATGTCATCCGTTAGCTTATTGACGTGCACTTTTTCTTTTAAATATACCCAAAGAAAAAAGTCTAACGGTGGAAAATCACACACACAGAAAAAAAATCAATGTAAAGTCCTCGAAAACAAAGTTGATCTTACATTTTTCCGCAGTGATTTTGCTTCATAGTTACTTCATGTTAATTCAACAACACTATTTTCTTTGAAAATAACTATAATTCATGTTAATTTTACATTCCTGTAAAGTTAAAATTGCACTCCGAATCACGTTAAATGAAAGTTATTTAAAGTTGAAACAACGTGAATTTCATGTAGAATCGAATTGGTTTAAGTTTGAAATAACAGTGAGAAGAAGCTTCAGAGACAAAACATGCTTTAATTTAAGAAACATTATAAACACTTACCCGCAGAACCAGAAAGAGAGAGATACTAATATAATTATTTATTTTCTTGTAACACACGTTTCACTTTTTTGTTTTCCGCTTTTTATTTATTTGATTAAATCTGTGGATATGAATCCTTACAGATTACTATATATTTCATGATTTTATATAAAGGCATTATTAACGAAAACATTTTGTTAAGACATATTTAGTATTTAAAAACACGATAATATTGCGTTTAATTACATTTACATTAATAGAAAAATCGATTAAGTTGTACAATTCATTGAAATTTTTTCATATTCTCCTCAAAGGATCAGCATCAGCATAATTTGTTTGAACAACAGGAAAGTGTAGAGGTATTAGGTGTCGGGTAAAACGTCGGGGAATATTAAAATTTATGTTACGAAGAAGTAAGTCGTAGAGGGCATCGCCAATAACCAAATTAATTAGAAATGCCGCATTTAGCATAGTCCTTCGGCTTTTTAAGGTAGGTAGTTTAATTAATGATAACCTCGCAGTATACGAAGGAAGATTTCCAGCATAACGACCAAATGAGCTCCTCAGGGAGAATAAGAGAAACTGCTTTTGAACAGATTCTATTCGGTCTATGTGCATATTTATTTCAGGATCCCAGACAATAGACCCATACTCTAAAATTGGTCTTACTAGGATTGTATATGGTTGTTTCTTTACATTTGGATCTGTAAACTCTTAAGACCATCGTTTTATATAAGCAAGCACAACACGAGCTTTATTAATCGTCATTGTAATATGCTTGCTGAAATCTAACTTAGGATCAAGTAGAATACCAAGATCCAGAAATTCTCCAACTAACTCTAGTTGATACACGTCCAGGAAATAGTGTAGCATGGATGTGCAATTTCTAGAAAATCGCATGTGCTTGCATTTTTTTAAGTTAAGCTCCATTTGGTTATATCTACACCATGCGTAAAAACTATTTAAATCCTGCTGCAAATACGCCCGATCTGAAGGTAATTTGTACATTACAATGCTTCATTACAAGCGGCAAATCGTTTTTGAAAAGCGAAAATAGCAAAGGGACTAGGTGACTTCCTTGGGGGACACCGGAGCTAACAGATATTTCTTTGGAGGTGATATTATCAAAAAGACCACACTGTGTTCTGCAGGTTAGATACGACCGTAACCAGCACAAAGCATTGCTAGTAAATTCAGCTTAGTGAGAAGTATGTTATGGTGATAACATTGAGGATACACTGTGGCAGAGAGAGTCTGTTAAGCATTTTTCAAAAAGTTTAGGAATTGCACTCAATTTTGCAATGCCTCTATAATTCGTTATGTCCGACTTGTTTCCTGATTTAAATATCGGTATGATAAAGGATTTCCTCCAAAATTGAGGAAAATATCCGTATTTTTATGACACATTAAACATAATAGCCAAAAGAGTAGCCAAAGCAAAACGCAAGCAGGGATGCCAGAAGCACTCACAATTAAAATACACTAGCATAAAGACCCGATATGGTTTTCGTCATCAATCTGCTTTAAAAATTTGATGTACTATTTAATTTAAACAAAAAGAATACGGGAATTTTTTCTTTTTATAAATAATTTAAAACATGAAATAAAAAATGTATGTTTTTCTTTTTAAAGTGTTTTACAAAACAAATAAAACAGGATTTTATGGATTCAATATTGAACAATGTTATTTTAACATTTTTCGTTTAAAATTAAAATGAAACAATTATAATTTTAAGCAAAGAAGTCCGTTATCATCTCGCGATAGCGAACACCATTCACTGTAACGGCTTGGACGATCTAATTTTTGAAGAAGTACGGCCCGATGACGCCGCCAGCCCAAAAACGGCACCAAACAGTCACTCTTTTGAATGCATCAGCTTTTCAACAATCACTCGTGGTTTCTCGTTTGCCCAAATGCGGCAATTCTACTTGTAAACGATTCCACTGAGCTGAAAAAAAAATCACGAGGTGCACGAAATGCATTTTGGTTTGAACGCCCATTTTCGTAAAAATCTTCAACTGTCTAAACGCTCTACTCAATTGTGTACCTCTCAATGGTTAAATTTGTCAAGCACTGAAACAAAGAAATGCCAAATTAAGTTGGGCAAAAAACTTGACGTTAGGATGTGACTTACAATTAACATCATGCAGCATGGTTGGATTAACGGATAGCACAGGTGCAGTTGTTGTTAAGTTTTGAATTCGGAACCAAAGTAGGACATCTCAGGTGTAGGTAAACGAAGCATTTTTTTTCTGATTTCGTGTGAGAAATTATATTGAAAACAACAATAAAATACGAAAATTTGTTTTTGTTTTCAAAATAATTTCTCTCACGAAATTTCGTTTACATTTTCTAAAAACAGGCTGTTAAATATCATAGCACATATTTCTTATAGCTCCCAGCATAAAATTCTCTTACCAAGTAACGAATATTGTAACGATAAATTTTGCTAAAAACTGCTTGTTGAAATGAAAATGATTTGAAATCAAACGTTTTCTGAAATTTGAAATCATTAAAATTCATAGCATTCTCAACAAAAATGGGAAATTATTTTCAAATTGAAAAATGCCTTTATTTTCAACTTGCTTTCAAACGTAATTTTCCAATGTTTTTCAAATGTGGATTATATAACACAATGTGGAACATAAATAATAATATTTTATTTAAATACATTGTGTGATAAACATTCGGCACTATAGCTAAAAGATGAAATAACGTTTTTTCCGTCCTCTAATTCTTGGAAAGACGAAATACTTGTCTCCCTTTTATTTTGTGGATTGTAGTACCGCGATCATACAAGAAACTTATAATTTCTTCACTTTTCCGTTTTATTTTTTTTTAATTTGTATTCTAAATCTTTGTAATTATTCACAAATAATTTTGATTTTTCGTAAGAAATAAATCGTTCACTTGTAAAACACGTTTAACCATGAAGTAAAAATTTAACTTTAATCGCTATTTTTAATGTTTACATTTATTTTTCGCTTTAGTTATGACAAGTTTAGTTTTGATTTGAATATAACATTTGATACCAATTTAATAAAACATTTGATGTCAAATGTGTATTTTTAAATCGTTATCAATTTCAATTCAATGTTCGAATCAAACAATTGAAAGACTTTTGAGAATTGTGTTCGATGTCAAATAATAAAGTCATTTCATATCAAAGGTTTGACTTCGTGTTTGTTAGGTCAAGGCGAAAAAAAACTAAACAAATGACTATGAAAAAATTAATAATAAAAATTTTTAATATTCACCCGTAGAAATTGTTTCTGTAGTCAAACTTGCTTGTGTTGTTTATTTTACCCTTTAAGGCCTCGTTAATGTTGATTTAGCTAATCAAAGCCGTTTACATTACATTTGAGATGATTCAAATGACAGTTGATTAAAAAAAACACAACAAAGAAATTTATATTTTTTGTAATATCAATTAAATGTTTGCTCAAAAATTACTAAAATATTTGATTATTTGTGTTCACACTATGTTCCCATTGCAAAAATATTTGCTTGCCAGAAAATACTTTTATTTGCTAAAAATCAGCTGTTATTATATTGGACACTCAAAAATATTTTGTGTTCAGACTACGTTAATAAAAAATTTGATGTTTGCTACCAAATATTTCACCAGTCTAAACGTACCTTTATATTCATGTTTACACGCTGTAAAAATATCGTGATAGTTTGCCAACTTCTTGGCAATGAAACGAATGGCTTAAAAATTTTTTTTTTTTTGCCTTTTATACTCATAATATGGTTGTCGTTGACAATAAAATATTCAGTTTAAGCAAAATATTAATTTTCTTTAAAAAATAGTTTTTAACATGTTTTTCTCTGGGTGTACTTTTTAATAAATTTTAAAATTATTGAAAAAGTTAAAACAGAGGCTCCCCGGAAAATGGTTTTTAATAAAGAGAAATAGAGGCCACATTCGGAATAAGCAGCTCGATACTCGATACTTTTTTTTAGCAGACCTGTTCTACTTTTATAAAAGTAAGTAAAGAGTATTTTCCACCCAATAAAACTAAGTAGAAACAAAAAATAAAAATTAATTATGTAAAATTCAAAAATTTCCGTAGCTCTCCCTAAACTACACACTCGCCTACTAAAAATATTCCATAAAGTTTTATTTTTATTTAATGTGCTTACATTCATGCCCA
Organism: Pollenia griseotomentosa; assembly: GCA_963931875.1. Classification (NCBI taxonomy): domain Eukaryota; kingdom Metazoa; phylum Arthropoda; class Insecta; order Diptera; family Polleniidae; genus Pollenia; species Pollenia griseotomentosa. Next base: position 15,859,496 of record OZ007563.1, on the reverse strand, counting down.
ATTGTAAATGCAACTGAGGCGAGGAAAACTAATTTCATCTTTTTTTTTTTTTTTTTTGTGGTGTTCATAATTTTAATATGAAATCAAAATTGTTATTTTATTTTTAAAAACGAGTGTTTAACGAACCACATGTTTCGAGTTTACAACTCAATTAAAAGGACACACATTGAAACCGGAGTGCCAGCACAAGCCTACAGTATTAAAATGTTTACAAAAATATCTCTTCATTAACAAATTATGTAGAGAATTATAGAAATCTTAAAAATTATAATAACTGACACTTAGACGCCAGACGGAGATCCCTAAAAAAAAGAAAAACAGAATTGAAATTGGTCTAGGAAGTGAAGAGAAAATTGTAGTTGGCAATAATTTTATTAATTAAATTTTTGTTTTCACATTGGCGCCTTCGCTTAATTTTTTTTTGTTCAATTTTTTTAAACAAATTTCTATGAAGGATTTGTTTTACAAAAATAGTTAATCAATGTAATATGAATGTTTAAAAAAAATCGAATTCTAGGATGCAAAAAGTCAGAAAGGCCGCTGAAAATTATATAAAAAAATGAAATATGTAACTATTTCGAGGTTGACAAGATTTTGCTTGTCGTGCGTAATTCCCAATTTTAACATTGAAATTTATTGTTGGAGGATAAGCAAGTTTATATACGCATTTCACTTGTTGCTTAGGACAGATCATCAGAAAACATTCTCCCAAAAAAAATTTAGAAAAGCCAAAGGTATTAGCAAACAAAACTGCAGAGTGAATGAGAATGACAAACAAAAGTCTTATTTGTAACGATATGAAAACTTAAACAAAATACCAACAATAAATATACAATTGGTTGGAAGTCTCCCAACATTAGCTGTAGTTGTAAGTGGGTTAAGAAAAAAACAAAATTAAAAACAAACAAGTAAGAAACTATACTTCTTACTTGACTTACTTACTTACAACTACAGCTTATGTTGGGTCAAGCCCGACCATATGATACCCAGCACCACAGTACTTAATAACACATCATGCTTATGTGTCCATAAAAATATAGATTTATCTATGCTTATACACTTCATGAACATCGGTTTGAAAGTTTGTGAGAGGCAGAAATTGTCCCCTACCTCCCCTTGTGGTCCTATTTTTGAAAAACTGTATAGCTTATGTGTCAATATATATATACGGATCTATCTTTGTTTTAAATTTCATTAATATCGGTTTGAAAGGCAGAAATTGCCCCTATTCCACTCGTGGTCCTATTTCTTAAAAATGCATACTTTTGTGTTAACATAGATATGGTTATATCTATGTTTTAAATTTTATTAAAATCGGTTTGATAGTTTCTGAGAGGAAGAAATTTTTCCCTATCTTCCCTCGTGGTACTACGATTCGGCCCATTTTCAATAGGCTTGGTCCTTGTGCTAATAAGAATCTATGTCAAATTTTATCAAACTATCTTCAAAATTGTGACCTGTACTTTGCGAACAAGGTCACATGGGCATCCAGCCAGCTGGACTGACATCGTTAGTTCGACTCTGAAAGTGATTCTGAGTCGATCGGTATACTTTAAGGTTGGTCTAGGACCAATATTTAAAGGCGTTACACACACTATTGGGGTATAAAAACAAAATGCTTTATTGTTTTCGCAAGAAAATCGAAATAAAGCAGTTTGCCATTTCAGTTTTTTATGCCGTGCACTTGCAAGTTCATTATCAAAGTACATAATTTTTTGGAACAAAAAAATCTTTTTTTTTCAAAAAAGTTCACACACAAAACGCAGTTAATGTTGGAAATCAGATATCGATCTTTTTTTATACCCTCTAACACCACTAGTGGTAAATAAAGGTATACTAAGTTTGTGAAACATCTTTATTATTCATCTCAGTACCCCTAAAATATAAATATGCTGGCTCCTTAAGTAATTCTAAGTAGATTTAGCCATGTTCGTCTGTTGAAAAAACGTTCACTTTCGAAAAACTCAAAAGAAAAGAGCAATGATGGTATCAAATTGCTTTTGGTTATCCTAAACAGTTTGGGATACTAATCCAGCAAAATCGGTTTAGTAGAATAAGAGTTATGAGTCCAAATGTGGAACCACCAGCCTTAAAGTTTGTTGCAAGAACTAACATAGATAGTGACATAATGCAAGGCTTGATAGAGGATTTGGCACAAATTCGTTATTTATGACTAGAAATCATATCGGTTAATTTCGTCAAGATTGGTAAATAATTTTCCATAGGTCCCATATAAAGACCACTCTCGGAAATTAGTTTAGAACGCCTAAAATCGTAACAAATACTGCTTTTGTAGCAGAATTGTATCTTTTGTAGTATAATAGGACTTTAAAATAACTGTAGAAAATGTCGTAAAACTCGGTCCATAATTTACCATATATTCCCCATACAATGCGCACTATAAGAAACCCTAGCAAATACAGATATAGAAAAATCGCTTACCATCTCTTAATATTAATAAAATTTCATACTTGAGCTATTTGTTTTAAATAAACATATTATCAATTTTTCTTAACCAAAAATATAATTAAAAATTTTCGAAACTTCATCGCGGTTGGTGTGTGAACTTTTTTGACCTTAGCGAAAAAATAAATATACGTTCCCTTGTAGTAGACTTGAAGTTAAGAAGTTATATCCCTAATGTACATATGTATTAAGATTTTTCACAGATATAAATGTTGCGTTTAAATTCGGTCCAATTTAGCTTCATATGGCCAGAAATAATACCATGTTATTATGTAATAATCGGTTTCTAGTTAATTTTCCTATTCTATTGAACTATGTTCACTAATATATCGAAATTGGTTCTAATTTAGGGTTTTTAATACCAAAGAACACTCTTAAAACATTTGTGATAACACTGTGATAGTTTTTGACCTGAGAAAAATGAACTTCGATGAATCCTTTTCGAACTATTAGGGGGGAGTCCCCTGAGTGCGAAAGTACATTTGAAAGTGTCAGATTGGCTCCAGTTTTTAATAAATCGGTATATATCCATTTTTCATGGATATAGCAAAGTCTGCGCCATTAAAAAAAATTTTATTCGACTGTATTAGTTTTTTATGCCTTCTTAACTTTCTTTTACGGAATGTTTTGACTTTTTTTCAAAATTTCACGTAATTTAAACCGACATTAATGGTGATCAAAAGTAACGATTTTTGACCATTTTTAGTCATGATTTCGTACGGAATGTTCGATCAGTTTCGCACTTTGCTTAAGCAAATGACAGTTTCAAAAAATTAAACAAAAAGTTTCTTTAAGTTCCATATAGTTTGCCTCATATGATTTACATGTATTCGCCTTTGCTTAAGCCAATTTAAGCTCATTATGGTTGGGACTTAAGAACGCGAATTCAACACCACCCGGGGGAAAATAATGTTCATGTTTAAAATCAAACGCTTGGCGCTCTTGTTTAGCTAGCTCAGTTAGTTGTTATGCAAAAAACAAGCATTGAAAATTAAATTGATTTGTTCAAAAAAATCTAACTACATGTTCATTTATTTCCGAACGTAGACTTCGATCACTTAACTTACATATGTACAATTAAAACAAAAACAGATTACAAGCTATTGTTTTTGTTTTACATGTTAGTATAGCGCACGAAGTCCTCGTTCGAAATCGATAACAGGGCTTAAAAAAATTTAAGAAGTATCGTCTATCGTCACCCTAAATATTGCCGATATATCGGAATCGATATCGGTATTCGATAGATCCCTAATTAAAAGTACCCTTTCCCTAATTAAAAAGCTTATTTGAATCAACTATCACGGCAATGCTCCAATTAACAGGCATACCGTAAATTTCATGTAAAGGAAAAATAAAGTTTTGGAATTTTTTTAATGTTTTTAAGAAATAGATGACATTTATTTATTTTTCATATACATATATAAATTATCTTCTTTACAAAAATTTTGATTGAATGCGATATATTAAAAGAAATAAATTAACTTACGACCATTTTCACCAAGTTCAGTAAAAAATTAACAATTACTCTAACTTCCAGTTAAGAATATGTTTTAACAACTATAACTGAAAGTTAATTATAACTGAACTTGGTGAAATTGGCCGTTACTCGTAATTATTTTCACGCACATGGTCTTCTTGAGCACGGAAATTATCCCCATGCATTCAACACGTTCCTTCCCCACACGTTCTGTAACCTTACATTATTGCACCTTTCTGCGGGTTTTAAGTTGCATAAAGCCAAAACAAAGATAAGCTCCAAAATTATAAAAACTTTCATTTTCTTCTTGTTGTTTTTTGGATCTATTTTCCAGCTGGCTCCGAAATGTTCTTCGATAAACTTTTAAATTGAACTACAAAGTCTTTGCAATTGGGCTTAGTATTTATAGAAATCTTTTGGTATAATTATTTTAGAACGGAAGAAAAGAACTTGTTATTATTTGTTTAATTAACCGTAGGAACACAATTGGACCGTTTGAACGTTGTAGCGTACGACATAGATACGTTGTCAAATTAAGACGAATAATACTTTATAGAAAGGCACACAAAAGCTGGGGCAAACGTTAAAGCGTATCTACGTTGTACGCCGTCGTAGATCTAATTTCATTTCCGGAAAATAAAATACGTTTACGACGGAATTGTGAGTAAATAAAGCGTGTTTTTAGAATTGTACGCCATCACGAACTACGTTCTTGCGACGTACGACCCAATTGTGTTTTTAGCATAAAATGTTAAACAAATATTTTTTATTTCAAAAAGTTTTTTGTTTTTTCTTTTATAAATATAGAAATATAGAAAGCTGGCTATAAAAAAACAAAGTTAAAAATTTAGTTTGCTAAGAATAAACATTTTAAAGCTGTTATTTCTTATTTTTTATATACATATTTGAAAAAGCGTTGCCACCTAAAGAAAAAGTATTTTAAAAAAATTAGTTAGTTCATATCGTAAATTGTTAATTACGGAATATTTTTGTTTAACATTTTACATTCCGATATAAAAAAGAGCTTATGACACAAATCTAAAAAGCTTAAGAAACATCACAAATATCACAAATTTTGAAACACTACAACAATGCTGCATATTCAGAAATTATTACCTAATAAAACGATTAACAATTTAAAACTAGCGCAGTAACTGCTAATAGAAGAAATGCAACTCTTTATATGGAATATTATATGGAATTGATTTTAGAAAATCCAGGGATTCGGGATTTTGAAATCCCGATCCCGAAATTTCGGGATTGCTGGATCACAGGATTTCCCGGGATTTCGGGATTTTTCATGCAATTATTTAACCAAAGCTTAAATATCAATACCTTAAATTTTGAAGACATTAATACACAGCAAAGTGTACTCTCTCATCGATCTTAACCGCTGAGTTTAAAACATTAACTATATGTCGACATAGTGCAGTATACCTCCAGGGTACTGATAAGGCTGCATTTACTGCAACATTCATAAACAATAATTCAATTACGTTTGAAATTTATTTTAAAATAACATTTTAACACAAATGTTTCTGAAAGCCGATTTAAAGTAAACATACATTTTTTATGAATACGGCAGGCAGATTGTGTATATTTATAAAAAATTATTTTATTTAACGTATGTTTTTTAAGCCAATTTTTAATTTTTTATTATTAATGGACCGGAAGGGGTATGACATATTTTATAAAAATTACGATTCAATTATTATAAGCATAAAAAGATTTACGCCCATATTCATAAAAAATTTTTCAGGCTTATAACAGGTTTAGTAAACCTTTCATAAATCTTTAGTTTCTGAATATTACTTAAAGTAGATTGTAAATAATTTTTATTTTCTGGTTGACGAATAACGATTTTTAATCATTTTTATTTTTTACAATTATTTCTTAATTTTTATATTTTGCATTAAACTAATCATTATTATTTTAGTAAAACGTCTTAAGTAAATATAATTTTAAAAAGGCTTGAAATGTAAAATCTGCAAATTTCGTTTCAACTTAAAAAAATGGTGATCATTAAGCAAAATATGCACAGGTGCCTGCCTGATAGATTTCGAAAAAGCTTTCGATAGTATTTGGATAGCAGGTTTAATCTATAATTTAATTAAATACAAATTTCCTTTACATTTGATAATTCTTATACATAACATGCTAAGCCACAAATCCTTTTTTGTCAATAATAACAATAAAATAAGTTCGAAAAATTTCATCATAGTTAATGGTTTACAACAAGGCATGGTTAACTCTCCAATTCTTTTTAACTTATATATACATGATGTCTTGAATCAAATAGATAATATCATTGGATTTGCTGACGATATAATCGTTTTTCATTTGATGATAAAATTTAAAAATAAACCAAGAGCTGCATGAAAATTAATAGTAAATTAATAGTACAAAAAACTATTTTTTTCCAAATACATTCATTCAAATGTAAAAGTTATTTTATACCAATCATTAATACGTTCTGTTCAGATCTGCTTATAGTTACTTTTTAAAATACGTTTCGAATAAAAAGATTTATGGTGTAGCAAATATAGGCAGGATCGATAACTTCATTATACACCTAATAAAGAATCATATTGTAAAATGCACTGAATGTTTCGAAAATAATTTGATTATGGCTTCATACTATGCTTCCAACGAATTTATTCATTAAACACTTCAAAATGGGCCTTAAACGTTTCTTTCGTATAAACTGTATGAAAATGAGATGTTTTGACACAAGAGAACGCATGCCGCTCGAATTTAATTAGCTCAGGAGAGAAATAAAACATGCAAAAGCAAAAGTTCTTAGCCGATTTAACTTGCATTATAGTGAATAAAAAAAAGTGAAAAAAAATAATAGTACTATATTTCACCGACAGCTAGAATATTTCAGCCGTGGGCCCTATATGGGACGTCATTTTTAAAAATTCTTCGCGTTATGGACTTACATATGGTTTTATTCTTTGCTTTTTTTCTATTCATATAAAAGTTGATTTGAACAAATAATTTTGAGAGGGGAATCTTTATTGGATCCATGGTAAATTATAGACCAATAACACTGTGATGGTCGAAAAAATGAACTTCGATGAATCCTTTTCGAACTATTAGGGGGGAGTCCCCTGAGTGCGAAAGTACACTTGGAAGTGTCAGATTGGCTCCAGTTTTTGATAAATCGGTATATATCCATTTTTTATAAATATAGCAAAGTCTGCGCTATTAAACAAAATTTTATTCGACTGTATTAGTTTTTTTTTTGCCTTCTTAACTTTCTTTTATTGAATGTTTTGATTTTTTTTTTCAAAATTTCATGTAATTTAAACCATTAATGTCGATCAAAAGTAACGATTTTTTACCATTTACGTCTCATATCGTTTTTTTTTTAAATTCAATAAAAACAAACGTACGTTTTAGGAAAGTACTTTAAGCATTTTAAATAATCTACACTCACAAGAAAGAAATAGAATGTACATACACCTTATAACTGCTGAAATATTAACAAGACTTATGCCCAATTTTCGGGATAGTAAATAAATCTAAATTAAGTTAATTTTCATAAAAACTTAAATCGTATTTAAATACAGATTGATTTTTTGAGTTTTAATTGAAAAGTCTTATTTAAATAAGATAAAAGTATGGTAGCACTACTAAATACAAAAAAAATATATCATAAAAAATTATAATTATTTACAAGGTGGTCTCAAAAAACAGCTGATTGTTATTGCTTTGCCTCTTGTTGTTGTATTGTCGTGATATTGAAGCCACTTTGCTAAAATATTACAATAGAAACTTAAGTTGAAATTAAGTGTACCACATCGGTGAATTAAGTTTCATTTAAGTATTTAGTAAAGAAGAGAATTTTGTATTTAAAACGATTTTAAACATAAATGAGTTTTAATATCAATCCCGAAAATTGGCCATTAATGCATAAGCCATAAAAAAGCCGATTAAAAATTTTTTGTTACTTATGACTAGGGATGAGATTTTCATGAACTAAAAAATCGAAATTATGCGCTTAAAATTTGCACTAAAAATCCAAGATATGCAACTTAAAAAGTTTCCATAAAATATTATTTTTTAATTTTACTAAAAAAAAAATTTTAAAAATTCAGTCAATTGTTATTCAAATATATTTAAAAAACTTAAATTACAAGTTTAAATTTTTGTTTGTTTGAATAAATATGTACAATTTTATTAAAAGTAAAACTTTGTCTTGTACTTGAAGAATGCCAATGCATTTTGGACAAATTTTATTTTCAGATCCCACTTTGATGCCAGATCAGATCAAAAATATTTGAAAGTTTTTTTAGTGTATTTAAATAGATTTTTTAAGAACTTTTTTTATAATATTGAAATTAAAAAAAACCACTCAAAAATGTCAAAATATGCAAAAACATGCATTTAAAACCAAAATATGCAACAATATGCCAAAACAAATCGTTGCCATTTTAACGAAAATTTAATGATTCGGAAAGATAACTGGTCGACATCGTTGTTAGACTATCGACAAAAAACATGCATTTGCATGGAAATCGGATCCCTACTTATGACTTTTTAAATTTTAAGTGACGATATATTTGACATAAGACTGAATTTTAGTTTTTACGTAATTTAAAAAAAAATTACTTTTTTTGAACTACCGTTTAAGTATAAGTGTATTTTTAAATTGTCCAGCTATTTTTTGAAAATCCAGGTGAGTTTTTTCGTTGTTCAGTTGTTTTAAGTTTGGTTTCTGGCAACCCTAGATGTAATAGTTATTATAAGTCTGTAACATCATAAAACCACAAAATTTTGTAAAAATAATTTGCTGTAAAATTTCTAGACGAAAATATAAATGGAGTTAGTCCCTTAAACGTTTTGGGGTGTAATATAGTTATTTTAAATACGGCTGTTAACCGGATTGCGCAAACAAACTTATTTTCTTTTTCAACAAAAAATAATATAATTATTAAAATTAGAAACAAGGGCATTTCTTAATAAAAAGCAAACTGAAATTTTTATTAAAAAAATAATTTTTCTTTTTCATTAAAAAATATTTTTATAGAAATTCGCATTAAAAAAAGGTCAAGGTCCATTGGGTATTTCGTGAAGACATGAATCGGGTTAGCGGAAACCTGCAAGTAGCCTAGGACTTTAAGTGGTATGTTCAGATTCAGCCCGATATCGGATGTTCACAAATTTGGAAATTTTGATTTTTCTTTGAATTAGTATAAAATTTTAATAATTTTCAAGTCCATAAAATAGGTATTTCGAGAAGACATGAATTAAAAGAAACAAAATTCCTGAATTTTTTTTTATTTTTGCTTAACCGAATTCGACTCCAATGATATTTCAGTGGTCATCTTTTCTTAAATCATACCACGACCATGCCCACTTCAAATATTACAACACTTTGAACGGATTACAATTTGCCTTTTAAAGAATCAGAACTCTCGGTCATATACAAAGTCAGATCTCGCTTTTGCAGTGTTGGCATGCCAAAGTAGTGAACTAATTATTGTCATATTTAACCATAACATGTTAAGAGCCAACTATTATTTGTTGCTTTTTATGGATGGATGATAGCCGGTGACAATAATATGATTAAATTAACCATATTGTTTTAAATAATACGTTAGAAATAGTTTTGTAAAAAATGTTTCTTATTTACGTCTGCACAGCATTCTATTATTTCGTGGATTTGCTTTAGGAGCTGTAAATCTGTTCCATTTATTTCAGCGGACTGAACGCATTCGGAACAATCGCCTTGCTGTATTGCCGTCATTGGTGTTTCCTAAAGTCTGCTTTTACAGAATCTATAACGTATTCCGTTTTTTATTTAAATATATCCCGTAAAGCTATTTTTCGTTGTTGAAGCAAAAATCTTCAATTTATCAAATTGTATGGTTGTTTTCGTCCTAAAATTTAAGATCGAACCTTGTGTGTCAGCGGAGGGTATCGAAGATTCGGCAAAGCCGAATATGGGACTCTACAAAAATAATCTTTTGGAAAAACACCTCTTAATAAAAATTAAATTTTAACAAAAAAATCCAAGGTAAATTCTTAAAAGGTGGTCTTATTTTAAAAACTGATACAACACTGTAAAGTACTTTAACGTTGTCTCAAAATAATACAAACATTTCATTTTGTTTTTAATGTTAAATTGTGTGTAAGGCGAATTAATTTTTCAGATGGCGTTGAAAGCACAGCTGTGCTCAGCGCTGCCAGAAGTAAGATTTTACCTTATTTTTTAAGATTTTTTAACCGACAAAAGATATTTAGATTTTTTCCCCAAAAACAAGATTTTTTGTTTTGTCTAGACGAAGGTTAGGTTCAATTAAAAAAACCTTCTTTGTTCCCATTTGAAAATTTTTAAACTAAATAATGTAACCTTGCGGTTTACTGGACAAAAAAAATACTTAAAAAGCAACCTCTGTTTGGCGTTCAAGGGTGATTAATCAGGTGTAAGCTTTGCACGCTTATTCTTTTGCAAAAACAGAAAATATTGCAAAAATTAATTAATAGCAGACATTTAATGGAAAATTTATGTACAATTTGAATTTTCTGTTTTTTTTTTTGTTTATTTTATGTATTAAATAAAATATGAATTGTTTTTATTATTTATAATAAAAAGACTACTTTACCAAAAATAAGATTTTTTCTTTAAAAATAAGATTTTTTTTGGTGAAATTAAGATTTTTTGCTGAATATTTCTGGCAGCCCTGGCTGTGCTACTTGTTTTTTTTAATTAAGGTGCTATCAGACGGTATGTATTTTACATATGTACTGTCAAATTTTCCATCTGTAAAAGTTGTACACATCGTGTGATACATATGAAACTTTGCATGTGTAAAATACATGTGGAAATACATATGTAATTTTTTCGATTAGAACGCGCTCTATTTTTCTGTGGCAAACATAAACAAAACAGCTGGTTTGTTTTGAAACGAAATTTTTTGAAAAAATATATTGTAAAGAAAAATTTAAGAAAATTTTGACATACATACGGAATTACATATGGGTAAGAAAAGTGACAGTACATATGTAAAATACATACCGTCTGATAGCACCTTTAGAGAGAGGAATGTTGTGTTTTTGGTGTTATTACTTGTTGTAGTATAGCCACAACTCTATACATGAATTCGCTGTAATTGTGTGTTTTGAAATGTAAAATTTTCAAAACGTTTTAAATATAATAATTTTTGAAGTGCAAATCAAAGAATTTATGAAAGATTTCCCAGGCGGTATACCATTCACATGGTTAGTTATCAGCTGTTGCTTACGTAGTAAGCTAAGGTCACCTGGGTTGAATTCACTTAAGTTAAATTTATTATACATCTATGTTATCTTCATTCCACACTCTATTAAATATGTATATCCGTCAACGATTTTTCAAATGTTTACAAATAAGTAAGAAAAAACTTCAAAATAAAAATTTATTCTTGACAAACGACATTTTTAACTTCTTTTTTTTATGCCCTGTTTACAATAGACTTTTTTTTACCAAAATTTTAACGAATAAATTAATAAAATACCCTGTTTACGTCGTTAGACTTTTTACCAAAATTTAAACAGAAAACTATTTTCAAACCCCAAAAAATGTTTACAAATAAGTAAGAAAAAACTACAAAATAAATATTGATCCTTGTCAAACGATATTTTTTACTTCTGTGTTATTTTTATGCCCTGTTTACGATAGACTTTTTACCAAATTTTTAACAAAAACACCTTTCAAAACCCAAAAAATGTTTACAAATAAGTAAGAAAAAACTTTAAAATAAATATTGATTCTTGTCAAACGACATTTTTAACTTCTGTGTTTTTTTATACCCTGTTAACAATAGAGTTTTTACCAAAATTTTAACAAAAACACTTTTCAAAACCCAAAAAATATATGTTCAGTTGATACGCATTAAATATTTAATTAAATAAATAATAGCAGATGTATTTGCTATATTCTAAAATATTTAAAAAAATTTTTTAAGCTAGAGCTCATGGTGAAATTCACCATGCCAGAGCTGTACGTTCTGAATGATAATAAAAATGTTTGACGTTACACTGCAGTTAGTGCCGGTTCATACACGGCAAGTTTGACTCGTCAAGTCTTGAACTTTTAGGAGAGAAAGGAAAAGAGAGTGCCATTTCTTTTCCCCTCTCTCCTAAAAACTCAAGATTTGACGAGTCAAACTTGACGTGTGTGAACCGGCACTTGCACGTTCAAGATTTTGTTGATAGTCGTTTACATTAACTGTTTGTCAAAATATCCAAAAATTGAAAGCTGTAGGCTGCATGCAATTTTTAAGCAATTTACTTTCAAGATATCATCAAGAAAATAATTTATAACGGCAAACGAAAAATATGCTCTCTAAACTTGGTGCTGGTTTAACTCTTCAAGTCTTGACCGTCAAGTACTGAGTTTTTAGAAGAGAGAGGAAAATATGTAAAAGGCATTCCCTTTCCCTTCTCTCCTAAAAGTTAAAGACTTGACGGCTTAAATTTGAAGAGTGTGAACCAGCATTTGTAATCAGCTGTTTTCTTGAACGTAAATTGAAACACTCAGCTTGAAAGAGAATTTTAAAGGCAAGTTCGATTCAATTTTGAAAAGTATGAGTGTGTTGTTAATAAAGTGTGAGTGTATTAAATCTAATCTTGAAAAGCAAAACTTAATCGTGTAACCCTCAAGACAGGTAAAAAGGCCTTAAGTCCGAAACTAGAGTTTTTCGTAATGTTTAATTAAAAATAATTGTATTTTTGTGCAAATCTAAATAAAATTATTTTGAAAAGGAAATGATGGTAAACAACCATGGAAATGTTAACCTAGAGCAGTGAAGGGCACACACATACTATCGCATTTATGCTTGTGTGGGAAGCAGAACAAAACGATTTTTTTTAAGAATTAAGTCAGGAAATATGTAAAATTTGAACTGTGAACTGTTCACGGTTTTATTGCATTTTTTTTAAAAATATCAAAAATTTTATTTTCATTTAGTTAAAAATAAGAATTGATTAATATATTTCTTCAAAAAGCTTTGAAAGTGATTATGATAAACAATTCACCGAGCTTAGTAATAAATAAATGTTGTTAGCTTGGATATTTCGATGCTTGTTAATTTATTTATTTATTTATTTATTGTCTATGGATTAGACCTACATACATTAAATTATTGACCGACAATCAGAAAGTCTTATGCTTTGTTTTAGCAATTTTAAGTAGCTTGAGTTAAATATCATGATTCGTAACAGTTTTAGCAAGATTTAAATGATTTTCAGAAAGGGAATTTATATTGGACCCATTGTAAATTATAGACCAATCATCTCAAAATTCTGTAGAGTGATTTCTGGTATTGAAAAACATTAATTCCAATACAGCGCACAGTGTGCCGCGTAGAACATTCTAGGTTGACAAAATTCATGTTATTATTATTATTATTATTATTAATAATATTTATTTAATGGAAATTTAATTTACAGAAAATGTATAAAGAGAAAAGGACTGGCTGCCAAGGCCTTCGCCTTTAATAAATTGAGATTTTTAGTATTTACATAGATAATTGGTTACAAAAGAATATATAATAAAAAGTATAACAAGATTTATAATTTGTTTACTACGTCCTGAGGTAGATGTTTTTTTAGGTGGTTATAATCAAAGTTCTGTATGGATTCCGTTAAAATGTTATTTGGTTGTTTTTGTTGAAGCAGGATAAGAGGTGATCCATAGTTAAGATGTTGTCGCAGTTAGGGCATGTTGGTTTTGAGGAGCTGTTCTTAAGGATGTATTTATTCATGGGTTAATTTTGAGTGACCTAGTCTCAGCCTTGTAAACATTTTTTGTTGTTGTTTAGTAAAGTTGGTAGGATATGTTGGTTTTTGTAAAAGAGGGTTTATTTTTTTGTAGTATGTATTTGGTAAAGTGTTATTGCTTTGATGTTGTTTTATTTTTACTAGATTTTGAATGTCTTTTTTGTGTAGTTATTAATTAATATGGTTGGCGATTTGTTAGTCATTTTAGCAATCGTGTCTGCAAATTCATTTCCTTTAATGTTCATGTGAGCCGGTGTATAGAGTATTTTTGTGTGTTTGCTACGAACAAGATTTTCTTTGATGCGGGAGATTAGGGGATCAGAGTTCAAGGCGTTAACGGATGATAGGCTATCAGTGCATATTAAGAGGTTCACTCCAGATGGTTTAAGTTTGATTGCTTCTTCTATGGCTGTTATTTCTGATGTAAATATTAAAGTAAAGTCAGGAAGCATTCCAGTTTTGACTATGGTATTGTTTTCATCTACTACAGCAAATGCATTGCCACTGGCGGTTTTGGAGCCATCACAGTACCAGATTATGTAGTTTTGGTTTTTATAAGTGTTTATTTGTTCAAGGTGTTGCTGAATAATCTGGTCTGAATTATAGTTCTTTTTGGCGATATTTATGGATTTTATAAAATGCGTTTCTGTATTAGTCCAGGGCGGAAAGTGTACTCTGAAATTTGATGGTTTGTTTAATGAAATTGATAGATTATTGGCTGATTTTGTGATTGATGCAATGGTAGTTACAATTTTAGGTTTTCTTTTCAATTTTGAGAAGTTGGTAGCATCATTAAATATAACGTTATTTTTATTTTTATTTTTATTATTTGGTTGCTGATGAGTTTACAATATCTGTCTTCTATAGTTGGTAGCCCCAATTCTGTAAGCATGTTCATTATTGGTGTTGTTCTAAAAGCTTGTGAAATGATTCGTAATGCGTGATGATAGTATTTCTTAATAATTGACAGCTGTGTTTTGGGTGCTTTTCCATATGTTATGAGGGCATAGTCAATTTTGCTTAGTATAATTGCTTAAAGAACGTAAGTTAAACTGTTAATGTGGCTTTCACTTGATAGACCGTAAATACTTTTAAGGATATTTATTCTTTTAGAAAGATCTCCTGCTAGAAACGCAATATGACTATTCCAATTACATGTTTTATTGAATATAAGGCCAAAAACTTTGAGTTCTTTGACGTTAGTAAAAGCTGCTCTGTTTATTTGGAATTGATCTATAGAAAATCTGTGTTTACAACATATATGTAAATGTTTACTTTTTTCTTGTCATATTGAAGCGCCAGATATCTTACACCCACCATTTGTTGAGGTCAGTGAAAATTTTGTTTAATGAAGTTTGAACCTCTTGTGGGTTTTCTGTTTTAGCAAACAAATAAAAATCATCAGCAACATGTTATTATTTTCAGTAAATCTTATATGCAAAATGTAAATAACACCCCCAAATCCCGAATTCCGAGAAAATGTTGTTTGTCAAAGTCGCAAGTGCTGAGTCATAAGGGCCAGTAGTCAGGTGATGAGTTTAATGCAACTTTTTCAATCAATCAGTTGAAATTTAGCCACCATTTCGTGCACATCTCATAGTGACATATTGTGAAAGTTATTGTGATAAATATTAATACTGAGGGTAAGTACTATTTTTTAATGTATTTTTTTAATCGCAATTTATTAATTTGAATTTTTAGTATTTTTTTTAATATCCTTTACATTTGAGCGTGTTTTTTTATATAAAAAATATTAAAAGTTCAGAATATACGGACATTTGCCGCTATCCGGACTAGTTTTTATATATATTACGCAGAAATAACTTTTTTCTTCGTTAAAATACACAAATTGTTTAGCACACTTCAGTGTTTTATTATTTATCTTTATTTTACAACACGGTTTACTCTATTTCAAGGGTAGCAGTGGTTGAAACACGCGAAGAATGAAAAAAACTCGCGTGTTTATGACGATCTTTCTTCAAAAGCAGCCAAAGAAATAAAGTTGAAAATATCCAACTTGTCCAATTAGATTGGTGCCAAATGGTTGGCTTCAGGAAAGTCGAAGGAGCGTTTTTTAAATAAGAATAAGACTTGGTTAAAAGAAGCAGACATACAGTTTACTGCGAGTTCTTTTGCGCCCAAGTGAGGGTGTGACTCCTGCAGGAAGACCTCGTGAATCTTGTAGAGTCTCGAAGTGTCAGTAAATTGGTGACTGCTGCCGAAATTGCTGTGCGTTTAGCAGGGCAAAGGAGAAATCGGCGATGTGATTAGAAACATTAGTGAAAGGCATGATAATATTATTAAGTCTAAAAGTACCAGTTCCGTTATTCCTAGGCAATTAAGTAGTGACGAAGCCTTAGCTTACTATATAGATTCTAAGTCAACAACGCATTCTTGCAAACAAACTAGGAAGTGGTGCATGAAGGCGGGGCATAATGTGTTTCCGTCATATTTTAGTTTAAAACAGTCCAAACAGGCCTGTTACCCTGCAGACGAGCACATTGCTATAACAGAAACTCGTGCTGAAATAATTTTGCAAGCCTTATTAAATAAAACAGTGAAACGTCTAGTGTCCCAACAAGTTCATCGTTTACACATGTTACTAAATGGGGAGGTGAGGGAAGTTCTGGGCACAGAAAATATAAACAGAGATTTGAGAACACTTAAGATACGGACGAGTTTCTTTCGTATTTTGTTTAGTTCCCCTCAAGTTACATAATGGGTCCAAAATTATTTGGCAAAATCCTCGGCCTTCATCAACTTTGTATTTTCGCCCAATCAAATTTATATTTGCCAAAGAAACGAACGGTTTCACGTTAGTTGAGACAAAAAGATTTTTGGAAGAAGTGAATGCTCTTCTTCCAACACTTATCAACTTTGGTGATTCTCAAAACACTGTAAAACACGAACTTTTGCTGACAATGACAGACGGAAACTCGTTCATCCCAAAAAGTGTTTTATCTGTGGCGCAACCCCAAAGACGATGCACGATGACCCCGCGATTTTTAACAGCAATCAAGAACATTTTGGCTTTGGTTTATCTACACTTCATTCTTGGATTCGTTGCTTCGAATGTCTTAAGCGGCCCATACACTTGCAATATTATTGTATATGATATTCGCCATGTTATTTCCATTTTGTCCTCTATTATGCAATAAGTCGCTCAATGTTTTCATATATTCAATAAAAAGGTGAACATAACCTATAGAAATAACATAAACTGGATTGTACAATGGTGCCAACACACTTCACGTTCTTTTCGTTGTGCAATAAAAATCAAAAGTCTTTTGATTGTTGCCAATATATTGTGCCACCTTCGAATATCACATACACATTGGCGATATAATTGTACAGTACGTAAAATGGAACAATTTTATTGCAAGTGTATGAGCCGCTTTACATATCAGTTACAAGTTGAATATTAAGAAATGTCAGGCTATAAATAACGATGACAAAGCAGATATCAAGGTTCGTTCTCATAAAATCAAATTGAAATTTAAGGACGTGATGGGACTCATTGTAGATAAGCCAAAGCCATGATTTGGTTCTTCAAGCGATAGAAATACAGCCCGTCGCTTTTTTAAGAATGCTGAGATGAGTGCTCAATTACAATTAAAAAAAAAAAATTTTGATGTTATTTTGGGGCTATTACTGTGCGACAAGTCGATTAACAATACAAGCGAGCGATAACGTCACTTCTTATGGGAAAATTCCAACAACTTCGCAAATTGATGTTAAATGTTGACAAGTGTGAAAAGGCTATTACTGTGCGACAAGTCGATTAACAACCCTACAAGAAGAGAATGAGCGAGTTGTCACTTTTTTCACGTTGGTGTTAAGAAAATGATAGAATGAAATGACCGAAATCAAGTTTTCTGTCATTTCTTTCTATCATTTTCTTAACACCAACGTGAAAAAAGTGACTACTCGCTCATTCATTTCTTGTAGGGAATACAAAGCTAGCGATAACGTCATAGTATTCGTCACGGTTGATAAAGTTGGTACAATTGTCTTATTTGATACAATTCAAAACTAAAAAGTACGCTGGTACACCCGTGACTCATTTGGTACTGTATCAAAATTTTTCAAACCTAATGTTCATTGATATAAAATGGAAATGAATATAAGCAAAGTTCAGTGTTTGGTGAAAATGGTCTTGCGAAAGAGAAAATGCAAAATTCCGTAGCTTTTTTAGGAAATCTTAAGGAAACTCTGTGTATTTTGTTGTTTATTGGACAATTGCATATGCCACATTCCAAATTAAGCATCAGCGGCAGCATATAAGCGTGCATTTTCTGATGATATTGACAAATGCTTAAAATATATAGGCAACCACTTATTTTGGAATGGAAACTCATAATGTTTTGAAATTCGTCATTTAGATGGTTGTCACGTTAAGAAGTCACCAACAGAATTTTGAAGAAGTGAAAGTCACTCCAATATTATTATACTCTGAATGATTTTGAAGGAGATTTTACAAGCGCTAAATTAAATGTTTTTATATCCGGACTTTCTACTCCAGCTTATAGAATGTCTTTCCTCTTTCTGCAATGCAGATTGAAAATTGTAAACACAATAAAATTGAAATGCAATCCGAAGATGCTCGTATGCACATATTTGAAGAACGCTTAAAATTTTTATTTCGTCAAATGGGGCGCAATTTTTTGAAAAAGGAGTTTTTGGACAAATTCTTATTATCAAAACTAAGACTCGAATAAAATCATCTGCCACTTGACGGTATTTATACATATATCGTAGATATGTATTTATATATCCAGAAATAACATTAAAAGTGGTAAAGTTAAGGATTTAAAAATTTTTTAAAGAATACTATATAACATTTTGCGAAGCTTTAAGAAATAAAGTTGACTTCGACGAAATTTTAAGCTGGCTAACAAACTTTTCTCCAGAAAATGTGATTTCGGTAAAAACCACCAGTAATGAAATCCAAATTATGATACCATAAATAACGAGTTTCGAGCTTTTGCGGATATAGATGCTTTACAAAACTTAAAAAACGAAAATATTTCTAGTTTTGGGTCCGAAGTGTCCACCATGAAACATGAATTAGAAAAGTTAATTTTTGTTAAATTTTGGTTTATAAAATTAAAATAAAAAAAAAATTATAAAAAAATGATTTTAAAAGTTCGTTGGTACGATATTGGTTTTCTTATTTATCATCCCTGGTATTCATGCATATTTGCGCCCCACTATGAATTGTTATGTGACCACAAATGTCAAAATCAGTCACTTCCCTACAAGAAGACTACCGGTCATTTTACTAGTTATATGACCGGTAGTGAAAGTTTCTATTAGTTTATTCAGAGCAAAATGAAAAAACTAACCGAAACTCTTGTGTACATGTGATTTTGCATCTCTTTCTAACTAATGAATTCCGCTGCTTTTGATTAGTCAATGATAACCTAAATAGTGGTTAACGCTAACCAGTTAGTCTTAACGTAAATATTGGTTAGCACTAACTAGTTATTCATAACGTAAATATTGGTTAGTACTAACCTACATAAAATACATTACATTTTTTTTAATTTTCATTTTTAATTAAATATTTTATTGAAAAGATTATAATCAAATTAATAGGAAATTAGACTTGAGAAAAGTATGTACCACGTATCGTTATATCTGTGGCTGCTTTATGACGTTCCACTTCTCGCATGGGTCTGGAAATTGAGGTAAACGTATGTGTGACCAATTAATTGCGACCAAAAAATTAAATACATACTTGAAAAGTTATAAGGGTTTTTAATAACATTACTTGTTCCCTTATTACCACCGGCAAATCCTCGCTTATTCTGGTCAAATCCACCATCTGCATGGCGGCTACCTGTTGGACGACCACTCCTTTCAATGACCTATGTTGTTTCCTTGGAATCCACCACCACGTCCTATGAAGCCACCATCAGTACGTCCTCCTTTACCACTAGCATTCTGATTACAGCTATTTGGCGGTAGATTGATTTTTCTTTTGAGTGTCACAAACATGTAAATCGACAGGAATAACTTTTGATTACGAATAAACGAAGACATTTGAATACCTTTTATTTGAAGATTGGTCGTATTTTCCGACACAACACCTCAAAGTTTAAAATTCATTTAATACAGTAGGAGAAATGCTAAACCAAATTGTAAAAGCATACAAGAGGACGGGTCTAGTACTTGTTTTATATAAAAGAGGTTTTGTGTATATTGGTAAATTTTTATTTCTAATTCAGAAAATGTTGGAAGACTTGCCACCACAAAATAACGGTTGAAACGGCTTACGCAATTGGAATACCGTTACGCTAGCAAGCCACTAGAACTGTTTCTTAAAAAGTTTTATATAAATAATTTCCTTCCTTATATTTTGGAGTAAAGCTAAATTATATCTAAATTTAGCAACAAAAAGGATAACATTGGAACTACATGGGCCCAAAATACAAACTAATTTGCTTGCTGGTGTTACGTTACAAAAAGGAGACTTTTCGCTAGAAATGCCCATATGAAGAAGAATTCGAAAATGTTGGAGAAAGGCTGGTTATGCGAACAAAATTAATTTTGTTCTGTTCCAAAAAATATTTGGCCATTAGCATTATTTGTGCTGTCTCGCCAAGAAACATGACGAGCACCAATAAAAAATTTATCAAAGTTCTGTGAAAGTTTAGCTTAACGAAATAAGCTAAGATTTAGTTGCGAGGAACTTAAGTTACAAAGAATATAAATTTATCCAAGCAAAAATTTCATTATTAATTTTTAATTCACAACATGTAAAAATATGTGGAAAACCAAAATCAAATACTCTCTTTTTAAATTTAAATGACTGTTTAATGGCTATAACTACAACTTGAGAGCTAGCATTTCTTATAAATGAATGCTCATTCAGAAAAAAGGCCTAACCATAATATGCATAGCCTTGCTTAACCTACTGTCAAAAATTAACAAAAAGTCTCTCAAATGTATTTAAAAAAAACAAAAACAAAATAAAAAAACATTTGATTCCGTACGGAATGTGCGATTAGATTCGCACCTTGCTTAAGCAAATGACAGTTTCATTAAACTAAGCAAGAAGTTTCCTTAAGTTCAATATGGTTTGCCTCATATAATTAACATGTATTCGCACATTTGCTTAAGCCAACTAAAGCAAATTATGGTTGGGCCTTAACTCTTTGTCTTCCGCTAAGATGGGTTGCCTTGACAGAAGCTTCTATGTCTATATGACATCACTTTAAGTTATTTAAAAGATCTATACTTCGACTTACTTCTACGAGGGATCGACAATAAAATGTTAACATTTAAAATCCATTATGGTTCAAAGATATTTTTACTTCACCCAACAATGCCAAACACTGTTTTTTAGCATCGTCCTTTGACAAAGACTTTTATTCTTAAAAAAACTTTTCAACTTTGCTTTCCAATGAAACTGTTTCCGGATGGCAAATAATTCTTTCAATGCTAAGGAATTCTTCTATTGAAAGTGATTTTTCGCTTGAGTTGTAAACCATAACTAGGGAATTTCCCCTAACAAACTAGCAAATGAACCATTTGAATGAATACACATTAGAATGTTCAACAACTTTTATTATTTTTCCTTACGAGTTTTTCTGGTCTTTTCTTTCATTTCCACATATTTTTTAGGGCCATGCCACCGCGAAAGTTGGACGGGCGGCCATGTTTCTTGCAATTGATGCAAAAAAGGTAAATTTTCTTTCCATTCTCCTAGACCATGATCTGATTCATATTTGTCACACGCATATGGTCTATTACATTTACGAGATATGTGTCCCTCCCCAATGCTGACAACGCCAACAGTGAATTTCCTTGAATTTAGCCTTTGAAGATTCCCAAGTAATATTCGGATTTAAAACGAATTTGCTGACTTACCATCAAATAATGTTACTAAAAACAATACCATTTGAGAATGTTGTAGAAAATGTCCACAAGTTTTTAAAAAAATGTATTTCCCTTCTGATCAAATGTAAATACGTCTTGTAATATACGCCACGTAACACCAAGCTAACGTCTTCAAATTCCGTCGGAGTATATGAATATAACTCAACTGTTTTGTCTCTTAATTCTCGAGATAGATCAAGTTTTTAATGATTACTTTAAGAACGAGTCGTAATCAAAAATTCAAGTATGAATAACACTTAAACGTACTTTCGAAAATCAATTCCGGAATTTCTTGAAATAAGTATTAAATTCTTAAATCAAGTAAAAAAAAAAGATTAAGCTTTTTGTTGTGTTAAACCCTCCGGCGTACGCATGTTTTAATTTTCTATACACATTGAAAAAAGTTCTGGTGAGACTTATGTGCACTAAGGGTTAAAAAGTAAATTTGAACTCTTGATTCTCATTTAGTTTCTATTTTTAGTTAAATATGTTCATAAGATTTCTAGAATAAAAACCATATTGGGCATGATATTGGTTATTTTTCATTCTGTTAGATGTAATTCGGGTAAGTAAATCAATCATTATAGCTTTTTCTTTCTAATTTCTTGATAAAATCAACTTTATAATACTTGAATCAATCGCATTTTGAGATTGATTCAATCTTAGTTTAACTTAACTCAATCTCATTTTCGGATTATTTCAAGTATGAAACGGTATAATTTAATATATAATTTAATATAGTATAATTTAAGTATTTTTTGATTGAAAATTCTTACTTGAATCAATCTACTATTAATACCGCTTCGGATTGATTTGAGTACGGATGGATTGATTTTTCTTTTGAGTGTAGCATCATATCCGCATGAACAGCCGAGTCTATAACGAAAAGTTTGCTCCTGAATTTTTTTTATTAAGAATCTTACAATGTACATATTGTTACGAAAGTAACTTTAGTTAAGAATTAGTTGTAATTATTAGTTAAGAATTAGTTGAAT
The DNA here is from genome assembly GCA_963931875.1 of Pollenia griseotomentosa. Classification (NCBI taxonomy): domain Eukaryota; kingdom Metazoa; phylum Arthropoda; class Insecta; order Diptera; family Polleniidae; genus Pollenia; species Pollenia griseotomentosa. Next base: position 15,836,903 of record OZ007563.1, on the reverse strand, counting down.
TTATTAGTTATCTTGTATTTATTAGTTAACTTGTATTTATTAGTAATTTTGTTAGTTTACATTGTTATTAAAAATTGTTATAATTTAGTACACTTCAATCCCAATGTGCAGAAAGTCCTAGAAATGATCGTTAAAAAAGCTTCAGTATAAGAGGTAAAATTATGTAAACATAAGTGCTGCCATAAATCAAATTAAAGCGTGGTGAATAGTAAAGCCATTTCGAATGTTCTAGACAACCAAATTGCAGTATAAATACTAGCGGCGACTAGGGTAATTCTAAGTTCAGACTTTGTCAATAACGTATAACGCTGAGAAAATTATAGTTGGTTGTGAATTAAAGCTATAAATTACGGTTGTTAAAAATACTTTGTACTAAATAAAGTTGTGTAAATTGCAAACAGTGTGGAAAGTGTTTGTGTTTTCAAAACGGTTTATTATAAAGGAAATAAACCAAAACGTTATTGAAAGGCAGTAACGTAACAATATTTTCTTTGCATTAACCTGTTCAACTAAGTTCTCGACGTTAAGATAAAAAAAAATATATACATAGATGGGTAGAAGGATTTCTCCTTTGAAGGAATACATTTTTCTTCAAATATCTCATTTCCTTTAACATTACATTGATATCTTTCAAAATTAATTTCTCCTATCAATTTCTTGACATTGGAACACATTGGCTGATCGAATTTATTAGGATTTACACTAAAAGTCTTTTTGATCGTGCCACAACTAGATTGAACATGGCGATTTTGTATTTATAATTTTTTGGAAAAAAAGAATAACCTAAGACAAACGTTTATCAGGGAGAAGTTTTCACACGGCTCAATATCCGCAATAGGTGGAATGGAATCCATAGAGGAAGAAGAATTTATTTGGAATTATGAAAGTATTTGAAATTTCCAAATTAAAATTTTTTTATTTCTTTTTATATATTTTATTCTAATTGACGAAAAAAGCCACCTCCTCAAGTCCTCAGTCAAGTGCAAACAAAACTCCTTATTTTAAATTAAATAAAATTGATTTATTTTTCTTATACATAAATTATTTTCTTGACAAAAATTTTAATTAACTTACTTAACTTAATAAACTTATTAACTTTTCATTGTCGTGTATAACCATTTTCACCAAGTTCAGCTAAAACTTACAATTACTCTAACTGCCAGTTAACAATATGTTTTAAAAACTATAACTAAAAGTTACCGCCCGTTCCACATGCAAGTAAAAGTTCGAAAAACTCAATTTTCTGTGTATTTATAAAAAATTACAAATAAAAAAGAACACAACTTTACAGCAACGCATCTTAATGATATTTTTAAACATAAATTTCAGGCATTTAGAAAAGAAAATATAAATCAAAATATTCTTTTTAGTAATTTTATTTTTATTTTATTAATTTTATTATTAAGTATTCACATATTTTTAAAAATAAACTTAACTTTTTATAAAGATTTCATAAAAGTTAAATTAAGAAAAAATTTTAAACTTAATTAATTTTCTTGCGCACGGAAATTATCCATGTACATTCATTGTGTTTGTGCCCCACCATTTCCTGCACTCTTGAATGTCTTCAAAACGGCATAAAGCCAAAACAAAGATTAGGCCAAAAATTGTAGAAACTTTCATTTTCTTTTTGTTGCTTTTTCGATTTATTTTCCAGTTGGCTCCGGATTGAACTACAAAGTCTTTGCAATTGGGCTTAGTATTTATAGAAATCTTTTGGTATGATTATTTTAGAACTGAAGAAAAGAACGACATAGATACGTTGTCATAAAGTCGAATAATACTTTATAGAAAGGCACACAATAGCTGGCGAAAGCGATTAAGCGTTTCTACGTTCTATGCCGTCTTCGATCAACATGTTTTATTTTTTCGAAAAAACTTAATAAAATACATAACTGAAATTTAGCTCATAGAATAAATTCGAAAAAATTAAAAATGTTGAATCAAATATTTTTTATTTCAAAAAGCTTTTTGTTTTTTATTTTTATAATTTTTGGATAGAAAGGCTATAAAAAGCTGGCCAAGGCGAATTCATACAAGGTGGTCTTACTTTGAAAACGTTTAACAACACTGTAAAATATTTTAACGTTGTGTCAAAAATTCAAGCAAATATTTCATTTTGTTTTCAATTTTAAATTGTGTGTTTTGAAATGTAATAACTAAAAAAGGTTTAAATTTCATAATTTTAAGCGAAAATTAAAGAATTTAGTAAAAATTCCCCAGAACAACTAGAACGGTATACCATTTTGGCACAAGGTTAGTTATCAGCTGTTGCTTACGTAGTAAGATAAGTTCACTTGGTGTTAATTCGCCTTGAGTGAGGAATTTAACAATTTCTGCAGGAATAGCGGTATTTTTCAAAAGTTTATAGCCCCAGGTTATCCAGCTACAAATGGATTAGCGGAAAGAAACGTTCAGACCTTGAAACGTAAGTTAGTCTCAATGGAAAATAACATGATGTCAATTCCAGAAAAAGTTCAGGAGATACTATTTAGATACCGCGCCACACCTCTTAAAAATAATAAAACTCCCTCAGAACAATATTTAGGCAGGCAAATTCGTATTCGCCTGGATGCTTTTAAACCCATACGATTCAAAGAGACGGAACACTCGACTTATAAGTCAAGGCAATTATTCGAAGGGGAGAGGGTTCAAGCTCAGTATTATACAAATAATAAAACGATTTGGAAATATGGTACAATCACTAAGAAACTTGGCCGTCTTCACTACATGGTAACGTTGGACAACGGGTTCGTTTTCAAAAGGCATATTAACCAACTGCGCTATACACAGGGCTGGGCAGTATTTGAAATACGTATTTAAAATACAAATACGTATTTTGTATTTGTATTTTAAATACATGACGTGCAAGTATTTTGTATTTTGTATTTTAAATACATATCCAGCAAGTATTTTGTATTTTGTATTTTAAATACATACAATAAATATAAGTAGTTTGTATTTTGTATTTTAAATACATAAAAAAATGGGAGTATTTTGTATTTTAAAAACATAGTTTACAAATATATTCTGTCAGTTTATTGATGGTTGATTGCATTTTAATCTACCAAAATATAAAAAAATATGGTGTCACTTTTCATCTTTCGTGAAAAAAGTTTCCGCACCGAAAGCGTTGAAGTTTTGTTTTTATTTTTAATTTTCATCATTAAATCAGTGGCTCTTGTCTTAAATAAGTTCGTTTTTGTTTAAATTCATATATAATCTTCAACATTAAACCATTTTTCATAAGTCTAATGCAAAATCAAAAGGGTTTCAATTTCCAAAAATAAAATTTACACATAATATGGAGTTTTAGGAATCGCTTACGGTGCGGAAACTTTTTTCACCGAATCAGCTTTAAAACAGTTTTTTATTATCAGAACAAAATTCCCCACATGGCGCTGGAGTGGTATTTTGCACTCAAAAAAAAGTTATGACCTTAATGTACATGACGTGGAAGTATTTTGTATTTTGTATTTGAAATACGTACAATAAATGGAAGTATTTTGTATTTTGTATTTTAAATACATACAGGATGTGTAAGTATTTTGTATTTTGTATTTTAAATACATACAGGATGTGTAAGTATTTTGTATTTTGTATTTTAAATACATAACCTGAAAGTATTATGTATTTTGTATTTTAAATACATGACCAGCAAGTATTTTGTATTTTGTATTTTAAATACCGCAGACCATGTATTTTGCCCAACACTGGCTATACAGAAGTACAAAATACAATTTCTGATGAACTAGTTGAACAACCTGATAGCTTTACACATCAAGAAACTTAAAATGGCCCTAATATAGAAGACCTGGTGTTTTACTGAAGGGACGCAATCGTCTACATCGACTCAACATTCAAATACAACCTCTATTTCAACCTCCGCTGCAGATCACCATATTCCTCATCAACAAACAAGAAAATCAGCTCGACTACGCAGACTTCCGAAATACTTAACAGATTATAATATGTACTCTGAATAACTTATGTTGATAATGTATATTATTTTCAAATTAGTATGTATTAAGGGTGCGAGGATTGTCATATCTGCTAATCTGGCAACTCTTCTTCTACTTATGTAGGTACTTGGTACTTGTCAATTTTCATATTCTTAGATCACTCTTGTAACGATAGCCGAACAATAAACATACATTCTTAATAGTAATAATCAAAAACAGATCGTGTGCAAATTTATTTATATAGTTACAAAAACAGAGAAGTTAAAAATGTAGTTTACCCTGCCTTTACACATGCAAGTAGTGGCATGGCACTGTTGTATACATATTATCAAAGAAAAATTGTTCGAAAGAGTCGAATCTCATGCCATTGGCTTTTGTGATTACACATGCCACTGCGAGTTCATTTTCAAAATGTCGTTGAAGCGTCAACTTAAGATAATTTGTTGACTTCTCAAATTAAAAAAAAGTACCAAAAAACCAAATAGAGTTACCGAGTTAATCATATAGGCACATTTTTGGGGAAATGTTTTACATATATTTATATAAGCATTATTTTAACAATATTAATGCTCTATAATTAACAAACTTGCTTTTATTAATGCGCGTTTCAAAAAATTAATCATAATAATAAACGTATCATGTTAAAACTTTAATAACATTTTGACAATAATCCAGTTAATTTGCATTAAATTTTGAACAGGGTAACATTGTTCATCGTTTTGTCATTTAGTGGCAAGCAAGTGCCAAATTTCCACTCGCATGCAATTTTTGCTGCCACTGGAGCTGCCATTGCGAAAAATGTGAGTGTATTAGTAAAAAAACGTGAGTGTATTGAGTTTTTCGAACTGGCAGTGGCATGTGTAAATGCTAGGTTACTAGGAATCAACATTTTAAAGCGGTTATTTCTTATTTTTTAAATACATATTTGAAAAAGCGTTGCCACCTAAAGGAAAAGTATTTGAATAAAATTAGTTTTGTTCATATCGTAAATTATAAATTACGGAATATTTTTGCATAACATTTTCCATTCCGATATAAAAAGAGCTTATGACACAAAGCTAAAAACGCTTAAGAAACATCACAAATATCACAAATTTTGAAACACTAAAGCAATGGTGCATATTCAGAAATTATTACCTAATAAAACGAAGAAGAAATGTAACTCTTTATGCGGAATATACATAAGTATGTATACTCTAATTTCTGAATATGCGCCAATGTGTTAACTTTTCTTTAGTGAAAGATGCATGTATAAGTAAAAGGTATAAGTAAAAGGCGACAACAAGTCACTCATTATCGTTCTCATTAGCGCCCCACTAACTATCGACTTGTCGGCCGTCAGTTCTCCTAAAAACTCAAGACTTGACGAGTCAAACTTGACGTGTGTGAACCGGCACTTACGTTACTAACTTTATCCATTTATTCATTGTCAAATGACTATATTGCCACCAGAGAAAGACAATGGGTATAAAAAAATTAAAGTACTCTAGCACATATCGAAAATTTTCAGTACCTGTGCGTACTCGTATCTATTTATTCTCATACTTGTGTATATCCCTGCGCATTTGATTTCATTCATGTATGTTATCATACTTATTGTATTTCATACTCGCACATAACCACATACATCCATAGGTATATCATTGACTTCAAACATTTTTTATTTATTTTCATTAGTGTTGCCAGAATTTTTTTTGTTATTTCTGACTTTACAAAAATCTTCGGAAAATAAAGATCTGCGTTCTTATATTAATAGAAAAAATTATTTTTAAGAAAATTCGAAAAAATGACAAAATGGATGCAAATTAAAATACGTCGTTTTATTTGAATCGTTCTTAATAAAAACACAAAAAGTTGCCGAATACCAAAAAAAAATAATATAAATCTAATATTCGGAATTAAGAAATGAGATATCACAGGTAAATTCATTCATACATAGTATGACTTTGAGATGTTTATCAGTTGGCAGTTGCATTTTAAGACGTTTAAAATTTAAAGACTGAAGTCGATCAGTATGCCAACGAAAATGTTAGCCTTACAGAAGACTACCACATCACGCTATGGTGGAAAAACAACTCCACAAGATACTCACGGTTATCTTTATAAAAATCAAGAATCATGTAAATTTCTGCAGCGCAGCATCAAAACGAGTTTTCTCTTTAGCTAGAAAAATGCCTGTTTGTTCATACTCATACCGGTTGCTATACAAACTTATTTATGTTCATACTTATTGGCATTCATACCTGTCTGTACTCGTGCTCGGTGGAGTATGAATAGGTAAGAAGTATTAAAAATATAACTTTTTGGCTTTCTCTGATTGCCACATGAACTATTGCACAAATTAAACGCTAGTTAAATATTTTAAATCGGCAAGACATGTAAATTAAGCCATCAAAATATCGCTTTGTGCCACGTGATTTGCTACAAATGACAACAAAACATATCTTTTAAAGAATAGAGAATTTCGTGAAAAATCTATATACTTACATGTACACAATTGTTACGTTACTGACCGACTGACTGTCTGATTCATCATCACACTGCCTCAACGACCGGGGCTAAAAATTGTAAGTGCTAGAGGTTGGTCTCTCGCCAAATCGATCCATTATGACGGGGTTTTTTGATGTTCGAATGTTTCAAATGAAGGTAAAAAAAGTACAAAAAACGTTAAATTGGCCAACCTCATGTCCACTAAACTTAAAGAGATAAAAAAAACTTCAATATTTATCGTTGTTCATTAAAAAAAAAATAACTACACAGGTTTCTGGTACTTTTTTGAAATTCGGATCTTTTGGGAAGAGCACGGGTAAAAGCTGTATTTTGGAACTTTTTGTCACTCCATCCATCTTTTTAACCAATAAACATAGAAATAAAATTTTTAAACTTATCTAAAAAATACAAATATAGATTTGGTACTTTTCCGAAATTCTAACGTTTAAGGGGTGAATATCTTACCTATTTTTAGTACTTTTTTTACAAAACACTTTTCTCCATTCATTGCCATATACGAATTATGTTTAGGGCTTCCACTACAATACTGAACTTTTCCTACTTTAATTTGGAGTAGAAAAAAGTATCAAAAAGGGGTAATACGGGAAATGTAATTTCTTTCCTATAGTTTTCCGTTCTACTTATGCTTCTTTTTGAATTTTCTATAATATTGAACTTACCGTGCAAATTGGACCACCTGATCCATTTTGATAAAATGGACTACTCCATGGACTGGTTCTATGTAATGCAAGCATGGACCATGTCATTGTTAAAAAGTGTTTGTAGTGAGACGACATGTCTTCGTTTTTTAACGACATGCTTTAGTTTTTAAACGACTTCAAAACTAATCCTCTTGAGTATACCATGGAGTACTTTTAAAACTAATCCATAGTAGTCCAAAGGTGGGTTATATGGTCCTCCCCTAGGACATCGCAATGTTAAATAGACCATGTTTTTCCATACGTTTGGGTTACTTTTGGACTAGTCCTGGTCACTTGTGGGCTACTCTTTACACGCGTGTTTGGACTGGTCCTATTATTTGCAGGGTAGAAACATTAAATTATGGGTGCAGGGTCCTAAGTGAATGAGAAATGCAAAGTGTTGGTACTTTTTCTAAACTCAGAGTTTAAGGCTGGTATTTTAAAAAACAATAAAATTTTATTAGTTTTGTTCTTTTACAGAAATATTGTTATAAAAAAATATTTTATGTTGGTATATCATGTTATTCAGGGTGGCGCAGAATGAGCTATATGGTTTAAATGGTTTATAACTTTTTAATTTATGCGATTATTATATTTTTTTTTTAATACATAAATAGGGAATTTTTTGCAATTAGCTTTGAAAAATGATATCCTGTTAGTTATGTCCATTTTCTGCTTCATACATACGTGCTCTTTTAAGCATATTTTCCATAACTTTTCTTACAGGCCCATGTTAACGAAAATTTTCAACCAAATTGTTAATTGCTGACGCTGTGGGTGCAATGCGCACATTTAAATGACGACGATATGCGCGCTGTGTCAATACAACAGAGTGTTGGTTTGAAAAATAAAATTTAATTATTTTTGTACGTTGTTCGATCGTGTAATGATTCATTATTAATTCTCCTCCACAGAATGCTGAAAAAAATACAAAGAAAGAATAATAATTAAAAAAGTTATAAAGAATTCAAACCACATAGCTCATTCTGCGCCACCCTGTATTAAAGAAATAAGCACGTTTATATTGCAACAAAATGCCTGTGTCGACAACCACAACACAACCCTACAAGACATGCATAACCAAAACTGAAAATTACTAACACACTTGCAACAATTTTACATTAGTTGTTCTACTCCAACATATATGTAAGTATGGTGCAACTAACATTTTCCAAATAATGCCAATATTTTGATATATTTTTGTCATACCCCTAGAGGAAAACGAACTGACACCAAAGTAGTCCCGTGATAGGTCTTTGGTGGTAGAAACCGGATCTAGTTCTAACACTTTATATGAATAAGACCTATCACTTTTACATGGGGTTGTCATTGGAGGGGGTCAATTGACACCATTTGACCAGTCACACATCTATTCTCAATGGACGTGTTTAGTGTCAGTTAGTACAATGTAGTTTTATTTCAATAAAATGTAGTATTTTTTCAATAAAACAAGTCCTAGAATTAAATTCAAGAACAAAATTTTAGAAAGCCCCTAAAAATGTGTCACACCACCAGTAAAGACTGTACTGTAATTCATTAATTTTTCTACATTTTTGTTCTTCATAAACCAGTTACATGATCGGTTCTCCTTTCACTGGTCATGAGTTCTTTCTTTTTGTACCTGTTCTATTTTCACAACTCCCAGGTCCAGTCTGTTGGACTAATTGGCACAAATTTCCCGCAGGGACGCGTGTGAAAATTTGTGAATATCTTAAATATAATATTTGCCATTGGTATTAAAGAAAAAAATCAATTAAATTAATTATATAATTTGCAACTTAAGTAGTGAGATAAAAAATTTCTATAAAAAAAAGTGACACCGCCAAATAGCTGTAATCAGAATGCTAGTGGTAAAGGTGGGCGTACTTATGGCGGCTTCATTGGACGTGGTGGTGGATTCTAAGGAAACAGCATAGGTCATTGAAAGGAGTGGTCGTCCAACAGGTAGCGGCCATGCGGATGGTGGATTTGACCAGGATAATCGTTGAGGATTTGCCGGTGGTATTAAAGGAACAAATAATGTTATTAAAACCCCTGATAACTTTTCAAGTATGTATTCAATTTTTTGGTCACAAATAATTGGTCAGACGTACGTTTACCTCCATTGGTACGTGGTACATACTTTTCTCAAGTCTTACTGCCTGTTTTTAGAAAACGTAAACAAGTGCGTGAATGAGAAGCTATATTGAAAACAAAAACAAATTTTCGTTTTTTATTGTTGTTTTCAATATAATTTCTCACTCACTCATTTGTTTACGTTTTCTAAAAACAGGCAGTTATTATTTTCTATGAAATTGATTATAATCTTTTCAATAAAATATTCAATTAAAAATGAAAAATAAAAAAATGTAATATATTTTATGAAGGTTTGTACCAACCAATATTTACGTTATGAATAACTAGTAAGTGCTAGCCAATATTTACGTTAATACTAACTAGTTAGCGTTAACCACTATTTAGGTTATCATTGACTTATTGAAAGCAGCAGAGTAAGCAGTAAAGATATATGTTCCGTAGTAGAGTGGAATTCATTAGTTAGAAAGAAAGGCAAAATCACATTTACACAAGAGTTTCCGTTAGTTTTTTAATTTTGCTCTTAATAAACTAATAGAAACTTTAACCAATATAGCGGTCAACACTACCGGTCATATCACTAGTAAAATGACCGGTAGTCTTCTTGTAGGGATGCCGAATTCATGTTTCAGGTGGCGTTGAAAGCAGGGTTGTGAACTATTTTCATTAAAAAAGCGCTGTGCCTCTAATCAAAAAGCGCAAAATTTTTTTTATTTTTTCGAGCAAAAATAAAAGTTATTCTCTAAAGAAATGTACGTGTTTTAATTATTTAGTTGACTTAACATATTTGTTGTAATGTGCATAAAACATCCCAATGATTATAACTAGGGCCCGGACTTTTATGCAGTTAAAATCACGTTCTATGTGCATAAAAAATGCATTAAAAATAGAAATATATGCGCTAAAAATTTAAAAATATGCACTTAAATTTTGTTATACATTTATTACTGATAAAGAAAAAGATAAAAATAACAAGAAGAACAAAAATAATATAAAAAAAACGTAAAAATTCAGTCCCATAAACGTAAGTAAGGCACAATAACCAAAAAAGTAGTGTTGAAATAAAGTAAAACCCAAAAATATAAAGAAAAACTAAAAGTTCAACCATCATGTAAATTAAGATACTTGTTAGATAGATATTTGAACCTTGTTACGGAACACCCTGTAATGTTTCATAATAGTGTCGTCACTGTTCCATTACTTGTGCCATCCTTGTTTCAAATCATGTGTTTATAACCCGGGTTTTTGCATTCTATTTTCTTCTTGTTTTTGCATATCATTTGGTGTAACTTGAGGGTTACACGATCAAATTTTGCCTATCAAGTTTTAATACACTCACACTTTTTTACCAATACACTCATACTTTTGAAAACTGAAACGAACTTGCCTTTAAAATTCTCTTTCCAGTGAGTGTTTCAATTTACGTTCAAGAAAACGGCTGATTTCAAGGTTAGTGCGCAAATTTTTCCTTGGCATTTATAAACAGTTTTCTTGATGACATCTTGAAAGCAAATGGCTCAAAAATTGAATGTAGCCTACGTCACAACTTTAAATTTTTGAAAACAGTATATGTTAAAGACTATCAAGAAAAACTTGATCGTGTGGCCTCAAGGTAAGTAAAATAGAATAAATGTTTTATGGCGTTTTAAAAGTCAAAGAAGAAAGAGGTACAAAACTGCGGTGAGTAAATTCGTATTACATATTTGGTCTCTGTTGTGAAATTAACCGTTTCTTTCTTTAAGCCTAGTACTGTGTTCAAATTTGTGAAAAATGTTGAGCAACATAGATTATTTCACACAAAAGTTTTGACATGTATCAATGTTACCTATCTTGCGAGTTTGTACAATTTGACGTTTTTATTCCTGCAAAGTATGCGACATTGTTTGCGTATGTAAACAAACCCCACATGTATTTTACTAAAAATTTTTTTTTTAATAAAAAATTTAAATAAATAGAAAGTAAATATGGATAAAAACTGTTACCGGCTGTGTTGTTTTAATTTTTCATTTCTTATTTAAAAATCAGTTCATACTTTTTTGCTTTTCCTTAAAATTCCACGTGAAATAAGTGCAGCTTACATTGTTTCGCAGTTGCGAAAAAAATGTTGCCAGAAACATTTCGGAACTTTTTCACAAAATGAACAGAGTACAACTCTATAAACATTATTTCACAGATATTCCGCACAAGTTTTTTTCATATGAGTTTTGACAGTATTTCACGTGAAATGTTGAACAGAGTACCAGGCTTTATATAGAAATAAACTAAATATTTTAAACAGTATTTTTTTCAACGCAAACCTCTTTTACAACAAACCTACATATAAAATTAGATTTTTTTATTATTTTAAAAAGTATAGTTTACTGCCTGTTTTTTTAAAGTAAAATTAAACGAAAGTGTTAGGTGCATGATTAAATGCTGATAGTTCCTTTGTGGTAAATACATTTTCACTACGCTCGTAAATATTTTGTTTCCACGTTTGTTTAGTGTTCACTGCCGTTCGAAATTTTCCCGCATAGTAGATTAATTGATCGTGTCTTATTTTTGGTACAACAGCGTTTCCTGACGTTCAATTAATAATTTTGTTTTTGAAGTGAACCATGGATTTCTCCTGCCTTTAAACCTTTGGTTTTCAAAGCTACATGTTTGTTAAACAAATACAGAATTTCACAATTTAGGAAATTTACTTTCTCTCTAGTTGAAGGTATAAAATATATTTCATCAAAATTTACATTGATAAGTTCTTCTTGCAGCGATATAAAATCTATATTTTTAAAATCACGGTAAGTGAATTCTTCAGATTGTCGTACAACTTTAGAATCGTAGTTCAGGAAAATAAGATCGTGTTCTGAAAAAATCGGTACTACTTATTGATCATAGTGGATTATTTTACGGGTTTCAGCTACAAAGAAAAGATCTAGCAAAGTGGCGTTAGTTGCAGTAAAATGGGTCGGTCTGGAGTTATTTACTGAGAATAATATGAGAGCCATCATAGCAGAATGAATGTTCGATCCTAAGCTTGTGAACAGGTTTGAATTGAAGTAATAATATTAAAATAGCTTACAGTTCGAGATTTCAATTCAGCAACAAGCGAATTTCATTTAATATAATTGTTTGGTCTGTATACGCATCCCAGCAACAGTTTGTCATGGCAGGAGTTTAGTTCAACAAATATGAACTCAACATCATTTTTCGGGTTTGTCAGTCACAAAATGTTTGGGATTTTAATAATTTGTTTGTAGATGTTTTTTATTTAAATTATTACACCTGACACTAATATTACCTGTGTAAAAAAGGAATGTGCGATAAAGTAAGTAAAGTTTTAAATGACGCGATTTTAGGAAGCAGCTTACGAATATGGACTTTGGTCTGAATAGAGAAACTGTCCGCAAAAATTACACCAAGTTTCTGACTGCAAAACCAAAATAATGTAAATATGCATATTTTAATGATTCTGATATTGCATATCCTTTTTTCAACCAAATATTCACCACACTCAAAGCAAAAGTAGCTGGAATCAGTAAGACACGACATGCTTAAACTCTACTATTATGAAGATTAACCCTTCTGCATCCCTTGGATATGTGCCCTTCCTATGATCCTTTGGGTCAATATGACCCAACAATAAAATGTAAACAACATTTCATATTTAAGTAAAATAAAAAATAAAAGCGATTTTATGGATTATTTGACTGAAAAAATTATTTGTCGATGATTCTGAATGAAGATGAACTCAATTCAATTATATTCAATAGGAAAAGAATTTTAAAGTGGAAATTAACTTGCAATATCGCTTGTTGGGTCATATTAACCCAAAGGATATTAAATGTCTATAAATCGTGTTTTTAAATGGAAAAACTTTTAATTTTGTTATTCTCATTTTTATTTAATTTTATAATTTTCGTCCCTGTAATGGATAAATTAAAGTTTCACCTCCATATCTTCTATTTAAAGGGACAAATTTTGCGTTTGAAAACCAAAATTGGGTCAAATTGACCCAAGGAGTGCAGAAGGGTTAAGAATAAATGTGGGCTTCTATCAAATAAATTATTGTGAAATTGTAGTGCCAGTATTGACTGTTTTGCAGTATTGCCATAAAATTAACAAGGCGTGATAGCCATTTTTGATGCAAGGTTCAAATTCAGCGCACCCAGATTAATTGAAAAACATTCGTTTCTCCATTCAATGTTTTTCCAAATTTGTAGACCAGAAACTGCTGCATTCAATACTTTAGTACATTTTGAATTAATCAACTGATTTAAAATCATAGAACAAGTTCTGTAGTGCAATAGAAAAATTAATCTCAAAATATTTGGTATTAAAGCACGTGCAACCGCAAAATTTTATAACGAAAAATATGGAAGGAGACACATGCCTTCAATAGTTCATAAGGTCTTATATCACGGTGAAAAAATCATTCAACACAATATGCTACCAATTGGAGATTTGTCAGATGAAGCTCAAGAGAAACGAAACAAGGACTACATATACTTCCGCGAGCACAGCACAAGAAAAATGTCCAGATGCAATACCAATACCAAAGACCTTTTGAATATTTAGCTTTGTACTTCAGATCCACATATATCCAGCATTCGTCCTAAGTGGAGATCAACCCAAATCGAACTAGACAAGGAAGCCATGCAACTTTTTGAAGATAAAAATCAAGAAAATTTTGACGATATTTTCACTTTGAATAAAAATAATAATTAGTGTGTTGTAATTTTTACTATTTTTATTTATTACTATTAATATTGCTATTATTTTTTTTTTTTTTTATTATTATATCTCTTTATTAAATTTTATTGGAAAACTAGCTGGACCCGGTCCGCTTTGCTTGCCCTTAGTAAAGATTTAAAATTTTTTAAAATATGAACGTGTTTAATTGATTTTCAAAACAATAAAAAAAATGCAAATGCTATTAGATTCTTCATGTTTGTTTAAAATTATTGGATACCCTAACCGCGTATTTGAAAAATATTTATGGAAGTGGAAATAGACTTTTGTAAACTAAAATTAACATAAATGTTTGGAATAAAACTGGCTATTAAGCCATATTAATTTTTTTTTTTTCATTTTGGTGATTTTAGCGAATTGTATTGAATTACCGCTAAATTGATAAATGAATATTGATAAAGATTTAGTGACATACCATGCATCTAAATTTTAAAACATTATGTTTAGCGATTACGACGAAAATGACAAAAATATAAAAACGTGGTGCCATTTATCGGATAAATACGAAACTCCACAGAAACACTCCTCATACCTCATACATCAAACACACAAATTTTGGTCAAAGTCGGTGCAGTAGTTTCTGAGTTTAGCGATTACAAACAAACACGTCTCTTTTATATATATAGATAAAGTATTTCTAATGATAAACGTTTCTAAGAAAATTCAACGTTTTGATATTTTTTAATTAGGCTCGAGTTCATCAAATTTAATTTTCATTAAATTATTTCCACTGAGGGAAGGAATTTTACAACTTGGAATTTTTATTAAAATTTATTGATAATTTTTCTTGTCTGAGCTGGGATTTGAACCCGGGTTGATCTTTACATATTTCAAGAAACACCACTTTCTATCAACAGAAGATCTTTGTGTTCTACCCACTGCACCACAAATGTATTCAGGTTTTCAAGACAAAGTCTTGACAGAAAGAATACGAAAAAAAAAAGAGGAAAAAAGAGGCAACATGTAATTTGAAATTTAAGTGATAATAACAGCAAATTTCGAACCACCAGTACTACTGGTTAAAGATTGATGTTTGACTGTTGGCTAACGGGCACCGCAGTGGTGCAGTGGGTAGAGAATATTACGTCCAGCACACGTACACGTTGAATTCGCCGGCTGGACAAGCATTTGACAAGTGTATTTGGCCCTTAACAAAGGTTAAAGCGAATTCATTACATTTCCCGTATTACCCCTTTTTGATACTTTTTTCATCACCCCATTAAAATATGAAAAGTTCAGTATTAAAGTGCAAGCCCTAATTCGTATATGTCAATGAATGGAGAAAAGTGTTTTGTAAAAAAAAATAAAAATAATAGGTAAGATATGCACCACTTAAACGTTCAAATTTCGAAAAAGTACCAGTTTTTTTTTTAGATAAGTTACGTATGTGAAATTAATTTCATTTCTATGTTTGTTGGCTAAAAATATGGATGGGGTGACAAAAAGGTTCCAAAATACAGCTTCAGGTACAAGGTGTATTTCTCTCCAAAAGATCCGAATTTCAAAAGAGTACCCTTTTTTACTTCCATACCATTCGGATTTCTGTGCAATGAGGAATCAGTCAGTCAGTAACGTAGCAATTTTATACATGTACATTAGGGGTATAACCAAATTTTTTTGCCATAGTACCATTAGGTCAACCATGTCCTAGTAACCACGAAAATTATTATCTTTTGTAATTTTTCTCAAAGAAGTTCACGCACCAATTGGTTTTTCTAAACCAATGCAATATTGAATATTCATAAATTTATATGGTGTTTTTATTCAGTTTTAATTTTTTTCGTTAAAAAAGGTTATTGATAAGTTTTGGTTTGCGGAAAAATCGCATACCATCTCTAAGTATTAATGAAATTTCATACTTGAGCTATTTTTTGTTTTAAATTAACATATTATTGATTTTTCTTAACCAAAAATAATATTAAAAATTTTCAAAATTTCATCGCGGTTGGTGTGTGAACTCTTTTGACCTTAGCGAAAAACTTAATTAACGTTCCCTTGTACTTTTTTATGCTCTATCGGACTGTGCTATTCCAATTTCGATATTTTAAAAAATTGTTAAGAAGTTATATCCCTAATTTACATATGTATTTAGATTTTTCACAGATATAAATGTTGCGTTAAAATTTGGTCCAATTTTTCTTCATATGGCCAGAAATAATACCATGTAATTTTGTAATAATCGGTCTATAATTAACCCATGGTCTCATATTAAGCAGCCTTCTCAAAAGCACTTGAAAACCATTGAACTAAAGTCACTAATATATCGAAATTGATTCTAATTCAGGTTTTTGAATGACACATGGTTAGTTATCAGCTGTTGCTTACATAGCAAGCTAACATGGTGGCCACACGATCAAGTTTTGCCTTTCAATTTGCAATACACTCTCACTTTTTTATTAACTTTCAATTTCACTTCAATTTCACTTTTCCATTTGTTTGGCAATTTTACTTTCAATTTAACAGCTGATTACATGTTTATCTTTATAAATTGTTTTCTTGATGAATTCTTGCAAGTAAATTGCTTACAAATTGAGTGCAGCCTACGTTACAGCTTTCAATTGATGTAAATTTTGGCAAGCAGTATATGTAAAAGACTATCAAGAAGAACTTGATCATGTGGCCGCAGGGTAAGGAAATCCTTAAGTTAAATTTATCATACACCTCTGCTATCTACATTCCACACTCGATCAAATATGTATATCCGTCAACGATTTTTCAAATGTTTACAAATAAGTAAGAAAAAACTTAAAAATAAATATTGATTCTTGACAAACGACATTTTTAACTTCTGTGTTGTTTTTATGCCCTGTTTACGATAGACTTTTACCAAATTTTTAACAAAAACACCTTTCAAAACCCAAAAAATGTTTACAAATAAGTAAGAAAAACTTCAAAATAAATATTGGTTCTTGACAAACGACATTTTTAACTTCTTTGTTTTTTTATACCCTGTTTACGATAGACTTTGTTTACCGAAATTTTAACAAAAACACTTTGCAAAACCCAAAAAAAGTTTACAAATAAGTAAGAAAAACTTCAAAATAAATATTGATTCTTGACAAACGACATTTTTAACTTCTGTGTTGTTTTTATACCCTGTTTACGATAGACTTTTTACCAAAATTTTAACAAAAACACTTTTCAAAACCCGAAAAAAATCTGTTTAACTGATACGCATTTTATTTTTAACTAAATTAATAATAGCAGATGTATTTGTTCAATTCTAAAATAATTTAAAAAAAAAATTATAAATTTGCATATTATTCGAATGAGTATTCTTAGTCAAATTACAATCCCCAAAAGCTTTTATAGTTTAATAGTCTTATTCCTTCAATATTTTCTATGCACTATCAGAATTTTTGAAGGAATAAGACTATTAAAGTATAAAAGCTTTTGAGGATTGTAATTTGACTTAGAATACACATTCAAACAATAATAAAAAAATTTATTATGAATGTTACTCACTTCCTAGATTCTATTTGTTAAAAAAAAAAATTTTAAGCCAGAGCTCATGGTGAAATTCACCATGCCACCAGAGTTGTACGTTCTGAATGAAACAAAAAAAAAATTGTCAAAATTCCCAAAAATTTTAAGCTTTGACGTAGGCTGCATTTAATTTTTAAGCAATTTACTTCCAAGATTTCATCAAGAAAACAATTT
This sequence comes from Pollenia griseotomentosa, assembly GCA_963931875.1. NCBI lineage: Eukaryota > Metazoa > Arthropoda > Insecta > Diptera > Polleniidae > Pollenia > Pollenia griseotomentosa. Next base: position 15,819,286 of record OZ007563.1, on the reverse strand, counting down.
ATAAAGGCAAACGAAAAATCTGCTCACTAAACTTGTAATCAGCTGTTACCTTGAAAGTAAATTGAAACACTCAACTTGAAAGAAAATTTCAAAGAAATGTTCATTTCAATTTTTTTAAGTGTGAGTGTGTTGTTAATTAAGTGTGAGTGTATTAAAACTTGAAAAGCAAAACTTATGGTGATTTCTTTTCTGAGAAAAATGTTGCATTAATGTTACATGTTCTACATTTTGTGTTCGTTTGTACAAAAAATACAACTGTGGGAAAAATTTTCAAGTTCTTTTGTGAAAATGTTGATGAAAAACATGCAAAACATGTTACATGTTTTACCCTTACTTTTACTTAAGGGTTCATACTGCCCTGTTTTACAACTTTGGTACTTACTACTTTGTTTGTACAACCAATATTTTATTTTGTTTGTCATAATATTTTAAAAGTTTTGTCAAAAGAATTCTACATCTAAATATTCTTCGAAGGCATACTCCATTTTGAATTAAATCGTTTTTTTATTTTGGTGGAAAATTCTATGTATTTATTATCGTTTTAAATTTGTTCAAGCAATAAGTGATGTCAATGTCTGTTTCCAAACCGTAATGTAAGTGTGCAGCAAATAGTCGAGTAGTTTAAAAAATCGCTAATGAACTACATTAATAATAAAAGTGTAATAGTTGTAAATAAAGGTAGCTAATTCTGTTCGATTGAAGTTGTACAACATGTAACACTTCGAGTGATTATAGGTAACATGAAAAAGTGTTACATGCATATACTGTAGCATTTTTTTCTCAGAATAGAAATCGCCATTAATCGTGTAACCCTCAAGTCAGGTAAAAAGGCCTTAAGTCCGGAACTATAGTTTTTCGTAATGTTTAATTAAAAATAATTATTTTTTTGTGCAAATCTACATAAAATTATTTTGAAAAGGAAATGAAGAGCAATATTAACACATTTTTTAAAATTTATTAATATTTATTAAACTTTTTTAGATGACTTAAGTCCTTAGTATCCTCAAATTTTGTATCATTTGTAAAAGCTTTGTTTTTTTAAGAATGAAGTCAGTATATTTGTAAAACATTGTTATTTATAACAATTAGAATGTGGTTTGTTGAACTGTTCACGGTTTAATTGGATGTTTTTAAAAATATCAAAAAGTGTATGAGCCGCTTTAGATAATGATACCTCTCATAGTGGTTTACAACCAGGGGCCTCATTCTGGCATTCGTGATCGAGTACTTTCTCGATTCGAAAGCAATTTTATTTCAGTCGATACTGAACGAATCGAAATTATTTTTTCAGTATTGTGAAACTCAAATTAATGCTTTACAACACTGAAAAAAATAATTTCGATTCGTTCAGTATTGACTGAAATAAAAAGATATAAAAATGCTTTCGAATCTAGAAATTACTCGATCACGACTGCCCGAATCAGGACCCTGAAGTTTATTGAAAAAAGTTATTCAAACTAAAAACTAGCCTGGGGGAAGATATGTTTCCAATATTCCAACATATAATTAATTTTATTTTTATCTTGCAGCTTGTTAATGCTTTAGTTTAAAGAATAATTAACGCCCTTAACAGTTTTAAAACTGAATAATGCAAGGGACAGTTATATAAAACCCTTCAGTCATTTTGTTAACTAAATAAGGTATAAAGGGTATTTTTGAAGACAATAAAACATAAAATGGTAGACAACACCAAAAAATTTATTTTAATCGCAGATTTATACACGGTATTACCACTTGAAACTGATTTCAAACAAATAGGCACCGCGCCTGTCCTTGACGAAACGCATTGCAGACGTCCAATTTTGTTCCTTTTTCGAGAATCGCTGGCTGCCCTTCACGAATAAAATGAACAATGTCGACCTCCAAGACGTCAATTGTTGCTGGTTTATCAGCATAAACCAGTGACTTCACAGCCCTACGGAAAAGAATCAAGCGGTGTCACATTCCATGGCCTTGAAGTCTAGTTGACAGTTTATTTTTTCTATATGAGCACATCGCCTTCATTTGTGAAAAAATAATTTGCGTCATTTAAATTATGAAGTCGCCTATAAGTTGCGAAAATCGATGGCTGATGTTTAAAGTAAACTTTTAGAATTTGGTGGCGTTGTTCAAGTATGAATCTATTCATAATGATGTGCCTAAGCAAAAAGTAAGAGCAGTATGACAGTTCGTTTGGCAGCTAACCTTTCGTACGCTCTATCGGGCGTGAAAAACACCCATTATAAAGGAATGGCAATGAGCATTTTGAACCTTCCCTAGATATATGCAACCAAATGTGGAAGTTAAACTCATTATTTAAGGAGTTTTATTTTAAGTTTTATTAATTGTTTTTAAGTCTTTAATGTAATTTTTGTTAATTTATTTTAAATTACAATAAGAATCTAAACAGTTTGACGAATATTGATCTTCTTTCAATGAGTTTGTTGTGTTTTTTGCTTCTTTATAAATATCTTTTTATTAAATAAAACTTAAATTTTATATCAGGTGTAATTTCATTTAAATCGGGTAATTTTGCTTCATCTCAAGTGTAATTTTGAATTTTGCTGGTGGTAACACTGATTTGGATGCTTGTTAAGCTTCGTACAGATGATGGTCAGATCTTACAATATTGTAAGCAGGCATTGCCAACAGCAATATTTTTCTGACAATGGTGCGATTGTCAGATGCCTTCATTTTGCACTTCTGCAAATACAAATGAGATTACAATGTTCACACAGTTGTAAGACATTTTAGCCAATTTTAATGCAATTTAAGCAACGCTGCTTACCAATATTGTAAGATCTGACCATCGTCTGTACGAAGCTTTATTTTGTGGCTCAATCTCGCGAAACCCGCTTAATTGATTTGGATGAAATTTAGTAAACGGATAACATGTAGAACAAGTTCAAATATACAGGTATAAAGGCAAAAGGGGAAAAATGGTACTTTGGTACTTTTTCTCTTTTTGATAGATTTGGTATACAGATTGTATATGGTTTAGATTAAAATATAGGGTACTTTTGAAGGGATAAAAACGGAATAAATTTGGTACTTTTTTTCTTTCAATAAATTTGGTATGCATACAGATTACAGCCTACATAATCATGCAGTGTGATTTCTGGGGGCCTAAAACGAGAAACAGCTGGTACTCTTGGTACACAGAAAGAAAAACACTCGGGATAAATTAAGTTTTTCATACTTATTTTAAGTACGAATAACACTAAAACGTAATTAAAACAATCCTAAACGGGATAACTTTCGAAAATCATTCACGGAATTTCTTAAAATAAGTACAAAATTCTTAAGCCAAGGAAAAATAAGATTACACTTTTCGTTGGTACATATTGCCATTCTGAGAGTAAAATTACAAAGTGAGCGTTTTAAAATATGGGCCGACCTTCACGAAATTGTACAGTATGTTTTCCAGTCGCATCAAACGCAAAATCTTATATCATGCCTTGCATTGTTCCACCTTTTATGTTAGTTTTTGTAACCAAATTATCAATTTTTCATAGCTCTGATCCTACTGAACCGATTTTGCTGGATTTCAATCCCAAACTGCTTATGATAACTAGAAGCAATTTGACCCCAAGTTTGTTCATTTCTTTTAAGTTTTTCGAAAGTTAGCGTGCTTTTAACAGACGGACAGACAGCTGAATCGACCTAGAGTTACTCAAGGAGCCAGAATATATATACTTTATGGGGTCTGAGATAAATAATTAAAAAGTTTCACATGGAATGACAAACTAAAGCTACGGTAAGACTTATCAAATATTTGACGAAAAAAACGGGACCAACTACCAAACTAAGAAATCATTTTGCTTAATATCAATATTTATTTTGAATAAAATACCACATCTTACAAAAAACTGTTTTTTGCTATGTCTAGTAGTATAATTAGTTTATTTTGTAATATTAAGACCATTTTAAATCTCACTAACTATTAACAACAGTAGGGGTTACGCTTATTTGATCAAATATTTAATAAGTGTGACCGTAGCTTAAGTATACACTCTTTACAACTAATTGTGGTGGATGGTATAAAAAAATATTTAGAATACACCCAAACCAATAACCAACGGCAAAAGGTAATCAACAGCAATCGAGAAAGTCATACATATCTTGCATAATATTTGATTCCAGAATTCTTTATTCTTAACACAGACTATGTCCTAGGATTGTAATAAATTATTTTAATGTATCCTGCGAATGAATTAAATAATTCATCCTTGATAACAAAAATTATAAGACGACATAAAAACAGCAAGAAATAAAGGATTTTTATTAATAAAATATGTAATAAAACAACACGAATAATACTCACGAACGGAAACAATTCATTCCATACTCTGCCAATGTCTAATAAAATTACCTTCTCGATTTCAATGAATACATTATTATTCTTTCAAAAATAAAACATTTTTTTTTTTTTAAATATTTGTGTAACCAATTCCTCCTTTTCCCGCTGGGTACATTTACAAACACATGATAGGTAACAAGCAAAATTCATTCATTCCTTCAAATTTATAATGGAATGAATGTACATATTTCTCTTTTAATGGCATTCATGCAGGGGTGTAGTGTAAAGCTATGTTCACACCGATTTGATATTTGACGTCCTGCAAATACCCACTAGTTTTATTAAAAACTATTTGCTTTTGCAAAAGGTTTGGCTAGATCAAACATCATTTAACAGTTTCTAAATTACATTATACAATTATCTTCTTACAAATAAAGTTAAGGTTATCCATAGAAATTGTTAAAAAAAAAAGGTCGTCACGAGTTTTTCGTCAAATATTTCCAGTTGTAAATCAGAAAACTTCAATTTTAATTCAGATTAGTCAATTACAGTTCAGAAAGCGTAAATTGTAATTCAGATTGCTCAATTGTAATTCAGAAAGCGTCAATTGTAAATCAGAAATTGTCAATAGTAATTCAGAAAGTAAAGAAATTGTTTTAACTATTTATTATTAATTCTTTATAACAAAAAAAGGAAAAATGTGCACCAAAGAGCTTAATATATTGGTATATATTTCGTTGTATTTTTATTATATTCTGAATTACAATTGACGCTTTCTGAATTACAATTGACAATTTCTGATTTACAAATGACGCTTTCTGAATTACAATTAAGTAATCTGAATTACAATTGACGCTTTCTGAATTACAACTGGAAAAGGTGTAGATTAAACAGGCGACGCAATATCCTTTTATTTTCTTTTATGTTTCGATTTTTGAGTGTTTCTTAAATCTGTTGTTCCTAACAAAAAAAAAATAAATTGGATGTTAAGGGTCGTTAAATTTTCAGGGCCGATGTTGATTTTGAATAAAACACAAATTATGAAGGAAATTATTGTCATTTCTTTTTATTATGATAATATTGGCATAGTTCAATTATGTATGGAACAAAATTTCGACCAAATGGCCGCCGCGACCTCGGCATCACACCTTCATCCGATGATCCAAATTTTCGATTATGCTGAGGCATAATTTAGGTTCTATGCCGTAAATGTGCCGAATTATCTCATCCTTTAGCTCTTGAATTGTTGCTGGCGTATCGACGTACACCTTTTCTTTCAAATAACCTCAAAGAAAGAAGTCCAACGGTGTCAAATCACATGATCTTGGCGGCCAATGGACATCGCCATCACGTGAGATAACACGGCCATTGAATTTGTCGCGCAAAAGAGCCATTGTTTTCTTGGCTGTGTGGCAAGTTATTGAAACCACATATCGTCCACATCCATATCTTCCAATTCGGGCCACAAAAAGTTCGTTTCACTGAAAGAAAAATTCTTCATATATTAATTGAATCGTTTTCATAAAAAAATTTTCATTGGTATGATGAAAATTTTTATTGTCTAAATGGAATTTCATAGTTATAATGAAATATTTTCGTTAAAATCGCTTCATTGGATTTCGTAATTACGTTAAAAATTTTCATTGTATATATGAAAACTTAAGTTTGTCCAAGTTAAACAAACAATTTTAATTGGGAACATCAAAAAAACAATATACAAACATAACTATATTCATAAATTAATACAAAATTATAGTTTCCTTAAAAAAATGTTTAATTGTTAACTAAAAAATTTAAGATTTAATTTAAAAAATTTAAGATTTAATTATTTAATGCATCTAATGTAATATGCCATTAAATTTATGATATCAAAATTTTTTTTATAAAAGCAACATATTTCAATAATTAAAAAAAAAAAATTATTTTTAGCATTCAAATGACTCTATAGTCTCAATAATTAAAAGTATACAAATATTTCGAAAAAGCACTATTTCATTATGACAATGGAAATTGTCTTATAGTAATGAAACAAAAACTTTCAATCCATAAATAGGAATGTTTTTAGTTTTCTTTGTTCTCTCTTTATGTGGTATTTTTTATTTATGCGTTAGCAAAAAAAATCAACTTTGTTTTTGTTGTTATGGACAATTTAATCTCATATTTACGCTCTTAATTGAGTAGTGGCAAAAAACATAGTTTTTTTATTCGAAAACTACACTGCCCCGGTAGGCTAGCTGGTAGTGAGCTAGTCTATTAGCGCCGAGGTTGTGGGATCGATTCCCGCCAGGGAATTAAGGAATTGAATTATTAAAAAAAAAGAAGAACAAATTAAAAAACAATAAAATAAAAAATTTAAAAAAATTAAATAAAAATAATTTTTTATTACCTTTTTGAAAGTAGTCATCCAATGAATAATATTCATAGATCTAATGTAATATTTCATTTAATACATTTTAATGAAACAGGTTTCATTTATCCAACGAAGCGCTGCATAGGTTCCTTTTCAATGCAATTTTTCATGAGATTAAAGTCAAAATTCATTGGTATTGTGAAGAAAATTCTTTCAGTGTATCATCTCACGATAGCGAACACCATTCACAGTAACTGGCTGACCAGTGGTGGTTCGGCCCTTAAAATTTAACCACCTGTTACATGTTAAATTTAAAATTTCAAATCTTTACATAATTAACATCAGCTATTTTCCAAATTGATTATTCCGGTCGGTATAAAAGACTTATGTTGACTTATATCCTTAGAAACATCTTTAATATTTCAAAGGCATCGGTCACACAGATGTAAATGAAAATAAAACGTTACACTTTTGTTATTGATACCAAACGATAGGGAACAAAAAATTTAGATAACCCAATCAAAAACTCAAAATGCATTTGTTATGCCCTTCACCGAAATAAATGGGTATATTTAAGTTTGTCTCTCCGTTTGTAATTTCTACAATATTGATCTTCGACCCTATAAAGTATATATATATTCAGAGTCCTTATGAGGAGCGAAGTTGATTTAACGTTGTTCGTCTGACAGTCTGTCAGTGTGTCCGTTGGAATGGGTTTTCCGAATGCCCCATTAATGATGGTAACTAAGTAGTTATATATTTATGTCACACAAAATCCGGAATTTGTTGCTATTGAAATTCAGCCTGATCGGTCTACAAATGGCTAAGACATAAGTGGAGAGGGTAGTAGGCATTTGTGCAGATGTTTGTAACACCTTAAAATATTGGTCCTTGACCCAATCTTAAGTATACCGATCGACTTAGAATCACTCTCTGAATCGATCTAACGATGTCCGTCCGGCTGTCCATGTAAACCTTATAGGCAAAGTACAGGTCGCAATATTGGAGATTTTCTAATGAAATTTGGTAAATAAGTTCCAATGCACAAAAACCAAATCTATTGAAAATGTGGCAAATCGGTCTATAATTTCACATAACTTCCGTACAAGCTTCTTTCCGAAATAGGGTATTTGTGCCCATAAACCATCTAATTTTGTTGGGATCTAGATTTAATTTTGTCCAAACTAATTTTATTGCAATCATAATCATCTTACCAAATTTTATAGGAATCGGTCCATATTTGGCCATAGCACTAGGGTATTCATTTAATCGGGCTTTTGCTTTAATCGGTTAACCGCTCGATTAATTAACCTAGGTTTTGGTTCAATCGGTTAATTTTGTTATTGATCGGTTAACCGATTAATAAAGTTTTGTTATAAATTTAGTAATTTCATTAGTAAAAAAAAAACAATAACATAACGAACGAAACAATTCTTGAACTAAAACGAGCAAACAAAAAAGTAATTCATAAATACATATGAAAAATATATTTTATAATTTATACAAAATATTTTTATGTATGTATTTATTAAAAAATAAACCGTGAGATTTTTTTATTAATTATTTCAATAGTTTAAGATCTTATAAAATAATCTTTTTGAAAAAAAATTTGGTTTAAATGTTTAGGATTTAAGCGATTCTTTTCTTTAGTTTTGATAAAATTTGACTTGGAAAAAATTCTTTCACTTATCGAAGATGTTGGAGAAATCGGAAGCAACCCATAATACAGATTCATGAATGATAAAAACAAGATTACGCATTGCACATGTTTACAAAATTCAACTGTTTAAAATGACGTCACTTTAGCATATTCTGTTCACATATGTGAACAGAACCCGTGATGAAGAAAATTTTTGTCTGGCACTGGCAGGACATAAAATAAATTATTAGGATAAGATTTGATTAATTATTGTTAGTTCATATTTAATATATGAAGATTCAATAAATAAATAATGAAAAAAAAAAAAAAACTTTGGCATATTATACACATGTTTGTTTGCTTGTGTTTCTATATTTTAGCTGCACTTATACGCTGATGAGACGTAGATGCGCAGAAACATTTCATTTTTAAAATCTGAATGCATTATCTTGATTTGTTTGTACCATGATACAGATTATCTAATTTCTCAATCCTTTTCCAGGATTTTTCTCAACATATAAAATCTTCCATTATGCCATTATTTCGGCTAATTTTGTTAAAGATTGTTTGTGTTACAATCGAGAGTTTCTTCTATTGTCAGGTCATCATCTGAATCATCCTGGGAAAGCTCAGCACCGAACATTCTGCAAAAAATGTATTTCCGAACCCCTAGTTTCTGTTTTTGTAGTGTATTTTAAGAATGTATTGCTCGAAGAAAATAAATTGTATGAAAAAATATTTTCTAAGCATATACCTTTTTTATATGAGACGAAACAAATAATTAAAAACACAAACAAATATGTTATAATACTACAAAAAAATAAAAAAATTTTTTACACCGTTTAATCGGTTAATCGACTGAAATTAACCGGTTAAATCGTTAATCGAAAATTGCCAATTTTTAATTAACCGATCAGTTAATCGGGTAGTAATTAATCGGTTAACCGATTAACGGTTAACCGATTAACGGTTAACCGAATGAATACCCTACATAGCACCCAGCACCTTTCCACTCACATATTTTTTCCAAAGCTTTATGATGTACACTTGTTGCAAAGTGTAAAATTGAGTCGTGACGGTCCACCCATCTTGTCGCGCATAATGTTGAGAGTTTGACCCCCAAATATTTGGCTAAGACTCGCTTGGGATGATTATATTTAAAAAATGTTGTCGTTTCTTTAACAAATGATACAACTTTTTTTATTAAGGGCACTTTATTGCTTTTAGAAATTTAGTTGTTTGATTTATGGGAATAGCAAGGCGTTTGTTTCGCATTTGTCGCGGTTTCCACAATTTTTACCAGCTCCATTTTCTGCTGACATCAGAGGACACCCATCTGTTCCAACTCCTACACAATTTTCTAGGTCAAGACCAAAATTTGTCAAAGCTTTAAGAACTATTGATCATAGTCCTTCGCATCAGTTGACACATCAACGTCATTATCAATATCCTTTGAAGCCTCTTCAGATGCGTTTACAACAAAGCCAATAAATTCTTCCCTAACAACTTTTTGTTGTATGTTAAAATATCTTAAATATAAGGAAATCTGGCTTTTCCCCGACAAATCCGTGCTTTCGTCAAAAATGTTCAATAGTATTTTGATTAATATTCCCAGATAATCTTGGAGCTTGTAGCGATGAGCAAGGGGAGCGGTTTCATCAGGATCTGAAAACTATGGAAGAGAGGTACCAAGGCCGATGGGATCGGCATATGATGGCTGACTACTGTTGGGGAATGCAACGAGACCTTCCCACTGCACATCGTTCACGAAAGTCACGAAAAAGAAAATTTTTATGTAAATAATAATGCAAAAAATCACTTTTTTCATATATATGCACAAAAGCGAAATACTAGAAAACTACACGTAAGAATTCCAACTTTTTGTTATTTTTGTAATCAGTATGAAGTCCTAGTTTAAAAAATATGTACAGTTCCTTGGCACCAAAACCAGTGTTGACTTGTGTTATTCAACAGCACACTCATAAAATTAATACAGTAACTGATTGTGGGTTATTAAATTCGTTTCCGTACTGTTAAAATTGAATAAAAATATAGTTATTTTACGAATAATTTTATTTTTCAACATTTATGTTTGTTATTCAAAAAACAAACTATCAAAAAATAATGTTTTTCCGTATTTATTTTGCTATATAGTTTGATTTTTGTCGGTTAGAATATATTTTTTGAAAGTAAAAACTATTCAATTTTAAGGAATATGCTGTTTAGTAACACAGTGCAATACAGTGGAAACTTTTTCACTTTTGCGGCCACCTAAGCGCTACCTATACGGTGTTAAGAATCATTCCTAGGAAGTTCATATGCTGTAGAAAGTTGTTTATTAAGATCTTAGGTACATTTTTGTGGTTGATTGTTTCCTTGAATTTTGAGCGGTTTGCTACCTATGGACCTGAACAAGGGAAAAAAGCGATTTTTATCTTGAAGAAGAATTTTTTTTGATTTTACATGTTTACAATTTTTGTTCTTTTTGGCAAGGGCTACAACTTTGTCTCAGAGGGTAAATCAACATTCCGAACGGCTTGCAAGATATGAGCCTGAGAAAATGATCACTTTTTTGCAAAAATGACACCGAGGCCCCAAAACTTTAAGGGCCCATAAAAAAAGTGCATGACTTTGGGCAAAACTGTTCTTAATGGTTATTTATTGTCCGTATATGGTTATTTTCCATGACTTAAAAAATTAAACACACAGTGTAAATAAAAAATTTTAAAATTAAATGTAAATACATTTGTTTTAAATGAATTGTAAATGATCCGTTTTTTAAATGAATTTTAAGTTGTTTAAAATGAATTTTCGTTTGGATTTAACTACATAATATTTTGATTGCACGCATTTTCAAGTCAAATGTTTACTCTTTGAATATAGATAGCACCTGCTGGGATTCAATGTAGAAAAATAAGTATTTGAATACAGTAAACTAGATGTTTCATTCGAAATATCGTATAAATAATTATTAGGATTAAGATTTGGATACTTATTGAAAATTTCGTTAGAGATTCAATAAAAAGAAGCATAAAAAACCCGGCTGGGATTTCCAAAAATTTAATACATTTAAAAAAAATATTATTATCGGAAGTTCTTTTATTATCAAAAAAACATATTTTTGTAATTAAGGGGTGGGGGTGGGGGAATTTTCTTATTTTCTCCCCACCTGAATCCGCGCCTGATATGTACACCTTTCACTTAAGTATTTATTTATTTATTTATTCTATCAGCAGTTGCTGCGCCAGTTATAAATTGTTAACCTAATCTTTAACTATCTTTTAGTTTTTTTTTATTAGTTAATAATTTTATTCGGTCATAATTTCTGAATATGCACCATTGTTTTATTGTTGTATTGTCGGGATATTGAGGCCACCTAATAGTATGTTCACATTTGGCTTCTTAAACGCGTTTAAGCAGTTCGAACGTGATTAAGCTCTAATCACTTCTAAATCGAGATGATTACCCATACATTGAAGTGATTTGTTAATCACTTCAAATTGACATGATTACAACTAAATCACTTCATAAATCACATAGAATCCACTGAACATACCTCAAATGTAGAATCGCCAACATGATCGTGTACAACCGGCCAAGATTTCTGCTTAATGTTTTTATTTTTTTCCTTAAATAATTCATAAATTTTCACAATTTAATCATTAAAATGATTAAAATAATCTTCTGATAACTTTATAAAAGTGTTTTTATCCATTTTTAATACTTTAAAGATATATAAATTTGTTTGTTGTTTTTTTGTGTGTTTTTTTTTTCTTTATCATCTGTCATCTTAATCATCTCAAATGTAATGTGAACGGCTTTGATTAGCTAAATCAACATTTTACTTAAACGCGTTTAAAAACCTAAGTGTGAACTTGGCATTACTAAAATATTACAATGGAAACTTAAGTTGAAATTAAGTGTACCACATCGGTGAATTAAGTTTGATTAAAGTATTTAGTGAAGAAGAGAATTTTGTATTTAAAACGATTTTTAACATTTGTGATATTTGTGATGTTTCTTATACGTTTTTAAGTTTGTGTCATAAGCTCTTTTGATATCGGAATGGAAAATGTTAAGCAAAAATATTCCGTAATTTATAATTCACGATATGAACAAAACTAATTTTATTCAAATACTTTTCCTTAATGTGGCAAGCTTTTTTAAAATTGTATTTAAAAAATAAGAAAGAACAGCTTCAAAATGTCGATTCTTCTCAAACTATATTTTCACCTTCCTTATTTTTTATAGCCAGCTTTCTATAGCCTTTTTGTCAAAAATCAAAAAACTTTTTAAATTAAAAATATTTGTTTAACATTTTATGCTAGTAACACAATTGGGTGTACAATTCTAAAAACACGCTTTATTTACTCACAATTCCGTCGTAAACGTATTTTGCTTTCTTGAAATATAATTATATCTAAGACGACATAGAACGTAGAAAGGCTTAATCGCTTTCGGCATTTATTGTGTGCCTTTCTATAAAGTATTATGCGTAACGAACTCTGCGATAGTTTTACAGTAATTTTGACTTAGCTGCACAATCTCCTTTGCACGATTTTTTGTGCAGGTAAATCAAAAATGCAGCTATCTTAAATGCATTTTCTGCCTTAATGTGCAGGTACACAATTGTGGTTACCTGCACAAAAGTGCAGCTAAAATAAAGTTCTTCCCGCTTAATTGCGTTTCTAAAAATGCATGACTTTTATCGCAATTAAACGGGACGGGAACAAAAATAGCTTAATTAATTGAGCAAGATGTGCAATAAAACAAACGAAACACCCACGTGTAGATAGGAAATAAAACTCATTTCTTTATTTATTAAGTTAAAAAAGGTTTAGGTTTTTTAAAACAAAATAAAAATCAGGTACGTCCATCCAAACATTTGCTTTTGTTTTTCGCAGTGCGGTCTTATTTTGCGAAATAATTAAGCAGGTTCAACGGAACTCAACCAAACGGGTATTTTTAAATTGGATATTTATGTGAAAAAATGGACCCCATATTTTTTCATGTGTGCCGCTAGCTTTAATGTTTTGTATGAAAATATTTTAAAGCTGCCCAAAAATATGCAGATGTACAAAATTCACGTAAACAAGGATTTTGAAGAATAATTCCAGAAAATAAGTATTTTGGGGCAGTTAAGTCAAAGTGCAGCCAACTTAAATTTTTTGTATGAAAATAGTTTTAAAATGCCAAAAATTTTGTGCATATATCTTAAATGTGCAGGTATAGAAAGTGCACTTAAAAAAGGAATTTGTATGGAGTTATAAAGAATAATTCCAAAAATTATGAATTATGTGCAGTTAAGTCAAAAGTGCACGTAAACAAAAGGCAGTTGAGTCAAAACTACTGTATTTATATTTCTTAATCCATAAAAATGATTAAAAGTCCCTTAGACTATGAGGAATGGCAAAAATTCGTTAAAAATTGCTAAATTTGCGGAAATTCGCAAAAACTTGCTAACAGCGGCATGATAGCAAAGTCTACTATTTATTATAAATCGTTAAAGCTGTGTAATATTACAATTAAATGAGAGTCTGCTTTGTTTTATTGATCAAGATTAATTGATCCTTTATTGATAAATTTGTTTCACTTACATACATACTACTTATGAAAATAAAGTTTAACCTAAAATTGAGTGACACACTACAGCTGTAAAGAATCAGACATCTTACAGGAACAAATTGCGAACATAATTTAATAAATGTTAACAAACAAATAAATTACAAAGAAATTTTAATAAAATTTATTGCTAGTAAAAAAAGATGAAAATGGATGAAAAGGTTTTTATAATCCAACGTCCAAAATATTTATTTTTATACATTAAAAAAAATTCAAGTCACATTAACACGTGGAATTCACGCACTTATTGTGTCTCATTTGACCAATTTACGCAACGAATTCTTGCTGACGAATTCGTCGTACTATGCGAAGTTCGTCTTTCGTCCCAGTTGTGTTTATAACATTATTCGTCTAAACTTGACAACGTATCTATGTCGTACGCTACAACGTTTATACGGTGCGATTGTGTTCCTGCGGTTAATTTAACAAATAATAACAAGTTCTTTTCTTCAGTTCTAAAATAATCATACCAAAAGATTTCTATAAATACTAAGCCCAATTGCAAAGACTTTGTAGTTCAATTCGTAGCCAACTGGAAAATAAATCGAAAAAGCAACAAGAAGAAAATGAAAGTTTCTACAATTTTTGGCCTAATCTTTGTTTTGGCTTTATGCCGTGCTGAAAACAGGCAAGAGTGCTTGAAATGGTGGGGCAGAAACACAATGGATGCATGGGGATAATATCCATGCGCAAGAAAACCAGCGTAAAAAAATACGACTAACGGCCAATTTCACCAAGTTCAGTTATAATTAACTTTAAGTTTTAGTTCTTAAAACATATTGTTATCTGGAAGTTAGAGTAATTGTTAGTTTTTACTGAACTTGGTGAAAATGGTCCAAAGTTATTTTTTTTTTTTTAAATATCGCATTTAATTAAAATTTTTGTAAAGAATATAATTTATGTATGTATATGAAAAATAAATAAATTTTATTTAATTTTAATTAACATTAAATAAAGGAGTTTTGTTTGCACTTGACTGAGGACTTGAGGAGGTTGCTTTTTTCGTCTATTAGAATAAAATATATTAGAAGAAAAAACAAATTTAAAATACTTTTTCTTAATTCAAAATAAATTCTTCTTCCTATATGGATTCCATTCCACCTATTGCGGATATTGAGTCGTGTGAAAACTTCTCCCTGATAAACGTTTGTCTTAGGCTATTCTTTTTTTTTTTCCAAAAAATTAGAAATACAAAATCGCCAATGTTCAATCTAATTCTGGCACGATCAAAAAGACTTTTAGTGTAAATCCTAATAAATTCGATCAGCCAATGTGTTCCAATGCCAAGATAATTGACAACTTAAAGATTGCCAGCGATTATTTTCCGAAAAGAGATCAATTGTTTGATGTCCGTGAATCAGCAAATGATATGAAGAAACTAATGGATTCTAAAGAATCACTTTTGTCAATAGCTTCAGGAGAAGAAGATGAACTTATCCCGTTGGTAAAGCGCAAGGAAAGGTAGATTTAACTAAATGTAATTTTGACAAGATATCAAATTTAATGATTTTGGTAAGGATCCGCAAATTTTTTGATATCTTTCTCATATTTTGTAAATAGAAACCAATTATGCCACACAATCATGGTGCTGAGTTTAAATAAAATCACTCCAGTTTTAGGCATATTTTCCCTATTTTTTTTTTAATACAAGAAATTTCGCACTAAAATTGTATTTATATACCATTGAGTAGTCAGTGCTGTTGGTGTAGTAGCTAAGATGTGGACTCTGAAACCGATTGGACCCGGATTCGATTCCTGGCTCGACCGACAAAAAAAAAACCTTTTTCAAAAAGAAATAATTATTTCTTAACATCCTCAACTATCGGTTGGCTTGAGCGAACTAATGAAAGTAATTTCTGTTCTAAAGCACTTCAAATCTTGCCGTTTTGATTCAGCATTGAACTGTAGGTATCGTCATGTATTCTAAGGATATGCAACACACCTAATTACGCATGAGTGGAAGCGCAGTGGTATCGCAACGGACATTCAGTGTCTATGTGAGCTGGCGAATAAAGTCGGCTGCCACTTCTACCTAACCGAAAATACCATTAAGTAGGCTTGTTCGACTATTTTGAACCCAAGTCGACTTCGGAACCATACAAATTTCGGACCCAAATAGGTGTAGGATATTATGTGGTCGGTCTTGACCGCTATAACTTTCTTACTTATTATTATTATTGTTTTTTTTCTTACATAGTCATTATAAGTAACCAAATTAACCAATTGAATCGTTACAAACTGTATGAAACTATAGCTTTGAAAATGAAAAAGTGGAACATTTATTTCTTAAGAATTTAATTTTACAAACATTAATGAACGCAATGTTCGCTCAGATTAATTGCAGCGTAAGTCACTGAGTATAAGTTTCAGAGCAGAAAATGACCTTTCAACGCTGACTTGTGTTGCTGGAACGGCATGAACTATTAATGCTAGCTTCCTTAAAAAAGGGTATGAATATTTTTTTTCTTGCCAATACTCTATCAAGTTTGCATCAATGTCAACTCTGGCTTCCTTATAAATATCGATTTCACCGAATGCAGCTTTCAGAAATTGAATGTTATGGTTTGAAGTCTCTTCTTCGGAATCTGAGTCGACTTCTAGTGCTCTTAAGAATTCTCTCACGGAAGAGGTGCTCATATTTGATGTTTCATCGACGAATTGCGTACTGAATAGGTTAGGCGTATGTCCTAATTCTTCTGCGTCTCCCTTAAAGTAACAAGCTCAATTTTAGCTTAAATCGTCAATATTAAAATTTTAACCAACCTGCTTTATAGAAATAATCCTTCCGGCTAGTTTTTTCAGATGATTTTTAGCAGCCTCCTTGATTTTTTAGAATTCGCCGAAATCTTGGATCGAGAAACACTGCTGAATTCATTACATCTGTATTTATAAGTAAAGGTTCCCTTTTACAAATGCAATCATAAATAGCCAGAGATTCGTTCGTATTCGTGTTTTGCAGTTCTACTTTTAAGGTAAACCATAGCCTATAAAAATCTCCCATGAGAAGTTGTTGGTGTTGAAGTTTAAGTGTTGTTTCATACAATGGCTTTAAGCTTGAAACAAGAATGTCAATTTTTGCCATTCGGCCTCCGAAATTTTGTTTTTGAAATGCTTTAAACACAATTCTTTAAAATCTTGAAACCTCGTCAGCATAATAAAGGTGGAATTCCAACGCGTGGGTACATCAAGGGTCGGCTTGCGCAATTTTAATACCTGCAACGATCTCCTAAAATAAAATAAGCAACATTTGTATATTATACTAGGTATATTCACACAGAGCAAAAACTAGGTAGGTTGGGCTACTTTTAGTTTTAGAACCGAAAACAACTCAAATAATTTCAGGTTTTTTTTAAATTTTTTTTTAAATTTAAAACTTGGCTAAAAAAAAAATAAAAAAAAAAGTTTTAAATTTAAAAACAAATTTAAAAAGATTGATCAAATAGCTATCTAAATTACTTGGGACAAATTTTTCTAACACCAATAGGTAATAAATTACATGGATGAGAAAGAACACCTGTATGGCCAAAATTTCAAACTTTGACCACCTCTAACTCGGAAACTTTTTGACCGATCTTGTTGAAAGTTTGTGTCTAAGCTACTATCCAATAGGACTATCGGAAGACATCGATTTCAAAATTGGCTCACTTGACATAAAAATGTTTGGTATTTTGTTGTTATTTTCTTAATTATTTTCTAAAATATTAATTTTTTCAAGGCTTATGTTGTTGACTAGAAGAGCTAAAATATTGCCATATATCATATTCTTGTAAAATGTTGTTTTTAAGAGATAGTCATATGCAAACAAATAACATCTGAACAAATGGCCTGAAGGCAAACTTGGAGGGGCGGACGCACCCCCTAAAACACAACTTATCGCTACGAAATTTTTTTGTATTTTTTTTTACATAAAACTGAACCGATTTGGGGGGGAGAATATAAGAAATAAAAAAAAGTTCTCCATACAACCTACGGCCATGCTTAGGAACATACATAAACATATTTAACTTACTTCCACTGCTGCTTTCTCAAAGTTTTTACTATCTGCCGCCCACTGTGAATAATTTCCATCCTCTCATCGTTTCGCAGAAAATCATGTATCGCCAATTGGAGTGTATGAGCAGCACATCTCACTGAGTAGATTTGATGATGTTCTTCAAAAATATTTTCCCAAAAGGAATCATGATTTTCTACAGCAGAATTTTCAGAACTGTTATCGCCATTATCTTCATCCTCATCGTCGTCGTCATTGTCATCGTCATAATCATCATCATCTCCATAAACGCCAAGTAAGTCAATCGATTTCAACATATTCCGACCATTATCTTTCGTAATTGAAAAGATCTGCTTCTTGGTTATGCCAAATTCATTTAAAACTTCTTGCAAATGTTCCTTTAAATTTTGAGCAGTTTCTGAGGTCTGCATTTCACGTATAAGAAGCGTATATATTTCAATCTTGCCGTCCACAATTAGCTGAATATTAATTCCCAGTACGGATCGTTCATTCCTTGTAGCACTATCCATTTTTAAGGAAAGTACCTTTCCCTTAATTTTTCTTGAAGTCATATCTTTAATTCGCTCATATTCGTCACTGATAATTGTAATTATGTTATGAGACCTTATTGGACACATATTAAGGCCTTGAAAAATTTGATCTGTAAGATTTTAAATGTTGGTTGAGAGTTTTCTGTTACTATTTTCAAGCACGCATTTCTGATCTCTTTTTCTGAGTAGCAAACAGAAAATGTTTTGCCGCCTTCATTTTCAGCCAAATAATTATCCCAATCCTCTCGTTCCTGATTATAAAGCTCCATATGGTTAGCTAACATATGTCTCTTAAGGTTAGTCACACGATTTCCAACAATTTTACATTTACAAGTTTTACACGTGGATATTTCGCTTTCTACCCATTTTTCACTTTTTTTTATTTACTCTATCACTTTTTCACCCTTTCACTAATATATACTATTAATTTTATTACAAAGTATTTGCAATTATTTAAAAATATTAATTTATTACGATAAATAATTGTTATCAATGTAATAAACAATACCCGAATGAATATTAACAAAACTGTGAATAGTAACAATAAAGAAACAAAAAAGGAACATAATTAAAAGCAAAACATAAAAATATACCGTTTTATATATACTCGAAAAAAATATAGTATAAAAGTCTGTAAAACGTGTTCTAATTCAATTGGACTAACTAACTATATTTCCAAAAATAAATTCGGGCCTGATATGGAGGGTTCAAAAACCCAAAGTTTTTTTTTCGAAATTTTAGCAGAAAATATTCCTAATATCATTGAACATTGTTTGTAAATTTTGCTACAAATTTAGCTAATTCAATTGAAATTTCAGATTAATTCAAAGACCGTTTTAGCTTAATTAATTTTAAAATATTAACTTATTTGTTTCTTAAATTTAGCTCATCTAAAAATAGCAGACAATGATTCTAACCTTCATTGATTTTTCTACAGCTGAATATACTGGTACTGTTATCAGTTATTTCTGCAAAGGGTTTCGCTATTTCTACTGACATTTTTTTAGGAGTGTAAACAAGCGCTTAAAATTGATGAAAATCTCATCGATTCTAAAGTGAGGGTGAAGAAATCTTAAACAAAAACCGCAACAAATGCAAATATTGCTAGTAATACAAATGTTAATAAAAATGATAATTTAATGAAGCTCTTTTTAGGAATTACTTTTATGAAACTGTTTCATAGATTCTATAAAATGCTTCATTACTTGACGATTTATTGTTTCTGTAAAGAGTTTCATTAATTCTATGAAGCTTTTCATAAACATTGACTGTAACGAAACCTGTTTCATAGATTTTATTAGGAGTGTCATTGGCTGAAATTAAACGAATATTTTCATAAAACTTGTGTGAAATTCGATATGGAAGACCGAAAAAAATAAAAATCTTTTGTAATGGTTACGGAAGACCAAAAAAAATTAAAATCTTTTGTAATGGTTATGGAAGCCCAAAAAAAACAAAAACAAACTATAACGGTTATCAATGATGAAAAAAATATTGGTTATTTGTTACAATTATTCAGAGAGCAGGTTTTAAAAATTCGTGATTAATTATTATTTCAGTATTTTATCAAATATTGGTTATAACTGTTATGTCCCTGTTAAAAACTTAAGCGAAAAAATCACTTTTAATAGAAGAATTCCTTAGCATTGAAAAAATTATTTGCCATCCGGAAACAGTTTCATTGGAAAGCAAAGTTGAAAAGTTTTTCTAAAGGACGATGCTAAAAACCGTGTTTGGCATTGTTTGGTGAAGTAAAAATACCTTTGAACCAAAATGGATTTTAAATGGTAACGTTTTATGTTCGATCCCTCGTAAGTCACAGAATAGATCTTTTTAATACCTTAAAGTGATGTCATATAGACATAGAAGCTTCGGTCAAGGCATCCCATCTTAGCGGAAGACAAAGAGTTATTTTGAATGAGCATTCATTTATAAGAAATGCTAGCTCTCAAGTTGTAGTTATAGCCATTAAACAGTCATTTAAATTTAAAAAGCCAGTATTTGATTTTGGTTTTCACATATTTTTACATGTTGTGAATTAAAAATTAATAACGAAATTTTTGCTTGGATCAATTTATATTCCTTGTAACCTAAGTTCCTCGCAACTAAATCTTAGCTTATTTCGTTTAGCTAATCTTTCACAGAACTTTGATAAATTTTTCATTGGTGCTCGTCATATTTCTTGGCGAGACAGCACAAATAATGCTAATGGCCAAATATTTTTTGGAACAGAACAAAATTAATTTTGTTCGCATAACCAGCCTTTCTCCAACATTTTCGAATTCTTCTTCATATGGGCATTTCTAGCGAAAAGTCTACTTTTTGTAACATAACACCAGCAAGCAAATTAGTTTGTATTTTGGGCCCATGTAGTTCCAATGTTATCCTTTTTGTTGCTAAATTTAGATATAATTGAGCTTTACACCAAAATATAAAAAAGGAAATTATACATATAAAATTTTTTAAGAAACAGTTCTAATTGCGTAAGCCGTTTCAACCGTTATTTTGTGGTGACAAGTCTTCCAACATTTTCTGAATTAAAAATAAAAATTTACCAATAAAAACAAAACCTCTTTTATATAAAACAAGTGATAGACCCGTCCTCTTGTATGCTTTTACAATTTGGTTTAGCATTTCTCCTACTGTATTAAAAGAATTTTAAACTTTGAGGTGTTGTGTCGGAAAAAACGACCAATCGTCAAATAAAATGTATTCAAACATCTTTGTTTATTCGTAATCAAAAGCTATTCCTGTCGGTTTACATGTTTGTGACTTGATGAAACGATTTGTGCTTACACTCAAAAGAAAAATCAATCTATCCTTACTCAAATTAATCCGAAGCTGTATTAATAGCACGGTGAATACGGATTTTCTTGAATCAAGTACAAAAAGATTGATTTAATTACGGATTTTTAAATTATCCATATTCAATCCCGAATTCGTACTTGAAATAAGCCAAAAGTAAAATTAGAAGGAGAATTTACTTTGATTAATTTTAACTTGCCCGTTTTACACCTTACAGAATTTTAATTATGAAACACCATCATCATTCCCGATATGGTTTTTACTTTAAAATCTTCATGTACATATCACTCATTTGCTGCAAGACCGGCATAACTCAAAAAAATCAATTTCGAGATAAGCGCATTTAAAGTTTTTGATTTGCTCTAACTACTTAGAACAAAAGAAGACACATTCTCTTCAAACTGGGAAAGTACAAAAGATACAAAGATGAATATAATACACAATATTAAGAAAAACAATTCTGCATCTCTAACTCCAAAATTTCCTTTTTGAGTTATGCCGGTCTTACAGCAAATGAGCGATATATAACTGAAAATATAAACTAAATGAGAAGCAAGAGTTCTAAATTTTACTTTTTAAACATGAAAATAATGTGTTTTCGTCATGTTCTGTTGCTTTTGTTGTTTCTACACACAAGAAGCAAATCGTTTTTTAACTACTTGTGTGGTGTGGTGGTCTGCAACAAACTTTGATAGTGCCGGTTCACACAAGTCAAGTTTGACTCGTCAAGTCTTGAGTTTTTAGGAGAGAGGGGATAAGAAATGGCATTTTCTTACCATATTTTTCATACTAATTGAAAGAAAAATCAAATTTTTAAAATTTATGTATGGGCGGAATCTGGACGTACAACTTGTAGTCCTGGAATCTACTCATCATGTCCTCACGAAATACCCAATGGACATTGGCCCTTTTTTAATCTGAATTTCTATAAAAATATTTTTTAATGAAAAAAAAAAAAAAATTATTTTTTAATAAAAATTTCAGATTGTTGTTTATTACAAAATGCTCTTGTTTTTAATTTTAATAACTATATTATTTTTTGTTGAAAAAGACAATAAGTTTGTTTAAGCAATTCGATTAACTGCGTGTGGAATGTTTTAAAAATAACTGTAGGACGTATTTAACTTCACATCCCTAAACATTTAAGGGACTCCATTTACATTTTTGCCTAGAAATTTTACAGCAAATATTTTTTATAAAATTTAATGGATTTATGATGAAATAGACTTATTATAACTATTTCAAATTAGTTTTTCAAATTTTTTTTCATTAATTCACTTTAATTCGGAAAAAACTATGTTTAAAAAGCGACTATGCGTGTTGCCTTGTGGCCCTTTGTTCAGGCCTGGAGCATTTGAATTTACTCGTTGCCGTACTACTCAAATAGGAACCGTTGCGTCGCATTTAAGAAGTTGA
This sequence comes from Pollenia griseotomentosa, assembly GCA_963931875.1. Lineage (NCBI taxonomy): Eukaryota > Metazoa > Arthropoda > Insecta > Diptera > Polleniidae > Pollenia > Pollenia griseotomentosa. The sequence goes on along the minus strand of OZ007563.1, from coordinate 15,796,633 downwards.
TCTGGGAATGTTTCCACATAAAATTCCATTAGCCCAAGAGTTCTTGCTTATGGATGCATCATAGTCAGTCGAAGTTGACCGTTTTCCTAAACTCCGATTTTCAAGAGAAAGCTTGTTTTGGAAACATTTTAAAAATGCACTTTTCCTATATCTGGAAATGCTTTTTCAAATGTTTGCAAATAAGAAAGAAAAAACTTCTAAGCAGGGCTGTCAGACTTGGGGATTTATCCCCAAAGTTGGAGATTTCATGTGAGCAAGAAGGACAAAGAAAGTCATTTGGGGACTGCGGATTTTTTTGGGGATTTTACTCTTTTTTATTATTTACGCTTATTTTTCTTTGTTTCGTATATAAAATATTTAAAAAAGTAGCAAAACTCTTATCTTACTCTTATATAGTGTAAAGAGCCTAATTAAGATTACCATTTTTCTTAAGTGTGTTATTTTTCTTGAGTGAGTGAGTGAGTGTTAAAAAAAAAGAATTTAAAAAGAATCTAAATCTAAAACCGTTGATAATTTTGGATTTTTTAAAGGCAAAAATCTATGTCTTCCTCAAAAATAAGTAAATATGAAAACAATATAATAAAGATTGGGGAAAAAATGCTAGGCTATTGGTTAGTAGGTATGATGCATCGCAGTACTAAATAAATGACGGATATATGTATTTTTATTGTTAATTATAAGGATGGCTTAAACCGATTGAACAAGCTCCAAATTCTTATAAATTGGCTAATTCATCTTCAATAACAGCATATTGTTCTGCTTGTTATTCCTCACTGGAATCAAATAAAAAGGATTTTAAAAAAAATGCCGAAACCAGTCGCTACAAACAAAATAAAATGATTTTTTTGACTAAAAACTTTTATTTGGGGATTTGTTATTAACATTTTTCTAACAATTTTGTAGAAAAAATTCAAAATTTGGTCAAAAAAACACAAAAAAAAATATTAACTTTTTAAGATTTTGTGTTTTGGGGATTTGGGATTTTGGGGATATTTTTTTAATTTTTTGGGGACAAGGAAAAAAGTACCTGGCAGCCCTGCTTCTAAGTAGTTAACATGGCGAATTTATTTTTCAGGTAGCATTGAAAGCAGAGTTGTGAACTATTTCCATAAAAAAGCGCTGTGCCTCTAATCCTGCGATCGGCAACCTATACTTTTACATTTTGCGATTGTATGCGTTGTATGAATTTTATATATGTTGTTGTTAGGGCTAAAATATCAGAGCAAGTTAAACTATCTTTTTGGTTTAATATGTGTTTATAAATCACTAAAAATATAAGCCATCTTTAAACGCATAAAATTGGGCGTTTAAACTACCAATACAGACCATATGAATTTGATAAGATTTATCTTAGTGCTGCCACATGTTAGTTTTTAACAACATATAATACATGGGACACTGATTTATAGTTGTTGAGTTTAAACTAAATATAAATTCAAGTTTACTTCAACTTAACATTGCTAAGTTCTTCTTGCAGCGATATAAAATCTATATTTTTAAAATCACGGTAAGTGAATTCTTCAGATTGTCGTACAACTTTAGAATCGTAGTTCAGGAAAATAAGATCGTGTTCTGAAAAAATCGGTACTACTAATTGATCATAGTGGATTATTTTACGGGTTTCAGCTACAAAGAAAAGATCTAGCAAAGTGGCGTTAGTTGCAGTAAAATGGGTCGGTCTGGAGTTATTTACTGAGAATAATATGAGAGCCATCAAAGCAGAATGAATGTTCGATCCTAAGCTTGTGAACAGGTTTGAATTGAAGTAATAATATTAAAATAGCTTACAGTTCGAGATTTCAATTCAGCAACAAGCGAATTTCATTTAATATAATTGTTTGGTCTGTATACGCATCCCAGCAAGGGTTTGTCAGTCATAAAATGTTTGGGTTTTTAATAATTTGTTTGTAGATGTTTTTTATTTAAATTATTACACCTGACACTAATATAACCTGTGTAAAAAAGGAATGTGCGATACAGTAAGTAACGGTTGTTACCCACCTGTGCAGCTGCGTTTTAAATGACGCTATTTTAGGAAGGAGCTTACGAATATGGATTATCACACAAGAATTCGCTTTATAGAACATATACTTAAATTGGGCTATGACCTAGATTTTGGTCTAAATGGAGAAACTGTTCGCAAAAATTACACCAAGTTTCTGACTGCAAAACCAAAATAATGTAAAAAGCAAAAATAGCTGGAATCAGTAAGACATGATCTCCCTGACATGATTAAACGCTACTATTATGAAGATTTAGAATGAATGTGGGATTCTATCAAATAAATAATTGTGAAATTGTAGTGTCAGTATTGACTGTTTTGCAGTATTGCCATAAAATTAACAAGACGTGATAGCCTAATTTTGATGCCAGATTCAAATTCAGCGCACACAGATTAATTAAAAAACATCCTTCGTTTCTGCATTCAATGTTTTTCGAAATTTGTAGACCAGCGTAATCGACCAGCCAAAACAAGGTGAAGGAAACAGCAATGATGGCAATACCGCCAAAGGTTTTTTCGAGTCCAGAAACTGCTGCATCCAACACTTTAGTAGATTTTGAATTAATCAACAGATTTAAAATCATAGAACAAGTTTTGTCGTGCAATAGAAAAGTAAGTCCCAAAATATTTGGTATTTTTGCACGTGCAACCGCAAAATTTTATAACGAAAAATATGGAAGGAGACACATGACTTCAATAGTTCATAAGGGTTATATCACCATGAGAAAATCATTGTTCACAATATGCTACCAATTGGAGATTTGTCAGAGGAAGCTCAAGAGAAACGAAACAAGGACTACAGATACTTCGGCGAGCACAGCACAAGAAAAATGCCCAAATGCAATACCAATCAAGAACTTTTGAATATTTAGATTTGTACTTCAGATCCACATATATCCAGCATTCGTCCTAAGTGGAGATCAACCTAAATCGAACTAGACAAGGAAGCCATGCAACTTTTTGAAGATGAAAATCAAGAAAATTTTGACGATATTTTCACTTTGAATAAAAATAATAATTAATGTGTTGTAATTTTTACTATTTTTATTTACATATTACTATTATTTTTTTTTTTTTATTGTTATATCTCTTTATTAAATTTTATTGGAAAATAAAGTATTTCTAATGATAAACGTTTCTAAGAAAATTCAACGTTTTATTTAAAGTTTGTTTAATTATTCGACAAAAATATTCTGAGTCAGGCTTTTATGTTATACAATAAAAATACACAATTTTTTGCTATAAATTACATATACAAATTCCTAAAAAAAATTCTTACACTCTAATATATAACCTAATATACCAAAATAAAGGTTAAAAAAAAAAAAAAAATCGCATTAAAAAATTCCGCCTCTGTCAAAAGTTATAGACTTTTGACCGCTATGTTTAAATTTGCCACACTGTGCGACGATAGACTTAAGTGTACTATATAAAGGCCCAAATACATTGATCAAAATACCCATCAACGCTTGATGAAAAATCAAAAAATTTAGATATGACGGAGAATATTACGTCCAGCACACGTACACGTTGAATTCGCCGGCTGGACAAGCATTTGACAAGTGTATTTGGCCCTTAACAAAGGTGCAAGGCGAATTCATTACATTTCTCGTATTACCCCTTTGTGATACTTTTTTCTTCACCCCATTAAAATATGAAAAGTTCAGTATTAAAGTACAAGCCCTAATTCGTATATGTCAATGAATGGAGAAAAGTGTTTTGTAAAAAAAAATAAAAATAATAGGTAAGATATGCACCCCTTAAACGTTCAAATTTCGAAAAAGTACCAGTTTTTTTTTTAGATAAGTTAAGTATGTGAAATTAATTTCATTTCTATGTTTGTTGGCTAAAAATATGGATGGGGTGACAAAAAGGTTCCAAAATACAGCTTCAGGTACAAGGTGTATTTCTCTCCAAAAGATCCGAATTTCAAAAGAGTACCCTTTTTTACTTCCATAACATTCGGATTTCTGTGCAATGAGGAATCAGTCAGTCAGTAACGTTACAATTTTATACATGTACATTAAGGGTATAACCAATTTTTTTTGCCATAGTACCATTAGGTCAACCATGTCCTAGTAACCACGAAAATTATAATCTTTTGTAATTTTTCTCAAAGAAGTTCACGCACCAATTGGTTTTTCTAAACCAATGCAATATTGAATATTCATAAATTTATATGATAATTTTATTCAGTTTTAATTTTTTTCGTTAAAAAAGGTTATTGATAAGTTTTGGTTTGCGGAAAAATCGCTTACCATCTCTAAGTATTAATGAAATTTCATACTTGAGCTATTTTTTGTTTTAAATTAACATATTATTGATTTTTCTTAACCAAAAATAATATTAAAAATTTTCAAAATTTCATCGCGGTTGGTGTGTGAACTATTTTGACCTTAGCGAAAAACTTAATTAACGTTCCCTTGTACTTTTTTATGCTCTATCGGACTGTGCTATTCCAATTTCGATATTTTAAAAAATTGTTAAGAAGTTATATCCCTAATTTACATATGTATTTAGATTTTTCTTCATATGGCCAGAAATAATACCATGTTATTTTGTAATAATCGGTCTATAATTAACCTATGGTCTCATATTAAGCAGCCTTCTCAAAACCACTTGAAAACTATTGAACTAAAGTACTAATATATCGAAATTGGTTCTAATTCAGGTTTTTGAATGACACAAGGGTAGTTATCAGCTGTTTCTTACGTAGCAAGCTAACTTGGTGGCCACACGATCAAGTTTTGCCCCTCAATTTGCAATACACTCTCACTTTTTTATTAACTTTCAATTTCACTTTTCCATTTGTTTGGCAATTTTACTTTCAATTTAACAGCTGATTACATGTTTATCTTTATAAATTGTTTTCTTGATGAATTCTTGAAAGTAAATTGCTTACAAATTGAGTGCAGCCTACGTCACAGCTTTCAATTGATGTAAATTTTGACAAGCAGTATATGTAAAAGAATATCAAGAAGAACTTGATCATGTGGCCGCAGGGTAAGGAAATCCTTTAGTTAAATTTATCATACACCTCTGCTATCTACATTCCACACTCGATCAAATATGTATATCCGTCAACGATTTTTCAAATGTTGACAAATAAGTAAGAAAAAACTTTAAAATAAATATTGATTCTTAACAAACGACATTTTTAACTTCTTTGTTTTTTTATACCCTGTTTACGATAGACTGTTTTTACCGAAATTTTAACAAAAACATCTTTCAAAACCCAAAATATGTTTACAAATAAGTAAGAAAAACTTTAAAATAAATATTGATTCTTAACAAACGAAATTTTTAACTTCTTTGTTTTTTTATACCCTGTTTACGATAGACTGTTTTTACCGAAATTTTAACAAAAACATCTTTCAAAACCCAAAATATGTTTACAAATAAGTAAGAAAAACTTTAAAATAAATATTGATTCTTAACAAACGACATTTTTAACTTCTTTGTTTTTTTATACCCTGTTTACGATAGACTTTTTACCAAAATTTTAACAAAAACACTTTTCAAAACCCAAAAAATATATGTTCAGTTGATACGCATTTAATATTTAATTAAATAAATAATAGCAGATGTATTTGAGCTCATGTTGAAATTCACCATGCCAGAGCTGTACGTTCTGAATGATAATAAAAATTTTTGACGTTACACTGCAGTTAGTGCCGGTTCATACACGGCAAGTTTGACTCGTCAAGTCTTGAACTTTTAGGAGAGAAAGAAAAAGAGAGTGTCATTTCTTTTCCCCTCTCTCCTAAAAACTCAAGACTTGACGAGTCAAACTTGACGTGTGTGAACCGGCACTTGCACGGTCAAGATTTTGTTGATAGTCGTTTACATTAACTGTTTGTCAAAATATCCAAAAATTGAAAGCTGTAGGCTGCATGCAATTTTTAAGCAATTTACTTTCAAGATATCATCAAGAAAATTATTTATAACGGCAAACGAAAAATATGCTCACTAAACTTGGTGCTGGTTTAACTCTTCAAGTCTTGACCGTCAAGTATTGAGTTTTTAGAAGAGAGAGGAAAATAAATGGCATTCCCTTTCCCTTCTCTCCTAAAAGTTAAAGACTTGACGGCTTAAATTTGAAGAGTGTGAACCAGCATTTGTAATCAGCTGTTTTCTTGAACGTAAATTGAAACACTCAGCTTGAAAGAGAATTTTAAAGGCAAGTTCGATTCAATTTTGAAAAGTATGAGTGTGTTGTTAATAAAGTGTGAGTGTATTAAAACTTGAAAGCAAAACGTAATCGTGTAACCCTCAAGTCAGGTAAAAAGGCCTTAAGTCCGGAACTATAGTTTTTCGTAATGTTTAATTAAAAATAATTATTTTTTTGTGCAAATCTACATAAAATTATTTTGAAAAGGAAATGAAGAGCAATATTAACACATTTTTTAAAATTTATTAATATTTATTAAACTTTTTTAGATGACTTAAGTCCTAAGTATCCTCAAATTTTGTATCATTTGTAAAAGCTTTGTTTTTTTTAAGAATGAAGTCAGTATATTTGTAAAACATTGTTATTTATAACAATTAGAATGTGGTTTGTTGAACTGTTCACGGTTTAATTGGATGTTTTAAAAAATATCAAAAATTTTATTTTGTTAAAAAAAAAAGAATTGATTAATTTATATATCTTCAAAAGCTTCGAAAATGATTATAATAAACAATTCAACGAGCTTAATAATAAATAAATGTTGTTTGTTTGGTTATAATTTTTACAGTCGTGGGTAGAGCGTGGGTAATTTCTCTTAGGTGCATTCAGGTGTAATTTGAAATTCTTACTTCAGATAGCCATATAAAAACAAGATTCGATTTCAGTAATGATATTAATTTCTTTTTAAATATTGTTGATAAAAAATGCACAGTCTTCTGAACCAAAGTCTTTAATAATTAAATATATATTTCCAAAAGTTTGGTAATGAATGTCGCAAGATGGATCCTAAAGCGGCCCATACACTTGCAATAGTATTGTAAATGAAATTCGCCATATTATTTCCATTTTGTTCTATACTATGCAATAACCCTGCAGATAACGAGACTAGTCCATACATGCTTGTAAAGAGTAGTCCATAAAGGAGTAGAAGTACTCCAAAACTACTCCAAATATATGGGTAAAAGGTGGTCCATTTAACATTACGATGTCCTAGGAGGGGACCATATAACCCTCAGAAGTAGTCCCTAAGCTACTCCATGGAGTACTAACGTGGGTTAGTTTTAAAAGTACTCCATCCCACTACAGTATGGAGTACACTACAGGGGTAGTTTAAGCATTTTTCATTTTTTACTAATCGCCTTTTATGGCGTGCCCTGTAGTCTATTATTGCTATTATTAAATATATATGTATATACTTGGAATTTTTAATTTGTTTACCTTTTTTCACAAATTTCACAAACTTTCAGTTTTAAATAAGAAATTAATAATGGACACCATCAGGGCTACCAATGTGTAATACTGTAAACTATAGAAAAGTATATATCATGCAGTTGTTGGCAGCACTGCACGTTAACTTCTTATAACATTGTTCATAGAACAGTAGATTGGACCATGTTGTAAGTAGTCCATTTAAGCCACAATGGACCACGTAGTCCAATATTATCTGTAGGGAAGTCGCACAATGGTTTCATTCACACACAATTACGCAAACAGCATTGTACAATGTTGCCAACACATTTCACTTTCTCTTCGTTGTGCAATAAAAATCAAAAGTATTTTGATTGTTGCCAATACATTGTGACACCTTCGAATATCATGGTGGTTTACAACTTGAAGTTTATTGAAAAAAGTTATTCAAACCTAAAACTAGCCTGGGGGAAGATATGTTTCCAATATTCCAACATATAATTAATTTTATTTTTATCTTGCAGCTTGTTAATGCTTTAGTTTAAAGAATAATTAACGCCCTTAACAGTTTTAAAACTGAATAACGCAAGGGACAGTTATATAAAACCCTTCAGTCATTTTGTTAACTAAATAAGGTATAAAGGGTATTTTTTAAGACAATAAAACATAAAATGGTAGACAACACAAAAAAATAAATTTTAATCGCAGATTTATACACGGTATAAATTTCGGATTTCAAACAAATAGGCACCGCGCCTGTCTTTGACGAAACGCATTGCAGACGTCCAATTTTGTTCCTTTTTTCGAGAATCGCTGGCTGCCCTTCACGAATAAAATGAACAATGTTGACCTCCAAGACGTCAATTCTTGCTGGTTTATCAGCATAAACCAGTGACTTCACAGCCCTACGGAAAACAATCAAGCGGTGTCACATCGCATGGCCTTAAAGTCTAATTGACAGTTAATTTTTTCTAAATGAACACATCGCCTTCATTTGTGAAAAAATAAGTTTCGTCATTTAAATTATGAAGTCGCCTATAAAGCCTAGTACTCTGTTCAAATTTGTGAAAAATGATGAGCAACATCTATTATTTCATACGAAAAAATTGACATGTATCAATGTCACCTATCTTGCGAGTTTGCACAATTTGGCGTTTTTATTCCTTCAAAGTATGCGACATTGTTTTGTATATGTAAACAAAACAAAAAATTAAAATAAAAAATTAAATAAAATAGATCCCTTGAAACTAGAATGGGAGAACATATGATGGATATACAAAGGAAAAAAGAAACGACAGCATTATCAACACACATCTTAAATACACAACATAAAATTGATTTTGAGGGGGTGCGAATACTAGATAAAGTAAGGGGGGACAAGAAGATATTTACAATTGAAAGTCTAAGGATACAAGAAAACATAAAGAAAACGATGAATATCAAAGAAGACACTAACAATATTAGCGCAAATTATAAAGTTGCAATTTCTAAATCGCTACAGTGATACTTGGTTGTGATATGTGTTTAACTTTAAATTTATGTTTTATGTTTATATGTTTAATGTTACATGTAAAAGGAGAAATTTAATTTAATGTGAAAAGCTCATATTGTAAGTTTAACTTTTTTAATGTAATTTATTTGTATTTATGTTAATTTATATATTTTTTAAAATTTTAAATAGACGCTCCCTTGAAAAAGTCGACAAAAAATCGACGAAACGTCGGGAAAACTGTAATAAAAAATTGCTTTTTATTTACATTAATTAACCTTAGGCCCTATTAGCTTAAATAAAAAACAAATCAATTTAACAACAAATTGGCCAAATATCAAAAATAAATAAAAATAGAAAGTGATTTTCCAAACACATTGTTGTGAAAACAACATTGAAAAATTGAATTAACAAATAATTTTAACAGCTTGTGTTGCGGCACAAGAATTAGTAAAAATTAAAACTGCCGCAGAATAGCTTCTGGATGAAACTCGTTCCTCAACAAGTCCATTCCTCAGAGAAAGAGACGAAAAAGGGAGAGTTTTAACTTAGTATATATCTATTAACTTATGTATATACAGCTGTCAAAATTCCGTATGAAATAAAAACCATTCGCTTTATTTCACAGTTGAAAAAAAATGTTGCCAGATTTCGTTACTTTTTCACAAATTGTACACAGTACAACTCTATCAACATTTGTTCGTAGATATTCCGTACAAGTTTTTTTTATATGCGTTTTGACAGCATTTCACGTGAAATTTTGAACAGAGTACCAGGCCTAAGTTGCGAAAATCGATGGCTGATGTTTAAAGTAAATTTTGAGAATTTGGTGGCGTTGTTCAAGTATGAATCTATTCATAATGATGTGCTTAAGCAAAAAGTAAGAGCAGTATGACAGTTCGTTTGACAGCTAACCTTTCGAACGCTCTAACGGGCTTAAAAAACACCCATTATAAAGGAATGGCAATGAGCATTTTAAAACCTTTCCTAGATATATGCAACCAAATGTGGAAGTTAAACTCATTATTTAAGGAGTTTTATTTTAAGTTTTATTAATTGTTTTTAAGTCTTTAATGTAATTTTTGTTAATTTATTTTAAATTACAATAAGAATCTAATCAGTTTGACTAATATTGATCTTCTTTCAATGAGTTTGTTGTGTTTTTGCTTCTTTATAAATATCTTTTTATTAAATAAAACTTCAATTTTATATCAGGTGTAATTTCATTTAAATCGGGTAATTTTGCTTCATCTCAAGTGTAATTTTGAATTTTGCTGGTGGTAACACTGATTTGGATGCTTGTTAAGCTTCGTACAGATGATGGTCAGATCTTACAATATTGTAAGCAGGCGTTGCCAACAGCAATATTTTTCTGACAATGGTGCGATTGTCAGATGCATTCATTTTGCACTTCTGCAAATACAAATGAGATTACAATGTTCACACAGTTGTAAGACATTTTAGCCAATTTTAATGCAATTTAAGCAACGCTGCTTACCAATATTGTAAGATCTGACCATCGTCTGTACGAAGCTTTATTTTGTGGCTCAATCACACGAAAACCGCTTAATTGATTTGGATGAAATTTAGTAAAAATATACAGGTATAAAGGCAAAAGGGGAAAAATGGTACTTTGGTACTTTTTCTCTTTTTGATAGATTTGGTATACAGATTGTATATGGTTGAGATTAAAATATAGGGTACTTTTGAAGGGATAAAAACGGAATAAATTTGGTACTTTTTTTTCGATAAATTTGGTATGCAGTGTAATTTCTGGGGGCCTAAAACGAAAATCATTCACGGAATTTCTTAAAATAATTAAAAAATTTTTAAACCAAGTAAAAATAAATTTACACTTTTCGTTGGTAGTGCCATTCTGAGAGTAAAATTACAAAGTGAGCGTTTTAAACTCATTTAACTTAACAAAATTTGTTGGTACAATTCAAAACTAAAAAATACTCTGGTACCCCCTTGGCTCATTTGGTACTATTTCCAAAGGCTTAAGCCTATTGGGGATTGATTAATAGCAACTCGTATTTACTGTCCAATGAATATAAGCGGAGTTTAGTGTTTGGTGCAAATGGTCTTGCGAAAATGCAAAATTTCTTAGCTTTTTAATAAAATTTAACGGAAACTCTGTTTTTTTATTTGTTGGATTTAACAAAACAGCTATGATATTTTGTATTTGCTCCTTTGAAAGACCATTTGCACCAAACACTGAACTCCGCTATTGTGGATAGATTTTTGCACTCGTTCGTTCAGCGGCAGCATATAAGCATGCATTATCTGATGATATTGACAATTTTTAAAAGATATATAAAACAACTTCTGCAAAAATTCTAGTAGAAGAGACGACTTCCTCTCATTTCAAGATTATTTTGGAATGGAAACTCATAATGTTTTGAAATATTCGTCCGCAAGATAGTTGTCAAGTCAAGAAGTCATCAACAGAATTTTGAAACAATGGGAGCCCACTCCACTATTATTTTACTCGAAATGATTTTGAAGACGAAGACACAATAAAATTGCACATATTTTTGTTTTTGGTCCAAAGTGACCAAAGTGAAAAATGGATTAGATCAGTTAATGTTTCAAGAGCTTAGTAGATCAACCAAAGAATATTTTTCATTTCAGGCTCTTCGGCGAATGTAGAAAGAAAATTTTCATGCCAAAATATTTTAAAAACAAAGGAACGAAATAGGCTATATGTGATAACAGTTTCAAGTCTAATCGAAACAAAAGACTTTGTTTTATATAAAAAAAAAATATATATAAAAAACGATTTAGTACTATTGGGGCCGAAAAACTACGATACATGATATATAAGGTACATACAAGTCTTTTAAATATATGAGATCAAAATCAGGCACTTTATTGTTTAGGTTATAACCTATTTGGAACTTTCACATCATAGCAGCATGAATTTGTCGATATTAACCAAAGGATTCGTTTGTATGAGACTTGATAATGTTGGACATATAGTCGGTTTCTTTCCTTAGTTTTTATTATATTTGGAAATTAAAAAACTCTTTCAACATTTGCAGACGAATGTGGAATGGATAAAATTCTAGCAACGACTCTAGAAATGTCAGAAAACATATGGACATTCAACTCATTTTGTAAGTCTGCTTTCACACGTTTCATCTTTTGATGCTCAACTCCTATGTTTTTAGGTGAGGGCGGAGATGCCTGTACTCGGTCAGTACGCTTTGTGTTTTTATTCGTTGGTATATGCACAACGATGGCTGCGTGTAATTTTTTCTTTTCTTTTTCTCTTTGATTTGCTGTTATTAAAATTATTGTTGTTTTGAAGCGTAAAAAGTTGAAACCCGTTGCTGCATGTGATTATATGTATTGGCATCTTTAAAAGGGAATTGAAAAGAAGTTGAGCATCAAAAGATGAAACGTGTAAATTCAGACTAAGTTAGCTTCTGCCGACCAAAAACTACAAATGTTTTCAGTTTTTAACGACTGCAGTTGCTCGACATCAGCTTAAGCTCTAAATTGATTAGAGATTGAATCAAAATTTGCAATTCATTCGGGAGCATTTTTACTATGTAGAAGAGGTACAATGCTAGTTGTTTTATCTGCAATAATATTTTCAGGACTAAATTTGTGGAACCACATGAAAACTTCGTTGCAGGCGAGAAAGGAAAAATGTAAAGAGTGTCACGCATACAGCGTCGCCCCCTTACCAACAAACTTCGTCTGTCTGCCACAATACAAGTCGCATATTTAAGCGCCCATTACATTAACGATTTGTTGTACAACATAAATGCCATGCAAAGGACTCAATAATTTGTTTACTATACTAAAAATTCAAAAAGGGGAAACTAAGACAAATTTTTAAATTTTACCAAATGAGTCATGGTAGTACCACGGTACTTTAGAAGTTCAAAATGTACGAGAAAAAGTACAATTGACCACACAATTAGTAAAAAACTTTTGTCTTTTTGTGTGTAGAAACAACAAAAGCAACAGAACATGACGAAAACACATTATTTTCATGTCTAAAAAGTAAAATTGAGAGCCCTTGCGTCTCATTTAGTTTTGTTTTTTCATTAAGTTTTTAAAGTAAAAACCATATCGGGAATTATATACGAACAAATCAAGGGCATTTTGAGATTGAGAACGAATTCGGAATTAAATATAGAAAAGTTTAGTATTTCGCGATTAAAAATCCGTACTTGAATCAATCCTTCTGCACTTGATTCAAAAAAATCCGTACTCACCGTCCTATTATTACGTTTACTCGTTTCAAAAAACTTAGTATACAGATTACATATGGTCCAGTGGCCGGTAAAAATATGTTAAGGCACCCCTTGTTGTTCTTATATACAGTCGAATGTCGGCTGCTTAAGAGTTGGCGGGAAATAATAATTCCTATAATGTTGTTTATAGAAATATTTTTACATTAAATAAGTATAAATGTTGAAAACTACCACGGTACGCAAAATGACCCCAAGAAATATGGCTCCAAAACAAAATGAATAATGGCCTCAAAATTTCACAGTTATCGGGACTAAAGTTTGATATTTTGTTTGGAGTGAATAATTTATCCGATTTCTATTTTTTCCTCTCCTAGAAAAGCATAAAATCTTCGGAATGGTTTAGACTGTTGTAGCTCATTATTACATACTGCTTTTATCGGAGCCATTGTGCACTATGTCAAGGAATTGTCCATTTAAAGCATTGGTGTCCAGCCCATACCACAATTGTGGAAATTAATTCACACACATTCTTCACACGCATTCTTACGCTCTTTCATTTAGCCAACGAGAGTACACAATTCAGTTGTCGTTTATCAAGCGACGAGTGCACATGCGGCGGATGCTTACATATTTTGTATATTTTACTTAAGAAAACTTCCCCAGTAAGCATTACATACATAAATAGAGAAGTAATAGAATGATGCAATTTAAAAGATATTTCATGCTTGGGAATGCTTTTGGCAATATACAGTGCCTATTATGTTTTAAAACATTTAAAAATAAGAGGCAAGCTGTTTTAAAAAGGCATTTTTCAAAGAGGGGTTCTTTTTCTTTCACTTTAAATTCATTTATATTACTATGAATGTTATCAAAATGCCTTTTTTAAAACATCTTCCCTCTAAGTTTTAAATGATTCGTATCATAAGAGCCAAAAAATTAAAAATGACTTCCTGTTTTTTGATAATAAAAAAAAAAAATAGAAGTTAAATACATATAAGAATTAATTTACCATTAAAAAAATAATAATTCTTATTTTGCAAGCAAAAAAAAAAAAGATGGAAAATAACAAACTTAAATTTTTATGGACTCAAAATTATAACGGTACTGATATAAACTATTTTAATAATTGCTTATTTTATTTTGACTTGAGTTTGTGTTTGCTGGGTATGCTCTCTCTATTCACTAATACTAATATGAAGCAATACAACCACAATTTATTTTTTGGACGTCCCTGATTTAAAGTATGTATTTCTTTCTGCACACAACAACTGTCTTCAACAAGCTTGGAAAATCTAAAAATTGTTCATTCAAAAAAAAAAAAAAACAAGTTAGAGTGCTATATTCGGCTGTGCCGAATCTTTGAAACCCTCCATTGACAGTTCGAACATTTATTACTAGTTTATCTTTATAAAAACAGACATCATTAAAATTGGTTGCGGATTAGACCTACATATATTAAATTATTGACCGTTTAGCAGGGCAAAGGAGAAATCGCCGATGTGATTAGAAACATTAGTGAAAGGCATGATAATATTATTAAGTCTAAAAGTACCAGTTCCGTTATTCCTAGGCAATTAAGTAGTGACGAAGCCTTAGCTTACTATATAAATTCTAAGTCAACATCGCATTCTTGCAAACAACTAGGAAGTGGTCCATGAAGGCGGGGCATAATGTGTTTCCGTCATAGTTTAGTTTAAAACAGTCCAAACAGGCCTGTTACCCTGCAGACGAGCACATTGCTATAACAGAAACTCGTGCTGAAATAAATTTGCAAGCCTTATTAAATAAAACAGTGGAACGTCTAGTGTTCCCAACAAGCTCATCGTTTACACATGTTACTGAAGGCCGTTACACACTATCCCACAAAGTCTTACGTATTTTTCAAAAATGCTTCCCTGATCTAATTATTCTTTGAACATTTTTAAAAAACAATAACAACTTATCAGGACAGGGTTGCATTTTTGTAAATTACTAAAGACTTTGTGGGATAGTGTATAACGGCCTTAAATGGGGAGGTGAGGGAAGCTCTGGGCACAGAAAATATAAACAGAGATTTGAGAACACTAAAGATACGGACGAGTTTCTTTCGTATTTTGTTTAGTTCCCCTCAAGTTACATAATGGGTCAAAAATTATTTCGCAAAATCCTTGGCCTTCATCAACTTTGTATTTTCGCCCAATCAAATTTATATTTGCCAAAGAAACGAACGGTTTCAAGTTAGTGGAGACAAAAAGATTGTTGGAAGAAGGGAATGGGGGAACGGAAACTCGTTCATCCCAAAAAGTGGCGCAACCCCCAAGACGATGCACGATGACCCCGCGACTTTTAACAGCAATCAAGAACATTTTGGCTTTGGTTTCGTTGCTTCGAATGTCAAACGATGGAAATACAGCCCGTCGCTTTTTTAAGAATACTGAGATGAGTGCTCAGATCACTGGGTTGGATCTTACAATTAAAAAAAAAAAAGTTTGATGTTATTTTGAGGGCATTGTCTTCTGAATTCGAGATAAATTTAGTTGAATTCAATAAATTTTGTCTTGAAACCAGAAAGAATTATCTAAGTCTCTATTCGTGGTATTGTATGCCTGCTTAGAGTGGTCGTTAACTGTATGGAGCATATTTGTTTTCTATTTTGCCATGCTTAGGCGTAAAGTCCTCATAACTTGGAAAATATTAATTTGACAGAAAAATCTTTTACTAAGAAGTTGGTATTAGTGATGTTTCTAACAACTTTTATCTTCACAAGTTTTCTCCAAATCTCATATTTAACAAAACCTAACTAAAATAGAAAGCAAACAGCCGCATTAATGCGAATTTTTTCTTAAGAACTATTTTTTCTTACATACGTCAATTCAGCTTAAAAATTTGTGTTTGTGTGCGTTAGCTTACAAAAAAACATAGCCCAACGCATATCATTTGTTTCTAGCTCACATACAAAATCGCCAATACAGACTAGAAATATATTGAAATATATAACTGCCAAGGAATCGCTCCTAGGGTTAAGAAAAGGTATGACGGGCCTACATTAGTTTTTTGTGCTTAACTTTTTCTTAAAACATACTTGCCATACATTTACCCTTTAGGGGAGCTCCCATACAAATATGGCGATTAAATGAAATTCTTAAAATTGGCCTCTGCAGCGCTTTGGATGCCCCTGGATGGGTCAAATGTATGACCGGCCCCACTTTATTTTGTATCCCTATCCCCGCTATCTCTCTTCTTTAACCCTGAAAGTTTAATCTTCATTTTCGTACATTATGGTAACTCTTCGTCAAATCGACAAACTTTAAAAAAAAAATTGGGAACGATTTTTAAAGTGTTTTTTTATTTATTCTTTTATTAAAAAATTTTATAAAATAAAACGTACAAAATAAAAGTTCTTCTTCTCTCTCAAAATTTGATACGAATTTTAACTCTTTTTTGTGTTTTAAAATTAATTATTTTATTAAAGCTTTCAGCATCAGATAACGATGTTGAAAAAGTAGCGTTATTTAAAAACGCCCTTAACCATCCAGAGTTAAGGTGGCACCCATACAAACAGACTTCGTCTTTTCTGAATAACATCAATAGTTGTAAACAGATTTTAATCACTTATGGCTTTTTTGTTTGCAACTTCGTTTTTTATATGTCTAGAAAAAATTATAAGCATAGCTGCACTTTCTAATTTTTAATGATTAAAACGAATAGAAAAAAGTTAAACTTTACTTAAAGGTTATTTCAATAAACTAAACCGTTTTTAAGTAACGCGAATTTATGTTGTGCAATAGAGCTGGCAAACAATCGATAGTACATACTATCGATAGTATCGATAGTTTACTTTCCATTATACTATCGATAGTTTATTTTCGATAGCGATATTATCGTTGATTTTTTTTTAAGAAAATTATCAATAATTTTTTGTTTCTATCTGGCAAAGAAATTTATATTGAAAGCAAAAACAAAGTTGAGTTGTGTTGTTGTTGTTTCAATATATTTTCCCAAACGAAAATTTTTATTTTATTTTTAAAAATTTTAAAAAAGTGATTTACTTTCAATATAAATTCAATATTTTTGCATACTAACCAGTGCCCATTATTATTCTTAAAATTTTGAAAATTCAACTTCATATGAGGGGCTTAAAGCACAAGGGGTTCAAGTGACTTATGTTAAATAATGAGACAAAAGCGGTTGTTTCGCTTGTTCTCCAAGCGAAGCAGGTATTTTAATGTCAAGTGCTTAAATTGTTCACCATATCTAGCGTCCGGATGAGAATCCTACATTCACCTCTTGTGCTCAGAACAACTTCTTCGAACTTCACATATAATTCCATATGTAAACTAAATTTTAGAAAAAGGCACTGAAACCCCTTGTGCTTTAAGCCCCTCATATGCAATCGAAAATAAATTGAAAAATTACAACTTTTTTAGCGAAGATCCGAATGTTGTTACTGCATACTGTGTGTATACTTTTATACATACATATTTGAAAAAATATTGCTTGTGATAAGGAAAATGGCTGAAAATGCAAGAGATTATTAAACTTTAAACTTATTAAACAAATTTGGAAAACTGTATTTCTTTACATAGAAACGCACGGTAGTTACTTTAAAATTAAATTAAGGGAGTTTACAAAGAGTTCTATACTATCGGTAGTATCGATAGTTTGTCAACAAACTATCGAAAATATCGAATGTTACGACAATCAATAGTTTGCCAGCTCTATTGTGCAACCTCCTCTATTTCCGAAATAACAATATATATCTCGAAAACAAGAGCTAACCGAAAAAAACGGTTATCACCACTGGATTCAGCGTACCCGAATTAGATTAAAAAAAAAACAAAATTCAACAAAATTTAAGATACGTGATTCATAGAAAATGCGTTTCTTTAATAAATTAAAAATTTGGTTTTTTTTTGTTTTTTTGTGATTAATTTGATATTTTTCAGTTTATTTTGTTTAATAAGCGATTCAGGAAGGCTTCTAACAACTTTTCTACAAAATTATTATTTTCTAAGTTATGAAACATTAAAGTCAGATTTGATGTAAAAATATAACTTTTCTCAAACTTTGGTGGGCGTGAGGGACGGCTTAGTCTTTGCCGATCGTCCTAAAATTGTTTATGTGTTGTTTTTTTTCCCCACCATTTTGGCTGGTGAGACCTAAAGAAATCCCACTTTTGATTTTAACGGTCACCCTAATGCCTGCTACTGTGCATAAAATATTGATTCACATAACAGAAGTCATCAAAGCGGCATTGCTTCCAATTGGGCAGCCTTCCGAAGAGGCTCAGGAAGCACGGAACAAAGATTGCCGCAGATAAAGGGAGAACAACACCCGCAAGTGCACTTGTGTTGCCACGAATAGAGACTTACTGTCCATGTTAATTATAACATCTGATACTTTGATCAATAGCCTTCGAGAGATTCCCAAAAAAAAACCGGAAAAAATATGTACAGATGTATTAAAGTTAATTGTAAGCCCTAGAATAGAAGAGTCAAGAGTGCAATCGTTATCATATTGATGGTGATTATTAGGTAAAAATTCTATGTTTTGTTTTTCTTTATCAATAAATGAGTATTTAAGTATGTATATGTATTTAATTATTTTAAGGCCCGTTTTCGATCATATTTGACCATTTTTAGTCATAGGACATTTTCGAGCACATAACTGGAAGTCATATGTTGACAACATGCTTCAATCCTTTGAAAAAATTAATGTCAACATGTCATTAAAAATATATTTTCTTCATTACCACCAAGATTACTTCGACCGCCAATTGACATCGGAATCAGATGAGCATGGTGAACGATTTCATCAAGTTTCAGCTTAGATAGAGCATTGGTATAGTTAAATTCTCTTTTAGCAGACCTTTGCTGGAATTTGCAATCCGAGTTGGATGATGAAGATTAGCATGACAAAAATAGACACCAGATTTGAAACTTAGCGCAGACTTAGGTATATCTATGGCTAAAAATGGTAAAAAATCGTTACTTTTGATCGACATTAATGGTTTAAATTACATGAAATTTTGAAAAAAAAAATTTTGAAAATATTCCATAAAAGAAAGTTAAGAAGGCAAAAAAAAAAACCAATACAGTCGAAAAATATTTTTTCAATATCGCAGACTTAGCTATATGCATGAAAAATGGATATATACCGATTTATCAAAAACTGGAGCCAATCTGACACTTCCAAGTGTACTTTCGCACTCAGGGGACTCCCCCCTAATAGTTCGAAAAGGATTCATCGAAGTTCATTTTTTCGACCATCACAGTGTTATTGGTCTATAATTTACCATGGATCCAATAAAGATTCCCCTCTCAAAATTATTTGTTTAAATCAACTTTTATATGAATAGAAAAAAAGCAAAGAATAAAACCATATGTAAGTTCAAAACGCGAAGAATTTTTAAAAATGACGTCCCATATAGGGCCCACGGCTGAAATATTCTAACTGTCGGTGAAATATAGTACTATAACATACTTGTTATTTGTTTTTTTTTTTTGTTTTTTTTTTTTTTTTTTGTTTCGGACAAAATATATTCACTATAATGAAAGTTAAATCGGCTAAGAACTTTTGCTTTTGCATGTTTTATTTCTCTCCTGAGCTAACTAAATTCGAGCGGCATGCGTTCTCTTGTGTCAAAACATCTCATTTTCATACAGTTTATACGAAACAAACGTTTAAGGCCCAACCATAATATGCATAGCCTTTACTTACTGTCAAAAATTAACAAAAAAGTCATTCAAATGTATTTAAAAAACAAAAACAAAATCAAAAAATATTTGATTTCGTACGGAATGTTCGATCAGTTTCGCACTTTGCTTAAGCAAATGACAGTTTTAAAAAATTAAACAAAAAGTTTCTTTAAGTTCCATATAGTTTGCCTCATATGATTTACATGTATTCGCCTTTGCTTAAGTTGGGCCTTAAGAACGCGAATTCAACACCACCCGGGGGAAAATAATGTTCATGTTTAAAATCAAACTCTTGGCGCTCTTGTTTAGCTAGCTCAGTTAGTTGTTATGCAAAAAACAAGCATTGAAAATTAAATTGATTTGTTCAAAAAACTCTAAGTCTTGGTTCACACTATGAAAGTTTTCTTTCAGAAAGTCTAAGTTTATGGGTGAGAGAGGAGAGAAGAAAAGCAGGTTCTCCTCCCCACTCACCAATAAACTCAGACTTTCCGAAAGAAAACTTTCATAGTGTGAACCCAGACTAACTACATGTTCATTTATTTCCGAACGTAGACTTCGATCACTTAACTTATGTACAATTAAAACAAAAACAGATTACAAGATATTGTTTTTGTTTTACATGTTAGTATAGCGCACAAAGTCCTCGTTCGAAGTCGATAACAGGCCTTAAAAAAATTTAAGAAGTATCGTCTATCGTCACCCTAAATATTGCCGATATATCGGAATCGATATCGGAATTCGATACCTCCCTAATTAAAAGTACCCTTTCCCTAATTAAAAAGCTTATTTGAATCAACTATCACGGCAATGCTCCAATTAACAGGCATACTGTAAATTTGATGTAAAGGAAAAATAAAGTTTTGGAATTTTTTTAATGTTTTTTAGTTTTTTTTAATTATTCGACCGTTTTTTTTAATTATAATTTTTAAAAATAAATAATTTCTTCAAGCTTGAGGTCAGTTTTTTAATTCTTTATTTTTCAATTATTATTGCAATAATAGATCTACAAGCTAATTGTTGTGTATTTTTGTGACTCGTTATTCCTGAAGTTGACATCCAAAGAATGTCGAAGTATTGAAAAATAAAGAATTAAAAAACTGACCTCAAGCTTGAAGAAATTATTTATTTTTAAAAATTATTTTTTTAATGTTTTTAAAAAATAGATGACATTTATTTATTTTTCATATACATATATAAATTATCTTCTTTACAAATATTTTGATTGAATGCGATATTTTAAAAAAAATAAATTAACTTACGACCATTTTCACCAAGTTCAGTAAAAAATTAACAATTACTCTAACTTCCAGTTAAGAATATGTTTTAACAACTATAACTGAAAGTTAATTATATCTGAACTTGGTGAAATTGGCCGTTAGTCGTATTTATTTTTACGCTGGTTTTCTTGCGAACGGAAATTATCCCCATGTAGCCATTGTGTTTCTGCCCCAATATGTCGTGCGCTCTTTTTTGTTTTTAGAACAGCATAAAGCCAAAACAAAGATTAGGCCAAAAATTGTAGAAACTTTCATTTTCTTCTTGTTGTTTTTTGGATCTATTTTCCAGCTGGCTCCGAAATGTTCTTTGATAAACTTTTAAATGGAACTACAAAGTCTTTGCAATTGGGCTTAGTATTTATAGAAATCTTTTGGTATAATTACTTTAGAACTGAAGAAAAGAACTTGTTATTATTTGTTTAATTAACCGTAGGAACACAATTGGACCGTATGAACGTTGTAGCGTACGACATAGATACGTTGTCAAATTAAGACGAATAATACTTTATAGAAAGGCACACAAAAGCTGGGGCAAACGTTAAAGCGTATCTACGTTGTACGCCGTCGCAGACCTAATTTCATTTCCGGAAAAAAAAATACGTTTACGACGGAATTGTGAGTAAATAAAGCGTGTTTTTAGAATTGTACGCCATCACGAACTACGTTCTTGCGACGTACGACCCAATTGTGTTTTTAGCATAAAATGTTAAACAAATATTTTTTATTTCAAAAAGTTTTTTGTTAGCTAAGAATCAACATTTTAAAGCTGTTATTTCTTATTTTTTAAATACATATTTGAAAAAGCGTTGCCACCTAAAGGAAAAGTATTTTAAAAAAATTAGTTTTGTTCATATTGTAAATTATAAATTACCGAATATTTTTGGATAAAGTTTTACATTCCGATATAAAAAAGGGCTTATGACACAAATCTAAGAACGCTTAAGAAACATCACAAATTTTGAAGCACTAAAACAATGGTGCATATTCAAAAATTATTACCTAATAAAACGATTAACAATTTAACCCTTTCCCTGTCCCCATACAAAAAAAAAATTTTGTGCCGTACGTCCAAAATTTTAATTTTGTTTAAAACGGTTTTTATGCACTGCTTGTTGTTTCTTTTATTATAATTTGTAATTAAAGTAATGTAGAAACCGTTTTTCTTAAAAAAAAGTGTGAATCATATGTGATGCACAGACATTTTTTTATCATAGTTTTTAACCAGACGTTCTGTGCATCACATATGATTCACAAAATTCACAAAAAACCTGTTTTAATGATAATCATAAAGGCTGAAATAACATTTTTGGTGATAACATTTATATTTTTATAATGTAAGAATTAAAGAATCGAATTTTTTGTTAATTTTTTGGTAGTTTTAAATAAATAAAAGTGAATTTACTATTTTTTCGTTATTAAAAAAGCGTCCTCTTTATTTCCATATAACTTCTAACGTAGAAAAGTCAGGCATGTGGGGACTTGACACAATATAAAAAATTGCTATCTTTACACGTTTTGCTTCTTTAATTCATTATTTCTCTCACGTCCATTAAAGTAAAAACCTTGAAAAAAAATACCATTTGTGAATCACATGTGATGCACAAGCGTATGAAAGCAACTTGCTGTGCATCATATGTGATGCACAGGACAGGGAAAGGGTTAAAACTAGCGCAGCAACTGCTGATAGAAGAAATGTAACTCTTTATATGGAATATAAGTACATAAGTATGGCTGACTTCGAAAACGTTAATTGCTTTATGTTAGAACAAAGTATAATGTTTCATAACGCCGCAGTACAATATATATACAATGCAAACCCTTCCAAAACATCACTGATAAGTATTAGTACTGCAGCAAAAAAGCAATCAGAGCATCGGCTTTAAAGTTGATGCCTACTGACATTTAACATTTAATTTCCAACAATACAGATTAATATTGTTCATTGCATCACTAACATTTCAAAACGTTTCAATAAACAAATCACATAGTTGCATTGTTTTGGTACTTTGTGCATGTACTTGGTGAGAATACAGAAGTAAAACTGTACACAAACTATGTATAAGTACGTTTTGGAAGTCAGCCTATGTATACTATAATTTCTGAATATGCGCCAATGTGTTAACTATACTTTAGTGAAAGGTGTATGTATCAGTAAAAGGCTGGCCCACGATGTCGATCGACAACTTAAGCGAGCGACAACAAGTCACGCATTATCGTTCTCATTAGCGCCCCACTAACTATCGACTTGTCGGCCGACAGTTCTTACGTTACTAACTTTATCCATTTATTCATTGTCAAATGACTATATTGCCACATGAACTAATTCATCATTTAAACGCTAGTTTAATAATAAAAATCGGCAAGACATTTTAATTAAGCCATAAAAATATCGCTTTGTGCCACGTGATTTTCTACAAATGACAACAAAACATACTTATCTTTTAAAGAATTGAGAATTTCGTGAAAAATCTATATACTTTCATGTATAAAATTATTACGTTACTGACCGACTGACTGTCTAATTTATCATCACACTGCCCCAATGACCGAGGCTAAAAATTGTAAGTGCTAGAGGTTGGTCTCTCGCTAAATCGATCCATTATGACGGGGTTTTTGGATGTTCGAATGTTTCAAATGAAGGCAAAAAAAGTGCAAAAAACGTTAAATTGGCTAACCTCATGTCTACTAAACTTAAAGAGATAAAAAAACTTCAATACTTATCGTTGTTCATCAAAAAAAAAAATAAGTAGGCAGGTTTCTGGTGCTTTTTTGAAATTCGGATCTTTTCGGAAGAGCACGGATAAAAGCTGTATTTTGGAACTTTTTGTCACTCCATCCATCTTTTTAACCAATAAACATAGAAATTAAATTTTATATTACAAACATACGCAACTTATCTAAAAAATAAAGATATAGATTTGGTACTTTTCCGAAATTTGAACGTTTAAGGGGTGAATATCTTACCTATTTTGAGTCCTTTTGTTAATTTGGAGTAGAAAAAAGTATCAAAAAGGGGTAATACGGGAAATTTAATTTCTTTTCTTTAGTTTTCCGTTCAACTTATGCTTCTTTTTGAATTTTCTATAATATTGAACTTAGAAACATTAAATTATAGGTGCAGGGTCCTGAGTGAATAAGAAATGCAAAATGTTGGTACTTTTTTTTTAACTTAGAAGCATAAACATTGGCATATAAATATGTCCACCAAAAAAAGGGAGACACTAACAATGTATATGGTATTTTTTAAAACAATAAAATTTTATTAGTTTTGTTGTTTTACAGAAATATCATTATAAAAAATATTAAAAATTAATTACGTTTATATTGCATCGAAATGCCTTTGTCGACAACCTAAACACAAGTGACTGATTTGAAAAATTTTTAGTCGCATAACATTTCATAGTGGGGCCCAAATTTGTATGAAAACTATTACGTAATCGCTCGCTTGTATTGTCGATAGATTTGTCGCGTTGAAAATTTTCAGTTGAGCGCAAATGAGTTGATTGTCGTTGAAAAGGCAAGAGAGCGATCACGGTCGATATCGTGGGCCAGCTGTAAGATTCGGCAGTGCTGAATGTGTCACTATAATTTCTAACGGCATATTTTTTATTTTATTCACAACTTACAGCTCTGGTTAAAAGAAAAAAAAGTTATTTATTTTAGAACGTAGGAAATAATCTTGTTATTTTTTTAATTAAATGTTAAATGCGTATCTGTTGATTTGGGGGGCGCAAAATCTTTCCTTTACAGATTCAAAAGTCCTGGGAAAATAATAACACACAAGGGTTTTATATCACGGAATAATTAAACTTTTATTAATAATAAAGCGTAGCTCACACAGTAATTGCTGTCTTACAACTGCTCGACTGATTAACTATTACTAGAGTATAAAAGTCAATAAGCTGTAACTTTAATTATGAGTAACAAGAAAAAGAGAGCAAAAAAAAGGAGCTATATTAGATTTCTACTTCCAATACACTTTATAAAATTTATATAAGGGAAATTTAACCTGTTCGACTTGTAAACCTTAACATTCCGCCCCCCTTGCGTTACCGCAACACACAAAGAGGGTGATAAGGTTGTAGCCTATAGGCAAGTTAATGCAACTAATATATGTAGAAGAAAAAATTAAAAGGTATATATAAGGTTAATATTCAAGACAAAAAATTTACAATTCATAAGATATTTTTTTTATAATTATACAAACTATTTGGAATAGTTGTAAAGATAAAAGAAAAGTTAAGATATTTTAAAGATACTGAATTCATGATATTAAGAAAATTAGAGATATTTTAAAAAAATGAAATTCATTATAAAAAACAAACAATATGATTCAAATTCCAATTTTTCCTATTAGAGTCCATCCCAGCACGGTGTCCTGAGCCATAGGAGTTGTCAATGTGGGAGAATTTATAACCGGTTTTATAAGTTGAGGGTATATATCGGCGCCTAAAAATATATTTATCTCACACGATTTATAAAATTTTGGATCTGCTAAGCGAAGATTTTTATAATTGTCAGCTATTTTTTTGTCCAAATCTTGAGTTCTTGAACTAGATGGCAAAGTTGTCGTGACCCTTGCAGTGACGGAATAAGTTAGGTCATCATCAAAATAGGGTTTAAATTTAATTTTGCAGAGACGTTCCTGACCCGATTGTTCGACATGAAGATGATATCTAGTTGTTAAAAATTCAGCAATTTCACTTCGTTCAATGGACGGGTTTAATAAGCCACGTATATTTCCCCAGTCGTTACCCAAGCAAACTCTGATTATAACAGTGGGTCTTAAAAAAATAGACGATATTATGGTTGTAGACTGAGTAACATTATGACGCATGTGATTTGTTGATCGGAGGCGCTCATGTTTGTGTAAGAAGGTATGATGTTGTCCACCACATTTATGACACCTGTCACGACTTCTACATTTTGGTAACAAATGGCTATGGGCAAGGCAATTTATACAGTAACGATGTAACTTGACGGCTTGGAGCCTTTTAATTATGTTCATGTTTCTAAATTTATGGCATGTTCGCAAAGGATGATCTTTCCGGCACAATCGACAATCAGGCTCATTTCGTTGGTGTTTTGGTCTTCGCCTTTCTTCCAATGGAGACAAGCTTCGAGAACGACGATGGTTTGAAGACATAGCGCTGAAAAAAGGGAGTGACTATTAGAAAAAGATGGTTACAAATTGGAGGCTGCAGAGTTAAAAGAGGGGAGAAGGACTAATTTAATTATGGGTCTAGTAATAAGGCCTTTTGAAGTTCGAATTTCTGCCACTCTAACTTTACTATCACGACCTGGTAAAACCCGTTCAATACGTCCTAGCCGCCATTCATTTGGGGGAAGATTATCTTGTCTTATTATAACCAGGTCGCCTTTGGCAAAATTTCGTTGAGGATACTTCCACTTTGTACGTTTATGCATTTCCTTTAAATATTCTTCTTTCCACCTGCATGCGAAATGATGATGCATGACCTTTAATTTTTGCCAACGGTTTACATAGCTAAGGGATTGTCCGCATAGATCAGGTTCTGGGGGTGCGAGTAAGGGGGCGCCGATGAGGAAATGCCCAGGGGTAAGGGCGCAGATGTCCGATGGATTGTCACTCATCGGACTCAAGGGGCGCGAGTTTAAGCAGGCTTCGATTCTACTAAGCATTGTGGTGAATTCCTCGAAAGTAAAGTTTTGGGAGTGGGTAATTTTTTTCAAATGGCTTTTAAAGCTTTTTACCCCAGCTTCCCAAAGCCCTCCCATGTGGGGGGCTCCCGGGGGGTTAAAATGCCATTCAATGGTCTGGAAAGAATGTTGGGATAATAAATTAAGTTTCACTAGAGATAAAAAGTTTGACTGCTCCTTGGTAAAGATATTGGAAGCGCCTACAAACGCTGTGCCATTGTCTGAAAATAGCGCCCTTGGGGTGCCACGGCGGGAGAAAAAACGTGCAAAAGCTGCTAAAAAAGCCTGTGTTGATATTTCACTTGTCGTCTCTAAATGTATGGCTTTTGTAGCAAAGCATACAAAGACTATCACATATCCTTTGGTTAATTTAAAACCACGACCTACGTAGGATTTAATATTAAAGGGACCGGCAAAATCCAAACCGGTATTTGTAAATGGACGGGAGAGAGATGTTCTTTCTACGGGAAGTGAACCCATTTGTTGTTGGCCTTGCTTCTTTTTAAACAAAACACACATTTTGCAGTTAAAAATCACGGATTTTATAAGATTTTTAAGTTTGGGTACCCAAAATTCTGATCTTACCAAGCGTATCAATAAAGAATTTTGACCATGTATTGTATATTTGTGAAGAAGCTCAATGTACAATCGAGTAAAATGAGCTGGATAGGGTAAGACTATAGGAAATCTCTCATTGTAGGTTAACATAGGGCATTGAGCGAGTCTTCCATTAGCTCTTAAAATACCGTCAGAATCTATAAAAGGACTCAGTGTTAAGAGAGAACTCTTTTTCGGTATTTGTAGCCCGCGATAAAGCAATGCATATTCTGTAAAATATAATTGTTGACAGAACATCACAAGGCGAAGCTTTGTGTATTTAATCTCTGAAGATTCTAAACTATAAGATGAGTGCTGGAAAGCAGATTTAAATCTTTGGTGAGTTGCTTTGTGGAAACGAAAGATATATGAGATTACGCGTAACGCCTTGGAAAGATCAGAATAGCGGCTTAGAATGTCTTCCGTCAAAATATTAAGGTGTGATCTTATGGGTCTTATTTCTTCAGTCGTATCTATTGCGGGTGCTGCGGATGGCCATTTTGAGTAAGGTGATTTAAGCCATGGCGGCCCATGCCACCACAAATCATTATGTAGTAAATCCTTTGCCGTAAGACCGCGGGAGCCTAAGTCGGCTGGATTGTCTTTGGAGCTTACGTGGCGCCAGTTCTCACTCCCAACCCTTTCTACTATGGATGAGACTCTGTTGGCAACAAATGTGGTCCAGTGCGAGGGGTGTTTTTTAAGCCATGCCAAGACAATGGTTGAATCTGTCCAAAGATAAACTTCGCAATTTTCAAAGACCACTTGAGAACGAAATGAAGAAACAACTTTTGCAAGTAATTCAGCACCACATAATTCTTTTCTGGGGAGCGAAACAAATTTGACAGGGGACACTTTTGTTTTGGCCATAATCAAATTGGTATATATTATTCCGACTGGACTCATGATGCGGATATATAGCGCTGCCGCATATGCCTTCTCGGATGCATCACAGAACCCATGTAATTGTACGCAATATGAGGGGTTGTAGTTGACAAACCGGGGAATTTTTATTTTGCCAATATTGGGATAATCCTCTAAAAATAAGTTCCACCTCTTCATTGTTTCTGGTTTGAGGCTATCATCCCAGTCAGTTTTATCAATCCATATCTGTTGCATTATCATTTTTATTTATTTATTTTTTATTTAAGAATTTCTTGCTTATCCTACACAACAAGATATAAATCTTATAGTTAAAGTGCAGGAATTATATAAGTTTTAAAACATAATGGGGTAATCACACTCAAACGATTAAGTTTGAAAAGAAAGAAAAGAAAAAAAAACAAAATAGAGTACATTATAACAAAATGGAAAGGAAATAAACATTTAATTTAAAGAAAGATTAAATTTTAAATTGTAAGTTGACTGATTGTAACATATAAATTATAGATTAAAATAAACTAAACTAATTAACTAAATAGCTTTGATAACAAAATTAATTGGTTTAGTTTTATAAGTTTTATAAGTTTTGGCTTATTAAATAATTTACTAATTGATTTCTAAAATTGTTCACATTGTTGTTTGTTTGAACATGGTTGGGAAGTAGGTTCCAAAGACGGACAGAATGAATAAAAAATTGATATTCAGATAACAGGCTGCGGTGTGTAAAGGGAATTATCTTATTTCCCCTGTTAGACCTTGCAAAGGTTAATCTGTTGTACAGATATGGAGGATTCCTCGTATATATTATTTTATGTAGCATGTACAATACCCTCATATCTAAAAGGTTTTTAAATGTCATGCCATAAAGTTTATTTGTGAACTGGGATATACTATCATATTTCCCCAAACCAAAAACATATCTGATTATATTGTTATATGTTTTCTGTAACACATTTTTGCTACGAAAGTCGCAACTTGAGAACAACTCGCAACCATATAAAAGTCGAGGCATTAAGTATGTTTTGGCGATAAGTATTTTAATATTTAAGGGCGTAAAGTATTGGGTAGGCCAAAGTTCACGTAACCGTAGGTAAATGTTTGATGCAGTTTTATTTATATGGTCAGACCAATCTAAATTATTATTGAATATAACACCAAGATTTTTTGCCGAGCGTACACATTCAATTTTTTCATTATTAAGCATAATGTCAAAGTTTATATTAAAACGGATCGTTTTACGGTGAATGATAAGGCATTTGGATTTGTGGGGATTTATTAGAAGTCTATTAGCGGTTGCCCATCTATAAACACTTTCTAAGTCCTTATTTAATTTATGTACGTTGTCTACAATATTTTCCACAGAACTGCCAATGTAAATTTGTACATCATCGGCATATAAGTGTAATTTAGAATATGTTAAAGTTCGGGGAAGATCATTAACATACAACGAAAACAAAAGTGGTCCCAAAATTGATCCTTGTGGAACACCTTTGGTGACTGGGAGTGCAGACGAATAACTACCGTTAATAAATACTGACTGGTAACGACTACCGAGATATGATTTAAATAGCCTATTTGAGGTCCCTGATATGCCAAATAGCTTTTTAAGTTTGAGGCAGAGCAGAGAATGGTCAATTGCATCGAAAGCTTTGGAGTGATCCAAAAGAACTAGAATATTAACTTTCCCGATATCTATATCATATCTTATATCCTCACTCAGATTTATTAATGCTGTAACACAGCTATGCTTAGCTCGAAAGCCAGATTGGTGTGGCGTGAGCAAATTATGCCGTTCAATGAATTCATTTATTTGTATGTACATAAGTTTTTCCATTATTTTGGAAAGATAAGGCAGAATTGCAATAGGCCTAAACTCCGAGTTATTTTTAGGGACCGGAATAATCTTAGCATGTTTCCAGCTACTTGGAAAGACATTAGTAGTAAATATTGTGTTAAAAATGTGGGTTAAATAAGGTAATAATCTTGGCAACAATAATCTTACAAATCGAGGGTCTAAATTGTCATATCCGATTGCATTTGATTTAACAGACTTTAAGCAAGTTAAGACTTCATCATTATAGACACATCGAAAATTAAATTGGATATTTGTTATACTATTTTCTAATGAGTTTATATAGTCATTTGTGTGTGAATCATCATTTGATGAGGGTGTTGACAAAAAAATAACGTTGTGGTCGTCCGCTGATAAATTGCTGTCAACATTTTTGGTATGATTTCCGATTCCAATATCGCGTATAGTTCGCCACGTTGTTTTACTGTCAATAGCACCTTTAAATCGTTCAGCATAGAAAGTCGTTTTTGTTTTCTTTATTTCCCGATTAACTTCCATTCTAATTCTACGAAATTCATCGTATAAAATAGGGATTTTGAAACGCTTCCAGCGAGAATGCGCAACATCTCTTTTCTTAATTAAATTTTTTATGACTGGATTGAACCAGGGCCTTGTATTATCTTTGACAGTTTTTGTTTTGATTGGAACAAAGCGTTCATATAGATCAGAAATGTTATTCTCAAGAAAAGTGGTTTGCTGATTTGAAGATATCATATAAAATATATTATCCCAATTTATGGCTGAGACATACTCATCTAGCATTTCAAAGTTAATGTTTCTGAAGTCTCGATATGAAAAGGTTTGGTCACAACGTTTTAAATCAAAATCATATGAAGTGAAAATTAGGTCATGTTTGGAAAAACAAGGGACGGAAAGTTGCTCATAAATTTGAACTTTTGAGATGTTACAAACTAGAAATTGATCTAGGAGAGTGTTGCATGTAGTAGTATAATGGGTTGGTGTATAGCGGTTGATAGGTTCAATGCCAATTGAGAATAGGTTATCTGAGAGTGTAGTTTCAGTTAATAAATTTGAGTTAAAATCTCCAGCAATGACACAGTCCGCGTATAATAACGAAAGTTGTTCGAGATAATTGAAAAAGGTGTCAGTGAAAATATTTCGATTAGGCCGATACACACAACCAACAAGCAATTTTCTGCTAGAGGATACAATTTCAACGAACAGGTATTCAATTTTTGTTTCTACATTGGTGTTTGAAAGGTTTGAGGATATGAAATTACATTTTATATTATTTTTTATAAAAATTGCTACACCGCCACCACGAGTCTTACGATCAGCTCTAAAAATTTTATAACCATTAAGATTTATTAAAGTTACCGCCGTTGAGGGATTAAGCCAAGTTTCAGAAACACATATGATGTCCACTGAAGAATTCTCAAACATGAGTCTAAATTCGTCCGCTTTATTATTCAAGCTCTGTGCATTGATATGACAAATGTTTATACCCTTCTTCAACTTAGTCAAGATACGCAGCATATACATTGAGCCTTCGTTGGAACCAAAGGTCGTATTATCCTGAATGTTCATCGTTATCAAAACGAGGTTTTATTAAATAACAAACAACAATGGTAAAGGGTAAAGTTAGGCGCATTTTGATGATGGCATAAATTTTGTTTAAAATTGTTTCATAGCTAAGATCATTAGTTAATAAGCGTAAAACATGCAAATAATATAATAGGAGTATTAAAGTAAATAAGGTAAATAACAAGAAAATATTAAGCATAAATAATATATAAGTAAAAAAAATACAATAATGCGTGGTTAATTATTAGACGGAAGAAAAAATTCATCCAGTTGCTCGATGAAGTCTATGCGCACCGGCTGTTCTGTACTTTCATTTTTTACATACACTATTCCACGCATTGTGAATACTGATTGTAGGTTTTTGTTCTTCTTATCATTTTTGCAACGATTGTCTTTGGTGCCAGCCAACCAGCGGGGTCAAATAATCGGGCTATGTCTGATAAAACAGTTCTTTTTGTAACATTACCACGATTAGGGGGTTTAATGGGATCAAAATAAAAGTAATCTTGCCTTGAATTCCACCGGAGTCCTAGAGTTTTAGTTGTAGTGGTATCCTCTAAGTTCAAAACATTTGAGTTCAGCAGGTGATCGGGGCTAAGTCCTTTTAAAACAGCAATATCATTCGAAATCCATTTTCGAAGGTGGAATCCCGCAGAATCTAACACTTTTATTAAATTGTCACGAGCTTTTAGTGCAAGAGATAAGTGGTGAGATCCAGCTAATACGTCGTCTACATACATATGTTTTCTTAAGATTTCCGAAACTTCAGGGAATTGAGAATGGCATTGGTCTGCTAGTTCAAGCAACGTTCTTATTGCAAGGTATGGGGCGCAATTAACACCAAATGTTACCGTTCGTAACTCATAATCTTCAAGATTTTTGTCTGGTGAATCACGAAATATGATTCTTTGAAATGGGGTATGTTGTGGGTTAACAAGTATCTGTCGATACATCTTTTCAATGTCGGCATTAAACACGAATTTAAACAGGCGCCAACGGGAGATAAGTACTGTTAAATCCTGTTGCAAAATGGGGCCGGGATAAAGGATGTCATTTAGGCTAATTCTGTTTGATGTGTGGCTAGAGGCGTTAAAGACGACACGAAGCTTAGTAGTCGTACTTTCCGGTTTGAGTACAGAATGATGGGGTAAATAATACGAGGAATTAGGAGTGCGTGCCAAATCTGGGGTTACCTTAGTCATATGATTTAAGACTAAGTATTCTTTTAGGACATTATCATAATCGGTTTTATATTGCGGGTTTTTAAGTAGACGAGCTTCATTTCTAAGAAATTGATTTATTGCTAATGGTCGCGAGTGGCCAAGATATATAGAGTTTGGAAACTCGGTTTTAAATGGGAGTGAAACTACAAAACATCGAATGTCATTTCTAAAAGTTGTGGCTTTAAAATAATTTTCACAAAATGAATCAGCTGCAGTAGGGGTAGATATTTCTGATACTTCCTCAAGTTCCCAAAACCGTGATATCTCTTTGTTCAAATCAATGGTATTGAGGAACGTGGTAACAGATTTAAGGATTGGTGTGGGAGACGATAGTTTACCCATAACAATCCATCCAAATATTGTACGTTGAGCAACTAACGAGTGCTGAGAGTCCCAACGAACTCCATCTCTTATAATTTGAGGGTAAACATCACAACCTAGTAAGACATCAACGGTCGATGCTTTATGAGTAAATGTATCAGCAAGAGGTAAATCAGAAAATTTAGAGTTAATAAGGGACGAGATTTCATAGTAAGGTAACTCTCCCGTAAGTTTGTTAACGATATATGCCTCAGTTTCAGTTTCAAAAAGTCTTTCAATAGGGACGCTTATTTTTATCAAACAGGAACGTGTTGCTGTAGCAGTTATTGACCCACTTAATCCCATTATTTCGGTTTGAGATGGTCTTGATGGGAGTGATAGAGTTCTTTGTAGACTTTTCGAAATAAAAGTCGCTTCAGAGGCTGAGTCAATAAGAGACCGAACTGTGCACCGTACTTCACCAGCACAAATGTCAATTAAAGCAGTACCAAGCACAGTCGAATTATATGTTGTGGACTGTAAGTGGGTGGTATAGGATTGCCGCATATGTAAAGCAGCAGCAGATGTTGAAGGGCTAACGTCAATGTTATTAATATGAGGGGGTAATGTTTCACGGACGTGAGCTGAGTTGTGAGTAGGGGCGGCCGAGACCGAATTATTCGACTGTTCAACTTTGCTTTGATTATGTGGTGTCGAGTTTTCTGCTCGATGCAAGAGTGTGTGGTGCTTTTGCTTACAAATAACACAGGAAAAAGTACTTTTACACTTTTTAAAGTCGTGAGAGGTGGCTAAACAATTGGTACATCGTTTTTGTCTTTTTGCTACAGAGAACCGCTCTTCAACAGACATCTTAAGAAAAAGAGGACATAATCTAATAGCGTGAGTGTCTTGACATAGAGGACACCCCTTTGTTTTATCAGAGGGAATTTTTGTTTGAAATGATTTTATTTTCAGATTGTCGCCAGAATAATTTTTCTTAAAGTTATTTGACCTTTTAAAATTAGGGTAGGTAGTTGAAGACGTTGTACGTATATCAGCAAACCCTTCGAGAGACTGATATCTACTAGTAAGGAAGCCATCCATATCTTTCCATGATGGCAGTTCTTTACTGTTCGCTAAACTTTGCTGCCATTGATGTAGGCTGACATCAGGAAGGCATTTTGAGCATATGTAAACAAAGATAACATCCCAATTCGAAGTGTTTATGTTAAGTAGACATAGATTTTTGATACAATCATTGATTGATCGTTGAAGTTCCTTAATATGGGGGCCCGATTCTTTATGAATTGGGTTATTCAGTAAATTGAAAAGAGTTTTTAGCTGGGCATGTACCAGAATTCGAGTATTTTCATATCGTTCTATGAGATTCTCCCATGCCATCTTAAAGCCATCATTAGTAAGCGGGCAATTTTTTAGTATATCATGGGGCTCACCTTCAGTCTTCTTGAGTAAATGAAATAGTTTCTCAACTGGGGACAAACGGGTATTGTTAACATAGAGCAGTAAACATGTCCCGGAAAGAAGGCCATGAAACATAATCGCCATAAAAAGTCTGGGTATCGCATGGAGGAAGAGATATACT
The DNA here is from genome assembly GCA_963931875.1 of Pollenia griseotomentosa. NCBI lineage: Eukaryota > Metazoa > Arthropoda > Insecta > Diptera > Polleniidae > Pollenia > Pollenia griseotomentosa. The sequence continues at coordinate 15,761,940 of OZ007563.1, read as the reverse complement.
AGGTTGAGTATCTACCTTGGGCATGTCTTTAGGTTTGAGGGTATCTAGTATTTCATTGGCTTTCGATAAGGCCCTAACATGTGACTCTAAGGTCCTATGAAATCGTTCTTTAAGGGCCTCTATATCAATATCCTTCTCAACAAGTTTGTAATTTATTAATATTTCATCGTAAGCTTTTTTAAATGCTGCCCAATGGTGTAAAATTTCATCCTTGTGTATATCCAAGGTGTGTATGCCATGATAAGTAATGTGTAGGCCTGAGAAAAAAGCCTCGAACTCGACAACCTGGTCAGAAGTTCTAATAAAAATGTCTAATAGAGACATATCAATTGCTTGTATTAAGTATTTTAGAAAGAAAATATTTTATTGTTAATGTTTGTTTCTTAATAATATATACGATTTGCCAAGATATTTTTGTTACTTTTAATGTTTTGTAATGAGAATGTAAAAAAAATAAATTTCTCAAAACTGGGGGACAAAAATAAATTCAAATTACTTAAAAGTTGATAAAAAAGAATGGTTTATCGTATGTATGAGCCACTGTTATGAATTTAAAAAAAAATTGTTTGTGAGCAATTACAGTGTTATAAAATTAACATTGTGCTCAATACAAATATCACTCAAAATATCTTTTGCAAATCGCAACTATTAACAATAATAACGAGAGATTATTTAAAAATAATGTTAAAAAAAACAAGCAGCTTGTTTTGTTGATGATGTTAAATAATTAACGAGCAAAAAACCTCAGCGAGTTAAAACTTAACAGTGAGAATTGAAAATCACATAAAAAGTATATTGGCAAATTTTTTTTTTTTTTTGTGGATTTCGATTTAAATAAGCGATGGGATTTTTTTTGGGAGACAAAATATAACTGTTAATGAATATTGTTTTTGTCATGTATTTATTATTTTTTTTGTTTTACATATAAATTTATGTATACACATTTATTTTAAAATGTAAAAAATTTAATTAACCATACCTTTAGAGCATTTTGGGGAAATTCCTTGCACTTTAAAATTATTAATTACAAAAGTTATATGTTATAATTAATTTTTTACTTTGTCTAACTCACGTTTATTTATTTAAACTGCCGTTGCTTTTATTTAATATGCACTTTAACTATGGGGAGAGGGGGTTAATTTTTACCAGTTTCGTCACTGATTGACTTCACTTCAAATATATGTTTGAAAAATTTGCGAATTCGATTTGGTACCTATCCGGTTCGATACGGATCAAAAAATGTTGATTTGGGGGGCGCAAAATCTTTCCTTTACAGATTCAAAAGTCCTGGGAAAATAATAACACACAAGGGTTTTATATCACGGAATAATTAAACTTTTATTAATAATAAAGCGTAGCTCACACAGTAATTGCTGTCTTACAACTGCTCGACTGATTAACTATTACTAGAGTATAAAAGTCAATAAGCTGTAACTTTAATTATGAGTAACAAGAAAAAGAGAGCAAAAAAAAGGAGCTATATTAGATTTCTACTTCCAATACACTTTATAAAATTTATATAAGGGAAATTTAACCTGTTCGACTTGTAAACCTTAACAGTATCGTTTAACAAACATTTTTTGGGTTTTGAAAAGTGTTTTTGTTGAAGTTTTGACAAAAATTCTATTGTAAACAGGATATAAAAAAACAAAGAAATTAAAAATGTCGTTTGCCCAGAACTATTTTGAAGATTTTACTCTCTTAGTGCTGGTTCACCCTCTTCAAGTTTTAGCCGTCAAGTCTTGAGTTTGTTGGGTAGAGAGGAAAAGAAATAGCATCCTCTTCTCTACTAATAGCTCAAGTTTTGACGAGTCAAACTTGACGTGTGTGAACCGGCACTTATTTGTAAACATATGAAACAGCGTTGCCAGATATAGGAAAAGTGCATTTTGAAAATGTTTCCAAAACAAACTTTCTCTTGAAAATCGGAGAACTTAAAAGTTATGAAATACTGCTGTCTAATGCATATATGTACCTATGTGAAGCCCCTCCTTATACAATAAAAATGAAACCGCAACATCGAACAACATAAACTGGTTAAAAAAATGAGAAGTCCTTTAATGAAAAAAATTTAGCAACTCCTTATCACTTGGATTGAAGATTAGAATCAGTAAAATTGAACAGAAAACTGTAACTTTATTTGCAGATCTAAAAGAAAATTATCCGTTACCAAGTCAATCAAGTCAAAATTTCATTTTTTTCAGCTAAAAATATGAATCTCGGAACCAACTAAATAAAAATCAATAGAAATGTATGGAAAATCGTGCTTCGGTTTGCGTCGTTTCAATTTGCGTCCTGTTTATCCGGTCCCAATTAGCGACACAAACCGGGGTATTGGTGTATTTGGCAGCAATCTTAAACAAAGAAAAAAATCATTAAAGTTAAAAAGTTTTTTTATTAAAAATACTTCTACAATTTTTGATTTGCCAACTGTCAATTAAAAAAGTTGTTTGAAATAATTTAAAAATTTTTAAATTTGCTCACTTAAAATTTTATTTAATCACATTGTCATTTCAAAATTTAATTTTAGAAATAATTTTTGTCGTTTTAATTGTTGAAAAATAAAAAAAGTGAATTTTTTGCGTTTCAAAAAAAAAACATGGTAAACTGCATATCTTGCTTCTTATGTGGCAAACAATTTTTTTTTGCCCAAATGAGTTTTTTGTTCAAAGAATTGCAGTTTTGTTAATAATTGTTTCCAAAAGTTTTCCTTAAAGAAGTCATTCAAAAAACACGTGTTAAACCATTTCAAGGATATTAATTTAGTTTCGCCGCAGTTCGACCAACAAGGCTTTCTTAAACTAAATTCCAAATTATCAAGTATTCACCCTGCTTCTCCAAAAACTTTAGCAGATAACAATTTTAAATCTTAAAGTTTGGAAAATAATTTATATCATCAACATTTGTAAGCAATGCGGGATGCTGCCAGTAAGTTTTTATTATTATTGGACTCTTTTTAATAATATCTCAAGAGCAGATATAAATAAAATTAGAGAAAATGTGGAGGATAATATTTTGTACCCAATTATTGAATTTCTCAAAAAATCTATTCAACAAGATTCAAACAAAAACATGATTTTAACTAGAGAAGCTGAATTATTTAAGGAAATTAAAACGGAGTACAGATTATTAAAGTGTATGAAAGAACTAGATCTGATTTTAAATCCTAAAAGCTTTAAAATTGAAACTCAAAGAATCCTACAGGGACAATTATGCCTTTCGAGTTTCAGTTTAGGAAACTTTTTGAGTCTCAAGATTTGCTTAACAATGTTGTAATTCACATGGAAGAAACAAAACAAAATAAAAACATCAGTAATGTCATACAAGGAGATTTGTGGATTCAGAAAACCAAGCTTTATCCACAAAAGATACTAATTCCATTTGATATATACGTTGATGATTTTGAGATCAATAACCTTATTGGTTATTTATATTATAGTTTTCCTTGTTTTCCTGAAAAATCGTCTAAATTAAACACTGTATTCTAAGCATGCTCTAAAAAATCTGCGGATATAAAAAGACACGGTACTAATGAGTGCTTAAAGCCATTGGTTGTAGAATTAAGAAAGCTCGAATCGATTAAGATTGAGATTAAAACCTCTACTGGTACAAAAACAGTATACTTTATTTTGGGCTTAATCTTAGGAGATAATCTTGGCTTAAATACAATTCTTAATTTCACGAAACCGTTTTCATCAAACTATTATTGTACATTTTGCCAAATTAAAAAGGATTTTGCCCAAAGCAGTTGTCGAGAAAACATTATTTTATTAAGAAATAGAATAAATTATATGGAAGCTGTAACATCAGATGCAAATTCTATATTCAATTTTATACCATCATTTCATGTCACTGAAAACTTCAGTGAAGACTTAATGCATGACATTTTCGAGGGCGTGTGTCATTATATTTTTGCCGAATCTTTTTTAAATTTTATAAAAACCATGAAATATTCTGGTTCAAACAGTCTAAACACAAGATTAAAAAGTTTTTCTTATCTTAACATGGATAAAGGCAGAGAAAAGAAGCAAATTTTAATAAATGAACTGGAAAATAGAAAACTTAAATTATGTGCCAGTCAATACCTTCCACTTATCTTAGGAGATCTTATACCACATGAAGATGAAGTGTGGAAATTTATTTTAAATTTTCTTGAACTAGTGGAAGATGTGATGCACTATGAAGTTTTCCATAACTATTTGCTACAAATTGAAAAGAAAATTGAAATAGTAAATTAAATATATCAAAATCTATTTAAAAAGAAATTAAAACCTAAGTTTCATTTTCTTACACACTACCCCATGATCATAAGAAAATGTAGACCATTAGGAAATATATGGACTTTCAAATATGAAGCTAAGCATTTGGAGTACAAACTATATTCTCATGTTATAACATCACGTAAAATTGTCCATAAAGCTTTTGCATTTAAACAGCAAATGAGATGTGCAAATATTATATTAAATCCTACACAAAACACAGACTTCATATTTAAAACTCATTTAGTGGATTCAAATGCTAAAAATCGCATTAGTGCTGCACTGAGCATGGATAAGGAAAGTATAACATTGTACAGAAGCTCAAATTTATGAATATAAATATAATGAAAACTTGTTTATTGCTACATTTACACAGGACATCAATTTATTCGCAATAAAATGTATTGCAAAAACAACGGATAGTGAAATTTTCATATGTGGCCAAAAAGTACTTACTGAGTACAATATTCATTTTTCAGCCTTTGAAATTCGGTACGTAGCACACATTTGTGCAGTATTAAAAATGAATGATCTTCTCGGCCCCCCAGTAGAAATGGTCGAAACTCATTGTGGCAAAAAATTTGTCGAATTGAAGAATGTTATCATAATGTTATCATAATATACATTAATGATATCGTGGTTACCTAGGGTTTACACTTGCAAGTGCAAGTTCGAAAAACTCAATACACTCACACTTTTTCACTAATACCATAAAATGTTTAGTACTTGCAGCTCAACTTGCAAGAGATTTTGCTTGCAAGTGAATTTTTGACACTTCCCAGCGGGAAAACTCAGAAGACCTTCTTACTTCAGGGCTTTTTAAAGGCCTGCTTAAAAGATTTTTTGATTCAATTACTATTCTTATCTAACTGCTAAAGAAGGCCTCATAGAAGGCCTCGGCTCTTTCGTATAAAAGATAAGATACACCTTCCACAATCGCTTCTATGAGAAGGGAGTAGAGAAGGAGTAACATTTTTTGTATTGTTTTTTTGCACAAGCAAAAGCAAAATCAATTTTTTTGGTCCCGTTACCCTTCTTATGTACCTGCTGAAGAAGCGAGAGCGGAAGGCCTTCTCCGCAATGACAACGTGTGTAAAAAAGATATGAGTATGGAATGGAGCAAGAAGGCCTTGTACATCCAAAAGAAGGGGTACAGAGGCCTGCTAGAAGGCCTCCGTACTCCTTCTTTTTCCCGCTGGGTTACTGCAAGTAAAATGACAAATGAAAAAACAGTGTTGCCGTGGATGACTTTTGTATCAATCTACTAGTACTTAGTAAAATAATAGTTATGTTTATAGCGGATTTTCTGTGTTTTTAAAAAAAATAACTGATAAAAAAGAGCACAACTATACAACAACACATCTTAATGGTAATTTTATTCATGAATTTAAAGCATTTTGAAAAAAAAAATTATTAATCAAAATATTTTCTCAGTAACATTATGATATCGCCACTACGGCAATACTGTAGTCACATAGTTTATAAAATAAACATAATTTTTTTATCAAGGTGGACCGAAAACTAAATAAAGAATAAATTATTAAATTTATTTTGTTATAACATGGTAATGTTTTCAACATGATAATGTTTTTAACCGAAAAACAAACCTTTTTTAATAAGATGTTTTCTCTTCGAGAACATTTGAAAAATGAACTTACAACTGACTGTGTAAACACTCAAGCTACTTGCAAGACTTTCGGCTTTTTCTTCGACATTTTCTTTGATAATACGTATACACTGCTTGCAAGTAATTACTTGCATGTGTAAAGGCAGGGTTAGCAAAACCGCCAATATATGCGACACTTTTTCAAATCTATTACAAAAAACCTTATCGTAGTTGGCGTATTTGCCTGTCAAAAGCTGCAAAACTGCCGTTAAGTATTATAACCACGACAGAATATACAAAATATATAGTTGAACATAAAATCTGTTTAAAATGCAGGAAAACAAACCGTAAGTTAAAAAATTATAAATACAACATGTTTTATTTGTTTTTCATTTTCTAGATAAAAAATTACGACGCCAGCACAATTTTCAAAGTTGGTAGAATTCATGGAAAAAAGACGTATTTAGCCCTAGGCTATAATAAAGGAATAAATAAAATTAACATAAAGGATGAATGGAACGAAATAGCAGATGACCTAAATAGTATTGGTCCTCCATTTCGTACAGGGGAAAGTTGGTTGAAGGTATGGGGGGACTTCAGATTTAAATTTAAAAAAAAAAAAACTGGGCACAATAAGGCCGAAAGTCGTGCAACAGGTGGAGGAAGTTTTAACCAGTATTCGTTGTCACCAGTGGAAGAGACTGCAGTCAATTTTTTGGGAATGCACACTATAGTGCAACATGAAGAACCTCTTGGTCTTAAGCGACCGCTATGTGTTTCTTCAAAGAAAGTTGTGTCTACTGTCAACTTATTAGACACAAGTTTGATTGAGGAAAATTTGATTGATGAAACTTGTACCGCTGCTAAAACAGCTAAAAATAGTACTCGTGATACAAGTTTCAATGACACAAGTTTCAATGAAAAAAACCAGCAACGTAGCACTTCTAAGACACCTACAAAAAGCAATAATAGTGACGAAAACAAAGAAACTTTTAATTTTAGAAAAAGTCGAAAAAATAAGGAATGTGATAAATTTAAACTATTAGAAAAACAAGTAGAGCTTCAACCAAACTTGTGTCTAAGCTCAACAAATAAATTGACAGAAATAGAAAGATATACCCGAAAAATGTATAAGGTTAAAGAAAAGAAGTTAAAATTTTTTAAAGATGAGTTAAAAAGAAGAGATAATCATCGAAAGAAATTTTTAAAAATTAGAACAAGGGGGCTTGAAATTAAAGAAAAACGTCTGGAAATTGACTTATTAAAAAATGATTTGAAATCTGGCAACGCTGTGCCTGAGTGAAGCGCGTGTTTTTCTTAGCTGTCGAATATTTTATCTTAAATAATTTAAAAAAAAATAAAAATCTAATGAATTAAATAACAACTATTGTGAAATTTTAATTAATGCTGAACATTAAAAATTAAAAATTAACAGCCTGTTCAACGATTTCGAACGTTAACGTTCGCATAGAAAATTACATTTAAAGCAAAAACAAAATTCGACAATTTGTTTTTGTTTTAAATGTAATTTTCTATGCGAACGTTAACGTTCGAAATCGTTGAACAGGCTGTTATTCTTGTGGATTGCTGTTAAACATTAAATGCGGTTGCTGTTGCGTGATGCAAAAAAGTCAACCATAACCTTAAATACATATATAAATCTAAGTGTTTAAGAAATATTTGTTCTGATTTGCGGATTGTTGTCTTTTGATATTGTATGCTGTTGTTGTTTGCTGGCATTTGCTTTTTGGTCTGTTACTGCTATTAAAATGCCGCCTGCTAAAGCATTTAAGTGCGGAGTCTGCAGTGATTCAATTTGTAAAACCCAGGGCAGCATTATGTGCCATGTTTGCAGGTTATGGTTCCATCTTCCCTGTGCCAATGTTTCAGACAAACACCTTGATTTGTTTAAAGAGAAACAAACATCATTTTCTTATACATGTTCCGATTGTGCTAATGGCCCTAAAAGTCACGATTCGCTTCATGATGAAATTCGTGCTATAAAAACAAGTTTGGATGAGTTTATTAAAACTAGTCAAGCAGATCGTGACTCGTATATGAATTCCTTAACAGAAATTCTTTCGGATTTTAAAAAGGAGATATTGTCCAGTAACAAACAAATGAAGGAAGATGTCCTAGCTTGTACCAAGCTCGTTAATAGCATAGAGTCATCGACTTCAGCGAAAATAAAGTCCCTGGAATTGGAAAACCATATTCTGCATCGTAGATTGTATCGTGGTGATATAGTTATTGGCGGTATTCCTTCAGGACTGGATGATCTTTTATCGGTTGTATTCTCCTTGTGTTCCTTCTACAAAATAAGCATTTCTTCTGGTGACATAAACTATGCTTGTTACATGAACAATAGGAAACTTATACTAGTAAAGTTTAATTCTGTATCCTTGCGTGACAAACTGATGAAGGAGTATTTTAAAACCAGATCATTGAAAGTTAGTGATGTTATTGAAGGCGATGTTAGTAGCCGAGTGTATTTAAATGATCACGTTTCCCCTGCTGTATCACATTTGAGAATCTTGTGCCAAAAGTTGAAACGTCATAATTGTATTTCGAGGTTTAGAGTACTGAATACCGACTGGGTTAAAGGTAAATTGACTTTAAATGATGGTAAGGAGGTTATATACGATGTGGGTCAATGTTCCGGATTATTAAGCAGCAGCCTAAACTCGTAAAACATTTTTAATATTTTGATTTTAATTTTTTATTTTTCTATTCTTCTATTTTTTTATTATGTGTTTACCTTTAAATGGTTTTAACAACTACTTATGGTTTTTGAATTTTCTTGCCTATTAATTAGGATTAATATCAATTGGTTGTTAAAGCTTTTTAATAATATGTTTTCACATATATCTGTGGTAATTATTTACATATCCTTATCTGTTTTCTAAATTAAATATCCTTTTGAAATTGTAACATTTAAAGCTTCGTTCATGATCAAGAAAACATTTTCACTTGTTGTTCATAATAGAGTAACAATTTCTTTTGTAACTATACACATTTTGCATCACGAAACCGTTTGAAAATTTTAGCCACAGCAATATTATGCATTTATTTTTATTTTGTTAAAATTTTCATTCAAAACTAAATAAAATTATTTTACACGTTAGAAACGATTTCATACAAATTTTTGCTGAAATTCTAGTTGACTCAACTTTAGTTACATTTTTTTTAAGAATTTTAGTTACATTTTTTGTTCTAAAAATGAAAGAAAAATATATGAAATACGTTGGGAAGGAAAAAGATGGAAGAAAAAACGAAATTGTTTTTTTTTTTTTTTGATTGTGAACGTAGCTTAATGCTTTTATATAAAATTTTTTTCTGTTGCTTTTTCATATGTAACTCGAAGTTTGTTATATAGACATGAATTTATTTTTAATTTTTTGAAAAATCGTTTCTCAAGTATTACCACAGTTTTCAGTATTAATTTTTGTTATTATCTACACTGTTTTCTTATTAATATTCTTTATTTAATTATTTTTGATCTCATTTTTGCTCTTGACAGTTAAGTTTATATGTATATGATTTGTATTAAATTTACGATGCATCTTTTTAATATAGTTTTTTACATCTGGTTCCCCACCCTCTTTGTTTATAATGTCGGCTAATGTTAACATTGGTCCGATTATAAGTGGAAGCTCTTTTAATGTGAAAGCCTTGCGGAATGATTCTGATCAGCTGAGAATTGGCCACATTAATTGCCAGAGCATTCGGCCTAGTGGCTGCTCCACGAAATTTGATGAATTCAAGAATATAGTCAGTAAAAAGTTTGATATTTTTGCCATGACGGAAACCTGGCTGAAGCCATATGTATCTAATTTGTCTTTAAAAATTCCTGGTTATTCGTTGGTAAGAAATGACAGGTTAGGTATGCGTGGTGGTGGTGTTGGGGTATATGTATCTAATATGTTGCAATTTAAAATAATTTTTAAGATGTCGGAACTTGGTGTCTGTGAATCGCTCTTCTTACAGTTAGAGAGCGGTGGCGTTTCTGTCCTTTTAGGTGTTGTTTATTTGCCCAATGGAAATCTTATGTCTTTTGAAGAGAGACACTTTGATTTATTTATGAAATACTCTAATGCTATGTTCATACGACGATATAAACCACTCGTTTCGCTCCCTGAAACTAGTTTGCCAAACATGCTGTTCATACGATTCATTCTTGTTTCATTTTGACACTTTTTTTTGTGTTGTTAGTGTGATTTTTTTTTAAATAGATAAAAAAGTAATTTAAACTTGAAAATATAATATTTAATACTTTTATTAATATTATTATATTATAATTATCACTATATTTTATTAAACATAAATTTTTACTTTGTTTTTTTCTTTGTTTTGATTTTTTTTGAGAGCTAGTTCAGATAAACTAACGATAAATGTTATCAAAATTGGAGATGATAGTACATTTTTCCTGTTTCGCAGCCTGTTTCAAAATGAAACGACCCGTTTCGCTCACAAAATTTTGTATGGGGAAACAAGTCGTTTCAATCATGTTTGGGGCGCGAAACAGGAATAAGAGAGCGAAACTCGAATATTGCTGTCCGTGTGAACATGGTATAATGTGATTATTGTTGGAGATTTCAATAATAATTTGTTTGACACTGTTAAGGCGAATCTCGTTAGATCGCTATGTGTAAGATGCAACTTATCTCTATTTCATAACTCCAGGCCCACTTATTTCGATGTGGCACACTCATCGACGTCCTTATTAGATTATTGGCTGGTTAGTGATAGCTCTATGGTAGAATTTTCGGACCAGGTTCAATGCCCCTCTATCTCTCATCATGCATTAATTTTTGCCACGTTCCGTGTTATTGTCAGGCGTTCTGAGGAGTTTATAGAGTATAGAAATTTTAATGAAATTGACTGGAATGGTATTGCTTCTTTTTTGATGAATTTAGATTCAGTGCCGTTTTTTAACTCTCCTTCTATTGATTTCCAATCTTCTTATTTGTGCTCTCTTATGGAATCTATTTTTGATTTTGTTCCGGTTGTTAGAAGGAAAATTCCGATTGGTATTGATAATTGGATGAAGTCCAACAGTGTAGTGCTAGCAATTTCGTTACGAGACTTAGCTTACTCTGCCTTTCGGTCATCTGCTACTGATGTAAATTGGAAAACTTACTGTAGGTATAGAAATAAAGCTAAAAGCGTTATTCGTAGAGAGAGAAGAAAATATTTTGCAAAAAAGTTTTCTGGGCTTGATTCATCGGCTATGTGGAGGTTACTAAAGGGACGTGGAATAGCTAGTGATTTCGGAATGCAATGTGACTTTAATGTTGATCAACTTAATTACTACTTTTCTAACGATATGGATTCGCAGAGTGTTAATGAAGTTAATTACGGTGCTTTTGAACAGCTGGATGATTATTTTTCTTTTAGAAATGTAACTGAAGAAGAACTTTGGCTGGCTATATGCAGGGTTAAGTCTAAGTCTATAGGGACTGATGGTATTCCAATTAACTTTATAAAAATTGCTTTCCCATATATCTCTGGGTTTTTGATATTCCATGTAAATTCTATACTAACTACCTCTACATTTCCTACCTTATGGAAGGTGGCGCGAGTTGTTCCTATCCCTAAGTCTGGGACTGTTGGTGGTATGGAGGACTTAAGACCTATATCTATCCTCCCTGCCCTATCTAAGGCGGTTGAACATATTCTGAAAGACCAGATTCTCTCTTTTGTTCAAGGGAAAGTCTCGCCATCGCAGTATGCCTTCCGTAGTGGATACAATACCACTTCTTTGCTGTTGAATTTAACGGATATTATACGAGAAAATATAAACAGGAACAGATTGGTGTCATTGGTTGCATTGGATTTAACTAAGGCCTTTAATTCGATTAATCATAACGTTATGTTGTCCAAATTGAAAGATCTTTTTGGATTTTCATTGTCTGCGTGTAAGATGATTTGCTCATATTTGTCTGAGAGGTGTCAATTTGTTGATGTGAATGGTAAATATTCGGGGGTACTTCCCCTTCACTCAGGAGTACCTCAAGGCTCTGTCTTAGGACCACTTCTTTTTATATTATACGTTAATGATCTTTCCGAATATATTGATGATAATATATGCTGTTCTTTTCTTTTTGCTGATGACGTATTTCTACTTTTTGGTGCTGATCGTGATAATACTGATGTTCTTGAGTCCAATATCAACTATAGCCTTGAACGATTTTCACGATGGGCGTCTAGTAACTCCTTAATTATCAATACTTCTAAGACTAAGGCGATCCTCTTTGGGGTAACTCGTCATCATTTTGTTGACCTAAATATTTTTATTGGTGGAGATAGGCTAACCTTTGTTGACCGGATGCGATGTTTAGGTATTTACATTGACGATCGTCTTATTTTTGATAAGCATGTTGACGTGATTTGTTGTAGGGTCTCTGCAATTTTGAGAAGAATTTACTCGAACAATATTTATTTACCATTTCACATAAAGTATAAATTGGCTTATGGACTATTAATGCCGCATATTTTTTATGGGCTTGAAGTTGTATCTGGCTCTCTGGCTCTCGTTACAGCTAGATTGAATCGTATTGTGAATACTATTGTGCGATATACGTATGGGGTTCGACGCCGAGCGCATATTTCTGGATATGTCAAACATTTTCTTGGTTGTACTTTTAAAAGATTTATATCCTATCGTAACTTGCTACTATTTTTTAGAGTTTTGAAAACTGGACAACCTTCTCAACTTTGTTCCAAGTTTTTCTTCACACATTCAACTAGGAACCCACAACTTATTATACCTAGAATTCGCTGTAGTTGTTTTGAACGGTCGTTTATAGTCAGAGTAGCTCGATGTTGGAATTATTTACCAGTGGACCTTCGTATATTCTCTCATTCAAATAACGCATTCCGATTAAAAATTATGGTATACTTTTCTGTTCAGGATTAAGAACTTTTTTGTTTGTTTTCCCTTTTTTGCCTAATCTTATGTTTAATGAGCTTTATGGCTTTATTTCAGACAGAATGTTCTGTAATGGTATATCTACTTGACTTATTTATTTTTTTTTTAATCTTTTTCATCTGGGCTACTACTTTAGGACCTGTTAATTGATAAATTAGTATTTTTTAAAAATTTCTTTTAATCTTTGGCTGGGGAGCCATTTGTATTTGTATTTTTATAATTATGTGTATATACTTGAATAAATGAATTTTTGATTATTTATTGTATCCTTTAATAATATTCAGGATTTTGCTTTTGTAATATATTTTTATTGGCCTTGATAGGCTTTTGTATATTACTTATATTAAATAAATAAATAAATAAATAAATAAATAAATATAAAAATGAAAATTCATCTATATATATAAAAAGAAGTGTACACTTTGATGTCACCACTAACTGCGAAAGCGGGTCGTTCGACTTAAACGAAAACTATCACGGTACTTTGGGGATAGTCTGTAGATGGTTTATGTAAAGTTTGGACGAAATCGGCCCAGTGGCTCCAGAGATATTGCATGTAGATTTTCCTATATATTATTCCCATATAAATTTCAACAAAATGGGTTTCATTATCCATATTATGGTTTTTTATTGTTACCTGAAAAGTTACCAAATCGTAATGCCTAATATGTACAATGACATTCGGAATAGATCTTAATGTATATATTTTATATCGCTAGAGGGCGTAACATAGGGCAAAACGGGTAAAAGCTCCCCCTCCCAATATTTTCTTAACTGATTAACCGATTTTCTTGAAATTTCGCAGGCAAATAGTGTTAAATCATCAAGGAGCTATAGCCTATAATTTTTATTATTCAGGGCGTGAAATTGGGCAAGAGAGGCAAACGCTCCCCCTCCCTATATCTTCTTAACTAATCAACCGGTATTCTTTAAATTTGGCATGCAGATACTATAATATCTAAAGGAACTTTAAGATATACATGTTTTTGAATTTCCAACAATTAGGGCGTAAAATAGGGCAAAAAGGGTAAAAGTTCCATCTCCCCATGTATTCTTAATTAATTATCCGATGGAAGTTTCAAGTCTTGAAGGAATTAAAGGTATAGACATTTTAACATTTACGGCGTAAAATAAAGGTAAACGGGTAAAAGCACCCCCATCCAATATCTTCTTAATTAATTAAACGATTCTTTTGATAAGTTTATGTTTCTTTATTAAACGTTTTTTTCTCCGGTTATTCTACTTCGGCTTTGCAATGGTACACGATTGGTCGTTAACAAATTGATGAAAAACGTTACCGAAGCTACCTTTTTGAATGGTAAATTCCGAGACGAAAATGTTTTGCTGCCACGAACTCCGATGATAGACACAGACGTCCCAAATTAATTCAAATTTCAAATTTTTTTCTGTTTGCGGCTTAGATTTGGCCACACCATGTTTTTCAGACGGACAATTATACGTGGCATGTTCTCGCGTCGGCAAGCTATCGAGCTTATTTGTGTTGGCTAAAGACGGACTGACAAAAAAAAAATCGTACACGCAATTGCTCTTCTTAACATGGGGTCTTCACCTGACAATTTTTTGTTATAGTAAACGTCAAACTTCATATAAAAAAATATTAGAGTTATTTATATAGACTTTGACGTTTGGTATAACAAAAAATTTTCAGGTGAAGACCCCATGCAATAAAAATTGATTATCTTGATTTTCATACTTCAGGATAAAAAATACATCACTTTTTTATGTTTAACTTTTGAATATGTAACGAAAAGAAATAAATAGCTATTGTTTTTTTTCCTCGCCGATTATGGTATAAAGCGCTCAAGTGAAAGAAAGAGGAATTTATTTTACTTGAAATTAGGTTTATGGCAAAACAACGTTTGCCGGGACAGCTAGTTGCTATTTAAAACATTAAAAAAATATTTTATTTTTAATAACAATACAAACTAATTGTTAAGTTCTTGCATTATTCTTAGTCGGATATTTGACGCATTTGAATCAATTTCGTCATTATAATGAGGTACATCTATATCATCATCAATGTCTACATAAGGCCAATCAATATTAAAATAAATGCACATATTGTGCAAAGCAGCGCAAACGGATGCGATTTTCCCTGCAAACTCGGGAGAATAATGGAGTTGTCTTGCTTCTAGTAAACAGCGGAATCTATTTTTTAAGACTCCTATGGTTCTTCAACAACATTTCGTGTTTTTGAATGTATATTGTTGAAGTTACTTTCCGGAGTGCCTTCGACTGTTGACCTAAAAGGTGTTATTAAATAAGTATCCAAAGGATAACCAGCATCTCCTGCAAATAGAGAAACACATTTTTTTAATTTAAAAAGCAAATGTAGTATTGGTACATAGATACTTACCCAACAACCATGTATTGCTTTCTCCATTCTGATATTTTTCTTTTAAATGGTGTTTTAGGTCGCTTAAATTCCAGATTAGTGAATCATGGCAAGATCCCGGAGAATGACATTGAATATACCTTATTTGAAGCTTGTGGTCACACACCTTTTAAAATCAAATAATTGTCACTCAATTGTTATTTATTGAATTAAACTATTTTTAAAATAAGAGTAGGCGTCTGTCCGTGTGTATGTTGAAATGGGTTTCACGAAAACCCCAGAAATGATGTGGATAGGTTGATGTATATTTATGTCAAATATACTCCGTTTAAGTTTGCTATTGAAATTCAGCCAGATCGGTCCAAAAATGACGGAGATATGAGCAAAAAACCACGACTGCCTCTGATTTTGCCCAAAAATCCCTTGTTGTTGTTGAATTTATTTATTTCTGTATACAAGAGGGCGTGGTACCTCCCGTACAGTGTTGCCAATACTTGGTGACCAAAAATGGCTAGATTTACGGCTAAAAAATGGCTAAAAATGAGCTAAAAAATGGCTTAAAGTTTTATTTATATAAAAACACCGTAAAATTCAATAACAAAACAGAAATAATTAATTTAAAGTTGTTTATGATAAAATTGTAAGTTAAGATCAATTTGTTTATTAAGAATAAACGTAAATTAAAATTTCTAAAGATATTAAAAATTTAATCATCTATAAATTCGATGTCGTTATTGTTCATCTCATAGGAATCACTCGAGCCTATTATTTTTTAATAATTTGAAGGTAAATCATAATCACGACAACATTTACCCAACCTTTTGAGTCCAGATCTACAATAAAAAACAAGTAAGAAATTATTGTCGATCAACCCACGCTATATGATACCCTTCACCACAATATAACCTATGCCCCAAATTTTATAAAATAATCTCCAAAATTGCGACCTGTACTTTGCGCACAAGGTGTACATGGACAGCCAGCCAGCCAGCCGGACAAACATCGTTAATTCGACTCAGAAAGTAATTCTAAGTCAATCGGTATACGTAAAGGTGGGCTTAGGACCAATATTTAAACATAATTTCTAATTTCGACATTTCTCAGTTCATATGGTACCTAATTTTCGTACTTATTCATGAATGATGAATGATCTTTTTCGTCGTTAGAGTCACGTCTCTTATTCTCGATTTTTAAACTATTGTAGCATATTAGGGTATATGACATTCTGAACAATACACGACAAAGACAGCTTTTATCTTAAGCGACAACCTTCATACAAATTATTTTATGAAATAAAATAAAAAAACCTTCTGTAAAATTTTGTTTTTGTCGCTTAAGTTTTTTTTGTGGCAATCACTCGATTTATTAGGAAAAATGATGAATACACACTTGCCGCTCTTTTTTAAGTTGGCTTGTAAAAGAAGTTAAAACATGCATTTATACTCCTTCTATTGACTATAAATTTTAGAGTAAATAGGAGGAGTGTTTTTATGTATTTTTGGAGACAAGAAATACATACATACATGGGCAATTCCATATGTGACTGACTCTACATTTGACACAATTTGCGTTTTGTTTTGTCTTATATTACGATTAGTGATATTTTTTTAGTATCAATTTAAACATGGCTATGTAGCAGTTTCAACTATTATTCGATAGAGAAAAAAATTGCAACCACTGATATTTTGAAATATCATTTATTTAGTAAAATATAAACGTGACTGGCACTACATGCAAAAGAAAGTCGTTTTCAAATGTGTTTTTAAACTTCAATAATCTTCCTCGGCACTTTCGTAATAACTTAAATTTGCGTTTTTATCGAAAGTTCAAGAAACAAACTATTATAAAATGCTGAAATAAAAGCGGTAAGTTATTTAAAAAAATATTTATTAGTAAAATAAATTGTGACTGACACTACAGCCCAAAACGTGACCGACACTACACTCACTTTGTGTGGTATAAAAGTCAGTATTTTTACATGAAACGTTAGAATTGAAATCACAGCGCATAAAATAGGAACTCTAAAATTATTTGGAAGATAGAAAATTGTAATTAATGAACTCGTTAAAATGCTATTTATGAATATAAACACCACCGACGAAATCACTAATAGTAAGTTAGAAACTAAAATAATTCAAAACAAACCCTTTTTAGAATTAAGTTTAAATTTATTTTTTTTTTAACTTAAATTGCAATATAATTAATTAAGCTTGAGGTTTTTCTTTTTTATATAAAAAATTAGATAAAATTTATTTTATTCCACGATGATACACATTGCTGTATCGAAATATTGGAATAAAATAAATTTTATCTAATTTTTTATATAAAAAAGAAAAACCTCAAGCTTAATAAATTATATTGCAATTAAAATAAAGGTTAAATAAAATAAAATTTATGCAATTTATTTAAAATTTTTTAAAAAACTATCAAATTTTTTAAAAAATTATAAATTTTTTTAAAAATTATAAATTTTTTTTAAAAGATATCAAAAAATTGTTGCCACTATAAAAACTTAAAAAAAACATAATGTTGCCACCATTTTTACTACCAAAATCAGATAATATTAGTATAATAATTTTTTCCATTGATGGTAGACTTATGTGTGGAATTGTCCACATATGTACTACTCTTTCTTTTATTTTAATAAAAGCAAACGGAAAATAACAAAAAAATTTTGAAAACTAACAAAAGTTAGTGTGTTTTTAACAATGACGAATTTCGGGACAATTTAAGTAAGTCAGTTAAAAGATTTTGACGACGCAAAATTTGCCGAATTCCAACATATTTATGTGGAAACGCCCACGACAGTAACTAATTTCCATGGTTGCGATAAAGTGTATGTTCTTGTGCCCGGCCGTTTCCCTACTTACATATAGATGGCGTGACCTAACTAATTCTGATATCCGTTAACTTCAAAAATATAGTTCGTTTACTATAATACTAATGATAAATGTAAATCACTGGTAATGGTACAAGTGCGGAAAAGAAAAATATACTGTTATAAAGCTAAGTCTACACGATATGTTGAATCAGCAAATTTATGTTAAAAAATTTGCCACCAGTTAAAATATATAACAGATATGACAGTAGGGTTGCCAGATACAAAAAGTCAAATAACTGGACAATAGAAAAAACGCACCTGGATTTTGAAAAAAAATAACTGCATAATTTAAAAAAAGCACTTAACTAAAAGAACAAATTAAATTTTAATTCAGATTTTATTTTATAGTAAAATTTTAAAAAGCAAGGAAACGTAACACTTATAATTCAGTGTTACAAAATTATAATCAGGGAGAATTCACTGCAAGTGGCAGCGAAAAGCCTGCCGACAGTTCAAGCCAATTTGTTTTGTTTCGTAATACAATTTTATTTATAAATAGTTGACATTTCGAGCCGTAAACATCTGCTGTTTCTGTGGTTTTTGTTTTGTTGTAGTATTGCTGCCACCGTATATTCAACTTGGTATACATATATTAAATTAAATAAAATAAAAAAGTACATAAACAGCCCTGTTATGGATCGAGTGAAATTGAAATCAATGGAGATTTCCAGTTAAATTTTTCTTTAAATTACCGTCGTTTTTTTATTTTAGGATAAGTTCTAATGAAGATAAGCTGTACTCATAGCATGAAGTAAATAAAACAAAATTATTTAATTAGCTTTAAACACTGGATCGTATTTAAAGTTTGTTAGATTTTGATTTCACTCGAATTCGATTTCCCGAACATGGCTGATAACTTTTTGTTTAGCCACATATATATTTTTTTTGTGTTGTTATTTAAAGAACTTAATAACTCTTTTACTTTTGTTGTAAGCAAAAATATTTGAAACATTTTTCATTTTTTATCAAAATTTACAGCCTGCTTTTAGAAAATGAAAATATTTGTTCGTTCGTAAAAAAAACGAACAAAATCTGATTTTGGTTTTCATAAAATTAAAAACCACTTCTGGTGAGTGACAAAAAAGCTTTAATATTTTTTTTCTACATATTTTTGGATCTTATAAAATGAACATCTTCGAAATAAATGAAAACAAAAGTGAAAAAAGACGATAAGTAAACCCCATTAGTTAAAAAACAAATCACAAAAAATAGAAAATAACTGGGATATTTTAAAGAAAAAAAACTAAAAAACTGATACTATTATAAAACATTCTTTAAAGGTTTACTTCTTATTTCATAAGTATGTATTTATAGGTTCAAACAATTCTAGAAACAATGGAGCTACTAGTGGTTCGACCCCCATACAAAAAAAGGTTGTGCCAGTCACCCCCTTGAATTAAATGTGTCAATGAAGTTTCTAAAACAGTTAAATTTTGTATGCCACGCCCCCAGACCTTTGTTTTTTTTATATAGGGCTGCCATTTATAGTCCGATCCTGAAAGTACTGGTGGATTTTTTAATGGGTCCTACGTTGTTTAATATGAAAATGAATAAAGAGACATTTGGGGAAGGATTCCAGATGTCATAATTGGCGCCATAATTTGATTTCGGATTAAAAGTCGTCAAAGGCAAAAATTAAGCCACTGTCAAGCCATGAAAAACGGATTGCAATATGATGAGATCGGATTTTAAATGGCAGCGCTATATATTAAAAAACAAAAAACGCTGTATTTGGGGGCGTGACAAGAAAAAAAATTTCCGGTTTTAGTAGCTTCATTGACATATCTTCCCGGTACAACATTTTTTTCGCCCCACCTTAATGCACATATAGTGTAAAATCACACCGTTCTTACGAAAGTTCCAAACAGCTAGGCCTATAACCAGGGCTGCCAGAAATTTTCAGCCAAAAATCTTAATTTCACCAAAAAAAAATCTTATTTTGGAAAAAAAAAATCTTATATATGGAAAAAAGTGTTTTTTTTTATTAAAATTAACTTTAAAACATATCAATATGTATTTCCACTGTTGCCAACTTTTTTTTAAGATTTCCTGCCAAATCGGACTTCAAAGCCGCTAGAAATCGCTAAATATTCAATTTAGCGGGATTTTTCTTAAAAATACCTCTAAAATCTAAACTTTTAAAAGTTTATTTATATAAATCTAGATAAACAGGGGTGCAACGGAAATCGAAAACGTAAAACTAAAGAATTTTAAGAGTCATTTTTCAATAAGATTTCTGTAATGAAAAAAATTTATAACAATTACACTGTGCATGAAATTGACACTTTTTTTTTGTGACAAGCCGGGCACATGGCGTTTTAACATAATTCGGGGACGCTGAATCCAGTGGTGCCCGCGGTTTTTTCAGATTGGCTCTGGTTTTCGAGATATACCGTTATTTCGAAAATGGAGGAGGTTGCTCAACATATATTCGCGTAACTCAAAAACGGTTTAGTTTATTGAAATTACTAAAAAAACCGAAATTCCGCAATAAAATTTCATTTCAGAAAAGTAAAACTCTTTTTCTAATATGAGTAGTCGTTATTGAAACATAATTTTTTTTTTGAAAAAAAAATTAATTTTTTTATCAAAATTTCGAAATTTTTGTTTTTTAAAAATTCATACAAAATTAAAAAATGCAGCTAGGCTTCTAATTTCTTGCAGACTTATAAAAAACGAAGCTACAAACAAAACCAGCCATAAATGATTAAAATCTGTTTGCAACTTTTGATTTTATTCACAAAAGTCGACAAATTTTTCATTAATTTAAGAATTTCCCTTAGGGGGCTCCCATACAAATATTGCGTTCTATGAAATTCTTAAATTAATTAAAATTTGTCGACTTTTGTGAATAAAATCAAAAGTTGCAAACAGATTTTAATCATTTATGGCTTGTTTTGTTTGTAGCTTCGTTTTTAATAAGTCTGCAAAAGATTAGAAGCCTAGCTGCATTTTTTAATTTTGTATGAATTTTTAAAAAACAAAAATTTCGAAATTTTGATAAAAAAATTAATTTTTTTTTCAAAAAAAAATTATGTTTCAATAACGACTACTCATATTAGAAAAAGCGTTTTACTTTTCTGAAATGAAATTTTATTGCGGAATTTCGGTTTTTTTAGTAATTTCAATAAACTAAACCGTTTTTGAGTTACGCGAATATATGTTGTGCAACCTCCTCCATTTTCGAAATAACGGTATATCTCAAAAACCAGAGCCAATCTGAAAAAACCGCGGGCACCACTGGATTCAGCGTCCCCGAATTATGTTAAAACGCCATGTGCCCGGCTTGTCAATTTTTTCAACTAGCATAGTGTTATTATACAAATAATGCTCTATTAAACAGAATTTTTTAACAAAAATTGTAAAAATTAGATTAAAGCTTCGTTCACAATCAGAGAAACAATTTCGTTTTTTCTTCTATCTTTTTCTTCCTAAAGTATTTTATATATTTTCCTTTCATTTTTAGAACAAAAATGTAACTAGAACTTTTTTTAAAATGTAACTTAAGTTGAGTCAACTAGAACTTCAGCAACAATTTATATGAAATTGTTTCTGACGTTTAAAATAATTTTATTTAGTTTTGAATGGAAATTTTAACAAAATGTTGTAAAAAACAATAATGAATGCATTATATTGTTGTAGCTAAAATTTGCAAACGGTTTCTTAATTCAAAATGTGTGTGGTTGCGAAAGAAATTGTTGCTCTGTTATGAACCCCAAGTTAAAATGTTCTTTTGATTGTGAACGAAGCTTAAAAGTTTAATAAAAAGAACTGCCAAATTATATCATTTTACGTTTTTGATTTCCATGACACCCCTGATAAGCTGCTTTTTCAAAGGTATTTCGATGCACTTAAAATTACCTTTTCGGATTAAACATTTTTCCATTAAATGTTTTTGCTATTATTTAATTTTTAAAACCTTAGTCAGACTTGCAATATTTTCTGTTTTTGCAAAATAAAAAGCACGCAAAACTTACACCTGATTAATCACCCTTGAACGCCAAACAGAGGTTGCTTTTAAAGGTCCAACCATAATATGCATAGCGTTGCTTAACCTACTGTAAAAATTAACAAAAGTTCTCTCAAATGTATTACATTTGATTCCGTACGGAATATGCGATCAGTTTCGCACCTTGCTTAAGCAAATGACAGTTTCATAAAATTTAACAAAAAGTTTCCTTAAGTTCAATATGGCTAGCCTCATATGATTAACATGTATTCGTATATTTGATTAAGCCAACTTAAGCACATTATGGTTAGGCCTTAAGTATTTTTTTTTTTGTCCAGTAAACCGCAAGGTTGCATTATTAAGTTTAAAAATTTTCAAATGGAAACAAAGAAGGTTTTTTTTTAATTGAACCCAACCTTCGTCTAGACAAAACAAAAAATCTTGTTTTTGGGGAAAAAATCTTAAAATCTTTTTTCGGTTAAAAAATCTTAAAAAATAAGGTAAAATCTTACTTCTGGCAGCGCTGCCTATAACGCAAATAGCTTTTACATATCTATCAGCCTGTTCAACGATTTCGAACGTTAACGTTCGCATTGAAAATTACATTTAAAACAAAAACAAAATTCGACAAATTGTTTTTGTTTTAAATGTAATTTTCGATGCGAACGTTAACGTTCGAAATCGTTGAACAGGCTGTATATGTTGATGTGCAGCAGAAGATCTTCTTTTTATATTTCTTTTATTTGCTGCTATTAATATTAACATTTTGATTCAACATTTTGTTTTTTACTAATTTAGTAACACATTTTACATGGTGAAATTACTACAAGGTGGCATCACTAATGCATCTGGTAATTTTTTGCTTAACTGTGGTGAAAACCCAAAGATGTCATTTTTTTTTGTTTATGTTTACATTCTTGAAAAAATATTTAAAAAAAATAATTTTTGTGCGGTTTTTAAATGAAAATTGTGCATAACAATTAAAATATTTGCAAAAAACAAATCGTATGTGGTTTTTATATGTGCGTCTTTAGTTGAGCTAACAGTTTTTTTTTTATTAATCAGCCTTATTACGGTTCTCGTTGTCGGTAACACAGTAAGTCGAATTTTGTAGTAGATTAAAGAACTTTAATTTAATTTACTTTAATCTACTACTGAGTCGTTTTCGACATCGAGAACCGAAATAAGGCTGAATAAATAAAAACAGAAATAATTGTGTATGTGACCACGTCGTGTGTTCGTTTGAAAAATGCGTATATTTTTGATATGCGCTTGTGCGCCACTTTCTTTAAACCTCCAAAGGACTTGTAGTGAAAAAAAAGTGGAAAAACAATTGTTTTTAATTCAAAAAACATTAAAATTTTAAGTATGAATCTTTTAGTAATTTTTTCATAATATTTTTCGTTTTATTTGTTGCAGATCAGAGTTGCCACTGAAAATTTTCTATTCGACCAAAATTATTAACCAAAATCCTTTGGACTCGACCAGTTTTCTATTTTTGATACATTTAAGCAAGTTAAGTTATAATTAACTACCAGTTATAGCTGTTAGTTTAAAACTTTTTTTTATACACCTTAAATATAAAATTAAAATTTGTTTTGCTTCTACTGAAAATTTTTAAATTTTAAGTTAACATGGAGCCGTAGGTAAATTATGGACCGACCTTCACCATATTTGGTGTCATGAAAAGGTTTTTGTTGAAATTTAATGACAAAAAAACAAAATGTCGGATAAAAACAAGAAAAAAAATTTGCAAAATAGCGAAAATTTGAGAAAATGTTTTATATTTCAAACAAGCCATAAAATTTATTACAAGTCTCTAAAACTATAAGGAATGGCAAAAATTCGGTAAAAATTGCATAATTAGCGGAAATTCGCAAAATTTTGCCAACAGCGGCATGATAGCAAAGTCAACTATTTATTATAAATCGTTAAATCTGTAAAGAATCATAAAATCGCTTCTATCGCGAACATGGCTAAAATTTGCAAAAAATTTCAAAACTTTAAACAAAACATTCAACTAATTTGAGTTCGCTAAATTGGTAAAAAAAAAAACAAATTGTCAAAATATAACACAAAAAATGTTAAAAAATGAGTTATAATTCAAACGACAAACTTATTGTGTTTGCTTGTGCTTTCGGCTATCGAAAATCACACCGAAAAACACAAAAACGATGTGATTTACAGAACACCACAAAATCACACGTGTGATTTTAAAAGCACATGTGATTTGAAATCACGTGATTTTCAGAACAGGCCTGATACTTTATGGGATCTTCGATGAATATTGAAAAAAAAATAAAATTCACATAGAATGATAAACGTAGTAATATGATAAATTAAATTTCTCCTTAATGCACAATTTGTTTAATAACGAAATTGTTTCAGAATTCCTACTTCGTAATGTTTAGCTTTCTGTTTCTATTTGCCCTTCCAGAAATAGCATTCCACTTAGACTGCAATATTTTCATTCTCATTATGCAATGTTTGTACGTATATTGATTTCTATGTCCTTTAGCATTTAAAATTACCATTTTAATATCTTAAAATAGCTTTAGTCTTAAGTTTTTTCGATTTTGTTATATATGTATTTAAACGTGTAACATTGCCCTAAGGTTTAGCCTACCATCCTACCAAGCGAAAATTATCCGACCAAATGTTGTCGGAAAATACAAACAATGGCAACATTGTTGCACATAATTTTTGACACCACGGAGTTTATTACACAAACAAATTTGCCTGTTTTTGTTGTATTGTTGTACAACAACACCTAGTGCTGCCACCTTGTAGTAAATTCGCCTTGCACATTTTATAGAACATTTTATTTTTGAAATTTAATTTTTGTAAACAAAAGCCAGGGTTAACCACGAACAGAAAATCTTTATATGAAAAAAGAGTGGAAATGTACGAAAATTAATGCATTGGCAATAATGTTGATTCACTGAAGAAAAAAGCTCTATTTATGTCAACCATGAATAGACGAAAGCTTTTAAAGGTTTTTTGAAAACCAAATTTTAAACATTATCGTATCAATACGAAAACTGTGAGTGAGAAGACTTTTGTTTTACAAAAACAGGCTGTTAGTCTTATTAAAATTGTAGCCTTCATTCGGTCATATGAATGGATTCTAGTGAGTAAAGATTATCAAAAATACCTTAAGGCCTTGCACAAAAAGTATTGCTAGTTTTCAGGACTAATAAACGAGATCAATTTATAGCGGGTGATTTTTTAGCTATTATCTTTTTGGCAACACTGGTTTAAACAGCTGACGCACGTTTCGTGTTTTGTTTCACTGTCAAACATCTTCAGTTTGGTCTATAATTTAACCATGAATCGTCTTACAAACAAACAACGCTTGCAAATTATTGAATTTTATTATCAAAAATTATCAAAAAATTTATCGAAAAACTGTGTTCAGCGACGAAGCTCATTTTTGGCTCAATGGGTACGTTTATAAGCAGAATTGTCGATTTTGAAGTGAAGATCAGCCAGAAGCATTGCAAGAGCTACCAATGCATTCAGAAAAAGTCACAGTTTGGTGCGGTTTATGGGCTGGTGGCATCATTGGACCGTACTTCTTCAAAGATGATGCGAATCGTAACGTAACTGTGAATGGTGAGCGCTACCGTGAGATGATATCCAACTTTTTTTTGCCCAAAATGCAAGAGATTGACTTGCATGACATGTGGTTTCAACAAGACGGTGCCACATGCCACACAGCACGCTTAACAATGGACTTATTGAGAGGCGAGTTCGGTGAACATTTTATTTTAGATCGTGCGCATGTCTATACACACATGCCCGCTTCAATTGACGCATTGGAAGACAACATTGAAGCATTTATTCATGAGATACCGGCCGAAATGCTGGAAAAAGTATGCCAAAATTGGACTAAGCGGATGGACCATTTGAAGCGCAGTCACGGTCAACATTTGCATGAAATAATCTTTAAACATTAAATACTATATACAATGTCATAAATATCTTATAATTTTATTGTTGCTTTTCACAGAAATTCACATTGCCTTTTAAAATTTCATAACTTGTGGCGTTGAAAATTTTAAAACGGAACATGAATTTCTGTAGAAAGCAACAACAAAATTACAAAATATTTATGACTTTGTTTTTGCTTTCAATGTAATTCTTTGGCGTTGCGTTGCGTTTTACATAATTAGGGCCTTTGTTTTACCTTTCGTTTACACTGTTCAGAAAGATACAGGCAAGGCGAATTGAGTAGAAGGTGGGGTCAAGTCAACATATGGTGTTTTTTTTTCGGTGGTCGACTTGTCAAAGTTTGTATACAAACTAGTTTTTTATGTAAACAAACCTATTTTTTTACTAGCAATATTTTTGGCAACCCGACCACAGAAGCATTCTAGTTGTAGAGTTGACCTCACCTTCTAGTCAATTCGCCTTGGATGCAGGAATACTGGAATTAAAGCTGGATGGTGTCGGTTTTGGCATTTAGTCCGAGCAGTGAAACTGGAGCATTCCTCTTAGGGTGCCGGATAGCTGCAGTCATTCCGGCCGAGATAATGGCCATAGGTATAGAGATATTTAGCAGGGATATAAACATTATTACCGATAGTAAAGCGGCCATTAGATCCCTGTAGAGTGTGGTTCTCACTTTTAAAATTTCTCGGGAATGCTGGATGTCTCTGGTCGAGATAGTGAGACAGACATTCATTGGTAACTTAATTGGGTTCCTGGACACAGGGGAATACATGGATACTGTATGGCTTACTCGTTGGTACATTCAGGAACCACCTTGAATCGTAGCGGTTCGACATTTGATATAATTAGGTGTTCCGCTGCCAAGGAGCAAGCAACTTTTTGCACAACAATTTCATCTCATTGCCAGTCAGAGGTGGTTTGATGAAGCTACATGTGGGGAAACCAGGAAAATCTGCACCATCATAGATGAAAAAGAGGTCACGTCGCGCATTACAGACTTCAACTCAGAGACCTAATTGCGGCTATAGCATTGGGAAACACGCCTCAAGGTTGGGGCTCTCTTACAATGACATATGAAGAAGTTGCGGCGACAAGGAGAAGGAGTCAACGGAACATCTTCGTCATTCGGAGACCTCAGATTCAAATTTATTGTTATTTTAACTATTTTTTATACAGTAGACAACTCTGTTCTAAAATCTGCTGTCGGTGTTAAAAATATGAATTTTTTATTTTCTATGCGCACATAAATTGATTATACCGGGCTATCCATTTCGCGGTTTCAAAAGTAAACGTAAATAAAACACATATAAAATATTTTTTTTCATGATATTTCTTTTTTATTATAAAGTGTGAACGTTGACATTATGTGTGAAACACTATATCATTTAAATAACCACCACGCGAAATGTGCAAGCATACTACAAAAATGGTTATTCTGGCACAGCCACATATCGTGCTTTAAGAGGAGATTATGGTTTACATAACCGTCCAACTACGCAAGCAATTGGCAAAATTGTGAAGAAATATGAAAAGACTGGAGCGGTTACAGATATTGTAAGGCCAGTGCATCGTTTCGCTCGTTCCGCTGAGAATATCGCTGCTGTAAGTCAAAGTGTTGCCTAAGAACCGAATGTGTCGGTTCCTCGTCGTTCTCAGGAATTAGAACTGTATGTTCGTATGACTAGACTTTTTGTTTGCCTGCAATTGAAGAATACGACTTGGAGAATATGTGGTTTCAACAAGACATGCCACACAACTCGAGCAAATATGGCTTTATTGCAAGAGACATTTCGTCGTGGCGACATCAACTGGCCACCAAGATCATGCGATTTGACACCATTAGACTTTTTTTGTGGGGCTACGCGAAGGACCCTGTTTAGGCAGATAAACCTTTAACTCTTGAGCACTTAAGAACCAACATTCGTCAAGTTATGGCTGAGATACAGCCCAATATGTGTCAAAAAGTGGTCAAAAATTACTTCAAAAGAATCAATGATTGCAACACTTCGCGTGGTGGTCATTTAAATGATATAATGTCAACGTACAAACTTTATAATACAAAAGAAATATCATGAAAAAAAAATATTTTATATGTGTTTATTCAGAAAGCGGCAACGCTGATATACATATATACTAGGGATGCCAAACGGGAAATCCCGAAATCCCGGAATTTTTCGGGACTGACAATTTTTCAATTTAACAACTTTTATGTATCAAAAATTTTTATATGTATTAAAATGTTCGTTTTTATTGATATACTTTCTAATTATGTATTGTCTTATGGCCATTTGCACATTAAAGAAATTTCTATTCTGTCGCAAAGCTAACCAGGGGCCTGATTCTGGCAATCGTGATCGAGTAATTTCTCGATTCGAAAGCAATTTAAAATCTAATTATTTCAGTCAATACTGAACGAATTGGAATTATTTTGTCAGTGTTGTAAAGCATTAATTTGAGTTTCACAATACTGAAAAAATAATTTTGTTTCGTTCAGTATCGACTGAGATAAAATTGCTTTCGAATCGAGAAATTACTCGATCACGACTGCCAGAATTAGGCCTCAGCACTTATTTGCCAATTTTTTAGTCGCATTTTGCACTTTGAACATTTCTTGGCGGACAGAAAAAGTTTACTGGCGAGAGAGGCAAGAAGTAAAGAGTTTCACGCATACAGCGTCGTCCCCTTACCAACAAACTTTTTCTGCCCGGCAAGAAATATCCATAGTGTAAATTGGGACTAATTTTCCTTTTATTTGCCGTACAGATAAATTCAATCAGCTGACTCCCAACTTTTACATGTATTTTGAGAGGTGTTGCCAACTGAAAACAATGTTTTTGTCGGTATATTGAGAAACCTAAAATCGTTGACGGACAGTTTATCGGTCTAACCTTCATTTTCGAAATAACGGTATATCTCGAAAACAAGAGCTTACCTTAGCACAAAAACGGTTAGCACTACTGGATTCAGCGTGCCCGAATTAGGTTAAAATGCTAAGTGCCCGGCTTGTCTGCTTTTTGCAACTAGCACAGTGTACTTATTGCTCAAAATTACAATATTAAAATTCTTTTTTAGGATTATTTTTTAAAGGTTGCGAAAGCAAAAAAAATCATATCTTAAAAAAGAAAAAAAAAACACCTCTTTCAAAGTTTCTGGATTTTTTTTTTTTCAATATAGTATTTGTAGCCCCAAGTATTCTCTTTAAAATGACATACAAATCATCTTTCAAAGTTTCTGGATTTTTTTTTCAATATAGTATTTGTAGCCCCAAGTATTCTCTTTAAAATGACATACAAATCATCTTCGTTTGTAAAGTAGTTTTTGAGATATTGAAGAAATAAGCTCAACAGATTTGGCTAATTCGCCGAAATTATGACATTTTTAATATGACATAACTTTTGAAAAAAAAATTTTTAATTTTTTTTTGTTCATATATGTTACCAAATTTCATTAAAATCGAAAGGG
Source organism: Pollenia griseotomentosa (assembly GCA_963931875.1). Lineage (NCBI taxonomy): Eukaryota > Metazoa > Arthropoda > Insecta > Diptera > Polleniidae > Pollenia > Pollenia griseotomentosa. The sequence goes on along the minus strand of OZ007563.1, from coordinate 15,732,542 downwards.
GTCGTGTCCCACTCTTGGTCGATTTGACATGGAATTACCTCAATAATGTTAACACAGAAATTTCTCAAAATATTTGTACAAGAAAGAGGATATTAAACAAAATAACAACTTTATATATAAAACAATATTTTACTACTAAAATATTTGAAGAACAAAATAAGAAATTGTCACACTGTAATGTTACAACAACTATTTTTAGTTTGACAACTTGAAATTAGTAGCCAATAGGAATGCAGTTTGCGTGACGTCATATGTTGGGACATGCGCAGAATATTTTAATTTTGTTTTCGGGATTGCGTAATCTTCTATTCTATTATTCTTGCTTTATAGGGTGTACAACGATTACATCAATGTATTACAAGTGGCGTAAAAAGCCAATTTTTGGTTGATGGGTATAAAAAGTAGTTGAATTACTTACCTTTATCAAAATGGCACTATATCTTAAACTAAAAATATAAAAAACAAGCACTTGTACAATATTCGGCTGTGCCGTATCTTTGATATTCTCGAATATTTTAGGTGTGGGCTTTATATGGAATTTATAAATAGAAAACCAAGCCCTAACCATACCAGCGCCCATGTTCTGTAACTCCCGCGTCGAGAAACTTTTCGATTGGAATGTGAGAAATGAAACAAATATGCCACAAATTGAAAACAACAACTGTTTTTCTCACTAAACTGCGTCTGTAACATTTTTGGCGAGTACTAGCTGTCACGTAAGGAAACTACTCTCCAATTTACAAGAAAAGTAAATGATGAAACAGAACTGGGGCTGAACGATGTTTTTCATACAGTTTGACATAAAATTATGCCAGAGAATGCGGTCGAGAAATAAAATCAATTTTATTTTGAGGACGTTTTTTCTAATGCTCTCACATATAGACACTTATTCTCTTAACAATGCTACCATACTTTCATTCAATTTCATACAATTTGTAAACAAAGAAAAATAAGAACAAAAGAAAAAGAAAGAAATGGGAGAGATTTTGAAGTTACTGCCGACGTTTTAATTATGGGCTTTAGAATTTTTGCCTGAAGTTGAAGACTCAATTCTGTTTCATCATTATGTCTGTAAAATTTTTTTTAAATTTAGTTTCCGCTTTGAACTGACAAATAAACTCACGAATAAAAACGGAGCCAGAAAAAATCAGAAGAGGTAAGTAAGTTTTTTGTTCTTGACAGAATTTTTCATTGTTTTAACGGTTTTGAATACTATACGAATGTTTTCATAGCTATTTCGTAAACAACAAACATTAAAGTCGCACTGACTGGTATTCTCAACGTCTGCTATTTTACATCGGCTTCGAGTGGACATATGACTTTATTTTTATTTATTTATTACTTGGACATCACATACAACAAGAATTGAATCTTTTTAATTACAGTATGTGATGTTATAACGATACAGTTTATTTTAGTTACATTCATTAAATAAGGCAAAAGTAATACATTATTATAGTTTTATATGAAAGACAGAAAAACATAAAATATATAATAGAAAAAAAAATATTTACTTATAAGATACAAAGGTAAAGAAAGAAAACAAAAGGTGTTATTATTAAAACAAGAGAACAATTTATTTTTGAATTGCATAACGTTGCCTATGGTTTGTACTGTGTTGGGTAGTGAGTTCCACAGTCGTATGGTATTTGTAAACAACTGCCATTCAGAAATTAACGTACGATATCTTAGTTGTATGATGTGTTTTCCTCTATTAGAACGTGCAAATTTTAGGCGGTCATATAAATAAGTTGGCTCTTGGGTGTATATAATTTTATGAATGAGTATAAGTGATTTAATTTTAAGCAATACTTCAAGATTAACTCCGTACAAAGATTTAGAATATAGAGAAGTTCCATCATATCTTTTTATTCCATAGACATATCGTAGAATCGCATTGTAAGCCACAGTTAATTTACTCTTACTGTATGAATCACAGAAAGCAAACAGTTCACAACCATATAGAAGCTTTGGCATTAAAAACGTTTTCGCGAGAAGCACGCGAATAATAAGAGGTGTAACATGTTGTGATGGGTATAGCGTTCTTAGCATAGAAAAAATTTTTCCAGAAACAGAAATAATGTGAGAATTCCATTGAAGAGTTTTATTAAAAACAATACCAAGATTCATAGCTGATTCAACAATTGAAATAGTTTGATTTCCTAATAGTACCGGAATATCAACAACAATGGGTGGTATTATTGATTCCGCACGGAAAGGAAAATTCGACGGAAATAAATATCGATCGATATGCAAATTGTAATTATTCATTCCTGCGGTAAAAGCTTTCCGCAATAAATTTTTAACATCCCTGTTTTAATTATTTCTGAGTTGATATTGTGTCAGCTGTTGATAAAAAACATTTTAAACTAGTTGTTGAAATTTTTGTGAGTAATAATTTTTTTAAATAAATTAATTTCCGTAAAATATACAAACGCGACTAATATAAGTGTAAGTGTTATATGGATACCATAGCATTTTTTGAAAGTAGCAGTGACGATGATTGCTTAGACCTTTGGGTAGAAAGAAGAGTTTTAAGATATAAATCTGAAGATGTGTTACACATGAATGATAGGGAGTAAGTTGGAATAAGTTTCTTTTTTACACCGCTTTTGTAATCTGTCCATACCTTAAATACAATACAAGAACAATTAATGCTCCCGTTGGAAAAATGTTTCTAAAAACAGCATTACCTTTCTCCAACCACCGGCATCTTTTAAAGGCGGCCCGGAACCATTTAGAGTCAATGCCAAATCTTCCCAAAATTGTTTTATTTCTGCTGGGGCACGTTGACTAAAACCACAAGCAACGTCTCGATTTAATTTCATTAAATCAACCATTGCTTCTAATTGTAATTTGCTTGTGTATTTATCTCTTTTATTATTCCTGTAATACATTTTTTTAAATAACAAAACTAAACTTTATTTTTTTTAAATAATTTTTCTTACATTTTTATTCCTTCCGTTAGCTTCTCGTTGTAAAATTTTAACGTAAGCAAAATGGCGAAAAATATCTATATTGCGGTTTCAATAATATGGGAATACCGCAATGGTAGAGATGATACCGCAACAACGGAAGGATACCGCACAAACGGAATGAATAATTACAAATTTGGCTTCCGCACAAAAATTGCTTTCCGCACTTGCGGAACGGAATCAATAATACCACCCAATATTTTGATTCCTTTGAGCTATAATCAGGCACTTTGATTTTTTTGGATTTAAGTATAGTCCATTCGTCGACGCCCATAAATATATCCGATTTAGATCCACAGAGAGTTTAGCAATACAATCTTGCATCAAGTTCTTTTTACAACTAATATATATTTGAACATCATCAGCATAAATGTGACTGCTGCAGTGCAAAAGACGACTAGGTAAATCATTGATGTATATTGTGAATAATAGAGGCCCAAGAATAGATCCCTGTGGTACCCCCATAGACACATGTAGAGCAGTAGATAAAGAGTTCCCAGCGGCAACGGATTGGTACCGATTAGTAAGATAAGTTCCTAGTAGTGTAGTGGCAGTTGAAGAAAAGTTAAACTTATAACTTAGTGCAAAGTATTTCATGGTTAACTGAGTCAAATGCCTTAGAGTGATCTAAAAGTACAAGGAATGTAACTCCTCCTTCATCAATATTGCGTCTGATATCTTCGGATACACTGATGAGCGATGTAACGCAGCTATGCCTTTCTCTGAATCCAGATTGATTTTTAACTAGTAACTGGTGATTTGTCAAGTTTTTACTCATTTGCTTATGGATTAGTCTCTCGAATACTTTAGATGAATAAGGTAGTATTGAAATAGGACGATACTCATTTGCAGTTTTAGGTACAGGGATGATCTTTGCATATTTCCAGCAATTTGGAAACTGACTGGTGGTGATAATGGTGTTAAATATGTGAGTGATGTAACCTAGTAACTTAGGTAGAAGAAGTTTTACGAATCTTGGATGAATTTGGTCCAGCCCGACCGCATTCGACGTTACAGATAGACTGTGATATAACGTAAGGACCAAGGTATATTTATAACAAGTAGCCGCGAGATTACAACAATTGTACAATAAAACAAACAAGAGGGCTTTTTATTGTTGTTATGTGGTACGAACTGTCAAAAGGCAAAGGGGTTGATAAGAGACAAAAAAGACAAAAGATAGAGACAAAAAACTTGTTTACATGTTTACTATACAACATTTGACAGTTCGTACCACAAAACAAGCAAATAAAAAATAAACAGCTGGCTTTCCGAGACTACCTGCTATAAAAATACCTTGGTAAGGACGTAATCTCGTTTGATAGTTTTCGAAATGAGTCACAGGCTAACTTTTTTCTCACTTTTCGAGAAAAGATGGAATTTTTTAGTTCGAATCTGGAAGTTCTCACTAAAGTTACAGAACATGGGTACAGTGTTATTGATCTTTGCCTTATCGAAATAAAATATTACGATTTGTTTCAGAAATATAATAAGCCGTATTAAGGAGATTTTCAGGAGGGGATTTTATATTAGACCTATCGTAAATTATGGATCGCTCATAACGAAATCCAGTAGAGTAATTTCTAGTATTAAAAAAATCTAAATTAGACCGAAATTCGATACGGTAATAAAAGAATTCAATGCTATTTTCAGATGGCCGCTTTATATAGGACCTATGGAAAATTTTGGACCGATTTTCGCAATATGTCATGGTTTTATTTCTAGTCATATAATGTTAAATTGGCCAAATTTTACCACAATATCCTAACTTGCTACGGTTTTAGAAGTACCTAAATAATTTCCCAGAATGGGCTTTTTATGGGCCTATGGTAAATTGTGGACAACTCGTAACAAAATTTTATTGTGTGATTTCAAAGCTTATAAAACTATTACAGACCAAATTTTAATACAAAAACATTGTTTGTTATAGTTTAAGGATAGAAAAGCGTTTTCAGAAGTGGGCTTTATATTGGGCATATTTCAAATTATGAACCGATCTTTTTTGTAGTATCAATTGGTGCATTCTGTTATCAATTTTTTTTAATTTGTCACCAAAATTATAAATTTTTTAGCGAGGTTGTTTCACATTTGGGCTCCTAACTCTTTTCCTACTAGAAACAATTTGACCCCAGTGTTGTTCTCTTCTTTTGAGTCGTTCGTAAGTGAGCGCGATTTCAACAGACGGACATGGCTTAATCGATTAATGGCCAAAAAATACTAATGGTTTAAACGCTGGTTTAGTTGAACTAAACTTGAATTTTTATGTAGTTTAAACGCAAAAACTAAAATCAGTGTCCCAAGTATTATATGTTGTTAAAAAAATAACATGTGGCAGCACTACGATAAATCTTATCAAATTCATATGGTCTGTATTGGTAGTTTAAACGCCCAATTTTATGCGTTTAAAGATGGTTTATATGTTTATAGATTTTACTTAAGAACCCAGAATATACTGTGGGCGTCAAAATAAAGTGTACAACTGGTTTCCCAATATAAAAAGTGTTATTTTAGTAAAAAAGACAATGTTATTACAATATAAAATTAAAATTTTGAAATACTGTACAATAAAAAACAAATTTACTCCCTTTTTAACGCGTCAAAAAAGAAAAGTTAAGTGGCTAATACTTTGTTTGCTTTTAGGACGGCTTCTAGTCTCTTTGGCATCGATTCCACCCATTTTAAAGTTAGCTTAGTAGACATTTTTGGCCACTCTTCCGCAGAATTTTCCTCAGAAAGTGCTTGCTGTTTATGTTTTTTTTTTTTAATTTGTCTGTACAAATGCTCCCAGATGCAAAGTTAAGTTGATATCGAGCAACTATTGGGCTGATGCAGCTGTTTTAGGACGTATTGCAAAAGCCAACCCTATCACGCTTCACTATAGATACTGTATATTTTCCGTTAAATTTCTTATTTCTACCTTCTATCACGTTTTTCTTTGTCCAACTTGATTTCGTCAAATTTTGGAGTAACGTATTTTTTACAGATGACAGCAAGCTTGAAGTCTGATCAAATTTGGCAAAGTACTTTTTATATTGGAAAACAAGCTGTACACTTGATTTTGACGCTCACTGTACATATAAACACTTTATGGGGTTTGAGATTTATGTAAAAAAAGTTTAACACGGCATGACAAACAAACTCATCGTCCAGACTTGCAATTTTTGTTGCAGCAATTCTTGAGTTTATTGGAAAGATGGGTGAGAAGATTGGGGAGGGGTACTTAGTTTCAAGTATTCTGCAATTCTGTTTTGTTTTGTAGTTATCTTACGTTTTAATTTGAAGTTGGTAAAGCCATTTGTATTTATATATAAAATATAAAATGAAGAAGAGTAAAGACGAGATGAAAAAAAAACAAAAACAGAAAGACTAGATTTTCTAAATCTGGGAACTAAGTCATCGTCCAGACTTGCAATTTTTGTTGCAGCAAATCTTGAGTTTATTGGTAAGAGGGGTGAGAAGATTGAGGAGGGGAACTTAGTTTCATGTTCTGTGTTATTCTGTTTTGTTATGTTATTCTCACACTCTTTAACTTGAAGTTGGCTGTAAGTGTATTCGTATTTATATGTAAAATATAGTAAGAAAAAGATAAAAATGGTAAGTTATGAACCAATCATCCCAGGATTCCGCAGAGGTATTTCTGCCATTAAAAAACATAAATTTCAATACAGTGGTGAAACTAGTTTTAGCGTTTTTTTAGTGAATTTCAGAGGCTGCAAAATATGGGATCTAAGGTAAATTATGGACAGTATATGGGCATTTCCAGCGAAAAGTCTACTTTTCGTAACGTAACGCCAGCAAGCAAATAACCTTGTATTTTGGGCCCAAGTTGCTCCAATGTTATCCTTTTTGTTACAAAATGTAGAGCTAGTTGCTTTTTGCATCAAAGTATAAAAAAGTAAATTTTACATATAAAATTTTTTGAGAGAAAATGTTATTTGCTTGCTGGCGTTACGTTACGAAAAGTAGACTTTTCGCTGGAAATGCCCATATCACAAAATTGCATGACATTTTTTCTGGCCATTTGAAACAAATTTGGACGAAATTTTACCACAATAAATATATCTGCTACGATTTTAGGGGTATTTAATTAATTTACCAGTGTGGGCTTTATATGGGGCCTATAGTAAATTATGGACCGATCATCACAAAATTTTTAAGTGCTATTTCTAGTCCTATAAAACTGTGAAGTATTTTATTTTATTCTGATAACATTATATATTACGGTTTTAGGCCTACTGTTTAGGCCTACTGTTTTTCGGTAGTAGGGTTTATATGTGGCCTACGGTAAATTATGGACCGATCTTCATGAAATTTTACAGGGTCATTTCTAGTCCTAAAAAACTGTGACGTGCCAAATTTTGTTATGATAGCATCAATAAATACGGTTTTAGGCCTACTAAACTGCTTTTCGGTAGTAGAGTTTATATGGGGCCTAGGATAAATTATGGACCGATCTTAATTATATTTCACAGTGTGATTTCCTGTCGAATAAAACGAACATTTGCAAAATCTCATATCATTCCGTGCATAGTTCAACCATTTATGTAAGTTTTTGTAACAAAATTATCAATTTTTTTAAGTGGTGGTTCCACATTTTGATTCATAGCTCTGATCCTACTAAACCGATTTGGCTGGATTTCAATCCCAAACTGCTTAGGATAACTACAAGCAATTTGACACCAAGTTTGTTTATTTCTTTTGAGTTTTTCGAAAGTGAGCGTATTTTTAACAAACGGACATGGCTAAATCGACTTAGAGTTACTCAAGGAGCCAGAATATATATACTTTATGGGATCGGAATGACAAACTAAGTATACCCTCTTCACAACTTATTGTGGTGGAGGGTATCAAAATTCAATACATATCAAAATTATGTGTAATAACAAATTTTTAAATGTTTTTATATGAATAATACCCTTTGTACACTTGCATACATTTCGGAGGAACGCATGGAAGATGTTGAAAATGTGAAATACGCGTTCACACTTGAAACATCTAACATCTACCATTAATAAAAAATGTCACCATTTCTAAAAAAAAAACTTTTATTTTTTTTAAATACTTTTTTTCTACAAAAGTGGCAACATTCTAAAAGATAACACCAAAATGTATTTCTCAATCATTTTGTTTAATAATTTAAGCAAAATTAAGCAAAATAAGGCTTGCAAAAAAAAGAAAAACTTGAAAAATGGTAACGCTGCTTTCAAAGCAACTTCCATTTAGTCAGTGATGCCACAATTATAATAGAATTTATTGCCACTTTTCTAGTGATGACACTAAAAGAATCGAAAAATGTAAAAGGGAACAAAATGAGATAGTAACATTCTGTAAAGATGTTGAAAAATTTTGATTTCTTATGGGAAAATTCCAACATCTTCGCAAATTGATGTTAAATGTTGACAAGTGTGAAAAGGCTATAAGGAAGTAAGAAATTTAGAAAAAATCAACTCTGACTGTAAAAAGAAAGATGGTGAATATGTAACAAGTTTTTGGAAGTTTTTTAAAAAGAAATACAAAAAGATATGTTTTTGAGATCATCGTGAAAATTGGGTGTAAGTGTACCCTCTTTCACCACTAGTGGTGAAAACCAAAAATTTGGCCAACGAAATTAATTAAAATAAATAATTTCAGATAAAAATAAATAATTTCAAATAAAATAATTCTATAAATTCTTTTAGTTTTTGTTTTATGGTTTTATTATGACTTTTATTAAACTTTTTCTCTTCATTTAATTAAAATTCTAAATTACTGGATTTTGTTTTTTTGTCTTCATTATTTTTTTGGTATTATATTGTTTTTAAATAATTTTCTTTAAATTATGGGGGAGAAGGAGAATAATAATAAATATTTTTTGGTTTTCTTTATTTCAATTTTAGTTGATTATAAATTGTTAATGTTAATTGAATTTTTCAGAATGTTTTGAATATAGATTCATTTTCTTTTCAATTGATTAGATTTCAGTTGTTTAGATCTCTTTTTCTTTCTATTTGTAGATCAACAAAAGTTTTTTTTATCATTTTCAAAAATGACTAATTAAAAATTACTTTTTTTTTAAATTTTATTGTTTTTCTTTTTACTATTATTTTGTTATTAAGTATAAATGTTCGTTAAGATAATTTTTATTAATTAATTTTTGTTGGAATTTTATTTAAAATCTAAAATAAGCAACAGTTCTAGAGTATTACAAGATTTAGTTAAATTAGTTTTTGTGTGTTATTTTTTTTTTGAATTTTTCTTTATTTCATAAACTTTTGTTTCTCTTTTATAATATTTTAATTATAATTTAACTATGTAATTAAAGATGAGATTATTAAAGAGAGAAAGAGATTTAGAGAGGGAGAGAATAAATAAAATTGTAGTGTGTTTTACTTAATTTTCTTATGGTTTTAAAAGTGTTTAATATTTTTTATAATTATAACTTGTATTTATAGATTTTGTGTGGAGAATTATGTTTAAAAGCAAGTTGTGAAATTTGTATGTTTATTGGTGAATTATCCTGCATCACTAGTTTGAATGTGTTAATGAAGGACCATATTAGGTATTAGGCTAACAAAATAAGTAAAAAATTGTCTTGCAAAGTTACGAAATGTATATTTTGCTTAAAAAGAATTTGTTTTCAATATCTAAAATAGCGATAGAAAGAAGTTCTCAAGAGATTCTGGCTTATAAAAGGAACGGAATAATGATCTAAACTTCAAGAGCGGTAGAGGTAGAGGTTTTCTCTACCACTGCTACGAATTTACAAATACGAGATTCCAATTTGTACGGTTGATAGTCTTCCGAGAAATTTTATAAAAGTCTTACAGCCATACCTCAATAAGAACGGAAGGCGGAACGCTTTCTTCCACTTAGCTCTTACGCTGAAACCCCATACCTTAATAAACACGTCAACGTTGAGTCGCGAACAGAGTTAACTTTCCTGTTTAATAAAACCCACATAATTGAAATAAAAAATTAAGATAAAACTGCTAGACTCACCTAAAAACAGCTAAATTGTCACTATTTATTACTCCGAGTATCCACGTAGTAATATTTATTGCGGCAAACGTAAAATTTGATTGCTCCATTAAATTTGCGGCGTGTAAACCGTATATTGCAATGAGTGGCAATCCATTGCGCAATGATTGCTCTTCTGATTGCTTCAGCAATTATTGCTTAGCAATCGGCTGTCAAATCAGTTTTCATTTATCTGACATTTTGTTTCTCTATACGTTTGTTTATGGCAAAGCAATTAAACGTGTTCCCCAGCATTTAATTAGCAATTATTGCTCCATTGTTCTGTCGACATTATTGCTTGTGCTTAGAAAAAAAAAATTGCTACGTGGAGACGCAGCGTTAACAATAGCGGTCAACGCTGTCAAAATCGGATTTTAAAATTGCAAAGCGTTGCCGCCGCGCTATTTCGGTATGCTTTGCTGGAAACCCTTTCCGCTCTCATTTTCAGGCGCCTAGATTTAAGCTGGAAGCCCATTCCAGGCGTTCTTCGCTTTTCGCATCCCACTCGTCTAACATAGAATTAATGTAGGTTTACGAAGCAAGTAACATAAAGCCCAAAAACGTAGGTCTACTTTTGTATGCATCACAAGCGGCGTTCGAACAATTCATTTAATTTTGACAAATGCAATTTCATTTTTGATGCCGAGTAAAAAGCTTTGCATATAACTTGAAGCGTAGAACGCAAGTAACCACCTGTTGCCGCATGCAAGTGCAAGTTCGAAAAACTCAATACTCTCACGCTTTTTTTCTGTCACCATCATATTTTTGGTACCTGCAGTTCAACTTGTAAGTCCCAATTTACAATGTTGAAATTGAAAGGCAGACATTTTTCTTATTCCCTTTTGAACTTGGCTAAACCTTTTACAATCGCGAAATTAATAGACAGACAGAAATTATTGTTTTCCTTTTTTCGTTCTTTTTCGCTGTTGACGGAGATGAACATTTTACAGGCATTGATACTAAAATTACATTGGTGTGAGAAAAATGATATGAAGCAACAACATGAAAATGCCGAAAAGTGTAAAAGAGAGGCAAAAAATGTCCAGTACAGATAGTCATGTACTACACACTCTACCTCTACAACCCCTCGCCTACAAACTTCGTCTGTCTGCCTTTCACTTGCCACATTGTAAAAGGGGACTAAGAGAATTTACTTGCAAGTAAATTTTTGACACTCGCAGCAAGTAAAATGACAAATGAAGAAACAGTGTTACCGTAGATGAGTTTTTTCTTTTTTTTTTTATCAATTTATTAGTACTTAGTAAAATAAAAATTATGCTTTTAGCTGATTTTCTGTGTATTTATAAAAAATAAAAAACATTAATTTCACTTTTTTATAAAAACAAAAAATATATTAACAAATAATATGTCTACAGGTAACGTTAAATATTGACTACTTGGCAACACTAAGTTAACAATAAAGAAATTGAAGTTTTGCAAGAAGTTTGCTTGTTGACAACATTTTAAAAATGAAATTGCACTGTGATGTGTAGCCACTAAAAAATTTCTCCTGATTTTCGATAGTAATACGTATACACTACTTGCAAGTAATTACTTTCTTGTGGCAACGTAGGGTTAGATATGAAAAGCATACAATGCGTTGACGCGAAAGCCCGTGGTGGAACCTGGAAGCTTTAACGCTGAGATGACCCACATGAATAAGACTGTGAAACTTGTACACAGTAATGTTAACCTATCTTGTTTATTGCCTTAAAATAGAAATAAATAATGGATATAAAACCTTGAGAAAGAACTAAAAATAGCTTAACTCTCATTAATTTTCAACATCAGCCAACTTCGAATCTTTCAATTGCAAAACGTATTTTTGTTAGTTTGAGGTCGTAAACAACTATTGGAAAATCTCGTTTTCCTAACGAAACAAAATACTTTTTTGGCAAAAGAAACTTGCAAAAAAAATTCAGGCTCTAAAACAGTGGGATGAAAACTTGCAGAAGCTTTATTGCTTAAGTTCCAAGGCTAAGTTAGTACGATCCCTTCCGTGAACACAAAACTGTTGATATTTTAAATATGGATGGGATTTACTAACGAAGTAGTTTTCTTTTCTAATATCCTGAAAGTATATTTTAAAATTTTTCTGCTTCTGATCAGTTCCAGTAAGCGTTTAATTTTATCAGACGTATCACCGAAACATAATTCAGTCGTGATTATGTTAATTAATTTTTTTTAATTCGTTACAAATATTTACTATAAATTTATAATAAATTTACTATTGTGAATAAACCAAATCAGTGCCAAAAAGTCGGAGTGAAAAAAACGACATAGAAGGTTTACATGCAGATTTCTCAAAATGTATACGATAGAAGTTTTTTTATATATGCTCCGCTGCTGCCGGCATGTTTTGAAGAAAAATGTTAATTTTGTCAACTTTTTTAAATGAAGTTAGAAGTTAATAATATTTTATTGAAATCGAAAAATTGTATTTTATGCCGCATACGCCACTTTGTTAAAAATATTTTTGAAAAGTTGCTTTTTGTGCTGCATACGTATACTTATTGCAATGCATTGAGTAACTTGCTAAAATGAAAGTTTCTGTATCAACAATCTTATAAAAAGTCAACTTTGATGATTTTTTTTTTCTTTTATTTGGTTTTATTTTACAAAAACAGTTCAATTTTTATATTTTTAATAAATTTTAGGAATTTAATTTTATTATTTTATAAAACTATTTTTTTTTCTTGTTGTCATTTTATTTTGCTTTCGCTCATGGTCCGATTATTAGGTCTATGCAGAAATACAACCATTCAAAATAGTTGCTTGAAAAACAACACAACTGTACAAAAAGTCAGCAGTCGTTTTGCGTAAACCTACTGATTCGACGATGGTTTTGCTTAAACTTCTTTTTTTCTTACGGCAATAATGCAAAGCAAGAATGAAATTTATTCTGTACGTTTTTATATGAAGAATTTGGTGCAATCCCCAAATAGTGGCGTATAGAGCAAAACAATACTTAAATAACTTGAAAGTAGTTGATATGGAGCAAAATCAATGCTTAATATCTCAGAAACCACAAAAAATTTCGAGAAACTGATTTTGGAATAAGAAAGGGGGTATTAAAAAATATATTCCTCATACATAACGCATTTTTTTTTTAAATGGTCGGTAGGTCAAGCCAATTATGATCGTCAGCTCATAGTGTTTTTTTTATCGAATGTGCGCCATAATACCAAATGAAAATTCGTTAGATTAGCTATTTCAACTACAGCCGAAAATCGAAATTATCAACAAAGTGGTAACGCTGCTGGTATTAGGATAATTTCAGAGATGGAAAACTCTAACATATAAAAGGTGTTAATATTGTGAATTGAATAAAGTGATTGAAAGTTTTTATATTTGGTTATTATTATATTATCATTTTTTCTTACGTTTTATGGATTGATTATTAATTTACGTTGTAATTTTCATTGACTGTGTTGGTATTTTTGTGTTATTTTTTTTAAATAAGTTTTGTTATTTAATAGAATTATGTAGTTTGCAAAGCTTTTTTTTCTTTTTTTTTCATCAAAAATGTTTTCTTGTTTTTTAATTGAAATTTTGTATTCGTTCTAATTAAATTAAATTATTAAAAAAAAAAAAATTCAATGTATTGCTTGCTTTTGTTTAATTATATATTTTTATTCTAAAAGAAACCAAACTTTTTGTTATTTTTTTTGTATTAAATTATTAAATATTTGTAATTATTTTGTTTCATATATTGTTTAAATCATGTATGTATTACTGCTGTTATATATTTTGTTAAATATTTTATTTGAATTGGTTTTTTATTTAAGAATTTTTCAAAAAATTTCTAATAACTAAACTAATCTATTGGTTTTTAATTTTAATATTTAAACTGGATTATATAACATTATTTCCTTTTTTTTAATAATTTTTGTATTCTTGTTTGTTGTTAATTTTAATTATTTTTCTTTTAGCATTTTCAGAATATTTTAGAATGGATAAAATGCAGCTATGCTGGAAGTACTAGTAAAATTTAGTATCACAGTATTTTATATAAGATCAAATTTTTTATATATTTTTTTTTTGTAAATTGTTTTTATATTTTTAATTACTCGTTAAGTGAAAAGCAAATCTCAGATTATTTTTATGAAAAAAAAAATTTAATATAAAAATCAAAAACAAAGCAAGAAATCTTTAAAGCATATTTGTACAGTAGAGTCCCGATAATGCGTAATCGCAAGGGACCAGTCAGTTTTAGGAACAGGGATTTCCGATTTAACGAGATTTCGGTTAAACAAGGAAATGTATTAAATTAACAGGGTGTTTCTATTTATTTATTATAACAAAGAAAATAAATATGTACATAATTATCTTTTGTAAAATACGAATTAACAAGTGTAAGAAATTATTGCGGTTTAAAGCGATTTTTCAATGACCAACAGTTTGTAACAAATTACGCATTATCGGAATTCTGCTGTATATTTTAAGCCCGAAAACATGCTTTATTATTTGTGATTTAAGATTTGCTTTGTTGTGTTGTTTTACTATTAAAATGTGTGTATTCGTCCATGTATGAGTAGTTTTTATTTGTGAATTTCCTGTTTGAGCAGGTATGCACTGTTGCCAATTTCCCGTGATTCTGGCGATTTTTTTGTGCCAATCGCGTTAGCATTTTCGTTTTAGCGGTTAGATGGAAATTTTTTTTTGAAAATTTTTTGAAAAGGAGAACAAATCTTTTTCTGTTTCTGCTAAAAAAAATCTTTTCACAAATAAACAAGAAAATCTATTTTATTATATACCGTAACGCAATGTAAACATTTAAGCTAAAGATACACACCACACAATCTATGTAATGTTACGTCTAATAGTAAAGCATAAATTGCGGACGTCCATAACAAAACCTAATAATTACACCATAACATTTTTTTTGATAAACGACAGAATTTAATTTAAGTCAGTAGCACATAATGTTTTTAAAAAACAATTATTGAGGTATTATTGTCTACAAAAAATATTAATCACAAATTTATTATTTTATTTGACAGTTTGTTTTAAAGTTGTTTAGATAGCAAATTTGGAATTACAGTGAACTCGCGATAACGTGAACACTCGAACACATGAACGACTCGAAAACGTGAACACTTTTATTTTTACATTGACTACTCTAAAACGTGAACAAAGTCTGAAAGCTCTAAAACGTGAACAAAGTTTTCTGAGTTTTTTTCGTTTTATTTTTTTAATTTACTTTTAATTTCGGGAATCCCTAAACTGATTGTACTGTTTACGTTGATTGTTTTCACAAATACATGCAAATGAATATGTATGTACGTTGTATGTCCTCAGGTTTGTTTTATAGAAAGTTTTTAATTTTTCTTTAAAAACGTTAATGTGAAATTTTTGAAATTAATAACGAATCTAAAGGTGACGAAGATAGTGTTTCTATTGTAGAACAGGCAGAAATCGTAATAAAACACAAGGAAGCAGTGGAAGCATTCAATAAAGCCTTAAAATGGGCTAAAACTTAAAAGGTTGACCAAACTTAAATACGGGTTTTGAATAATCTCAATTGTAAAACAAAACACATACCTCAAGAAGATAAGCGATTTCTTTGTGTAAAAGCTAGTAGGAAAAAAACCCGTCCTTTAAAGGGATATTAATGGTTTTTTTTTATTTACTTTAATCAATTTTTATTCAGTTGCTTAGGATTACAGAGAATATCCCAGCTAGCATTTTGTATTATAATCTAATCATTTAGGAATCAGCTTCAAGAGCAAAATATCCGTATATGAGCTCATTTTTATAAATGATACTCTCGTTGTGAGAAAATGGTACCCTACCAATGAATCACGTGAAAGAATCATTTGTGATACAATTTTCTGATTCCTTTTTGATTAATTTAATGGTAGTTTTTATAATCATTATTGAGTCGTTTTCGGCGCATTTTTCAATCGTAAATTATATAGTTTTCGATTATATTTCATATAATTTTTTAACTGTCATGTTTTTTATTTTTTCTTCGATAAAATCAGTTCCATTATGGCTTTTGATTATTCGAACCAGCTTTATTTTAAACCAAACAAAGTTATCGGTTTTTCGCGAAGAAGAGAAGAAACAATTTGCACTAACATTTATGTTCATAAATTGTCAATAATTGTTGGGCTTCTTTTTTAGCCAAGCTTCTTATTTATTTGGCTAACATGAAAGTTTCTATTATTATTATTTTTCATTTGGCAAAAACAAAAATATTTAAAAATCATTATTTAAACATATAATTGAATCATATATGAATCCTTTTTCAATCACTGACGTGATAAATCAGTTTTTAATCATCAAAACTGATCTGAAAACAATAATTTGGGTGATTTTTACAAAAAATAATCAGCCAAATGCTAGCTGGGATAATTACATAGCGAATTTTTGCTTCTTTTGCAAACTTTTTTTTGTTATTATCGGATACATATTTTAATTTTTTAACTGATTTAGCGATTTAAAAAAATTTTTTGCGTTTTTTTCAATTTTGCAATTTTTGCGAATTTTTACCATTCCTTATAGTTTTAGAGACTTTTAATCAATTTTATGGCTTGTTTGATATATTAAAAATTTTCGCGAATTTTCGCCATTTTTGCAAATTTTAGCCAAGTGCAATAGAAGCTTTTGTTCCCTGTGATTCTTTACAGCTTTCACGATTTAGCTGCAGTTAGCAGTCCCTGTCCCAATTTATTCTTCGTCGCCTGCGTTTTTAGAAGTGAAAAAGTATTAATATTTTCAGCCCAATTATGAATAAAAATTCCTTCTCCCATTTTTCCTATGTAAATTTAATTGTAAAAATGGGAAAAGGAAATTTGTATTCATAATTGGGCTGTTTATTTTTGTAAAGTGAATAAATGAAAAATTTAAATTTTTTATCCAATCTTAATATCTGATATTTAATTGATTGTTTGAGATATTATTTCGAGCTTAACTTTTTCTAAAATTTTCACAATCGAAAACGTGAACACCCTTGGTAAAAATTAGGTCACGTTTTCGCGAGTTCACTGTATTGCGTTTTGTTCCGAATCATAGTATTTATTCATGTAATTTTGTTATGGACCTCTTTAATTAACTTAACAAAAGCGAAAGGTATTACCCTGCAAATAATAGGACCAGTCCAAACACGCGTGTAAAGAGTAGCCCACAAGAGACTAGGACTAGTCCAAACGTAACCCAAACGTATGGAAAAACATGTTCTATTTAACATTGCGATGTCCTAGGGCAGGACCATATAACCCAGCTTTGGACTCCAAAGGAGTAGTTTTAAAACTACTCCATGGTATACGCAAGAGGACTAGTTTTGAAATCGTTTAAAAACGAAAGCACGTCGTTAAAAAACGAAGACATGTCGGCTCACTACAAACACTTTTTTGACAATGAGATGGTCCATGGTTGCATTACATCGGATCAGTCCATGGATTAGTCCATTTTATCAATATGGATCAGGTGGTCCAATATTATTTGCAGGGTAACTAAACAAAAATTCCTAACTTTTTACAGTTATTTAAGAGTTATCACCTGAGCATAATTTATTTATAATGTTGACTTTTTTAAAATTTCTTGTAGCGATTTATTGCAAAGATGTGTAATTATTGCATTTTGCTCTGAACCATTATATTTGGTATTGAATTGCAGTGTAGTTATTGAGTTTTGGAATACTTTATAATAAAGGTAATATAGATTTCAATGTGTAGAATAGGATTAAATAAAAAAAATGTAATTATTGCGTTTTGTTATGGACCTCCTTAATTAGCGTTTGATGCGTATTGCATTTCTGTGTAATTTGTCACATACAATTGCAATGATTATACTTTTTTAGCACATGTATAAAACGCAACAAAGCATGGTTTGGACCTCCGGCTTTAAACCCCCAAAAATAAAGAGTTTTTTCAATGTAATCGCGGGATAAAACTGACATACGGTTGTCAGATCTAATGCCAAACCACGCGCTGTATTTTGAATATGTCATGAAAATCTTTGTTGAACAACAAGATCACGCAATTTAACGCCTTTGCTGCCGTTACATATGTACATAAATTTGAACAGGTGTGCAACGATTGCTTAGATATTGCCCCTAATACCGAACCAAATTTTAAGCGATAAAAATTATCATTAATCAAAAATTTCAGTGGTTGGAGTCGGAGTTAGAACTATTTTTGACAACTCCACAGTACTGGTTTTGACGAAAGAAAAGCACGCCGAAAAATTTTATGCCGTGTGGCAGCGGGATTATAAGCCCGTTAGTGTTTTGAAATTACCCTGGATTCACGGAACAGGCTGGTATAACTCAGTCATTTATGATTCCGATTTCGGAAATTTTCAATATCAGTATTCTAAGCTTATAAAAAGTGAAAGTGAAAAAAGCAAGTTCATAAGGAGATTTCTTGGGTAAGAATTAGGCATATGTTTGTTCATAACTCAGTCACTTGTGGACCGAACGGGCTGAATTACAATAGCAAGTTTTCCGGATTATCGGGCATGTTTTGACAATCGCAAAACGCTTAACATTGGCGATTCTGAATTGAAATCGCATAAAAGGTGTTCCGTAATTCGCAATAGCAAGAAGTTTGGAGACTTGAAATTGCTAAAACATGCTCAAGGGAACTAGAATATTTGCAAGAAAAGATGGCATATCGCAAACTAAACGCACGAGTTTAAGAAAACTATAAAAAAAGTCTGGCGTTTTGCAATTTCAAATCGTGCGATTGTCAGAACATGGCCGTATATGTAATATTAATATATATAAAGCAACCTAGTGCTGGAGTCTTCGAAAACCCCATTTCAGCAAATACACGGTCAGACAAACATTGTTAAATCAACTCCGCTACTCATTTTATCTTCACAGAATCTACGATCAATATTGCAGATATAAAAATGATCACCTGTGGTGAGGTGTATACAAATTTAAATTGGTATAAAACTTATTCCTTTTTTTTAATTCGTCTTGCATACTCCCGGTGGCGTATTTGAGTGACGTAGTCGGCATGACGTTTTCTTCGATGAATCATCGTCACAGAATCGGTATTAAGTCGCAATTTGCACAAAATTATCGCATATAAAAATTTCTTAGATTAATCCACGTGCCAATGGCAAAAACAAAGGGAGTTGTGCATAAAATCGTCATTGTACTGTCACCGTACTAAAGAAAGTTAAAACGGCGGAAAATGGCAAAAAAAAAAAAAAAAAAAAATTGGCAACAGTGCAGCAGAGTGCTTTAGTGAGAGACTGGTTAAATAAGTGTTTGTTTTTTTTTTTTTTTTTTGTTGTTATTCTGTATTGATTTCGAGAAGACATTTTTTAAAAGCTACTAATTTTATTTAAATGTTTAGTTTTTTTTTTGTTTTGTTTAAAGTCTACTATGTATTTCGTTAATAATTGTTTTATTTTAAAGCCTTTTTTGTAATAAATATGTTTTGTAAGTGTTAAAAATCATAGAGTTTAAGTAAAACAAACTTTAATATCAAATAAATCTCTAAAAAAAATATTTTCAGTGTAAAAAGCAAATTCGTGCCATGTGGCAATGCCGAAAACGCTCAGCAATATTTGTCATTTCACCATGAATAGAGTACATGGTCAAACTACTTGACATCATGTCGAATTCAGTCGTGTACGTGCGCTTGACGTAATATTCGCCGTCATATCTAATTTTTTTTTTTGATTTTCCATCGAGCATCGTCGGTGTCACACATACAAAAACATTTTCACTAATACTACCATAGCGCTTGATGAGAAATTTTGACCGTGAACAGACAGACACAAAAGAACAACGGTTGGTGAATAGTGTTTAGTCCCAATTTACACTATGGACAGTTCCTGCCGGACAGACGAAGTTTGACGGCGAGGGGTCAAAAAGTAGTACATGGCCATCTGTACAGGACATATTTCGTTTCTCTTTCTTACTTTTCGTAGCTTTCATCTTGTTGCTTTATATAGTTTTTCTCAAGCCGTTGTCATTTTGGCTTGTAAGTCTGAATTTACATGTTTCTTCCTTTGATGCTCAACTTCTTTTTAATTCCCTTTTGAAGATGCCAATATGATCACACGCAGCAATCGGTTTCAACTTTTTTCG
This sequence comes from Pollenia griseotomentosa, assembly GCA_963931875.1. NCBI lineage: Eukaryota > Metazoa > Arthropoda > Insecta > Diptera > Polleniidae > Pollenia > Pollenia griseotomentosa. The sequence continues at coordinate 15,712,514 of OZ007563.1, read as the reverse complement.
GTTCAAAACAACAACAATGTTATTAACAGCGAATCAAAGAGATTTACATGCAGCCATCGTTGCCCATATAACTACGAATAAAACACAAAGCGTACTGACCGAGTACAAGCATCTCCGTACCAATCCCTTCTTCTTTCTTCTCTCTCCTAAGTCAGAGTTCATACGGCTCATGTCTTATTGACATGATTCTTCCTTTTTCTTCTTTGAACATAAATTGGCGTTCAAATGATTCGTGTCATGTTGACGACATGTTTTTTATTTTGTATAGTCGTGCGTATGCATGTGTGCTTTTTTGATATTGAAAACAAGAACAAAATTAAACAACGAATCTGTGTACTCGTTTCTTTTCCCCTCGTCCCTCTCGCCTATAATGTAGCAATCATGTCATTAAATTTTAATGATTAAAACATGAGCCGTATGAACACAGACTAAAAGCACAAGAGTTGAGCATCAAAATATGAAACGAAAGAAAGAAACAAGAAAAAAATGTCTGTCTGACTTCTAATTTTTCATATGTATGTATGTAAAAGATTCAGACAAGATTAAAAGATAATTCAAAAATGTCCCTAGTGTAAATTGGGACTTAGGAAAGATGGATGATGAACCATTTTTCTATCGGAAAATTGTCTTCAGCGACAAAACTCAGTTTTGGCTCAATGTGACGTCAACAAACAGAATTGCCGAATTTTGTGTGAAGAGCAGCCAATGCGCCCTGAAAGATGTACTGTTTGGTGCGGTTTGTAGGTCGGCGGCATCATTAAACCGTAATTATTAATGAACGACGAAAATCGCATGGTGACATACAGTCAATGGAGCAAGTGTCCGTGTGATGTTTCCCGTTTTTTTTTTTTTTTTTTTTGTCCAAAATGGAAGTTTTGGGCATTTGGTTTCAGCTAGACGGTGCCACATACTAAACGGCACACGACACCATGTACCTACTGAGAGGCGAGTATTGTGAGCATCTTATCTCACGCATTGGCCGCCAAGATCATGCTATTTGACCCCACTAGACTAATTTTTGTGCGGATACGTAAAGTCTTTGTGTACAGAAATAAGCCAGCCGCAATTGCAGCTTCTATTGGAGAGATACCGGCCGAAATGCTGAATAGTATGGTCACATGTGAATCAGCTTCGGCGTAGCCGCGTTCAACATTTACATGAAAGAATCTCAAAAAAAGTAATTGGCTGGCATTCATTGATTGTCTCAAATAAATATTTCATTTACTTTTGCAAACATTCTTCCTTTTTTTAAATTTTCAAAACCCAAACTGAAAAACAAAATACATTTTTTTGCTCGATTTGTAAGCCTTTCCAACTAAAGTAATGGAGTTTTTCACAAAAACAAGTAATGAACATTGTTGTTTTTTGCTTTGCTAGGAAATTTGCCGAAAAAAATCTGAAAAGTTAAGGACGAAATCAAAAGTTTAATAATTCAGAATACTGATTAATCAAATAATTAACATTCCAATCAAAGTTCTGGGGTCTAATCATTCGATATCGTTTTAAATATCATATCGAATATAATTTCGATACCTGTCAAATGAACAAATCATTGAATACGACATGTATGTATAAAGATAAAATTTTTTATGTAATAGATTTGTGAACATGCTTTCAAAAGGCAGGTTGAAATATGATTAGACCCTTGATTAATAAAAACGACAAATTTCATACGATATGTATCAAATGTTAACCTACCAAAATGAAAAATGTCGGTCAATTTTGTTCAATATCGAATGCAGTGATTTGACTCCTGATTAACTGAAGAACCTAAATTTTGAGAAATCATGTTGTATTATATAAAATAAAAAAATTCTTAAATCAAAAAATGTGAAAAATAAGTAACGTTATACCTGAAGGGCCATGTGAAACTGATGTCAGATCCAACCTTTTTACACACTGTAATAATCATTCTTTTTTTTTTTTATCAAAATTTAACATTTTGATTTCTGACTAATCAACATTGATCACCCAGCAGCCACAAATTTACTAAATCACTTTCAAGTTGTTCACACACACACTGCTTTTATAACTAGTTTGAATGACAGCCGTGGCAAAGGCTGTATACAAATTGATACTCAATTTTTTTTTTAAATGCCCCCAGCGAAGAAACAACTCAAAATTGTAGAATTTATCAAAAAAACACAATTTTTTTTAAAGGAAGCGCACAACTTAAATTGTGATCAGCCAAATAAATGGAAAGGTCAATTTGAAAATAATCTAATGATCAATTTAAAAAGTGTAAATGTATTGCAAATTGAATGGAATTGAAAAGCAAAACTTGATTGTGTAGCCGCCAAGTAAATCAAAAACTTATTTATCTGTACCCATGTTCTGTAACTAAAGTGAGAACTTCTCGCATCGAAAAGATGTGAAACAAAATATTCCATCGTTTCTCGAATAGTGAGAAAAAGTGCGTATGTAACTCATATCGAAAACTATCAAAAGAGATTACGTCGTTACGTTATAAATGTTATAATATTCTACTCGAAGCCGATGTGACATTGCTGACGTTGAGAACGCCAGTCACACATATCGTTGACGGCAACAAAACTTACTAACATTGAAAATTTTTCAACGACGACGGCGAAAGTACAACAGTCGGCTATACCAAATAATGTGAAGTGCGAATGTGTTTGGAACAAAATATTATTAATATTATTTTTTGTATTTTGCATTTTTACAGGGGTACTCTGGATATCGAAAACGCAAAACGCAAGAGCTTTTAATGTCGTTTTTTAATAAGATTTCTGTAATAAAAGAATTTTATGACAAATACTATATAAATATTTCTCTATTAAAAAGAATTGTATAACAAAAATTATAACAAGTAATTAAAAGTGTATTAAAAACAACTTCCAAATTCTTGCGTTTTGAGTTTTCGATTTCCAGAACACCACAGTTAATTGTTTTTTAGTTTTGAAATTTTGTCTCGCCCCATTTTTATTCGTGAGTTTATTTAACAGTTCAAAGCGGGAACTCTTCTCGCAAAAATGTTACAGACACACTTTTTCTGTAAATTGGCGAGTCATTTTCTTACAAAAAAAGTTACAGACACAGTTTAGTGAGAAAAACAACTCATTTCACACATTTCAATCGAAAAGTTTCTCTATGCGAGAGTTAAAGAATATGGGCACTGGACACTAATGCAATTTCAAAGCAGAATTTTAAAAAATTGCAACAAAAATTGCAAGTCTGGACGATGACTTTAAGGTTTACTTTCGTATTCATAAAAACTCTAAATTGAATTTAAAATCGTTTAAGGAAATTAGTTTGGATATTTAACATAATATGTTCGAAATCAAAGTTAGTTTTTCACGAATTAATTTTTTTTTTATTGAAATTTTAAACGTTAACTACCAAATACATAAAAACTTATAGAAATAAAAGCATAAAATAAGGATTCAAAATTTTATTATTTCACACACTAATTTAACAACAATTAGAAATATTATAAAAAATAATTACGGCTAAAATATAAAATTCATAAAAAATTATATAAAAAAAAATTCACATAAAAGTTAACACATGTAATCTAAAAAAAAAATAAAAACAAAAAATAGTAAAAATTATTTGTATTTCATTCTTTAAAAACCTAACGATTTTTTTAATGTTTTCTAAAATATAAAATACATTTAATAGTAATAAAAAAAAGGAAAAAATATGAAAATATTTGGCGAAAAGAACGTGACCAACAGGCAAACTAAAATTTTATTTCATTAGATTTTAATATTTGTTTAAATATGGATCCGTATTGATAAAAAATTGTCTTTTGCTTTATCTAGAAACACAATAAATTTTGGCCCCTATTACGGTTTACAACTCAACTCAGTTGTAATTTCTTAATTTTTGTATTATGGTTTACAACTTTGCTATATTGCGGTGAACAAAAATTACCACTGATCACAACCAGTTGTCTTAATTACAACTCAACTGAGTTAAGTTGTACACCGTAATAGGGGCCTTTATGATATAAAAACCATGTTTAAACACTATAACTGTGAGCTAAATTAGTGGTTATGCTTATTTAGTCAAAAATTTTCCAAGCCTTAAACAAATACATATGTGAAATCTTAAGCCTTAAACAAATACATATGTGAAATCTTAAGTTTTATTTTCAAATGAAAACGTTTTTTAAGATTAAATCTACTAGAACAACAATTTGAAATAAGTCCCCGCTCAGACTTAAAATTTTTATTGCAGCAATTCTTGAGTTTATGGGTGAGAGAGGTAAGTAAGAAGATTAATTAATACTGTTGGTGAAGTTGATTTTTTTTTTTTGCCAAAATACCTCTTTGTTTTAAAGTATGTACTTTAAAACAAAAATGCATTTCTAAAAAAAAAAAAAAAAATCAACTTCACCAACAGTATTAATAAAGTTTGGATGCTAAAGATATCAAATTGCAATTGCAGATTCACGAGCCATCCCTAATTTTCTTGTAAACGATGCACAGTGGGTTAAAGCATACAAAAATTACTTTTTTTGCAAATAGGGTACTATTTATTTTTTAAAAATTTCTATTTTTTTTAGGAGTACTCTTTTCCCAATATGGTTTGTTTTTAAAAATAGTTTCCTTTTTACAAAAAATATCTTTCTTTGCTTATTATTTAAAAAGAAGAATTATTCTATACTAAACAAAAAAAAAAAAATTTTTTTTTTTTAATTTAAAACGAACATTTAAATATTTGAAGTTGTTGTAAATATTTAGTTTGGGATAATTAAACCAAAATTACCTTAATAAAATAAAATTATCCTATAAAATGCATTTCTAAAAAAAATCAACTTCACCAACAGTATTAATAAAGTTTGGATGCTAAAGATATAAAATTGCAATTGTCGTCTGGAGTCTTAAGAGATCTTTTTGTAAAGTCCTTAAGTTCTTAACACCCCGTCTTCACGTGCCATCGCTATGTTCGAACCACAAACAATTTTCTTGTGAACGATGCACAGTGGGTTAAAGCATAGGTGAAGTAAGAATTATTTCACGGAAGCCCATCATTATCGATATTAATATTTTTTTGAATAAATATTCATTACATATTCAGTTTTTTAAAAAAAATTTATAGCAAATAATTTTATTTTTAAAAAGAAGAGACAAATTTTATGTACATCGTCACCTAAAATGCAAGACAACGTATCTTCAAAAAACCCTAATCTACAATATTTTGTACGTGGCAAGAAAGCCCTTCAAAAAATTGTTACGTTTAGCTTTGCATTTACATATTTACTTATTTTTATGACACGCCTCAAATTGGGCCCCATTTTCTACTTACGTACACCTACTAGCACTCGACATATCTCTATTTTCAATTTGAACTTCTTCACGCAAGATGTGTAAAAATGTTGTAACTTTAGCCGCTCACTACCAATAAAGTTAGTTACTGAAAGCATTAATTTTAGCAATTAGAAATGTAGAAATTTATTTACTTTCACTCAGTAACAAACATGACTGTGAAGGATAAAGTTATGTGCTGTCACAACACAAGTGATTCAACGTAGTTGAGTTGAAATTAAAACGATTGCTAGTAATTTTTTGTAATTTTTTGATGCTTTTGTTAACCGTACTAGAGTTGTAAACTGTAATAAAGAAACTACAAAATTTCAACTCAACTAGATAGAGTTAAGTTGTAAACCGTAAAAGGAGCACTGGTATTTATATGTTTTGTCGTGTTTTCCGTATCAAAGAAAATGAAATACAAAATAATTCTAGACATTTTGTTCTTGTGCAGCCCACAAAACAGTGGCTCATCAAGACGGGACGGGGCGTAAGAGACTATTTATAATAGATAAATGTGCTGTTTCCAGGTGACAAACAATTAATTGTGTTGACAAATTTATATGAAAAGCACTCAAATAGAATAAAATTGATCTAGAAGTAGCTTAAGCTAACGAATGCTCTGTAGTGCAACTAAGTTAATAATTTCGAATTTTGCGCTTCAACAGCAACGACCACCACAGCGTTGTACTACAAGGACTTTTCTGTTCCCCACTTATGATTTAAATTTTTGTGTTTCCAGATTTTCTTTTTACAAAAGAAAGCAACAAATCTTAAACAAAAACAGTTTCTGTTTTTTTGTTACAAAAAAGTACCTTTTTACAAAAAATAAATGTAGTTTTGGGCCAAAAATACCCTTTTTACAAAAAGTACTTTTAACAAAAAGTACTCTATAGAAAAGTAATCTTTATACAAAAAATACTTTTTTTTAAAATGAACTCTTTTTTTAAAATAAGTACTCTTTTTACAAAAAAAAGTACACTTTTAACAAAAATACTATTTGCAAAAAGTACTCTTTTTACAAAAACTATGTACTCCTTTTACAAAAAGTACTCTTTTTATATAAAGTACTCTTTTTACTAGAAGTACTCTCTTTACAAAAAGTACTCTTTTTACAAAAAGTACTCTTTTTACAAAAAGTACTCTTTTTACAAAAAGTACTCTTTTTACAAAAAGTACTACCCTTTTTACAAAAATTACTTTTTTTTTGCAAATAGGGTACTATTTATTTTATACAAATTTCTATTTTTTTTTTTAGAAGGAGAACTCTTTTCCCAATATGGTTTGTTTTTGAAAATATGTAGTTTACTTTTTACCAAAAATATCCAAGTTTACAAAGAGATACCTTTCAATGAAAATTAATTTATCTTTTTAACCAAGATCTCTTAACGATAACTTTTTTTCTTTGCTAAAATTATTTAAAAAGAAAAATTGTTCTATACTAAAAAAAAAAAAAAAAAATATTTTTTTTTATTTTAAACGAACATTTAAATATTTGAAATTGTTGTAAATATTTAGTTTGGGATAATTAAACCAAAATTACCTTAATAAAATAAAATTGTAATATAAAATAAAGTTTTTAATATTTTAAATGAACGATAGTGCTGGCAAATTCTAATAATTTTTCATTACTCAAGAGTACTCAATAAATATTTTGGGTACTCAACACTACTCATTGCTGTCAACGGCTTTTTTTGTTGAGTTTTCAAGCAATGTTGTGAAGCCAATTTATGTTATTTATTTTAATTTTTAGCTTTTGCCCGTTGAATGAGTTTTGTAGATGTACTGTAAGGTAGTATTGTGTTTTTAAGCAAAGTTGTACTTTGAAAGTAATCGTGACTAGGTACCTACCCACTACTCAATAATTTGCCAGCACTAATGTACAAGCAACAGTTGAGTTTGTATTTTATGATTGTATGTAAAAATGTTTCTTATGTAACTAGAAGAATAAATTTAAGTTAAATATGTATGTGTATGTATTTATTATGTATACGTATGTATATAAGTTAATCATGATTATGTAAATATATTTGAGTGTATGGGTGTTGTAATAATGTATGTGTGTAAAAGTATGTAGTTTTATAATTTCAGAATACTCGTAATTATAATTTTAGAATTCTTTGATTTATTTATTATAGATTTTTTTAAATTATTTTTTTTTTGTATGATTTTTGGACTAAAACGCCATAATACTTGCTTTACTTAGTTCCAGCATCTTAGCTACATTCTATTCTAGAAATATTCTAGAGCTCAATTTATTTAATGCCATCAAATTTACGGCAGCAGCAGCAGATATTTTCAAAGGTCCTTTAAAGCCTTTTAAAAATTTTATGAAATTTTTAACAATGTTCTGTTGAATGCCAAGAAAAATTTCTTTTATATTAAAATCTAAGTCCTTAAGGAGAGAAAGGGAGAATTTTAGTGAGAATAAGAAAACTATTTGTAAAGTTTCCGATTCCTGGCAAAATGTCTTTTGTGGACTTGTGATATTCTGTTTAGCATTATCAGTGACAAAAGTTACAACTGCTTTTATGGTTGCTTGAACGGATTGGGGAAAAGGACCAGCAGTAGGACAGGATTTTATAATATAACATATATTATTATTTTTTTTATAATTAGTAGCATTTAAATATTGAACTACAAAAGCCAGTTGAAGTAATTGTAATGAATAATTAATGTTTAAAATTACTACTAAATTTTGTTGTTCTTGATTTACTTTTAAGTTTAAATTTAATTGTAAGAAAAAGAATAATAATAAAGTTATTATCCAAAATACTAATTGAATTTTTAATAATTGTAATAATAAATATTGTTGCTGTGATAATAATAATATTATTATTATTACATCTAAGTTTTGTAGTTTAATCGAGAAAAGAAGAGATATTCTTAAGAAATAAATCATCTTTGACATTTTATCCAAAATCATCATCATTGTCAGTATTGATATTTCTCTGAGTTCCTTAAATTGTAAGCTGATGATTTGTGTTTTTAGCTGTTGTTTTTGTTGTAGTTGTCGATTTTGTTGTTGAAGTTTCAATTGTATTGGATATTGGAAAACAAAATTTAATTGCAATGCTGCTGTATTAAAATTTTCAAATTTAGGCAGTCATTCTGGAAGCGCAAATTCATCTTGTTCTTGGGGTTTCTTTAGCCAATTGCCCAAGTCCTCACGTCTGAAGGCGGCAAAAAGCTCACGTTTGGCAATCTAGAAAAAGTTGAACACATAGAGAAAAAAAAAGTTTATTAGTAAAAACAAAAACTTGTTCTATTATATCAAAAAAAAAAAAAGAATTTTTTTTATTCATTTCGTTTAAGAAATAAATAAAAAAAAATGAAAATAAAATAATTCCAATTCATCTCCACCTGATAATCTTTAACTTTAGACTTTGTCTGGCCATAATCGGTTTGTATCTTCTTTTCCGGCAAGCCGGGTAGATTTTTCACCAGGTTTCCGTATTTGCGGAAAAACATTTGTTTCGTTATGCGCGATATTTGATTGTTGACCGTTTTGCCGGTCAACGAATTTACCACTTCCACCTCAGTATCACCGGTTGTCCAATTAATACCGAAATTCGGTGCCTTGGCCTGATTGCGCGGCTCCGATGAGGTGAGTTGGGCCAAGCGTGGCTTATTGAGATGATAGGGTGGTGGAAGACCTTGTATGGATTTTTCAATGCGTCCGCAAACAGCACGATACATATGCTCGGGATGTAAAAGACTGCCCAGTACTATGGAATGCAAATAGATTGGTTCTATAATAGAGGACAGTAAAGATCCTTGGATGCCGACTATATTCCAGCGTGCTATTTTATCCGAACAAGACATGGTGAGTAGACGATGACCCTGGGGAAATGATTTAGTGAATAAAATAAACATAAAACTCATAATGAAATTTTTATTTCTATATCTTTTTTTTTTTTAAGAAAAAATAAGAAAAATTTGTAAATATTTTCAATAAAATTATATTTGTTTAACAATTTTTTTTATTCAACAACATTTTAGTATCAATTACACTATGCAAAAAAAAATTAACCTCAAAAATGAGATATTTTTTAAGCTTAATTGGGCTGCTTAACACGAGTATGGCTTTAATTTATTTTTCTCAAGAAGTGTTTTCGAGATATACGCCAAAATCGTGTTTTTCTGCAGTTGTTTTACGTAATTTGAAAATCTCGAGAACTGTTCAACTGAATTGTACAAGATATTCCTTTTCTCTTTCAGTCCATATCTATATTGTGTCGATCGGATAAAGATTTACTGAGCTACAGGACTTAAAACTTGAACAAAATGTGATTCTTTTATTTTTTTTTTTTTCACCATTTTAATTCGCTCCAGTAAGGCAATAAGACGAAAAATCAACAAATACCGACATACTTAGTGGAAACATCTGAATTTTGAATTTTCATAAAAATTTTGTTATACCTTTTAGAAAAGTTGTCTATGAATTCTATGCCTTTCAGTGTTTTATTGCAGTCAACCGCCACTTTCCCGCTTTTGTTGTTTTAATAACTTTTGAAATTTCAAAACTACATTCTATATTTAAATATGTAAAAATTCACTTGATAAATCTTAGTTTGTTTGTGGTCTGTCCACATTATTAAAAAAAGTGTCCAGAGAAAGTTGACCAAAATCAAGCGAAAACCTCCAGCATCAAAAGTAACTTTAGATAATGAAGAAGAAAATTAAAATCTGAGTTTTAATTCTATAGGTTGTACGAAAATTGGACTTAATAATTTACATCGTAACTTAAACTGGTCAAAAGATAACTCGAAATTACTCGCTTCACGTTTGAAAGAAAGAGGATTTTCGGACACAGAGACAATCGTTTTTTTAACTATCTCAATCGCTTCAAGATATATGGAATTCTTTTCAGAAAGTAGTAAGTGGCTTTTTAGGAAACAACAGAGCCATAACGATAGTCGCCTTATTTCAAATATAATGGTATACCTTTATGCAAAAGGTGTATATCAAATAGATAAATAAAATCAGTATTATATGAAGTCTAATGGCCAATTTCACCAATTTTATTTAAATCAATTCATATTTATATATAGTTTTTCATAATATATTATTTTTATTTGACATAAAAACGAATCTTAAACATAAATTGATATTCAAATAAATTGGTGAAATTGGCCATAAATGGGTTTCCTGTAATTACAAAAGCACACATGTCATTGAAAATGCGTTTTCTTTAAGACTTTTTAGACTTGTTTCATTGTGACGAACAAGATGAAAGATTTCACCGAGGTAATTGAAGACCATGATGTGTAAATACTGCTAGATGCAAGTTTGTGAAAGGCATTAACGGATAAATCGAAGAGGAAAAATATAATATACATTTTTGACCAACAATATAATTATATAAAAAAAAAAATTCAATTGTCTCTTATTCCTAATCCTAATCCAATCAACACAACACAAGAAACAGAAATATTTTTATTGAAAATATAAATTTGAATGTTTTGCTTATTATGTTATATTACAACTTTCTAATTTTTTACCATTTTGTCATAAATATGTTTGGAACAAAATTGTCTTTAATGGTGTATTCTTTTCTGACAAAAATGTTCTATGTATGCTACCATTCGCGCGGGTTTTTGTTCTATTCTAAAAATATATGCAAAAATGTGAGAATTTGTCGTTTTCCTTTCTAAATATGTTGCAAAAATAAATGGCAAATTTGTTCCATTTCTTACCCCCAGTTATAATTAAGTGTGAGATAATACCCTTTTTTGTATCTGCGTTGAGTACTTTTTTATGCAAGCAAGTATTTTTTTATTAACTTTTTTCTCGTGTTTGCGTACAATTTGTGTTGTATTGTGATTTTTGGTTATATTGGGATGGATAAAAAAACAATTTGTTTTTCGTTTGTTTTACTTTTTTTTAATAATTATTTTTTTTTGGCGCAAAACTTTCAACAGCTGACTAACAATATGAAAGTTTTCTTTCAGAAAGTCTGAATTAATTGGTGAGAGGGGAGAGAAAAATAGCCTGTTCTCTTCCTCTTTAAACCTATAAAGTCATACTTTCTAAAAGAAAACTTTCATAGTGTAAACCCAGACTTATTGAAAATCAGTGCTGTTAACGTTTATTGGAATTCAAAGAAAATTTAATTTTGAAAATTGCTACAACCGTGGTGAATATCGCTTAATAGTATAATACACATTAGTGTTGAGTGTAAAAAGTAGATATTATTTTGTTCCATTGTAATTTAGAAAAATGTATCACTTTGTAAGGGTGCGTGTAAACTGATAAATATATAACACAATTATAATGCATTATTATTTTTTAGAAAAGAAAACACCATAAGATACGGGTTTAAAAATTAACGGAAAACCTAAAATTAAAAATTAATTTTTTTCAATCTTAAGGCATGTAACTCAGTGAATTTTTGTCCGATAGAATAGTATAGATATCGGCTGAAAAAGGAAAAATATATCTGTGTAAAAGTGTAATTAAAAAAATCAGTTTTCCAGATATTTGGAAACAGTCTTATGAATTGCAAAAAAAACTAGGCTTGTCTCGAAAGCGCTTCTTGAGAAAAATAAATGAATGTCATACTCGTGTTCAGCAGCCCCGATTTATCTTATTTCTGAGTTTATAGCAAAAAGTTAAAAATTTGTGAACCCGTGTTATTGGGCTCGTTCATAAGACGTATCTGTTGAGTGTTTGTCTTATGGGTCGATTACGGATGACGACTTAACTGAAGTTGAGTTGCCAGCAGCGAAATCAGGCAACGCCGCTTATGTTAAAATATAAAACAAGCGGCGTTGCCTAATTTTGCTGCTGGCAACTCAACTTCTGTTGTGTTGCTATTCGTAATCTACCCATTACAAACGCATTCCGCTCAACTCAACAGTTGCAATTTTTACCATTATAAAATTTTCTAGTTTCGTAAAGTCAACCTCAACAGCTGATCAAATAGAGTTATTTATTAGTTTGATTAAACTAAATAAATATAATTTATTTACGCTTTATTTTGTGTAAGGCGTTGTCTTTAACTGGTGCGTAGTTTATTTTTTGTAATAGATTAAAATAACACACAACCTGTGTTCTTTACATGGGGTCTTCACCTGACAATTTATTTGTCATACCAAACGTCAAAGTCTATATAAAAAAAATTTAAAAATTTTTGTCAGCGTTTTTTTATATGATGTTTGACGTTTGTTATGACAAAAAATGGTCAGGTGAAGACCCCATCTTAATCTATTACAAGAAACGACTCACTTGTTAACGACAAAGGCTTAGACAATAAAGCCGATTATATTTTAAAAAACAAATAAAATCGAAAAAGAAACAAAACGATCAAGCAATATTTTATCTTATAAGGTGGATACTTAATAAAACTTGTTGAACAAAACCGGAACACTGAATGTTTAATTAGTCGGAATTTTTCAACAAATTAAATAAATTAAAAGGATTTGACCCTGTTCTTATTGCCCTTGGTTTACTAAAAGTTATCGTAATTACATGTTTATATAACACAGTGCACCACGAAAAAAATAACTATATACAGACACCACTACGTGTTAACAGATGTGTCTCCCAGTTTTGCCCAAAGTCATGCACTTTTTTTATAGGCCCCCAAAGTTTTGGCGCCTCGGTGTCATTTTTGCAAAAAAGTGATCATTTTCTCAGGCTCATATCTTGCAAACCGTTCGGAATTTTGAAATCTGTGACAAAGTTGTTGCCATAAAGAACAAAAATTGTGAACATATAAAATCAAAAAAAAACTTCATCTTCAATATCAAAATCGCAAAAAACTTTAAAAAATTCGATTTTTTTTTACCTTTTTCCCCTGTTCAGGTCCATAGGTAGCAAACCGTTCAAAATTCAAGGAAACAATTAACTACAAAAATGTACCTAAGATCTCAGTAAACAACTTCTTAGAACATATGAACTAGGAATGATTTTTAGCACCGTTTAGGTAGCGCTTATGTAGCCGCAAAAGTGAAAAGTTTCGTGTTTGACCTTTTTAAAGAAGCACTTGACAGTAGAAAGTAATCCTGCTTGATAGTTTCGGTTGTGTATTCAACGTGTTTGTTGTATAACTTGTCAATACAATTTAACAATACTACTTTTTAGACAGATGAATAAGCGCATTGAACGCTTGGTGTGGACCTGTAGATTTAGCCATTTTGCTTTGCAACATAATGGTAATACGATCTCCCATTGATAAATCTTTTACCTAACATTTACACATGCCACTGCCAGTTTGAAAAACTCAATACACTCACACTTTTTTACTAATACACTCACATTTTTCGCAATGGCAGCTCCAGTGGCAGCAAAAATTGCATGCGAGTGGAAATTTGGCACTTGCATGCCACTAAATGACAAAACGATGAACAAAGTTACCCTGTTAAAAATTAAATGCAAATTTACTGGATTATTATCGAATTGCAATTAAAGTTTTAACTTGATAAATGTATTATTATGATTAATTTTTTGAAACGTGCATTAATTAAAGCAAGTTTGGTAATTATAAAGCATTAATATTGTTAATGTAATGCATATATAAATATATGTAAACCATTTCCCCAAAAATGTGCTTATATGATTAGCTCGGTAACTCTATTTGGTTTTTTGATACATTTATTTTAATTTGAGAAGCTAACAAATTATCTCAAGTTAACGCTTCAACGACATTTTGAAAATTAAATCGCAGTGGCATGTGTAAACACAAAAGTCAATGGCATGAGATTCGACTATTTCAAACAATTTTTCTTTGCATGTGTAAACGCATTGGCTGCTCATTTTTAATGATTTTTGTGAAAATAAAAATAATGGCGATTTCTATTCTGAGAAAAAAATGCTACAGTATATGCATGTAACACTTTTTCATGTTACCTATAATCACTCGAAGTGTTACATGTTGTACAACTTCAATCGAACAGAATTAGCTGCCTTTATTTACAACTATTACACTTTTATTATTAATGTAGTTCATTAGCGATTTTTAAAACAATTCGACTACTTGCTGCACACTTACTTTACGGTTTGGAAACAGACATTGACATCACTTATTGCTTGAACAAATTTAAAACGATAATAAATACATAGAATTTTTCACCAAAATAAAAAAACGATTTAATTCAAAATGGAGTATGCCGTCAAAGAATATTTAGATGTAGAATTCTTTTGACAAAACTTTTAAAATATTATGACAAACAAAATAAAATATTGGTTGTACAAACAAAGTAGTAAGTACCAAAGTTGTAAAACAGGGCAGTATGAACCCTTAAGTAAAAGTAAGGGTAAAACATGTAACATGTTTTGCATGTTTTTCATCACGCTGGGTCTCCACGTTGCAATATTTATTGCTAAGTACAAGCAAAAACGTCGGCAGAACAATGACAGAACAATGGAGCAATAATTGCTGAATTTATTGCTGGAGAACACTTGAAATTGCTTTGCCATAAATTTGCAATTTTCACCGCGAGTAGTCGTATAAAGTTTTTTGGCTGTACATATTTATAACAAATGTTTTATGTTGTGTTTTGAAGTGGTTGTGAAATTTTCTTTTTTAAATTAATAAAATAATTAATTGTAATTGTCGAAGCTGTGTTTTGTATTACTTTTATGTTTATTTGCGTTAAAAAAAGTTGAATTGTTCTTTTGAAAAAATAAAAAAATATACAAAAAAATAAATTCGTCGTTTGCTTTTGTTGATCTTTACGTTTATTAAAAATTATAATATATAATAATATATTTATTGATTGCTTTTTTAATAAATAAACACACAAACAAAAAACAACCGTACAGAGAAATGAAATGTCAGATAAATTACAACTGATTTGACAGCATATTGCTAAGTCTGCATTCACACGTTTCATCTTTTGATGCTCAACTCTTATGTTTTTAGGTGAGAGAAGAAAGAAGAAAGGGGGTTAGTACGGAGATGCCTGTACGCGGTCAGTACGCTTTGTGTTTTTATTCGTTGGTATATGCACAACGATGGCTGCATGTAATTTTGTTGTTTTCTTTTTCTCTTTGATTCGCTGTTGTTGTTGTTTTTAACCGAACAAAGTTGAAACCGATTGCTGCGTGTGATTATATTGGCATCTTTAAAAGGGAATTGAAAAGAAGTTGAGCATCAAAAGATGAAACGTGTTAATTCAGACTAAGCAATAATTGCTCAAGCAATAAGAAGAGCAATCATTGCGCAATGGATTGCCACTCATGGCAATATGCGGTCTATACGTCGCAAATTTTATGGAGCAATGAAATTTGACGTTTGCCGCAATAAATATTGCTACGTGAAGACCCGGGGTCAACATTTTCACAAAAGAACTTGAAAATTTTTCCCACAGTTGTATTTTTTGTACAAACGAACACAAAATGTAGAACATGTAACATTAATGCAACATTTTTCTCAGAAAAGAAATCGCCATAAGTTAATAATAATAGTGATGACACTAATGGCGTTTTCTTTTCTAAAAAAAGTTTTGCATAAGTGTTACATGTGACTTGGCAACATTTCTAAATGCACCCCTAATTTTTAAGAAGTGTTTCATATTTTACATTTACAAAAGAACACAAATTTCGGCATTAAACAAAAAAGTACAATTAGGGCAAGGTAAATTCAATTACAGGTGGTGGCAAGACTAAAACAATCCAAAGCCAACAGAAACAACAGATGTTTTTTGTATTGCATTGTTAGTGTTTTCGGCTCGAAACTTGACATCACCTTGTACTGAATTCGCCTTGATCTAGTGCTGCACTCATGCCCCTTTAATTAAAATGAGTGTTGAACATGTAGCATTTTGTTTAATTTTAAAGGGAACATCATCAGAGAAGAACGCTTTACACTTTAAAAAAACACATGTTTTTCAGGAAAGAACATAAAAAAATTTAAAAGGCAGAATAAATGCAGAATTTTACTCAGAAAAGAAAACGCCATAAGATAATCGAAAGATGTTGAATAAAACAACATGAGATAGGAACATCTTTTAAAGATGAAGAAAAATGTTTATCTTTAATCCTGTACAATTCTTATCTTTGCGATAAGATGCAAGATGTGAGCAAGTGTTAAAAGCCTATAAGAACAGGTTAACAATTTCAATATAATATGCCAAAGAAAATTTAACAACGATCCACAAACAAAATTTGCTACTTTGTTTATTTTTCTTAAAGGAGAAAATTTTTGTCTAATTGCCGCATTTA
Source organism: Pollenia griseotomentosa (assembly GCA_963931875.1). NCBI lineage: Eukaryota > Metazoa > Arthropoda > Insecta > Diptera > Polleniidae > Pollenia > Pollenia griseotomentosa. Next base: position 15,696,069 of record OZ007563.1, on the reverse strand, counting down.
CATATCCCATATGGTCTAGTGGCTAGGATATCTGGCTTTCACTCAGAAGGCCCGGGTTCGATTCCCGTTATGGGAAGACTTTTTGTATCTTTATAAATAAATATAGTCTATTAAATGTTTGTATAAGAGCATATCAAATTTAAAAAAATTTCTATATTTTTATTCAAGTTAAGTTTCACAACTTTGTGTAAACGTTTAATCGTAAAACTTGTTTTTAATGAGGTCTTCCTATAACGCATTTGGTCTAGTGGCTATCATATGTGGTTTTTATTCAGAAGGCCCGTGTTCGATTCGGAATTTTTTTTTGTTTTATTTTTAATTACAAAACAATCACCCTTTTCGTGGCTGGCAAACTAAAAATACGCCTGCGATTATTTGGTAATAGATTAAAGAAAACTTGAACATATTTCTTTTAATCTATAACTAAATAAATATGGGTGAATAACTTGTCTTAAAATTTTCTTTATTTAGTTCTTAAGAATTTATCAAAAAGAATTTGTTAAACAAATATACAAATAAATATTAAAGATTAAAAAAAAAAAAAAAATACTAACCTCTAAAACACCATCCCAGGTTTGAATACCATCACTACTCTTAACGGGTATAGTGCCCTCACCAGATTCAATCTTTGTACGCAATTGACCACGGGCTTTTCTATTTTTCGGAGTAGCAGGAGCGAAGTAGTTGTGGTGTATTTTTTAGAGTTTGAATTTGTTTAATTTTTTTCATTCATTTTTTTTTTTTTTTTTTTTCAATATATATAAAAATTATTGGGTTAAAAAAGTATTTTGTGTTAGAAATAACAAAAAAAAAAAAAAAAAAAAACGAAAAACATTTTTACAGCAACAATAAGTAAAGTATGAATTTGTAGGAGTAGAGTAAAAGTGAGCAAAGAATTGTAATGATTTTTTTTCACAAAAAAAAAAAAAAAAAAAAAAAAAAAATAACAAAATTAAATCAAAATTTTATTTATTGGACAAAAGTAAAAAAAGATACAAATTGAATTTAAGACCACAATGTTTTCAAACGGAGACAAAATTCCAGACAGATGAAGAGAAAAAGATGCCATATAAGAAACAAAAGATAAAAAGTTTATTCTTTTTTTGTTTGCAAAAACAAGAAAACAACAAACAAACAAAAAGTTAATAACAAATAAAAAAAAAGAAATAAGAATTTGAACAGAATGTTTGTTTCTCATTTAAGATTTTGTTTTTACTTTTCAAAACATTGGGTGCGTTAGATTTAAACATTTGAATAAATTTGAATAAATTATATTAAAAAAAATTATAACAAAAACTAAATGGTAGTTAATTGAATTGTTTGGAATAATTAATTAAAATAAAATTAATTTTTGAGAATTTTCAAAAATTCAAGTATTTAAAAATAAATTTTTTTGTGTGAGTTTGAGTGCAGACAGCAGGTTAAATTTAGCCAAGGTACAGTTAATATCCCATATGGTCTAGTGGCTAGGATATCTGGCTTTCACCCAGAAGGCCCGGGTTCGATTCCCGGTATGGGAATGTTTTTTTCTCAATTTAATTTTTCATTTATTTTTAAATACTTTGGTTTTTGAAAATTTCATATCCAAAAATTGCTTTTTTTTTGTTATTTTTTTACTCTACTTGTTCTACAAAAGAAATTATTGGTAAATTATATATTTTTTTTAAATTACTTTTTTATGTATGTAAAAATTGAATTTTTTTTTAATATTTAAAAAACAAGGAAATTATTATATAAAAAAGAATATATCAAAGATATAAATTTTTTACCTATTTGGGTGTTTATCAACACTCGAGTCATTTTCGTGGGGACTAAAAATGCGAGCATCCCCACAAGGCGCTGTGTTAATGTACAGATGAAAATGTACACCGGTTTTCAATTTGTACGGGTATTGCGCATTTTCTTGGTTCCTCACGAAAATTGACTGATTTGCTGTTGCTATAAAAATAAATAAAATAAATTTTTGTTTTCATTAATGTCATGGTTTTTTGCTGGAGACTTCATTTCTTTAAAAAATGTTTTAGAAACAAACTAAAAAAACTGTAGGGGTGTTAATAATTTATAATTCTTTTAATTTATTGGGCAAGTTATGTAAGTGTTATTTTATTTTCAATTTATTAAATATGTATATTAAACTTAAACAAATCGACTAAATAAAATAAGAAAAAAATAATAATTTTTTTTAATAAAATTTTAGTAAAAACTCAGGTTTAAAAGTATTAGCTATTCGTTTTTTGTTAAACAAATTAATAAATAAACTAAAAATCAAAGATTCAATGATGATGATTTGAAAGATGCTGTATTTTTTTACACTTGCTTAGGCCTGTGATCCATATGGTCTAGTGGCTAGAATATCTGGCCGGGTTCAATTCCCAGTTTGGGAAGTTTTTGTTTTTACTTTTTTTTATTACCTTGTTAAAAAAACACACATGTTGTTATAATTTATTTTGTTTGATCCATATGTCATATTCGTTTTTAGTCACATCAATAACAACAAAAAGTTTTTGTAATATGTAATTTCAATATGAAATAAAAAATTTTAGTTTTAATCTCATTTTTTTTTTTAGATAGTTTTCACATTTATTTTTTAACACAAATGACAAACATGCATTTTTTTCTGCTTTAACGTTCAAGAACAAAAAAGAAACGAAAAAAAGTTAGAGAAATCAATCCTTCCATCCCATATGGTCTAGTGGTCACGATATATGGCTTTCACCCAAAAGGCCCGGGTTCGATAACTGTTATGGGACCTTCTTTGATATATTTATCTGGACTATATCTGTTTAGGACATGTTCCGTGTTAAGAATAATGAATTCTGGAATCAAATATTATACACGATATGTATTACTTTCTCGATTCTTATTGATTACATTTTCCCGCTGGGTGGTTGTTATATTTAAAAATGGACATGTTAAAGTCCCACCTGTCAAATTGTTTTTGAGATTAAAAAAAATTGTGAAAAGTTTCATTTCAATCGGAGGATTTTGAGTGCGGCATGAGCCCCTCAAAGTCAGTAACATCGGTAAAAACAAAGTTCTTTCTCCGTACAAAAAATAGCCTTGAAACCAAATTCGTTTTCGGCCCCTAAGGGGTTAACGCATGCCCATGGGGGTTCATTTCTTAAACCGGCTTAACAGAACTCAACAATTTTTACATAACCAACATTTCTTTTGAAGGATTCAAAGCTCTATAGCTGCTCTTAAGAGTAGCTCCCATATAAAACGTAAAATTTATGGAAACAAATTTGAAAATTGTGGAACTTGAGTTATTTTTAAAATTTTTCGAAAACGAAAATTTTCACGGTACGATGCATAAAACATATTTTTTTTAAGTTATGAGTCATAATCTAGGCGATATAAAAATTGGGGTAACTGATTTAATTAATAAGCAAAAATAATAAATTAAAAATAAATTTAATTGTATTTGCTGTGTGCGCCAATAACAAGTAAGCCACAAAATAGGCTACAGTTACTTTTAAGTAACAAAAAAAGATGTTTCTACACCCTTCATAAATGAGTTTTGCCATGTTTAAAAAAAAAAAAAAACATTTTAAAAGTTATTTTCTGAAAAATGAGTGGTTGGCGCATACGTGGTTTAAGAAGAAACGCGACGATAAACACAATGATTTTGCTTCAGAAAACACGATTCATTCAAAAGCAATTTTAAGTTTTAATGTTTAAATTTGGCAACAGTTCTAAATTTGCTATTTTTATTAACTATCCCAAGACTTGAAACCGAAAAATAATTTTATTTCATACGCTCTAGTTGCTAGGTTATCTGGTTTTCACCCAGAAGGCCGGTGCTCGATTTCCGTATGACAAAATTTTCTAAAATTTTTACAATTTTAAAATGCTCTGATTATGTTTGCCACAAATAACACATTCAGCCTTATTTCGGTGGTCGTTGTCGACAACGAAAGAACATATCGTTTTTTGTAGAAGATTAAAGAAAACAGGTTGTCTGTTACGACAACGACAGCCGTAATAAGGCTGACTGTCTTCCAAATATAAGTTTGTTTTTAATTTTGAGAACTTTTTTCCAGTTTTTTTTTTTTTTTGAAAATTTTAATTTATAAAAATTTTTTTATGTACGTATTTATTTATTTAATGTGTTTTTGCCATTATGTCTCAAAAAAAAAAAAGAGAATTGGTTTCTAATTGACAGAATTGCATGTCCCATATGGTCTAGTGGCTAGGATATCTGGCTTTCACCCAGAAGGCCCGGGTTCGATTCCCGGTATGGGAAAATCTTTTTTTAAGACATTTTTTTTATCCAAAACTACAACTGGAGCTATAGTCACTATTGTATAATTTGGCAGCAACGTAGAATTATAAATTTTCTACATTATCCCTAATGTCCGAAAGAAAAAGCTTATGACTAATTGTCAATTTAACGTATCCCATATGGTCTAGTGGCTAGGATATCTGGCTTTCACCCAGAAGGCCCGGGTTCGATTCCCGGTATGGGAAACTTTTTTTTTGTTTTAAATAATTTTCTTTAAAAACTTTTTTTTTTTAAATAAGGATTAATAAAAAGTTTACACCAATAAGTTGGAATATATACAACAGGTTTTACACACAAAGAAATGCAATGATCAAAATAAAAAGAAAACAGTTAATGACTAAAATGAGCACAACATCTAATTATAATTTAAATAACCAATTTTTGCTTACAAAATTAAGAATACAAAATAAATTAAAGTTTAATTAGTTGATTATAATTATATACAATAAAGTGCAAACGACTGACAATTTCAAGTTTTATTTGTAAAATTTTGAAAATATTTTAAAATGTGAGAGTTTTTTAAACAAAAAGAAAGGTAAGTATTAAGGGGAAGTAGAAAACATGCAAGATACCATACTTATTAATTTATATTTTAACTATTTAACTTTGTTTTGTTTGATTTCTATTAAATTGTAAATTATTTGTTAAATATTTTTCAAGCTTAGTTTCAGAAAAACTTACCCGGATTAAAGTGTAGTTCCAATTGTGCATACAAAAATTTCATAAAACAACGACGTGATACAATTTCGGCATGGGAATCATTAAGGACAGTGCCATTAATGCTCATGTGCTCACCGCTAACACATTTGGTACCAGTTGAAACGGAAATCACCTAAAATTAAAGTTGTTATTAACGTTTTAAAAAGAAACCAAAAATCTAAAAGATATTTGTATGTTAAAAGTTCTCTTTTTGCATAAAAATTTTTTTTTTTAACATTCTTTTTTTTTAATTGAAACACAGAAAACGAAAAAAAAAATGGTTGTATGACCATGACATTTTAATTATCCTTGAAAAATGGTATTGCAAAAATAAAATTTGTGCTAGAACTATAACAAATAACCAAGTGCCATGTTAACCCATTAAAAGGTTTTTTACGTCTAAAATAAAAAAATCAAGATTAAAATTCTCCATGGATTGAAAATAATACTCTTTATTTATATAAAGCAAATATTGTAATACAGTGGAATTCCTTTAGTGGTTTCAAAAGCGCCGGTCTGACAAGGCTTGTCAACTGTTAAATATCTGTCATCTGAAGTGTAATTTATTTAGTCAAAAGGTTAAAGTGGTGGGTCAAACCTGGCAAACTTTTCGAGCATTATGGGGTCACTATGATCGTCAAAGCCGACCGACCTACTGTGCAAGGAATTGGCAAGATTCTAAAGAAATTTTAAGACACTGGAAGCGTTACAGATGTGGTCAGGCATGTGCATTATCGTAATGTGCGCACTGCCGAAAATTTCGCTCCTGCAGGTGAAAGTATGGCGGGACAAGTGGGCGTGGCACTTCCCATACAATGACATTATAGATTTCTGTATATCTGGAGAGCGGTAAGAGCCAAAGTTTTAAAATAACATTTCACAAATTGTGGGCAGGATTGGACAAGTGGGCGTGGCACTTCCCATAAAGACATTTTAAATTTCTGTATTTGGAGAACGCCAAGAGACAACGTTTCCAAATTCGGTGCAACCATCTTGGTTATCAAAACACAACATTGGACAAGTGGGCGTGGCATTTCCCATACAAAGCCATCATAGATTTCTGTTAATCAGGAGAAGAACAAGAACTGAAACTTTCATATTATGTTAGAAGCATCTTGGTTATCAATACACAATATTTGACAATATGTGGGCGGTATTTGACAATTAGGCGTGGCACAAAGTTGATTTGTTTCTATCTTAAGAACGGTAGGTACATATATAACTTTCTGTTACCGCACCATGGTGAAGGGTATATAAGACTCGACATAGCCGAATATAGCACTCTTACTTGTTTTGGCCAGCAATTGAAGATTAAGAAGTGTGCGGTGCGCCGAGCCTCCGATTTTGGCTTAATTGCATGGGAAGTTTCTAGAACGGGTTATTTCATGTTTTAGAGACGGCAATTGGCCATCAAGGCAAAGACCGTAGCTAAGTGGATAATGCTCCAACGTTGAAGCATTTGAAAAGCTTCATTCGCCAGGTTATCGCCGAGATACCGCCCGAAATGTGCGAAAAAGCTGTCGAAGGCTACCGCAGAAGATCAACTGCTGCAACCAATCTACGGCGGTCATTTAAATGACATTGCATTTCTTACGTAATGGCAAGGCGCAGGCATTAAAATGAAATACAAGTTTCATCAAAATTACAAATTCATACATGTTTTATTTAACTTAACTTTTGAAACCGAAGAATGGACAACCCCATATATGATGGCTATATACATTACCTATTTTATGAATTTTTAGTTTTAACTTTTTTCAAGAGGAAATTTTTTACTATAATAGCATTTAGACCTTTTTCACTAATTTACTGAACTTACTTGAGCCTCATTGAAATTCATATTTTCCGTCATTACTATGCCAGCTAAAACTTTACGACGTGAATACGACTCTTGGCCCTTAATTACTTCCATAAATTTCTCCAATACCAAACGTCCGATGGTATCGGCATGTATTTGTGGTAATTCCATAGAAGTTGACTTGTCGTCCATGGGCAAAGGTAGACTCTTTTGTGGATGCATCATAGGGCTATAAGATATATTGCAGAGCGATGCAAGAGCTGCTTTGGCAGCAGCATTTTTGGCTAATTTTTTTGAAGGACCTGAAAAAAATAATGAAAAAAAAATTTTTTAAATTATATGCCTTTCAATAAAAACAATTTTTGTCAATTAATCACGCAATCATTCGCCACCCGTTCTTGAGAAACAAACTTCTGTTTCTACGTAGTGGATAGACATAAACTATAAGTCAGGGATGGAAAATGGCATGATGTGTGTATATTCTTTGATTAAACTAACCGAAAGACTTTCATAAGAACACCTTGATTCAGACGAAGAAGTGTTCTATTAAAAATAGCTTAAGTCAGGAAAAAGAGTGTTCTTTTATGAACACCTTTATTCAAGCGAAAAAGAGTTATATTAAGAATAGCTAGAGCTAGGCGATAGTGTTCTGTTAAGAATAGTTTGAGCCGTCAATGAAAAGTTTTCGTACTGACAACCAACATCGATTATTTTTATTATTATTATTATTGGGTTCTTTATTTCATTAACCGCTAAGAAGGTTTTGCTTAGAACCAGGGTTACCGTTGATAATTATCGAAAAGGGTCACAAAAAGTGGATTTTCAAGAAAAAGGGGTCAAAAAAATGGTATTTCTATAAAAAAAGGGTCAAGTTTTTTAAAAGCAGTATTTCCCATTTTAATAAATATAATACCAAGGTCTTTATATACAAACAAAAACTATTTATTTCCGGTAGGCAGTGCTTAAAAAACTTACAGCCGTATTCATAAAAACTTATTGATGATTAATTGACCGTTTTTAAGCAATAATTGCTAAAGTTGTATTTATAAACGAAAAATAGTCTATTGAACTTTTAATAAACCATTCATAACGTAAGAAAATTTATTGTTGGATTTGCCCTTCTTTAAACCAAAAATAAAATGTCATTTTGCATTTTATAATATTATTTTTGTGAAATATGTTGAAAAATAATGACAAAAATGTTTTATTTATTACAACGAACATGTTAAATACATTTTACTATTTTTTTTTTTTTTTTTAGACAGCCAATTTAAAGTTATATTGATAATTATTTAAAATTATATGATTTAAATGAAGCGATCACAAACAATTTTAATTAAAATATTCTTTTTTGCAAATAAAAAATTAAATATTGCGGTCCATATGTCAAAAGTTGTTGTTTACTTTTATTTGCAACTGAGCAAATAAGCACTACCATTTTTGCTCATGGTTTTTTTAGTGCAAACGAAGTAAAAAGAGAGCAAATTTTAAATACGTACATTTTGTTGTTGTGTTGTGCAAATGGGTGTATTTTTACACTTTCTTATCGTATATTTAAAAAAGGTTCAAACAAAAGTTTTTTTGATACCTTTCGGAAACATTTTGTTCAGAAACTAAAATAATATGTAGTTTTATTTGATAAGAATAATTTTGAAGGTCTACAATTAAAAGAAAATTATAAAAAAATATTAAATATAGAATATCATGTAAACCGAATAGAAGTTTCGTGCATCACTAACAATAAAATGGCACCCAAATATAAAGAAAGTTGCCATACTTAAACAGAAAATCGCTGCGAACAGTTAATAGTAAAAAAGCTGTTTTTGTACGTTTATGAATACAAATTTTTATAAAAGGTTTATAAGATAAAAAGCGTTTAATAGTTATTACATACTATAAGCTTAAAATAAGAACTTTTTATGAATATGGCTGTTAATTTTTTTATAGAATTCCCTTTCCTGTTTTTAATAATTTTTTTAATTTCAAATAAATTTTATGGTTTGCTTCCAATTTTGCGATCGTTCGCCCTGTTTGAGATTGAAGCGATTTTTTCCTGTACGTTTTCTGATTCTTTAAAGCTTTTACGATTTTTATTAAATGTTCGACTTTGCTATCATACCGCTGTTACCAAATATTTGGGAATTTCAGCAATTTTTACCGAATTTTTTCATTCCTGTTAGTTTAGGGCACTTTTAATCATTTTTATGGCGCTTTTTTTGCAAACTCTTCGAGTTTTAAAATTTTTGCGAAGCTTTGTTGTTCTTTTACCGAAATCGAAGTCAGCTATTTTACAGGGCACTCTTAACATTGTCGACTTAAAAGGGACGAACAGTTTAATTCCTTGCTTCTCTTTAAGAGGGCAAAACATTTTTGTGAAACGAACACCTAATTGCATTTTTTAAGTAATATTTCACACTTTTTTTTTTTTTTTGAGAATCAACCACCATAAGTAATTCAATAAATAAAAAAACAAATAGGTAGTATATGAGTTATGTTTGCTATTAGGGAAATTGTACTTTAATTTGTACTTTCAATCGAAAATCTAATTTAGAAGTCGTAAAAAATCTTTAAACACAAACTTTTTACGAATACTAACTACTTTTTAGGAATGTGCGTTCTATATTTTGGTTTTAAATCTACACTTGAAGTCCATTCCTCCATCTCCGCTTATTGCGAACACATTTGTTTAGCACTAACGTTCAGCAGTGTTGACAAAAAAACAAAATGTGAGTGCTATTTCTAAAAAGGGTCAAAAAGTGGCACAAAATAGGTAAAAATTATACAAAATGATAATTTTAAAAAAGGCTAATAAAAGGTATCAAGACCGTCGAAAAAGGATCAAATTGATACTTTTGTATCACAACGGTAACGCTGCTTAGAACACTTTGTGCCTAGTGAAAGAGAGTTCTTTTTAAAAGAGAAACACCATGAGTCATGCGGACAAGCTAAACTTTATTATTTCACAAATAGAATCTGGGAATTTAATTCTCATGGTGAGTTACATCTATTAAATAAATTTTCATATTATTCGAATGGGTATTCTAAGTCGAATTACAATCCTCAAAAGCTTTTATACTTTTATAGTCTAATTCCTTCAATATTTTCCAGGAAAATTTTCTATGCACTATCAGAATTTTCGTTTGTATATTTCTGTTATAAGTATAAAAATTTTTGAGGATTGTAATTTAACTTAGAACACACATTCGAATAATATGAAAATTTATATAATAAATGTACATAAAATTTACAATAGGCAATATCCAGTTATAAGATACAAAGAATGCTGACGAAGGCCGTAAAATACATTACATTCTGCTGGTATCTAATATTTGTATAAATTTTCTTTACAATTTACTTCATTGCTAGCCAAAGGATAGCTAAAGTAAGCCTCGTAACAGAAATATACAAACGAAAATTCTGATATTGCATAGAAAATATTCTTGGAAAATATTAAAGGAATAAGACTATTAAAGTATAAAAGCTTTTGAGGAATGTAATTTGACTTAGAATACACATTCGCATAATATGAAAATCTTTATTATTTAATAAAGAGTACAAATAATGGGTTTGATGGAGAAATTCGTAGTCAAACAAAAGTTTTAAGCAATTAAAATATTTTCCATTCTAATTTATTGAGATACAAATTTTATCTACGACAACAATTTACTTACCAGTTCCATCAAATTTACTGTTGTTAACAGTCACCGTCATCTTGAACCGACAATTATTCTGAGCACCATCAATGGTCGAGCACTCGAAATGTACATCAGTGAAAAGTTCGTAAAGTAACATCACAGGTCCCTTGTCTGGTACTTTCTTTTGACCATCAACACTTAATGAACTTTTGTTGGAATCTAACGAAACACACATTACAAATAACAATTTAATTAAATAATAACATAAGAAATGTAGATAAATTTATTTCTTCTTATTTAAAATTCACTAGAAGAAAAACTGGATTGAATGAAATTGGATTGGACTGTTGTGTGGGTGGGTTGCTGTTAATTGGAAAACAAAAATGGGAATTAAGATTTTTAGGAAAAATTTACTTATTTGAGCATGAGTACAAATTTTGTATTAAAGGGAAAATAAAATTAAGATAAAATAAATTAAATTGAATAGAAAAAAAAACAAATAAAAATGCAATAAAAACAAACAAATGACGAAAACATATTTTAACATTTTTATATTATAAATACCTGACAACACCTGAATTTAATTAAATACAAGATATATATTTTACATAAACATTAGCAGCCTTATTTATAAAAAATAAAACATGTTAATAAAGGGTTTATTAAACGAATTTTGTATGAAAATCCATTTTATTAACCCTTAATTAACCGGTTTTATTTTTTATAAATTAGGCCGTAAATACACAGAAAAAACTTTAGCTCAAATCACGTGATTTCAAATCACTTATGCCTTTTTAAACCACACGTGTGATGTTTTGGTGTTCCGTTTTTGTCTGTTTCGGTGCGATCTTCAATTGCTGAAAGCAAACCGAGAAACACAAAAACGGTATGACTTTCAGAACCCCGCAAAATCACACGTGTGATTTTAAAAGCACGTGATTTAAAATCACGTGATTTTCAGAACAGGCCCGTATTTAAACAATTCGTTCAGACAATTAAGTTATGTACTAATTATGCCCCTGCAAAAGAATTGATCGTATCAATTAACGAATTTGTATATTCGGCTTGTGATCAGTGTTGCCAGTAAATTAGTTGAAAAAATACCTACACATGCCAAAAAAAAAAAAAAAAAATCCGATTTTTCCTTACACGTAAAAAAAAATTTTCCCTACAAAAATCCCTACGCATTATTGTCATTAAAATAGAATAAAAAAACCTTAGTTATATAAAATAATTTTTCGAATATGTATATTAAAGCTTTGACACAAAATAAGAACAAAACTAAAAAATAACATATATGTTGGTAATTATGTATTTTTAATTCAATTCAATTAAATCTTTCAACATTGAATGATATCTAACAAAAAAAACATATACATAAATATTAGTGTCGCCACCTTTTTAAGCCACAAACAACTCTGGAAATATATGTTTAAGCGATTTTAGGGAAAAGAAAAATTTGCAACCGTTTTGGACAAGAAAATATCACTAAAAAAAGTTTTTTTCTGCATTTATTTCATAAATAATGCGATATGACGAAAAATCCCTAAATTTTCGAGATTATAAGAAATCTGTCCGATTTTCCCTACGCTTTTCCCTATTTTGGTATAAAAAATACCTACGTGTAGGGATTTCCCCTACTTCTGGCAACACTGGTCGTGCTACACAAATTTAGTCAATTTAAAAATTAATTGCAGAAACTAAAAAATACACAACATATGCACAAGCATTTAAATTTATTAGGGACATCACGATGGATAGTGCAAAGTTTGCAAACGCTGCAAGTGCGTGGAAAAATACACACATTTGCACAACACAACTACAAAATGTACGTACTTTCAATTTGTTCTAATTTACTTCGTTTGCACTTAAAAAGCCATGAGCAAAATTAGAAAGGAAACTTATAAATTTTACATGTTCGCGGGTTTTACTTTGCTTGTGTATAATTGTTAACAAATGCACATTTTTTACAGTGCTGCCAGAAGTTTTGTGTTGCCGGAATTAATTTTTAGAAAAATAGCACATTTGCACAACAAAATTGCTATGCTCACGATGCCCTGCAAATTTACTAATTGCAAATTTGCACAATGACCATCGTGATTACCCTTAATGTGATTTGATTAAAAAAAATTGATTGCAACAAACAAAAAATTAATGCACATCAATTAATTATTTAATCCAAAAATTTTTAACAAACATTTTTTCTGTGTACATTAAATAATTTTTTATTCATTACTTGAAAAAAATTGCATAAAGTAAGCACAAAGTTAATTCATAGTACACTGGCTAAAGTTTTGCTTAACTCTTGTTAAAGAGCTGCCAAACGTTTGCCAACTTGTGCCAAACAATTTTGTTGGTTTTTTAATTTCCTTTCTTTTTTTTTAATTAATTTTATTTTAAAAACTTTTTAAAATGTTTAAATGTCAAGCCTGGGCCCCGATATCGACCGCTATCGTTCGCTTGCATTTTCAACGATAAACAGCTGATTTGCGGCTCACTTAAAATTTTCAAAACGACAAGTCGATTGACAAGTAATGTGACCGATAACCGATTTGCGGCCCACTAAGAAATATTATGCGACCACAAATGTCATAATCAGTCACTTGTGTTGTAGTTGTCGACAGAGACATTTTGTTAATATATAAAACAACATTTTTCTTTACACAACACAAACCACCACCACTTATAAAATTATGTATATAAAAAGGGTGGTTAAATTTTAAGGGCGGATGTTAAATTTGAACCCGACCTAAACGTCAAGTTCTTTTCTGCATTTCATTTGACATTTCTCAATTTCAGACTAATTCAATTTGAAGCCTGGAATGATACACAATCGAGCAACGCGTAAAAGTTATTCAGGCTTATTATGAGAGGCAAAATTAACTCAAATGAAACTAAAAGCCATTCAAATTCATTGGCTTATTGGTAGAAACTCTGTCCTTAGTCTCGACTGCAAACTTCTTCTTTACAACTCCATCTTAAAGCCAATCTGGTGCTATGGTATTCAGTTATGGGGCACTGCCTCGGCCTCTAATATAGAAAAGATTCAAAGGCGCCAAAATAAAATTCTTCGAATAATCACAGCTGCCCCTTGGTATGTAAAAAACTCAAATATTCACAGGGATCTCAATGTTCCATTAGTCAAAACTATGATTACGAAATATGCAGTAAAATACTTAAAAAGGCTCGAATTGCATCCAAACCCACTAGCACGAAATATATTAAATGATAGCGGCCACACTCGCTTAAGAAGAAGAGACACTGCAGCACTTATCCAATTAGATGAGCGACAAACACCTAGATAAGTGAACAGAACCCGTGATGAAGAAAATTTTTGTCTGGCACTGGCAGGACATAAAATAAAGTATTAGGTTAAGATTTGATTAATTATTGTTAGTTCATATTTAAATGTATGAAGATTCAATAAATAATATTGAGAAAAAAAAAAAAAAAGGCTTATTATGAAAATGGGCGTTCAAATCAAAATGCATATCGTGCACTTTTTGATTTTTTTTTGTTCATTATAATCGACCAAATGCGTACAGAATCGGGAGCACTGTACACAAATTTCAGCAAACTGGGTCTGTTTACCTGTTTGGTGCAGTTTGTGGGCTGGCGGAGTCATCGGGCCGTACTTCTTCGAAAATGAGGTCGACAAACAGTTACTGTGAATGGTGTACGCTATTTTGAGATGATAACGAACTTTTTATGGCCCGAATTGGAAGATATGGATGTGGACGATATGTGGTTTCAACAGGACGGTGCCACTTGCCATACAGCTAATGAAACAATGGCTCTTTTGCGTGACAAATTCAATGGACGTGTTATCTCATGTGGTGGCGATGTCAATTGGCCGCCAAGATCATGTGATTTGACGCCGTTGGACTTCTTTCTTTGGGGTCATTTGAAAGAAAAGGTGTACGTCGATAAGCCAGCAACGATTCAGGAGCTAAAGGATGAGATAATTAGGCACATTAACGACATAGAACCTCAGTTATGCCTCAGCATCATCGAAAATTTGGACCATCGGATGGAGGTGTGCCGCCGAGGTCGCGGCGGCCATTTGGCCGATATTTTGTTCCATACATAATTCAACCATACCAATATTATCATAATACAAAGAAATGACAATAATTTCCTAAATAATTTAAACTTTAACCAGCCTTTAGGTTTTTAAAATATTTTTCATAAAATTCTATTCTGTGTTTTTTGTTTACTGCTTGGTTTATTTTTTTGTTTACTCCCTTTGTTTTCTATTCTGCCTTGCGTGTAGCCAGAGTTCTATTTTTATGGCTTAATTTATATGTTTTATCGATTGTTTTGTCAAACTAGCGTTTTATTTGTGGAATTGCTGATGTAGCAATCCAGTCATTTGAAAATAAATAAATGAATAATGTTAGAAACGTAAAACCATGCGACCGGCAAGTCGATATTTAGTGGGCCGCTTAAGAGAACGATAATGAGTGACTTGTTGTTGCTGGCTAAAGTTGTCGATAGACATAGGGGGCAGCGATGATTAATGCAAAACGTGTTACATTTTTAAGCAATATAATGTGGCATCATTAAAATTCAGAGTTGATTTATTAAAAGTTAGCAGATGGTAAAAGTTTGCTGTGAATAAACTCTGTGCTAACAAGCTGCTAATGTTAATCGGTATTCTAGTTGGCAGCTCGTTGTACATAGTGCACAAGCTGTAGCTAACTTTTTGTTATAAATACCGCTGATAGTATTTATATATCTCTGAAGCGGTGCCAGACAGTAATAACGCGAAATAATTTGTATTTTAAAACTAAAAAACGCGCACTCTTTGTTATTTCTATTTAGCTTTTTGTCCGTTTTTACTTTCGGTTTGTTATGGTTACTTTAAAAAAAAAAAAATTATTTAACCAATTTTAAAAGGTAGTAAAAGTTTTCAATAATTTTTTTCAATGAATTCTATATGAGGTGAAATTGCCTTTATTTTTCACTAATGCTATATCGTAAGAACTGATCAAAAAAAAGGGAATGCAGTTTTGCGTTGAGAGTTTCAAATAACTTAAGAAACAACTTTTAATTTTAGCAAACGAACATTTTTTCGAAATCTGTAAACCTGTGTAATCATAACAAATTTAAAAATTCCAAAAAAAATTTGCAACGACTTTACATACAATTCAAGAGTTCATCAATTAACATTTTGGAGCTGACTGGGAATAGAAAAGAAGAAAATGAAATTTTTATATATAATAATAATTTTAAGGAAATCTCCAGAAAAATATTTCTCTAAAAGTTTTTAAATTTCTGTGGAAAGCTTTAAATACTATCAAAGTAGTTTTTGGTTAAAGTCCACTTTTCATCTGGGAATATTTCAAAATTACATACAAACATTTAGCACTTAAGCAGTGATCGAAAATAAACATTAAATATCGCTCCTTAGTGTTCGATTCGGTAGATTTGTGGAAAACACAAACGCTAATAGTGTTTGTGTAGTAAATCAATAAAAAAATTACGTTTCCCTGCTTTAATGTTTAAATATGACTTCTGCCATGTGGCTGCTACGGCCGGCGCACAGAAGGCGCATTCTGATACACCAATTTTCAACCACTTTTCGCATTCTGACCATCATCGTTTTTAAAGACATATGGGCGGGCCAATAACTCCGCTAGCCCATAAAAAGCACCAAACGTGGACGTAATGGTGTTTCGACAAAAGCTTGTGAATTCTCCTCACTCCAAATGCGACAATTCTGCTTGTTTACGTACCCATTCAACCAGAAATGGGCTTAATCGGAAAATAAAATTTTGAATGGAAATTCAAAATCAATATCAATTTGTGATTCAGCCCATTCGCCGAATTATTTTGATTAAAAATTTCAACAATTTGCACGCGCTGCTCTGTTGAAAGTCGATTCATAATGAAATTTCAGAGCAAACTAAACAAAAAGCAACTATCAGCTGTTAAATGGGTGCTCAAATAAAGCAGTGATGCCAACTCAAAGTTATGACACTCTTAAAGAACACCCTTTATAACTATTTAGATGAATATTTAGTGATTGATTGAAGTTACTAAAGATTCGCTATTAATAACAAAGTAAATATGTATATGAGTTCGAAAGATTTGCTGCCACAAACTAAAGCTTCGTAAAGACGGTGGTCAGATCTTACAATGTTGTCATTTTTCTGACAATGGTGCCATTGTCAGATGCATTAATTTTACATATCTGCCAAATGAAAATGAGCTTACAATGTTCATACAGTTGCATGACATTTTTAGGCAATTTTAATGACAACATTGTAAGATGTGACCAGCGTCTGTACGAAGGTTAAGCGACGAGTGAACTCTACGAGTTCTTTATCACTTCCCTAGCAAGCAGTGTTGCCACTTTGTTGGTAATTAACCGAATTGGGTGTGAATTGGGTTACCATTGTGAATAGAGAGTGGGCAATTGAGTTTAAGTGTATATCAGGTGTAACTTGTAATTCGTAGATCGGGTGTAATTGTAGTCGTTCTCGAATATTTTTTCAGAGAAACATTTGCCAATTCTTCGACAGCGATATTATTTTCGTCTGTCGAAGTCAGGCGGGTAAACATGCAACCAAGTACAACTTCATACATATGTATGAACGTGTGTACAAACGAGAAACGAAGAGCAAAGCAATTTTGCAGGTACATCACAGTCTGTACTCATCCCCATACTTCTTTCCCTATTCACCAACAGACTCATGCAAAGTAAACTTTGTGTGTGCAAAATAGGATTAAAATATTCCCGAAATGTTTTATATTGGTGAAAATGTCCCTAAGTTTCATTTAAAGTTCAATTAAAATGGCTAACACTTTAAAATTACTTCTTGAGAAGCTTTAATTTCATGAGCAAACCCTAAAAGTGTTTTATGTACATTTAAAATAAATAATAAATTAATAATAAGAAACAATAAAATAAACAAAGACAAACAAAATTAAAAAAAAAAACAAATACTTGCTTGACTTCATGCTCAATACAATTTTCTCAAACATTAATTCTTTTTCGAGATTGGATGTTTTAAGTTTAGCGGCACGTTTTGCATGCTTCAACCAATTGTCAACAAGCTCAACCAATTCATTCTGGGTTATTGCCACAACATCTATACAAGATGTCGCTGCAGTTGGGGTATTATTGCTGGTGGGTGTACTTGAAGTAGCAGTGGATAAGGTAATGGGTGTTGTTGTTGTTGTTAATATTGAATTAGTACCATTGTCCAAATGTTCATCACTGGTGAAGTCCAAATTGCAGGCCGGTTTCAGTGGAGTCAAAACAGCGCCATCTTTAAATTGTATAAAACTACGCAAAGCAGTAGCGGCAGCCTCAATACGAGCGATTTTTTTACTACGTCCCTGGCCCAAGTATTTTTGACCATCAACCTGAAAAAAGATTAAGAAAAACATTGTTTTTTTTACAAAATCATACAACAAATATATATGTATATTGAAATAAGAAAACTAGTGTCCAAACTTGGTTTAAACAATAACATTGTTTATATTGAATTTAAAATAATTTTTTATATTGAATTAATAGTTATTTTTATATTGTAAATATCTATTTGAATTTTTAATATTGTATTTAAGTGTTATGGCTTTCATAACATTCAGTACTAAAAAATGTGTTACATACGTTTAATGTAAAAATACATTAGACTGCAAAAAGACAAGCTAAAACAAAATTGAGTACTAACGATATTTCTAGCCAAATCTAGTTTTTTTTTGTCTAAAGTTCCCATACAAAAAAAATCTACTTCGTAATTAGATTTTGACGAAATCTACTTAAAATCTATTTGTACTTTGTAATACAACTATGGTTTTTCAATATAGTACTAAAAAATACTTCGCTGTACAAGAAAAAATGACATTTAAACCACTGCACACTGGTCAATTCTGGCCAAAAATTATTTTTTTTTTAACTTAAAAAAAACTTTGAAGACAGATTATAGCGAACACTTCAATTATTTCTAAATTTGGCTCTTGAATAACTATTTTACTGTTTATATGGAGCAAAGAAGAGAATTCTTTTCCTACAAATTTAAGATTTTCAAAGTTGATTTTTGTACTTTAAAATAAAAGTAAGCTATGATTTTTCCTTTAAAGTTTTCTTTGTAAGTAAGGACGTTATGTTTAAACCGTATTAGTAATTAAAAATTCCATATGATAATTGTGATTTTGTGCGCGTTATTTTTTTTTTGGATAAGTTAGGTGATTGTGAGTTACTTTAAAAACAAATAAAAACTAAAGTAAGCCAAATTTAAAGAGACCGTAACAAAAAAGGTGGGGCTAGGGGAGGTTAGGTGATAATTGTATCTAGTACTGTTAAGTATCAAAAGTAAGTACTACACATTTCAGCTGCCACCACCTGCCACCCTAGTAACCAGATCATTTTTAGTGAATTCATATATTTTTATGAGACTAGCGTGACTGACTGGGTGAACATCGCCCAGCACAAACAACTTAAGCCAGACACTTGAATTTCTGTATCTAGACTCCCCTCCCAATGTGTAATAGTAGAAACTTTTGGTAATTAAATTCATAACAGGTTAGAAATCATTAACATTATATCTCGTGATCTAACAGAGGTATACGTAAGATTTAAAAAATACCATTATTGAATTGTCATGTGTTTGTTATTTTTTTGAAATTTGCACATTTTGGGTATAAAAAAGGGCAAAAATATAATTTTGGTACTTTTTAGGTAAACAATTTATCTTCTTAAAAGCTTGTTTACACGGTAATACATTTTATTACGACATGATGATTAATGAGAAAAATCATATCATGTAAAAGCAAAATGTATTGAGTAAGAGAGATTACGAATAGAAAATCTGACAAGCGGTCGGTAAATGGTTTTTTTCTAAACCATTTTAGAAACTTATGTATTCTCATCACACCAGAGGTGTATTTTTACAGACTATCAGCCCAATTATGAATAAAAATTCCCCGGGAGTTTTCTCCCATTTTTCCTATGTAAATTAAATTGTAAAAATGGGAAAAGGGAAAAAACTCCCGGGGAATTTTTATTCATAATTAGGCTGTATATATTAAAGGTGGTAGCATTTTTTTACAATTACAAAAACAACTTAAATCAACTCAGGAAATGTTCATGTTGTTTTTGTAAACATTGTAAAACTGCAACCGTCTGCTTTTTTGTTATTATTTTGGATTTTACTTAAACCATCCATGTAAATATGAAATAAACTCACAACAGACTTTTATTTTTTCTTTTAAACACGGAGAGGATTTCATATTATTTTGTTTCTACAAAGTCATAATACATTGTATTACCGTGTAAACTAGCCTTAAGTAATAAAGATAAAAATAAAATTTAAATTGTGTTCTCTTCTCTTTAAAAGCTCTCATACTAATTTTGGTATCTTTTGGAAATTCGAATATATAAATATCGTTGGTACTTTTTTCTATTAAGCTATTTTTATTTTTATATGCCCAATATTTGAATGCTAAATTTCAGCTATTTACTGAAAGAACAGATATCTGTTATATATAGTTAGGCAGTCGCGAGTACAGGGTAAGAAAAATTAATTGGTACTTATCCCAACCCACCTCAACCCCCACCCACCTTAAACGGAAAAATATATACCATTTCTATGGTCTTTCCAAAAAAATTTTGTAAAATGGTAAATTTCAGTTGAAGACACAGGAGCTCAAGTCGGATCCACGTCTGAGTTATGTAAAGATATACATGTATACATATGTTTATGTATATAATCACATAAGTTTACATATTATATTATCACCATATATGATCATATCTACTTTTAAATATTTGATCAAGTAGGCAAAAAGATGGGGACAGGAGATGAGCGTATATAGATATTCCAAAAACTATTGATATAATCGCTACAAATTATCATATTTTATTACACCTCCAAAGCCCGTTTTTAATTTTGTTCGCTACTTTTGGGTCGTCAATGATTACTTGGCCCGCCCCTGTATGTACGGGAATCAAACATGCTATTCTTAAGTTGCATACCAAATTTTAGCCATTTACGTAAAGAAATAAAGAAGTTATGGATTTTTGGCCGGAATAAGCCACTGTTGGGATTTAATAATTCTAAAATTGTACCGTCTCAAGGGCAAAAATTGTTCCAAATTGGCATAAATTGTAACAAAATTTCGCTAGAAAATAAAAACATAGTAATTCATAACACTTTTTTATTTTTGAATAAAACAAAGCAAGTAAAAAAGTATAGTCAGTCAAGAGCTTATTGTAGAAAGTTATTCAACAGATAATGAGTTTTTAATTATCACAAGTTCCCTTCAATCTAAAAGTGCAAACGTCAAATTTGATTGCTCCATAAAATTTGCGACGTATAGACCGCATATTGCCATGAGTGGCAATCCATTGCGCAATGATTGCTCTTCTTATTGCTTGAGCAATTATTGCTTAGCAATTTGCTGTCAAATCAGTGAAAAAGTTCCATATTTTTGGCGGACATTTTAGAACAATTTTATATATGTATACTTTATATTTTTAAATATATTATTTAAATATATTTTTCAATAAACGTAAACATCAACAAAAGCAAGCGGCGAATTTATTTTTTTGTATAGTTTTATTTTTCAATAGAACAGTTGAACTTTTTTTTTAACACAAATAAACGAAAAAGTAATACAAAATCCAGCTACGACAATCACAATTAATTATTTTATTAATTTAAAAAAGAAAATTTCAAAACCACTTCAAAACACAATATAAAACATTTGTTATAAATATGTACAGCCACAAAACTTTTTATACAACTACTCGCGGTGAAAATTGCAAATTTATGGCAAAGCAATTTCAAGTTTTCTCCAGCAATAAATTCAGCAATTATTGCTCCATTGTTCTGTCATTATTCTGCCGACGTTTTTGCTTGTACTTAGCAATAAATATTGCAACGTGGAGACCCACCGTGAAGGATAAGCTAAAGAGATGGACGTTTTTATATATGGCAACTCCAATTATACGTTACGTAAAAAAAGTACGTAGTTGCCAGTTCGTATTTTTATTTTGGCAAAAATAATCGGTATTTTCGTTAGTATTGACACATTTTCAAAAATGTTAAGTTTATTTTATCAGAAGTTGTGAAAACAAAAGGTAACTTTATTCCTCACTTGTGCTAAAGGTACCGGTAACTATTTCCAACTTTATAGGTAAGTTGTGAAAACGGGCCTAAATCACAGTATATAAAATTTGTGTTAAGGTCAATATTCAATAAAGTCCTTAGTTCCGAATATAATTAAGATACCTTCATCTGTATGAAATTGGTTTGCCTTTGAGCCTAAAAAATCAGAGCAAGTTAAACTCCCTTTTTGGTTAAAAATGTGTTTAAACCAACAAATCTATAAATCACTAAACATACAAACCATATTTAAACGCATAAAATAGGGCGTTTAAATTACCAATACAGACCATATGAATTTGATAAGATCGTAGTGCTGCTACATGTTAATTTTTAACTACAATACATGGGACACAGATTTATAGTTGTTGAATTTAACCTGGCGTTTCCACATGCAAGTACAAGTTCAATACACTCACACTTTTTACTAACACCATCACATTTTTCATACTTGTAGCTCAACTTGCAAGAGAATTTGCTTGCAAGTAAATTTTTGACACTTGATGCAAGTAAAATGACATATGGAAAAACAGTGTTACCGTTATATTATGTATCAACTAACTAGTACTTAGTAAAATAAAACTTATGTTTATAGCTAATTTCTGTGTATTAATAAAAAATTAAAAATAAAAAAAGAACACAACTATACAACAAGGTATCTTAATGGTACATTTTTATAAACAAAAATTTCAGGCATTAGGAAAAAAAATTTTAATCAAAATATTCTTTTAAGTAATTTTATGATATCGGAAACACGGCAATACTGTGTTCACATATTTTATAATGTTAATTAATTTAAATCGTAGCCATAGGAGAGTCTATAGATGAAGCGATTTGAAAATAAAAGCTAGAAGTATAGTTGATGCCGACATTTTAAAAATGAACTTGCACTGTCCTGTGTAGCCACTCAAAAAAATGTTGTGTTTTTTTTTGTATTTCTCCTGATTTTCGTAACTAATACGTATACGCCACTTGCAAGTAATTACTTGCATGTGGAAACGTAGGGTAAACTACATATAAATACAACTAAGCCAGTGTTTTATCCATAAGTGATTTAAAAAAATTCTATAGTCAAGCCGTAGAATAAAAGGCATATTTATTAAGTTTGAAGAACTTAAAAAATTTTTTTTTTTGCCACGCCCTTTTTGTTTTTGTACATCCACAGAAAAGTTTACTTTTTGTCACGTTAGGACACCAAACACTTTTCATTGTTTCTCAAAGAATAATGAAAATATTATTTATTTTTTTGCATTTTGGTGAAGAGCGCAACTAGCATTACATTAAGTGAGGAAGAGGAAAAATTTAAACAACATGGTTCTAAAATACAAGACTCATTGCTTGGTGTCGTAATGTGACAAAAAGTAGACTTTTCTGTGGAAATACCCGTATAACATTGTCATTTAAAGTAAAATTTTATCGTATCGTATATCATTGCTAACGGCTAGAATATGGCTTCAGTTCTGTATTTGCTTTCTTATTCTAACTTCAAATTGTAGATGACATTCATGAAATCTGCGATCCTTCCCCTTTAATATAGATATGAATATTACGTGTCGATTTCTTTCAAAAAGTGAAAAAAAAAATAAATATCGAGTTAATGCACTATTGTTGAACAAGTGCGATATTTAAACATTTTTCAGATACATTGTAACATAACACTATGGCTAATGCTTCGTTTGTGGTGTTTTACTTTTAAACGCAAATGGTGTCATTTCGTTTATAAAATGCCACAAATTTTAAATCTTTCCTTTGATTTTATACATTTAAAGACCAGGGCCCAAATCGTCGCAGTCGTGATCGAGTGACTTTGATCGAAATTTTACTTTTTGAGATTATGTCATTCGATAACGAGTAGTCGATCGAATGACTTTACTCGAAATGTCATTCGATAGGTTAAGAGCTTTCGTAAAAACATTTAATTGTTTTTTTTACAAACAATTTACACACTTTTTGGGAATAAATATTAGATTTCTTTAACAAATAGCTCAAAATTTAAGTATTAAACTTTTTTCAGCAATAAGAAATAAAATAATAACATTCAGTTTTTCAATTTTTTGCAAATTATAGTCATAGATAGAAGCGATTTTTGTATTGAAAGTTTTTTGATTCTTTACAGCTTTAACGATTTTTAATAAATAGTAGATTGTGCCGCTGTTAGCAATTTTTTGCGAATTTCCCCTAATTTAGCAATTTTTACAGAATTTTTTCCATTCCTTATACTTTTATGGACTTTTAGTCAATTTTATGGCTTGTTCGAATTATTAAAAATTTTCCCGAATTTTCGCAAAATTTTTTTTTTGTTAATTGTTGACATTTTGTTTTTTTAACCGATTTCAAATAAATTTTAGGGTTTGTTTCCAAGTTTGCGATTATTTGCGAGTTTTAGCCATGTTCGCTATACCAGCGATTTTTTCTGTAAGATTTCTGATGACAGCTTTAAAAATTTTTAATAAATACTAGACTTTGCTTTCATGCCGCTGTTTGCAAATTTCCGCTTGTTTACAATTTTTAATCGAATTTTTGCCATTCCTTGTAATTTTAGGGACTTTTAATTAATTAAATGGCTTGTTTGATATTTTAAAATTTTCGCGAATTTTCGCTATTTTTGCAAATTTTCTGAATTTGTAAAATGTTTTCCGAATTTTTGCGTTGCTTTGTTGCATTTTTTGGCAAGCGCCGCCGTTATAAAATAGCCACATAAATAAACCGGTCACCTATTTTATAGGGCACTATCAACATTGCTGATTTATATGCGAAGAAAAGTGCAATGCCTTATGCCATTAGTATACAAGCATAAAAATCTATTACGTTTTTTAAACAAATTTCTATACGAAAGCTTTCGAATGCCGCAATCCCGTTTTTGATACGCCACGAAGTTTTATTCGATACGAAAGTTCATTCGATCACGTGTGCGACGATTTGGGCCCAGAATTCGCTATTCTATACAATCGCACGATTCATTCGCACAAAAATCTGACATAATTTTATCCGAAATAAAAAAGTGTCTGCAAAAACTGTTGTAAATGCCACACTATCATGCAAAATCATACGACTCAGCTTACCTTACAAGAAAATGCAACTTTGATCACATAGAATTTGTCATTTAATAAAAATTTTTATAAACAATTTTAAAGCTGACCACACACTAGTGATTTGTGCGTGTGATTTTTTAGCGTACCATTTCTCCACACACGTCGAACAAATCACAAAATGTAAAAAGTATACAGGTATGGTGAAGCTGATGATGCAATTTCACTTTTGGTAATTTTTTTGTGTACACAACAAAAAAATAAATTAAAAATTAATTAGAAAATCAAAGAATGCAAAACATTATTTTAAGCAAAACAACTCCGCAATATATACAATTCGACGTTTTGTTGTACACTAAAATAAAAAAATTTTAAAATGTTAGCGCAAAAGCCTTACTTGCACATCGAACAAATCACAAGAAATGGAAAGTGTTCAATAACTTGAGATTTGTGCGCGCACAGCCCCACTTACAAGCAACAAGACGTCGAGCTCGCACCAATCACATGCAAAATTCACTAGTGTGTGTTCAGCTTAAGACAGACTTGTCAAAAGTTCTGTCACTCAAATTCATTTTTAAGTGCTCTAAAAGTATGATAGTGTATACTTTAAGAGCACACACGATTTTTTTGACAAATTTTACGACTGAATAGAATAGTGAATCCCCTTTAAGTGTATTTATTTCTTAACATACTTTGTTGCTTATTAAAATTTTAATAATTTAAAAAAAAAAAAACGGCATAGATTCGTTCAAAAATTTTCCTATCTGTTCTCGGAATTTATGATCTGGCCCGAGATAGACCTTGTGGAGGTTCCTCCATTTTGATAAAAGCCCAAATTAAACCCTAGTTTGAGAAGATTTGCAAACAGATTTGTATCGAAACCTACACGCAGAAAAAAACATATTTGATACAAAAGTCTTCTAAGAAAGAATTACCAGTATGCCTGGAGTTCGATATCGATCAATTATATAGGATCGCGTTACCGCTCGATGACTCACAGAGTTTTTAAAGTGAAAAATTTATTTCAATATTGGCGGCAGTACAGTAAAATGAAGTTAATTTGCTATTATTATTGAAAACTAATAAAGCTTAACTCCAATACGAGAATTTCACTTAGAGATTATTTAAATTTTGTGATTTATTAATTTTGAAGTTAAACGACTAATGAAATGTTCAAAATATTTTATCGATATTGGCAGTTCCGTACAAAATGGAAGCAGACTGATTTACTTGTGTATTTATCTAGTTGCATTCTAACACTTTTTAGAGCTAAATAATTTTTGATAGTCGCACCATTCTATGATGGTACTCGAAGAGTATTGAAATATCGGCAACGTATAAAAATATAATTTATTTGAGCTAGAGCTCAAAATAAAAGCATTTTTTTATTTAACTATTAATAATATGTTATGTTCAAACCAAATTTGGTCCTCATATCTCATAAGGTATGAGCCCTATTGTGCCAAAACAATTATTTCGGGAAGAACAAGGAAGTTATATGTCTATAACTAAGTCCATTATGTGCAAAATTGACTAAGGCACATAATTGACTCTGTTTTAGACATATACAGCCCAATAATGAATAAAGGAAGAAGGGGAGAAAACTCCCGGGGAATTTTTGTTCATAATTGGGTTGATAACTTCTTTTCTCTTCCCGAATAAACGATATGTTAATATCGGATGAATGCTAAAAAATGAAGTTCATAAATTATTGGAAGACTTAAAAATGTGAAAAGGTTTATGGGTAAAAACTAGCGTTTTGGGTAGAAATTAAAGGCAGTTGTGGTATTTTGGTGTTATCTCAGTTATTTGTAGACCGAGCTGTCTGAATTTCAATAGCAAACTATTCCGAACTATACGCGTTATAAAAATTAAACTTAGGCGGCAGTTTTACCAGGGCTGTGGAGTCGTTATGAAATATTGATAACTCCGACTCCATCCGCTGAAACTTTTTAAGTATTCTCCGATACTTCCTGGCCAGATTCCAGGTTCTTTCTCTTTGTCAAGCAATGATCTTAACAATGGTAACTCGTTGTTGTGGAAAAAACGGCGAACCATTGCAATGTGCTCTGTAAATGGCGCTCCATTCTTGCAATCACTCCATTTTTGTAGCCAGTGTTGGTAGGAGTTCCATCGCAAGATATAGAAATTAAGTGGTATATATTAAAGTTTTCATGGCTTAAATAATCTACGATGCTCCGCTGGATTGCCAAAACAGTGCTGTCAGTGGGCGTAGCATAGCCGATGAATTTAAAATCTGATTCTTTCACAATGGTGATATGTTCTTCATTCACAACAACATTTCGCGTCACATTTGCCTCCGTTACTCTTTTCAAAGTTGGATCTTTCTTGCCATCGAAAGAGATACACGTTAATAAATCCTTACATCTTGCAGCGAGCATTGCTTCTTGACGAAACTTAACACGTTCTCTTAATATTTTGTTTTTTTTTTTTTTTTTTTTTGATGATAAGCCCCCGCCGAGGAACTGATATATTTTTTCGGCTGTTTCTATAGATAACTCTTCTTTGGCTTTTGTGGTAATCGACAATTTAAAATTTTTTCAAATTCCAATTTCGAAGCAAGGCACCGTATCGAGCTGAGGTGTCGCTGCGATCCCAAGCCCAACTTAAATTACGCAATACAATGTCTACCACTGTATTTTTTTTTTTTTTTTTTGACGACTGTGGCAAATTGTTAACATTTTCTTCAAATTCCTGCTATACAGAATACGATGATGCAACAGTTGACGACATTTGAACACCGTCACCTTTTATCGACATCGGATCAACCATATCATCTAAAGTCAACAATCGTTGACAGCGCTGATCGATGAAAAAATCTTTCACATCGTCTGGGATTTTCTCAAAGGCGGTGCAATTGCATGGAATATTTGTCACAACGCTTAATCGAGAACAATCGATTCCACTCATTAACGTTGTATTTCAATGGATATTTAACTTCTTTATAGTAATTAATAGGGATGCGATGCGAGTTATCGACCAATAATCTTTCCAAATCATTAAATTTGCTTTAAAATGACATCGATTTGTTTTTGCATATTTTAGTGAAAATGCATATTTTTGCATATTTTGGTTTTAAATGCATATTTCTGCATATTTTAACATTTTTGAGTGACATATTTTTTAAATAAAAAAAAGTTGTATATAAAAAAATAAAAATTTTTTAATCAATAAATATTTTTTTTTGGAGCTCTGCTTAAAATACAATATTTCGACAAAAGACCCTTCAATTTTTAACCGATGCGGCACTTGCTAGGCATATGGGTTACATCGAGTTGCAGAGGAAATTAGAAGCCAATTTGATAATACTGATTTCTTACGGGAAACAATGTGGAACACAGAAAAAATTAAAAATGTCCTCCAATTACCAAATTCATACGAAATTCATAGAATCAAGCAACCCATTTGTTGATTTTGCACCTATTACCAATATGATTATATTGATTACTAAAAATTTAATATGTTGAATATTTTTTTTTTTTCAATAAATGATATTTTTAATTTTAATTAAAAATATGATCAAAAAACTTTGCCGTTTCAAACAATGTGTTGATTGATTTTGACAATTTCCAACAACACTTCCACAAGTTTAAATTATTTTATTTTAAACGAAATAATTTTTTGTTATTTAACTAATATTTTAATTCAAAATATATTTTAAAACAACTAAAATGTTAATTAAATCAAAAATATATTGTTAATTTTCTTTCAACAAAAGAAATAATTGATTCAATTATCACATTAATTAAATTTATATACTTTTTTAATATTTTTTTAATTGATAAAAAACTGCTAATAATTTTTTCTGTGAAGGAAAATAGCCCGACAAATTAAAAAAAAAAACAAATCCAAAACGTAAATTACTTAGTTATTTTAATTAAGTTTTAAAAAATATTATAACTACGAATAACAATGGAATAAAAACAACAATATAATTTTTTAATTTTTTTTGTTTTAAATAGTTTTTAGTGCATATTTTTTATTTTTTAATGCATATTTTGGAGTTTTTAGTGCATATTTTCGATTTTTTATTGCATGAAAATCTCGTCCCTACTAATTAATAATAAATTTATCCAAACGTCTACGAGCAGTTGTTACCGATATTATTGGAATGCCAGCGCGCTGCCACAAAAGGCGAAAACTTTTTGCTTAAAAGCACTCAACTTTCGACTTCGATCGGTATTATGCAGCAGATCCGAAAAGAAATAAATAACATCGCACTTCGACGGTAATTTGGTGGTGTTTAATTCAGTAACAGTAAAACCCATTTTTTTGTTCGTCTTATAATAACAAAAATAAACTGTATTAATAAAAAATCTAGAAATATTGATGCCATGGCTTTTTGCGATATTTAAGGTCTATCACATGTTCCGTCAATATGGACGACGTACAAGATTGTCTTCATCCCTAAGGGTGGTAAGACATCCCACACTAAGGCTAACGACTTTAGACATATAAGTCTATCCTCCTTTCTACTGAAGACACTGGAGAGAATTATAGATATTCATATAAGAACATAACTGGAACATTATTCCTTGCCGCGGACTCAAGACGCCTATACGAAGGAAATGTCCACTGAAACTGCGCTTCACTCATTAGTAGGCCATGTAGAAAGATCTCTACACTACAAGGAATTAAAGGGAGCTTTCAACAATTTTAGACCTGCATCGGTTATTAACGCTATGGAACTTTTGTAGATCGATTTAGCGATCATCCAATTCGTCAGCAGTATCCTCCTGCACTACAGGTATATCGAATCTAACTTGGGCGCCTCAAACATTTCCAAAGTCGCGTTTAGGATCACCCACAAGGAGGAGTACTATCACCACTACTTTGGAATGTAAATATCAATACGCGGACGACTGGACAACTGTCGGAACTCTTGGAGTCCGCACTGTACGTCTCTCTGAAATGGTGCCAAGACTGTGGACTGGATGTCACATTTTTTTATTTTTGATGAATATTTTATGTTTACAAAACTCGATTTTAAATGCATGAAAGTCCTTGCCCTATTTATGTTTGTATTAATTTTATTTTGCATAAAAAATCAAACAAATCGACCTATTATTTTACATAGAGTCCCCATACAGATATCCTTTACGGTAAATGAATTTCTGACGAATGCGAACAGAAATCAAAAGCTAGAATATTTTAAAACTTTCATATTTTAGCAGAGTTGTAAAAGATTGCAATCACATGATTTCACGTTAATATAGAATTGCTAATTTATTTGATATCATTCAAAATCGGAAAATGGATTGCATGATTTCAATTTCAAGTCATGAAATTAATAAAAAAATAAAAAAAAGATTGGAATTCTATTATTGCTATCAATTTATACATAAATTAATTGATTGCAATACTTTAGAATCCAGTAATTGCAATCAAAATAAAATCTGAATCAATCGTTCTCTAGGAACCAAGCTGACTCCGATAATTTTGAGTTGCCAACAATGTAAATTTTTGTTTACAACCGCAAGATCCATGGAATTGCAGTATTGACAAGATTTAATTTTGAAATCTGAAATAATTTTGAAATTAAAGAATGAAATATGTTTGCTTGAAATCATTTTGATTTCAATGCCAATTGATTGGGAGTTTTGAACAGCTCTGATATAAGCAAAGCTTCTTTGCTAATCACAATGAGTCCAATAGGTCCATTATTTTACCTAGGGATGCAACGAATACCGATATATCGGCGATACTTTAGATTTTCCGATATGTCGGTATCTTCGACATTTTGCTGTCGATACGACGATAATTTTTATAATTTTTTAGAGTATTTTAAACAAACAATTTAATTTTCTATGCCCATTTTTCGCATAGCAACTAATAGAAATAACACATTAAAAAGCAGAGCATAAAATTCAAACAGAAAAATGAAATTGTTTCATATAATTAATAATTTAACAGAGATAGACTAGAAAGTCTTTGCAATTAGGCTAGATAACTATTTATATAAAACTTTTGCTAAGATGAGTTAAGAACTTTCTATTATTTATTTAATTATGAGTTAAGCAAATAATTATTGTTTTTAAAGTTTTTTATTTTTTTGTTAAAAAACGGAGTATAAAAAAATACATAAACAAGTTAAAAATAGTTTGCAAAGCGTTCTTTTTTTTTAATTGTAAACATTTGAAAGTACGTTGACACATTTAAAAAATTGAGAAGTCGAATGTATAATTACTAATTATTATATTACTTCTATTATTTTCGCTACTAATAATTTGCTTACTAGTAACACAAGGGAACAAAATCGAAAACATTTTAAAGGCTTGAAAAACCACTATACAATTTTGATGTATTGTGGTTCCCGTAGTACAAATATGTTCCAAATTTTAAATTCTATGGAGAAGTACTTTTTTGAAAAAATTTTAAAGTAAAATTATAAATTTTTCAAGACGTTTCTCCACATTATTAATGATAACTCAAAAACGGTTAGTAATTCTAAGTCAATTTAGCCATGTCCGTCTGTCTGTCCCTCTGTTGAAAATACGCTCACTTTCGAAAAACTCAAAAGAAACAACAAAAGAACAAACTTGGTATCAAATAGCTTATCCTACACAGAAAACATCAACCAAACCTTTTTTTTTGGTTTTGCACCTATTACCAAAATTATTATATAGATTACTAAAAATTGTAAAAATTTAAAATTGTGAATTTTTTTTCAATAAATTATATCTTTTATTTAAATTAATAAAATAATCAAAAAACTTTGCCGTTTCAAACAATGTGTTTATTGATGTAATAAAGTATAGCTCAGGTTTTGACAACTCCCAACAACAATTCTACATGCAGAGGTTAGAACTCAAAGATTTCTGATGAAAGAATGTGGTGATTCTTGAAACATGTAAATTCAAACCAGGTTCGAGCGCCAGCTCAGCCAAGAAAATTATCAATAAATTTTAATAAAAAATTTCATGTTGTAAAATGCCTTCCTTCAGTAAAAATAATTTAATGAAAATTAAATTTGATAAACTCAAGCCTAACTAAAAAATATCAAAATTAAAAAATAACAGTGGTTCTTAAGTTAAAATTATTTTATTTTAAACGAAAAAATCAATTAAAAGTATTTGTTATTTAAATGATATTTTAATTCAAAATTTATTTCAAAACAACTAAAATGTTAATTAAATCAAAATTACATTTTAATTTTCTTTCAACAAAAAAACAATTGATTCAATTATCACTTTAATTAAATTGAAATACTTTCTAAATAATTCTTTTAATAAATAAAAAACTACTGATAATTTTTCTCTGTGTAAGCAGTTTGGGATTGAAAGCCAGCAAAATCCGTTCAGTAGGATCAGAGCGGTTAATCAACATGTGGAACCACCACCCTACAAATATGATAATTTTGTTACAAAAACTAACATAAATAATGAAATAATGGAAGGAAAAATATAAGATTATGCACAAATACGTTTTATACGAATGGAAATTATACTGTCAAATTTCGTGAAGATCGGTCCATAATTTACCATATGCCTCATATACAGCCTGCTCTCGGAAAAGAGTTAAGTACGTCACAGTTTTATAAGACGAAACATCACACTGTCAAATTTCGATTTTGTATCAGAAATTTGTCTATCGTAATTTCATAAGGCTCTAAGTCACAGGAGAAAATGTCGTGAAGGTCTGTTTATTATTCACCATGGGGTCAATATAAATTCCCCTCTCGAAAATAATTTCAATTCGGTTCAAACTTTTACGAATCATGATGTTTTACTCAAATTGTTCCAATAAAACTATAAAGCTTTCTGCTTATTGGTCAATAATTTTACATATGTTGGTCTAAACCACAACCAATTTAATTAATAACCGTCTGAAATATTCTAACTATCGGTGGATGGATTAAAAAAATCGACACAGCCGAATAAAGCACTCTTCGTTAGTTTATTTGACAGTTAAAAACGGGAACTTTATCACAAAAATTTTACAGACACACTTTTTCTGTAAATTCGCGGGTAATTTCCTTACGTGACAGCTATTACACTCGCCAAATATGTTACAAACGCAGTTTTGTGAGAAAATAAGGTGTTTGTTTTCATTTATTGCATTTTTGTTTCGTTACTCACATTTTAATCGTAAAGTTTCGCGACGCGGTAGTTATAAAACATGGGCACAGAATTCACTATGCTACACAATCGCATGATGCTTTCACACGAAAATCTGACATAATTCCATACGACACCAACACGCAAAACCATATGACTCAGCTACTTTACAAGAAAATACAACTCTGATCGCATAGAATTTATCATTTAATAAAAATTTTCACAAACATTTTAAGAGCTGACCACACACTAGTGATTTGTGCGTGTGATTTTTTAGCGTACCATTTCTCCACACACGACGAACAAATCACAAAACGTCAAAAGGTATACAGGTATTCTGAAGCGGATGATGCAATTGCACTTTTGATAATTTATTTGTGTACAACAACAAAAAAATAAATTAAAAAATAAGTAGAAAATTTAGGCAGAACATAAAAAATTGTTTGATGAAAACAACTCCGCAATAGATACAATTCGAAGTTAGTTAGTTAGTTATTGTTCTTTATTTAAAATTCATTTCTTTTTTAACATTGACGACCAATGTCGTCAGTCGGGTAGAGATAATAATTTAAATTATAACAATTGTGTTTAATGTTTGATTCAGATTAATAATTATATTCATCAATAAGCTGTTTTCTATAACCTATTGCATCTATAACAAACAGATATATATTTTTAAAATTTTCTTTTGCATTGTTTAAGATATTTATTAAATCATTTTCAGTTATGGTGGTTTTTTTTAAAATATTGGTAGCGAATTTCACGTAAAATTGGACAGCTGGCAATAAAATGTAGTATATTTTTTGTTTCGTTTGTATTACATAAAGAGCATAAGCGGGACCTCTGCGTCTGAAATCTTGTTCCATTTAGCTCAATCAGGTCGCACCTGGCTTTAAAGATGTAGCTTATTATCGTATTATTATTTATTTCAAAATATGTTTGTTGCACTCTGTAGTTGAGTTTTGAACAAAAACGGTTTGTTCCAGTAGCTTGTTGTAAGTGGTTTTCTCTTTCTTTTCTTTTAAGCCCAGTTAGTATATCTAGTCTAAAGCGTTCCCAGTCCTCTCTTGAAACGCATTCAGAAATTTGTATCGAGCCTACATCATTAGCTAATTTTTCAATGTGTTTATACCAATACGATTTTTTTCTATGGTAATTTTGGTAAGCTTACATGGTAAACGGTTACTTTTTATAATGTAACTCAGATGCAAATCTAGTGTGTATATATAATTATTTTCTATACCAGCTTCCAACATAAATGCGTATGTTGGAGTAAATGAGGGCAGTTTAAGTATCTTTTTAAAAAAAAAGCGTTGAAGTTTGTCCACTTCTTCAAATAACGAATACCCCCATACTTGGGCACCATACGACTGGATTGCACGACACACTGATTGGAAAAGATTCCATTTTGCCTTTAAACCGATTTCTTTTTTTGCTAAAAATTCTTTCCAAGTGGCGTTAATATTGTTTTTTGCAGATTTTTTCCTTTTTTCTATGTGCTTTCTAAACGACATTTTAGGCGATATTATTACTCCGAGATAAGTATATTCGTTTGTCACTCTAATAGGTTCCCCCTTAAATAGCCATTTTTCACGGGCAGAAAGTCTGCCCCCATTTCTCAATACCATAATTTCAGATTTGTTCAAATTAAGTTCTAGATTCCAAATTTCACAATACGTCTATAGCTTCTTAATCATAGATTGCATTGTGTTGATATTATCTGCCAGAATCGCAATATCATCAGCATACAGTAAGTATTATATTTTCAGTGCCTACCGTAACACCTCCTTCTATATAATCGTGTAAATCATTGAGATACACCGAAAAAAGCGTTGGAGATAACACACATCCTTGTTTCACGCCAGAACCTGTTTCAAACTCCTCCGACAGTTCCCGTCCGTTCCAAACTTTAAATTTTGTATGGCTGTAAATTTTTTCTATCATTTGAGACAATTTTGTTGATACGCCAATGCTTTGCATTATATATCAGCGACTTTCTCGATACTTTGTCAAATGCTGCTCGAAAGTCCACAAAAAAAGCATATAATTTCTTTTTTTTCATTAACTTTAAGATAAGCAATCGCTGCTAAATTGTACAGATTATCTGAAGTTGAGTACCCTTCCCGAAAACCAGATTGAAATTCTGTTATTTTATTGTGTTTGTGTAGCCATTGGTTAAGTCTAGTATTCAAAATACTCATAAATGTTTTTGCTACTGTATTCATAAACGCTATTCCACGGTAATTATTTGTATTCTCCCTTCTAAAAAATTGGAAAAATTATACTGTTTGTAAATGTTTCATCTAATTTTGACATTTCGTATATAATGTTATAGGAGATCGATAATTCTTCCAAAAATCTATCAGAGGCATTTTTGAGAAATTCATAACTTACGCGATCTTCTCCTGGGGCTTTATTATTTTTTGTTTTTGCAAGTACATTTTTAATTTCGATGGTGTTTATTGGTCGATCAAGATCGTAATCAGAGTAAAACATTGCTACATACATAATATTGTTTGACGTTTGTGGTGGATTTATCAACTCCTGGAAGTATTGCTTGAATTCATTTACATGTATTCCAGGGTTTGTTTGTCTTTCTACATTCTTGATTTCCTTTACTAGGTTCCACCAGTCTTTGTTATTTTTTACAAGATTTATTTTATTTTCTATACCTTTGTAATATTCGATTTTACTATTTTCACATATTTCTTTGTACTTCTTGTTTTTTTCAAGATACTTTTTCTTGTTATCATTTGTGGGATTTTGACGATATTGATGCAATGCATTAAAGGATTTTTCTCTTAAGTTGTGGCATCTGTAATTAAACCATTTATTTTCCTTATTTAATTGCGCTTTTCCTATTTGGTTGCTGCTGCTAGGGTTTGCCGAGTTTATTATTTGTACCATATCTTTTAAATCCAAGTAATTTTTAAGCTGTTTTATAGTGCATAATTCTCGATTGAGATTTTCTTTATATATCTCTGTTTTTCTTTCATCCAATCTAAGTTTTGGAAGTAAATTCATCGAATTATCGACAGTTCTCACTTTTACATTTAGGGTTAACTTTATAGGTATGTGGTCAGACCACGGCTGATTTTCTACCACAAAAGACTCAACTAAATCTAAATTATCATGTGCCAAAGCACAAATATCGTTAACCGATATGCCGACACCACTCATAAAAGTAAAATTTCCATTTTCATCACCTCTTGTACATCCATTCATAATATGTAAACCAAAATCTTGACACAGTTCAAGAAATGCTCTACCCTTTGCTTCAACTTGTGTATCTCTAGATTTTCTTATGTCAAGAACAGCTTTGAAAGTAGATTTTATAAACTCGTCTAGGTACTGTTGTTCGTTTCCTATTCGTATATTTAAGTCTCCAATTAATACGAGATTTTCTACATCTTGATTTATTAAGAAATGTTTTACTATTTCAAAACTTTCATACCATGTAGCTGCTCTTAGATATAATGGCATTATATTTATTGTCTTCACAGAGGCTTTCAGGATAATAAGCTCGATATTTGCTTTAACACTAAACTCATATGAGATATTGTACTTTTTAAGTTCTTTTTTAACGCCATATACACATCCTGCAATTGCTCTTCCAAATTTGCTATTTCTGAACGCTGCTTTCCAATATGTATCATAACCACTGAAAAATTTATTAAATCTGACTACCTTATCTTCCGTAATATGAGTTTCTAATAAAAAAAAATATATCGCTAGTTTTAATAAATTGGAAAAAATCATTGTGAAACACTTTATTTTCTAAACCATGACAGTTATATGACAAAACATTTAAAGAAATTTAAAATATTTTCATTATAGATTCATTTAGGTTTTACAATTTTACTTTTAGAACATTTTTTATTTGTTTTTTTATTTCTTAATGTCTTTTTGAGTTTTTTGAGTTTAAATTAGTAAAAATTTCATTATTGTTTAGAGATATTGAGTGTAAAGTATCTCCAAATATTTTTTTGAGAGTTTCGACTCCGTCCTGCTTCCCGCATATCAACTGTTTATTTTTGTTCCACCAGAACCACTTATCTTCAATTTTCATTCTATCATTTCTTACTGATATACGATGATCCTTGTTCACATCTATAATAAGTTTTTTAAGCTCAAGAAAAACACGTTTGTCTTTTTGCTTATCGCTGTTTAAATCGCGTTCCAAAATGATTTTAGTTTCCGCTAAATTTTTTGTATTTTGAAAAATCTCCTTTACCATTTCTGCTGAACTAAATTCGGCTATCACCCAAATTTTCTCATTTCGCTCATACAGTTTTTTGGTTGATAAAATGTTAATTTCCTTTGTAAGTTTTAGGTTATCTTTACAACACTTTTTTACAGCACCTTCTAAGGAATTATTGGATGGCATACCATTGAAAACAACATTATTCCGTTTAATATAATCTTGAAGGTACATAACTTGATAATGATCCTTCTCCTTTTCATCTCTGAGCTGCTTAATTTCGTTTTTAAGAACTTCATTTTCTGTTTTTAGGTGATCAAATTTAGAGCCAAGATCGTTTACAGTTGTTTTGATTTCATCAATATCTTGTTTTGTTGGGATATGTTTTAGTTTATCATCCATGAGAGTTGCCATAAGAGTCATTAACTCCGTAACTGCCATTGTTACAACTGAAATTTCCATATCATTTTTATTTGGCGACATGTTTCCAAGTTTACGTTTGGCCGAGGGTGTATCTGCCATATTGGTACAGTATTTTAGTGCAGGTCTTTAGGCTTATTACTAATTTGAGCAGGGCAATAGATAGCAGAGTCATAAACCAGAAACAAAAATGTATAAGAAAAAAAGTGGTGCCTACTTTAGGGATCAGTTTATCAGGGGTGTGCTGGAAATCGCAAACGCAAAACGCAAGAATTTTAAAAGTCGTTTTTTACTAAGATTTCTGTAATAAAAGAATTTTATGACACATATTATACAAACATTTCTCTATTAAACAGAATTTTATAACAAAAATTATTAAAATTAGATTAAAAGTGTATTAAAAACAGCCTCCAAAATCTTGCGTTTTGCGTTTGCGATTTCCAGCACACCCCCCTATATATATATATATACTGAAAGCTTTTGATTTTTAATGTTTTTATTTAAAATTTTAACATAAAATTGTTTTAAAATTAACTTTAATTCAGGATCCGGCAAGGCTTGACAATTGAATAAAATAGGTCTCCACTTACAGCTGATTGATTTTTGCTTCTTTTTTATGTATGTATAATAATTTTTTACTTTGTTGTTCCTTTATGTAGTTAATTTTATAGATTTAACACATTTTAAATCAATTGTTTTTATTTAAAACTTTAATGTTTTTAACAATATGGTTCTAAATGTTTTTCTTCAAAGGAATTTATATTTTAAAACGCTTGATTATATCTTTTTGCACTGTTTTTATTTTTTAAAACTAGAGCAACACAAAACACGTCTACTCTTGTTGACTTTTACTTCTCTTTGTCGACGTTTTGTTGTACACTAAAATGAAATTTTTTTAAAATGTTCGCGCAAAAGCCCACAAGCCAACTAGCACATCGAACAAATCACAAGAAATGGAAAATGTTCAATAACTTGAGATTTGTGCGCACACAAATCACATGCAGAATTCACTAGTGTGTGGCCAGCTTAAGACAGACTTATCAAAAGTTCTGTCACTCAAATTCATTTTTAAGTGCTCTAAAAGTATGATAGTGTATACTTTAAGAGCACACACGATTTTTTTGACAAATTTTACGACTGAATAGAATAGTGAATCCCCTTTAAGGCCCGTTTTCACGACTTAACGATAGCTAAATGTAGGAAGTTATCGAACAGATAATGAGTTTTTAATTATCACAAGTTCTCTTTAACCTAAAAGTGAAGGAAAAGCTAAAGAGAGGAACATTCTACCTTTAACTTTTGTCGTAAGGTTTAGATTTGAGATTGCCATATTATATTCACATATTTTTTATATATGGCAGCTCCAATTATACTTATATCTTGTATATGTAAAAAAAGTACGTAGTTACCAGTTCGTATTTTTATTTTGGCAAAAATAATCGGTATTTTCTTTAGACTTGCCACTTTTTTAAAAATGTTAAGTTTATTTTATACAGAAGTTGTGAAAACGAAAAATAGTTGAAGGTAACTTTATTTCTCACTAGTGCTAAAGGTTGCGTTAACTATATCGAACTTTAAAGGTAAGTCGTGAAAACGGGCCTAAGTGTATTTATTTCTTAACATACTTTGTTGCTTATTAAAATTTTAATAATTTAAAAAAAAAAACGGCATAGATTCGTTAAAAAATTTTCCTATCTGTTTTCCGAATTTATGATCTGGCCCGAGATAGACCTTGTGGAGGTTCCTCCATTTTGATAAAAGCCCAAATTAAACCCTAGTTTGAGAAGATTTGCAAACAGATTTGTATCGAAACCTACACGCAGAAAAAAAACATATTTGATACAAAAGTCTTCTAATAACCAGTTAACAGTATGCCTCGAGCTCAATATCGCTGGATTATATTGGATCGCGTTACCGCTCGATGACTTACAGAGTTTTTAAAGTGAAAAATTTATTTCAATATTGGCGGCAGTACAGTCGAATGAAGTAAATTTGCTATTATTATTGAAAACTAATAAAGCTTAACTCCAATACGAAAATTTCACTTAGAGATTATTTAAATTTTGTGATTTATTAATTTTGAAGTTAAACGACTAATGAAATGTTCAAATTGTTTTTACTGTTTAGATATTTATAAATTAGATAAAATTCTTTTTATTTTTAATATAAATACAAAAATGTTTATGGTTTTCTTGTGGACGGAAATGATCCCCATATTCTTAAAATGTTGTTTGTCCAAGAGTTGCCTACTGGCTTAGAGGAAGTAGCAGCCGCCAAAGCCAAAACAAAAGTAAGCCAAGCAATTGTAGAAACCTTCATCTTTATATTGTTGCTTTTTCGATTTATCTTTAAGTTGGCTCCGAAATGTTCTTTAATAAACTTTGAATTGAACTATAAATGTCTTTGCAATAAGGTTTACTATTTATAGGAAACTTTTGCTAAGATGAGTTAAGAACTTGCTATTATTTATTTAATTATGAGTTAAACAAATAAAATTTTTTTTTTTTTTTTTTGTTAAAAACTAAGTATTAACAAAAACAAAGAATTAAAAATTAGTTTGCCAAGAACAAATATGTTAAAGGTTTCTTTATTTTAAATTGTAGACGTTCGAAAAAGCGATGACACATTTAAAAAATGGAGAAGTATTTCGTTAAAGTAGTAACAGAATGTATAATTAGTACTGACCAGCAATT
This sequence comes from Pollenia griseotomentosa, assembly GCA_963931875.1. Taxonomy (NCBI): domain Eukaryota; kingdom Metazoa; phylum Arthropoda; class Insecta; order Diptera; family Polleniidae; genus Pollenia; species Pollenia griseotomentosa. The sequence goes on along the minus strand of OZ007563.1, from coordinate 15,656,111 downwards.
TTTTTTTAAGATTACTTAATTTCATATAAATTTAAATTTAATTCAAATAATTTAATTAATCATTTTAATATTTTATCGATATTGGCAGTTCCGTACAAAATGGAAGCAGACTGATTTACTTGTGTATTTATCTAGTTGCATTCGAACACTTTTTAGAGCTGAATAATTACACAAGGGAACAAATTTAAACTTTTTTTTGTGTGGGCTGGAATTTGATTGCAAATATTTAATAATTTGAGGTCGCTGATTTTAAATCTTATTTCCATTTTTCTCTATCAGCTCTACTTTTCGAAATATACCGTTATGTCCAAAATTAAGACACTTTCACTACATATACTGGAATAACTTGAAAACGGTTGACCATATTCAGTTAACAAAAAAATCTGAAACTCGTCAACAGTATTATCTTTAAGCCGTGCTTACATTGTTTTAAAATTTGTAGTTTCAAAGATATGGTTGAATTTTGGAAGAAAAAAAGTTCTTTAAAAATTCATAAAAACTAAAATTGCGATAAAAATCACAGTTTTGGTCTTAAAACATTTAGCTCAACTTTTTATTCACAATTTACTGAGAAAACTGAATATTGATTTGCATACTTAGTTATTTAAATTAAGTTTTAAAAATTATTATAACTACGAATAACAATGGAATAAAAACAACAATAGAAATTTTTAATTTTTTTTTTTTTTTTGTTTTAAATAGTTTTTAGTGCATATTTTTTATTTTTTAATGCATATTTTGGAGTTTTTAGTGCATATTTTCGATTTTTTATTGCATGAAAATCTCATCCCTACTAATTAATAATAAGTTTATCCAAACGTCTACGAGCAGTTGTTACCGATATTATTGGAATGCCAGCGCGCTGCCACAAAAGGCGAAAACTTTTTGCTTAAAAGCACTCAACTTTCGGCTTCGATCGGTATTATGCAGCAGATACGAAAAGAAATAAATAACATCGCACTTCGACGGTAATTTAGTGGTGTTTAATTCAGTAAAATCCATTTTCAAAAATTGTTTGTTCGTCTTATAATAACAATAATAAACTGTGTTAATAAAAAATCTAGAAATATTGATGCCATGGCTTTTGGCGATATTCAAGGTCTATCACATGTTCCGTCAATATGGACGACGTACAAGTTTGTCTTCATCCCCAAGGGTGGTAAGACATCCCACATTAAGGCTAACGACTTTAGAAATATAAGTCTATCCTCCTTTCTACTGAAGACACTGGAGAGAATTAGAGATATTCATATAAGAACATAACTGGAACATTATTCCTTGCCGGAGACTCAAGACGCCTATACGAAGGAAAGGTCCGCTGAAACTGCGCTTCACTCATTAGTAGGCCATGTAGAAAGATCTCTACACTACAAGGAATTAAAGGGAGCTTTCAACAATTTTAGACCTGCATCTGTTATTAACGCTATGGAACTTTTGTAGATCGATTTAGCGATCATCCAATTCGTCAGCAGTATCCTCCTGCCCTACAGGCATATCGAATCTAAATTGGGCGCCTTAAACATTTCCAAAGTCGCGTTTAGGATCACCCACAAGGAGGAGTACTATCACCACTACTTTGGAATGTAAATATCAATACCCTGCTCAAAGCCAATGAGGGGACGTGCTGCAGAACTGTTGCATATGCGGACGACTGGACAACTGTCGGAACTCTTGGAGTCCGCACTGGACGTCTCTCTGAAATGGTGCCAAGACTGTGGACTGGATGTCCCATTTTTTTATTTTTGATGAATATTTTATGTTCACAAAACGCGATTTTAAATGCATGAAAGTCATATTTTAGCAGAGTTGTAAAAGATTGCAATCACATGATTTCACGTTAATATAGAATTGCTAATTTTTTTGATATCATTCAAAATCGGAAAATGGATTGCATGATTTCAATTTCAAGTCATGAAATTAATACGACAAAAAAAAAGATTGAAATTCTATTTTTGCTATCAATTTATACATAAATTAATTGATTGCAATACTTTATAATCCAGTAATTGCAATCAAAATAAAATCTGAATCAATCGTTCTCTTCAAATTAAACTCCTTCTCCTAGGAACCAAGCTGACTCCGATAATTTTGAGTTGCCAACAATGTAAATTTTTGTTTACAACCGCAAGATCCATGGAATTGCAGTATTGACAAGATTTAATTTTGAAATCTGAAATAATTTTGAAATTAAAGAATGAAATATGTTTGCTTGAAATCATTTTGATTTCAATGCCAATTCATTGGGAGTTTTGAACAGCTCTGATATAAGCAAAGCTTCTTTGCTAATCACAATGAGTCCAATAGGTCCATTATTTTACCTAGGGATGCAACGAATACCGATATATCGGCGATACTTTAGATTTTCCGATATGTCGGTATCTTCGACATTTTGCTGTCGATACGACGATAATTTTTATAATTTTTTAGAGTATTTTAAACAAACAATTTAATTTTCTATGCCCATTTTTCGCATAGCAACTAATAGAAATAACACATTAAAAAGCAGAGCATAAAATTCAAACAGAAAAATGAAATTGTTTCATATAATTAATAATTTAACAGAGATAGACTAGAAAGTCTTTGCAATTAGGCTAGATAACTATTTATATAAAACTTTTGCTAAGATGAGTTAAGAACTTTCTATTATTTATTTAATTATGAGTTAAGCAAATAATTATTGTTTTTAAAGTTTTTTATTTTTTTGTTAAAAAACGGAGTATAAAAAAATTAATAAACAAGTTAAAAATAGTTTGCAAAGCGTTCTTTTTTTTTTAATTGTAAACATTTGAAAGTACGTTGACACATTTAAAAAATTGAGAAGTCGAATGTATAATTACTAATTATTATATTACTTCTATTATTTTCGCTACTAATAATTTGCTTACTAGTAGCACAAGGGAACAAAATCGAAAACATTTTAAAGGCTTGAAAAACCACTATACAATTTTGATGTATTGTGGTTCCCGTAGTACAAATATGTTCCAAATTTTAAATTCTATGGAGAAGTACTTTTTTGAAAAAATTTTAAAGTAAAATTATAAATTTTTCAAGACGTTTCTCCACATTATTAATGATAACTCAAAAACGGTTAGTAATTCTAAGTCAATTTAGCCATGTCCGTCTGTCTGTCCCTCTGTTGAAAATACGCTCACTTTCGAAAAACTCAAAAGAAACAACAAAAGAACAAACTTGGTATCAAATTGCTTATCCTACACAGAAAACATCAACCAAACCTTTTTTTTTGGTTTTGCACCTATTACCAAAATTATTATATAGATTACTAAAAATTGTAAAAATTTAAAATTGTGAATTTTTTTTCAATAAATTATATCTTTTATTTAAATTAATAAAATAATCAAAAAACTTTGCCGTTTCAAACAATGTGTTAATTGATGTAATAAAGTATAGCCTAGGTTTTGACAATTCCCAACAACAATTCTACAAGCAGAGGTTAGAACTCAAAGAATTCTGATGAAAGAATGTGGCGATTCTAGAAACATGTAAATTCAAACCAGGTTCGAGCCCCAGCTCAGCCAAGAAAATTATCAATAAATTTTAATAAAAAATTTCACGTTGTAAAATGCCTTCCTTCAGTAAAAATAATTTAATGAAAATTAAATTTGATGAACTCAAGCCTAACTAAAAAATATCAAAATTAAAAAATAACAGTGGTTCTTAAGTTAAAATTATTTTATTTTAAACGAAAAACTCAACTACAAGTATTTGTTATTTAAATGATATTTTAATTCAAAATTTATTTCAAAACAACTAAAATGTTGTTAATTAAATCCAAATTACATTTTAATTTTCTTTCAACAAAAAAACAATTGATTCAATTAACACTTTAATTAAATTGAAATACTTTCTAAATAATTCTTTTAATAAATAAAAAACTACTGATAATTTTTCTCTGTGTAAGCAGTTTTGGATTGCAATCCAGCAAAATCGGTTCATCCACGACCCTACAAAGATGATAATTTTGTTACAAAAACTAACATAAATAATGAAATAATGGACGGAAAAATATAAGATTATGCACAAATACGTTTTATACTGTCAAATTTCGTGAAGATCGGTCCATAATTTACCATATGCCCCACATAAAGCCTGTTCTCGGAAAAGAGTTAAGTACGTCACAGTTTTATAAGACGAAACATCATGCATTAAACATATTCACCACAGCAGGCTAAACGAACACAATACTACAAATGCTGCTGGCTGAAATTTAAGTCGTGTAGTCAGCTGCTAAATTATCAGGGGTGTTCTGGAAATCGAAAACTCAAAAACGCAAGAATTTGGAAATTGTTTTTAATACACTTTTAATCCAATTTTTTTAATTTTTGGTGTGAAATTCTGTTTAACAGAGAAATATTTGTAAAATATTTGTCAAAAAATTCGTTTATCACAGAAATCTTATTAAAAGACGACGTTTAAAATTCTTGCGTTTTGCGTTTTCGATTTCCAGAACACCCCTGTATGTTAAAGACGGCAGCTACAATTGAAAAAATACAGACAGCTGTTTTTGTTTACTATGTCTTTATATTTCAGTGGTGCCACTATCATTTTTTTTTTCTTTTATAAAATGGAAAAACATGCATAATTGCAGACTCTTATTCAAACTTAATTTAAGATTATAAACAAATGAATTTATTTAAAAAAAATTAAAATATTTTAATTTTGTTGTTTTTGTAACTAATAAACAATATAATTTTAACGGCAGATTAAACAAGAAATACATATAAAATGCTTTTAAAATAACAAAATTTGTTCCTTCAACACACGTGGTATAGTTCGTAAAAGTTTCAGAACACTTTGGGTACGTACGTAAATGCATAAAAACTATGTATCACTGCTGCAGTGATGCAAAAAGTTGTTGCTGATGCGTGATTACCAGTTGCAGTTGTGTTGCTGATACTTTGCACAACAGCTGTGCAAATATTGAAAATATTGAACCAAAATGTAACAGTTTTCTTATAAATGTTAATCGTCATTTCTTTTTTGTCAAAAGTTATTGCTTCAGGAAATTAACTGAATCAATAATTGCCAAAGTTTGCTGTAGAGCTGCGGCATTACTGCATAAAACTTTTGACATATGAGAGTGATGCCAAGATTCTTACAAGTGATGCTTTTACAAACATTAAACTTTACTTCTGCGCAAGTGATACCCAACAACTGCATTTACGAACGTACCCTTTATCAATAACTTTTTAGGTAAAAACTGGATCCAAGATGTAGTGGTATTATTAGAAACTACATACATATGTACTTCGAAATGGCTTTCACTTGATCTTTAAAAAATTCCGATTTATTAGCCCGTTAAGGGCCAATTTTAAACATTTTTAAGATTTTTCTACAAAACTTAAAATTTTGTCAATATCTTTAGGGAAGAACACTTCAATCTTTAAATCTTTAAAAAATTGTATTTTGAAAATTAGTCAATTTATTTAAAAGTTTGATTAAAAATATATATCTGGTAATAATTTTTGTACTTCTTACATATTCATCCCAATTATGAATAAAAATTCCCCGGGAGTTTTCTCCCTTCTCTTATTTTTCCCATGTTTATTCAATTGTAAAAGAAGGAAAAGGACAAAAACTCCCGGGGAATTTTTATTCATGATTGGGCTGATTGAATTATTGTAATATGTACATAAATAATAAGTGTTCTGCAACGCCGAAAAACCGCAGTTCAGAAAAACTTTATTAAGCAAATATCTTAGAGTTTAATAGTTATTGTTATTTCGACATGATTTAAAGATAAAGCCAATTTTGTAAAAAAAAGTCAGCCACGGAGTATAAATATATAAAATTGGCTCTAAATTGGTTTACCGGTATGACATAAACGCCATGTGGAACACACGTGTGATTTTTTAGCGTACCATTTCTCCACACACGACGAACAAATCACAAAACGTCAAAAGGTATATAGGTATTCTGAAGCGGATGATGCAATTGCACTTTTGATAATATGTGTACACAACAAAAAATAAATCAAAAAAGAAGTAGAAAATTTAGGCAGAACACAAAAAATTGTTTGATGAAAACAACTCCGCAATAGATACAATTCGACGTTAGTTAGTTAGTTATTGTTCTTTATTTAAAATTCATTTCTTTTTTAACATTGTTTAGATGTTTATACTATAAATAGAACATACGACTATGACCAATGTCGTCAGTCGGGTAGAGATAATAATTTAAATTATAACAATTGTGTTTAATGTTTGATTCAGATTAATAATTATATTCATCAATAAGCTGTTTTCTATAACCTATTGCATCTATAACAAACAGATATATATTTTTACAGTTTTCTTTTGCATTGTTTAAAGCAGACCATACACGATTCAATTCAATTGTCAACTGAGTCGGTTGTTCTCCAAATCAAAGCGTGTATGGCTTTGTCAATTGATTAGTTTGACGGTTGTCGAGTTGGTTGAAGAAAAATCAAAAGATTTTGATTTTTTCAAGTTGACTACTAAGTCTTTCAATTCGATTGTACTGTGTGTGCTCGAGTCTCTTGATTAGCTGTCAAAATTAATTTTTGTAGTTAAGTATTTTAAAAATTGTCTTTTATTTCATAAAATTTTAAAATAAATTTAAAATCTTTCAATTCAGTTGATGAAGTTGTCAACTGAGTTGAAAGACTCAGTTGACAACTGAATTGAACCGTGTATGGGGCGCATAAGATATTTATTAAATCATTTTCAGTTATGGTGTTTTTTTTAAAATATTGGTAGCGAATTTCACGTAAAATTGAACAGCTGGCAATAAAATGAAGTATATTTTCTGTTTCGTTTGTATTACATAAAGAGCATAAGCGGGACCTCTGCGGACCTCAGGTCGCACCTGGCTTTAAAGATGTAACTTATTATCGTATTATTACCTATTTCAAAATATGTTTGTTGCTCCCTGTAGTTGAGCAACAACTAAGGCGTTCCCAATCCTCTCTTGAAACGCATTCAGAAATTTGTATCAAGCCTACATCATTAGCTAATTTTTCAATGTGTTTATACCAATACGATTTTTTTTCTATAGTAAGTTTGGTTAGCTTACATGGTAAACGGTTACCATTATAATCAAATAAAGTTTTTATAATGTAACTCAGATGCAAATCTAGTGTGTATATATAATTATTTTCTATACCAGCTTCCAACATAAATGCGTATGTTGGAGTAAATGAGGGCAGTTTAAGTATCTTTTAAAAAAAAAGCGTTGAAGTTTGTCCACTTCTTCAAATAACGAATACCCCCATACTTGGGCACCATACGACTGGATTGCACGACACACTGATTGGAAAAGATTCCATTTTGCCTTTAAACCTTCTTTCCAAGTGGCGTTAATATTGTTTTTTGCAGATTTTTTCCTTTTTTCTATGTGCTTTCTAAACGACATTTTAGGCGATATTATTACTCCGAGATAAGTATATTCGTTTGTCACTCTAATAGGTTCCCCCTTAAATAGCCATTTTTCACGGGCAGAAAGTCTGCCCCCATTTCTCAATACCATAATTTCAGATTTGTTCAAATTAAGTTCTAGATTCCAAATTTCACAATACGTCTCTAGCTTCTTAATCATAGATTGCATTGTGTTGATATTATCTGCCAGAATCACAATATCATCAGCATACAGTAAAAGTCTTATATTTTCAGTGCCTTCCGTAACACCTCCTTCTATATAATCGTGTAAATCATTGAGATACACCGAAAAAAGCGTTGGAGATAACACACATCCTTGTTTCACGCCAGACCCTGTTTCAAACTCCTCCGACAGTTCCTGTCCGTTCCAAACTTTAAATTTTGTATGGCTGTAAATATTTTCTATCATTTGAGACAAATTTGTTTATACGCCAATGCTTTGCAGTTATATATAAGCGACTTTCTCGATACTTTGTCAAATGCTGCTCGAAAGTCCACAAAAAAAGCATATAATTTCTTTTTTTCATTAACTTTAAGATGAGCAATCGCTGCTAAATTGTACAGATTATCTGAAGTTGAGTACCCTTCCCGAAAACCAGATTGAAATTCTGTTTTTTTATTGTGTTTGTGTAGCCATTGGTTAAGTCTAGTATTCAAAATACTCATAAATGTTTTTGCCACTGTATTCATAAACGCTATTCCACGGTAATTATTTGTATTCTCCCTTCTAAAAAATTGGAAAAATTATACTGTTTGTAAATGTTTCATCTAATTTTGACTTTTCGTATATAATGTTATAGGAGATCGATAATTCTTCCAAAAATCTATCAGAGGCATTTTTGAGAAATTCATAACTTACGCGATCTTCTCCTGGGGCTTTATTATTTTTTGTTTTTGCAAGTACATTTTTAATTTCGATGGTGTTTATTGGTCGATCAAGATCGTAATCAGAATAAAACATTGCTGCATACATAATATTGTTTGACGTTTGTGGTGGATTTAACAACTCGTAGAAGTATTGCTTGAATTCATTTACATGTATTCCAGGGTTTGTTTGCCTTTCTACATTCTTGATTTCCTTTACTAGGTTCCATCAGTCTTTTACAAGATTTATTTTATTTTCTATACCTTTGTAATATTCGATTTTACTATTTTCACATATTTCTTTGTACTTCTTGTTTTTTTCAAGATACTTTTTCTTGTTATCATTTGTGGGATTTTGACGATATTGATGCAATGCATTAAAGGATTTTTCTCTTAAGTTGTGGTTTCTGTAATTATTCCTTGTTCCTTGTTTAATTGCGTTTTTCCTATTTGGCTGATGCTGTTGTTAAATGAGTTAAAAACAACTTCAGCTGGTTTTAAAATTAACATCGGTTTTAACGTGTAAAGTATGCTTTTGCTTGTCTATAGTAGATCAAAAGCATATTTTTAATAAAAGTTTACTTTAGAACTCTTAAAGCATGCTTTGTTTATGATTATAGTTATGGGCCATTGAGTTTAAAGTATCTCCAAATATTTTTTTGAGAGTTTCGACTCCGTCCTGCTTCCCGCATATCAACTGTTTATTTTTGTTCCACCAGAACCACTTATCTTCAAGTTTTATTCTATCATTTCTTACTGATATACGATGATCCTTGTTCACATCTATAATAAGTTTTTTAAGCTCAAGAAAAACACGTTTGTCTTTTTGCTTATCGCTGTTTAAATCGCGTTCCAAAATGATTTTAGTTCCCGCTAAATTTTTTGTATTTTGAAAAATCTCCTTTACCATTTCTGCTGAACTAAATTCGGCTGTCACCCCAATTTTCTCATTTCGCTCATACAGTTTTTTGGTTGATAAAATGTTAATTTCCTTTGTAAGTTTTAGGTTATCTTTACAACACTTTTTACAGCACCTTCTAAGGAATTATTGGATGGCATACCTTTGAAAACAACATTATTCCGTTTAATATAATCTTGAAGGTACATAACTTGATAATGATCCTTCTCCTTTTCATCTCTGAGCTGCTTAATTTCGTTTTTAAGAACTTCATTTTCTGTTTTTAGGTGATCAAATTTAGAGCCAAGATCGTTTACAGTTGTTTTGATTTCATCAATATCTTGTTTTGTTGGGATATGTTTTAGTTTATCATCCATGAGAGTTGCCATAAGAGTCATTAACTCCGTAACTGCCATTGTTACAACTGAAATTTCCATATCATTTTTATTTGGCGACATGTTTCCAAGTTTACGTTTGGCCAAGGGTGTATCTGCCATATTGGTACAGTATTTTAGTGCAGGTCTTTAGGCTTATTACTAATTTGAGCAGGGCAATAGATAGCAGAGTCATAAACCAGAAACAAAAATGTATAAGAAAAAAAGTGGTGCCTACTTTACGGATCAGTTTATATATATATATATATACTGAAAGCTGTTGATTTTTAATGTTTTTATTTAAAATTTTAACATAAAATTGTTTTAAAATTAACTTTAATTCAGGATCCGGCAAGGCTTGACAATTGAATAAAATAGGTCTCCACTTACAGCTGATTGATTTTTGCTTCTTTTTTATGTATGTATAATAATTTTTTACATTGTTGTTCCTTTATGTAGTTAATTTTATAGACTTAACACATTTTAAATCAATTGTTTTTATTTAAAACTTTAATGTTTTTAACAATATGGTTCTAAATGGTTCAAAGGAATTTATATTTTAAAACGCTTGATTATATCTTTTTGCACTGTTTTTATTTTTTAAAACTAGAGCAACACAAAACACGTCTACTCTTGTTGACTTTTACTTCTCTTTGTCGACGTTTTGTTGTACACTAAAATGAAAATTTTTTGAAATGTTCGCGCAAAAGCCCACAAGCCAACTACCACATCGAACAAATCACAAGAAATGGAAAATGTTCAATAACTTGAGATTTGTGCGCACACAAATCACATGCAGAATTCACTAGTGTGTGGCCAGCTTAAGACAGACTTATCAAAAGTTCTGTCACTCAAATTCATTTTTAAGTGCTCTAAAAGTATGATAGTGTATACTTTAAGAGCACACACGATTTTTTTGACAAATTTTACGACTGAATAGAATAGGGCCCCTTTAAGGCCCGTTTTCACGACTTAACGATAGCTAAATGTAGGAAGTTATCGAACAGATAATGAGTTTTTAATTATCACAAGTTCTCTTTAACCTAAAAGTGAAGGAAAAGCTAAAGAGAGGAACATTCTACCTTTAACTTTTGTCGTAAGGTTTAGATTTGAGATTGCCATATTATATTCACATATTTTTTATATATGGCAGCTCCAATTATACTTATATCTTGTAAATGTAAAAAAAGTACGTAGTTGCCAGTTCGTATTTTTATTTTGGCAAAAATAATCGGTATTTTCTTTAGTATTGCCACTTTTTTAAAAATGTTAAGTTTATTTTATACAGAAGTTGTGAAAACGAAAAATAGTTGAAGGTAACTTTATTTCTCACTAGTGCTAAAGGTTGCGTTAACTATATCGAACTTTAAAGGTAAGTCGTGAAAACGGGCCTAAGTGTATTTATTTCTTAACATACTTTGTTGCTTATTAAAATTTTAATAATTTAAAAAAAAAAACGGTATAGATTCGTTAAAAAATTTTCCTATCTGTTTTCCGAATTTATGATCTGGCCCGAGATAGACCTTGTGGAGGTTCCTCCATTTTGATAAAAGCCCAAATTAAACCCTAGTTTGAGAAGATTTGCAAACAGATTTGTATCGAAACCTACACGCAGAAAAAAAACATATTTGATACAAAAGTCTTCTAATAACCAGTTAACAGTATGCCTGGAGCTCAATATCGCTGGATTATATTGGATCGCGTTACCGCTCGATGACTTACAGAGTTTTTAAAGTGAAAAATTTATTTCAATATTGGCGGCAGTACAGCCGAATGAAGTTAATTTGCTATTATTATTGAAAACTAATAAAGCTTAACTCCAATACGAAAATTTCACTTAGAGATTATTTAAATTTTGTGATTTATTAATTTTGAAGTTAAACGACTAATGAAATGTTCAAATTGTTTTTAATGTTTAGATATTTATAAATTAGATAAAATTCTTTTTATTTTTTAAAAACAGGTACATAAGTTATTTACAAAAATGTTTATGGTTTTCTTGTGCACGGAAATTATCCCCATATTCTTACATTGTTGTTTGACCAAGAGTTGCCTACTGGCTTAGGGGAAGTAGCAGCCGCCAAAGCCAAAACAAAAGTAAGCCAAGCAATTGTAGAAACCTTCATCTTTATCTTGTTGCTTTTTCGATTTATCTTTAAGTTGGCTCCGAAATGTTCTTCAATAAACTTTGAATTGAACTATAAATGTCTTTGCAATAAGGTTTACTATTTATAGGAAACTTTTGCTAAGATGATTATTTATTTAATTATGAGTTAAACAAATAATTATTGTTTTTTATTTTTATTTTTTTTTTTTTATTAAAAACTGAGTATAAAATAAACAAAAAAGAAAAAATATCTATTTTTAATTGTAAACATTTGAAAAAGCGTTGACGAATTTAAAAAATGAAGAAGTATTTCGAAAAATAAATAGCCGAATGTATAATGACATAGCACTGAATATTTTATCAGAAATTATGAAGAACTTGACAAGCGCATTTCACTAAAAAATAATTTTTAGCATCGAGCTAAAATTAAGAATTAAGGATTTGTTATACCCGAGATGTCCTAAGTTGGAAACCTATAGCACCTATGCTGCTAAGTCTATAGACCTCAAATACAAGACTTAAGCTCGACTACAACTTTTTAATTGTCACCTCAAACTGCATTCAGATCGGACCAACCGTTTATAAAATATAGAATTATTTCCATTTTTTTTTCCAAATTTCCCACACTGTGCTGCGATTATATAAATGGAAGCGAAACCCTTAAGGTAGAAGTACATAACACGCGTTAGTGCGAGCGCACTCTGTAGACTTCTGTCAAAAAAAGTTAAACTAGCGTTTTTTCATAGAACAATTTATACCCCTTTCACACTCGGCAAGTTAATTGCGCAAGAGACTTGTGCAACTCTAGGTTTGTAGACGTTAGCGGTAAGGTCGGGCAGAAAAACAAATTTGTACAGACTTTGGTGTTGTAACTTGCGCAACTAACTTGCCGAGTCTGAAAGGCGTCTTACACGCAACATATTTTGGTTATGGTAAACATAACCAAGTAAATCGCCAGTTATATCAAAAATAGCCGAAAAAAAAATCGCCAGTCGCCAAATGGAAAATCCCACCGCCAAACACGTTTCAACATCGCCACATTTGGCGATGTTAAATCGCCATATCTGACAGCCCGGATGCTGCTCATTACAAACTTACCAGAAGAAAAGAAATTAAACTACAAAAGACACTGATAACGTAGCTCAGATTTTTAAACATACTATAAACAAATACAGATATAATTGACTACCAAAACAACAGTTGCAATCCAAACCTTAGAGTGCAAAGTGACAGTAAAACTTTTGAATTGTTTTTTTATTTAAAAAAGTATGTTTTTATTGTTATTTGTTATTCAATGCTTTTGTGTTTTGTGTGTTCAATAAAATTTTGTACATATCGCTCATTTGCTGCAAGACCGGCATAAATCAAAAAACACAGTTTTAGAGTTAGTGATGCAGAATTGTTCGCTATGATTTTCTTTACATTGTGTATACAATTTATCTTTATATCTTTTATACTTTCCCCATTTGAAGAGAATGTATTGTTATTTTTTCTAAGTGATTAGAGCAAATTAAAAACTTTAAATGCGTTTATCTCGAAATGGATTTTTTTGAGTTATGCCGTTCTTGCAGCAAATGAGCGATATATATTTTTTGATTAGATCCCCTGAAGATGAGCAACGGAGTTGCCTCGAAATATTGGGTACAAAAATAAAAATATTGAAAATTAAAATTGAAATGATTTTTTAATTTATAGTAAATGACCTCAAGCCGAACCAAATATAAACCAATATAAAAACAATAATTTTTGTTAATTTTTATTTAAAATTAATATAAGAATTTATGATATAAAATAAAATTTGACAAGAGTGAAACTCCCATGACAGAGTTCTGTGAGGGATATGTCTACTGGTTCCAAGTCTTTCATCTCATATCATACCACTTTGTCGAACTAAGACACCAAACCTTAAAATTTCGCCGAACTCTTAAGATTTTTCTACTTTTCGCATACTTGGTAAAAGTAGCAACCCGTTAGGAACAACGCCAAAACCAAGATTGGCCCAAAAATTGTAAAAACTTTATTTGATGGACTCTTGAATTAAAATATACAAAAATCTTTGCTATTCGGTTTAGAGTTCATGGACAAATTTTGGCATAACAAATTTAGAATTTTATTCACAACTTATAGCTCTGGCTAATAAAAAATTTTACTGATTTCAGTGCTGAACAAAACAACTTGTTATTATTTGTTTAATTAAATGTTAAATGCGCAATAGTAAAACAAATATTTTTTTGGGCATTAAAAAGTATTTCTGTCTATCAAAATCTGGATATAAAAAACAAAGAAGTTAAAAATTTTGTTTGCCAAGAATCAATATTTTTTTAAAGTTATTTTTCTTATTTAAAACATTAAAAAAGCGTTGCCACATACAGAAAAGAGGAAACGTATTTTGCAAATTTAATAAGCACATATGGAGTTATTCATAATGAATTTTCGATCGATATCGAATGTCGTAATTTGGCAGTAGATCTCTCATAATAAAAAATTATATATAACGAATTTTAAAACCTTAAAAAATGTGTCTGTTATACTTTGGTGAAGGAAGAACAAGATCTATTACTTTTGTCTTTCCAAAACTGGATAAAAAAAACAAAGAAGTTAAAAATTTTGTTTACCAAGAAACAATATTTTTTTTAAAGTTATTTTTCTAATTTAAAAACATTAAAAAAAGCATTGCCACATATTGAAAAAAGGATAAGTAAAAAAAAATTCATAAAAAATGTGTTTTTAATCAATTATGAATTATAATTCCCCAGGAGTTTTTTCTCTTCTCCCATTTCCTTTTTTTAATTCAATTGCAAAAATGGAAAAGGGGAAAAAAATCCGGGCTTAAAAATATTTATTATTTCGGATAGCTTCTTTAGAGGTAAAGTCCATGCTGGTCATATGGACTGTTTTGCATCTCTAAACGACCTGGAGAAGCACAATCACCCCTATCGTAAATAATTTTTCCCTCGTAATTTTTTCCAAAAAACTCCAATAAAAAATTTTTTTTGAGGTTATTCAAAGGAGAATAATATCGTGAAAAAATATTCACGGGAAAAAATCCCCTTATCGTATGCTGGGGAACAGAATATGTATTTATGTAAGTAGAAGGCAGCACACATACGGTTGCGATGCGCCAATTTGTTTTTAAACATCCACGGCGCCGAGAAACTTGGGAGTGCTGGAGGGATGACCACACCTCCCCAGTTCTGGTTCACGATCGCCGCTATAGAACGCGGATACCAAGACGGAATGCGTAAAAAAAGGTGTTGCAGGCAGGAGGAGAAGCGTGAACTTCACAAGAAGGAGTGGCCTTCGGAGTACACCCTTTCCCTGAGAACGAAAACATTCCTTGGCTTCTTTTCTTCTCTAAACGAAGTGGCTGAGCAGTTTGCCATCGGGATCATATGGGTCCCATGCCACGAGGATAAACTGGGGAACACTGAGGCCGATGAGCTTGCTAGCCTTGGCATTAGAAAGGAGTTGGGGTGAATATGCTCTACTGCAAACTCGAAATTCGGCTATCGACAATCGATATGTATTGCTAACGACAGATGGGCCGGATGCAAGAATCATCATTTTAAATAGTTTTTTGCTTCTCCTATTAAAAAAATATATAATATGTTGGATCGGGGCTTTTTCAAATCTTTACAAATAACAAAATATTGCAACTTCTAAATATTATTTATTCTTGGCAAACTAAATATTTGAAATAAAACTTGGTTGTTTGTTTTTTATACCGAGTTTTCGTTGACTTCTTGGTACAGTTTAGATCAGTGTTCGAAAATAAACCGTACATTATTTAGCGTTCGGCTTACACACACAAGAAAGATATCTATTTTTTTAGTGTTTGTGTAAACATACACAACCCTTAATACCGTTCGTAACTATTTTCAAGAAAGAACCGAAAACATTCACCCTTATTGTGTTTGGCGTATTTAAAATACGCCTACGACTGTTTGGTAATAGATTAAAGAAAATAAGTTCACGTTCTCTTTAATCTATTACCAAAAATCAACCATTTCTGTGCTGTAACAATTCTGGTTAAAAAATCGTTCAACGTTATGGTAATAATTTGTGCATCCCTTGAACAATATCATCCCAAAAACCTATATTATCTCTGTATGTTATAGGGTATTCATTCGGTTAACCGTCAATCGGTTAACCGATTAATTACTACCCGATTAACTGATCGGTTAATTTCAAATTGGCTTTTTTCGATTAACGATTAAACCGGTTAATATCAGTCGATTAACCGATTAACCGATGTAATAAAATTTTTAATTTTTTGTAGTATTATAACATATTTTTTTGTGTTTTGAATTACATATTTGTTTTGTCTCATATACAAAAAGGTATGTGTTTAGAAAATATTTTTTCAGCAAAACATAGGTGTTCTGTGATCTTCATTTCAACCCATTTTCCGCCGACCGATTTCAATGTTCAATCAACAGGAATGTGGTGAAAAATAGGTTAAATTTTTTTGTATGTATGTGTTTAGTTATTTGTTTCTTCTCGTATCAGTATTTTAACAAAATTAACCGAAACAACTAGAAGTGTTAAACATTTTTGAAAATTAAAACAAGGGCCTGATTCTGGCAGTCGTGATCGAGTAATTTCTCGATTCGAAAGCAATTTAATATCTAATTAGTCCAGTCAATAGTAAACGAATCGGAATTATTTTTTCAGTGTTGTAAAGCATTAATTTGAGTTTTACTATACTGAAAAAATAATTTCGATTCATTCAGTATCGATTGAAATAAAATTGCTTTCGAATCAAGAAAGTACTTGATCACGACTGGCAGAATTAGGCCCCAGGACTCTAAGGGCATAATGGAATATTTTATATGTTTAGAGAAATCCTGAAAAAGGACTGAGAAATAAGATATTGATCTACGATAAGTGAAAGAATTTTTTCGAAGTCAAGTTTTGTCAAAATAAAAGAAAAGAATCGCTTTACTCCAAAACATTTAAACCAAATTACTTTTCTAAAAGATTATTTTATAAGATCTCCTTTAACTATTGAAATAACTAATAAAATTATTTCAGTCTATTTTTTTACAAATTCACAAGGTAGTCATAAAGTGGTAAAGTCATGTCTTTAAATAATTACTAGAAATACATATCGTAGGATTAAAATTCAAACCGGCTAAATCCACTTTTTATGTAAATTGAGATTTTGATGCCGTGTGGTAGAGAAAGATACGCCTCGTCGAACAGCATGTAGTTTTTCTTCTATTTAAGTCTTGAAGTGTGTCAAACTAATTGTATTTTAATTTTCTATCAAGCTGCAAATAGAAAAAATAAAAAGTTTTTGATCTCTTCTGTGAAATGTGCTAAAGGAAGTTAGCAGGTTTGCATATGAAGCCGACGATATGACTGTTGTGGGCTACCGCTTATAATCTATATATCTACTGTGCAGTTATGACGAATCAATGAGCGCAGCATTAAAATTTTTACATTGTGAATCCCCCAATTATGTATTACATAATTAAAAAAATGTATGTTACATATTTATATTTTTTTTTTGTGTTTGCTCGTTTTAGTTCAAGAATTTTAATGTTTGGTATGTTAATGTTTTTTTACTAATTAACTCCAAATAATTAATAATTAATGCATTTCTATATATTGAAATTACTTAATTTATGAAAAAAACTTTATTAATCGGTTAACCGATCAAAAATAAAATTAACCGATTATTGACCGATTAAACCAAAACCTCGGTTAATTAATCGAGCGATTAACCGATTAAAGCAAAAGGTCGATTAAATGATTACCCTAGTATATTATCATAAAATAATTTGGCATTAACTTTTATTAACCGTTTGAATGTGTTTCTGGAATTTTGTTTTAAAAATTTGATGGCTTCTTCTTGAAATTTTATCACACACACATATATATTTATAATGTAACATCGTTGTTTTTTCTGTACATAATTTAATATATGATTGACGTTGTATTTTTTAGAACTATTTTCTTTAGTATGATCGATTAGCAATATAACCACAGTTGTATATTATTTGTATTTGTTTATTAAATAATCATTAAAAAGTTAGGTTGTTTCGAACTTGGCCGAACATTGCTTTTTTGGCCGAACTCCGAAGCCGAAGCCGAACGTTCGGTCGGACACTAAAAATAATGTAGTTTTTTCTTCTTGTAGTGTTGTTGTTGTTTCTACACGAAATAAGCCAATCTTTTCTCCCCTTCTTTTAAAGCGTATTTGTTGTTGTTGTTTTTACAACAAATTTTAACAAACACACGCTTATGCACGCATAAAGAATGCAATGGTTTAGAATTTTTACAAATTGTTTAAAGTAGGGAACTGATTTCATTTTTGTGTGTATGTATGTATGTATATCAAAGTACATCCCAGCGGGAAAAAGAAGGAGTAGGAAGGCCTTCTAGAAGGCCTCTGTACCCCTTCTTTTGGATGTACAAGGCCTTCTTGCTCCATTCCATACTCATATCTTTTTTACACACGTTGTCATTGCGGAGAAGGCCTTCCGCTCTCGCTTCTTCAGCAGGTACATAAGAAGGGCAACGGGACCAAAAAAAATTGATTTTGCTTTTGCTTGTGCAAAAAAACAATACAAAAAATGTTACTCCTTTTCTACTCCCTTCTCATAGAAGCGAGTGTGGAAGGTGTATCTTATCTTTTATACGAAAGAGCCGAGGCCTTCTATGAGGCCTTCTTTAGCAATTAGATAAGAAAAGTAATTGAATCAAAAAATCTTTTAAGCAGGCCTTTAAAAAGGCTTGATGTAAGAAGGTCTTCTGAGTTTTCCCGCTGGGATGATGGTTTGACGCCGGGCAATGCCAGCTAGTTTAATATAAAACTCACTTGGATTATTCCAAACGATCTATTCTGCCAACAGAATTTAGGTAACAATTTAATTATACTTTTCTGTTTGTATTAAGGATGATGATGATGATGGTGTTTCTTTCCAAACAAATACCCCGTATTACGAACAACAAATAAGATATTCAAATTTATATTTTTGTATAGGTTTGAAAAAAATCTTTCTGTAAGGCTGTGTATATATTCTCTCTTATCTCTTTAATTAGATAAGTACAGTTACACATACTCAGACACATCAAAACAATTATAGCATTTTCAGTTTTTGTGCAGTTCTTTTAAAACTAATTTAACAAACTAACACTTTACAAACAACCAACCATCATCCAGCACCACTAAAAGCTTCTTCAAGTCGTCATACTTTTATTTACAACAAGTATCAGTGCAACAGTGTTAGTTAGTATACAACAGTGTTGCAAAATTGAAATTTTGAAATGGTACTGAACTTTAACTAAAAGAGTACTTTTTATAACAAATGGTACTTTTTGTTAAAAAAAAAAATATTTTTTTATGAAAATAAAAGCAACAAAAAATATTTTATTGGAATTCATTTATCTATGTATTAAAGAGCAAACAGTATTTATATTAAAGTAACATAATATTTTTGTTATACATAAGTGTTAAGCTACGGTCACACTCATCAAATATTTGACCATATAAGTATTGACGGAATAATTAGCCGGTTGAAGTTAATATTGTTAAATAACGATACATGTATGATCATTTCACCATTTTATAGAAATTATGAACATAGCTCAAGAAAAAACGTTTAATTATATTATCCTAAAATGGTATCTTCGAATTTAAAGAAAGAAATTTTAAGATGGCTGAACTCTTTTACGGCGCAAATAAAAAATTTTGTGGCGGCCGCACGCTATTTTGAAACCGAGAACTACTGCGGTTTCTGCAAAAACTATGCGAAAAAAACAGAGACAATGTCAAAAGCAAATTACATGTACGTTTGTGACCGAATATTATAAACCTTATGTAAAACAGCAATTTTGACAGACATGCACAATTACATGTGACTTTTTAGAGATCATAAGAAATATAATATGTAACTACAACAGCCACTATCATTTGATTTTAATAGAAATTTAGTTTGAAACTTGAAACAGTTTCTACGTGTAAACGATTTCTTGCTTTGCTTTTTTTCATAAAAATGCATTTAAAAATGTGCGTTCAAGTGATGCTGAGAAATGTGGTATCGATAAAATTCCAAAAGCAATCTGTGAAATGTCAGCAAACATTAGTTCATCCATTTCGCTCTTAATTAAATATTTTCAGTTCTGAAATGCTTTATTTCTGAGAGATCCGCTAGTACACGGAATTGATAATAGTTTTCTTTCTCGCTTGTTAATGACATTATTAACAATGGTATTATGCTATTGGTTTTCCCGGAAACAATATTTTCTGGAGTGAAGCTGCTTATAATTTTAAGTAAAAAACAAATGTTTCTCTAAATCTCAGATAATATGTTTCTTTCAATTTATAAACAATTTCGTTGTTAACTTTGCATGTTTCTATAAATATGTCAAATCGAGTTCCCTAAAAAGATACATTTAAAGATTAATGGTTTTCATTTAAATTTTCCAATAATATATTATCCAATGCATCTTTTTTTTTAAATGTTCTTGTGACTTGTAAGAGCAAATATCCCATTCTGTATAGCAAAGTATGAATTCTGGCGTCCTCGCTTTCATCTCAATATTAACGTTGTTAATTATATTTAATACACAACAATATAAATTTTGCAAAACACATGATTACCAAAGTCTGCTATCGAAATGATCTCATCACGGTTAAAAAGCGCAAAGAATAAAAAAGTACTAAAAACAACGCGGGGGTACTGCGGTATTTTTAATATGAAAAAGTACTGAAAAAAGTACTAAAGTACTGAATTTTTCAACACTGGTATACAACTACATTAGCACACATTACTCACATATGTTACATAAATTATTTCTATAAATGAACACAACCTCAAATACATGCGAAAATTTTAAAAGTTGTTCTTAGTTTGCAAATTGCAATTGCTGATGTTGTTACTCTTAGTAAGGGTTTGTACGTCGCTTATAATCGTAATCGTAATTGCGGTTATTCGCACTGTTTTTACAATTATTCGAGGAAGGGTCGAAAAGTCCGTGAATTTTTAAGTTTCCTGCCTCTTAACACTTAGCCACGAGAGACTATTTCCTTTTTTTTTCAAGCCTGCAGAAATGGCACGGCGAAAAAAATTTCTCTCCAACGCTGAAATTGTTATCTAATTTGATGACTAGACAAATTTTTTTATTTGGTCGGGTTAAAAAAAAAATGGAGAAACTTTGGACAAAGTGTTGCGTAGAACTCAATGATGACAACGCTGAAATATAAAATAATATAACCCTCTATTGCGATGCGAAAGAAAATGGTGGCAAATTTAGCGATTGGTACTCTTTAATGCGTTTGCGCATTTGTCTTTCGCATCTATTAATTTTTTTCTTTTCGCAAATCATCACTATTTATTCTATTTAAGTTTTTCAATTTCAAATATTTTTACATATTTTAACATTTCATTACTGTCAATCATCGCCATCTTTCATTTTTATTGGCAAGTTGGCATTTAGCTTTCGCATCGAAATTGCTTTCGCAATAGAGAGTAGCCCCCTGCATTTCATTTTAAATGTCACGGACTTATTGATTCGGAACAACTCTTAGAACCAGGAAAAACCACGGTCGTTTTGTAAATAATTGAACTTGAAATCTTGTTCGTTTTCAATTTCACTTCATTTCGATTTCTAGAACATGCCCGATAATGTTTCATAACGCCGCAGTACAATATATATAACAATGCAAACCCTTCCAAAACATCACTGTTAAGTATAAGTACGCCAGCAAAAAAGAAATCAGAGTATCGGTTTTAAAGTTGATGCTTTGTGACAATTAACATATAATTTCCAACAATACAGACTTATATTATGCATTGCATCACCTACATTTCCAGACGTTTAAATAAACAAAGCTAATAGTTGCATTGTTTTGGTACCTTGTGCATGTGCTTGGTTAGAATACAGTAGTAAAACTGCATACAAACTTTGTATAAGTACGTTTTGGAAGTCTGCCATTCTCTCCCCTCTCATTAAAAAACTCAAGACTTTCTGAAAGAAAACTTTCATACTGTGAGCCCAGACTTACATGAAAAAGCAATTTTTGAAGGAGCTAGTTAAATAAATGAACCTATTTAACCCATTGTTATTACAAGGGATGAGATTGTCATGCACTAAAAGCTCCAAAATAAAAATATGCACTTAAAACTTAAACATTTTCACAAACAGAATCTGGGAATTTATTTCTCATGGTGAGTAACATTTACTATATAAATTTTCATATTAATTCGAATGTGTATTCTAAGTCAAATTACAATTTGAAAAGGTTTTATACTTTAATAGGCTTATTCCTTTAATGAGAAAAAAATTCCCAGATTCTATTTGTTAAAATAATTAAGTTAAATACACACAATTCACAATAGGCACTATCCAGTTATAAGATACAAAGAATGCTGACGAAGGCCGTAGCGGGCCAGAAAATGCATTACATTCTGCTGGTATCTAATAGTTATATACATTTTCTGTACAATTTACTTCATTTCTAGCCAAAGGATAGCTAAAGTAAGCCTCGTAACTGAAATATGCAAACGAAAATTCTGATAGTGCATAGAAAATATTCCTGGATAATATTGAAGGAATAAGACTAATAAAGTATTAAAGCTTTTAAAATTGTAATTTGACTAAGAATATACATTCGAATTATTATGATATCTTAAACATTTTCAAAAGTTAACCTATTCGGACTGAAAAAAACTTTTCTACATGGAAAATAATCTTTTAAGGTCAACCGAAGTTATAGGAGCATACATGAAGGATGCCAATTCATTTATAGACTAAGCAATTATTTTCTTATTCAGATCCCACATTTGACTCCAGATCTAATGGTTAAAATTTGTTTTTGCATGGAAATCGCATCCCTGGATATTACGAAGGAAATGGAAAAAATATTTTCATTCAAGTTCAATATGATAAATAAATATCGCATGCGAAAAAAAAAATTAATTCAAAATAATGGCATGCGATAAAAATATATTATAAAGAAAAAAGGAATATTTAAGCTTAACTTGCGGATACCCGGCGTTAACTACTACGCTAAAATAAATCCTTATTAATGGGGGGGGCTTCATTAAAGTTATGCTTTGTACAGACGGTGGTCA
This sequence comes from Pollenia griseotomentosa, assembly GCA_963931875.1. Classification (NCBI taxonomy): domain Eukaryota; kingdom Metazoa; phylum Arthropoda; class Insecta; order Diptera; family Polleniidae; genus Pollenia; species Pollenia griseotomentosa. The sequence continues at coordinate 15,633,369 of OZ007563.1, read as the reverse complement.
GATCTTACAATGGTGTCATTACCATTGCCTAAAACTGTCTTGCAACTGTGTGAACCTTGTACATTTTCATTTGGCAGATGTGTAAAATTAATGCATATGACCATTGTCAGAAAAATGACAACATTGTAAGATCTGACCACCGTCTGTACAAAGCTTTAGTTAGATAATTTCTGATAGGCAGATATTACCCCTACCTCCTTAGGGTCTTATTCCTAATAAGTCGTATTTATCTTCACACACATTTTGAAAATTAAGAGTTGGGCCTTTTTGATTAAGCCATCGATGTATACATATATATATATATATATATATATATATATATATATATTGACAAAATTCCAGCTCTTCTTCTCTGAATTCCGCAACTCCAGATTATATCGCTCATTTGCTACATCATCGTCATAACTCAAAAATACAAGTTTTTCAGAAAACGACTGTAAAGTTTCGCAAGAGGTGAGTTTACAATATCCTCATATGAAGTAATTACTATGTCGTAAAACAACTGATATACTATTCATAAGTGATAAGTCAAAATTTTCGATTTTTCACTTACGACGTTGTTGCAGCAAATGAGCGATATGTGGTATAAATACATATATAAAAACAAAGTTCCCACCAGACTTGGGGTGTTCGAAAAGTTTCAAGGATTCAGTAAACGCCCAGACAGATGGACATCATAAAATCAACTCTACAATTCATAAGGACCTAAAATATATGTACATATGTATACAAATTAATTTATATCAAACTATATCGTAATTTCTATAATCGCGATTAACGTACAAAGTGGACGTTAATCGTTATCGCAATTATGAAAATTTAAGATAAAATGCCAAAAACCCTACTCTTATTCTACTTTACTAGAAATGTGACATCAATAAATATAACCTTGTCCCTTTTCTTCCTTCCTATTGTGCAAAGAACGTTTGTGTTTGTGTCTGCATGAAACGCTTACAACTACATGTTTACAAATATTGTATACAAACATAAACATTCAAATGTGGTGATAATAATGATGGCTGTTTTAAGGTACCAACAAAATTGTACTCATTTTTTGTGATATGTGCATATTTTTGGTTGAACAATTTGGTTTTTATGTGAGAGTTTTCTGTCTTTTTTTTTTTTTTTTTTTGAAAATGTGTTGATGACAGGACTTTAAGAGAATGTGGTGTTGTTAAAACATACCCAGCGGGAAAACTCAGAAGACCTTCTTACTTCAGGCCTTTTTAAGGACCTGCTTAAAAGATTTTTTGATTCAATTACTATTCTCATCTAACTGCTAAAGAAGGCCTCATAGAAGGCATCGGCTCTTTCGTATAAAAGATAAGATACACCTTCCACACTCGCTTCTATGAGAAGGGAGTAGAGAAGGAGTAACATTTTTTGTATTGTTATTTTGCACAAGCAAAAGCAAAATCAATTTTTTTTGGTCCCGTTGCCCTTCTTATGTACCTGCTGAAGAAGCAAGAGCGGAAGGCCTTCTCCGCAATGACAACGTGTGTAAAAAAGATATGAGTATGAAATGGAGCAAGAAGGCCTTGTACATCCAAAAGAAGGGGTACAGAGGCCTTCTAGAAGGCCTTCCTCCTCCTTCTTTTTCCCGCTGGGATATGTTTAAAAAAGATATACATATAAAAAGAATGTCCAATAAAAGGGTTTAATCTATTTACAGTATGTTTTTGTTTCTAATTAGAAATTACATTAACGGCCGTTTTTGCCAATTTCAGTCAAAACTCACTATTACTTTACCTTTACCAGTCAACAATAAGTTTTTGACAGATATAACTGATACTTTATTGTAACTGATAGTTAATTATAAAATTTTATCGGCGTTGGCGGCTGACGCAAAAAATACTCGGCGGCTCACAGTGGGGTGAATGGTATAGAAAGTGGCGATTAATTCATAGAAGTCGAAATTTTAAAATGTTGTTATTTTGAATTGATAGATATTAATAAATACATAAAAAACCAGCTTTTATGGGCTTTTTTCTATTTTAGAAAAAATGGTCTTATTTGACTAATTTTGCTGTAACTTTTGAATGAATAACGATAAATAAGTAAATTAAATTGTAAATTAGAGCATACTTTATGAGCTTTTGTTTAAATAAAAAGAATAAATTTTTAATCAGGCTTAAAAAGCACCCATCAGCTGGATGCTTTTTGCTTTTGCCACTGCTATTGAAATTTTTAATTTTTTTTCCAATAGCCAATGTTTTCTTTTTCGTTTGTGCAAAAAAGCAAATCTCCTATTTTGTATATTTTTAGTTTTTGACAATTGCTTTTTTACCAGCGAGCGACAAAAATGGACAACCACCTAAAAAGTCTGCTTTCACACGTTTCATCTTTTGATGCTCAACTCTTATGTTTTTAGGTGAGAGAAGAGAGAAGAAAGGGGGTTAGTACGGAGATGCCTGTACTCGGGCAGTACGCTTTGTGTTTTTATTCGTTGATATATGCACAACAATGGCTGCATGTAATTTTTTTCTTTTTTTTTTTCTCTTTGATTCGCTGTAAATAAAATTGTTGTTGTTTTGAACCGAAAAAAGTTGAAACCGATTGCTGCGTGTGATTATATTGGCATTTTTAAAAGGGAATTGAAAAAAAGTTGAGCATCAAAAGATGACACGTGTAAATTTAGACAAAGCAAAAGCTAAAAAAATATTTCGCCTTTTGCTTTTTTTACTTTTTCCTAAAAGAAGAGCTAGATAAAAAAGACAAACCAAAAAAAAATCTAAAATTCAAAGAACAAAATTCTTCACTGGCTGGTAATAACAAAAAGCCGATTCAATGAAATGAAAAGCAGCTGAAGTGTGTGCTAAAAGCCGTCTGAGCAGAGCTATTAGCTCTGCAAAAAGGCAGATTACAACGATAAAATACTGATCAGTTCATGCCCAGCTAGCATTTGGGTGATTATTTTTTCTAAAAATCACCTAAGTGAACCTTTTCAGATCATGTTTTGATGATTAAAAACTGATTTATCACTTGAGCGATAGAAAAAGGATTCATATATGATTCAAACAAGCTTTTATTTAAATACCCTTAAAGGAAACTTTTACTTTAAGTAAATTACAACATTATTTTCGTAGATGTAATTTTTATGCCAAAATTATTATGTTACACAAGGTTTAATGCAAAAAATTCATTTGTCAACTCAATGATTGATAGATTTTACATTTTTATGACCGCTCTCGTTTTTTGAATTGAAATTTTTTTCAGTTAAAGAATTGCTGTTGTTGTAATACATTAATACACACTGAACCTAAAATCCAAGGAAAATGTACGTTAAGCTAATGAAATTACGTTTATTAAAATATTTTCGTTGGCTCAATGAATTATTCGTTAATATAATGAAAATAATACCTAAAAATGGTTGGTAGGTCAAACTAAGATGACGAGTTTTTAATATTAAAAAAAAAAAAAAAAATAAATAAATTTCCTTATTAATAAAAATGTTGGACATTTTATAAAACCAAAAAAACTAACTTCTTTCAGGACTCTGCCTTGTTTATGAATAATAAAATTTTATCGCCATAAAAAAGAAAACATGTTTCATTATCATTATAAAAGTATCCTTCCCTTCCTTTCATACCAAAAAATCCTTTTTGTTTGCTATTTTGTTTAGCAATTTGCTGTTGGGCTCAGTTTTTTTTTATATTTTTCATAATCTCATCTGAAATTAAGGTTGTAGAATCTAATTAAAAAAATTCGCTGCGTTGTTCTAATTTTTCTTGAAAAAAAAAAAAAAAAAATAAATTTCAGCAAATTAATTGTGCATATAAACGATGATTTTTACGGTGCCAAAGGAGACTGAGAGATTGAGATTTGTTGGTTAAACTTTAGATTAATTTGTTGCTATTTTGTCAAGTACAAAAAAGTTGCGAAAAGGGACTTAAGAATTTTGTTAACAAAAATCCTTATTCCTTTTTGATTGTGTTTAATGAAAAAATGCCATAAAAATTACACGATTATTTTTTTTTTTTTAATTTAAACTTTGTTACAGTGTGTATATAAATGGAAGACCTCATCACCTTTATTGAATTAAATTGTGGAAATATATAAACGTTAAAAAAATTCATTTTTTGTTTTTTATTTTTCTAATAAAATTTTTTTCCAAATATAGAATTTATATTACGTGTTATTAAAGACAACAGGGTGTTTCCGTAATAATAAAATATATTTCTAAGGTTTTTATTTCCAAATATGGTCGTGCCTTTTAGGCCAAAGTTAAATAACTTCAGAAACCTCTTTTAATGCCGTATTTACGACTTCCAAACAGTTTACGACATTTGTATACCCTTCACCGAAGCTTTGTCATTCCGTTTGCAATTTCTACAATATTGATCTTAGACCCTTAAAAGTATATAAATTCTGGGTCCCTCTTAATAGCGAAGATAATTGACCGATGTCCGTCTGTTCGTGGGTATGTTGAAATCCGTTTAAGTTTGCACTTGGAATTCCATAAATGACTGAGATATGAGCAAAAAACCACAACTGTTCCTAATTTTACCCATCAAACCCGTATTGTTGTTGTTTATTTATTTCTTCTTTTTTTTCTGTATGTCTGGACAACGGCGAGAGCCAAAGCTTCCAAATTAGGAACAAGCATCTTTGTTATCAATACACAATCTCTCTAAAATGGTTGGGATTGGTGAAGTAGGCGTAGCACTTCTCATACAAAGTTATTATAAGTTTCTGTTTATTTGGGGAAAGAAAGGAGCTAAAGTTTACTAGTTTAGTACAAAAGTTTCTCGGTTATCAATACATAGCTTTAAAAAAATGTGGGCGGGATTGGAGAAGTGGGCGTGGCACAAAAGTAGTTTTTTCCTATATATCAAGAACGGTTAGAGAAAAATTGTTTAAATTTGGTACATACAATACAGATGTCTGTATATCTACAAGTGCAAGAATTAAAGCCAGCGTACAATCGGTTGCGTGGTGTGTTCGGTGAATGGGCTGAGAATCAACTGGAAGTTGCTCCAGATTTATAACGTCAAATCATCTTCAGCGATGAGGCTAATTTCTGGCTTAACGCGTATGTAAAAAGCAGAATTGTCGTTTTTTTGAGACTCCAGCGCATGCTGCAAAAATCAAATTTTGACGCGGTTTAAATGCCGAAGGCTTCATCGGAATATTTGTCTCTAAATCCGAAGCCGGTGCCAACATAACCGTGAATGGCGATAGCTATAGGCAAATGGTTAGTGACTTTTGTTTATTAAGTATGCCATTTCCTGTTAGAGGGCCTAAAATAGGGCAAGAGGGGTAAAAGTTCCCCCTTCCTATATATTCTTAAATAATCAATATGGAATAGGGCGTGAAATAGGGCAAGAGGGGTAAAAACCCTCATCACTATATCTTCTTAACTACTCAGCCGGTTTTTTTAAAATTTGGCATGCAGATACTGCAACATCTGAAAGAAATAAGTTATACGGCAAAACAACGTATGCCAGGCCAGCTAGTTAATTAATATAATTTTTTTTGTCGTGTAGTAAAATGTTTGTTTGATATTAAAAATTAAAGTTTATTTTTTGCCCAAAAACTTTTAGGCCCATTATTACAACCTAATGATAAAGTTGCTGATAGTTAACGTAAACAATAGCTATCTTGAACGATAAAGTGACCAATAAGTTTTTTCCATTATTACAACTGTCCGATAAAATAAAAAATGTAATTTATATACTGTGGCAACATTGCAGTATATACCGAGTACTTTTGGTTGTTTAAAATACGTAGTGGCAACGACTACGACTACATAAAACTGTCATTGAAGTAACCATATCTTCAGCAGAAAATATGGCCTCTTCAAGTTCTTAAAGTTCACTTGTAAAGTTACCATGAGGACAAACCTTATGTTAGCTTATCAGTCACTTTTTAGGTTAATGTTAACTTGTAATAACCAAAAACTATTTATCTGTCAGATAGCATCCTAAAAATAACTATTTGTAAGTTGTAATAATGGCCCTTAAAGATTTTTCCTTTATTCTTTGAATTGAGGCTCAAACAACTCATACGAACCATTCAATGACCTCTTTTCGTTAACGTTAAATAAAAAATTATTATTATTTTTTTTTTTTTTTTAAATCATTGTAATCTACTCAATTTTAAAGCCTCAATAATTGATCATGTTTAACATTAAATATGCAATTGATGGTAATAAATTTCATACAATAATGACCCAGATAAAGCATACATAAAGGGTGTTTTTTTAAGCACGATTAAACTTGATTTTCGTAAAAATCACAACAAAAACGTTTTTTCCTTCGAAAGATGAAAATAAATGGAAATAACGTTTGAAGATGATTTCGATGATATGAGTGTAGTGGCTGTTCTTGACGACTTGCTTTCTTTTGGGCCACTTTTTCAAACCTAGCTGACCGCATTTTAAGCATTACACGACTAATGTTGGGCTGTAGGGTGTCAATTGTTTCTGCTTAATCAGCATAAACAAGTAAGTTGATGTAACCCCACTGGAAAGCATAGAGACGTATCAAGCACATGATGCTGCAAAAATAAGGTCCGATATAACCACCAGCGAGTAAACCGCACCAAAAGCTGCATATTTTTGCATGACAGAAATTCTATAGTATGGCCGCATGACACATAGCGCCATCCTGTGGAAACTACATCTCGGCCGGATCAATGTCATTCATATTTTCAAACAAAAAAAAAAAAAAAAACAAAAAAAAAAAAAATCATTTATTATGGTACGAGCTTCATCTTAACTTTTTGGCGAAATAGGGTCCCGATTAATGCCACCAGCTTGTAAACCGCACCAAACGAGATGCATTTTTCTAGATGCAATTGAGTCTGTAGGGTTTCTTCTGGATTGGTCTTACTCCATATGCGGTAGCTTTGTTTTATTAGCAAACCTGTTAAGCCAAACATAAGCATCATCGCTAAACACGATTTTGATTTAAAGCCACGATGACTGATTTCAAAAGTTAATTTGGATAATTATAATGGAAGCGTTGTTGAAAAGTGAATCTATTCATTACGATTTGCCAGAGTATTCTGACTCACGATAGCGAACACCATTCACGGTAAATGCTTGGCCGAGCTCATTTCCGAAGAAGAACGGCCGGATGACGCCGCCAGCCCATAAAACGCACCAAACAGTCACTCTTTGTGGAATCACGGTTTACTGAAATTTGCGCACAATTCTCTCGATTGTGGACACATTTGGTCGATTATGCTGACCAAAAAAACCACGAAGTGCACGAAATCCATTTTGATTTGAACGCCCATTTTCGTAAAAGGCTTCAACAATCTCAACGAGCTGCTCAATTGTGTACCTCTACATTGTTGTATTTGTCAAACACTAAAACAAAGAAATGTCAAATTAAGTTGGCCAAAAAATTTGACGTTAAGGTGTGGCTTACAATTAACATCGTGCATTATGGTTGCACCACCCTTTGTAATAAATGTGAAAGTTTGTATGTTTAGCTGTTTGTTAGTTAATAACGCGAAAATCGCTTAATGAATTTGAATTATATTAGGTAGACGGATAGTAAGCGAATGTTGGGTACTTTTTAAGAGGGAAGTCAGGGTGAAAATTGGTACTTTGACACTTTTGCTCTCTTTGCTAAATGTGGTATGTATTTGTTATGCATATAGATTTAAGCCTACATAAACATAGTGTTCTTTCTGGGGGCCTGGTGCTTTGTGGTACTTTGGTACTTTTTCTCTTTCTCGAAAATTTTATGTACCCTGCGTGAAATGTATGTCAATTAATATTAAATCACTTATCCCGTGACCAGTGAACCCAGTTTTATAAAAAAATGAAAGGAATTGTGATAGGTGAAAAAGAACACATCACTTAACTGGTGATAATGTGTTTAAAGAGTAATAACTTTAGATGAAAGGGAATCGACAAACAACTTGTCATGTAACTGGATTTTGTGTGGGTAGTGGCTAGGGTTTTTTCCCGGGAATTTCAATTATTTTATTTCCCGTTTTCCCGGGATTTTTCTTGCGGGATCCCGGGAAATAAAAAATTCCTCATAATAGCTATTTATACTTTGAAATTTAGTTTTCTATTCTCTAAAAATTAGCATCTGTGGATTTAGTGGATTAGATTAATTGCAAGAAGTGAGAACATGTATTTAAATCAATGTCTCCTGATGCAATAAATCTACTAAAAGCAGAATGGGCAGTGCAACAGTTGATAATTATTACATTTAGTGAAGTGAAGAGTAAATAAAGTACATAAATTCAAAATAAGTTACAGGCAGTAAAGTTTCATTGCCCAGATACCTAAACATATCGCTCCTTTATTGCAACATAGTCATATCTACAAAAACAAACGATCTTGGCAAAATGCGATTAAAGTTTTCAAAATGTACCGATTTAAAGATATATTTTGCTATAACTTCGGTTCAGTTTGAGATATAATACGTGAAGGTATGAAGGAAAACTTTGCTAAAGTTACTTCAAATTTTGAGATATGACTATGATGCAATGAAGGAGCGATATGTTTATTAGGTGATAAACACAAATTCCCAATTTCAATTTGTGTTGGTTTATATACCCGTGAAATGCGGTGAAACCGAAATAAAAAACCATTTTGGAAACTTGTGTAAGATACTGCAACATACAACTTGGAAAACACATTGTCCTAAAGATTACAAATGGACCTATTGAAATGAAAAGGTTTGTAAGAAGCAGTCCGGTTGATGCTTTTTTTTGCATAAACCTTGACATACATTTGACTGATATAGACGTTGCCTTTAAAAAAGAAAAAATTGCTTCTGATTGTGAATGCGAAGCATGCTACAACGGTGCACTTTTAACTATTTGTCCAACCTCGGTAAAAAATAAACGAAATTTTTCGGAAACATGATAATTAGTAAATAAAATCATGAATATACTTTTTGACGACTTACTAAGCGCTTTAAGTGTGTCAGAAAGTTATTTCCTAAGCCGTTAAAAAATGTTATATATTTCTTTAAAATATTTTATCTATTTTATTAATTAACTTTTTGATCTCATATCTTGAGTACCTTAATTTTTATTTGGTTTTTATTATTGTTTTATTAATTAAATTGTTATGTTTATGTTATCTTTGTATCTTGTATCCAGAGCATAATAATACTGAATAAAAGCATAATAATAGGGAATAAAGGCGTGAGTTCCCTTACTTTTTTTTCATTAATTAATAACAAAATTTACTTTGTATTATTTATATGGAGCCGGATCCCGGGATCCCGGGAAATTTGAAAAAATTTCCCGCTTTCCCGGGAATCGAAAAAGTCCGGGAAAAAAAACTCTAGTAGTGGCTGATTCTATCTGGTTCTATTACTTTATATGAAACATGCTTCACTCGGGACAATATCTGCGACATGCATTTTTTCGACCCAAAATTTAATGTGTCCATTTCACTAACTACAGTGACCTGCTACAAAGTGCCAAAATGGTACCAATTATCCCCCTCATAGGACAACGCCATGTAAAAAATCTCCTTTATGTAAAGTGTTAGAATAAGAAACGTTTAAGAACTGTCACGTGACAAGTTAAGTGTTAGTTCCTTTTTCCCTACGGTTGAGATAGCATATGGCACAGATTAAAATTTTGGCTGCTTGTTATGATGTTAACACGGTACTTTTTCTGTTATGGATAAGTTTGGTATATGTACAGATATGGCATATGGTCCACTGGCCGGAATATACATACATTCATATTTAGACACCCCCTGCTTTTCATATGGACAGTTAAAGGTCGGTTGCTCAAGAGTATCGAGTGTTCAAGACTAATATGTATGTTTTGGAAAAAAAATTATAATGTGAGGGGGATATATGTAAGAATAGATAAACTCACTGTTTATTGTGGAGGTTTTGTGTTAGCTTTGATATCGTTTGCAAGTAAGACTTGAATGTTTGTAATTCTCATTCGTTTAACAGTTTTATTTTTATAATATTTTTAGCTTTTCTAAAATCTTTGGAAAAATGTTTTCTGATGCTCTGGCCTAAGCAACCAGTGAAATGCGCATAGGAACAAGCTTTTCCTCAAATTGGGAATTTAGCACGTCATAGCGAAATTTTATTAATACTACTGGCCTCTATAAAGCCTTATTTGGCTCTGAGGCAAAAATATAATTGTTTTGTTTAAAATTAAACACAATAAAGCTATAAAATTAAAAAAAAGTGATGTTTATTTTAAATGTTTGTAAATTTTTCGTAGGATAACCCCAGTTCTTTTAATCTTTTCTTTCTTAATTTTTACATGACCGCAGTTACGGGTTAAAGCAAGTAAATAGTAGAACTGATTATAATTTAAAAAAATGAGCCCCGTTTGCCAGTTCGTTTGATAGCTGATCCTTTCGTAAGTTTTATCGGACTTAAAAAACACCCTTTATTAGCAATAATATTTGTTTTTAATAATTCTCATTAATCATACGCTTTAGTGTCTTATTGGCAAATTAATATAAATCATACGCTACAGTATGAGAATTTTTTTTTTGTTTATTTTACATTTATAACACGATTTCATTTAACCCATTTAAGCCCCAACAAGAACTACCGGAAAAAAAATAAAATATTGTTTATTTTATTATTTAATTCATTACATATAAACAAAAAACAAAAAAAATTTTTTTTTTTTTTTGAATTAAAGAGGTGTACCCAAATTGGCACTACGGTCACTTTAAAAAACAAAAATTTAAAAAAAAATTTTTTTTGGTGTTATAGAAATTTCTGAAATTTTAGTTTATCAATAAATTGTCATAAGCCGGAAATAATGAAGTGTTCCCAAATTGGCACAGCGGGCGTAAATGGGTTAATGTACTATAATAATAGTAAAAACGCACATATAAATGGCACTTTCATAAATTTATTTAATATAATTTTATGAAACATAAGTCCATAAAAAACATACATAAATCAATTGTTTAAAAGAAATTTCAATACGTAAAAATATAAAAATTAGGACGGCTCCAAAATACTTGAACACACAAAAGGGGAAAGTTCTACAGAAAAGACTTTTTTCAGGACTTGCTCTAGTTGAAATTGCAGATGAATAAATTTTTAAAGGCGCTAAACCAATTTCATGTTGGTAATTTTATATGTTTTTTTTATTATACTTCCCTGATAAATTGTTAACAATCATCATAAAAGGGAATTTTTTTTTTTTATTAAATATTGTTTTATCGGCTGTCTCTTTGTATTCATGCCAATAAAACTAGAAAAATTCGTCTTCAATAAAGCAACGAATGTGCGATTCAGCCTTCCTTTGGATTTTATATTTATAGATTTTTTTTGTGTTTTTTATTTTATTTATATTTCGTTTAAAGGAGGAAACACGCATCTACACACATTTTGGTTATGGAATGTAGAAATGGAAGGAGCCGTGAAAGGCTCCTCGTAGACAAACCGGTTACGTAACAAATGGCTTCTTACACGGCAGCCCCTAGCTACATTCAGAAAGCTGATTCAAGCTGGACTACGAATAGTCAAGAGAAGTTGGATGTGTTAATTGGCACACAATTGCATGTCAGAGCCTGAACCTGTGTCCATCTCTCTGCAATCATAATATGGTAAGGGTAACACTAGTAAGATCAGGGATGCATTTTCGTCAAAATACGTAAGACTTGTGTGTGTGATAGTGTTAAGTACCCTTAAATTATATTCAGGTTTGCAAACGATACCGTTATTAATACTGATACCATTTAAAATGTAATACCGGTTTTGATACAGATACCGAAATAACAAACAGTTTATTGCCGGTATTGATACCGATACCAAAACTCATTTCGGTTGTCAATCTTATATTTTAGCAAAAGGTTATTGTTAACCATTTTGTAGATTAAGCAGCAACAATGTACATTATTGTACGTAAATAATAATGGTGGTTGCCATGAAAGCAACTGTTTAAATCATAATACAGTTACGGCAACAAGTATATGTATGATTGAACAAATCACAATAGGAAAGAATTTTTTTGAAAATTTTTTAGAGTAAGCCTCTAACAAGCCTCAAATTTTTTTTTCGGAGTCACTTTAGAAACTGAAAATCTTGTCCGATCGAAATGAGATTTTTTGTCGTTAATAAGCTAATAAAGCAAACTAATATTAAAAAAAAAAAAAAAAACGAAATTTTTTTTTTTGCTTGTATGGAAATTTTTTTTTTATCATTTGAACTTTGACCTCAAAGGGGCACGGGTTAAAGTTATCCGATTTGGCTGAAATTTTTTCCACATCAGTTTTAGACCATGTGGCACAATATTCCGCCCGGGAGGTGTTGAAAATCCAAAGTTGAAATTTAGCTGCCAACCTAGTGTAGATTAAGGGACAAGCATAGTCTACACAGAAAAAATGAAAAACCAACTTCAATTAACGTATTTGTTAGAAATTTGTACTATTATTTAAATTGTTTACTGATTTTCCGCCTGCAAACAAATTGATCATATCAATTAACGCATTTATAAGTTTGAGCTTTTCTTGCTGTTCAGTTTTAATCAATAGGTTTAATTGAAATTTGACCACCAGTAAAAGAGGCTATATAAAATGTAAACACAAATCCAAATATTTGTTTCAATTAACACAGTTAATTGAAACAATTAAAAAATTGTTTGAGAATTAAAAATAATTTGAAAATTGTGTGTATGTTTTCATATTTGCAAATAAACACACAAACATTATAATTTTTGTTTTCAATTAAGGCAAATTAATTGGAACAATTAAAAAAATTGTTTAAAACAGCATTATTGAATTGATTGAAAAAATTTTGGTGAAAATTTTTCCTGTGTAGGTGAAAAGTTTGGTGAAATGTACCCTATCCGTTTATGTTCATTTTGCTCGTTTGACCTGGAAAATATCCAATAAACGGACCTAGTACAGAAATATATATTTATAAATTCTTCATTTTTCTTTACTTATAGATTATTTGTGTGTTGTTTTCCGTTTTGAACTTACCACAAACTTTTAAAAATTTTTAATAATTGTTTTTTTTAAAAAGCCAACATACCTGCAAGAAAAGAAATTTTTACAAATTATTTAATGTTAAATAAGATTACGGTTATAAAAATATTTTATTATTTTCATAAATTTTGAAATCATTCTTAAATCGCTAATTATAGAACGTGTTAACAGAAAATTACTTTGTTTTATAACGTATTTCTTAATAATGAATGACGTTAGCAGTTACGTCGAAACATATTCACCCTTATCGTGGTTGGAGAGTTTAAAACACGCCTGCCACTGTTTGGCAATTGATTAAAGGAAATAAATTCCCGTTGTCCTTAATCTATTACCAAATAGTCGCAGGCATATTTTATATTCGCCAACCACTATAAGATTGATTTAATTCGTCATATTCATCTTAGCGACACTAAAGTTTAACAAGTTTTTTCCATTAAACTGAAATGCAATAAAGTAAAACTTTTCAACAATGAAAATTACCAAATCGGTATTACAGTAGAATTTCGATAATTCGTAATCGAAGGGACTGATTTAATTTTTCTAACGACCAAGAGGAGTTTTTGAATAAAAGAGATTTCGGTTAAACGATGTTAAAATAAAAAAAAAGACAAGTAAAATGGCTGCATTCGGCTTTGCCAAATCTTATATACCCTTCAACATATTATTAATAATCGTACCGAACCTTGAATTCGGGGGGACACTTGTATAGGGGCCGGGTGAAAAAAATCAACCGATTTGTATTTAACACTCCTTATATATTTGAGAAATATTTGAGCAAATGTTGGTCCTCCTAATTCATATGGTATGGTCGCAATTCTACTAAACCGTTATCTCAGCCATTTATGGACCGATCTAGCTTAATTTAAAAAGCAACCTATTCCGGACTGTAATATAAATATATACAAATCTAGTCCCTATCATAAATGGGGTGTTCGGAAGACCCATTTCAACATACATACGTGACAAAAAAAAACTGATTGACTGACAGATGGACAGATGGACATAGATCAATCAACTCCGCCACGCATAAGGATTCATAATATATATACTTTAAAGGGTATTTGATCAATATTGTAGAAACTCAAACGGATTAAGAAACTTTTATAAAAAACGAACTTATAAATACGCTTTACACCAGTGGTGAAGGGTCGTAAAACGATTTATAGGTGTTTCAATTTTCATTCTTCCATTGTCAATAACTGAAATTATATTCTCTTTTTCAATAATGATAATGTTATATGCATGTTTTTCTTTTTTTTTTTTTACTTTTACACTAGAAACAAACTAAAATCTTAAGAAACACAAGAAATTCCAGAAGGAAAACTAAGCGCAATTGTAAAACAACAATGCCTTTGTAAATTTTTCACAGCATATTCGACTTTATTACGAGTTATAAGAGGTTGTACGATTTGGCGGCATGAAATAACCCCCTAAAGTTTGTACGTAGAACAACAACAACGATTTTTGGGGGGTTATTTAATTTTGTTTGGGGTGTTATTTCATTCTTTTAATTGGGGGATTATTTCTCATGAAATACTCCCACAAAATATCTTTATGAAATAAAGCCGCAATATATTTTTTGGGGGATTATTTCACTTAAAATTTATAACGAAAACGGTTTTGGGTTTTCCCCTCTATGGTATAACAAGCACCGACTTCGCTAACTAAAGCTTCTATGCATAGCAGGTCTTCGGCCGGGCGCAAGGAATTCCTTCTCTACCGTCTAACAAGCACCGGTTTCGCTAGCTACAGCTTTTCTGTGTAACCGGCCTTCGATCGGTCCCAAGGAGCTTTAGTTAACGAAGCCGGGGTTTGTTATATCATGGAGGAGAAAACCGTTTGCGCCCGGCTGAAGGCCGTCTATGCAGGACAACTTTACTTAGCGGAGCCGGTGTTTGGTTCACCATAGAGGAGGAAACTCGGCCGAAGTCCCAAGCATCCGATCTATCGCTCGATTTTTAAACAAAAACTGTACAACTCAAATTCATTTCAGAAATTTGAGTCTTATTTCATATGAAATAAGCCCCCAAACATTAGGGTATTAGTTCAATTCTATTTGGGGTTTAGTTCATTTTCGAAATTGGGGTTTTATTGCATATGAAATAAGGCCCCACACTTTGGGGGGTTATTTCTTTTTTTTTTTTTGGGGATTATTTCATGTCTCCTCAGTCTTTGAATTAGAAAAAAAAAAATATACGAATTAACGAGGGAATGTATGGGATTTTTGCGAGAGCTTTTCTCAAGGAACCAACCGTTTTTTTTAAATTCTGGAGCTTTTCGAATAGACGGGGCACAAATAATCGCGGTTTGACTGTACGACTAATACAAGATACAAAACTAATAACACTTCTAGTTTAACGATATCAAATTAGTTTCGATTTAAACCAATTTACTCTCCAATTTTCCTTGTCTTTATATAAATTCCTATTTCTAACAGAGCTTTAAGTTGTTTTATACAATTTCCGATTGCTGTTGTAATTTTCAATGCTGTTTTTTTTTTATTTCTTCTCTCCAATCGCTCTTGGTTTTTCTTACTGTTTTGTGTTGAGGTTTTTATTTGTTGGGTTTTCAAAAATTTTTCTGATAAGAGACGACAACCGGATTTGAACTTCGCTTTTCATAAGGACCCAGAATATATATACTTTATAGGGTGTAGGACCTGCGGTGAAGGGTTTAAAAACAAACTTAATTATAAAACAAACTTAATTATAAAAAAGAGTAATTTTTGGGATTTCAATATTTTGGTCATAACTCTGCTATTTCTTAATCGATTTGACAGATTTATATACCGACGTGTTAAAGAAGAAATTTGAAAGTTGTTTTGGTTATAAAACTTGGACTCGGGAAGATCTATGGATTTTTCCGAGTTTTTCAAAAAATATTTTCTACTAAAAATTTCCGATCTTTTGATATGTAAGGCGTAACCATAGGTCATATTAAAGTCAAAAAATTCAGGTTTTTATACAATTTTTGATTATTTTTGTATGGGAGGTACCACGGCCACTTCTCCAATCCCGCCTACATTTTGTGGGATGGTGTGTATTTATAAACTAAATGATGGTACCTTACTTGGAAACTTTGGCTCTTGCCGTTCTCCAGATATACAGAAAAAAGTAATAAAAATACAACAACAAGGGATTTTTAGGAAAAATTAGAGGCAGTCGTGTTTTTTTTTGGCCATATCTCAGCCATTTGTGGACCGATCTTGCTGAATTTCAATAGCAAGAAATGTTGGACTATATGTAACATAAATGTAAAACAACCTAGCCGCTATCATGTCGGGAGTCTCCGGAAAACACATATTAAACGTAACACGTACAGACGGACGGATATCGTTAAATCAGCTTCTCTTCTCATAAGGACCCAGAATATATATACTTTATATGGTCTAAGATCACTATTGTAGAAATTACAATAGGAATGACAAACTTCAATATACCCTTTTCCACCTGTGGTAAAATTAGGTAAAAAAACGTTTTACTCTTTTTAAACAACAACAACATAAGACAAACAAAATAAATTTTTGGTTGGTAAAAAAAAGGAATGAAAAACAAAATCACGTATTCAATTTTTTAAAAATGTTTAGTTAAATACCTACATCAAATACAAAAATAAAATGATGACGAAAAACATGTCGAGTCGGTCTGCTGCCAAGGAAAGGATACAGCAACAGTGAGTGAAGAAGAAAAACATTGTGTGTATAAACAAGACTTGGTTAAAAAATTATTCCAACAAAAAAATGTGTCTCAAAGCCAGCCGCGCCGGTCTGCTCTGCTCTGCCTTCATCTACTTCTACAGTGCTTGCTTGTGTGCGCGTCATTGCTTGTGCAAAAACTTTTTTGTTTGATTCAGCAAAATTATTTGTTTATTTGTTTGAAATTTATATGATTTTCAGTAAACTATTTGTTTGATTTACTTAAATTATTTGTTTGAAAAAATCAGTGTTTTTTTTTCAATTAACGAAATGCAAATAAATTGTTTGAATATGCAAATTTATTTGTAGGACCGATTTCAGACAAAAAATGTTTTGATTCTACAAATTTTTTGTTTGAATGGGAAAAATAATTTTTTCTGTGCACTAATTGTTGGAGGCAAGTAGCTCAAGGCAGAACGTGAAGAAAGTGAACGAGCTTAATCGACTGTTCATAACTTACAGGTAAAACAAAAATACTATTTTACAATTTCGTCAGCTCATTATTGGTTTGGCGCATATCATAGTGAAATTACTTTGTTTTTTTTTTTATTAAGGTAAGTTAAGCGAATGAAGTCTTCGTTTGGAAAAGATTAACAGGCAGTTTGGCCCAAACCAGGCTGTAACACCCAAAGAGGATAGTGATTTACAGCCTATAGAAAATATCTATCTATGGTTGTCCTCCAAAGGATTTTTTTATTAAGGTTTTGTTTAAATTACCAAAAAAAAACTCAATGTTCATAATCACATTTTAAAATTGATGTTGCTTTTTTACAAACTGTGTGTTCACAGGTGATAAAGTGAAGCTTACAATTGAAAATTTGAAATTAACTTGTGAATATTTTTCTGCTTTGATTTGATACGACTTTAAACGTGTATTATTCAATAAATACAAATTTTTTGGCGTTGTTATCCCATTACTGGACACTGTGAAATGCTCGTACACAAAATTTCATCGTGGCTGCAGTTTGCTCTAAGCGAAAAAAAGTGAAGGTCGTCCACAATCTGTTGTTGTTGTGCCAAAAAAAAAACATGCTGTCCCCAATCTACTAGAGAAAGATTGTGCAGGGGCCTAATTCTGGCATTCGTGATCGAGTACTTTCTCGATTCGAAAGCAATTTTATTTCAGTCAATACTGAACGAATCAAAATTATTTTTTCAGTATTGTGAAACTTAAATTAATGCTTTACAATAACGAAAAATAATTCCAATTCGTTCAGTATTGACTGAAATAATTAGATATTAAATTGCTTTCGAATCGAGAAAGCACTCGATCACGAATGCCAGAATCTGGCCCCTGGTAAGACATCCTTGGGCATTAGTACGACTGACGAGTATCAATGGGAAATTGCACAAACATTTAGCTGTTCAAAAAATATTTTTTTTTAAGCATAACTGCACGTGGTGCAAAAAAAACTCGTGAATTAAAATTGCGGTGCATCAAAAGCTGTTTATAATATTTTCACAGGTGACGAATCTTGAACGAGTGCGTATGAGTCCAAAAATTAAAACAAACAATCCAAATTTAGGGGCCTTCCGAAAAGAGCCAAAACCATGCTTTGAATTTGAAGTAATTCTAAAATTTTTTGCAACGCCCAAAACTAGGGACACCACACACACAACTCGTCAAGAGTAGGAATCACGGATCAAGCGTGACACCAGGGCAATATTGAGGTGGCTAGATTCAGCCCGTTGCGTTGAGAGATTTCAACGAATTGCCGAGTTTCACCCGCGATATATCAGAGTCCTTGTAGAAGATAATTCCCAAATAATCCATGAAGTGTTAAATTAAACACTGGGCAATCACATAGCAGATGAAATACTGTCTCCTCAGGTTCAGGTTCTCTGCAGATGCGTACATGCGTATAGCGTGCTTTCCGATAATCGAGTGACCAGTAAGTACGTATACCAGTCTCGAAATGTCCTTGCGACTAAAGTCAAGATGTCGCTCAGAGCGACTTATGTCGTATGTGGGACACGCCATCCAGTTTCTTCCATTTATCATTAGCCATAGTGTCTGAAGATTTCGTTTCTGATAGTTCCCAAAGGTGTTGCGACTGGCACAGTCTACGAAATATCAGGCCCAAACTTAATAGTTTTTCCTTACACTGGTTAATGAGAATGGACGTTGTTTAATGCGACTTCAGTGGCATCAGAGTCGCCTGGCAATCGACAAAAATGCCAATTCTGCTGCTAATGTTTCTGTTATGCAGTGTTATAGATGCCTCTCCTATCGCCAGTATTTCGGCCTGAAATACGTTTGCTTTATCCGGCCGACGGAAAGAGAGATTCACTTGCAGCTCTTCCGAGAAAACCCCAGAGCCAACATTGGACTTTGACTCATCTAAACTCTAGTGCAGTATTCATAATTCCCCTACTCGATTCCCTCCTTGAATGAAAAATGACTTTAAATTTCTTCTCAAAATCAGTCCGGGGTATCATGTAGTTCGTTGGTCGTTTCAGAAATGTGGGTTGCTTATATAAGATCCTCACAAGACCGTACGTCCTCGCCTTCCAATATCCCGAGGCCGAGAGCCTGACCTCAATGTTGACGGATATGGCCATTAGGTGACAAATGCGTAGAGCGTCTGTTATTCCAATGCAGGCTGATCTTTGTACTCTACACTGCTGGTCCACGAAGTATTTTTTGCCTGTCGCGGTCCACTATACCAAAGAGGCATTTTGCAGCGCGTACAGAAGTGTATTGATTCCAGCGGAAAATACTTAGAAAAATGGCAACTCTGGTTTCATTAATCGATTAATAAAAATATCGCTGTTTGCGAATAAATTTTAATTATTTTAGAGCCCCAGTTACGTTGATTTTAAAGGTCTTTCGGCTCGTTTACAAAAACTCTTACATTAATGGGGAAGGAGCATTGAATTCAAAATTGTTTGCC
Organism: Pollenia griseotomentosa; assembly: GCA_963931875.1. Lineage (NCBI taxonomy): Eukaryota > Metazoa > Arthropoda > Insecta > Diptera > Polleniidae > Pollenia > Pollenia griseotomentosa. The sequence continues at coordinate 15,613,874 of OZ007563.1, read as the reverse complement.
AGTGAATTATAAACCTTTTTTATATATAAACCATTAGCAACGATATGCGACTTTAAATGGTGGCGTTAAGAATTGAAAGGCGTTGCAAAAATAAATTTTTTGGATTTTTATCTTTAATTTAAAAGGGTGACTCACTCCCTTTATTCATCTACTCTAATATTCCTTCGTGTTACAATTCCTGTGTACCTGATTAATTCTGAAATTTTCATTTGAATTTCTAATTTATGCCAAAATTGAAATTTTACTCAACAATCATAACTCACCTCAATGAAAACTAAATTGATTACAATAAAACAGAAATACCTATCAAAACCAGCGAGTTATTATTGTTTTCTATGCGATTCATAAAAGGAAATTTGCATTTTGCCATAAATGAAATGACGAAACAAATTAGAGAAATAATAAAGCCAAACGACAGACAAACATCGATATTGCAAACAAAAAAAATTGAACATGTTAATGGCACCGATTTAAAGTTGTCGATTATGTTGTTCACTTTAATGATGTTGATGAAACAAGTAGAATATCATAAATATTAAATTGATTGTTCGTTATTTGTTGCTTTTGACGAAATAAATAATAATTGTCTGAAAAATAACAATAAATTTTATTTATTTGTGGAGTATATTAGAAAAAAGTTTGAAGCAATAAACCAAAAAAAAACTACACAAAATTTGAAAATTGGTATTTAGCATAACAGTTAGTGTTATAATTATAGGTACATCAGCATGGTCTACTTAAGAGTGGGTAGCAAGATTGAAGTATGGCCTGCAACTTTGAGCGTATTACTTTCAAACTTAAGACAGCATGAAAAATGGAAAAGTTGAGATCGAAAAGGAATTGTTTTAAAGGTTCCATGCACTTTGTTGACCAGTCAAGGGAGCCAAAGTTGCGTATTTTTTAACACTAACATGGAGGCTGATTTTTTACTATTTCTATTAGATGTGTTTTACGTTACTCATTAATTTTGTATATTACAATGTCCCAATGTGCACTGTCTGCATTTGAAACATAAACTGTACATATAATTATTTCCATTATTTTTTAAAAGTTTTTGTTTGAAAAATAAAACAATAAACAAAAAGTTAATAGCCATTTCCATAACATTTTCGAGTTAAACTAATAAATACACAAAAAAACCACAAACAAATTTTTGTTGTTTGATACTTGTAAATTGTAAAATTTTTTTAGGAAAATGTTAATAGAAACCAACACAATCAAAAATAATAATCAAATAAACAATTTAGCAACGGCAAAATAGCAAAAAGGGTAGAAAATAAATAATCAAAGCAAATTGCTTCAAATTTTGCTAAAAAAAAGGCACTTTTCCGACAAAAAAAAAAAAAAAAAAAAAAAAAAAAAAAAAAAAAAAAAAAAAAAGGTTAATACACTGTGAATCACTTAAATAAGGAATTCAATTTTACCAATTTTAAACGAATTTATCTAGTTAACCAGAAGTTAACTCAAATTAATGCCTTACAACACTGCAAAATAACTCCGATTCGTTCAGTATTGACTGAAATAATTAGATATTAAAATGCTTTCGAATCGAGAAACTACTTGATCGCGACTGCCAGAATTAGGCCCCAGGTATTTTGCATCCGATTGAGCTCAAATTTTCAAGGGACTATTTTTTTTTTTAGCAATTCGAACCAATCTGAAGCTTGGCGTAAAACAAATTCCATCTTTGAAAAATAACTGGAAGCCTAATACATAAGTATGAAAAATAGATATAGTTAATTAAGCTAATTGTTTAGAACAGAAAAAACATTTTAACGTTTTATTAGGCATGCAACTTAAAAATTTATGAACTTCTTATCAATTAACGATGGAAATCAATTTATCAAAAAAAGGAAATATCATCAAGGTAGATTGGTACCAAAAGCCACACTTAAAAGAATAATCAATCCATCCGTACTTAAATCAATCTGACGCCGTATTAATAGACTGGTGACTACGGATTTTCTTGAATCAATTACAGAAAGATTGATTTAAGTACGGTTTTTAAACGCAAAATACTTAAATTATCCATATTCAATCCCGATTTCGTACCTGAAATAATCCGAAAATGAGATTCAAGAGATTCAAACTAAGATTGAATCAATCTCAATATGCGCTTGATTCAAGTAGTATAAAGTTGATTTTATGCCGAATTAGAAAGAAAAAATTATTATGATTGATTTACTTACCCGTATTATACATTACAGAATGATAAAACACCAACATCATGGCCTATATGGTTTTTACTTTAGAAATCTTCTATACATATTTAACCAAAAATATGAACTAAATGAGAAGCAAGAGTTCAAATTTACTTTTAAGCCCTTCGTGGTACACATGAGTCTGGCCAGAACATTTTCAATGTGTATAGAAAATCAAAACATGCGTAAGCCGGAGGGTTAAACACAACGAAAAGTTTAATCTTTTTTTTTCCTTGATTTAAAATTTTTTTACTTATTTCAAGAAATTCCGGGATTGATTTCCGAAAGTAATCCCATTTAGGATTGTTTTGAGTACGTTTTAGTGTTATTCGTACTGGAATTTTTGAGAACGACTCGTACTTAAAGTAAGTTTAAAAACTTAATTTATCCTGAGTGTTTCTTTTTCTGTGCAATGGGCCTCAGGAAGTTTACTAAATTTCCACTCTAAGCACTAGGGTATTCATTTAACCGGGCTTTTGCTTAAATCGGTTAATCGCTCGATTAATTAACCGAGGTTAACCGATTAATAACGTCTTTTTATAAATAAGATAATTTCAATAATTAAAAATGCGTTAATTATTTATTATTTGAAGTTTATTAGTAAAAAAAAACAAGAATAACAATTCTTTATCTAAAACGAGCCAACAAAAAAAATAATTCATATATGTATATGTGATATGTATTTTTAAATTAATACATAATCAGAGGTGCTCTAGAAATCGAAAACGCGAAACGCAAGAACTTTTTATGCGTCGTTTTTTAATAACATTTCTGTAGCAAAAGAATTTTATTGACAAATATACAAATATTTCAATATTTTATAACAAAAATTATAAAAATAAGATAAAAAGTGTATTAGAAACAACTTTGAAATTCTTGCGTTTGGCGTTTTCGATTTCCAGAACACTCCTAAATATGTATTTATTTAAAAATAGACTGTGGATCATTTTATTAGTTATTTCAATAGTTTAAGGAGATCTGATAAAATAATTTTTTGGAAAACAATTTTAGTTAAGGATTAAGGCGATAATTTTTTTAGTTTTGACAACACTTGACTTAGAAATTTTTTTTCACTTATCGTGGTACCTCCAACAGTATCAGAAGCAGCCCATAATACAGAATATCTAATTTCTCAATTCTTTTCCTGGATATTCTAAACATATAAAATCTTCCATAATGCCATTAGAGTCCTGATTTAATTTTTAAAAATGTTTAACACTTCTAGTTGTTTCGGTTAATTCTGTTTAAAGAGTGTTTGTGTTACTATCGAGAGCTTATTCTGTTTTTGTACTGTATTTTAAGAATGTATTGCTAGAAGGAAATATATTGTATAAAAAAATATTTTTTAAACATGTATATGAGACGAAGCAATTAATTAAAACACAAAAAATTTTTTTTAATATTACAAAAAATTAAAAATTATGTAGCATCGGTTAATCGGTTAATCGACTGAAATTAACCGGTTTAATCGAAAATAGACATTTTTAAATTAACCAATTAGTTAATCGGGTAGTAACTAATCGGTTAACCGATTAACGGTTAACCGAATGAATACCCTACTAAGCACCCAAGGAGAATTATAATGAATACGGCGACAAATTTTATCCACAGAGTTTTAGAAGTCAGCGACAAGGTTTTTCATAGACAAAACGTTATAACCATTATTAATAATGACTTTCCAAGAAAAACGATTAAGAATTTGATCAAACACGTAAGAACTAAAAACATGTTAAAACCACAAGATAGACCACAAAAAGTTTACAAATCCATTACATACGTTCCTGGTTTTTCGGAGAGACTAAAACATTCAGACATTTTTGACAAAGATAACTATGAATTAGCTCTGCGAACAAATGACACAATTTACGAACCATTTAGCAATACTAAATCGAGATTAGAAAAAAAAGAAGACAAATCCAACTTGGTGTACAAAATAACGTGTAAAGATGATGACAATGTCTGAATTTTAAACTAGGATGGCATCACACAATTCGGATTTAAAAACAGCACTTGCAGCCCACTGTGCATTGAGTGGACATCAAACAGATTTTGAAAATGTAGAAGAATTAGTACAAGAGAAGAATTATAACATAAGATATACACTTGAAATGCTGCACAGTGTTGTCAGATTTTTCTGACCTCCATCGCCAAACCGGATGTCAGAAATCGCCAAACGTCAATTTTGTCCAGTTTTCGTAACATTATTATTATTATGTTTTTTTTTTTTTTTTAACTTGGCATACAAAAAAAGCTGGTAAACTATTTCAGTCAAAAATCGCCAAAAACTGAGAAAAAATACAAAAAACTAAAATTACGTTTTCATTACTGGTGTTTTGACCTGCATACATACTATTAGAATTAATTCACTTAAAAACAAAATAAAAATCATGTGAAAAAAAGTTGTCAGATTTTTTTTTTATTTAATAAGTAATGATAACAAAAAATTACAAACTGTTAAAAAAAATCGATTTAATAATATGAATGGTAAACATAACCAAGTAAATCGCCAGTTATATCAAAAATCGCTGAAAAAAAAATCGCCAGTCGCCAAATGGAAAATCCCACCGCCAAACACGTATCAACATCGCCACGTTTGGCGATGTTAAATCGCCATATCTGACAGCCCGGATGCTGCTCATTACAAACTTACCAGAAGAGAAGAAATTAAGCTACAAAAGACACTGATAACGTAGCTCAGATTTTTAAACACACTATAAACAAATACAGATATAATTGACTACCAAAACAAAACTTGCAATCCAAACCTTAGAGTGCAAAGTGACAGTAAAACTTTTAAATTGTTTTTTTATTTAAATAAGTATGTTTTTATTGTTATTTGTTATTTAATGCTTTTGTGTTTTGTGTGTTCAATAAAATTTGTGTACATATCGCTCATTTGCTGCAAGACCGGCATAAATCAAAAAAACACAGTTTTACACTGATAGAAAAATGCATCTTCATATTGATGATGCCCTAACATCAGAATTGTGACATCAAAGTTACTATAACTGGCATCAATGATGCAAAAAGTATCATCAATCCAATGACTAACGTCTGCGTACAATTTTGTCATTCTTTACGTGTCATCTATTTTATGACTATAGTGACATCAATTCGATGCCACATTTTGTATATTTTTAACATTATTTTCATGATTACAATGTATTATAAGAAGCAAAAATTCCTATATTCTATTTTTTCAAATTATTTAGTTAAATACATAAAATTTTAAAGTAAAATTATTACGAAAACCATATGTGGAATGGTGCTGGTGTCTTATTATTGAGAGTATTGCTGTAAAGAAAGGTCGTAATTCAACAAACGTGAAACAAACATATGCAACGGGTAAGTAAATATAATATTCTCTCACTTTGACTTAAGTCAATTCCAATGACTTTGACTTAATGACAAACTGTCATTAAATTGATGATAATGTGTCCTTTCTCCGATGTTACCGCGTCATCGCACTGAGGACATGTTCGTCATTTCTGTGATGCCGATCTGTCATCCCATTGATGACATGATTTCATTTTGACCCTGATGACACTTTGGCCAAGTGATGTTAAGGTTGACATCACAATGATGACTAGTGTCATGGGGTCAAAAACGAAGACACTTGTCATAGTACTGATGTCAACATACATCAGCGTTATGACGACTTTTCTATCAGTGTAGAGTTATTGATGCAGAATTGTTCGCTAAGTTTTTCTTTACATTGTGTATAAAATTTATCTTTATATCTTTTATACTTTCCCCATTTGAAGAGAATGTATTGTTATTTTTTCTAAGTGATTAGAGCAAATTAAAAACTTTAAATGCGTTTATCTCGAAATGGATTTTTTTGAGTTATGCCGTTCTTGCAGCAAATTAGATCCCCTGAAGATGAGCAACGGAGTTGCCTCGAAATATTAGGTACAAAAATAAAAATATTGAAAATTAAAATTGAAATGATTTTTTAATTTATAGTAAATGACCTCAAGCCGAACCAAATATAAACCAATAAAAAAACAATAATTTTTGTTAATTTTTATTTAAAATTAATATAAGAATTTATGATATAAAATAAAATTTGACAAGAGCGATATTCCCATGACAGAGTTCTGTGAGGGATATGTCTACTGTTTCCAAGTCTTTCATCTCATATCATACCACTTTGTCGAACTAAGACACCAAACCTTTAAATTCGGTCGAACTCTTAAGATTTTTCTACTTTTCGCATACTTGGTAAAAGTAGCAACCCGTTAGGAACAACGCCATAACCAAGATTGGCCCAAAAAATTGTAAAAACTTTATTTGATGGACTCTTGAATTAAAATATACAAAAATCTTTGCTATTCGGTTTAGAGTTCATGGACAAATTTTTGGCATAACAAATTTAGAATTTTATTCACAACTTATAGCTCTGGCTAATAAAAAATTTTACTTATTTCAGAGCTGAACAAAACAACTTGTTATTATTTGTTTAATTAAATGTACAATGCGCAATAGTAAAACAAATATTTTTTTGGGCATTGAAAAGTATTTTTGTCTATCAAAAACTGGATATAAAAAAACAAAGAAGTTAAAAATTTTGTTTGCCAAGAATCAATATTTTTTTAAAGTTATTTTTCTTATTTAAAACATTAAAAAAGCGTTGCCACATACAGAAAAGAGGAAACGTATTTTGCAAATTTAATAAACACATATAGAGTTATTAATAATGAATTTTCGATCGAAATCGAATGTCGTAATTTGGCCCTAGATCTCTCATTATAAAAATATATATGGGCATTTCCTGGGGTCACGAACGTACGTTCGTACACTTTGGTATGCAAAAAATATAGAAAACAAAACTTTTCCTAGAATTTTTTTTGCGATTCGATAGCATTTGGGTAGCTCTATGTTTAGTGCAAAAGATGGGTTTCATCGAGTTTAAGTTTTCATAATGATAGTTGTAAACATGTGGTCACGAACGTACGCAAAATAGAAGTCAACTTTGGATGACAGTAGTGAAATGTAAAAATCTGCGTAATGGAACGGAATATTCAAAAGTGGTTAATTTATTTTGAAAGTGTATTAATGTAGGTCTCCATCCAGCATTTACAAAATAAAATATATCTCTTGGTTCTTGTTTAATTGGCTTATGTACCGGTCGCGAACGTACGATTTTTCCATATGTTTTTTTTATTATTATCACCATGCATTTCCCCATAAATATCCTTAAATTTCCTTAACAAAAAAACTTAATACTCCATTTACAACTGATTGTAATGGAGAGATTATGAAGAAAGAGTGTAAACATAACTTTTTTTTGCATTTAAAATAAGTATACAAAAATGTCTTTAGAAGTAGAAAATATAAGAAAATATAAAATTTTCCAGTTTCCAGTGCAATTTCCTCAAGCAAAACAGCTGAGATATACTATGAAACCATTCTTTTATAACAACATAGATTTTTTTATAATAATAAACAATAAAAGACAAAGATTATCAACATTTTATTTTTTCATCCTGGTAGACCATTCTGGGGAAATGCCCATATATAACAAATTTTAAAACTCTAAAAATGTGTTTGTTATGCTGTGGTGAAGGGAGAACAAGATCGATTACTTGTAATTTTTATTTCATTTACAACTTACAGCTCTGGCTGATAGAAAAATTTTACTTATTTCAGAACTGAACAAAACAACTTGTTATTATTTGTTTAATAAAAAGTTAAATGCGCAATAGTTAGACACATATTTTTTGGGTATTGTTTTTGTCTATCAAAAACTGGATACATAAAAACAAAAAGAAGTTAAAAATTTCGTTTGCCAAGAATCAATATTTTTTCAAGTTATTTTTCTTATTTAAAACATTAAAAAAGCGTTGCCACATACAGAAAAGAGGAAACGTATTTTTCAAATTTAATAAACACATATGGAGTTATCAATAATGAATTTTCGATCGAAATCGAATGTCGTAATTTGGCCCTAGATCTCTCACAATAAAAAAAAATATATAAATATAACAAATTTTAAAACTCTAAAAATGTGTTTGTTATGCTTTGGTGAAGGGAGAATAAGATCGATAACTTGTAATTTTTATTTCATTTACAACTTACAGCTCTGGCTAATAAAAAATTTTACTTATTTCAAAGCTGAACAAAACAACTTGTTATTATTTGTTAAATTAAATGTTAAATGCGCAATAGTAAAACAAATATTTTTTTGGGCATTGAAAAGTATTTTTGTCTATCAAAAACTGGATATAAAAAAACAAAGAAGTTAAAAATTTTGTTTGCCAAGAATCAATATTTTTTTTAAAGTTATTTTTCTAATTTAAAAACATTAAAAAAAGCATTGCCACCACATATTGAAAAAAGGATAAGTAAAAAAAAAACATAAAACATGTGTTTTTAATCAATTATGAATTATAATTCCCCAGGAGTTTTTCTCTTCCCCATTTCCTTTTTTTAATTCAATTGCAAAAATGGAAAAGGGGAAAAAATCCGGGCTTAAAAATATTTATTATTTCGGATAGCTTCTTTAGAGGTAAAGTCCATGTTGCTCATATAGACTGTTTTGCATCTCTAAACGACCTGGAGAAACACAATCACCCCTATCGTGAATAATTTTTCCTTCGTAATTTTTTCCTTTTTCACATACTTGTGATCCAAAAAACTCCAATAAAAAAATTTTTTGAGGTTATTCAAAGGAGAATAATATCGTGAAAAAATATTCACGGGAAAAAATCTCCTTATCGTATGCTGGGGAACAGAATATGTATTTATGTAAGTAGAAGGCAGCACACATACGGTTGCGATGCGCCAATTTGTTTTTTAACATCAACGGCGCCGAGAAACTTGGGAGTGCTGGAGGGATGATCACACCTCCCCAGTTTTGGTTCACGATCGCCGCTATAGAAAGCGGATACCAAGCCGGAATGCGTAAAAAAGGTGTTGCAGGCAGGAGGAGAAGCGTGAACTTCACAAGAAGGAGTGGCCTTCGGAGTAACCCTTTCCCCGAGAACGAAAACATTCCTTGGCTTCTTCTCTTCTCTAAACGAAGTGGCTGAGCAGTTTGCCATCAGGATCATATGGGTCCCAAGCCACGAGGATAAACTGGGGAACACTAAAGCCGATGAGCTTGCTAGCCTTGGCATTAGAAAGGAGTTGGGGTGCCTATCTACTGCAAACTCGAAATTCGGCTATCGAAAATCGATATGTATTGCTAACGACAGATGGGCCGGATGCAAGAATCATCATTTTAAATAGTTGTTTGCTTCTCCTATAAAAAAATATATTATATGTTGGATCGGGCCTTTTTCAAATCTTTACAAATAACAAAATATTGTTACTTCGAAATATTATTTATTCTTGGCAAACTAAATATTTGAAATAAAACTTGGTTGTTTGTTATACTCACACCACAATAGTGGAGAGGGTATTACGCATTTGTGCTGATGTGTGTAACGCCTTAAAATAGTGGTCCTAGACCCACCTTAAAGTATACCGATCTACTCAGAATCTCTTTCTGAGTCGAACTAACGATGTCCGTCCGGCTGGCTGGCAGGCTGGCTGTCCATGTAACCTTGTGCGCAAAGTACAGGTCGCAACTTTGGAGATAACTTGATAAAATTTGGGTCATAGGTTCTTATTGGCACAAGGACCAAGCCTATTGAAAATGGGCCAAATCGTAGGACCACGAGGGAAATTTCTTCCTCTCAGAAACTATCAAACCGATTTTAATGAAATTAAAAACATGGATAGATCCATATCTATATGGACACATAAGCTATACTGTTTTAAAAAAATAGGACCACAAGGGATGATAAGGGCATTTTTTGTCTCTCAAACCGATTTTAATGAAATTTAAAACATAGATAGATCCATCTATATGGACACATAAGCTATACAGTTTTAAAAAATATAGGACCACAAGGGGAGAAAGGGGCAATTTTTGCCTCTCAAACTGATTTTAATGAAATTTAAAACATAGGTAGATCCATATCTATATGGGCACATAAGCTATACAGTTTTTCAAAAATAGGACCACAAGGGAATGTAGGGGGCAATTTCTGCCTCTCACAAACTTTCAAACCGATTTTAATGAAGTTTTTAAAGATAGAGAAATCAATATTTATATGGACACATAAGCATGATGTGTTTTTAAGTACTGTGGTGCTGGGTATCATATGGTCGGGCTTGACCGACTATACTTTCTTACTTGTTTTTTATACCGAGTTTTTGTTGACTTCATGGTACAGTTTAGATCAGTGTTCGAAAATAAACCGCACATTATTTAGCATTCTGCTTACACACCCAAGAACGATATCTATTTTTTAGTGTTTGTGTAGACATACACAACCCTTAATACCGTTCGTAACTATTTTCAAGAAAGAACCGAAAACATTATATAATGTTTTGTTCTTCGTCAAAAAACAGAACAATTGTAGAGGTTCTGTAGACATACATTATGTCTTATATGTTATTATATCTTAATGTTCTTTAGTGTTTTTTTTTTAATTACAAGTACATACAAGTTGGGGTTACCAAACATACTTATTTTAAAAAACATTAAAAAAAACAAGGTATTTAAATGGCTCGCTGGACAAAGAGTGGAAAATTAAAAGTGATTAATTAAGTGGAAAATTAACAATTTTAAATTGCTTTTTTTTAACAGCTTATTTTCATGTTTTTAAACGCTTTTTTAAGAGCTTAAAACTGTTCTTTTAGTGCTTTTTTTTTTGGTTGCCCTAGCAATAAGTTACATGGATGAGAAAGAACACTGCATATGCTAAAAATTGATAAACCCTTTTCTAGAGTTAGAAATTATTTTTTTTTTATACATAAGCCACTCGCATCCCAAAAAGCGACCAAAACTACCTTAAAGGAAAAGACATAAGCTTTCTTTTGAACAAAAAAAAAAAAAAAAAACCATCCCGCTAAAATAAATAAAAAAAAAGTTTTAAATTTAAAAAAAAAAAAAAATTTTTTTCCAAAGATGGATCAAATAGCTATCGATGCTACTTGGGCCAAATTTTGCTAACACCAATAGGTAATAAGTTACATGGATAAGAAAGAACACCTGTATGGCCAAAATGTCAATCTTTGAAAATTTGTGTCTAAACTACTATCCAATAGGTGGAAATTTCATCCAAATCGGAAGACATCGATTTCAAAATTGGGTTACTTGACATGAAATGCCCCATATATATACTGAAAGCTTTTGATTTTTAATGTTTTTATTTAAAATTTTAACATAAAATTGTTTTAAAATTAACTTTAATTCAGGATCCGGCAAGGCTTGACAATTGAATAAAATAGGCTGATTGATTTTTGCTTTTTTTTTATGTATGTATAATAATTTTTTACTTTGTTGTTCCTTTATGTAGTTAATTTTATAGATTTAACACATTTTAAATGAATTGTTTTTATTTAAAACTTTAATGTTTTTAACAATATGGTTCTAAATGTTTTTCTTCAAAGGAATTTATATTTTGAAACGCTTGATTATAAATTTTTACACGGTTTTTATTTTTTAAAACTAGAGCAACAAAAAACACGTCTACTCTTGTTGACTTTTACTTCTCTTTGTCGACGTTTTGTTGTACACTAAAATTTTTTAAAATGTTCGCGCAAAAGCCCACAAGCCAACTAGCACATCAAACAAATCACAAGAAATGGAAAATGTTCAATAACTTGAGATTTGTGCGCGCACAGCCCCATTAACAAGTAACAAGACGTCGAGCTCGCACAAATCACATGCAGAATTCACTTGTGTGTGGCCAGCTTGAGACAGACTTGATAAAAAGTTCTGTCACTCAATTTCATTTTTAAGTGCTCTTAAAGTACGATAGTGTATACTTTAAGAGCACACACGATTTTTTTTGACAAATTCTACGACTGAAAAGAATAGTGAATCCCGGCCTTTAAGTGTATTTATTTCTTTACATAATTTGTTGCTTATTGAAACAGAAGTTTAAAATTTTAATACTTTAAAAAAAAAACGTCATAGATTCGTTAAAAAATTCGCCATTCTGTTTTTCCGAATTCAAGGTCTAGCCCATCCTACCCGAGATAGACATTGTGGAGGTTCCTCCATTTTGATAAAAGCCCAAATTAAACCATAGTTTGAGAAGATTTGCAAACAGATTTGTATCGAAACCTACACGCAGAAAAAAACATATTTGATACAAAAGTCTTCTAAGAAAGAATTACCAGTATGCCTGGAGCTTAATATCGATCAATTATATAGGATCGCGTTACCGCTCGATGACTCACAGAGTTTTTAAAGTGAAAAATTTATTTCAATATTGGCGGCAGTACAGTAAAATGAAGTTAATTTGCTATTATTATTGAAAACTAATAAAGCTTAACTCCAATACGAGAATTTCACTTAGAGATTATTTAAATTTTGTGATTTATTAATTTTAAAGTTAAACGACTAATAAAATGTTCAAATTGTTTTTAATGTTAAGATATTTATAAATTAGATAAAATTCTTTTTATTTTTTAAAAACTGGTACATAAGTTATTTCAAAATGTTTATGGTTTTCTTGTGCACTGAAATTATCCCCATATTCTTACATTGTTGTCTGACCAAGAGTTGCCTACTGGCTTAGGGGAAGTAGCAGCCGCCAAAGCCAAAACAAGAGTAAGCCAAGCAATTGTAGAAACCTTCATCTTTATCTTGTTGCTTTTTCGATTTATCTTTAACTTGGCTCCGAAATGTTCTTCAATAAACTTTGAATTGAACTATACATGTCTTTGCAATTAGGTTTACTATTTATAGAAAACTTTTGTTAAGATTAGTTGAGAGCTTGCTATTATTTATTTAATTATGAGTAGTGTCCGACCGAACGTTCGGCTTCAGAGTTCGGCCAAAAAAGCGATGTTCGGCCGAAGAACCGAATTTTTTAATGATTATTTAATAAAGAAATAAAAATAATATACAACTGTGGTTATATTGCTAATCGATCATACTAAAGAAAATAGTTCTAAAAAAAACAACGTTGTCAATCATATATTAAATTATGTACAGAAAAAACAACATGTTACTATATAAATATATATGTATGTGTGTGTGATAAAATTTCAAGAAGAAACCATCAAATTTTGAAAAGAAAATTCCAGAAACACATTCAAACGGTTAATAAAAGTTAATGCCAAATTATTTTATGATAATATACGTATGCTTTTTCTTTTTACAATAAATTTTTATTGGTAAGTAATATTTTGAAAATGCATTGCTCTCTATTTATGAACATTTTTCTTTCAGATAAAAATGTCTACTAACAAAAACCCAATCTGGAATTTCTTTGAAAGAAATAAAGCTACTGCAAAATGTAAGTTTTGTTGCAAAAATTTGTCGTTAGGAAGTCAATTACCCAAAAACAACCATAAGCATAAAACGTAATTTGGAAATACATATGTCATCCTGAAGAATATAAAAAGCTTTGTGAAGAGATTTCTCAACAGAAAATCGAAGCGCCAGTTCGCAGAAATCCTCCAGTAAGTGTTCAGCAAACTTTGCAAAACTGTTTAGACAACAAAGAATTTTGGTCAGACGATTCATTAGTGGCCAAAAATATTGACAAGTCCATTATGGATTTAATATTATATGGTGGAAGGTGCTGCATTCCAAAAGTTAAACTTTGCGGATCCAGAAAAGTTTTGTATATATAAAAAAAAAGTCTGAAAAATACTTCCGAACAACTCTTATGCCAGAAACTTACACAAAAATAAAGGAAAAGGTATTTAAAAAAAATCGAAAACGCGGAGTGGGTAAGCTTTACCACTGACATTTGGACAAACCCCTCGAGGAGTTGCTCTTTACTAAGTTTCACCGCTCATTTCATTGATGGGCCAAACAGACAAAAATTGATACTAGGTGCCATCTGTACATAACAAAAATTCTTTATACGATTTTATGTAATATTTTTTTATTTTTTGTAATTTTGTTATTTTGCAGGATCACATATATGCGAAAATTTGCAGTCAGTTATTAAAAATTTTAATCTCGATAATAAAATACATATTGCCGTTTCTGATAATGCTGCCAATATGAATTCTGCTATGAGATTTGGGAAGTTTTTGTCTTTTGGTTGTACAGCCTATACGTTACAATTAGTTATTCATGACAGCTTAGCAAAAAATTCGCCTTTAAAAGAGTTGATTACAAAATCCCCGATCTATTGTAGGCCATTTCAAACGATCTGAGCAAGCAAGTAGAAATTTAAAAGACATACAATTAAAATTCTACTTGCCAAAACATCAATTGATACAATACGTTGAAACAAGATGGAACAGTACCTATTTCATGATGCGACGACTCATCGAACAAAGAGACGCGCTATGTATATACGCAAGTAAAACAACAAAAATTAAAACTTTTTCACCCCAAGAATGGGACACAATAGGAGAAATGGTAAATTTACTCGAAGGCTTTTATGAAGCTACCCTAGATCTGTCTGGATGTACTTCATCAATTTCAGTGGTTATTCCTATATACGAAATGCTGAAGTCAAAGTTAACTGACGATGAGTTTTAAATTATCTTTAATGGAAAATTTAAAGAAAAGATTTTAGTGTATTGAAACAAAGACCTTTTTTAATGTTGTAACATTATTGGACCCACGTTTTAAAAAGAAGTATTTGACTGATGAACAGTTTAAAAAATCAAAAGAGGAAATACAAACTTTTTTGAAAGAAAATTCTGTTATTGAGACTTCTGATGTTGAAGAGATTTCTAAGTCTGCTTTCACACGTTTCATCTTTTGATGCTCAACTCTTATGTTTTTAGGTGAGGGAAGAAAGAAGAAAGGGGATTGGTACGGAGATGCCTGTACTCGGTCAGTACGCTTTGTGTTTTTATTCGTTGGCATATACACAAGGATGGCTGTATGTAATTTTTTTCTTTTCTTTTTCTCTTTGATTCGCTGTTAATAAAATTGTTTTTGTTTTGAACCGAAAAAAGTTGAAACCGATTGCTACGTGTGAATATATTGGCATCTTCAAAAGGGAATTGAAAAGAAGTTGAGCATCAAAAGATGAAACGTGTAAATTTAGACTAAACAAACTGATAGTTCCAAGAGAAATCAAAAAAAGAGCATAAAAGGTTCATCAATATGGGATAGACACGATGCAAAACCACACATTGAAGTGTCAGAACCAAATGGAAATATTCTGGAAAAGGAAATTTAAATGTTTATTACTGAACCTTTAAGTCCCAGAAATATGAACATGTTTGAGTATTGGAATTCGAGTCCATTTGCAAACTTAAAGGCAGTAGCCATAAAATATTTATCAGCCCCACCAACTAGTGTAGCTAGCGAACAGCTGTTTAGCGCTGCTGCAACTGATGGAAACGCTAGGAAAAACCTTTATGTCTCTCGATGTAAAAACTAATATCTCATCTAAAGGCCTTAATAAAATTGTGACAAAGCGTACAAGGTACCGTAGAAAATACAAATGTGGTTTTAAAAACTTTTATTTACAGATTTAAATTTGGTTTACTTTGTTCATTTAAAATTTGTTATTTTTTGTGCTAAGTGGCTTAAAATAAAAAAAATACAAATTATTTGTTATCTGAGAAGGGTATTGATGATTTTAAAATCATTTAGTAAAAGATAAAGTGTAACATTTTATTACAAGGTATGATTTTGTATAGCTGTCCCCATTTGGGGACAATGGGCGTTACAAATAAAAAAAAATTTATTTTTTAGATTTTTCAATATGTGAAATGTGATTTATCTCAATATTTTTAGAGGCCAAAATGATTTTTTGCGACTTCACGAGGCTGTTAAGTACAAAAAGGAAAACGATGATGTTGATACTGAATATAATATTTTAGTTGTGCCACCTGATGACGCTTTTATAAGTGATGTAGATGAAGGAAATGAAAAAGACTTATTCACCCCTATCGTGAAAAAAGTGAATAGTTTTTTCCCTGAAAATTTTATTTTTCCCCATACATTTTATGTCGAACGATGTGCCGGAAAATGAAGATTGAGTGTTTTAAGAAAAATGATAATTTTAGTTTAGATTGGAATGACAGTAACGATGAGCCACTTTCAAGTTTTTTAAAAAAAAGTAACAAGGTAGAAATATCCGGGTATCCTTAGGAACGTGAAGAGATGGTGCAGGACTCGAAAAAGAAATGCCGACTTTACTATACAAAGATTATTTGTATAATACAATCAGGGATTGCGAGGTTTCGACCAATCCATTTTATCAATAACGCGTTGGTGGTTCATTTTTACGTTCCTTGTTGAATTGTCAATAAGTAACGCTTTGCGGTTATAGGTTTTGTTAAATAGAGCTGATAATACAACTTCTATTGACCAATTGTCGTTTTAAACAAATATTTCTAGGGCCTCTTTGCAGCCTTCAATTTCTAGAAAACGTTTAAGTTGTGCTGCAGTAGCTGATGCTGATCATTAAAACTATAACCATAATCCAGAAAGGATAGCAAATCAGTTGCAATGTGTTGTTTGACATTGTAAGTCCCGACGGAGATGCGAAATATGCACCAAAATACTTTGTGTAGAGCGAAATTGGTTTGGTAAATTGTATAGCTAAAACGCCCATTGTCCCCATGTGGGGACACCCATTTTTCTCAAAAACCAGCAAAAAATTTAAAATTTTTTCAATGAATTCCTTTTATTCTAGTCACACTTAAGAAATAAATAACAAAAAAAAACAAATTTTACTAGCAGTTTCTTCTTGGGCGTTAATGGGTTAAACTAAGTATTAACAAAAACAAAGAATTAAAAATTAGTTTGCCAAGCAGGGCTGTGGAGTCGTTAAGAAATAGTTATAACTCCGACTCCGACTCCATTTGCTGAAATTTTTTAAGTACGACTCCGACTCCAACTCCGACTCCTACTCTAACCTAGCATTATTTAAGAGACTAGTTTTTATTTGACTTTAAACTCTTTTTTAATTTAGTACCTGTTAAATGGTTAAATATAGCAAGAAAATGATTCCGTAAAACTTTCAAATCGATATTTTAATTCTAACGTGCCGCGTATTGAGCTTTAACATACTAGTAACTATCCTATGAGTAGGAAAGCTGCAAAATATTTTATTTGGATTTTGGAAAAAATGCAAAAAACATATAGCGCCAGATTAAATAGACCAAATGAGTTGAACTTTTTTAATTCTAAAGTGTTATGACATTCTTGACTTATAACTCAACAGTTAAGAAATTTAAACCAACTGAAATATAGAAAAATAATGGATTTAATTTTGGAACGAACGAGTTTTGTTACGATCTTTCGAATGAAACGAGTTTTGCTTCAATCCGTATGGGATCATTGAACTTTAGTATATTTTAAAGATTATATTAGTTTATTAAAATTTTGCAAACAGTGCTAAAAAATGTTAAAATAGTTCTGTAGGAAGAGATAAACTACACCAATTCACATCTTTTTCAAAAAACGTTTTTTATACTGTTGGAATTTATAGATTCGTGAATTTCCATAAGTCCTATCTAATGTAGCTTTCGAGATAGAAAAGTTGAAAACAACACCAAGTCCAATTGGCTTAGACGTTAAAGGCATCAAGAACCCGCCATTGCATTTTTCCGTTCCCAATTCAATATTATTATTGTCCAAGACCGAAATTTGAAATTGCAAGTCTTTATTATCTCTCCAAATTTCCCTAAAGTGAGTAGATAAAAGTATTCTCAAATCATTTTTCGGGTCAATGTGTGGGATTGATGGGAATTATATCTGGAACAATGTCATGTATTTTTCCGAGTTCCTTTTCCTTTTATCCTATTATAATTCACCTTGAAGGTTGGAACTTAAAATGTGGTTCACTTAATGCTTTCACCACAGGAGCTACAGCTGATTACAAGTCATATTCATGAACATGGCTACAAAAATATTTGTTAATATACGATAAATAAAAAACAACATCTTTACAAATTTAATTTTTAAATTCCTTAATTCGGCTTTATTTCATTAACGATATCTTGGCGAAATTCAAATAGTGAACCAACCCGCTGGTTTTTGTTACAGAAATTTGAGGTTACATTAAAACATAGAAAAGGACATGCTTCGATACAATCTATATAACTATTCTTATAAATTGTCAAAATAAGATGGCCAATTCCACTAATTTATTTAAATATCAATTTATGTTTAAAATTTGTTTTTTTATGTCAAATTAATATAAAATTATAAGAAAAATTATATTTAAATATGAATTGATATTTAAAAAGAATTGGAGAAATTGGTCATTAAAATTTTTAATTTTGAAAAATATTAGAAAAATTTTAATGCAAAAAAGTCGGAGTCGGAGTCGCTAGTTTTTGTGGGTACTTCGACTCCGACTCCGGTACAAAAACCTCAACTCCGACTCCGACTCCACAGCCCTGTTGCCAAGAACAAATATGTTAAAGGTTTCTTTATTTTTAATTGTAGACGTTTGAAAAAGCGTTGACACATTTAAAAAATGGAGAAGTATTTCGTTAAAGTAGTAACAGAATGTATAATTAGTACCGACTAACAATATTTTTAAAGATTACTTAATTTCATATAAATTTAAATTTAATTCAAATAATTTAATAAATCATTTTAATATTTTATCGATATTGGCCGTTCCGTACAAAATGGAAGCAGACTGATTTACTTGTGTATTTATCTAGTTGCATTCGAACACTTTTTAGAGCTGAATAATTACACAAGGGAACAAATTTAAACTTTTTTTGTGTGGGCTGGAATTTGATTGCAAATATTTAATAATTTGAGGTCGCTGATTTTAAATCGTATCTCCATTTTTCTCTATCAGCTCTACTTTTCGAAATATACCGTTATGTCCAAAAATATAGATGAATATAGATTTGCATACTTAGTTATTTAAGTTAAGTTTTAAAAAATATTATACCTACGAATAACAATGGAATAAAAACAATAATAGAATTTTTTAATTTTTTTTTTTTTTTGTTTTAAATAGTTTTTAGTGCATATTTTTTATTTTTTAATGCATATTTTGGAGTTTTTAGTGCATATTTTCGATTTTTTATTGCATGAAAATCCCATCCCTAGTAATTAATAATAAGTTTATCCAAACGTCTACGAGCAGTTGTTACCGATATTATTGGAATGCCAGCGCGCTGCCACAAAAGGCTAAAACTTTTCCAAACTTTTTGCTTAAAAGCACTCAACTTTCGGCTTCGATCGGTATTATGCAGCAGATACGAAAAGAAATAAATAACATCGCACTTCGACGGTAATTTAGTGGTGTTTAATTCAGTAACAGTAAAACCCATTTTCAAAAATTTTTTGTTCGTCTTATAATAACAATAATAAACTGTGTTAATAAAAAATCTAGAAATATTGATGCCATGGCTTTTGGCGATATTCAAGGTCTATCACATGTTCCGTCAATATGGACGACGTACAAGATTGTCTTCATCCCCAAGGGTGGTAAGACATCCCACATTAAGGCTAACGACTTTAGAAATATAAGTCTATCCTCCTTTCTACTGAAGACACTGGAGAGAATTATAGATATTCATATAAGAACATAACTGGAACATTATTCCTTGCCGGAGACTCAAGACGCCTATACGAAGGAAAGGTCCGCTGAAACTGCGCTTCACTCATTAGTAGGCCATGCAGAAAGATCTCTACACTACAAGGAATTAAAGGGAGCTTTCAACAATTTTAGACCTGCATCGGTTATTAACGCTATGGAACTTTTGTAGATCGATTTAGCGATCATCCAATTCGTCAGCAGTATCCTCCTGCCCTACAGGTATATCGAATCTAACTTGGGCGCCTCAAACATTTCCAAAGTCGCGTTTAGGATCACCCGAAAGGAGGAGTACTATAACCACTACTTTGGAATGTAAATATCAATACCCTGCTCAAAGCCAATGACGTGCTGCAGAACTGTAGCATATGCGGACGACTGGACAACTGTCGGAACTCTTGGAGTCCGCACTGGACGTCTCTCTGAAATGGTGCCAAGACTGTGGACTGGATGTCACATTTTTTTATTTTTGATGAATATTTTATGTTCACAAAACGCGATTTTAAATGCATGAAAGTCCTTGCCCTACTTATTTTTTATTTTGCATAAAAAACCAATCAAATCGACCTAATTTTTTACCTAGAGTCCCCATACAAATATCCTTTACGGTAAATGAATTTCTGACGAATGCGAACAGAAATCAAAAGTTAGAATATTTTAAAACTTTCATATTTTAGCAGAGTTGTAATAGATTGCAATCACATGATTTCACGTTAATATAGAATTGATATCATTCAAAATCGGAAAATGGATTGCATGATTTCAATTTCAAGTCATGAAATTAATACGACAAAAAAAAAAGATTGGAATTCTATTTTTGCTATCAATTTATACATATATTAATTGATTGCAATACTTTATAATCCAGTAATTGCAATCAAAATTAAATCTGAATCAATCGTTCTCTTGTCAATTGCAGTATTGACAAGATTTAATTTTGAAATCTGAAATCATTTTAAAATTAAAGAATGAAATAGGTTTGCTTGAAATCATTTTGATTTCAATGCCAATTGATTGGGAGTTTTGAATTTTTGTTGTTTGATACTTGTAAATTGTAAAAATTATTTAGGAAAATGTTAATAGAAACAAACACAATCAAAAATAATAATCAAATAAACAATTTAGCAACGGCAAAATAGCAAAAAGGGGACAAAATAAATAATCAAAGCAAATTGCTTCAAATTTTTTACCGTCAAAAAAAAAATTTTGCTAAAAAAAAGGCACTTTTCCGACAAAAAAAAAAAAAAAAAAAAATAATAATAAAGTTTAATACACTGTGAATCACTTAAATTTGGAATTCAATTTTACCAATTTTAAACGAATTTATCTAGTTAACCAGAAGTATTGTGAAACTCAAATTAATGCTTTACAACACTGCAAAATAACTCCGATTCGTTCAGTATTGACTGAAATAACTAGATATTAAATAACTTTTGAATCGAGAAACTACTCGATCGCGACTGCCGGAATTAGGCCCCAGGTATTTTGCATCCGATTGAGCTCAAATTTTCAAGGGACTATTTTTTTAGCAATTTGAACCAATCTGAAGCTTGGCGTAAAACAAATTCCAACTTTGAAAAATAACTGGAAGCCTAATACATAAGTATGAAAAATAGATATAGTTAAGCTAATTGTTTAGAACAGAAAAAACATTTTAACGTTTTATTAGGCATGCAACTTAAAAATTTATGAACTTCTTATCAATTTACGATTAAAATGAAAAAATACAATAAATTACCATATTTAGAGACGTTCGTATACGAAAAAGGAAATATCATCAAGGTAGATTGGTACCAAAAGCCACACTTAAAAGAAAAATCAATCCATCCGTACTTAAATCAATACGACGCCGTATTAATAGACTGGTGACTATGGATTTTCTTGAATCAATTACAGAAAGATTGATTTAAGTACGGATTTTAAACGCAAAATACTTAAATTATCCATATTCAATCCCGATTTCGTACCTGAAATAATCCGAAAATGAGATTGATTTCAGTAAAACTAATACTGAATCAAACTTAAAATTCGCTTGATTCAAGAATTATAAAATTGTTTTAATCCGAATTCGTACTTAAAATAATCCGAAAATGAGACTGATTTAAGTAAAACTAAGATTGAATCAATCTCAATATGCGCTTGATTCAAGTAGTATAAAGTTGATTTTATGCCGAATTAGAAAGAAAAAATTATTATGATTGACTTACTTACCCGTATTACACATTACAGAATGATAAAACACCAACATCATGGCCTATATGGTTTTTACTTTAGAAATCTTCTATACATATTTAACCAAAAATATAAACTAAATGAGAAGCAAGAGTTCAAATTTACTTTTTAGCCCTTCGTGGAACACATGAGTCTGGGCAGAACTTTTTCAATGTGTATAGAAAATCAAAACATGCGTAAGCCGGAGGGTTAAACACAACGAAAAGTTTAATCTTTTTTTTACTTGATTTAAAATTTTTTTACTTATTTCAAGAAATTCCGGGATTGATTTCCGAAAGTAATCCCATTTAGGATTGTTTTGAGTACGTTTTAGTGTTATTCGTACTGGAATTTTTGAGAACGACTCGTACTTAAAGTAAGTTTAAAAACTTAATTTATCCTGAGTGTTTCTCTTTCTGTGCAATGGGCCTCAGGAAGTTTACTAAATTTCCACTCTAAGCACCCAAGGAGAATTAAAATGAATACGGCGACAAATTTTATCCACGAGTTTTAGAAGTCAGCGACAAGGTTTTTCATAGACAAAACGTTATTACCATTAACAATATATTTATAATGACTTTCCGAGAAAAGCGATTAAGAATTTGATCAAACACGTAGACCACAAAAAGTTTACAAATCCATTACATACGTTCCTGGTTTTTCGGAGAGACTAAAACATTTTTGACAAAGATAACTATGAATTAGCTCTGCATGACACAATTTACGAACCATTTAGCAATACTAAATCGAGATTAGAAAAAGAAGACAAATCCAACTTGGTGTACAAAATAACGTGTAAAGATGATGACAAGTCCAATGTATGCCAAAAGGCATGTGTTGGCACATCAAAGTCCCAATTTTAAACTAGGATGGCATCACACAATTCGGATTTAAAAACAGTACTTGCAGCCCACTGTGCATTGAGTGGACATCAAACAGATTTTGAAAATGTAGACGAATTAGTATTTACAAGAGAATAATTATAACAGAAGATATACACTTGAAATGCTGCACAGTGTTGTCAGATTTTTCTGACCTTCATCGCCAAACCGGATGTCAGAAATCGCCAAACGTCAATTTTGTTCAGTTTTCGTAACATTATTATTATTATGTTTTTTTTTTTTTTAACTTGGCATACAAAAAATATTTTAATAACATAAAATTAAGATCATATATTCAGTTAAAAAAAAAACTGAATATAAAATTCACTTAAAAACAAAATAAAAATCATGTGAAAAAAAGTTGTCAGATTTTTTTTTTTATTAAATAAGTAATAACAAAAAATTACAAACTGTTAAAAAAAATCAATTTAATAATATGAATGGTAAACATAACCAAGTAAATCGCCAGTTATATCAAAAATCGCCAGTCGCCAAATGGAAAATCCCACCGCCAAACACGTTTCAACATCGCCACGTTTGGCGATGTTAAATCGCCATATCTGACAGCCCGGATGCTGCTCATTACAAACTTACCAGAAGAGAAGAAATTAAACTACAAAAGACACTGATAACGTAGCTCAGATTTTTAAACACACTATAAACAAATACAGATATAATTGACTACCAAAACAACAGTTGCAATCCAAACCTTAGAGTGCAAAGTGACAGTAAAACTTTAAAATTGTTTTTTTATTTAAATAAGTATGTTTTTATTGTTATTTGTTATTTAATGCTTTTGTGTTTTGTGTGTTCAATAAAATTTGTGTACATATCGCTCATTTGCTGCAAGACCGGCATAATTCAAAAAACACAGTTTTAGAGTTAGTGATGCAGAACTGTTCGCTAAGTTTTTCTTTACATTGTGTATAAAATTTATCTTTATATCTTTTATACTTTCCCCATTTGAAGAGAATGTATTTTTATTTTTTCTAAGTGATTAGAGCAAATTAAAAACTTTAAATGCGTTTATCTCGAAATGGATTTTTTTGAGTTATGCCGTTCTTGCAGCAAATGAGCAACGGAGTTGCCTCGAAATATTGGGTACAAAAATAAAAATATTGAAAATTAAAATTGAAATGATTCTTTAATTTATAGTAAATGACCTCAAGCCGAACCAAATATAAACCACCACAACAATAATTTTTGTTAATTTTTATTTAAAATTAATATAAGAATTTATGATATAAAATAAAATTTGACAAGAGTGATATTCCCATGACAGAGTTCTGTGAGGGATATGTCTACTGTTTCCAAGTCTTTCATCTCATATCATACCACTTTGTCGAACTAAGACACCAAACCTTAAAATTTGGTCGAACTCATAAGATTTTTCTACTTTTCGCATACTTGGTAAAAGTAGCAACCCGTTAGGAACAACGCCATAACCAAGATTGGCCCAAAAATTGTAAAAACTTTATTTGATGGACTCTTGAATTAAAATATACAAAAATCTTTGCCATTCGGTTTAGAGTTCATGGACAAATTTTGGCATAACAAATTTAGAATTTTATTCACAACTATAGCTCTGGCTAATAAAAAATTTTACTTATTTCAGTGCTGAACAAAACAACTTGTTATTATTTTTTTAATTAAATGTTAAATGCGCAATAGTAAAACAAATATTTTTTTGGGCATTGAAAAGTATTTTTGTCTATCAAAAACTGGATATAAAAAAACAAAGAAGTTAAAAATTTTGTTTGCCAAGAATCAATATTTTTTTTAAGTTATTTTTCTTATTTAAAACATTAAAAAAGCGTTGCCACATACAGAAAAGAGGAAACGTATTTTGCAAATTTAATAAACACATATGGAGTTATTAATAATGAATTTTCGATCAAAATCGAATGTCGTAATTTGGCCTAAGATCTCTCATAATAAAAAAAATATATAAATATAACAAATTTTAAAACTCTAAAAATGTGTTTGTTATGCTTTGGTGAAGGGAGAACAAGATCGATTACTTGTAATTTTTATTTCATTTACAACTTACAGCTCTGGCTTATAGAAAAATTTTACTTATTTCAGTGCTGAACAAAACAACTTGTTATTATTTGTTTAATTAAATGTTAAATGCGCAATAGTAAAACAAATATTTTTTTGGGCATTGAAAAGTATTTTTGTCTATCAAAAACTGGATATAAAAAAACAAAGAAGTTAAAAATTTTGTTTGCCAAGAATCAATATTTTTTTAAAGTTATTTTTCTTATTTAAAACATTAAAAAAGCGTTGCCACATACAGAAAAGAGGAAACGTATTTTGCAAATTTAATAAACACATATGGAGTTATTAATAATGAATTTTCGATCAAAATCGAATGTCGTAATTTGGCCTTAGATCTCTCATAATAAAAAAAATATATAAATATAACAAATTTTAAAACTCTAAAAATGTGTTTGTTATGCTTTGGTGAAGGGAGAACAAGATCGATTACTTGTAATTTTTATTTCATTTACAACTTACAGCTCTGGCTTATAGAAAAATTTTACTTATTTCAGTGCTGAACAAAACAACTTGTTATTATTTGTTTAATTAAATGTTAAATGCGCAATAGTAAAACAAATATTTTTTTGGGCATTGAAAAGTATTTTTGTCTATCAAAAACTGGATATAAAAAAACAAAGAAGTTAAAAATTTTGTTTGCCAAGAATCAATATTTTTTTAGAGTTATTTTTCTTATTTAAAACATTAAAAAAGCGTTGCCACATACAGAAAAGAGGAAACGTATTTTGCAAATTTAATAAACACATATGGAGTTATTAATAATGAATTTTCAATCAAAATCGAATGTCGTAATTTGGCCTTAGATCTCTCATAATAAAAAAAATATATAAATATAACAAATTTTAAAACTCTAAAAATGTGTTTGTTATGCTTTGGTGAAGGGAGAACAAGATCGATTACTTGTAATTTTTATTTCATTTACAACTTACAGCTCTGGCTTATAGAAAAATTTTACTTATTTCAGTGCTGAACAAAACAACTTGTTATTATTTGTTTAATTAAATGTTAAATGCGCAATAGTAAAACAAATATTTTTTTGGGCATTGAAAAGTATTTTTGTCTATCAAAAACTGGATATAAAAAAACAAAGAAGTTAAAAATTTTGTTTGCCAAGAATCAATATTTTTTTTAAGTTATTTTTCTTATTTAAAACATTAAAAAAGCGTTGTCACATACAGAAAAGAAGAAACGTATTTTGCAAATTTAATAAACACATATGGAGTTATTAATAATGAATTTTCGATCGAAATCGAATGTCGTAATTTGGCCCTAGATCTCTCATAATAAAAAAAATATATAAATATAACAAATTTTAAAACTCTAAAAATGTGTTTGTTATGCTTTGGGGAAGGGAGAACAAGATCGATTACTTGTAATTTTTATTTCATTTACAACTTACAGCTCTGGCTTATAGAAAAATTTTACTTATTTCAGTGCTGAACAAAACAACTTGTTATTATTTGTTTAATTAAATGTTAAATGCGCAATAGTAAAACAAATATTTTTTTGGGCATTGAAAAGTATTTTTGTCTATCAAAAACTGGATATAAAAAAACAAAGAAGTTAAAAATTTTGTTTGCCAAGAATCAATATTTTTTTTAAGTTATTTTTCTTATTTAAAACATTAAAAAAGCGTTGTCACATACAGAAAAGAAGAAACGTATTTTGCAAATTTAATAAACACATATGGAGTTATTAATAATGAATTTTCGATCGAAATCGAATGTCGTAATTTGGCCCTAGATCTCTCATAATAAAAAAAATATATAAATATAACAAATTTTAAAACTCTAAAAATGTGTTTGTTATGCTTTGGTGAAGGGAGAACAAAATCGATTACTTGTAATTTTTATTTCATTTACAACTTACAGCTCTGGCTTATAGAAAAATTTTATTTATTTCAGAGCTGAACAAAACAACATGTTATTATTTGTTTAATTAAATGTTAAATGCGCAATAGTAAAACAAATATTTTTTTGGGCATTGAAAAGTATTTTTGTCTATCAAAAACTGGATATAAAAAAACAAAGAAGTTACAAATTTTGTTTGCCAAGAATCAATATTTTTTTAAAGTTATTTTTCTTATTTAAAACATTAAAAAAAGCGTTGCCACATACAGAAAAGAGGAAACGTTTTTTGCAAATTTAATAAACACATATGGAGTTATTCATAATGAATTTTCGATCGATATCGAATGTCGTAATTTGGCAGGAGATCTCTCATAATAAAAAAAATATATAAATATAACAAATTTTAAAACTCTAAAAATGTGTTTGTTATGCTTTGGTGAAGGGAGAACAAGATCGATTACTTGTAATTTTTATTTCATTTACAACTTACAGCTCTGGCTTATAGAAAAATTTTACTTATTTCAGAGCTGAACAAAACAACTTGTTATTATTTGTTTTATAAAATGTTAAATGCGCAATAGTAAAACAAATATTTTTTTGGGCATTGAAAAGTATTTTTGTCTATCAAAAACTGGATATAAAAAAACAATGAAGTTAAAAATTTTGTTTGCACAGAATCAATATTTTTTTAAAGTTATTTTTCTTATTTAAAACATTAAAAAAGCGTTGCCACATACAGAAAAGAGGAAACGTATTTTGCAAATTTAATAAACACATATGGAGTTATTCATAATGAATTTTCGATCGAAATCGAATGTCGTAATTTGGCCCTAGATCTCTCACAATAAAAAAATATATAAATATAACAAATTTTAAAACTCTAAAAATGTGTTTGTAATGCTTTGGTGAAGGGAGAACAAGATCGATTACTTGTAATTTTCATTTCATTTACAACTTACAGCTCTGGCTTATAGAAAAATTTTAATTATTTCAGAGCTGAACAAAACAACATGTTATTATTTGTTTAATTAAATGTTAAATGCGCAATAGTAAAACAAATATTTTTTTGGGCATTGAAAAGTATTTTTGTCTATCAAAAACTGGATATAAAAAAACAAAGAAGTTAAAAATTTTGTTTGCCAAGAATCAATATTTTTTTTAAGTTATTTTTCTTATTTAAAACATTAAAAAAGCGTTGCCACATACAGAAAAGAGGAAACGTATTTTGCAAATTTAATAAACACATATGGAGTTATTAATAATGAATTTTCGATCAAAATCGAATGTCGTAATTTGGCCTTAGATCTCTCATAATAAAAAAAATATATAAATATAACAAATTTTAAAACTCTAAAAATGTGTTTGTTATGCTTTGGTGAAGGGAGAACAAGATCGATTACTTGTAATTTTTATTTCATTTACAACTTACAGCTCTGGCTTATAGAAAAATTTTACTTATTTCAGTGCTGAACAAAACAACTTGTTATTATTTGTTTAATTAAATGTTAAATTCGCAATAGTAAAACAAATATTTTTTTGGGCATTGAAAAGTATTTTTGTCTATCAAAAACTGGATATAAAAAAACAAAGAAGTTAAAAATTTTGTTTGCCAAGAATCAATATTTTTTCAAGTTATTTTTCTTATTTAAAACATTAAAAAAGCGTTGCCACATACAGAAAAGAGGAAATGTATTTTGCTAATTTAATAAACACATATGGAGTTATTAATAATGAATTTTCGATCGAAATCGAAAGTCGTAATTTGGCCCTAGATCTCTCACAATAAAAAAAATATATAAATATAACAAATTTTAAAACTCTAAAAATGTGTTTGTTATGCTTTGGTGAAGGGAGAATAAGATCGATAACTTGTAATTTTTATTTCATTTACAACTTACAGCTCTGGCTAATAAAAAATTTTACTTATTTCAGAGCTGAACAAAACAGCTTGGTATTATTTGTTTAATTAAATGTTAAATGCGCAATAGTAAAACAAATATTTTTTTGGGCATTGAAAAGTATTTTTGTCTATCAAAATCTGGATATAAAAAACAAAGAAGTTAAAAATTTCGTTTGCCAAGAATCAATATTTTTTCAAGTTATTTTTCTTATTTAAAACATTAAAAAAGCGTTGCCACATACAGAAAAGAGGAAATGTATTTTGCTAATTTAATAAACACATATGGAGTTATTAATAATGAATTTTCGATCGAAATCGAAAGTCGTAATTTGGCCCTAGATCTCTCACAATAAAAAAAATATATAAATATAACAAATTTTAAAACTCTAAAAATGTGTTTGTTATGCTTTGGTGAAGGGAGAATAAGATCGATAACTTGTAATTTTTATTTCATTTACAACTTACAGCTCTGGCTAATAAAAAATTTTACTTATTTCAGAGCTGAACAAAACAACTTGGTATTATTTGTTTAATTAAATGTTAAATGCGCAATAGTAAAACAAATATTTTTTTGGGCATTGAAAAGTATTTTTGTCTATCAAAATCTGGATATAAAAAACAAAGAAGTTAAAAATTTCGTTTGCCAAGAATCAATATTTTTTCAAGTTATTTTTCTTATTTAAAACATTAAAAAAGCGTTGCCACATACAGAAAAGAGGAAATGTATTTTGCTAATTTAATAAACACATATGGAGTTATTAATAATGAATTTTCGATCGAAATCGAATGTCGTAATTTGGCCCTAGATCTCTCCAATAAAAAAAATATATAAATATAACAAATTTTAAAACTCTAAAAATGTGTTTGTTATGCTTTGGTGAAGGGAGAATAAGATCGATAACTTGTAATTTTTATTTCATTTACAACTTACAGCTCTGGCTAATAAAAAATTTTTACTTATTTCAGAGCTGAACAAAGCAACTTGTTATTATTTGTTTAATTAAATGTTAAATGCGCAATAGTAAAACAAATATTTTTTTGGGCATTGAAAAGTATTTTTGTCTATCAAAATCTGGATATAAAAAACAAAGAAGTTAAAAATTTCGTTTGCCAAGAATCAATATTTTTTCAAGTTATTTTTCTTATTTAAAACATTAAAAAAGCGTTGCCACATACAGAAAAGAGGAAATGTATTTTGCTAATTTAATAAACACATATGGAGTTATTAATAATGAATTTTCGATCGAAATCGAATGTCGTAATTTGGCCCTAGATCTCTCCAATAAAAAAAATATATAAATATAACAAATTTTAAAACTCTAAAAATATGTTTGTTATGCTTTGGTGAAGGGAGAATAAGATCGATAACTTGTAATTTTTATTTCATTTACAACTTACAGCTCTGGCTAATAAAAAATTTTACTTATTTCAGAGCTGAACAAAACAACTTGGTATTATTTGTTTAATTAAATGTTAAATGCGCAATAGTAAAACAAATATTTTTTTGGGCATTGAAAAGTATTTTTGTCTATCAAAATCTGGATATAAAAAACAAAGAAGTTAAAAATTTCGTTTGCCAAGAATCAATATTTTTTCAAGTTATTTTTCTTATTTAAAACATTAAAAAAGCGTTGCCACATACAGAAAAGAGGAAATGTATTTTGCTAATTTAATAAACACATATGGAGTTATTAATAATGAATTTTCGATCGAAATCGAATGTCGTAATTTGGCCCTAGATCTCTCACAATAAAAAAATATATAAATATAACAAATTTTAAAACTCTAAAAATGTGTTTGTAATGCTTTGGTGAAGGGAGAACAAGATCGATTACTTGTTATTTTCATTTCATTTACAACTTACAGCTCTGGCTTATAGAAAAATTTTAATTATTTCAGAGCTGAACAAAACAACATGTTATTATTTGTTTAATTAAATGTTAAATGCGCAATAGTAAAACAAATATTTTTTTGGGCATTGAAAAGTATTTTTGTCTATCAAAAACTGGATATAAAAAAACAAAGAAGTTAAAAATTTTGTTTGCCAAGAATCAATATTTTTTTTAAGTTATTTTTCTTATTTAAAACATTAAAAAAGCGTTGCCACATACAGAAAAGAGGAAACGTATTTTGCAAATTTAATAAACACATATGGAGTTATTAATAATGAATTTTCGATCAAAATCGAATGTCGTAATTTGGCCTTAGATCTCTCATAATAAAAAAAATATATAAATATAACAAATTTTAAAACTCTAAAAATGTGTTTGTTATGCTTTGGTGAAGGGAGAACAAGATCGATTACTTGTAATTTTTATTTCATTTACAACTTACAGCTCTGGCTTATAGAAAAATTTTACTTATTTCAGTGCTGAACAAAACAACTTGTTATTATTTGTTTAATTAAATGTTAAATGCGCAATAGTAAAACAAATATTTTTTTGGGCATTGAAAAGTATTTTTGTCTATCAAAAACTGGATATAAAAAAACAAAGAAGTTAAAAATTTTGTTTGCCAAGAATCAATATTTTTTCAAGTTATTTTTCTTATTTAAAACATTAAAAAAGCGTTGCCACATACAGAAAAGAGGAAATGTATTTTGCTAATTTAATAAACACATATGGAGTTATTAATAATGAATTTTCGATCGAAATCGAAAGTCGTAATTTGGCCCTAGATCTCTCACAATAAAAAAAATATATAAATATAACAAATTTTAAAACTCTAAAAATGTGTTTGTTATGCTTTGGTGAAGGGAGAATAAGATCGATAACTTGTAATTTTTATTTCATTTACAACTTACAGCTCTGGCTAATAAAAAATTTTACTTATTTCAGAGCTGAACAAAACAGCTTGGTATTATTTGTTTAATTAAATGTTAAATGCGCAATAGTAAAACAAATATTTTTTTGGGCATTGAAAAGTATTTTTGTCTATCAAAATCTGGATATAAAAAACAAAGAAGTTAAAAATTTCGTTTGCCAAGAATCAATATTTTTTCAAGTTATTTTTCTTATTTAAAACATTAAAAAAGCGTTGCCACATACAGAAAAGAGGAAATGTATTTTGCTAATTTAATAAACACATATGGAGTTATTAATAATAAATTTTCGATCGAAATCGAAAGTCGTAATTTGGCCCTAGATCTCTCACAATAAAAAAAATATATAAATATAACAAATTTTAAAACTCTAAAAATGTGTTTGTTATGCTTTGGTGAAGGGAGAATAAGATCGATAACTT
This sequence comes from Pollenia griseotomentosa, assembly GCA_963931875.1. Lineage (NCBI taxonomy): Eukaryota > Metazoa > Arthropoda > Insecta > Diptera > Polleniidae > Pollenia > Pollenia griseotomentosa. Next base: position 15,582,023 of record OZ007563.1, on the reverse strand, counting down.
GTAATTTTTATTTCATTTACAACTTACAGCTCTGGCTAATAAAAAATTTTACTTATTTCAGAGCTGAACAAAACAACTTGGTATTATTTGTTTAATTAAATGTTAAATGCGCAATAGTAAAACAAATATTTTTTTGGGCATTGAAAAGTATTTTTGTCTATCAAAATCTGGATATAAAAAACAAAGAAGTTAAAAATTTCGTTTGCCAAGAATCAATATTTTTTCAAGTTATTTTTCTTATTTAAAACATTAAAAAAGCGTTGCCACATACAGAAAAGAGGAAATGTATTTTGCTAATTTAATAAACACATATGGAGTTATTAATAATGAATTTTCGATCGAAATCGAATGTCGTAATTTGGCCCTAGATCTCTCCAATAAAAAAAATATATAAATATAACAAATTTTAAAACTCTAAAAATGTGTTTGTTATGCTTTGGTGAAGGGAGAATAAGATCGATAACTTGTAATTTTTATTTCATTTACAACTTACAGCTCTGGCTAATAAAAAATTTTTACTTATTTCAGAGCTGAACAAAGCAACTTGTTATTATTTGTTTAATTAAATGTTAAATGCGCAATAGTAAAACAAATATTTTTTTGGGCATTGAAAAGTATTTTTGTCTATCAAAATCTGGATATAAAAAACAAAGAAGTTAAAAATTTCGTTTGCCAAGAATCAATATTTTTTCAAGTTATTTTTCTTATTTAAAACATTAAAAAAGCGTTGCCACATACAGAAAAGAGGAAATGTATTTTGCTAATTTAATAAACACATATGGAGTTATTAATAATGAATTTTCGATCGAAATCGAATGTCGTAATTTGGCCCTAGATCTCTCCAATAAAAAAAATATATAAATATAACAAATTTTAAAACTCTAAAAATATGTTTGTTATGCTTTGGTGAAGGGAGAATAAGATCGATAACTTGTAATTTTTATTTCATTTACAACTTACAGCTCTGGCTAATAAAAAATTTTACTTATTTCAGAGCTGAACAAAACAACTTGGTATTATTTGTTTAATTAAATGTTAAATGCGCAATAGTAAAACAAATATTTTTTTGGGCATTGAAAAGTATTTTTGTCTATCAAAATCTGGATATAAAAAAACAAAGAAGTTAAAAATTTTGTTTGCCAAGAATCAATATTTTTCTTATTTAAAACATTAAAAAAGCGTTGCCACATACAGAAAAGAGGAAACGTATTTTGCAAATTTAATAAACACATATGGAGTTATTAATAATGAATTTTCGATCGAAATCGAATGTCGTAATTTGGCCCTAGATCTCTCACAATAAAAAAATATATAAATGTAACAAATTTTAAAACTCTAAAAATGTGTTTGTTATGCTTTGGTGAAGGGAGAATAAGATCGATAACTTGTAATTTTTATTTCATTTACAACTTACAGCTCTGGCTAATAAAAAATTTTACTTATTTCAGAGCTGAACAAAACAACTTGGTATTATTTGTTTAATTAAATGTTAAATGCGCAATAGTAAAACAAATATTTTTTTGGGCATTGAAAAGTATTTTTGTCTATCAAAATCTGGATATAAAAAAACAAAGAAGTTAAAAATTTTGTTTGCCAAGAATCAATATTTTTTCAAGTTATTTTTCTTATTTAAAACATTAAAAAAGCGTTGCCACATACAGAAAAGATGAAACATATTTTGCAAATTTAATAAACCGAAAATTCATTATTAATAACTCCCTATGTGTTTATTAAATTTGCAAAATACGTTTCCTCTTTTCTGTATGTGGCAGCGCTTTTTTAATGTTTTAAATAAGAAAAATCACTTGAAAAAATATTGATTCTTGGCAAGCGAAATTTTTAACTTCTTTGTTTTTTTTTATATCCAGTTTTGATAGACAAAAATACTTTTCAATGCCCAAAAAAATATTTGTTTAACTATTGCGCATTTAACATTTAATTAAACAAATAATAACAAGTTGCTTTGTTCAGCTCTGAAATAAGTAAAATTTTTCTATAAGCCAGAGCTGTAAGTTGTAAATGAAATAAAAATTACAAGTAATCGATCTTGTTCTCCTTTCACCAAAGCATAACAAACACATTTTTAGAGTTTTAAAATTTGTTACATTTATATATTTTTTTATTGTGAGAGATCTAGGGCCAAATTACGACATTCGATTTCGATCGAAAATTCATTATTAATAACTCCATATGTGTTTATTAAATTTGCAAAATACGTTTCCTCTTTTCTGTATGTGGCAACGCTTTTTTAATGTTTTAAATAAGAAAAATATTGATTCTTGGCAAACGAAATTTTTAACTTCTTTGTTTTTTTATATCCAGTTTTTGATAGACAAAAACAATTTTCAATACCCAAACAAATATTTGTTTAACTATTGCGCATTTAACATTTAATTAAACAAATAATAACAAGTTGTTTTGTTCAGTTCTGAAATAAGTAAAATTTTTCTATAAGCCAGAGCTGTAAGTTGTAAATGAAGTAAAAATTACAAGTAATCGATCTTGTTCTTCCTTCACCAAAGCATAACAAACACATTTTTAGAGTTTTAAAATTTGTTATATTTATATATTTTTTTATTGTGAGAGATCTAGGGCCAAATTACGACATTTCGATCGAAAATTCATTATTAATAACTCCATATGTGTTTATTAAATTTGAAAAATACGTTTCATCTTTTCTGTATGTGGCAACGCTTTTTAAATGTTTTAAATAAGAAAAATAACTTTAAAAAAATATTGATTCTTGGCAAACAAAATTTTTAACTTCTTTGTTTTTTTATATCCAGTATTTGATAGACAAAAATACTTTTTAATGCCCAAAAAAATATTTGTTTTACTATTGCGCATTTAACATTTAATTAAACAAATAATAACAAGTTGTTTTGTTCAGCTCTGAAATAAGTAAAATTTTTCTATAAGCCAGAGCTGTAATTTGTGAATGAAATTGAAAATAACAACGAAGAGTGTTATATTCGGCATTGCCGAATCTTGTACAACCTTTACCAAAGTGTAATAAACATATTTTTTAGAGTTTTAAAATAAGTATTTTTTTATCATTTCATTGATTTTTAATTTTTTTTCCCTTTTTTACATTCACTGGAACTGATAGTGTGAAAAATTTTTCACGGGATATTCACGGTTGTTTTTTCCTTTGAGGGGAATGAAAAAGGACGTAAAAAACATGGACCGAACGTGAATTCCTTCACACATGGACGTTAATTTCTGGATTAAGACAGTCCACGAGTCTCTATAGTCTCAGATACTATCAGTTTATAATGGGTAGTGTTGGCACCAAATATGCAGATTCTGTGAGGTTGATGACGAAACGTCGGAACATCTCCTCTACTGTTGTCCCACCTTGGGGACTACCAGGCGGAAATTTTTAGGGGGCTAATGAGTAGTCCAATGAAAATCTATATTCTTGCATCGGGCAAGGTGATAGGCTTTATACGCAGCCTTAACCTGGCTTTAATCTCCTTTTTTAACAAACTGGGCCCCCTCCCTTCTGGTGATTGGTTCGAGAAAAATTTAGCATATTTTTTTTTTGTCCAAGCTATTTAATATTGTGAGTATGACCTACAGAAATATAGCACGGAAGTATTGGCACACATAGTTTGTACAGTATTTGCACACCGGATATAAGCATTTAACCCTTTTATGCATCCCTACTTGTAAAATTTTAGTTTGCAATTTTAAAAAGTTTATATTATTTTGTGAATAACCATCGCTTACAAGCAACGTTTCAAACTTAAGTCAATTACAAAAACACTGTACCAGTTGATACCATAAAAACTAAATTTGAAAAATTTTAATTAAACAATGAATGCGCACACGCACTTTCACTGCAAGTAAAATAATTTCAATTAGTTTTGTTAAGAAAACTAAGAGAGTTTTACTTTAAACTCATTTTATGCTTAAGATGATGGTGATGTTCCGCTATTCTCCGGCTAGGGAGCACACGGACTCAATGACTTCCAACGGACTCCTTTGTGGGCTGTTCATAATGGCTCGTTCAAAAAAAACCCTGCAGAAGGCAGCTCACGTACGATTGTGATGCGCCAATTTGTTTATAAACGTCCACGGCGCGGAGAAACTTGAGAGTGCTGGAGGGATGATCACACCTCCCCAGTTTTGTTTCAAGATCGCCGCTATAGAACGCGGATACCAAGCCGGAGTGCGTGGAAAAACGGTGTTGCAGGCAGGAGGAGAAACGTGAACTTCTACACGGATAGCTCTAAGTCACAAGAAGGAGTGGCCTCCGAAGTACACCCAAGAGAGCTCAATCTCGATTTATCGCGAAGACTTCCGGTTGACTGTAGTGTTTTTCAGGCGGATATACTTGCTGAAGACTGGCTCAGACTATCTGCTGCGTCGACGACTGCTGTGGATAATAACACTGATAGCCGTGCCGCCGCAGAGGGATTTGTCCATACAATGTTTGGCAAAAAATATAAGGAGTGCTCGTAGAATGTTAAAATTTTGCTCTGAGCCTTTATTTAGCTCAATTAAGAAAAATATAAAGTTTCATCAAAATTGGCCACGCCCTCCACCCACCGCCCATAGAACCCAAAATTTTTTTTTGGCCCAAAGTTTTTGAAATTTTGCTCTGAGCCTTTATTTAGCTCAATTAAGAAAAATATAAAGTTTCATCAAAATTGGCCACGCCCTCCACCCACCGCCCATAGAACCCAAAATTTTTTTTTGGCCCAAAGTTTTTGAAATTTTGCTCTGAGCCTTTATTTAGCTCAATTAAGAAAAATGTAAAGTTTCATCAAAATTGGCCACGCCCTATACCCACCGCCCATAGAACCCAAAATTTTTTTTTGGCCCAAAGTTTTTGAAATTTTGCTCTGAGCCTTTATTTAGCTCAATTAAGAAAAATATAAAGTTTCATCGAAATTGGCCACGCCCTCTACCCACCGCCCATAGAACCCAAAATTTGTGAGATTCGGCCCAACGTTTAAAAAAGTGACTAAGAAATCGCTTTTGAACTGATTTTTTCACAATTTGAATTTCTTTAATAGTAAGCACCATGTTTTTTGTTTTTATGAAATCAGTTAATAAATCCACATTATTATTGCAATTTATAAGTTCCTTGCACAATTCACTATATGAAACACAAAATGAACCCATTTTAAATATTAGTTACGTTTAATAATTTTCTTAAACTTTATTTGGCAAATATTATTATTTCAAATAATCATATGGTTTTGTTTTTCTTTTTTTGTTATGCACTTTTTCGATATTGCTGTCAATCAGTTATTAAAAAGTAAAAGTAAAAGTAAAAGCCTAAAAGTATACAAAACCTTTTATTGTAAATATGCATTGCAGTTTATTGTAAATATTCACAAAAAATACGTGAGTTTTATCACAAAATTTATAAGTTTGTTCAGCGATCGCAAAAAGTCGCAGAATTTTTTTACATAAAATGAAAGAAAACATTCCAAACTTTCATTTAGTAGTATTACCAACACGGAGGTAGACCGAGCTAACTTATTTTTTTTCTAATGAAAACTGCAAATGCTAAATTTTTTGGAGTCATTTTGATTTGCTCAGATCTCTTAAACTATATATATAATTTAAATATTTTTTCTTTCCTATTAAATTTAAAATACTATATTTTAATACAAATGCTCTAAAACTATTGGTAGTTGAACCATATTTATTGTATAAACAACTGAAATGTAGTAAAATTTTCATCAGTTTTCGTTGCATAATATTTAGATAACTTTAACACACTCTTTTTTATACAAAATTTTATTTTTTTTCGAAAACAAATCATGGTTTTCTACTAATGAAACAGTTCTTTACAGAATTGCATCATTAGATTTCTAAAAAATAACTGTAAAAAAATAGACTTTTTGCCAAAAAAATACCACTGTGCGCCGTCATGGCCTTGGATTCCCTTTCCCTGAGAACGAAAACATTCCTTGGCTTCTTTTCTTCTCTAAACGAAGTGGCTGAGCAGTTTGCCATCAGGATCATATGGGTCCCATGCCACGAGGATAAACTGGGGAACACTGAGGCCGATGAGCTTGCTAGCCTTGGCATTAGAAAGGAGTTGGGGTGCCTATGCTCTACTGCAAACTCGAAATTCGGCTATCGACAATCAATATGTATTGCTAACGACAGATGGGCCGGATGCAAAAATCATCATTTTAAAAAGTTGTTTGCTTCTCCTACAAAAAATATATAATATGTTGGATCGGGCCTTTTGAGTATAAGGTAACGACATGTAGCTCGCTTTTTCAAATCTTTACAAATAACAAAATATTGTAACTTCGAAATATTATTTATTCTTGGCAAACTTAATATTTGAAATAAAACTTGGTTGTTTGTTTTTTTATACCGAGTTTTCGTTGACTTCTTGGTACAGTTTAGATAAAAACACTTTTACAAAAAAAATATTTGTTTAACTACTCCGCATTTAACATTTTATTAAACAAATAATAACAAGTTGTTTTGTTAAGTTCTTAAATAGTTTTTAGTGTTCGACCGATTAATCGGCTTCGGCTGCGGTCATGCCATGAAATGTTTGCTTAGTCCATAACAGCACCTGTTTAGAAGCATTATCCTTCGTTTTATTTCAAGACTGATGTTGTTTTCCTTTTTTACAGCGGAACCAAGGTAGGTAGGTAAATTCTTCTACTACCTCGAAATTATAACTGCCTTTGTCGCCATATTTTACTTGCGTTGATTTTTCTGCAGTTGCATTGCTGAAAATGGTCTCAATAAAAGCGATGACAAAGCTTTTACACTTTTAGCTAAATCCTTCGCAATCTGCTCATAGACAGCAGTTACACCTCGAACGTGTCTTTCAATAATGTTAATATCATTCGTACAAACGGGGAGCATATGGCTTTTGTCTTGAACGTTGCCCTTTTTTTCCAAAATTTTATTTTGAGACCTCTTGTGGTAGTAAATTTTTCGAAGATGACAGTTACAATTCTTGCTTCTTACAAGGGTTCACTAATTTTACAGAAATACCGTGATCAGACGACAGATATATCGAGACCTTACCGCAAAAAAAAACATATGCGACAAAAACACAATTTTAAAGAAGTTTTTTTTTATTATAATTCAAAAACAAATTTGTACGAAGGTTGGCGGTTAAGCTAAAATGGTTTTTGCTATAAAACCGTAACGGTAGCTTATGTGACCTTGACACTTTTGGAAATAATGCAAGTGTTGCCAATAAATTCATTTATTAAAAAAAAAAAAAAAACGAAAATTGAAAATGATGTCGCTTAAGTTATTTTTGTATACATTTGTTAGCGTATTACATCAGGAACATAAGCTGTTTACGCAGAATCTCCATTCGTTTCTGTCAGTTGCAATATGTCTAAGGTTCGTTAAACGATTTTCCTGTCTCAAGGTAAAAAGTGCGTCTACAAGTGGTATTCGGTCTTCCAAGCGAGCGTGCGCCATGTGGGTTCCATTGTAGAGTTGCGTGGAATATTTGCTCATATGGCTTACGGAGAGTGTGGCCTAGCCAGTTGTATTTTATTCTTCTAATTTGCGCATTGATGTCTTCCTGCTCAGAGATTTGTAATAGTTGTTGATTTGGTAAGGGCTCGATAATTGAATATGATATTACTAAGTATTTTATTAATTGTTCAATCGGTTCGAAAGGTCTGCACTAAAATGTTATTTCTTTTGTTTTTTTAATATTTATTGAATTTTTGTTTTCTTTATGTTCCTGTTTTTCTATTTCATAAAATAAATTATTTGCGTTGATATTTTATATATTTAGACTATCACTAGTTTCAGCAGAGCTACAGGTACCCGGGTCACTTGCTGCCCAATTAAGAGTGTTAAAAAAAAAATTCGCTAGTATTGCTCTTTTCTTTTAAGTCGCTCGAAATTGAACGTGTTTTCAAGGACCCAAAAAATATATACATATATTTTTTAAATTCCCTAAACTTTTTGACAGGCTAAGGCCTGTTTTCACGACTTACCTTTAAAGTTCGATATAGTTAACGCTACCTTTAGCACTAGTGAGGAATAAAGTTACCTTCAACTATTTTTCGTTTTCACAACTTCTGTATAAAATAAACTTAACATTTTTAAAAAAGTGGCAATACTAAAGAAAATACCGATTATTTTTGCCAAAATAAAAATACGAACTGGCAACTACGTACTTTTTTTACATTTACAAGATATAAGTATAATTGGAGCTGCCATATATAAAAAATATGTGAATATAATATGGCAATCTCAAATCTAAACCTTCAACAAAAGTTAAAGGTAGAACGTTCCTCTCTTTAGCTTATCCTTCACTTTAAGGTTAAAGAGAACTTGTGATAATTAAAAACTCATTATCTGTTCGATAACTTCCTACATTTAGCTATCGTTAAGTCGTGAAAACGGGCCTAAGATTAAGATTATTTTAATCGCACAGAAAATTCGAAAAGGCATATAATTTCTTCTCATTAAATGTTGGTTGGGACACTAAAGGGTGTCTGTTTATTCCGACTATTAAAATTAATGGAACGCCAAGAGTACAACGCGTTTAAAAACTTATTACAACTGAGCAAAGTGAAATCAATGCCAATTTTTCAAAAAAAGTCATATTCTCCGATAAAGTGCATTCCATCTGATTGGCTTTGTGAAAACACAAAACTGCTCAAAAAATCCTCATGCAATTTACGAAATCAATGTCTGGTGCGGACTTAGGTCAGGCGGCTTAATTTGGCCTTACTTTTTTGAAGACAAGGCCAAAATTGCAGTTACTGTGAAAGGCATTCGTTACAGGAACATTATAACGGAGTTCTTGTGGCCTCAAATGGACGGCATGGATCTGGATGAAATATGGTATCGGCGCCACCTGCCACACATCGCATGAAACAATCAATTTATTGCAGCAACATTTTGCAGACCAAATTATCTCAAGAAATTCTGATGTGCATTTTTTTCTTTTGGGTTTTGTGAAATCTCGGGTTATGCTAATAAACTAGAAATACTTCCTGAGCTCAAATCCGAGATCCAAAGCGTCATCGGTGAGATACAGCCACATATCTCAAAAAGACTTTTCAGATATGCAGATTATCAATTGTAATTGAAAAATTTGAATTGACAACGCCTACCTTGTTGCGCATATAAATTAAAATGCATTTCTTTAGACAATGGCGAACCAAATTGGGATTTTTTTTTAAAAATGCCAATTCTGGGACAAATATTTGTCTTTGGTCTTTTTCAAAATACAGCTAAAGAAAGAAAAAATTGCTATAGAAAGAAAGTTACAAATGGTCAAGGAAACTTTGCCATCATTATGACAAAGACGGTGTCGAAGATTATGAACTTGATATTAGTTTATATGCTCCCATACAACGTTTGGAGAGAGCGGTCTTTAAAAGATTAAACTTTGACATACCGACCGACGGCTTTCTAGTTATAGAAAAAAATCCGAAAAATTTTTCCGTACAAACCTTATGCCTGACCATTATTACAACTTACAAATAGTTATTTTTAGGATGCTATCTGACAGACAAATGCTTTTTGGTTACTACAAGTTAACATTAACATAAAAAGTGACTGATAAGCTAACAGCAGATTTATCCTCATAGTAACTTTACAAGTGAACTTGAAGAATTTGAAGCTGTCATATTTTCTGCTGAAGATATAGTAACTTCAATGTCAGTTTTATACCAAATTAAATTATTCAAGCTATTGAAATTAAAAATGACAAAAGTCCAAAAAACACAATTTTTTCATAAAAGAAAAACAAAAGCAAGTCGTTGCCACTACGTATTTTAAACAACCAAAAGTAGTCATTATCTACTGCTATGTTGCCACTGTATATTAATTACATTTTATGGGACAGTTGTAATAATGGAGAAAACTTAATGGTCACTTTATCGTTCACGATAGCTAATGTGAACGTTAACTATCAGGAAATTAAGCATTAGGTTGTCATAATGTCCTAAGAAGATCAAAAAAACGAGATTCAAGTGCGGATTAGATAAGTTTCACCACTGATATTTGAAGTAATAGCTCTAAAAGCTGTTTATTACTCAGATTTACAGCTCATTTTATCCATGGATTTAATAAATTGAAATTAATATTAGGCACGCGCGTCAGTCTTAAATACTGATCATACTGCTGGAGTGTTTTAATGAAGCCACATAAGCGTTTCAGGAGATGAAGTTTTAAACGATAGACTTAGTGATTATTAATCACCCCTATCGCGAATGTAATGGAAATATGTTATATCGGAGCAAACCTTTATTCCCATCCCCAACAAATCGGTATCGTAAATATTTTGGGAGTAAACAAAAGTCTCTATTGTGAATAACTTGTCAGTGCTTGTATTGTGAAAGAAAAATATATAAAATAAAACACTAATAAAAATAAAAGAAAATAAATAGTCAATAGTGTTTCCAGCAAAAACTTACATTGCAAAGTAATAAGTTAAAAAGCTAATATTACGACTCTTCACTACTTATACATTGGCATTTTAACTCATTATTTTAACACGGTGATGTCATTGGAGGCAAGTACTTACCACCCTCGCTTACAAATAGGGAGTTAAATAAGTCATTACCACATTCGCTTACAAATAGGGACTTAAATAACTTATTACTACGATGTCACCAAAATTACAACTAACATGTAGTGTTATTCATTGGATGAATACTTTCAATAAAGTAAAAAAAAATTTTTTTTTATTATTTTTTTTATTATTTTTTTTAATTATTTTTTTTTTCTATTTTTTCTTATTTTATTTTTTATTTTTTTTCTGTCTCTGGCAGGATTCGATCGCGCAACCTCGGTGCTGATAGACTAGCTCACTACCAGCTTGTCTACTGGGGCAGTGTAGTTTTTGTATAAAAAAACTATGTTTTTTACTCAATTAAAAGCGCTAATCAACTCATACACAAGTACTTAGGTATCAGATTATATATCAGCCATTACTAAACTACTTCTATGTAATGCAGATGGTATGAAGTAGTCATTGAAAAGTAAGTTGTTCAGTAATGGCAAGTCATTACCAAGTTTTTGCTGGGTTAATCGTCATTTTCTTTATTAACACTCCTTCAATAAAAGAAAAAAGTAATTTAATTGAGTCCTACCTTAGAATACAAAATAAAATATACCTGATCCCTTCTCCCTCACATTAACAATTGTTGGGAAATTTATTTAGTATAAAAATTCGCGGGAGTAAACATTGGCGATGACAAAGTTTTTTTAAGTTTGGGAATTCATTCCCAAAAAATTAGTAATGGGATTCATTCACAATACGAAATAAAAAAATATTGGAATATTTTCATGGGAGTAGTTGTTTGCGATAGGGGTGAATCATTATCAGGCTTAAAAATATTCATTGAAAGTAAATTTACATGAAAGGTTTAAGTTCATTGAGGCTTTTAAGCTGTGTTCAAAAATAAACATTAAGTATCGTTCTTTAGTGTCCGTTTTAATAAAGTTGTGGAAAACACAAACGCTAATAGTGTTTGCGTTTCTCTGTTTGGGATCTTCGAACAGAAAAATAAAACTGTACTTTTGTTAATCCAAAACCATCCTTGTGTTAGGTTCAGCATATTCAAGTCCGCCCTTTGGCTAGTAAAGAAAACCAAAAAATGTTTACAAAAACAAAATACATATTCGAAAAAAAAAAAACAAAAAGCCAACCAAAATATTTTAAACAAGCCAAACATGTACTATTCGTGCTGTGGTCGTTGCTAAAATTTTTTGTTTGCTCATTTCTTAATCAATGTAAAATAAAAAACACTAAAGAACATTAAAATATAATGTATGTCTACAGAACCACTACAAATGTTCTGTTTTATAAGGAAGAACAGAACACTATATAATATTCGTTACGTTTTTGATAACAGTAACGAACACAAACACTTAAAAATAGATATCGTTTCTGGGTGTGAGCCGTACGCTTAATAATGTTCGGTTTATTGCCGAACACTGCTTTTAAGTGTTGCCACTTTTAAGCATCCACGTTTTAAATCTAAATATTTTTCAAGTGAGCAATTTGAAAAATCTAAAAAAGAACTTCAAATTTTTTTTTCCAAATTTGGTTTTAGAAAGTATTATTGCTTCCAAAACAAGCAATACCAAAAAGAATATAGGAAAGAAAAAATGAGGCCAACAAATTAAAGTTTCTATATGGAAAAAGCACGACTCCATTCCTCACATTGAAGTGGAAGAAAATATTAAAAAGATTCTCGTAAAGGAATTACGTATTTATGTAAATAAGCCCATAAGCGTTAATATATTTGAGTGTTGCCAGATTATTGGTATCAATGCAGAAAAATTTCTGTTATATCACTACAACAAACAACTTATGAATTTTGAAGTTCATACACAGAAAAAAAAAATAATTTTCATTTTTCGCAAGTTGTAGGTATGAGTCAATAAAAAAAGTTGTTGCGCAAAATAATTCTTTTCTTTTAACAAAATGTTAAAATGAATTGTTGTAAATGTTAAATAAATATGTTTAATTGAGTGCTATTTTGCAAAGTGTAATTTTGATAATTTTTTCATTGAACCAAGTAAAAAGTTTGTTGACCTAAATTTTTATTTTAAACAAACTGTGCTGTTAAAAATTTTTTGAGATATTTTTTGCTGTGGACAAAGTTATGAACACATATTAAGAAATAACTAATTGTTGATAAAAAATTTCTTTTGATTATTTTTGTTTTTATAACCAAAAAATTTGTTTCGAAAATTTGATCTCGAAAATTTAAGTTTTTTTCTTGTTTTAAATTTAAATAAGTATAGTTCGGCTTCGGCTTCGTTTTGGCAAAATTTAGCAAATTTGACCGAACTTTGGCTTCGGCCTAAATAGAGTGAAATCGGTCGGACACTAATAATTATACGAATATTTTTCTATAAATACCAAACACAAAGACTAGATTTCAAGAACAATTCAAGAACATTTTGGACTGAAAATACATAAATTAAAAAAGTTTTACAAGAAGATGAAATTTTCAACAATTTTTAAGCTTATTGTTGTAGTTGTGGCTTTGTGTGATTCTCGTAAAGCTAAAAAGTTTAACCCTGAACTTAGCAATTTAATATATGGATAATTTGGGCGCGAGTTATGGAATACCCCACCACCGCAACAACACGAAACTACATCTCTAAGTTTTTGTAAAATAACTTTAGTTTTACAAAAATAATAGACTAATAATTATAATTTTTTTTATTGATAAATTGATTTAAATAAATATTTCTCTATTCCAAACAAAAAAGGGTTTTTTTCTTTATTTGATATATTTTTTTTCTAGCTGATTGTAAATGGCTGTTTTACGTTCGGTTTAGGGGATTTTTTGCCTCAATATTTCACTTCACTATAAAAATATTTTCATTAAAAGTTTTGAAAATTCAAAAATTCGTTTAACTATAAAAAAAAAAATAATAAAAAAATTTTTAGCTAAAAATTTAAAAAATCGACTTTTTTTTACAATTTTCAAAATATAGAATATTAATTGATTTGCTGGTAATTCACAAAAAAAAATATTTCAAACAAATTATGATAAATTTGGGTCTTATATACGCAAAATACTAGACCAAGGAAGGTCAGAAATAGCAAGTTTTTATTTTTAAAGTCGGAAATTTTCTAAATTTTAAGAGAAAAAATATGCATGAGCTCGACTGGTACATTTCACCGTTAAATATTTTTCCAATCGGGCTTAAATTAAGAATTCAGGATCGGGTTTCATTTTTGTAATACTCGAGCTGACCTACTTTGGGATGGCGCTTCTCCTTATAAGTCTATAGACCAAAATCAAATCCAAACTACAGCTCTTTAATTGTAACCTCAAATTTCATTCGAATTGGACGACCAACCATTTACAAAATATAAATTTATTTCCATTTTGTTTCCAAATTTCCCGCACTGTGCAGCGGTTACACAAATAGAAGCGAATCCCTTACAATCTGGGCAACTTAGCAAATGGCGCCTGTTATTTCGCAAGAATATCATAATTTATATAATAATTCAAAATATGCTGATAAAGTTTATTTTTTTATTGCTTTTCAATATAGTTTAGGGTAAGATTTTAACTTAATTTCGAGTTCTATTAAAATGATTAAGCGTTTTTTAATATTTTACTTTTTTATAATATATTATAATAATAATTGTACAATTCACAAACTCGTAGTAACGTCGTATGCATTGTATAATCGTCTAATTATACAATATTGTATATTTCTTATTGGTAATTTTCATACAAGAGTGTTGTATAATTATACGATTGATTTTTATATGTTTTGAAAACTATTGTATTCATACCAAGCCTGGAAATGTTCGATTTGTTTGGTGAAGTCATAAAATATTTTTAGATTGTTGTAATATAACAAATTAAATTCTTCTTACTGATTAATGTATCATTTAATATTTATTACCATCTCACTTCAAATAAAAACTCCCATACCTGGGTTAGTTTTATGGTATCGGATTATGTGAATGTCAACTTTTATTAACCCTCTTTAACTCAACATCGTAAAATTAAAAATTTTCAATTGATTCACATAAAGGTTAACATTAAAAAAATACATATTTTTTAAAACTTAAACTTAAAATTTTTTTTAAAGGAGTAATATCATAAAAACGGAGTGTGTCCTACAGGCAACAACGAGCAACAAGGAAAAGCAAAAGTAAAAAAGTTATGAAAAAGCTTAACGTAAAAATTTAAAGCATTTCATATATATGTTAATTAGATCTGATAATACGAGTGAAAGCTCTTGAAATAGTTTTTTGTTTTCGAGTAGCATAAATCTACGATGCATATCTACTAGGGTATTCATTCGGTTAACCGTCAATCGGTTAACCGATTAATTTCTACCATTTTTAAATTACAGTACAAAAATAGAATCTAAGGAATTCGGACATAAACTTTTTTGCAGAATGTTCGGTGCTGAGCTTTGTCAGGGCAGTCAGATGATGACGTAACAACAGAAGAAACTCTCGATAGTAACACAAACAGTTTTTTAACAGAATAAACCGAAACAATTAGAAGTATTAAAAATTTGAAAAAATTAAAACAAAACTCTAATGGCATAATGGAAGATTTTATATGTTTATATGAGAAATCCAGGAAAAGGACTAAGAAATTAGATACAGTAGAATCTGACATATTAGAACCACTTTGTGCACCGGGCAGTTCTAATTTCTGAAAAGTTCAAATTTCTGGGCATTTTTTTTTTTACAGAAAATGATAAAACTATAATGAAATAGTGATAGATAATGAATAGTTGTGTAAGCGATATTTTAACTCATAACAGTTTTTATTTAATAAAATTTAATTAATTGAAAATATTAAATTCATAGAAAAACTTTTAAAAAGCTTTTTAATTATTAGGTACTTATTGGTCTTTAACATAAAATAAGTATTACGTGTTTTTTTTTTTTTTTTTTTTTTTTTTTTTTTTTTTTGATTTGTTAAAACTGGATACAACGATATCGTTACGGACGTTCAAAAGGTTAGACATGTGTTTACTGGAATATATCGATGGTTTTCTTCCGCAACCTTGTAACTCAAAGACAACTACTTTTCAGGAGAGACAAAATACTTTTTTTTACCAAATATTTGAAACTTTTTGCTATATATTTTTTCATAATCCAAGAATTAGGAAAAATTCCGATATTCCGCCAAACAAAAAAATTGCAAAATTGTAAGGCTGTATTTACTGACTACTTTTCCGGTTTAAACAAAAAATCAGCAAAAATCGAGTTACGTGGTTGCGGAAGAAAACCATCGATATATCACTGGCTTTGCACCATTTTATAACATTATTGATGCCTTCAAGGACTTTTAAAGAGGAATAGCTGGCATTATAGATCGTTTAATTTGTTTTTTCGCCTATTAAGTTCAAAATCATAATATCAAAAAAAAATTTTTCTAGTAGAAATAAAAACAAAAAAAAAAAAAAAAAACACTTCCAGAAATTAGAACCTGGGGCCTTACCGCGTAATTCGATTCGAAAGAAAAACTGATCGAATTCGATAGATTTGTACTGTGTAGTACGATTTTCGATAATCAACTATCGAAAGTAAGGAAATTTTTGTCGCTGAGCGAAAATAAAAATTTCCCTTTCGTAAATGCAACCGTGTAATACGAAAACGATTGTCAAAAAGCTTGAAAACATTCGTAAATTATTCGAAAGCAATTTTGGCAGTGAAAATTTAAAAAAATTATTAAAATGTAAGTACATATGTATTATAATAATTTTAAACAAAAAATTTAATGGTTTAAAATACAAAATTAAGAGTAATTTTTATATAAAAAATTGCTTGACATGTCGTCTTTAATATGATTGTACACATACATAAATGAATAAATTGTTTAGTCTAAAGTTTTTCACAAAACTAAAAGAAAACACAACACATTACAGTAATCTTGGCAATAAAACATTTTTCTTACTTACTTTTTTCGCTAAGATTCATGATATTGGATGCTAATCTCATCATTTTCTTCCAACCATAAAAAAACAGAATCCATATTTTTTTCAAAAATCACTTGACTTGTATATTAATTTTGGTTTAGGCGTTTGCTTTATGAAATTTATTGATTTTCCCATTTTTTGTGTATATTTTGACAGAAAAGTAAAGTGATGCCAAGGTTGGCTTTAATTTGATCCCATTTTTAAGAGATACAACTCTGTACACGAGTCGAAAGTTTTACACAGTACGAAATACTTTTCGATTCGTAAGTTCTGTTCGAAACGATTTTCGATACGAACAAAATTACGCGGTAATGCCCCTGTGGTTCTAATTTCAGTGCGTCCAATACATTGAAATGGCCGGTTCTAATTTCTGGACGGTTCGAATTTGTGACGGTTCTAATTTGTGAGATTCTACTGTATTCTGTATTTTTGGGTTGCTTTCGATTTCTGCAACATCTACGATAAGTGAAAGAATTTTTTCCAAGTTAAGTTTTTTCAAAACTAAAAGAAAGAATCGCTTAAATCCTTAACATTTAAATCAAAGTGTTTTTCTAAAGATTTTTTTATAAGATCCTTTTAAACTATTGATAATAAATAATCTGAAAATAAATTGAGCGTTTATTTTTTAATAAATACATAGTATGTATTAATTAAAAAATACATATTACATTTTTATGAATTATTTTTTCGTTTGCTCGTTTTAGTATAAGAATTTTTATGTTTGGTATGTTATTGTTGTTTTTCATTTACTTATGCACTTTTATTTAT
Source organism: Pollenia griseotomentosa (assembly GCA_963931875.1). NCBI lineage: Eukaryota > Metazoa > Arthropoda > Insecta > Diptera > Polleniidae > Pollenia > Pollenia griseotomentosa. The sequence continues at coordinate 15,564,851 of OZ007563.1, read as the reverse complement.
TGAAATTACTTAATTTATTGAAAAAATTTATTAATCGGTTAACCGATCAAAAACAAAATTAACCGATTAAACCAAAACCTCGGTTAATTAATCGAGCGATTAACCGATTAATGCAAAAACCCGATTAAATGAATACCCAATATCTACACAGTACGAGTAAATTTTGGATAGATTCGTCCAATTCTTTTTCGCCCATTAAGGTCAGTGATCGACTTAATTCTGGCGGACTACTTGCGAAGGCAAGTGTTGCGGAGGTTTTCTATAAAAAAATAGATTCCCTTTTCGCTCAATGTAGCCCACAAGACCCAAACACTAAATTTCGTGTTTTACGCACATAAGTCAAAAATATTAAAAGTACTAGAGTAATGACTCATATAAGGACACTAACCTTACAGACTCTCACAAAAAAAAACGAAGCAGCGGTTATAAAAATATCTTTTTATTAATTATTTATTGTAAAGCATTTTACTTTTTTAAATTTAAAAAATTATAATGGGATCGCAATATTTAAAACAATAAGAAACAACCATCTTATGCTTTTTTGCATTTGAGGTAAAGAACAGAGTGTATACTAAAGGTTACATTACTTGATAGGTCACAATAACTATTACAATGGAGATAATTGAGAGATGACCAGTATGTTGCCTGTAGTATGCTATATGTTACAGAGGGTTAAATAAGAAGAAAACAAAAATCGTATTTTTTTTTAACGATAAGACATACGACAGGGCTTGTGAATTTGACAATAGTGTTGTTAGAAAAAACTTATTCCGCTGTCGATGACGACAACCGGAATAAAGCTGATTTTTTTTTTATAAAAGTTCGCGTTACTTAAATTAAAGTCTAAATAGGTTTTCAGTGCAGCTCAATTTTATTTTTGTTCATATTGTGCTATCTGATTATTTTAATGTTCAAATCGATTAAATTTTAACTGTGCTATCAGACATTTAAGCGCAAATATCTGGAATAAGTAACTAAAATTCATTTGTAGAATTTAAACGATGTTTTTAAATAACATTATCAAATAAGATAGAGTGATTGCTCTTAGAGTTAACGAAAAAAAACAGGTTTTTTGCTATCTTGTAAAATTATGCTATTGGGGTTTCTCTTTTAATTTCTTTGGCAATTTGGACTGGAGTTTAAAAATTAAAATTTATTTAATTCCTTAATTTCCCTATACATATTATTCGCAGTGTATTTTAAGATTATAGAAAAGATATTTTCGTGTGACAGTTAAACGAGCATGAAATTCAGTGTTCATTTTTGGGTCTATGATTTGTAAGTTTTTTTCGGGGGGTACAAAAAAAAAAAATCAAAGATTTTAACTTTTAGTTGTCACGCGATATTCTAATAAATTTCGTACATAAATTTGTTTAGCAAATGTTTTATGCCACTAACAAAGAGCAAAGAAACAAGATTTCTTAAAATAATGGGACAAATATTAATAAAAACGTCTAATGGCTGAAGTATTCGAAAAATAAATAGAAGTTTCCTTCTAATGCTCATTTAATTGCTAACGGTTGGAAAATTAACTTATTTTAATAAATTGTATTTTATTAGATTCCAGAAATTTTTTCATTTCAGCCACGAATATGAAAAATAAATGCCCCCTAATTGCACTGATTGTAAATGCGTTTTGGAATGGCAAACAAAAGCAACAGTAAAATTTTAGAAATATAAAAATCAGGGACCGTAACAGTTATTCCTTTTTTCATAAAAGTCAGATGAAAACAGTTATTTTTTTATTTTTATTTTTTGGAACAAAAATAACTGTTATTTATTTATTTTTATTTTTTCGAGCAAAAATAACAGTTATTTTTTTATTTTTATTTTTTCGAGCAAAAATAACAGTTATTTTTTGATTTTTAATTTTTTTAACAAAAATAACAGTTGATTTCTGATTTTTATTTTTTTGTGCAAAAATAAAAGTTATTCTTTAAAGAAATGTACGTGTAATAATAATTTAGTTGACTTTAAATATTTATATTAATGTCCATAAGAACTCCCAATGATGATTACACATTAAAATAAACATTTAAAGTCAACTAAATTATTATTACACGTACATTTCTTTAAAGAATAACTTTTATTTTTGTTCAAAAAATTAAAAATAAAAAAAAATTGTTATTTTTGATCGAAAAAATAAAAATCAAAAAATAACAGGTTTTTTTGTTCAAAAAAATAAAAATCAAAAAATAACTCTTAATTTTGATCGAAAAATAAAAAATTAAAATTTTAAAAATCAATATATTTTATCATAGACAAGTTCATAAGGATCAATATGATATACTTGAATCCACATTTACTTCTATATGCTTTTTTGTTTTAAAATTCGAATATAACTGTTATTTTCGGTCCCTGATAAAAATATATATTAACATATAATATATAAAATATTTTAGAAAGAAAACTTTATTTAACTTCCAGACAGATTTGTAACAAAAAAAAAAAAAAAAAAAAAAAAAAAAAAACAATATTAGCATACAACCAACAACAACAAACAAAGGGTGTTTTTTAAGACGTACACTGATTGAAAAATTCATCTTCATATTGATGATGCCCTAACATCAGAATTGTGACATCAATGTTACTACAAATGGCATCAATGACGCAAAAAGTAACATCAATCCAAAAAGTAACATCAATCCAATGACCAACGTCTTCGTACATTTTTGTAATTTTTTAAGTGTCATCTATTTTATGACTATAGTGACATCAATTCGATGCCACATTATGTATATTATTTACATTATTTTCATGAAAACAATGTTTTATAAGAAGCAAAAATTCCTATATTCTATTTTTTTAAATTTTTAAAAATTTTAAAATTTTCAAAGTAGAACGATTACGAAAACCATATGGGGCATGGTGCTGGTGTCTTATTATTGAGAGTTCTGCTGTAAACAAAGGTCGTAACTCAACAAACGTGAAATGAACATCTGTAACGGGTAAGTAAATAATAATATTCTCACACTTTGACTTAAGTCAATTCCAATGACAAACTGTCATTAAATTAATGCTAATGTGTCCTTTCTCCGATGTTACTGCGTCATCGCACTGAGGACATGTTCGTCATTTCTGTAATGCCGATGTGTCATCCCATTGATGACATAATTTCATTTTGACCCTGATGACACTTTGGCCAAGTGATGTTAAGGTTGACATCACACTGATGAAAAGTGTCATGGGGTCAAAAACGAAGACACTTGTCATAGTACTGATGTCAAAATACATCAGCGTTATGACGCCTTTTCTATCAGTGTATAGAACTTCCGGCAGGGATAATTGCAAAACTAGCTGTCATGAAAAGAAAAAGTTATTTCCAAAGTTTACGATGCGCATAACCTTCCATCTGAGCAGCTAATACGCTATACTATGGATCGTTTCAAGGCCGCCTTTACTCTTCTGGATAATATTCATCCAATTCGAATCCGTACAGAAGAATTCATCGTCGCTGTAGTAGACGTGTGTGGCAGAGGACTTAATTTTATCGATCCGAAGCCTTTGTCAACAACTCCGTCTCTGCCCGTCCACTACAGGGAAAATTTTGAGGAAAGATCTTGGTCGCCTGCATTCATAAAAGATCCAACTGGTGCAAGAATCAAAGCCACCTGACCATCAATTGCTTCGTGTTTTCAGTGAATAGGCTGAGAATCAACTAAAAGTTGAACACGATTTTTATCGTCAAATTATCTTTAGCGATAAGGCTCATTTCTGGCTTAACCGGTATGTAAGCAAGCAGAATTGTGGTTTTTGGAAAAATCTGAATCCTCATAAGACTCTTAAGGCGCCACTACATCCCGAAAAGTGACTGTTTTGGTCGTCATCGGCCCATTTGTTTTAACAACATTAATGTGAAAAACGAACGCTACAGGCAAATGATTTGTGATTTTTTTATTCATCATGTCATAGCAAATCATTTGGAGGAGAAATGATTCATAAAAGATGGTGCAGCATGCAATACAGCGCGTGAAGCAAACAATTTGCTAAGCCAAACCTTTAGCGACCGAATTTTCTCAGGAAATGTACACGGAAAATGGCCAAACCCGTTCGTGTGATTTGATGCCTATGGACTACTTCCTTTTCTGGTCTATGCCGATAAGCCAGCAACGATTAATCATTAAGAAGCCAACATTCGACGCACTATTGGACGCACAGAATAGCGTTCATAAGGCCATTTGCCATATGTTGCTCTAGCATCACATACGATTTCTGTGCGCATTAGGTTCTTGTTGCAAAAATTACTTTTTTTTTAATGGTTTTCAAGCAGCATTTCATGCAAAATCATCTTTCAACGTTTCTCAGTTTCAATTCGCAGAAGATGTTAACTCTTTGCATATGCTGTGTTGCAAGCACAAAATTTGTCGTTTTAAAGAAAAAACAAAATACTGTCCTGTGCCCCGGTAGGCTAGCTGGTAGCGAGCTAGTCTATCAACGCCGAGGTTACGGGTTCGATTCCCGCCAGAGACTCTGGTTTCTTTCCTGCAGATAAGCATAGAGCTTCGCGGGATTAGCTTATGAAAAAAACCATTTGCATTAACAAGGTGTCGCAAAAGTCATCACCCTAGCGGAATATGCTATAAATTTTGCATATGGTGGTAAAAGTTAGTTTTCTATTGATATTTGCCTAGTAAAAATTCACGTTATACACGTATTGTAGAAATACACAAAAAAATACATAATTACAGTAATGGAGCGTTATACCCCTCGATTTTTCCGGCTTACTAATTCGTTGGTTGTGCTGGCAGAGCGTATTTATCTTTGTGGATACGTGAATAAGCAGAGTTATCGCTTCTAAGCAGTGTTCGAAAATAAACATTATACATATATGGGTGTTTCTCTGGTTATGCACGTGACATTTGTACGCGTTTTATTGTGTTTGAATATTAAAAAAATAGAAGTGGATTGGAATTTTAGAATGAATTCTAGAATCGTTACATTGTTTGTGATGAGTTCTTTCTAAAAAGTATATATAATGGTAAATTGAGCACTGGGTACCCAAATGCCATGCAATCAAAGTTGACTTACTCACGTGACAAAAATAGAAGTGCCTTTTAGGACCGTAAGAAAAAGTGCGAAAGTAAGTGAATTGTAGGAGGTTTTTATTTCGGAAAAAATGTTTTTATAAAGGTTAGTAATGGGCCTTTATAATCATGTTTTGTTCAAAAGCAACTATGCATGGGTTGGCGAAGAAAAAAATAAATTGTAAATTACGCACGTGACATTACGCACGTGACACTTTGACATATATGTTTTTTTATTATTATCACCATGCATTTTCCCATAAATATCCTTAAATTTCCTTAACAAAAAAAACTTAATACTCCTTTTACAACTGATTGTAATGGAGAGATTATGTAGAAAGACTGTAAACATAACATATTTTTTGCATTTAAAATAAATATATAAAAATGTCTTTAGAAGTAGAAAATATAAGAAAATATAAAATTTTCCAGTTTCCAGCGCAATTTCCTCAAGTAAAACAGCTGAGATATGCTATGAAACCATTCTTTTATAACAACATAGATTTTTTTATAATAATAAACAATAAAAGACAAAGATTATCAACATTTTATTTTTTCATCCTGGTAGACCATTCTGGGGAAATGCCCATATATAACAAATTTTAAAACTCTAAAAATGTGTTTGTTATGCTTTGGTGAAGGGAGAACAAGATCGATTACATGTAATTTTTATTTCATTTACAACTTACAGCTCTGGCTTATAGAAAAATTTTACTTATTTCAGAACTGAACAAAACAACTTGTTATTATTTGTTTTATAAAATGTTAAATGCGCAATAGTAAAACAAATATTTTTTTGGGCATTGAAAAGTATTTTTGTCTATCAAAAACTGGATATAAAAAAACAAAGAAGTTAAAAATTTTGTTTGCCAAGAATCAATATTTTTTTTCAAGTTATTTTTCTTATTTAAAACATTAAAAAAGCGTTGCCACATACAGAAAAGAGCAAACGTATTTTGCAAATTTAATAAACACATATGGAGTTATTCATAATGAATTTTCGATCGAAATCGAATGTCGTAATTTGGCCCTAGATCTCTCACAATAAAAAAAATATATAAATATAACAAATTTTAAAACTCTAAAAATGTGTTTGTTATGCTTTGGTGAAGGGAGAACAAAATCGATTACTTGTAATTTTTATTTCATTTACAACTTACAGCTCTGGCTTATAGACAAATTTTACTTATTTCAGAACTGAACAAAACAACTTGTTATTATTTGTTTAATTAAATGTTAAATGCGCAATAGTAAAACAAATATTTTTTTGGGCATTGAAAAGTATTTTTGTCTATCAAAATCTGGATATAAAAAACAAAGAAGTTAAAAATTTCGTTTGCCAAGAATCAATATTTTTTCAAGTTATTTTTCTTATTTAAAACATTAAAAAAGCGTTGCCACATACAGAAAAGAGGAAACGTATTTTGCAAATTTAATAAACACATATGGAGTTATTAATAATAAATTTTCGATCGAAATCGAATGTCGTAATTTGGCCTTAGATCTCTCATAATAAAAAAAATATATAAATATAACAAATTTTAAAACTCTAAAAATGTGTTTGTAATGCTTTGGTGAAGGGAGAACAAGATCGATTACTTGTAATTTTCATTTCATTTACAACTTACAGCTCTGGCTTACAGAAAAATTTTATTTGTTTCAGAGCTGAACAAAACAACATGTTATTATTTGTTTAATTAAATGTTAAATGCGCAATAGTAAAACAAATATTTTTTTGGGCATTGAAAAGTATTTTTGTCTATCAAAATCTGGATATAAAAAACAAAGAAGTTAAAAATTTCGTTTGCCAAGAATCAATATTTTTTCAAGTTATTTTTCTTATTTAAAACATTAAAAAAGCGTTGCCACATACAGAAAAGAGGAAACGTATTTTGCAAATTTAATAAACGCATATGGAGTTATTAATAATGAATTTTCGATCAAAATCGAATGTCGTAATTTGGCCCTAGATCTCTCATTATAAAAATATATATGGGCATTTCCTGGGGTCACGAACGTACGTTCGTACACTTTGGTATGCAAAAAATATAGAAAACAAAACTTTTCCTAGAATTTTTTTTGCGATTCGATAGCATTTGGGTAGCTCTATGTTTAGTGCAAAAGATGGGTTTCATCGAGTTTAAGTTTTCATAATGATAGTTGTAAACATGTGGTCACGAACGTACGCAAAATAGAAGTCAACTTTGGATGACAGTAGTGAAATGTAAAAATCTGCGTAATGGAACGGACTATTCAAAAGTGTTTAATTTATTTTGAAAGTGTATTTATGTAGGTCTCCATCCAGCATTTACAAAATAAAATATATCTCTTGGTTCTTGTTTAATTGGCTTATGTACCGGTCGCGAACGTACGATTTTTCCATATGTTTTTTTTTTATTAACACCATGCATTTTCCCATAAATATCCTTAAATTTCCTTAACAAAAAAAACTTAATACTCCTTTTACAACTGATTGTAATGGAGAGATTATGAAGAAAGAGTGTAAACATAACATATTTTTTGCATTTAAAATAAGTATACAAAAATGTCTTTAGAAGTAGAAAATATAAGAAAATATAAAATTCTCCAGTTTCCAGTGCAATTTCCTCAAGTAAAACAGCTGAGATATACTATGAAACCATTCTTTTATAACAACATAGATTTTTTTATAATAATAAACAATAAAAGACAAAGATTATCAACATTTTATTTTTTCATCCTGGTAGACCATTCTGGGGAAATGCCCATATATAGATTGTGGAATATATATAGATTTGTGGGAAACACAAACGCGAATAGTGTTTTTGCAGTAAATCATTAAAAAAACGTTTTTCTGTTTGTGATCTTCGAACACAAAAATTATACTGGGCTTATCTAACTCAACAAAAGAAATTAAGATTTTTTACTTCGATCTGTTTTTTTTTTTTTACCACAAACTTCGTTATGTTCTTTTCTTGTTGTTAAGCTTGTTAGGTCTGGAGCTTCAATGTAAATAAAACATCAAGTTTATTACAGTTTTTCCCAACGTTTCGTAGAGTATTTTTCTATTTCTTCAGGGGGGCGTAAATATTTTTGATTATTTTACATGATTAATGAATTTAGATTTTCTTCTAAAATTTTTTTGAAACACGAAAACAATTAACAAAAGTACCGTCCAAACACATCCTATTCTAATATAACATTAAAAAATTTGTTCGGTTCGGTTCAGCACATTAATATTCGTTCGGTTCAGTTGTGCTTAGCGCCCTGTTGGCTGGTAAAGAAACCAAAAAACAAAATACATAAAACGAAAAAAAAGTCAGCAATAAATTTTACACAAAACAAAACATGAACACAAAACACACACAAGCCATTCGTGCTGTGGTGGTTGCTAAAATTATTTGTTTGCTCATTCCTTTATCAATATAAAATAAAAAAAAAGAAACAATCAAATATAATGTACGTCTACAGAACCACTACAATCATTCTTTGTTTTTACGAAGAACAGAACACTATATAATGTTCGTTACTTTCGTGAAAATAGTTACGAACGCTATTAAAGGTTGTGTTCTAATCCACAAACACTAAACAATAGATATCGTTTCTGGGTGCGTGAGCCGTACGTTAAATAATGTTCTGTTTATTTTCGTACACTGCTTTTAAGGCGCCGAAAATTCGCACATAACATACGAAAAGCAATTTGAACCGATCAAAGTAACGGAATGGTGTAGCATTAACGCTGAAGGTTACATTGGGCCTACAGAAACTGATTCTGAGTCGATCGGTGTTTTAAGTGTTGCACACATCAGCGCAAACTCATAATACCCACTCCACTAGTGTAGTGTGTGTGTGAGTTAAAAAAATATTTGTTTAACTACTACGCATTTAGAAATTAATTAAGAAAAATAATAACAAGTTTCTTTTAATAAGTTCTTTCAAAATTTAAACAAAATTTTACTATAAATACTCAACCCAAACGCAAAAATTTGAAGTATTGAAAAACGTAGAGAACAACAAGAAGAAAATGAATATTTTAAAAATTGTTGGCCATATTTTAGTAACGGCTTTGTGTCTATCTGGTGGCAAAACATCCCCCATGCAGCGCAACCACCCCTTAGGGAGGGCGAAAAATCTGGCATGGCAAAGAATGATAAAAAACAATCAAACTTTCCGTTGGTCGTGAATATAAATTAAGGATAATAGCTGTTTTACAAAAAAAAAATAAGATATTTCAATTTATTGTAATTTTAAAACTTTTTATGAAAAAAAAAATAAATTTTTTTCAAAACATCAAAAACATTTTAACATTTTGTCGATCATTAAAATGAAAAAAAAAGAGAGATTGGGACTCCGAAATGGGTAATAAATAAATGGAATTTGTTATGAAAGGGGCTTCAAAACAAGAATTATGAAACTGCACTCTAAGGGCCTAATTCCGTTAAACGCAACGCACAAAAATTTCATTGAAAGCAAAAAAAAAATTCAGCAATATTTTTTTAAATTGTGTTTGCTTTCTATAGAAATTCATAATTTTTTTTTTCAATTTTCAACGCCACAATATAAAGAGCCCTTACCGCTAAAAAGCTTGAGCGATATAATTTTAAATTTTTGGTTATTTTTAAAGATCACTATACTGGCAACCCTTGCATCATCTTCTAAAATATTATGGTCACATAAGGTACCGTAAGGATTTTATAGCAAAAACAATTTTATCTCAAGCGACAAAAATGTTCATGAAATAAAATTAAAAAAAAACCTTCTCCTGTAAAATTTTGTTTCTGTCGCTTAAAGGAGCATATAGACGACATGTTTTTGTCATCTGACATGTCAAATTTTCAAGTCACATGTAATTGTGCATGTCTGTCAAAATCGCTGTTTTACATAAGCTTTATAATATTCGGTCACAAACGTACATGTAATTTGCTTCTGACATTGTCTCTGTTTTTTTTCGCATTGTTATTGCAGAAACCAAAGTAGTGCTCGGTTTCAAAATAGCTTGCTGCCGCCATGAAAAGTTTTATTTGCGCCGTAAAATAGTTTAGCCATCTTAACATTTTTTTTCTTTTAATTCAAAGATACCAATTTAGGATTTTATAATTAAACGGTTTTTATATATATATTCACATAAATTCTATTCAATGGTAAGATGATCAAACATATCTCGGTATTGTAAAAAATTAACTTCAACCGGCTAACGATTCCGTCAATAGTGGACGCCGCTGCTGGTTTCTTGCCGGCATAGCTTTCTGATGTCAGATGGTTTGTCAGAAGAAAATAGAGCACGCTCTAATTGAAATTTTGTCAGATGACTTTGCGTCTGACTTTTACAGAAGCAAAGTTAAAAAGGTAACACACGACATGTATGTATTTTGCAGTGGGAAATTTGACATGTCAGATGACAAAAACATGTCGTGTACGGGCGCCTTAAGCTTTTTTGCGGTTATGGCTCGATATGAAGTGTTTGAAATTTAAAAATTCAATATGAATATCTGTAGGAATCAACAGCAAAATTATAAAATACTAGCTGTTTGATCCCGGCGCTGTTCGGGATTTTCTAAAAAAAAATTAAAAATTAAATACTGCAGAATTTTGTTATCTACCATCAATAAAAAAAAATTAAATATCACGACAATAGCGCCACCTATCAGGAGTTTTTTTTATAAACCATCAGTGAAACGCATGTACTCGTTTGATAATCGGTTGAGTGGTTCTCGAGTTATAAAATCACGAACATAGAACAACTTATTTTTATATATATACATAGATTTTTGAATTTCTTTTTGCTTTCACTGAATTATTAGTCGTTGCGTTGTGTTTTACAGAGCAAGGCCCTTGAAATTTTTCCAAACAAGTAAATAATTAAACTATGAATAAACTTGGCCACGCTTAAGCGAAAAATTAATGTAAACAATAAAAAGGCGTTTAAAGTTAAAAGTGCTTTACAATTAAAAAAAAAAATTATATTTAAGCGAAGTGAATTCGAATTTAGAAAACCTGGGGCCTAATTCTGGCAGTCGTGATCGATTACTTTCTCGATTCGAAAGCAATTTTATTTCTAATTCTTTCAGTCGATACTGAACGAATCGAATTATTTGTTCAGTATCGTGAAACTCAAATTAATGCTTTACACCACTGAAAAAATAATTCCGCTTCGTTCGGTATTGACTGAAATAATTAGATATTAAATTGCTTTCGAATCGAGAAAGTACTCGATCACGACTGCCCCTGATATTCTTGTGGAAAAAAATAAATTATTTGTGAGTAAAATATTAATTACAAAATGTAAGAATGCAAATAAAGTGAAGAAAATATAAGTTTATTTGGCAATCCTTAAAACAAAAAGCAGCCAAGTATTTCGTAATTCGAAGAATTTAAGGAGGGAAAGAACACTAATTTCTTTTTGAGCTATGGTACCGAATGTTTAGCGGACAGTTTTTTTTTTTTTTTTTTTTAAATAAATAGTGAATTTAATTTTAAAAAAATATAGCGTCGGCTTAGTACATTTTACAGTAGAGACGAAAAACTTTTTATATTTCATATTAGCAGCTTAAGAGGAAAAGCAATAATATTGTTGGTTTTACACACTGCAAGACTCAAATTTAAGAATAATTACATGCCGGTCGACGAGTCGTATCTTTCTCTACCACACGGCATCAAAATCTCAATTTACTTAAAATGTGGTTTAAAGCTGGGATCACACGATTGCCGCAAATGCACCAATATGACACAATTTTTATTGTGCTTTATTGACGCACAATAATGAAATTGGACCAATAAAATATTCTGAAATCACACGATTGCCCTGTTTTAAACAAATTTCATTGCCGCTAGTTGGTACAAAGCGAAATGGTTACAACAATTGCCACATCACAGTCACACGATTGTTCTTACTTGACAACTGCGAAAACAGCTGTTGTGGTCGCTTTTTTATTTGTTTGAAAATTCTTGTTGGTTTGTAAATTAAATAAAATTAAATATGTATCATATATGTATGTACTTAAACAAATTTTTGTTGAATATTTTTATTTAAATTTTTTAAGAAATTCCAAAAATTAAGTCTGTTCAACAATTTCGTATGTTAAGGTTCGCTCAGAAACTTAAATAAAAATATTCGCACTGAACAGCTAAATATGCTTGTGAACATACATACATATTTTGGTAATAGCAATAATTAAAAAAAACTTGAAATGCATAATAAATAAATAAATATTTATCTTCATTACCTACTAAAAGAAACACAAAAAAGTAAATTTGTTAAAAAAAGGCAAATATTGGTGCGTATTGTGTTGTTTGATTGCCGCACAAGAACACAATAAATATTGGTGCATTTTTGTTATTTTTATTGACGCGCGGTTGCATAGAAAACAGTCACACGATTGCCACACCAGGGTTGCATTTGATTGGTAAAAGTAAGTACAATATTGTCCATGATTGGTACATGAGCCAATTGGTTGTGCAGTCACACGATTGGGGTATTAAAAAGTATGAAAATTGGTGCATTGCGGCAATCGTGTGATCCCAGCTTTAGCAGGTTTGCATAATAAGCCGACGATATATATTTTTCATTTATGTTCCACATTGTATTAAAATGTTCATTTTGTTGCGAATGATCTTCAAATCACTATCAAACGTTTGTCGTTTGAGAAACGGTTTGATCTTAAATAATTTTCAATGTGAAATCAAACCTCGGTGCTTGTTGGGACATTATGTGAAAAATACGTACAGTCTATTTTTGTAGAAACCACAACAAACGGTTCACTGTTTGTGTAGAAAAAACAAAAACAAAAACAAAAAAGAAAAAACACATATTTTTGTTTGTTTTCAAAGTTGATACAACGGTATGAAATATTCCCGTATTCTATTTGTTAAAATTTTTTTTTGTTGAATACATCAAATTGCCAAAGTTAAATGATGAAGAAAACCATATCGGGTCATTCTGCTGCTGTCTGATCATGGAGTTTTCTTCTTATTTGGCCAAGGAAAGGAATACAGCAGCAGTGATCCTGTATATAACAAGCCGATAAGGATAGTTAAGAAATGTGTCCCTAAGCCAGCCTCCTCTTTCTTCATCTTCACTGCTTGCTGGGTGCTCGTCTTTGCCCGCAGCTTTGTAATAAAACAACGAGAGTTATATAAATTGTTTGATTCAGCAAAATTATTTGTTTGAAATTTATATGAATTGCTGTTAACTTTTTTATTTGATTTAGCAAAATTATTTAAGATTTTTATTAATATCAAAAACAAATTTAGCCAGTTATCACAATTATTTGTGTGAAAAAATGAGAATTTTTTTTCATTAACGAAATGCAAAATAAATTGCTTCGATAAAAGGTTTTCCCGAAAAGGTCAATCAAATCGTTGGTGGTATTGTTTTTTCTTTAAAATATTTTTTATTTTTTAAATTTTTTTTTTTTTTTAAATATATCCAGATTTAAAGCTCAAACAACTTCAAAAATAGTTTTAAACGCTCTTCTTTTCTTTTGAAGACATTCTTAAGCGAATATTTTAATATTTCATCATTTTAATGTCTAAAATTTCAATACCACTGCAAAATAATTTCCACTACGACCAACTGACTTAAACAAGTTTATTTAAAGGCCTCTCTTCCTCTCTTGCTCTCTCTGTCACTAAACCAAACTGAAAACACGCCAATTAATAAGTACTTTACGACAATTTTAGACACATTTACAATGCGAAATGTTTCTAAAGGCAACAACTACAATGACAACCAACTATTTATGCAACATGCCACCAACAGCTGCAGCACCAGAGAAAGAACAATGAGAAGAGAAAAAAAATAATAAAAATAAACAAGTCCAACAACGGAAGTAATTCGTCTTGTGATTATACATTTTCTTACCAAACAACAATAGTGAAGTGGCAGCAGTGGCGGTGTCCTTTAAGGTCCTTGCAAACCAAAACAACTTAAGGCCAACAATCAAATGAACTAACGTACACTTGCACACACACACACACACACAGACAGACACTCGCAAAGTTACTTTCAAACACAAATCAAATGCTGAAACTAACATTTATTAAAAAAAAAAAAAAAAAACTGCCTGAGTTGTGTGGCCCAGAGTCTCAGTGGGGGTGTAAGTATTTGCAATTGTCACAAACTACCAACTGGGTTGGACAACAAGAGCTTTCAAACATTAGTGTCATTGTTGCAGACTTTGATTCTCGAATTTAATATATTTATTGTTGGTTGCAGTGACACTTAGCCGTAGAAGTACCACCTTTGCGGCAAATGTCCCTTTTTCATTTCTTTGTGGAAGTGCATAAAATTTTTACTTTTATTCCTTAACATTCACACAGCGTCCAAAGTTGTTGTTGACTCACTTTTGATGCTCATTGTATTTCTTGATTGCTTGGATCATTTATTAATGTTGTTGTAATTGGTTTTGTAGTTTTATCAGAATTGTTGTTGTTGCCCGGTGCATTCATACATAAATGGGAAATTTTTTTACTGTTATTTGTCCAACCTCTCCAATGTAAGTCAAGTCACCGTTTGGTTTTTTTAACAGACACAAATTTAACAGCCAGGGGTAAAAAAAAAAACTCTGCCGCCCTAAATATTTTCAATTATGATTAGGTCGGGTTTAGATAAATTCTTTTAGAACTCTAGCATTATCTCGTTGCATAATCCATAAAATAGGTCCAAAAGCATCATTTACTTTAAGCGAAAGTTGAGGTTAATGCCCGTATGTTTCTTCAGTCATGTCAGCACTTTGAAATTTTTAATAGATTTTGCCGTAAAAACAAACCATAAGTCCAGCCTCCCCTCGGTAATATTCAATGCGAGCATATAAGGAGCATAGGGCCTCGACAAATGATCGCCAGTTTAATCTTTCCATTGCTATATACCTAATGCCACTCCAGCTTATCCTCGTCTTGGCAGCAATTTTGTCGATCTGTCTCAAGGTGTGAGCGGGCTTTAATCTTCGAAGGCTCCCTTGTGCATTCCAATCTATTTTATTCCGCCTATGCCGTTATGGGGCTTTCAAAGAGTATGTCCAATCTAATTTCATTTACGTCTTCTACACAGAAAGCAAAAAATCGTACTAAATTTAAGTGTTTTCTACTTACTTTAGTTCGAGTCGCAGTCAAAAATTTAAGTGCGAATTCCAATAAAAAATGTAGCTTCTAACGAAGCAGGTTTGGAATGGACAAATGTAAAAGTTTCGCATACCATATCGCTTACGGAAGACATGAAGACATTTATATGGCGAGTTCACACTTTGAAGCAATACATTTTTGACACAGAAAGCGCTTTATTAAGCGCATATAAAAATTGTTGAATGTAACGATCAGCTTTACATACAAAATTTTTTGTTGTTCCCGTTATTCTTTAATATGTTGCCTTACAAACCTGCTTCATAGTAGGGGAATGTCGTTGCTCTTCAAATGTTATAGAATTCATGCACTAACCTTACTACATTTCTGTATGTCTTATTGCGTAGCGCATAAATACGCGCTTATTTTTTAAAATCTACTTTCAGTGCTTCGCCAAACAAGAAATTTTTTTATTGGAAATAACACTTAAAAGTACTTAAAACAATCGAAAATGGGATAACTTTCGTAAACCATTGCATTCTATATGCATTCATGTTTAAAAACTAAAATAAGAAGAAATAATTCCCATATTCTTTTTTTAATTACTTAGTTAAATACCATATTGGGCATGCTGACGAAAGTGAAACAAACATGTGTAACGGGTAAGTAAAATAATAATATTCTCTCTGATTCTGTGGGGCAAGTGTTAAGGGTAGAATCAATCTTATCTCACTTTCGGAGATAAAATCATCTTTGTAATTCTTGAATCAAGCTCAGCTTAAGATTAATTTAATTTGACTTTTAATTTAATCAATCCTGTTTTCGGATTATTTTAAGTACGGGCCACTTGAATAATTCAAAATTGAATCAAGCATTTTGTACTTGGTTAAGTGCAATCCGTACTTACCGTTCCATTGACACCGCTTCGGCTTGATTTGAGTACGGATGGATTGATTTGTTTTTTTCAGTGTAATTTCACACTCAATAGGTATTTAATTTGCTTGGGTATTGGGCCGGAATATTTTCAAGATACTCCGTAAGCATATATTGAATAAAATACATCGCGTGGTGCGGCATTTCAGTGAGACCCATATAATAGTATTGACTTAACGTTTGAGTTAAAGGTCCTGATTTGTGAATTCGTTGATAGTCAGATTGATTTCCAATCGTTCGTCAATCGTCCAACTGCAGACTTTATGCCGTTTACACTGTCTATTAAGGAGCCATTTGAGTTTGTTATGATCTCTCTGCAATTGCGCTTTTAAACTAGATCCTCTCTTTACTTATTTTAAAAGTAAAAATTGTAGGCAGAGACATCTAAAGCTGATCTTAAAATAAACATTGGCAAAACGAAAAAATTGCGAAAAAAAAACGCCACAAATACCGCGTGTCTACAAATAAGGAATCATAACCTGGAAAATGTAGAAGCATTCTGTTGCCTCAGAAGCATGCTGACTACGTGCGACGGTTACAGGGCTGTCATCCGAAACAGAATAAGCGCCAGCATCCTATCTTTGGCTGTCTGAATATCACTTGGTGATCTCTGCTCGTATCTTGCTGCACAAACTAAGAAATATTTAACACGTGCGTGAAACCAACGCTTCTGTATCGATTTAGGTCATGAATTGCAACAAATAAAGATGTCAACTCAATCAAGACATTAATCAATCGCTGTCTACGACTCATCCTGACAATATTTTGACCAGCTAAAATATCCAACCAATCAATATGGCAGAGAAGAAAGCAAACCCCAATCACATCGGAAATTCTCCAAAGAAAATGGAGATGGATTGGGCAGACGTACAGAAGCCGGATGAATCTACAGGAACGCCGGAGTAGTAGAAGACCAGCTTATACCTGGCGAAGCCAAATAGAGAAGGAAGCTACAGCCAACAGAATGAGTTGGAGACTCCTGAAGTCGTAAGCAATTGATAGATGTCATTAAAAAAATTTGTTATGGCCCTATGATTATGATCCTCTATGGATCAAAAAGGAAATAATATCTAAAATATTTAGAGTAACGTTGGAAATAATCCCAAACTGCTTAATTTACTTCAAAACTTTTTTCAAGAGATACGCTACTTCGTTACAAAATTTTCGTTTACTTGGCACAGGCGATTGTTATTAAAACTGTTATTGATGGGGAGACAATAGTGAATAAGATTCAAACTTATATTTGTAACGAACAGCTTTTATATCAATTTAGCATAAAGAACGCTTTATTGTTAAGGAATTTGTACTCATAAAAATTGGTCGAAATTGATTTATTAATTTTAAAAAATTGGTCATAACTTTTAGAGTGTACCCAGGTACACTAGTTAGTAGTGAGCTAGTCTATCAGAACGGGGGTTGTGGGTTCGTTTCCCGCCAAAGACTGCGGTCTTACTATTATGCGTTTTATTTAGCAAGAATATAATTTTTTTGTAATTCAGTCATATTCTAGAAATTAAAATGGACGGGATTTAAAATTGAGCAAATTTCAAAAACAACCCTCTCTTGAAGGTTTATAAAAAATTATCAAAAGTAATTTTTGGGAATACAAAATTTTAATTTAAAAGATTTTGTTCAGATTTAAAGATCAGTTACCTACAAAATGACCGTAGTTTTTCCTGGTTTTAAGAGTTGGTTTTGTAAAACTAATTGGTACTCAAAAAATTAAGTAGATAAATTGTAAAATAAATTGTACTTTAAAAGATTTTGTTATTCGTGCTTAATTCCCAGGTTTTATTCTTGATTCCTATGCGCATTTCACTGGTTGCTTAGGCCAGATCATCAGGAAGAATTCCAAACAATTGTAGTGGGAATGTAAGAAGAGATAAACTCACTGTTTATTGTTGATGGTTTTGTTTAAACTTTGATATTGTTACAAGTAGAACTGTTGCTTATGATTCTTATACGCTTAACAGTTTTATTTGGTTTAATATCTTTAGTTTTTCTAAAATCTTTATGGATGAAGTTTCCTGATGATCTGGCCTAAGCAACCAGTGAAATGCGCATAGGAATAGCTTATCCCATCAACAATAAATTTCAAGTGTTTTTATCAATAATAAAAACTGGGAATTAAGCACGAATAACAAAATCTTTTAAAGTACAATTTATCAACTTAATTTTTTGAGTACCAATTAGTTTTACAAAACCAACTCTTAAAACCAGGAAAAACTACAGTCATTTTGTAGGTAACTGATCTTTAAATCTCGTTCGTTTTCAATTTCACTTCGCTTAGATTTCTAGAACGTGCCCGATTGTCGTTGCAGCTCTAAATAAATATATACAATTTTTTTTTTCAATTGGCCATAATTAATTATATAAAAATCTGTTTAATTGTTCAACAAGAAGTGCTATAAAACTGAAAACATCTTACGTTGTCAAATCAAGAACGAATTGTTGTCAATTCGACAACGAACTACAACAAAAAATGCCATAAGTTCTTTAAGTAAAAACTAAACTGAGTAGAGTTGTAACCCGTAAAATGGGCCTAATCGAAGGACTTCGTAATTGTCATAATTTCCCGAAAATCAAAATAAATCTTTAAAAAAAAAATTAACTCATACTTTAAAGATTGCAAACAAAAAAAAAGGAAAAACATCTATAAGTGTGCTCTTAATTTACCCTTAACTGTTGCTGTGCAAACTTTTCTCTTTTGCCTTTTTTTCCTATTTTCGCCATTCCCTTCATTCTTTGTTGGCAATTGTCTTTGAAGGACATTTAGACATCAATTGATGGTTTGATTTCTCTCTAAGTGTGTGTCATTTTCTACTTTCATTCATCTATCCGTCTATCTCCCCTGCGGATTTGTGTTGTATAAAGTTCACTCCTGCCATGTTTAACTACAACGTCACTTTTTCGATGCAATTGTTGTTTCTGCTTCTGTGTGTACTTTCTTCAGCTCTCTAGTTCAATTGAGCTGGTCATTTATAGTTGTCTCTTTGATTTCTCTGTTTTCAATGTTTTGAGTATTTTTAAGTGTTTCTTATGTCCTGTGGTGCTGTGTGCTGTAGAGTAGTATGTTATATTTTAGTGTGTCGTGAATGTTTGACATTTTGGTTTTGTGTGCAAAATTGCGGTTGTAGTGTGTTCTAATATTTGCGTGCCAAATCAACGTTAATTATAATTGTCTATTGATTTTTGTGTTTGTTTTTTGAACAAATACATGAGACTTTGTTGGCCATTGGATAAAGATAAACAATGTGAAATAATTATTAGGAAATTATTATTTTTAGCTTTTTTTTTGGAATGAGAAATAAAATATATTTCGAGATTAAAATTCGTTAAATTTGGCTTTAAATAATAAAGTGGAAGCAATCACTTTCATACAAGTTTAAATAAAAATTAGCCGTAAGAAGCCTTCGTGAAATAAAAATGAGTTTTATTTAGACAGCCCTTTTCTTATGCTCTCACATAAAAGTAGAAACTCGTTCTCTCAACAATGCTGCCATACTTTCATTTAAATTTGTAGAAAAAATTAAGAACAGAAGAAAATCAGAAATGCAAGCAATACGTTGAGAGAGCATTTGAAGTTACCGCCATCGATTTGATTATGGGCTTTGTTAGATTACGTCCCTTTGGGAGCCGCAATCAAGCACAGCTCACGTGGTTCCAGCAATTAGTCTCCCCGGGGTCCTATGTTGCCTGACTGCTGACATTCTCACTCAGCCATTCGGTCAATTTGATGAAGGAGTGAATCCTGTACAAATCAAGGTCAGAGAGACAAGTTTTGTCCTAAAGGGTTCTTCGACCAAACAGTTCGAGTCTTAGATCTCCGAATGCCGGGTAATGGCAGAGAAGATGTTCGTTCCATTGACTCTTTTTTTCTCGTCGTCGCAACTTCTACATAGGTCAATATAAGAGAGTCCTAGGCTCTGGGCTTGTTTCCCCTGAAGCCAGTGGCCAGTCATAACCGTATTGTGGTTCTTTAGGTGAAGTCTGGACAGCTTAAAAGCCCTCAATACAGTATTGTTGAACAAGTGCGATATAATAGGCCAGATTTTTCTGGTTCCCTCACAGGTAGTTTTATCAAACCATCTCTTACTGGCAATAAGAAGACATTTGTGTGCGATGAGTTGCCTGCATAAGTTGAACCGTTCCGATGCACCACAACGAGTCAGCCATACAGTTTCCATAAATGTCCCGGGACCCATTTGAGGGTTACCATTGAATATCTCGCTATCTCCTCCAGAGACATCCGGCATTCTTGGACAATTCTCGATGTGATAAACACATTCTTATGGCGGTTTTACTTTCGGTAATAATTGGGATATCCCTGACTGATATCTCACCATACATGACAGCGATTTGGCCTGTAGTTTAGGACTCATGGCTTTTTTCTCAACGTTTAGACAAACTAAATACTGTCGCTTAAAGATTTTGATTTTCTCAATAAACCAACAAGAACAAAATTTTTAGTTGGCAAGACCTTTCAAAATAAATATGAAGGTGGAGAGTCAGACGATTGATTGAAAAGGCAAATAAATAATTGGCTGATGAGGGCGGGTTGACTTTGCGACAAAATAGAAGCAAACGAGGCATTGAGTAAACGAAATTTTTAAAGTTTTTCGTTCGAAAAAAGATAACTGCCCAATGAGAAAATGGCCATCACTAAATCGCCCATCGTACATTTAACTCACAGCAAAGGATTTTTAGAGTTTTGGGGGTCTAATATTTCAAAACCAGTGAAATGCGCATAGGAATAGCTTATCCCATCAACAATAAATTTCAAGTGTTTTTATCAATAATAAAAACTGGGAATTAAGCACGAATAACAAAATCTTTTAAAGTACAATTTATCAACTTAATTTTTTGAGTACCAATTAGTTTTACAAAACCAACTCTTAAAACCAGGAAAAACTACAGTCATTTTGTAGGTAACTGATCTTTAAATCTCGTTCGTTTTCAATTTCACTTCGCTTAGATTTCTAGAACGTGCCCGATTGTCGTTGCAGCTCTAAATAAATATATAAAATTTTTTTTTTCAATTGGCCATAATTAATTATATAAAAATCTGTTTAATTGTTCAACAAGAAGTGCTATAAAACTGAAAACATCTTACGTTGTCAAATCAAGAACGAATTGTTGTCAATTCGACAACGAACTACAACAAAAAATGCCATAAGTTCTTTAAGTAAAAACTAAACTGAGTAGAGTTGTAACCCGTAAAATGGGCCTAATCGAAGGACTTCGTAATTGTCATAATTTCCCGAAAATCAAAATAAATCTTTAAAAAAAAAATTAACTCATACTTTAAAGATTGCAAACAAAAAAAAAGGAAAAACATCTATAAGTGTGCTCTTAATTTACCCTTAACTGTTGCTGTGCAAACTTTTCTCTTTTGCCTTTTTTTCCTATTTTCGCCATTCCCTTCATTCTTTGTTGGCAATTGTCTTTGAAGGACATTTAGACATCAATTGATGGTTTGATTTCTCTCTAAGTGTGTGTCATTTTCTACTTTCATTCATCTATCCGTCTATCTCCCCTGCGGATTTGTGTTGTATAAAGTTCACTCCTGCCATGTTTAACTACAACGTCACTTTTTCGATGCAATTGTTGTTTCTGCTTCTGTGTGTACTTTCTTCAGCTCTCTAGTTCAATTGAGCTGGTCATTTATAGTTGTCTCTTTGATTTCTCTGTTTTCAATGTTTTGAGTATTTTTAAGTGTTTCTTATGTCCTGTGGTGCTGTGTGCTGTAGAGTAGTATGTTATATTTTAGTGTGTCGTGAATGTTTGACATTTTGGTTTTGTGTGCAAAATTGCGGTTGTAGTGTGTTCTAATATTTGCGTGCCAAATCAACGTTAATTATAATTGTCTATTGATTTTTGTGTTTGTTTTTTGAACAAATACATGAGACTTTGTTGGCCATTGGATAAAGATAAACAATGTGAAATAATTATTAGGAAATTATTATTTTTAGCTTTTTTTTTGGAATGAGAAATAAAATATATTTCGAGATTAAAATTCGTTAAATTTGGCTTTAAATAATAAAGTGGAAGCAATCACTTTCATACAAGTTTAAATAAAAATTAGCCGTAAGAAGCCTTCGTGAAATAAAAATGAGTTTTATTTAGACAGCCCTTTTCTTATGCTCTCACATAAAAGTAGAAACTCGTTCTCTCAACAATGCTGCCATACTTTCATTTAAATTTGTAGAAAAAATTAAGAACAGAAGAAAATCAGAAATGCAAGCAATACGTTGAGAGAGCATTTGAAGTTACCGCCATCGATTTGATTATGGGCTTTGTTAGATTACGTCCCTTTGGGAGCCGCAATCAAGCACAGCTCACGTGGTTCCAGCAATTAGTCTCCCCGGGGTCCTATGTTGCCTGACTGCTGACATTCTCACTCAGCCATTCGGTCAATTTGATGAAGGAGTGAATCCTGTACAAATCAAGGTCAGAGAGACAAGTTTTGTCCTAAAGGGTTCTTCGACCAAACAGTTCGAGTCTTAGATCTCCGAATGCCGGGTAATGGCAGAGAAGATGTTCGTTCCATTGACTCTTTTTTTCTCGTCGTCGCAACTTCTACATAGGTCAATATAAGAGAGTCCTAGGCTCTGGGCTTGTTTCCCCTGAAGCCAGTGGCCAGTCATAACCGTATTGTGGTTCTTTAGGTGAAGTCTGGACAGCTTAAAAGCCCTCAATACAGTATTGTTGAACAAGTGCGATATAATAGGCCAGATTTTTCTGGTTCCCTCACAGGTAGTTTTATCAAACCATCTCTTACTGGCAATAAGAAGACATTTGTGTGCGATGAGTTGCCTGCATAAGTTGAACCGTTCCGATGCACCACAACGAGTCAGCCATACAGTTTCCATAAATGTCCCGGGACCCATTTGAGGGTTACCATTGAATATCTCGCTATCTCCTCCAGAGACATCCGGCATTCTTGGACAATTCTCGATGTGATAAACACATTCTTATGGCGGTTTTACTTTCGGTAATAATTGGGATATCCCTGACTGATATCTCACCATACATGACAGCGATTTGGCCTGTAGTTTAGGACTCATGGCTTTTTTCTCAACGTTTAGACAAACTAAATACTGTCGCTTAAAGATTTTGATTTTCTCAATAAACCAACAAGAACAAAATTTTTAGTTGGCAAGACCTTTCAAAATAAATATGAAGGTGGAGAGTCAGACGATTGATTGAAAAGGCAAATAAATAATTGGCTGATGAGGGCGGGTTGACTTTGCGACAAAATAGAAGCAAACGAGGCATTGAGTAAACGAAATTTTTAAAGTTTTTCGTTCGAAAAAAGATAACTGCCCAATGAGAAAATGGCCATCACTAAATCGCCCATCGTACATTTAACTCACAGCAAAGGATTTTTAGAGTTTTGGGGGTCTAATATTTCAAAAGCATCTTCATTATTTTTCTACTAAAATTAAAAAAAAAAAATCGGTATTTGAGTTTCTAAAAATGCACGACTTTTGACGTAATTAAACAGGAACTCAATTAAGAAGTACTCGGTTAATTGAATCGCCGACGCAATTAAAACGAAAATCGCTTAATTGAACAAGATGTGCAATAAAGCGAAACACCCATGTGAAGACAGAAAATAAAACTCATTTCTTTATTTAAAAAGTAAAAAAACGGTTCAGATTTTTTAAAACAAAATAAAAATCAGGTACGTTTATCTTACAATCTTTCTTGCCGCAAAATAATTTTTTTACGCTTGTGGAGCAAAAACACATTTGGGCTATTTACAAAGTGTGCTATCAAGTCATATCGCCATAATGTCCTAAATAATATTTTACAATTGTTTAAAAAAAATATTGTTGTGTTTGAAACAAAATAACAATCGTAATGCTGTAAAATTATTTCGTCGTAACTGTACATTAGAAATCTAAATTATAAGCGCTTGCCCACAGCAGTCATATATATCTCTTGTAATTATTTTAAGACATATGACTTTACAACTTTTATGACCATCTTGTGAATAGCCCAATTAAGTAGACGGAAACAATTAACCGAAACATTTGCTCTTGTTTTTCGCAATGCGGTCTTATTTTGCGAAATAATTAAGCGGGTGACGCAATTAAACGGAACTCAACTAAACGGGTATTTTTACATAGACAGTTATACTGAACGATTTCGTTGTATGATTTTTAGTGCAATAAAACGGGAAAGGCAACTAAGCGGGGTTCAATTTACCGAAAACAACTGAAAACATTTTGCAGCGACAAATTAGACAATTTTAATACAAATTTTAACATTTTAATTAGGATAAAGTTCATTAAATTTAATTTTCATTGAATTATTTTTATGAAGAAAGGAATTTGTTTTAAACTCAAAAACTAATGAATTGCATAGACAAAAAGTTGCTTTACGCATTAACAAAAAACTTTGGTTAGCGTAAAAAACAGACCTGTAACATAATTAGGTGCTAAAACTATCGCTGCGACAGCCATTTTATCAGCACAAAGAAATTATCGCTTAAGCGATGGATATCAACAATCTATTGAGATAAAATGTCGCTGCGACATAATTTTCTTCTTAATTATTGTAACGGCAAAAGTCTCTACATCCGTTTTCGCCAAGTAAGCGAAACCTAGCGCTAATGTGTGAAAGCACGACTACACGAAAACAAAACAATCGCTTAGCTAGTGGCAACAGCGTAATAACTAGCATTTGATAGCTTTAATAGCCAAATACTTCGATCCTTGTAGCTAAATCAGAGGTAAGACCTGCACACTTTTCTACTAAATATTGTTGTTCTTGTATGTTGACGTCTTCTAAAAGTTGGATAATTAGTACGAAGACTAAAGTTCTACCTCCGATATTGCAATCAACCTTAGTCCCAGCTTAAAGTGAAATGTTTAAGTACAATAAAGTTTACCGAAAAACATTTCATTTATTTTTACGGTGAGAAACAAAGGTGACACTGGATCTTGCAACGCTAACCCAGCAACCAGCGAAAAAGTGTCCTTATGGTAAAAAGTAATTGTCCTAAAGTTGTCGTTTTGTCAAATTGAGCTTTTTTTTAATATTAAATAAAATTCCATAGTCTGGATTTCTGTGCGTCCTTGAGTTATACATCATCATTTCCTTTTAATTTTTTCTTTTATGACCAGGAAACCCAAAGAAGTTATTTTTATTATTGTTAATAAGAAAAAACGTCATAAACCAACATCAAACAAAACTAAACAATGTCACAGTTGATTAAGAAGTGTTTTTGTTTTTTTTTTTATAATAATTATAGTTTTTTGCAAATTCACTGCGGCAAACATCGTCATTGCCAAAAATAAAAATTCTTGCCATCAGACTCAGCACTACCAGCAACAATATTTATCGTTCTTGTTGCCAACACTCTGAAAAAACGAATGACTGAATGAATGAGAGGAGACAACTTGATGGACTGGAACATGTTGCCGTTGTATTTGTCAAGTCTGTGGCTTTTTGTGTCTAACTTTTAAGAAAAAGTTATGGAACACATAAGTTGGAAGGGGGATTAGGAAGTGCATTGAGAAAATAGCGAGTGGGAAGAAGTGCAAGCACTTTCACTCTTTAGGGCTTTAGGAAGGTCTACAAAGGCATTCATTGCACTCCGTCTGCTTTGAAAAGGTGTTTTAGAATGTATTTTTGACGTGCTAGAATCGTCCTCTTAGAAGTTATGTGGAAATGTGTAGGAAATACTTCTAAGATTTTTAAAACATAAGAAGTCAAGGCGAAGGTCTCCAATAACAAGCCGTGTGAATTTGAACTGAAGTTGGAATGCGGCCTTTTGAAAGGCCTCTTTACTACTTCTTGTTTCCGCTTGGTACGTGTGGCTTGCGTAGTTAGTATTAGGGGTTTTCATTATTGGGTATGTTGGCTTTGTTAAGAATGGTGTGTTTTTTTTTTTGGGCAAAATTGTTTGGTTTTGCGCATTTTGAAGTGATGAGTAAAATATATTAACTTTTTAGTGCCAATTTTGGCAAGAAATTTTTTTAACTCTATTTACCTTATAAATAATGTGAACTTTAGGCTGAGGGAAAAAATTGTTGCGATTCAAAAAGGTATTCATTCGTTCAAATAATTTTACGGACAGTCTTAAGAATGAATGAGAATAAGAATGAATTTGCCCAATGTAAAATATATAAAGAATAATGTCGGGTTTCCTATCCTGAACATTTAGGATTCGGAAGAGATGCCGTACCTTTAACACATGGTTTGTCTGTTAAATATTTACTCTTACTTAGGCCTAAAACAGAATAAAGTAGTTGTAGTAAGAGCTGAAGCTGGCGAATGCTCTGTAGCGCAACAAAGTTTAAAATTTCGAATCTTGCGCTTTAAGTTCAACAGCAATTATCACTACAACTACGTATTCTGTTGGCACTACTTTGAAATGGCCGTTTTTAACAATTGACAGCTTGCAGCGCCATTCGTAATGTTGTACTACAGCGACTATTCTGTTTACCACTTTAGCCATTAAACGAAAAAGTGTAAACAACAATTTTTTTTGTTTTGTTTCGAAAATTTCGAGTTTAGTGTCAATAATTTAAAAAAAAAAAGTGCAGCTAAATCACAGCCAAGGCAAATTAACTACAGGTGGTCTCGAAACGGCATCTGATTTTGACAGTTCGAGCTTATTTTTTAGTGTTTTGCTAATATGTTATGGTTGACATTTCGAGCTTATGACACTAACAAAGCAATGCAAAAACCCCTATGTTGTTTCTGTTGTTTTTGGATTGTTGTATAAACCGACACCACCTGTAGTTGAATTCGCCTTGATCACAACGATTGCTTACCGAAGCTTATCCTAACTGTATTTGAGAGATGGTTTGTGTCGTTAAGGACAAGTGATTTTGACATTGAAGTCAAAAGAGTTCGAAAATTCTGAATCCGATGCAGTACTACATGACGATTACACAGAAAAAAAATTAAATAGATTTCAATTAAAAAATGTCTGATGTTAATAAAAAAATGAATTAAATTTGCACGAGTAAGTAAATTAATAGTATCAATAAGCATATAATTCACTTGATAGAACGTTAAATTCACTTGATTCCATTTTTAATTAAAACTGCTTTTATTTTTTAATTAAAGCTTTAATTGGTGAAAAAGTTGGTGAGCCCGTCATTCCATCAGCAACTTAAAAACGTATGTGAACAGCCGGATTCATATAAATCCATGCAAATTACGTACCACACGAGTTGAAAGATAATTTTGCATTTTCGGATGAAATGGAGTGCCATAAGAATAAGTCTTTTTCATATATAAAGCCCGCCTAAGAAGGCGTTTTAGCGCCAAAGCCCAATATGTATATATAAACCAAAATAATGCAAAATATTTGGTGGGACCACAAAAAGTCTCAATTATTATAAGCTGCTGAAATCGGGACAGACGAACAGAGGGTAAATCCGCGGCACACAATTGATTAGCCGCAAGACAAGTTACAAATAATTAAAAAAAAAAAGTGATAGGAAAGTTTGCCTTAACGTGACCGACTTTTATTTGTTTTAAACAGAACGTTCTAACTGGTAAACGCTTAAATTTAGAGCTGGGTAGCAGAAACTCCGACGGTCTTGGTCTTAAAACAATTAGCAGTTCTCTTGACGCGGAATATTATAAATTTTTTCGCATCAAAAAAAAAAAAGTGAAAACTGTCTTCAGACAATACTTTTTTAAATTTTTAATATAATGCAAATTTTTAATAATTTTAATTAGGCTTAAGTTCATTAAATTTAATTTTCATTAAATTATTTTTATGAAGAAAGGAATTCTACAACATGAAAATCAATTGAAATTGTTATTGATAATCTTTCATTATTGACCGTGGCCGGGGCTCGAACCCAGGCCGGCAGGTTACCATGACATGTTTCGATCGCAACCACTCGATCTCCTCAGATGGATTTGCCGTTTTACACTCGCAGCCATCGACGACTGCTGACGTCAATAGTCAAACATCAATCCTTAGAGATCGAGTGGTTGCGATCGAAACATGTCATGGTAACCTGCCGGCCTGGGTTCGAGCCCCGGCCACGGTCAATAATGAAAGATTATCAATAACAATTTTAATTGATTTTCATGTTGTAGAATTCCTTTCTTCATAAAAATAATTTAATGAAAATTAAATTTAATGAACTTAAGCCTAATTAAAATTATTAAAAATTTGGATTAAAAACCATAAATAGTTCAACAAAATAACCACAATACTAATTATTTTTAATATAATGTTTTAATAATGTCCTCCTCTGTTCATTGTCGTTTACATCTTTTGACCATAAAAACTTTTATGTATTTGCCTTTTGTTCTTGTAAATCTTACTGAACGTCCTTTTAATCAAAATTTTAATTAAGAACCATAAACAGTTCAACAAAATAAGCGCAATACTAATTATTGTTAAAGCTTGGGCACAAGCTCTATGTTTACATGTGTCCTTCAAGTTGTGCTGAAAAAGTTCAACAAGAAAAAGAAAGACAAAAAAAACAAAAGAACAGAAAAATTTACATTGGACTGCGAGAAGAATTCTTGACAAAAAGTACGAAAAAACAGAAGTAAGAAAGAACATGTAAATCAATTAAAATAGATAATCATTCAAAAGGAAATTTCGATCTACCAAAGGTTAAATACAGTTTGGTTTAAAGATTGATGTTTGACTATTGACTGCCAGCAAACGTCAATGGCTGTGAGTGTTAAACGGCAAAACCCTCTGAAGAGATTGAGTGGTTACAATTGAACATGTAAAAAAGGGAACCTGTCCGTGGTACCCTGGGTTCGATTCCCAGCTCGGCCAAGAATGAAAATGTATCAATAAATTTAATTAATTTCATGTTGTAAAAATTCCATTCTTCGTAAAAATAATTAAATGAAAATTAAATTGTATGAACTTTAGCCTAAATAAAAAATAGCAAAATTTGAATTAAAAACCAGAAACAGTTCAGCGAAATAACCACAATACTAATTAAAAAAGATCTATTGAAAGCAAATATCTGATAACCAATTGCTCGAGTTCATCGATTCCGTAGAGAATTATGCAGAACGCACAGAAAAAAGATTTGATAGCGATGACAGTGTTGCTGATCCAACTTACGTTTCCGATAATATCCAGACCGATACATTGCCAGAGAACAGCGAGATAAACAAAGAAGAGAGGATTTTGCGTAGAATACATGACTTGAATCCATGGAGTCGATGTGAATAATCACCCTTATTGTGTTTGGCGTTTTTAAAATACGCCTACGACTGTTTGGTAATAGATTAAAGAGAACGTGAACTTGTTTTCTTAAATCTATTACCAAACAGTCGTAGGCGTATTTTAAATACGCCAAACACAATAAGGGTGATTATTTTATGAAAGGAAAACAAATGTGTTCGCCTGCAATTGACTTCTGTCGAGAATAGAATGCTCTCATGGGTGGAGTATTTGTCATGGATAGTCAAATAGGTCGATACAAATACATTCATTTTATAGAAATGTGCATACCAAGAAGACTAGTGCTTTCAACAATGTCTCCAATGAAGAAACAACTTTACAGCTTCTTTTCGTAAAGAAATAGCTGCTGTTCTCATCTTCTCTATAATTATTGTCTTCACAGAAATCTGGCAGCTCTTAAACTAGTTCGCCCAGAATGTTTTTTCACCTCGAAATTAAGACTAACGGTAGTTTTGACAGCATAAAATATTAAATATCGCCGCTGCACGCATTTTGTTGAACTTTTAGTAGTAGGATCTTTTGAACCCCAAAATTGAAAACAAATAGCAGCGGGGGAAGTGTTACCCCCCATAGGACGCCAATGTTTAGTATCGCATATCTTAAGAACTGTTATAGTGAGAATGTTCAAACTTTGTAGAAGTCATTCTTATGGTATACTACACTTTTGAAAATAAAAATAAAGCGGGTAGGCACAGGGGGGCGAAATACCTCCCATATGATGCATATATAAAATATCTCTCAACTGAAAAACTATTAAAGGGAGAGTCTTCAAACGCGGTTAAAAAAGTGTAGCGAAGCACACCGGGTTAAGCTAGTTTAAATATAAAAAGGGTTTTATTTTCATTAATCAACTTAATGTTGCAATTTAGCAAAATATGTCCTTAAAACATCAGCAGGATGTAAAAATATAATATCTTTATGTTTTTAGAAAACAAACAGGCAAACAAACAAATGCTTTAATAATAATAAAAAAAAAATAAATTAAAAATTAGAAAGAATCTACTTGGAAAAGGCAAACAAACAAAAGAAAAAAAAAAAAAGATATCTCAAAAAAAAAAAAAAACAGTAGGAAAATGTATAGAATTTCGACCCAAAGGCACGCAACGAAAATATAGAGAAAAAGTACCAGGAGAAGGGGTGAGTTGAAAGCATCTTGAAATGCAAGACAAACGAAAGAAATCTTGCATTTCAAATAAAACAGAAAAAAAAAAAAAAAATACGAATTTGGAGGAAAAAATGTCAACCAGTCTGTGATGTTTAAAATACAGAGTGCTAAAAAAAATTGCAAAAAAATGAACACAAGTACTTTTGCCCCCTTAAGAATTCTGGAACAATCGCTTGTAATAAACAAAATACGACTAAAGTGGAGAAACAGACAAACAAACAGCAGTCAAAGAAAAAATCTAAGGAAAATGTTAAAACAACAATCTTATTTGAACGAGCAGAATAACTTAAAACTCTGGAAAAAAAGCACAGATGCAAAAGCAATATAAGAAGGACAACAAAAATAAAAAAATAAAAAATAAAAATAATATAATCAGCCTTATTACGGTTCTCGTTTTCGTATACGACGAGTTCGTTTTTTTTTTTTTTTTTTTTGTTGTAGATTAAAGAACACATGTTGTGTGTAACGTTGCAAATCAGCTGCTTCATTTTGTTGTATGTCAAGCAATTATAACGATTATAGTTAGCAGTAAGATGTTACGTCTCAATCTGTAAGAAATAGATTGGTCTTACTTTTTAATGGTAAGGTTAAGTTACTGTTACTCCCGGCTAACTGAGCCTAAAGTCTTTTTCGAGATTGAGAACCGTAATAAGGCTGAATATTCATATATTTTATTTATAAAGGATAAAGAAAAAAAAAATATATAATAATAAAGGGAAAGATGGAGTTAAAGGCTAGCCATTTAGAGAAACATAATCCATAAGAGTTTTCTTGAATCTCTGTCTGTCAACAATTAGTTTTATATTTGAGGGCAACGAGTTCCAAAGCTTTATGGCATTGATGAAGAAAAATCTGCTTGAGTTTCAATAGTTGTAACGAGGGGGTATTAAGGTCACACCCCTGGCCGATCTACCGAATGAAATTTTGTCAAACAGGTATGTCGGTGATCGATCATTTAATAATTTGTGAAGAAATAATAGGTTTCGCATGCAAAGGTAGTCTACCAAGTCACAACCAAGAATCATGGTTCTCCAAGATGAAACACTACTAAATCTGTGAATACCGTATACATACATAACGAGTTGCATTGTTAAACGAGACTTGTAATTTATGTAGAGTGCACGAGTCCAATTTGCTATACACCACCGCAGAAGTTGCAATAAGGGGCATAATTAATTGTACAATAAGACGTTTCCTGATCTCCATCGGTGTGTAACCAGAGGTTATTCGTCATATACACACTGCGTACTACATTATTAATATGATCATTGCATGACAGGGCTGAGTTGATGTAAAAACCAAGGTACTTCACTTTTTCCACATATGCAAGTGGAGTGTCGCCTAAGCAAACAATTGGAAGCTGATTAAAATTAAGTTTCATCCTACTGATGGGTAATAAAACTGATTTTACCGGATTCAGCATAAGGTTGTTAGCTATAGCCCACTGATAAACAGCTTTAAGGTCCTGATTAAGTTTGTAACACATATCATCAACAAGACCAATGCGACTAGATATATACAATTGGATATCATCAGCATATGCATGAATGTTAACAAAATTGACGACATTAAATATATCGTTGATAAAAATACTGAATAGCAAAGGTCCAATAACTGAGCCCTGTGGAACTCCAGAATGTACATCCTTGAAACCTGACTCTCCTAAACCGATAACAACCTTTTGTACACGATCAGATAAGTAGCTACTTATGAGGGACACTGCGCTTCGACCAAAGCCAAAGAAACATTCCAATTTCCAATCCAATAAGCACATTAGCGACAGATCACCCACATCATATGCTGGCCTGATATCATCAAGTACTTTCATAACAGCAGTAGTACAACTATGGTTTGAGCGAAACCCAGATTGCAACGGTGACAACAAGCAATTTGTATTGATGAAGTCAATCATTTGCCGTGACATTATTGTTTCACATACTTTACCAAGAACAGGAAAACGTTTAAACGGTTTTTTACGAAGTAAAGTATTTAAGAAGTATTTAAACATCTCGATTGATTACTTTTAACATTACCAAGTACATATATATATTTGTTCCATTTACTCCTTTGGGGAGCATAGGGCCGCATACCAACCAATGACTGGACATTATCTGGAACATTCCTTAATAAAATGAAAATCGTAAAATATAAATAATTTAAAAAAAAAATCTCAATCTCTAGAAATAGTATTTGGCCATAACTTTTCCGTATCTGAACAGATTTTTCCGAAATTTTCGGAAAATATTTTCTAATAAAGATTTGCGATCTTTTTTTATATTAGGCGTAACCATAGGTCATATGACAGTCCAAATATTCAGGTTTTTATACAATTTTTGATATTTTTTGTACGGTAGGTGCCACGACCACTTCTCCAATCACGCTCACATTTTGTGGGATGGTGTCTTTTGATAACCTAAATGTTTGTTCCTTATTTGGAAACTTTGACTCTTGCCGTTCTCCAAATAATAAATAAAAAGTAATAGAAATACAACAAAAACAAGGGATTTTTAGAAAAAATCAGAGGTAGTCGTGGTTTTTTGCTTATATATCAGCCATTTTTGAACCGATCTGGCTGAATTTTAATAGCAAAATTATAATAAGAATACCTGACAGAAATATACACCAACCAAGCTCACATCAGTTCTGGGGGCTTCGGAAAACCCATTTCAACAGACAGACGGACAACCGGATTTGAGCTTCCCTTCTCATAACGATCCAGATTATATATACTTTATAGGGTCTAAGATCAATATTGTAGAAATTACAAACGAAATGACAAAATTATATATACCCTTTCACTTTCGGTGAAGAGTATAAAAATCGGACTATGCTTGACATTGGAACTTTGTTTAAAGTGCTGACCGATATAGTCCTCTTTGATATTTTAAAACGTTTGATGCAGCAACTTTCTTAAAATTCCCCTTGAAACTGCACACAAGTTCATTTAAAGAAACTTTTAAAGTTTTTCGTGGTGTATAATCCCACTTTTTTTCTTCTTCCTCGCAAAAACAAGCTCGAAAAAGTACCATTCATCTTTTCCCTTTTACAATCAAACTCAAATGCTTCCTTACAAATGTTTTATAGCATGAACGGGGACATATGATTCACTTCCGTGTCACTTTCAGTCCCGCCCACTGTACTAACAAGAGGCAGTGTAATAATGTGTTTTAAAAGGTAAAAACCCAAAAAAAAAGAAAAATCTTTCAAATTACAAAAATAACATAATAACAAAACAAGCATATAAATTATTAAATCCTTTAAGGGATCTTACCAAGTCAGAGTCCATTCACACACATTTTCCGCCTAAAGGAAAAGTCAGTTAAGCTGCACCTCAGCGAAAGAACTTTTACTGTATTTGAGTCTTGTTGAGCCCTAAAGTCTTTCTACAACATGTCGACGCCATAAGGTGTTTGACTTGAGGGCAGAACAAACTCATCTAGTCAAAAGTTAATATGGCACAATAAAACAAATAAAAAATCCTCTAAAAGCAATATATACTTTTTTTTTTTTAGATTTTTACTTCATTTTAAAATAAATCAATTGAAACTGCATGTGTATTCACGCTTCAATAGTATATTTTATTAGAGAACTCGGGAAGAGAAAAAAAATCTTTTTATATGAATAATAGTTTTTTCTTTGCAGGTACTAGAGGTGAGGGAAAGTTAGCAGAGGGAACACAGAAAAAGTTAAGTGATGCGTTAATAATGCAAATACGAAAGTTTTGTTATTGAAGTTTTATTTTAAACTGACGTTTAGGAATTTCTCACAAATGTTACTTTTAAAGAAATACTTTTTGCTGCAATAGGAATCTCCTCGTTCTATTGAAAAAAAAAGTTCAACCAAATAAAGTGAAATTTTCACAAAAAAAAAAAAAAATCTTTTAAATAAAGTGAAATTTTCAAAAAAAAAAAAAAAAAAAAAAAACATTTAAATAAAGAGAAATTTTAAATAAAAAGAAATCCGCAAATTAAAAGGAATTTTTAATTAATAAGATTTTGTTTGTCGTGCTTTATTCCCAATTTTTATTCTTGATAAAAACACTGAAATTTATTGTTGATGGGAAAAGCTATTCCAGGCAATTTAATTGATTGCTTAGGCCAGATCATCAGGAAACTTTATCCAAAGATTTAAGAAAAACTTAAGACATTATACAAATAAAACTGTTAAGCGAATAAGAATTATAAGCACCAGTTTTACTTGTAACAATATCAAAGCTTAAACAAAACAACAACAATAAACAGTGAGTTTATCTTTTCTTACATTCCCCACTACAATTGGTTAGAATTCTCCCAACAATAATTGTAGTTGTAAGTAGGTTAAAAAAAAAAAAAAATTGTTTAATTTTTTTTATTTTCGCAAGAAATTCAAAAAATTAAGCAAGTTGCCAGTTCAGTTTTTTTTATTTTTTTTTTATATTTTTGAAATTTTGTATAGAAACTTTTACAAATTAACGAAAAATTCTTCGAATTTTAAGAGAAATTTAAAAAATTTTCTCTCAAATTCAGTTAAATTTTGCCAAATAAAGAGAAATTTTCTACAGAAAACTCCTCACAACTAGAAGTTTACTATAGAAAAAATTTCCAAAATTAAAGAAATTTTAAATAGAAAATTTTCCTTAATTAAGAGAGAGTTTAAGAGATAAACAAAAAAAATTCTAAATGTTCTTCATAAAAACTTTATTCCAAATGAAGAGAAATTTTCTATTTAAAAATTATCCCATGTTAAGAGAAATTTTCTATTAAGAAATCATACCAAATGAAGAGAAGTTTTTTATTAAAAACATTGTCAAAAAAAGTTTCTACAAAAACCTTCCCAAATAAATTAAGAGATATTTTTTCTTAAAATAACTTAAATTTAAAACAAATCCTTAAAAAAAACTTTGTTATTTAAACAAACAAATTTTCTGTTGAAAAATTCTTACAAAGTATCCAGACAATTTCTTTAAAGAATTCTCTCAAAAGAGGAGAAGTTTTCTATTAAGCAACAACACCAAATCAAGAGAAATTGTCTATTTAAAATAGGTTCCGCCAAACACATACATTTACGTTTCTTGTTTCTCTTGGTTGTTTACCTCTGATTTAAAACATATCCCTAATTGAGAGAAATTTTTTATTAAAAAATTGTCCCAAATTAAGAAAAAGTTTCTACAAAGACTCTCTTAAATACATAAAGCAAAATATTCTATAGAAAAAATTCCTAAATTAAGAGAAATTTAAAAAAAACTGCTGTTATTTAAAATAAATAAAAAAAATTTTTGGTTTTTAAAACAAGAGAAATGGTCTATTGAAAAATTCTCATAAAATTACAAGAAATTTTTACAAAATAATGTCTCAAAATGAAGAGGTTTATTTTCTCTGAGAGAAATTTTCTAAATGAGAAATGCAAAAAAAAAAAGGAAAAATGGCTTAAGAAAATTGTTTCCAAGTTGGAAGAAATTATTTTTGAAAAATTCTTTAAACCAATTTCCTAATTATACCCGCAATACAATACTGCCCTCCTAAGAAATAAAGTTAGGGCAGGGCAGGAAAAAAGTCTACTCACGAGCACAATTCGAATCAATTCTATCGTTTTAAAATTAGTGCTGGCGAGTTCAAAAATAAATTTCGCGAGCACAAATTTTAAAACGAGAGAATTGACTCGAATTGTACTCGCAAGTAGACTCTTTTTCTCCCATGCTCAAAACTACTGATATATTGATGTGAATTTCTTTCTTAGGAGGGCAGAATAGTGGAGTTGGTATCTTGCATTTGTGCTAATGTTTGTAACACCTTAAACAATTGGCCCTAAACCCACCCTTTAGTATACCGATCACCTTAGAATCGCCTTCTGAGCCGCTCTCATAATGTCCGTCCATCTGTCGTTTTGTTCATGTTAACCTTGTGCGCAATTTTGGAGATAATTTGATTCGATATGGTACAAGGACCAAGCCAATTGAGAATCGGACCATCATTTCACATATCCCCCGAACAAGCAACTTTTCCTAAACCATCTTATTGTGTTGGTATTTAGAATAAATTTGGCTTTTAATGCCATAACTTCCTCATAAATATGGTACTGACATAAAAATTGGCGACAATAACTTTTCCTTTTTGTCAAGACAAACGGTTGTGCTGGTAGTTCCTTAAATCAATAGAGGTCCCATAAAAACTCCCTTCCTAAAATCACTTAAAGTCAAACAAATCTTATTAAGATGTGGATATCTTAATAATATTCGGCACAAAGAGCATTTACATGAATCTTAACCTCAACATAACCTTGTTTCGGCGGGTGAACGATTGCCCTTAGGTCTCAAATAGGTTACGCTAGGGGTTGACCAGCTTTATGTTCTTCACTGTTTTAAAAAAGTTTTCTTTGGCACAATTTACAAAAGGTAGAGGCACTTATTGGAATTAATTTTTATCAATACAATTTTCGACTAGTTAATATTAACTTTCTTAATAGTTTTTTCATATTTCTTCCTGTAGTAAAGTTTTATCCCACAACCCTCGCATATGACAGCTTGCGTGTACAGGAAATTCGAGTTTAATGATTTAATATCAGTTTTTTTTTTTTTTTTGCTCAACTTTTCCTGCCTATTTGTTTGACTATTTCAGAGATTAGTTTTGATTTTGAGGAAATTGCTACTAAGTGGATAGCAAAAAAAAAAAAAAGGATTAAAACGTAAAAGAATATTTTATTTGAACAAATTTTTTAGATAAAAGAGAGATAAACTTACAAGTTTTTAAAACAACTTACTCTTTAAAACTGGTAGTATAATACCAATTTTTAATGTTTGTCAGAATGTTGTCAACTTACCTAGAATGAAAGAAAACAGAAAAAAAGAAGAAAATTAGAAAAAAATTTCAAATAAAATGTAAATAAGTAGTTTAATGGCCAATTTTCAGGATTGATATTAAAACACATATATGTTTAAAATCGTTTTATATACAAAATTCTCTTCTTCACTAAATACTTAAATCAAACTTAATTCACCGATGTGGTACACTTAATTTAAACTTAAGTTTCTATTGTAATATTTTGGCAAGGTGGCCTCAATATCACGACAATAAAACAGCAAGACGCAAAGCAATAACAATCAGCTGTTTTTTGAAACCACCTTGTAAATAATTATACTTTTTTATGATATTTTTTTGTATTTAGTAGTGCTACCATACTTTTATCTTATTTAAATAAGCCTTAAAATAAAACGCAAAAAATCAATTTGTATTTAAATACGATTTAAGTTTATAACTTTTTAACTTAATTTAGATTTAATTACTATCCTGAAAATTGGGCATAAGAATATTTCACTAAACAACTTTTTTAATTAAACTGTTTGCCTATAGAAAAAGTTCTTAGGCCAAACAACCTAAAAGTATGCTGCTTTAAGTTATATAAATATAAAAGTATGTTTGCATTGCCTGAAAGTATGCTGCTTAAGGTTAAATAAATATAAAAGTATGTTTGCATTGCCGGAAACTATGTTTTTGGGTCTAAGTAATTTGCTATATATATTATTTCATCCCTGCGAAAAGTGTGCTTTGCATTATTAATTAATTTATAATCTCCATGGGTCAAAATGGGCAATCAAAAGAGAGCTGAAGTGATTAATATCTATAAACACGCTCTTTCAATTTTCTTTTATTTTTCTATTTTAACATTCCTTTAAGTTTGAGTTTCAAAAGGGAGTAGATAATTAAAGGGAGTAGATAATTAAATGTAGCAAAGTGGAGATAAACGTTGATGGATTATCAAGGATAATTAAGAATGACAGCAAGACAACTTTTGATCCCTAAAAGTATGCTGCTGTTAAAATAAAAAACATGATGAGCAGGAAATAATATGCTTTTCAAAGTTTATTTGGATAAGGAAGCAAATGGAAATGCAGGTGGAATATGTAAAAATACACAAACATTAATTTTTTTCTTTTTTAAGTAAATGTCTTTTCTTTTCAACTTTTGACATAAGTTTTTCAATAAACATCTGTTGGTTTTCGAGCCTTCAAACAAGTATTGAGATGTATTTAACTCTCATTCATCTAAATTAACGTGCCACATAATTAAATGTATGTTCATACAAACGAAAATGTTGAAACATTGTTTTATTTTAATTAACAACAAATGTTGGTTGATTGGCCTGATGGCTGGATGTTTGTCGTAATAATGTTTGATTTACCTACATCTATAGCCTACTTTAAGGTAAACCAATTTATTCAGAAAATTTATTGTTTGTATATTTAAAATAATTTTAACACAGTCACACAAACGCTCCTCTCCCAAATGAGCCCACACCCTGTTAATTTATTCATTACCTAGCTTGATTTATTGAAAATTCTATCTGGCTCTACGAACAACCAATACATGTTAAGATCGGTCAATCGCCCCTCTGCCTTTACGCGATACATACCTTCATATGTACATCGTGCATAGAATAACAAAAACATGAACAAACATACACCCATACATACAGACGCACACACACAAATAAACTGACAATACAAAATTTTGCGTGAAAAAAAAAACTTAAAGCACTTAGAGAAAATAGGAAACCAAAAGGAACACAAATCTTTTAAAAATTATTCCAAAACATTTAATGTTCTGTTTTTTAAAAACGCCCTCAAAATAAAGTAATTTTACTGAAGAAACATTCTCCCATAACAAAAGAACTTTTCCGTAGAAATATTCTTTAGCATAAGTGGAACTTTTTTAATAGATATATTCTTCCACAAAGAAAATAGTTTTTCTTAACACAAAGAGAACTATTAAGTTATAAAATTCTTCCAAAAAAGAGAACTATTTCATAGAAATATTCTCACAAAAAAAAGGAGAATAAAAAACAAGTAAGAGTGCTATAATCGGCTATGCCGAATCATACATACCCTTCACCATGGTGCGATATTAATAGAAAGTTATATAAATACTCGTTCGATCCCGCCCACATTTTGTCGGATGTTGTGTATTGATAACGAAGATGGCTGTACCTTATTTGGAAATTTTAGCTCCTGGTGTTCTCCAGATTTACAAAAATCTATAATGTGTTTGTATGGGAAGTGCCACGCCCATTAACCAAGATTTTTGTACCTAATTTGGAAACTTTGGCGCTTTCCGTGTTCCAGATATACAGAAATCTTTAATATATTTGCATGGGAAGTGCCATGCCCACTTGTCCAATCTCAGATTGAGATTGTTATGTATTGATAACCAATATGGTTGTACCTAATTTGGAATTTTTGTCTCCTGCGGTTCTCTTGTTATACACAAAAAACAACAAGGGATTTTGGGGTAAAATTAGAGGCAATATCATATCTGGGGTCTTCGGAAAATCCATTTTAACAGACAGGCGCACGTTGCTAAATCAACTTTAAGTTTCCTTGATTCAGAAAAATTTTCTGTGGAAAAATTTGTCTTAAGCTATAGACATTTTCTATAGAAAAATGTTCCCATTTTTAAGAAATCTTTTCTATAGAGAGAAATTCTTTCAGATCACTACAATTTTCAATAGAAAAATTCCTTTCTATTAAGAGAAATATTGAATGGAATAATTCTGCAACAGTAAGAGAAACTTAATTTTGGAAAATTTTCTTAGCGTTTTTTTTTTTTTTAATAAAGGGTGTTTTTTTTATAGAGTGACACAAGTTTAACCCTTCTGCACTCCTTGGGTCAATTTGACCCAATTTTGGTTTTCAAACGCAAAATTTGTCTCTTTAAATATAAGATATGGACGTGAAACTTTAATTTATCCATTACAGGGACGAAAATTATAAATTTAAATGAAAATGAGAATAATAAAATTTAATTTTTTCCTCCCCCCTCCACATTTAAAAACACGATTTACACACATTTAATATCCTTTGGGTCAATATGACCCAACAAGCGATATTGCAAGTTTAATTCCACCTTGAAATTTTTTTCCTATTGAATATAATTGAATTGAGTTCATCTTCATTCAGAATCATCGATCAATAATTTTTTCAGTCAAATAGTCAATAGAATCGCTTTTATTTTTTATTATACTTAAATATGAAATGTTGTTTACATTTTATTGTTGGGTCATATTGACCCAAAAGATCATAGGAAGGGCACATATCCAAGGGATGCAGAAGGGTTAAATCATCCCAATAAAAAGTTGTGCTTCGAGCGAAGCAGGTCTGTATGGGAGAAATGTAAGAGTTTCGCTTACCATCTCGCTAACGGAAGGCATGAATTTTATATGATGGGTTCCCACTTTGAAGCAATACATTTTTGACACATAAAGCGCTTTATTGAGCGCATATACAAATTGTTGGATGTAACAATCAGCTTTACACACTGAATGTTTTTTACAGTTATGTTTTAGTATTCTCCCTTACAAACCTGCTTCGTAGTAAGGGAATGCCGTGGTACTTAAAATTATATTTTTATTTTTTTAACTTGTTAAGAGTTCGTTCACTTACTTTACTGCATCTCTTTATGTCTTATTAGCGCATAATTACGCGCTTATTTTTTTAAATGTACCATTAGTGCTTCGCAAAATGATAAAAATTTTTATTGGGATAATAAAACCAGGAAATATATCTTTAATATCAATGAATCGGGCTTTATTAGAAGGAAAATTTTGTGATTTTAATGTTTAAATAAGATTTTTGCCATGAGGCCGCCACGGCTGGCGCGTAAAAGGCGCTATCTGGAACACCAGTTGCTAAGCTTCAGTGCGCACTGTTAAGCGTCTCACAGGATGCACATTATCAGTTACAGTAAATGTGGTCCGAAAACGATCTATTGTTCTTTGAATTAGCCGCTCTGAAGGACGATTATGTACGTCATAAAATGGAAGAAGTGCACGATGAGTTTGACGAATAGAACAATTGTTTTAATTACAAATTTCAAACTAAACAAAAAACAACTATCAGCTGTTAAATGGGTACTCAAACAAAGCAGTGATGCCAACTCTGTAAAAAAAGCACACTTTAGAAGAGTTTTTCTCAATTTCTTTTAATTTAAAAATTTTCGAGAGTGTAGAAAACTACAAAAATATTTAAATTTTTAAAGCCAATAGAATAAAGAATGTAGGAAATAAATTGAACCAAAAGTTAATGCCTGGTAACTACGCGTATTTTTCAAAATGTAGTCAGGGAGGGGAGTGTGTTTGTACAAAATTTATATATATTTTTTTTTATTATTTTTTTTTTTTTTGAAACAATGATAATAAATAACAATGCACGTGTGCTATTTCGCGCAACTATGGGAGTTTTGCTAGTTAGATTTTTTTGGCTTAATAGAGTCTCAACTTGTTTTTAATGCTCACGCATATAAAAACAAGAGAAATGGGTATTTGTTGGTTGGTGTTTTCAAACCAGTTAAGCCTAAAGGTATGCAAAGTATGCTTTAGTTAAATGTTGGTTTTTAATTTCACAAAGGTGTGTGTGTGTGTATTTTTTGAAAAGTTGAATAGTTTTTTTTCTTCTTTGGTATACCAGAAACCACAATTCAGGCCCTTTTTGTTTAGCAGCTTGTTTGTTTTTGCACAATTGACTCTGTTCGGTTTAATTATGTCAAACAACTTTTTGTATTCGTTTTTAAATGCAGATTTTTAATACAAAACCCGGAAGTTGATTTTATAAACAAGAACTATAAAAGAGATATTATCTAATAGCAAACAAATTGTTGAAATAAATAACAAAAAACAAAATAGCTAGAAGTATTTATTAAAATCAGAAATAATCAGACTATAATAGCATACTTTTTTGTATGATAAGCCAAGAACAATTATTGCCTACTTTTAGGAGACAAATGAATGACTGCTTATGTGAAACAAACTCTATTAATAATGCAAATAGCATTTTAATGCTGTCTTTTTTCTATCTTTTTTTCGTCATAATTGCTAACAACTTTGTCTGTCGCGCTGTCTTTCTTGTTTTTTTTTCTTTTTTTTTTTTTTTGTACATTTTCCATTATGGTTTTGGCCTGTTTGTTGAAGCAGCTTCGTTTGAGGAACAATTTAGGTCCTACAAAGTTTGTTTGTATAATCAGGCATAAAATCTTAGCACAGATAGCAATAAAAAAAACCTAATTTACCAAATATTTTCAACAAATCTTTTATTTAAATATTTTTTGTCTACTTTATGCCTTTTAACAATTCAAATTAGTAAATAATCATGGCATACTTTGAAGTGTTATTATATTAAATCCCTACAAACAAAATTAAGTTTTACTTAAAAGCATTTAAAATTATTAATTTTTTCCATACACGTAACTTAAATATATTTTAACAAAAAAAAGCTCAATTACAATCATGCAGCAATTTTGCAGCATTAAGATTATTTCATGAAAAAAAAATCCATATTCCAAAAAAATATAGTTTTATTTATCTGCCAACACAGACATACATGTACACACATATTTCAATCAATAAATAATTAAAGCTGCAATAAATCGGAAGTTTCATTTAAATCAATCCAAAAAAAGAGGAAAAATTGCAGAAATAACGAAATAACGGATGTTTACAAAAACGTTGTGTATTCAAACAAGTTTAATTAAAATTCACAATCATTCATCAATTTTAAACAAAATTGTTATTAAAAAAAAAAAAAAAAATATTCAACAGAAACTTCAATAATTCCGTGACCGACAGCATAAGAAAATTAAGAAAACTCCAACAAAATATTCAATTAAAAAATTTATTTGAATATAAAAGAAGTTTCTAATCCGTAGCCTATTAGATCCTATAGCATTTTGTCCGAAAGATTGAAGTCCAAACTTAACGAACTAATTCAGCCCTATTGGTGTGACTTCAGGCCAAATAAATCAACTATCGACCAAGTCATTTCATTTCGCAAAATGGAAAAGTCCCATATGAAGACCCTACTGGTCCTATTCACTGGAAAGTATGGGACGCCCGACTTCAGACCTTTTATCCTAAATAACATCGAGATAGAATTTGCGAAGAGCACAAAGTATCTGGCGATCATTCTAAACGACAAATTGAGCTTTAGAAAGAATGTTACAGAGCGAGTCTGTTACTACTATGGGGTGATACGGGAAAGATTCCGTGATGGCGTTACCCGTTCCTGGAGGGAGAGAACGGATTGCAGGGTGTCTAGGGCACTATGGCCCGGATTAGACGCAGGTGCAACCAGGGTTCTACTGGGATTGCATAGGGGTGGTCTTAGGACACTGATAGGGTTTTTGACGGGTCATTGTCCTGTTAGGGCATTTACGGGCAAATGGGATTCACAATGGACCGCATTGGTCTCCGAGTGGAAGTGTGCCCTTGGGCACATAAGCCTTCTTAGCCTAACCTAACCTACTTAGCGAGT
The DNA here is from genome assembly GCA_963931875.1 of Pollenia griseotomentosa. Taxonomy (NCBI): domain Eukaryota; kingdom Metazoa; phylum Arthropoda; class Insecta; order Diptera; family Polleniidae; genus Pollenia; species Pollenia griseotomentosa. The sequence goes on along the minus strand of OZ007563.1, from coordinate 15,521,223 downwards.
TGGGAATGCAACCGTTGCTCTTTACTCTTGCAAAATGCTCATAGGTACGAAATGGGGATTGGTCCCAAGGACAATACACTGGATCTTTAGGATCATAGTTTTTGAAATCCTTCGATACGACATACTCGTCTGGTGGCCAATCTTGTACAAAAGGTAACACTTGGGAAGACTGAGGAAGTTGCAGAGAATAGCCTCGTCGTGCATTACAGGGGCCCTTTGCACCACTTCTTTTGATGCGCAGGATATTATCCTTTATCTAATTCCCTAAAATTTGCGCGTTTCGACACCACCTGTAGTTGAATTCGCCTCGGCTGATTCACAAAACAGTTTTCTAGCCAGAGAAGAAGCGTGAGCTTCTAGCCGGATGTCTCTAAGTTACGAAAAGGAGTGGGCTTCAGGGTACACTCCAGGGAGCTCAACCTCAATTAATAGCGAAGACTTACGGATTACTCCGGCGTTTTCCAGGCGTAGATACTTGCAATCAAGGAGGCTATAGACTGGCTCAGACTATCGCCTGTATCGACGACTGCCTGAAGTTGTATTCCCTCTCCCTAAGAACGAGAAATGCCATTGATTGCCACAAAACTCTAAACGAGATTTGAGCTGTTTGATGTTAAGATCTTATGGGTCCCAGCGATTTTTTTGTACGTTTTCAATTAATTTTTGTTAGAAAATAAAAAAGTCTACAGTACAAGCCGACAAAAAAAAAGTACACTTTTTTTTGAAATTTAGTACAATTTTTAAAATTAATTTTGCACTCCTTGAACACATACAAATTTGAGCGAGCATACTTTTAGGAGCTGTTTTTTTTTTTTTTTTTTTTTTGTTCTTTCCGCAAAAGTTCATTTACCATTATTTACCACCAACAAATAAAGAGTGAAAATTTTTTGAACTATTTTTTTTTTGGGATTTTTTTTTTTTGTTTTTTTGCAGGTTTATGAGATTCTGCTGGCATTTTGGGTAGTGAAATGTAAAAAACAAGCAAATATGTACATAAATCAAACGAAATGAGGCATGTAGAATTAAATAAAACTTAACTGAAAGAATGGTGGAAGACTTTTAAGCCAGTATGGCTGCTTTGATGGAGTTCACGGACGCAATACTTTCGAAGGATGGAAAACTAACAACGTATAAAAGTTCAAAATGTCTTATAAATATAAGTATTAAATCATATTTAAATAATAAGCTTTTATTAAGTGTCTTCTTCATTGTGTGTATAAATTCTCTTCTTTCTTTTGTTTTTAACAAGACAAGTATAAAGAGAATTATTGTACCTAGTTGTACACCATTACTCGAACACCCATGCATTCATTCGCTATTACTGCTAATTACAGGCAAGCATGCTTGAATGCAGTACTTTTATGTAAAAATTTATAATAATATCTCAAAAAAAAAAAAAAAAAAAACAAAAACATGTATAGTGTGTGTTTCAGTCAGGGATGGAAATTTTGGTACAATTGAACTTTTTTTTTTTTTTTTTTTTTTTTTTTTTGCTACTACCGCAAGTTAATATAAGTCAAATAAATAACATTTATAATATTTATTAAACTACTTAATTTGTAATATGAAGTCACTAGTTTTGTCGACTATTTTGGTCACATTGTCAACGAAGTGTTAACACTACACTACATTTGCCACTATATTTGGCTTAAATACGAAAAATTTTTATCAATAACAACTGAGAAGTACGATTCCTATAAAAGTTAAATAAATATTAAAAAAGAGATTGTTATGATTTCGTATTCGTACCAAAAGTGTAGACTACATTTACTAAAATGTACTAGTGGTTCTCTGGTTCCAATGTCTACATATGTTTCCACAAGAACTACCTAGTCGATAGTACCAACGTCAGTAGTAGATTTTCAATGACACGTACATGTTAAATGTCTATAGTAAATAACACTGTCTGGGGTATAATAAGTAACTAGTACTGGTGACTGTGTCAATAGTGCATCAGTACAGATTCACAAGTGACATTTCCTCCAGGGTAATTATAAAGTTCTTTTGTTTGTATGTATCTACGTAAAATAACGTTACCCTGTAAAAGCCTCTTTACTCTTACGTAAACGTATACGTTGCGGATCAGCTATTCCGATGAACCTGATAAAATTAAATTTTTTCGTCGTTTTTTACGTATCAGCTGTTTAAGAATTTTATGTTTGTTTTTGTTTATTGATAAAGCGAACATTCCATCGATATATTTTTATACCAAACGCACAAATAGCAAAAACTGAAATTTAAAAATTATAAAAATTTAGAGCAATTTTCGGTTTTATTTTTTTTAATGTATTTTTACTCGACCGGATTATTTACGTTTGAATATGAAGGCCTCATGGAAAATAAATAAAACTTGCAATACAGAGCACTAGCGGATGTAATATAACTTAAAGCCTACAAGGCGTTTTATATTTGCTGTTAGTTTTGCTTGCCAATATATCTAGAAATCTATCTTTTTAGTACTCGTTAGCGAATGTGCCAACTGTTTCCTTTCTAAAAGCTACAACAAGGCTGGATTTTTGAGATCTCAATTAAACTTAGGGGGTGTGCTAGAAATCGCAAACGCAAAACGCAAGAATTTGAAGGCTGTTTTTAATACACTTTTAATCTAATTTTTATAATTTTTGTTATAAAATTCTGTTTAATAGAGAAATGTTTGTATAATATTTGTCATAAAATTCTTTTATTCCAGAAATCTTACTAAAAAACGACTTTTAAAATTCTTGCGTTTTGCGTTTGCGATTTCCAGCACACCCCTGTTAGTTTAGTTTATCTGAAAACAGATTTGTGCCGCCATTCCCAAGTTTGTAAAACATTTTGACGGAACAGTTTAGTTTTGCTTAAAATGTTAAGAACATGTAAATCAATTAAAATAGATAATTATTCAAAAAAGCAAATTTCGATCTACCAAAGGTTAAATACAATTTGGTTTAAAGCAGTCGTCGATGGCTGTGAGTGTTAAGCGGCAAAACCCTCTGAAGAGATTGAGTTGTTAAAATTGAAACATGTAAGGATAACGTGTCCGTAAAAGCCTGGGTTTGAGGCCAGCGGCAGTCAAGAATGAAAAATTATCAATAAATTTTAATTAATTTTCATGTTGTAAAATTCCTTTCTTCAGAAAAATAATTTAATAAAAACTAAATTTGATGAAGTTCAGCCTAGTTAATATATCAAAATTTGGATTAAACCCCATAAACAATTCAACAAAATAACCACAATACTAATATAATAATATAATATTAATTAATGAAATAATAATAAAAAAATCTGATTTCACCGAAAAAATCCGAGTTTCAGACCACATTAAACTAAGTTGAAGCTTTATCCACAACTCAAAAACACGGCTTAAGAATACTAAATAAAGAACTACAAGTAATACTATGTTCGCACATCGTTTTTTCGTAATTCGCTCTCTCATTCGTAATTTCACAGCCTAATTATGATCCAAATTACATAATTCGTCATACAAAATTTTGAGAGCGGATTATCTCATTTGTACGTAATTCAATTTTTATAACCCTGTGGATTACTTTAAAATCAATGTAATCTCTAATTTTTATCGGTTTTTTTCCATCACCAGCTGTCAAAGCACTTAAAAAAAAACAAACAAAATATTCTTTTTACTGGGAAAATAAACAAATGTATGTATTTCTTTGAAATAATATTTTTTACTTACTTTTTCTTTTCATTCTTAATACAAGTTACCGCAAAAAAAAAAACAATTAAATTTACCAATAAACAAAATTAATAAATAGAAGAAGAAGAAAAACTGTCAAACCCGATTAGGAATATGCCGTGCGAACATGGTAATTCAAATAAGTAATTAAAACGGAGAGCGAAGTAATCCAAAGCACCGTGCGCACATGGCATAACTAAGAAAACAAAGTAAACAAGTATTACATTTTGTTTTAAAAGAAACAAAACCAGAAAAGCCATTTTCCACCCCTGGCTTAGGTTCTCTCTATTTATTGAGATTCTGTGTGAAGCATCAATGTATTTGTTCTCTTTCCAAGTGTGTATGTGTGTTATCTGTGTTCCTGCTTGTGCCTATGTGTTAGAGCTTTACATCACAGTGCGGCAATGGTGTAACCCAAAATGTATGTCCGTCCTCTCTTGTGGTTTTGTTCATGGAAATTGACACTTTATAAATTTTGAATACATGTTTAATTAAAGTTGCACTATTTTACTTTTTTTGGTTTTTTCATTGTTCTTTAAATATTTTATATAAATAATATAAATGAAAAACAGAATGTATTACGAGGAATAACAAAAGCCAAGTGAAAAATCGAAGAAATGAAGTGCATTTAAAAGATTGTCTTTACAGGGACACGCAAGCTTGTATAGAATGTTATAACAGCAGGAACAGTGGCACAAAAGTATTTAAAATTGTCCAATTTTTTAACTTTTTCCACACAAAATGCCTTTTAAAAGAATGGAGAAAACAAAAACGTGCTCTCTCTCTCACTCTCTCTTTCTTTTGCTTTAAATTTAATGTCAAATTAAACAAGCAACCAAATACAACTTTGTTATCGAAACGACGAACGCAAAACAAAACCACTTTGTAAGTTCATCAAGTCTTAGCAAAATGAACTTTGCGTGTGCTACGGTCATACTTGTCAAATATTTGACGAAAAAAACGTGACCAACAGGCAAACTAATATATAATTCGCTTTAATTTCAATATTTATTTTGATTATAATACCACATCCTGCATAAAACAGTTGTTTGCTATGTCTAGAAGTATAATTAGTTTTATTTTGTGATGGTTAGACAATGTTAAATCTCACTCAATATTAACAAAGTAGTAGGTATGCTTATTTGGTCAAATGTTTAGTAAGTGTGACCGTAGCTTAAGTTTAAAAGAACGTTTTTCAACACAAAACAATTTTGCAAAATACTGTACAGATGTGGAAAAGATTTATATGGATATCTGACCTAGGGCCTACTCCATGATGGATCTAAGCCAATGGGTGACAGGCAACGCGTTTACCAATTGACCCTGAGCGTTACAGCAGCCAGCACAAACGGGTAGCAATTTTAATGCATAATCCGGCAAGATTTTACACTGGCTCCTTGTTTAGAAGCATCTGCTGAAGAGCAACAGCACCTAGAGTTCATCCTCCCTTAGGCCGATCTTTACAACAAGTGGTGAAAAATCCGCCCTTGAGGAAGAGTTTGAATATATCCCTCCCCGCGACTTTTGGTAATAAAACACAACTCCACGTGATCCCTGAAAGAATATTTTCAACGGAAAAGCGAAACTTACGCAAAGAAAATCAGCCTTATTCCGGTTGTCGTTGTCGTAATCGATCTAGTCGTTTTTTGTAAGAGATTAAAGAACACTGGTTGTGTGTTTCTTAAATCTCTTACAAAGAACACTGGTTGTGTGTTACTTTAATCTCTTACAAAAAACGACTTGATGGATTACGACAACCGGAATAAGGCTGAATATTCCTGGAAGACGAAGAGCATTTCCCGCATGAAGCATACTTTCATAGGCCTCAACCAATAGTCAGTCTGGTGCCGTGGGGCTACTGACTGCCATGATACCAGATGGGATATCTTGTCGGTTCCGATGGCAAGAGATCGTACAGATCGCTTGAGATCTGTTAATTATTTTCTTTTTGACTGCACCTGACTTCCCCGGAGGATGTAACACCAGAAGGTGAAATATTCTTAAGATGATCTCTACAAACCCCAGTGTCCCCGTGTTGGTAGACCCTAACACGGCACCGGTCTGACTATTGCTTGAGGCCCCTTCGTTTGAAGGGAGATCTTAAAAAGCCTGCTTCGGGGGCTGATTTTTTTTTAACCATATGTGGGAGCTGCTGTTGCTATTTAACAGGTGCTGCTGGCATATTTCCAAAAGCAGTGGGGTTCATATAGCTCCAGCTCCTATAATTATCAAAGTGCTTTTAAAGCTTTAAGTTAAGCTTTCAATTAGTAAGATATTATTATAAACAAAACTTTTAAGTCCATCGTGCACATTAAATTTTTATAGTAATGAAAACTTTACAAAATATCTTGTAAGCCATTTTAAAGTATTACACCATTTTTTCTTTGTGGTGTTTCTTCACCTCCTTTACAGTTTATAAAAATCTGATGGAATTGTTTTGGGAATACTTCTTTTTTTTTTGTTTGTCCATAAACCAACACACTATCCATGTAAAATATGCAGTGTTAAATTGTATTTCTGATCCTTTCCACTCTTCTCTTTTTCTTTTTTTTCTCGTTCTAAAGGAAGACTTTAAAAAGTATACAATTTATTACCAAGTCATTTTAAAGCCCATTACAATCTAGAGAATGTCATATAAAAAAATAATTTACGAGTTTTAATTGTAAAGAAAAGCTGCAGCCGCAGCGGCAAGAGAATTATTAAAGTGTTAAGACGCTGCAATTTAATTTTGCAAATTGTGTTTTTTAAGACGAATATTAAACATAATAATGTTACGGAATTGAATTTAATTAAGAATAATTTTTAGTTTTAATAATAAAGTATCTTATAAGTTTTAATCGAGGAGATATGCCAAGGCTTATGTTTCCAGGTTTAAGCAAAAAAGTACCAACATTTTTCATCTTGTAGTTTCTCATTCACAGAAAAGAAAATGAAAGAGAAAGAAAATCCATTTCCCGTATTTCCCCTTTTTGGTACTTTTTTCAAAAATTTCAATATTGTAGTGAGAGCCCATTCTTTAATATTATTTTAAACGTGTATGTCAATTAATGGAGAAAATTGCTTTCTAAAAAAAGTACCAAAAATAAAAACGATTAAACGTTCGAATTTCGAAAAAGTACTACAATTTAATTTGTATTTTTTAAGATTAATTACGTAAGTGATGTAATTATTATGTCTATGTTTATTGGTTTAAAAGGTAGATGGGGATGACAAAAAAAGTACCAAAATACAGGGTTACTCGTTTACTCCCCAAAAGGGTCGAATTTCAAAAGACAGGAGTCCGCTTATTTTTTTAATGCAGTTTAGAAGGTATAGCGAATTTACGTTTGTAAACTTTTTATTCATGCGAATTTCCAAAAATCTACTCTTAGTGGATCGATTTGGCGATGAACCAACCTCCGGTCCAAATTTTAACGTTTTAGCTTAAGGCGTTTAGATTATGCGACGATCAATGATTCAGTCAGTCAGTCACGTTGCAATTTTATGTATACATAGATTTGTACAGGCAGAGAAAACACGTTTTTCTCAAACAAAACTATTTTTAGCGAAAAATTTGTAAACACATTAAAGTAAGTTTAAACAATAATTACCATTGTGGTTAGTTTAAACATATTATTATCACACCGGCAAACCAAATTAGAGGCTCAGATTTTTTTTTTTTTTAATAAAACACAACAAATTCAATGGAATAAGCAAAATTAGGAAATAATTAGCTCACAAACTTAATGGTATCTAATGTTTAGAAATAATTTCTGGCATATGGTCTCCGCGACTGCGCCATACGAAAGCCATCTTGTCGTTTCAATATTGCACCATTTTTTCAAGCATACCCGGTCTTATTTTGTCAATATTGCGTCAAATGCTGGCTTCAAAATGGTCAATCGTTGCTGGTTTTGCAGCATAGACCAGATATTTGAAGTACCCCCATAAAAAGTAGTCCAAAGGTTTCAAATGACACGTACGAGGTGGCCAATTCACAAGTTCATTTCTTGAGATAATTAGGTCACTAAAAGTTTGGCTTAACAAAGTGTTTTGGCGCACTTTATGGCTTGTTGCACCGTCTTGCTGGAACCATTTCTCCTCCAAATGATTTGCAATGAAATGAGGAATAAAAAAAATCACGAGCCATTTGCCTGTAGCGTTCGCCACTCATGGTAACGATGGTACCGGTTTCGGATTTAAAGACAAATGGGCCGATGACGCCTTCGGCATGTAAGCCACACCAAACAGTAATTTTTTTAGGGATGTAGTTGAAGCTCAAAAGCAGCGTTACCGTTGTGATACTAAAGAATCAATTTGACCCTTTTTCGACGGTCTTTGATACCTTTTATGACCCTTTTTTTTTAATTATAATTTTGTATCATTTTCACCTATTTTGTGACACTTTTTGACCATTTTTTGAAAATAACACTCAAATTTGGTTTTTTCTCGACACTGCGGAACAGTTGTGCTCAACAAATGTTTTCGAAATAAGCATTGCTTGATATGGAACAGACTCAAAGTAGAAACTTACAATTCCATGCTTTGTTCTCCTAATATGTTTGAAGCGGAGATGGAGGAATGGACTTCAAGTGAAGATTTAATAGCAAAATATAGAACGCGCATTCCTAAAAAGTAGTTAGCATTCCTAAAAAGTTTGTGTTGAAAGATTTTTTAAGACTTATAAATTAGATTTTCGATAGTAAAGTGGTTTCTTTTAAAAAAAAAAATGTAACATTTTATTTCAAAATTGCAATTTGCTGTTCGTTTCTTAAGATTATTTTGCTCTCTTAAAGAGTAGCATATTTTATTCTAATAAAATTCACCCTTAATTTTTGAATCAACCGTTTTGAGAGTGCCCTGTAAAATAGGTGTGTTCGGTTTATGTATGGGGCTATTTTTAAAACGGCGACGATTGCCTCAAAAAGAAACAAAGCAACGCTAAAATTTAAAAACTCGGAAAAGTTTGCAAAAATAGCGCCATAAAATTGAATAAAAGTCCCTAAAACTAACAGGAATGAAAACAGTCGGTAAAAATTGCTAAATTGGCAGAAATTCCCAAATATTTGGTAACAGCGGTATGATAGCAAAGTCTAAAATTTATTAAAAATCGTAAAAGCTTTAAAGAATCAGAAAACTTACGAGAACAAAATTACTTCATCGCGAACATAGCTACAATTCGCGAACGATTGCAAAATTTAAAACAAACCCTAAAATTTATTTGAAATCGCTAAATCGGTAAAAAAAGTATATATCGGAAAATAACATTAAAAAATTAGCTTTAATGATAAAGAACAAACTTTTTGTCAGAAATGAGTCTCATCACTGAAGATGATTTGACGATAACAATCTGGTGGAACCTCAAGATGATTCTCAGCACATTCACCGAACATACGCCGCAAATGTTGGTCCGCTGGCTTTAATTCTTGATGGTACGTACATACGTTTTATGTAAAAAAATAAAAGTAAATATTTTTGAAATTAACAAAACAATTTTCAGAAAATTTTCACTTTTTTCCAATTGTTCTATTGGTGGTTAGTTAATGTTTACATTTCTATAGAATATCTTTTTGCTAATATTGCTTTGCGTATTGTTTTTAAAATTCATTTGTAACAAAAAAAAATGTATAAAAAAATGTTTACTTTTACTACTTAAAAAAGTACCTCTTTCAAATCTCAAACTTCCATCCCTGTAGTGTATGTTCGTATGTCAAAGAAGGGCAAATGGAAATGTGTTGCCTTAACACTTGTGCCGAGAAATTGAGTGCCTTTTGATTAACCCCCTTATTCATAAAAAATATTTTAGATTTATAAAAGGTTTGTTAAGCAAATTTTCATAGAAAATCCGTTTCAGAAACCTGTCGTAGACCTAATTATATCTTTTGTACGAATATGGGGTTAATGATTAAAACCTCAATTTAAAAAAAAAAAAAAAAAAAAAAAAAAAAACTAAATGGTGCGGTAACATTCAAATTAGTTTGACGTGTTTAACAAGTCTCAAACTGAATTCAAGAAAAAAACTTTTTTTTTTTTTTTAAAAACTGCTAATTGCATTTTTAGGCTGAAAACTGAAAATTTCTCTTTTTCTATGCTAAAAAGAAAAGAAACAAAACCTTTAAAAACATCAAAGTGAAATAAAAATTTTTATATTGATTGTTAACACCTTCAAGTGTAAATGTTTTTTTTTTAGTTTTACACCTTTTCACAATTTTGCTGTTTTTTTTTTTTTTTTTTTTTTTTTTCAAAATTCTCTACATTTGATGCACATCGTTTTTTCAATCACTAAAGGAAAATAATAAAATCAAGGTCACTCTCTATGAGTTTTTGCAATGGCAAGAAGAATTTTAAACAAGTATTGCATATTTTAAGGAGCAATATTAAAATAAGGTAAATAAATTGGTAAGCAAAAACCCGAGATTATAAAAAAAAATAGAAACAAAAAATATAACCCATATGTATAACAAAATAATTGCATGTTTGATATATACCGTACAAATTGTTGTTTAACATTCAATAAATATTTAATAAACTCTTAAATATATGCCATATAAAATTAACATTTACTGCTTTTAGCGACCAGTTTATTTTATTCCAGCACTTTGTTGACAGTTTTGGCTAACAAAGTCAAAGTTTAATAATAAAATTACGAAACTACCTATTTTTTTTTCAACCATTGATACTTTTAAATTTAAACGAAAACAAATTCATTTTTATTTTCCCACATTTAATTCAACATTATAGTTTTTTATGTGATTCCCACCTCTCCTACATCCTGCTGTTTCTTTCGCTACAAATTTAAAATTAGTTGCATAATAAAATTCAAACTTCATAAAACAGATATTTGCTGCCATTTTAATTAAAAATTATAATGTTGCACTTTATTTGCCCAGAAATTTATTCAGAAAATTAATAAAAGAGTTTTAAAATAAATTTTAGTTTCTTTGTAAAAAAGTTTCGGATTAAAGCGCTCATAAATATGCAAACTTTAAAAAAAATGTTTGTAAAGAATTGAATGACGAAGTTATCAGGAGATTTCATTATAATCTATTTTGGCCGATTTCACAAATTTTTTTATAAATCAAATTATGTATCTTTAAAATTCGTTTATATGAAAAACAAGTAAGAAAGTAAGTCGGTCAAGCCCGATCATATGATACCCTACACCACAGTATTTAAAAACACATCATGCTTATGTGTCCATATAAATATGGATTTATCTATGTTTATATACTTCATTAAAATCGGTTTGAAAGTTTGTGAGAGGCAGAAATTACCCCCTACCTTCCCTACTGGTCCTATTTTTGAAAAAAAGGAATAGCTTATGTGTCCATATAGATATGGATCTATCTATGTTTTAAATTTCATTAAAATCGGTTTGAGAGGCAAAAATTGCCCCTTTCTCCCCTACTGGTCCTATTTTTGAAAAACTGTATAGCTTATGTGTCCATATAGATATGGATCTATATATGTTTTAAATTTCATTAAAATCGGTTTGAGAGGCAAAAAGTGCCCCTTTCTCCCCTACTGGTCCTATTTTTGAAAAACTGTATAGCTTATGTGTCCATATAGATATGGATCTATCTATGTTTTAAATTTCATTAAAATTGGTTTGAGAGGCAAAAATTGCCCCTTTCTCCCCTACTGGTCCTATTTTTGAAAAACTGTATAGCTTATGTGTCCATATAGATATGGATCTATCTATGTTTTAAATTTCTTTAAAATCGTTTTGAGAGGCAAAAAGTGCCCCTTTCTCCCCTACTGGTCCTATTTTTGAAAAACTGTATAGCTTATGTGTCCATATAGATAGATATGGATCTATCTATGTTTTAAATTTCATTAAAATCGGTTTGAGAAGCAAAAATTGCCCCTATCTCCCCTTGTGGTCCTAGTTTGTTAAAACTGTATTGCTTATGTGTCCATATAGATATGGATCTATCTATGTTTTAAATTTCATTAAAATCGGTTTGAGAGGCAAAAAGTGCCCCTTTCTCCCCTACTGGTCCTATTTTTGAAAAACTGTATAGCTTATGTGTCCATATAGATATGGATCTATCTATGTTTTAAATTTCATTTAAATTGGTTTGAGAGGCAAAAATTGCCCCTTTCTCCCCTACTGGTCCTATTTTTGAAAAACTGTATAGCTTATGTGTCCATATAGATATGGATCTATCTATGTTTTAAATTTCTTTAAAATCGTTTTGAGAGGCAAAAAGTGCCCCTTTCTCCCCTACTGGTCCTATTTTTGAAAAACTGTATAGCTTATGTGTCCATATAGATAGATATGGATCTATCTATGTTTTAAATTTCATTAAAATCGGTTTGAGAAGCAAAAATTGCCCCTATCTCCCCTTGTGGTCCTAGTTTGTTAAAACTGTATAGCTTATGTGTCCATATAGTTATATCGTAGTTTAAGGAATTGAGTATAGATTTTAAAAATTAATATCAATGTTAGCAATTGTAAATTTCATTAAAGACATTTTGCAAAAAAGTGCAAAAAAAGTGTTTTTTGAGTTTTTGTCAATAATATGAATTTGTATTTATACAGTAAAAACTTAATTACTTTATAACGGGTGGTTAAGGGCCGATGTTGAATGTGAACCACACCTAAAGGTCATGTTTTTTTCTGCATTTTATTTGACATTTCTCAATTTCAGACTAACTAAAATTTGAACCATGGAAAGATACACAATCGAGCAACGCGTTAAAGTTATTCAGGCTTATTATGAAAATTGGCGTTAAAGTTATTCAGGCTTATTATGAAAATGGGCGTTCAAATCAAAATGCATATCGTGCACTTTGTGATTTTTTCGGTCAATTCAGTCGTCCAAATGTGCGTTTACTCGGAAAAATCGTGCAAAAATTTGAGCAAACCGGGAAAACAGCAATGCACGCTCGTACAGCTCATACTGCAGAAAATATTGCTGCTGTTAGCGATAGTGAGGCTGAAGAGCCATCCACCTCAACTTGTCGTCGTGCCCAACAATTGCACCTCTCACGCTCGTCGTTGATGAACATTATGTATAATTATGCATTTATACGCTAACAAGGTGCAATTGACTCAAGAACTAAACGTCGAAACGTCGTCAATGGTCAGAGAATAATGACAAGAAATGGCAATCATTTTTCGAAGAAAATCATCTTCAGTGATGAGGCACATTTTCACCGCAGGGGATTCGTCAATAAGCAGGATTGCCTCATTTGGGCGAATGATAATTCAAGAGTGATTGTCGAAAAACCAATGCACCCACAAAGAGTGACTGTTTGGTGCAGTTTATGGGCTGGCGACATTTTTTTATGACCCGAATTGGAAGATATGGATGTGGACGATATGTGGTTTCAACAGGACGGTGCCACTTGCTACACAGCTAACGAAACAATGTCTCTTTTGCGCGACAAATTCAATGGCCGTGTTATCTCACGTGGTGGCGATATCAGTTGGCCGCCAATATCATGTGATTTGACACCGTTGGGATTCTTTTTTTGAGGTAAGCCAATAACAATTCAAGAGCTAAAGGATAAGATAATTCGGCACATTAACGGCATAGAACCTTATTTATGCCTCAGCGTCATCGAACATTTGCTCCATCGGATTTGGCCGATATTTTGTTTCATACATAATTGAACCATACCAATATTATCATAATAAGAAAAAAAAACACAAATAACCTAAATAATTTGTGATTTATTTAAAAATCAACATCGGCCCTTTAATTAACCCCCCTTTATAAAAAATAAATATATCGAGCTAAACTCAATGCCGCCATTAAAAACATCTTGAAAAATTTGCGTTTGATATCGAAGGCTGGAGCGATTCTATAAAATCAAGTGGTATTTAGCTTGAGTATTTTTTTTTTTTTTTTTTTTTTTTTTTTGTTACGTTTTTTTATGACTTCTTTGTATTAAATTCTTTTCCTTGGTTGTAGTTTTAAAGAAATTTTCAATTTTTATTAAGCTCCAGAAAACCAGACGGACGGACATTTTGATTTTAACTTGTTTTCTTATAAAAATCCAAAATGTATATACTTTGTGAATCTTGGATCAATATTGTAGAAATTAAAAACGAAATGATACCGTTTTACCTTCGGTTAAGGGTATAAAAGAAGGTTTCTGGTGATTCACCATTTTGAGCAATTGTCTGAAACTGAAAGCCCGGGATTTATTAACAAAAAATCCCTATACCCGTCATTTTAGGAAACCAGTGGCATCACTACTTGTAAGCTTCATCGCTGATTTTAATGAAACAAACTCAAGTGTGTACAAAAAGATTCAGTCTTTTCATTTATTTCATTTTTGCAAATATGGAACCGATTGTGCTTTAGGTTGATTTTTTACGATTTTGTCTTTTTTTTTTTTTTTTTTTTTTTTTTTTGCGTTTATAACTACTATAACTTAATACTATATAGATGCATAACAGAAATTTTTTTTAAAGCTTATTTTACAGAAAGCAGAAAAGCTTTACTGCTTAATCGTTAAAAAAAATCTCTTTTCCTTTATAAGCAATTTAAAAAGTTGCAAAATCTTAAATTTCATCCATGGTTTTATAGGTGGTGAGTAGGGCAACCTGTACAGTTTGTTGCCACCACAACAGAAGCAGCAGTGACAACAAAAGCATTTAAAAAACAGCAACAGAAATCAGTGAGTGATATTGTCATCAGGGCAATTAATCATGTAAAAGCAACCAAGTAGGAGTATTTTTGTGTTTGTTTTTCTTTTTTTTTTTTTTAATGTTATTCCTTTTTTTATTACAGTTTTTTGCTGGTAATATTAACGTCATCGCTGTTTTTTTTAACTTTTCTTGTTGTTTTCATTTTACTTGTCTGCAACTGTCATTTTGCGTGTTTGAAAATGTTTAAAATTTATATGCGAGGGGTCTATGAGGGTGTGTGTGAGTGTTAATGATACATAGAAGAAAAAAAACTGTCACATGTATGAAGGTATGTAGTATGTTGCACAAACACACAAACATGTTAATTTTATGTAAGTTGGCTTATGTCGTAATTGTATGAATATGACAACTTTAACGCTCTACCGACTCTCAGGCAACCCAGCAAACAAAACCTGTCCCACTTCCTTGAAATTTTTCGATGCCGAAATAAAAAAAAAAAAAGTTGTTTAATGGGTTTTTTTTATATTTACAGGAAAAGGAAGAGCATGTTTTGCCATGTTAGGGAACATATGACACACAAAGGCAAGTAGAATGACAGACAGACAGACAAACAGATAGACAAACAGGTATTATTAACATTAATCTGGCAGTTTGTATGTAAGTTGGTTTTAATGTTAATATTCCACCTCGTAAATTGTATGTTATTTCATGTCAAATTATATATTTTCAACAATACATAGACACAAACGCACACACGAGCGTAGATATTTTAACGAACATTCGCTTATTTATGAGTTTATGCAAATTAATTATGAACGAAAAAAATGGCTATAATAATTGTGAATTATGTAATTTTTTTTTTTTTAATGAAACTCCAATTAATGATTATAACAAGTAAAAATATATTAAGAAATAACAAAATCCCTAAGGTATGCTTTATTTTTTAGATGCACAAAAATTGATAAGTTTAAGCCAGTGCTCGAAAATAAACCGAAAAATGTTTAGCGTACGGTACACAAACCAAGAAACGATAGATATTTCTTTAGTGCTTGTGAACTGGTACACAACCCATAATACCATTCATAACTATTTACACAAAAGTAAGAAACATCGTGTAGTGTTCGGGTTTTCGTTACAAAACAAAGCAATTGTAGTGATCGTGTAGACATTCGTTATATTTTTGTGCTCTGTAGTGTTTTTTTTTTATCATTGATGAAGAAATGATCAGGCCAAAAATTTAAGCAATGCTTCTCAGTAGTATTGTTGTTGTTGCTTAACAATTTGCACGACCACAGCACGAATAGCCTGGGTGTGTATATTGTATACATGTTTTGTTTTTGTAAACATTTTTGTTTGCTGTTTTTTGTTTAATAAAACACATGTATTTTGTTTTTGTAAAAAAAAATCTTGACGATCTGAAAAGCGCTGAGCACAACTGAAATGATCCAACGAAGTTTGTAATTTTTTTACGAAAAAAAAAAACCCAATGAAATGTTTCAATCTTTATGTTGAGTTGGATCGGTACAGTATTTTTATTGTGTACGAAGATCACAAAAAGAGAAACTTTTTTTAAGATATTAACTACAGAAATACTTTAGCGTATCCCTATTTCTACCGTAATGAATACTAAAGAACAGTATATTTTTGTTTATATTCGAACACTGGTTAAATCAACAAAATATTTAACAAGAATAGTGAAAGTATATTTTAATCTTTAATAGTCTTCACAAAATTTAATGCAGCGTCTTAGACCACTAACCTACATTATCCAACAGAATTACAAAAATATATGTTATACCCACACCACAATAATGGAGAGCGTATTATGCATTTGTGCTGATGTGTGTAACGCTTTAAAATATTATTACCTTAAAGTATACCGATCGACTCAGAATCACTTTCTGAGTCGAACTAGCGATGTCCGTCCGGCTGGCTGGCTGTCCATGTAACCTTGTGCGCAAAGTACAAGTCGCAATTTTGGAGATAATTTGATAAAATTTGGGACATAGATTCTTATTGGCACAAGGACCAAGCCTATTGAAAATAGGCCAAATCGGAGGACTACGAGGGAAGATAGGGGGAAATTTCTTCTTCTCAGAAACTATCGAACCGATTTTAATGAAATTAAAAACATGGATAGATCCATATCTATATGGACACATAAGCTATACTGTTTTAAAAAAAATAGGACCACAAGGGCAATTTTTGTCTCTCAAACCGATTTTAATGAAATTTAAAACATAGATAGATCCATATCTATATGGACACATAAGCTATACAGTTTTAAAAAAATAGGACCACAAGGGGAGAAAGGGGCAATTTTTGCCTCTCAAACCGATTTTAATGAAATTTAAAACATAGATAGATCCATATCTATATGGACACATAAGCTATACATTTTTTCAAAAATAGGACCAGTAGGGGGAAAGGGGCAATTTTTGCCTCTCAAACCGATTTTAATGAAATTTAAAACATAGATAGATCCATATCTATATGGACACATAAGCTATACAGTGTTTCAAAAATAGGACCACAAGGGGAGGTAGAGGGCAATTTCTGCCTCTCAAACCGATTTTAATGAAATTTAAAAAATAGATAGATCCATATCTATATGGACACATAAGCTATACAGTTTTAAAAAAAATAGGACCACAAGGGGAGAAAGGGGCAATTTTTGCCTCTCAAACCGATTTTAATCAAATTTAAAACATAGATAGATCCATATCTATATGGACACATAAGCTATACAGTTTTAAAAAAAATAGGACCACAAGGGGAGAAAGGGGCAATTTTTGCCTCTCAAACCGACTTTAATGAAATTTAAATGATAGATAGATCCATATCTATATGGACACATAAGCTATACAGTTTTTCAAAAATAGGACCACAAGGGGAGGTAGGGGGCAATTTCTGCCTCTCACAAACTTTTAACCCGATTTTAATGAAGTTTATAAACATAGATATGTAAATCCATATTTATATGGACACATAAGCATGATGTGTTTTTAAATACTGTGGTGTAGGGTATCATGTGGTCGGGCTTGACCGACTATACTTTTTTACTTGTACATTGTATGTATGTGTTGTTATGTGCAAGAAAAACAAAAAAAAAGTCTACACATTAAAATAAAAATTCAAAAACACAACAGCAAGGGATTTTATGACGAACAATTAATTAGAGGCAATCGTGGTTTTTTGCTTATATGTATGTATCTTAGTCATTTATCGACCAACATAGATATATATCAACCTAGTCCCCACCATTTCTAGGGCATTCTGAAAACCCTTTTCAACATACACACATATTTAATCGTTATAACAATTTCAATACACCCATAAGGACCCAGAATATAAATATATATTCCTTATAAGGTCTAAGATCAATATTGAAGAAATTAAAAACGATAGATAAGCCCTTTCCACTTGCGGCGAAGGGTGTTTTTTTTTATTTTTTTTTTTAATTCCTTAAGCTAGTCCCCGCGAAGCTGTACGCTTGTCTGCATGTAAGAAACCAGAGCCTCTGGCGGGAATCGAACCCAAAAACCCGGGGCTGATAGACTAGCTCACTACTAGCTAACCTACTGGGGCACTCTAATAAATCGATGAGTTTTTTTTAATTAATATAAAATCAGGAAACGAAAACGAAATTTATATGAAAATTTAACTTTAGTTTGCAAAATTTTAAGAGTTTGTTTAAACTTAAAATTTTATAAGTTAATTTAGAATTAGAAATAAAAAAGAGTATTTTAGGAGTTCGTTTACACAAACTGTGATAATGCATCCTTTTTGGTTTAATCAATATTGCCTAACTAATGGAGTTTGTTTTACCGAGGAAAAGACAGCATAACTAACTACAGGATGTTTGAATGAGATTTTAGTCCGATCATAAAAAAGTCAAAGGAGACATTGTGTATTTTGATTTAAAAAGAAATTTTTTGAAATGTCTTTAACATTATGGACCAATATTTGTAGCTCAAAATAGTTGGAACTCTGGTGGTACCAGCAAACACAGAGCACTACTCTGGCGTCTTATGGATATTCGGCAAGTTGGCCTAGCTGCACAAACGATTTCTTGCACTTCGTGGTTGTCCTTTAGGATACATTTATTATTCAATAGCCCAATTCACAATCTTGTGCAAATGGTTGCATCGTAGCATTTGCAAAATGGTATAGTAAATAATGTAGTATACTTTTGATTGGCTTGGTTCACAGAGTGTTAGCTGTCGATTTACAATCAAGTGTTGCAAAAGTCGAGTAAATAAAAACTATTGGTTTTAGGCGTTGCATATTTGCAAAAGTGCATTGCTGTATATTTTGTTGGTGTAGAGTAAAAATGTGGTTTTCACGAATAATCGCGTAAGTCGGTTTTTACCGAAATTGAGATAATGATGTCAAAGTGCTACATTTTGCATTAGGTTTTTATAAGTATTAAGCTTTTTAAAATATAATGTAGTATTATTAATTTTTTTCTGCTAAAAACAACTTAAGTTAACTGTTTAATAAAATATTTTGCTATTATAACGATTTACGTCGACATACATCGCCAAAATTGTAAAATTGCTGAATATGTTTCCAAATAAAAAGCATATGTGATGTTATGTGGTTATTCGTGCAAAAAATATGAAAGTATTTTTTGAAAATTTTTCTATTAATAACAACTTATATATACATGTGCGTTTATTGTTGACTTTTTTAGTTGCAACAACAGCAGATGAGCGGTTGTTTGTAATTTTAAGTCCATACGTTGTGCTATAAGTATCAAAAACTCTGAATATGTCGCCAACTTGTGTGCTAAAAATAACAACGTAAGTCGTCATGTGTGATTAATATGATAACATTTATTTTCACAAAAAAGAACTTATGCGGAGATATGATGTTATATTGCACACACTTAATGAGTCAATCAAACATATGCATTTTTAATCCTTTTACAGATTGTGATCCTGTGAGGATTTTTTCATGAAAACTATGTATAATACGTAGAAAGTCACTGTTTAGAGGATAGTAAAGAAAAAAGTTTAAAAAAGCATCTACAGAAGCCGCAATTGAAAAAAATAATTGTTTTTGCTCTCCTGAAAAGTTTGGTTTTATATATGCTATACCATTTTGCAAATGCTCCCAGAAGTATGCTACAGTATTTACTATACCATTTTGCAAATGCTACGATGCAAGACCATTTGCACAAGATTGTGAATTGGGCTAAAGCAAAATTGTCTTCTTGCTATGGATTAAAAAACGCCCCTATTACATTTCACAACTCAATTGTAATTTCTTAAGACTTGTATTATGGTTTACAACTTTGCTATATTGCGGTGAACAGAAAAATAACAAAAATTACAACTGATCACAACCAGTGTTCTTAATCACAACTCAACTGAGTTGAGTTTTGAACCGCAGTAGGGGCCTTAAGTAACTTTTTCGGCCTAATATTTGGTAACCAGGCTTTTTGCTTTTGAATCAATCCCGATGCATGACTGAGGAGCTTGATTTTGCAATAGAGGGTATCTTTTCATTGAGTTCATGGAGAATTATCTCCAATTCATCTTGATCTGAAAATTTAAGCAAAACTTTCCGCTAATCATTTTTGTTTTTACAAAATTTGGTTTATTATCTAAGTGAAAAAAATGCCATGTAAATTATTAAAGACACAAACCCTGTATGGATTATCGCGCATTTGAAAGTTAAGAACATTATTTATGTTAGTAGTGAAGCTTTACTATTCATTTATCCTGAATTTTTTTTTTTTTTTTAAGAAGTAACCAATTAAACAAATTAATGCCGTCTGCCAGGGTCATTATCATCTTTATCATTATACGTCCACAAAGTCATAAACATTGTTTTTAATCTTCCCAATAAATTCGGATTAAATCTTTTCCTTTCTCTTCCAACACTTTAACTTTAATTAGTGGCTAATTAAAGAAACATTAAGTAATATACTTTTTTTATAGCAAAAACCATAAAAGAGAGGAAAAAGAGATAAACAGACGAGTAAGAAAAAGAAAAAATAACAACAAAAAGCCAGGGGGCGCTACTCACTATTGCAATACGAAAGAATAATGGTAGCAAATCGAGTAATTGGTGGTCTTTCAAGCGTTTGAGAATTTTTTTTTTAAAATTTTCAAACAAAAACATATTTAGCGGCTTTATCAAGGCGAATTAATTTTTCAGTTGGCGTTGAAAGCACAGCTGCTTTATTTTTTTCCTACTAAGAGACAGGAATGTAAAAAGTTGTTGTAGAATCTCCAACACGGTTTATTTCTTTTTTTTACATAAGTATATTGGCATTTTATTACTTACAATCTGCGCCATCTTTAATTTGTATTGCCAGTATTGGTTCCTTTTTTTTAAAAAAAAGCGCAAGTATTTACGAAAGCGATAGAGTACATAATTGGCGTCGAAATTGCATTCGTATCGCGATAGAGAGTATCTTTCGTGTAAGAATGCTAAAACCACACACATTTTTGATATTGCTCATGAATGAGAAATCTAAAATTTGTTATTAATTTTGCATTCACGAATATTAACAATAGAAATCATTTTTCTTTCATGGCTGAATTAGCAGCGTTGTTGAAGTTCTTTTTGCTTATGTAGAAAAAATGTTAAGCTAAATTATCTCAAAGATAAATCAACAAAAGCAAAATGTGTTCGTTCATACTCACTCTTAAATGAACGACATGTGAAAAGAAAACTTAAATTGACTTAATTTCTTGGAACTTCTTTACTTTTTACTAGTATCCGCCAGAAGTCACTTTTTTAGGGGCGAACCGAAGCCTAACTTTAATTATCTTAATTTACAACCAGAAAAAACTTTGAGATAAATTAATTTTTATTATAAGCCATGTCACAGAGTACAATTCCTTTCGGAATCGAAGAAAACATATTTTTTTGTTGATAGAAAGTGTAATTTGATAGTTTTTTGGCCTTTCAGATACAGAATACTTCCATTCCGTTCATGAAACCAAAAATGGTTTCATTCCGACAATTTTTTCCGTCATTTTCTGAAGCACCAAAATAGGGAATGAATTCCGTTTCCGAACGGAATTGTACTCTGTGACATGGTTGTATACTGAAAAAACAATCTATATATACAAAAAAATTACTGACTGTTTCATCAGCTTAAACGCCTGAAGATAAAAAGTTGAAACTGTTGGACTGGAGGTTTGTTTCCCAACTAATCGATCCATTACGACGGGATTTTTGGAAATTCGAATTTTTAAGGGCTAAGAAAGGCTTAAAACGGGTAAATTCGCTAACCTCGCATCTCCTAAACTAAAAGAGATACAAAAAAGTTTTATACTTATCGTTGTTCATTAAAAAATATAAGCGGGCAGGTGTTTGGTACTTTTTGAAATTCGTCCCCCTTTTTTAATTTGATATACTCTGTCTTTTAAACCAATAATTATAGAAATAAAAATTATATCACATTCGTAACTGAACTTAATTATAAATATATAAACTTTTTCGAAACTCGAACGTTTAAAGGGTGAAAATCATATCTATTTTTGGTACTTTTTTTACAAAACATTTTTCGCTATTCATTGACATATACATACGTACTAAACTATGGGCTCCTGCTACAATACTTCAATGGGGAGAAAAAAGGATCAACAAAAAGAAATACGAGATCTCTGATTTGTTGCCATTTCATTGGTTTGTAACATTTGCATGTCATGTATGGTACTAAAAAAGTTCGGCCTTCCGCAAAGTTCAGCCAAATTAATGTCGAACACTGGTTATTGACCGATATCGAAGCCGATTAATCGGTCGAATACTACTCGTTATCCTTTTTTTTTTTTTAAGAAACCAACAAACGAAAAAAGCATTAAATCCCGTACAATATATGTATAAAAACAAACATGACTCCTTTTATCTTTGCTTTTATGTTTTCTTAAGTAACATTTTTTTTTAACTTAGTCAGCAGAATAAAAGGGAACAAACAAAAAATTCTATACATGTTTTTTTACTAAATTAAAATTTTGCCATCATCATCATACTCTTCACGTTTGGCAAATAACAAGGAATTGTGTACGTTGCATGTTGAAAATCATAAATAATATTAAAAGACGTGCCACTTGCATGAGTCCTTAAACTATTAATTTTATCTTAAACTCAATTCTGTACTTAAACTCTTTTTATTTTACCCCTATTTTCTAGAATTTTATTCGGCATACTTTTATTATTTCCTAACCCCCCTTCCCGCTTTAGTTGATATATAATATTTTTTGTGTGTTTAATAATAATAGCAAAATTATGTATGTATGTATATGATATACAAAATAAAAAATTTTGTCTGTTTAAAAGAAGATTTCACACACATTTTAATTAAAATATGTCAACTTGACACTATGAAATTGTCAGTTATTTGTCACCACATTGCCAGGAGAAACACATGCACATCGCACAGGCATTAAAGCACTAAATCACGACCACAACTGACTGCCCTGCATCGCCCGAAAAAGTGTTTCATATTGTTTAAATATGTACATATTTGAAGAAAAAAAGTGTGACCACTAAAAATTAATTAAAAATACATTTTTGTGTTTTAAGTTTTATAATAATTTGGGAAAAAATAGAACATTTCACTCAATTTTAGAAATTTACATCAACTGAAATAATTAGAACTGTTTGGTTTAAAAAGTATTGCCTATTTTTAGGAGTTTCTTTTAAATGGAAACAGACATTAGGTGTGTTCATTTACTTTACTAGCAGAATCTTGCTCAAAACAAAAAAATAAAAATAAAATAAATATAAATAAAAAAGTAAACGAACGCTTTACCAGAAAAAACTAACAAGTTTGGCACATTGACTTTATCCAGCTGAAAGAAATTCTATCTTCCTTAATTGAATTGTTTTGAACTATTTGCACATGGTTATTGTTCTTTAATTTAAGGAATATACAAATTCTCACCCCTATCGTGAATTAAAAAAAGTTTAATTTTTGTTAATATATAATTTTTATACCCCTCGAAGTGAAAAAAGTAATCGTGAATCTCCCGTGAAAAATTTTTCACTTTATCAGTTCAAGTGAATGTAAAAATAGAAGAAATATAAAAAAAAATTTTAAATCAATGAAATTTTTGTTCAAAAATATAGGCATATAATCACACTGTGTTAGCTGAAAAAATAAACAAGCCGGGCACATGGCGTTTTAATATAATTCGGGTACGCTGCACAACATATATTCGCGTAACTCCAAAATTGAGATTTAGTTTATTAAAATTATTGAAAAAACCGAAATTCCATAATTCAATTTTCTTTAAGAAAGGTAAAACCTTTTTCTAATATACGCAGTCGTTTTAGAAATTTTTTTTTTTTTTTTTTTTTTTTTTTTGAAAAAATAATTTTTTTATCAATAGTATTTCGAAATTTTTGTTTTTTAAAAATTCATAAAAAATTGGAAAATGCAGCTAGGCTTCAAACCATATATGTTTAAAATGTGTTACCAACTTTTGATTTTATTCACAAAAGTCGAAAAATGTTAATTAATTTAAGAATTTCATAAAACGCAATATTTGTATGGGAGCCCCCCAAAAAAGTGCAGATAAGGGGCAAGTGTGTCTCGAGGAAATGTTAAGGACAAAAAACTAATTGAGGTCGGTCATACATGTTATCCCCCTAGGAGCGATTCCTTGGCAGTTATGGGGCTTTTTCTTCAATATATTTCTAATCTGTAGTGGATATTTTGTATGGGAGCCCCCTTTAAGAGTGGAGATAGCGGGTAGGTATGTTAGAAATAAATGATTTGGAAGAAATTAGAAGCCATGCTGCATTTTCCAATTTTTTATAAATTGTTAAAAAAACAAAAATTTCGAAATTTTGATAAAAAAAAATTATTAAAAAAAAAAAAAAAATATGTTTCTAAAACGACTGTGCTTATCTGTGGTTTTCATGGGCAACCGCGTATGTCTTAAAATAAAATTTTTTAGGAGAGCCGAAAAAACCCTTCTAGTACAAACTATGGGCTAGGTATTGCACCTTTTGAACTTTTTAATTAAATTAAAAAATCGGAATGGGTCTATCTGTTTTCAAAAATTTTTAGAACCATGTAAAGAGCGTTTAAAATTAAGCAATATGGCATCAACATTTCAAAATCGTAAAAATAGACATACGCGGTTGCCCATGAAAACCACAGATATTAGAAAAAAGTTCTACCTTTCAATTTTTTTCAATAAGCAAAAGCGTTTTTGAATTACGCGACCATATGTTGTGCAACCTCCTCCATTTTCGAAATACCGGTATATCTCGGAAAACCAGAGCTAACCTAAAAAAACGGCTAGCCCCACTGGATTCAGCGTACCCGAATTAGGTTAAAACAACAAGTGCCCAGCTTGTCTAAAATTTCTAGCACAGTGTTATTAATAAGATTTCTCTATGACGTCCAAATTTCCGATTTTTATTTTTGATAAATACACTGAAATTTATGGTTGAGGGAAAGCTAGAGAAATGTTTACGATAAGGGGAATTTTTTCTCGTGAACATTTTTTTCCGTTATTATTCTCCTTTGAATTAAATTAAAAAAAAAAAAAATTTCATTAGAGTTTTTCACGATCGCGAATCTGTGAAAAGGGAAAAAATTACTAGGGAAAAATTATTCACGATAGGGGTGTTTATGTTAGAAAACAATTTTTAATATAAAAATTATGAATATTATTTTGTTAAACATTTTCAAAAGTTGGTTTTGTAAACAAAACCATGAAACAGCTGGTTTAAAAAATTATTGCAAGTAAAAATTTCACCATTTTTTTACTCTTTTTGGACGCTCTCTTCTTGCAAATTGTTTGAGGTTAATGAACACTTCCCAGCAACAATTGTTAGAAATTCCTAACAATTTTTTAGCAAATGAACACGCCTATTATTTTAGTTCTAGGAAACTAACTATTTTTAAATGTTGTTTAAAATGAGAAAACGCTGCTCAACTCCAAGATGTCAATACTAAGTTATAAATGCTACCTAATTTTGTGAATTTTTTAAACTGAAAATATATTGCATAGTTCTAGGATGTTTTTCTTTTAAATTAAAATTCGATTTTAGTCTAAAGCAGAGTCCGCCAAGCATATTCATTCCCACTTTATGCCCCTCTCGGTTATTCCTTTTCGGAGCTTTATTGTTTTTCTCTTATTCCACTAAAAAAAAAATTTGCTGTACCGTTTTATATCACTAGTCTTACAAGCTTATTTCAACTAAACACATAACCAATTGCCGTAGTTCAGTAATTCAAAACAAAAACTATTCCATTAATATCGCAATTAGAAAATAATAAATCGACGCACTGCAGAAACTTTCAAAAACAAAAAAAACTGAATATTAGTGTCCGGCCGATTAATCGGCTTCGGTATTGGCCGAATTTTGCTAATCGGCCGATAATCGGTATTCGGCAGCCGAACTTTTTATACCATTTTATGCAAATGTTACAAACAATCCACTAAAATATTTTATCAAAAATTCTGTTGTGGTAAATTATATTGTTTCTAAAAGAGGTAAACAAGCAAGCAATATCGAAAACAAATGCAAGTTTTTATATGGAAAATGCAGGACTTAATTCCTCACATTGCAATGGAATAAAATTATAAAAAAATACATGAAAAAGAAAATTTTTTAAAAATAAAGGGCGTTTTTTTTTTTTGGAGTGATACAACATCACTGCTTTATTTGACCACCCATTTAACAGCTGTTAGTTGCTTTTTGTTTAGTTTGCTTTGACATTTCGTTATAAATCGACTTACACCAGAGCAACGTGTGCAAATTGTTGAAACTTTTAATCAAAATAATTCGATAAATGGGCTGAAGCACAAATTGATATTGATTTTGAATTTCCATTCAAAATTTTATTTTCCGATGAAGCCCATTTCCGGTTGAATGGGTACGTAAATAAGCAGAATTGCCGCATTTGGAGTGCGGAGAATCCACAAACTTTTGTCGAAACAGCATTACATCCACAAAAAATAACTATTTGGCGCGCTTTATGGGCTGGCGTAGTCATTGGCCCGCCCATATGTCTTTAAAAACGATGATGGGCAGAAGCGAAATTGGTGTTCCAGATTGCGCATGGCCGGAATCATATTTAAACATTTATGTCATAAAATTTTCTATCCAATAAAGACCGTTTCATTGATATCAAAAATATAATAAAGGGTCCGCCAAATAACATTTTTTTTTTGAAAATGCTATAAAAAAAAACTACGGAATATTTTCTCAAATTTCTTTTTTTATTTGAAAGAAGAATCTTTTCGGTTAATAATGGAAAATAATTTCATTCAAATGGCTGCCTCGGCTGGTCATACAGTAGCCTACACGATCGGTACAATTTTTAAGCACATTATCGATTGTGTGCAGCTGTATTTCACCAATGGCTTCACGAATATTGTCCTTTAAAGCGTCAATTGTCGCTGGCTTGTCGGCGTAACACTTATCTTTGACGGCAGCCCACAAATAATAGTCCAACGGTGTCAAATCGCAGCTCCGAGGTGGCCAAACGACATCAGCTCTGCGGCTGATAATGCGATCTTCAAAAACAGGGTGCAAAACATCGAGTGTAGCTTCAGCTGTGTGGCACGTAGCGCCGTCCTGTTGAAACCAAATGTTGCCAATATCCTCCTCCTCAATTTTTGTGAACAAAAATTCGTTCAACATGGCCCGATAACGATCGCCATTGACTGTAACGGCCACTCCTTGCTCATTTTCGAAGAAAAATGGCCCAATTATGCCTCTGGACCAAAAGTCGCACCAAACAGTGACTCGTTTTGGGTGCTTTTCGGCTTTTCAATGTATGCGTGCGGGTTTTCTGTGCCCCAAATGCGACAATTTTGCTTGTTTACATACCCGCCAAGATCAAAATGAGTTTCATCTGAAAAGATGATTTTTTTACATTCTGCATTCTGCAACATTACCATGATTTTCAAAGTAATGTCGCAATATTTCCCAGCGTTGTTCAAGCGTATACACAACCATATTCGTTCAGCGGAAGGATAAAACTAATTATCTGTCAAATCAGACATGAGCTAAGTGTTACCATTCACGAAATAAGCACTAGTTGAAAAAAAAAACGTTAGATGGCGGAGTCGTTACTATGTTTTATTATAATTTATCATTGTATTTATTGTATCACTCTATAAAAAAACACCCTTTATATAAATGGGGTTTTCTGGTTAATAAATGAATTTGTCTTAGAAATTTTGAAGTTTTTCAATTGGGCCGCACTTCGGCATCGACTTTAAAAATTGGCTATGGTCGGACACTACTGAATACTTAAAAACACATATATGTATACATTTTGTGAAGTTTTTAAATACACTACATTCATTAGCCGTTTTTAATCAGTGTTCGAAAATAAACATTAAATACATTTCGTACGTTAACGTTGGCATAAAAATTTATAGGAAAAATATTTAAAAAACAAAATGATTTCATACAAAACTTGTATGGGAAAATAACCGTTTAAAACTGTCTTTTCCGCAAAGTGAGGCGCAAATTGATTTTTAAAAAATTTTTTGACCAAACATTTTTAATTTAAATAAATTTTTTTTTTCTTTCTTTTTTTCGTTAAGAAATTATGACTAAAATAATGATAATATAAAACCCCGCGTTTTTTTCTTCATATATAATTTATAAATTCAATTTATTTGCATTTTCCTAAAGGGCTTTTCGATATTAATATCTCTCAAAAGCCTTAAAATATGCCAAGCAAAATGCAAATTTTTATACAAATAATTAAAACAAGATTTTAATTGTGGAAAGCAAGCTGCAAGCAACAGTAGCAGAAACCATAAAATCCACCAAGTAACGAACCAATAAAGACAGTAGTAATACTTGTAACAAAATAAACCAACAACAACACCAACAAAAAGAAATCATACACACGCTCCCACCAACAAGAAAAAAAAACAGTTTTACAACAACCCTTAAGACAGCAGCAATAATAACAATGACACTTCATCAGTGTCACTCAATCTTGAGTTTTGTATAAAAAAAAATAAATTTTACTACAGCATACATTTCGGGCAAGCCTACGAACAATCAGTGCAAAACAACCATGAAAATGGATGAATAGAAAAGAATGACAGAAAAAATAAGACCTAAAAAAAACTACATGATTTAAAAAAAGAGAACATTAAAAAAAAACAACAACTAAAATATGAAAAATTTATAAGAAAATAAATATGTATAGAAAAATGTAAAAAGTTGTTGGTTACTCGTAGATACAACTCAAAGTAAACAACATTTTTTTTTCTTGTTCTTCTTTTTTACCAACATAAAAACAGAGACAACAAAAATTATTATATGGAGAATGAAATGTTAGTAAATAAATGGAATAGACAAAACCTGTAAATGACTTTCAGTTGAGAAGGAATTTATAATCAGGCTTGATTTGTTAGGCTGTCGATATAAAAAAGGCACACCACACATACGCCCACACTAAACAGCCCTTATGTATGCAATAATATTAAAACAATGAATAATATTATGACGTGTTATGCATATATGCGTGTTTGTGTGTATGAATTCAAATGCAAGCAAGCACTTATCTCAGCTAGTCTACTTTTAGGCTTGTTTAAAATGAAAAAAAAAATGTAAATGTAAATACAATATAAAAATAATGCATACTTGACGACCGAAATACGAGTCGTGTGGGTGGGTGGCTGCTTGTGAACTCATTGAAACAAAAAATACACTCGCAGGTGAAAAAAAAGAGAAAAACTAACCTTGATTTAAAGTGATTTTGTTGCTGGTTCCATTTTATACTTTTTCCATAACGGATGTTAAATATATTTGCACGTGTAAGCAAAAATTGTATAGTGAAATTGTAATACTAAAAAAAATAAAACTGTGAAGAGCTTAGAATATAAAAAATAATATGAAAAAACTAAGTGTTTTTACGTTGCTAAAGGAGTAAACCCCACATATTACAAGAACTTATACACATCGTGTGACAAATGTCAAGAATTTTGTTGAACTTCTTATGGACGGACACCGAAGGGACCACTGATATGTATGTGTACTAGAGGCCTGCACAATTCCATTTGAACACACATTTAAATCATTAAAAATACCTTAAATTATATCCTGTAGTGTCGTTGTCACAAACAAATACTGAAGCGGAGCGTAAACGACGAATTAGCGAAAGCGTGTGAACCTTTACTATAGTGAATGTGCGTTGTCACAAACAAATACTGAAGCGAAGCGTAAACGACGAATTAGCGAAATCGTGTGAACCTTTACTATAGTAAATGTGCGCGTATAAAAAATACTCTCAAAAATTAACAAGGAAATGAAAAATACACCCAACAATGAGATTGGGATATGAATGTACACTGAAATAATTTTCTTCACAATACCAATGAATTTTGACATTAATCCCATGAAAAATTGCATTAAAAAGGAAACTATGCAGCGCTTCGTTGAATCAATGAAACCTGTTTCATTAAAATGTATTTACTTAAACATAACATTAGATCTATGAATATTATTCATTGGATGAATACTTTCAAAAAAGTAAAAAAAATTTTCTTTTATTTTATTTTTTATTTTTTTTTTTATTTAATTTCTTCTTTCATTTTTTTGTTTGTTTTTTTTTTAATAATTCTCTTAACTTAATCCCGCGAAGCTTTACGCTTGTCTGCAGGAACTATGTTTTTTGCCATAACTGAATTAAAAGCGTAAATATGAGATTAAATTGTCATAACATAACAACAATAACAACGTTGATTTTTTTTTTTTTTGGTAACGCATAATAAAAAAAAGACCTCATAGAGAGAACAAGCTTTTTCGTATACATCATTTGGTTGACAACAGTTTAAAATAAGGATGTGTTTTTTTTTTAAAGGAGAACATTTGTTTGTTCATTACTTATTACATACTATATGTAGGTAGGTATGTACATATTAAAGAAAACTAAAAACATACATATTTATTGATTGAAAGTTTTAGTTTCATTACTATAATGACATTTTTCATTGTCATAATGAAAATTTAAATTTATGAAAACGTGCTTTTTCGAAATATTTTAATACTTTTAATTATTGAGACTAGAGTTATTTGAATGTTAAAAATAATTTATTTTTTTTCAGTTATTGAAACATGTTGATTTTATTAAAAATTTTGAATTTCATAAATTTAATGGCATATTGCATTAGATGTATGAAATAATTAAATCTTACATTTTTTAATTAACAATTAAACATTGTTTTAAGGAAACTATAATTTTGTATTAATTTATGAATATTGTTATGTTTGTATATTGTTTTTTTATGTTCCCAAATAAAATTTTTGGTTTAACTTGGACAAACTTAAGTTTTATTATATCCAATGAAAATTTTTAATGTAATTACGAAATCCAATGAAGCGATTTTACCGAAAATACTTCATTATAACTATGATATTCCATTTAGATAATGAAAATTTTCATTTAACCAATTAAAATTTTTTAATGAACATGATTCATTAAATATATGAAGCCTTTTTCTTTCAGTGTACGAAATATTTTGTGTGTATACATATATATTTTTTTTTTTTTTTTTGATAATATGTATATAGCGTGGCCGTTAGTTGTATGGAGAACTTTTTTTTTTTTTTTTGATTTCTTATACTCTCCCCCCCCCCCCAAATCGTTTCAGTTGTATGTAAAAAAAAATGCAAAAAAATTTCGTAGCGATAATTTGTGTTTTAGTGGGGGGGCGTCCGCCACTCAAAGTTTGCCATCAAGCCATTTATTCAAATGTAATTTGTTTGCGTATGACTATCTTCTAAAAACAACATTTTAAAAGAATATGATATATGGCAATATTTTAGCTCTTCTAGTCAACAACATAAGCCTC
This sequence comes from Pollenia griseotomentosa, assembly GCA_963931875.1. Classification (NCBI taxonomy): domain Eukaryota; kingdom Metazoa; phylum Arthropoda; class Insecta; order Diptera; family Polleniidae; genus Pollenia; species Pollenia griseotomentosa. Next base: position 15,490,154 of record OZ007563.1, on the reverse strand, counting down.
CAAGAAAGTTTTTTGCTAAAATCAATATTTTAGAAAAGAATTAAGAAAATAACAACAAAATACCAAACATTTTATATACGTTTTATATATATAAGAGGGGGATTTAATGTCAAGTGACACAATTTTGAAATCGATGTCTTCCGATTTGGATGAAATTTACACCAAGGTTAGTCCTATTAGATAGTAGTTTAGACACAAATTTTCAACAAGATCGTTCAAAAAGTTTCTGGTTAGAGGTCAAAGTTTGAAATTTTGGCCATACCACCTGTATGGCCACGTAACTTATTACCTATTGGTGTAAGCAAAATTTGTCCCAAGTAGTTTAGATAGCTTTTTGATCAATCTTTTTAAAAAAATTTTTTGGTTTTTTTTTATAAGAAAAAAGTTTTACCTTGTTTAAAGGAAATTTTATTGCGGGATTTCGGGTTTTTTTTAGTTTTTGAGTTACGCGAACATATGTTGTGCCACTTCCTCCGTTTTCGAAATAACTGTATATCTCGAAAACCAGAGCTAACCTAAAAAAAACGGCTAGCCCCACTGGATTCAGCGTACCCGAATTAGGTTAAAACGGCAGCAAATGGGGAATTTCTTAAGGAGTGTTGGGACCCCTAGTGAAATAAATTTTTGTAAAACTATTGTCCAATTCAAAAGCTCGCATTTTAGTCGTATTTGTTGTATTATCGTATAATTATAGAATGTTGTATTTTTGGTGTCGGTAATTTTCATAAAAAAGTGTAGTACAATTAATTATACGATTGATTTTGATGTTTTGAAAAATTTAGCATTAATACCAGGCCTGGAAATGTTTTATTTGTTTGGTAAATTTAAAAAGATCTTTTTAGAATGTGATGATAACAAGCATCATAAATTGTATTCGTCCTTATGATTAATATACATATGTTTAATTAATTTTAATAATTTTTTTTTTACTATTTTAATTAAAATTTCTTATCAAATAATATTTATTACAATTTCAACTCAAATTGTAACTCCGATTGTCACCTTTTTTCAATTAGCTTGGTGCTTGTGACAATTAGAATCTTTGTACCAAATTTTCTCCAAAAGAGCGACAACTTTTTGAGTCGGTATACTTAAAGGTCGGCCTAGGACCAATATTCTTTATTGTGGGGTGTTACACACATTAGTGGTGTGGTGTGTGTATAAAATAATAACAATAAATTAGGTTACCAAAAACATTTGATGTTTTAATATTTAATTAATGGAATTCAAAACAACGCCACATTTATAATCCAAAAATAAATTTTTATACACACTTGATGCTGTTTTTTTTTTTTTTCTTTTCGAACATTCCTTACAAAACCCACAACTCATATAAAGCACAAAATTTTATCTTCTTCAACTCACCCACCAACCCACAATTATCAGCCATTCAAACCCCTTAACCCAACTCTTGACGAACACATTTCGGACATCTTCAATTCAGTTGCATTGCAATGAAATCAATTGATACGTTTCATTTAATTTGTATAATTTGTTTTTGAAAACAACATTTTTTTATTTTTTAAATGCATAAATCAGTGGCCGTATAATAAGTTTTCAATTTGTTTTAAAATTGCATTTTTGCTAAATGTTGCTTAAACTGCTGTCCGACAAAAAAAGTAATTGAACAAAAATTTTCGTTTTCATAATTTAGAGTAAAAAAAAAATTTTTTTTTTTTCTCTTTATAAAAGTTTAAATATGTGGCATGTTTTTCTTAAACAATTTTTTATATGTAATTAATTTTGTTTTATTTTTATTTTATTGGTGTTAAAAGAAAATTTGGCAACTGCTAGAAATTTCCTATTTTTTGGTAGCTCAAGTAATAAACAGTATTGAAAACAGGCAATGGACATAGAAAAATAATTGGAATATTAGTAATAAGCAGGAAAACCGTAAATATGTAATTATATGCTTTTTTCCTTTTGCTACCAATGAAGACAAAAATAATTTATACATCCGTTTTAGAGGTTTTCAAGAATTTTGGCATCGATTTGTTTGGCCATATTTTGCTCTTTGCAGCATTTTCTTTTTTGTATATTTTGGTCAAAAGAACATTTCTGTTAAGTTTATAGTGAATATTCGGTGCAGTGTAATAAAGCCACATGGCCCTATTTTACATCACATTGAGAAATATGGTCATATGGCTTTATTTCCGACTTCATTTTATTATTTGTAAAGTAGAAGATTTTTGTTCTTACATTTCATAAAAATTTTGTATGTAGGTTAACTCTTAAGATAAAATTGTTTTTGCTATAAAATCGTAACGGTTCCTTATATGATATGCCTATGACATTTTAGGACATGATGCATGTGCTGCCAATAAACTTATTTAAAAAAAAAAAAACAAAAACAAACGAAAATTGAAAATAATGTCGCTTAAGCTATTTTTGCGGTAAGGGCTCGATATGATCATTAATACGTATTTCCGCATTCAGGGCATTCTCATTAATGAGAAATCAAAAATTTTTAACTGTTTTTAGCATTTACGAATGATATAATAATGATAATTTTTCGCGCATTCACTCATGAACGTGAAAAATTATAAAATATTGAATTTTCTTACCCGTGAGAAATGAGTAAACCAAAAATTTTAGCAGCGCTCCTTACTAGTATCGTTGTTATTGCTTAACAACTTGCTCGACCACAGCACGAATAGCCTGTATTGTATTTTGTTTGTTTTGTTTTTTCTTGTGAAGAATTTTTATATGAAAAAATTATAATCCTTTTTCTCTTCGACCTTTTTTATTAAATATTAGACTTTAATAAATTTTTCAAGCTTAAGGTCTCTTTTTTATACAATTATTTAAAATATTTATTTCGATATTTTAATTTTCGTTGCAAATCTTCTTCAGGAAATTTTTTAAAATTTTTGAAAAATTTATTTAAGTCTAATATGAAAAAATCCAATTTTTCATATCATAAAACTTCACATATGGATTTATATGTTTGCTCACTTTTTATAAGTGACGAAATACAATTTTTTTTACTTTTACCCTCATGAGGATGAATCAGCAGCAAAATTTTTAAAATTTTCAAATTCAAGTCAGTACTCGATGCTTTGTTTTACTGCTTTTTTTTTACCGGTGACACTAAATCTAATTTGATCACAAAATTTCTTAAAGTGTATTTAAAAAATAATTTACAAAAAAAAAAAATTTCAATCAAAAAGTCGATTTTGAAATTTTTTGTCCCGTATGACATGTTTTTGAATGTTTACAAAAACCAAATTTCTAATTGTTTCCATATATTTTTAAGAATTTCATGTAAGAGAGCTGAGGAATTACTTTGTGTATATGTGTATTGGTATAAACAATTACAATTGAAAAGATGGTGATTCAGAGTTCGTGACTGTCAACAGGCAGCTTCCAGAGTTGACCCTATTCTCCAGATTTAGTACCAAGTCGATACTGAACGAATCGAAATTATTTTTTCAGTATTGTAAAACGTAAATTAATGCTTTACAACACTGAAAAAATTATTCCGATTCGTTCAGTATTAACTGAAAAATTTAGGTATTAAATTGCTTTCGAATAGAGAAAGTACTCGATCACGACTGCCAGAATCAGGCCCCTGATGAAATACCACGGCGGAAAGAGATTTGACTCCAACAATGAAATCATCTCGCAAATAAATACTTATCGCTCATTTGTTGCAACCTCGTCATAACTCACCTCTATAAGGTTGTGGTACTAACGTTAATCAATCCTTATCACATCTTTTATAGCGTAGAATTGTAGATACGTTCACTAGTATGTTTCAGTCAATTACCGGGAGTACCCAACATTTTTGATTGTTTGAAAAATAAATATATTTAATGCTTTTCTAGAGAAGATACAAATTAATTTCATAGAATCGCCTTTGCTGACCCAAACCACCTCCTAACAACAAAGCAATTCATTAATTTAATGGTAACCCTGCCTCCCTCTCCTAACACAAGACCTGTCAAATTGCCAACATTTTGTGTATAGAAAAATATTAACAACAAAATTTGCGTGATTATTTTAAAAAAATTCCAAAAGGACAAACTTTCAGCATACGGGCCTAAAGGTCATAATATCTATTGGAATAATCACAATAAATGATATATGAATAGAACAAAAACATTTAAATGCCACCTTTTTGTACAGATATGAGTATCAAAATATTTTTTCTATACTCTTGCAAAACAAATAGTTATGAACTTTTTTTTAAAGGCATATTGTTGCTGTCGTTATTTTCACTGAACTTCTTTTGTGGAAAAATTTCTAATATTTTTCAACAATACAAACCACATTATTTACTTGTGACACAAGTCATGACCCCAAAAAACAAAACACAGCCAGCCAACCAACAAACAGTCAAAGAAACGAACAAGTAGACAAACAGACAAACATTTTGTATGCATAATGTTTTTATGGTTATTTTCCACGTTGTGTTTGGTTTGGAAAACATTCAAGCCAGAACCAACCGCTGAAGAGCAGGAAGTAGCCAAGTATCTAGGATACAACGTGTTTTTTTTTTGTTCCTTTTCCGTTTTTCGGTGTTGCAACATCAGTTTGACTGTGTTCTGAAAATAGGCTACACATTTTAATTTTGATATTTTTTTAGCGTTTTTGCACGGGATGTTTGTTATCTATCAACATTCATGCAAGTGGAAAAAATGGGTTTTGGAAACTTGTGTCATTTGTTAAGGAAAAATATTTGTGTGTTTTTTGCTTCCGCTTTATAACCAAAATTATAACAAAATTTCACATAAATAACATGTTGAAAAAAAAATAAGAAAGAAGGCTATGCCAGCTATAGCCAATGTTGCCAGATAAATTTCTTAAAAATTTTATAAAAAACGATTTTGTTTTGTCAATTTAGGTTATCTGAAGAAAGTAACAACTCAATTATGAATAAAAATCTCCGGGAGGTTTTGCCTTTTTCCATTTTAACAACTGAATTTAAATAGGAAAAACTGGAGAAGGAAAAAATTCCCGGGGGATTTTTTTTTTCATAATTTATTTAACTAAAAATCACATAAATTTAAGTTTTTCTACAGAAAAGTATATTTTCGAAAAAATATTAAAACAATAACAAAAATTAGTTAATTTTTAAAATAATAAATACTAAAAAGTATTTTCGAACTCAAATAAAATTTTCAAACTTATGTTCGAATTTTCGAAAATTCGCTTAAAGCTAAATTTTTGAATAGGAATTTGTATACAAATTGGAACATCGTCTAAATGATCTTTTTCATATGGTTAATGTCAAAGGTTTCAAAAATTCGTAGATTATGTAACATTTCGAAAATTCAAATTGAGGAAAAATATTAGGACAACAAAAAAAATAATCAATTTTTATAATTTTTAATTATTTAAAATAATTTCCGAGCCAAAAATTAAGTTGTCGAAATTATGTTCGATTTTTTGAAAATTCGTTAAAAGCTTAATTTTTCAAGAACAATTTGTATCTAAGAACTTAAACATCGTCTTAATGACCTTTTCCATATGGTTAACGTGAAAGGGGTAAAAAATTTGTAGATTTTTTAACATTTCGAAAATTCAAATCAAGGAAAAATATTAGGATAATAACAAAAACTAATTAATTTTTAATAATTATTTATTAAAAAAAAATAACGAACAAAAATAAAATTTTCGAAATTATGTTCGAATTTTTTTAAAATTCGTTTAAAGCTTAATTTTTGAATAACAATTTGTATATTAAAACTGGAACATCGTCTAAATGACTTTCTATGTAGTTAATGCGAGACGGGTCAAAAATTCGTCGATTTTTTAACATTTCGAAAATTCAAATTTAGGAAAAAATATCAGGATAATAAAAATATAATAAAATAATTAATTTTTTAATATTAAATTATTAAAAAGTTTTTTTAAAACAAAATTTTCGAAATTATCTTCGAATTTTCAAAAGCTTAATTTTTTAACAAGAATTGGTATTAAAAATTTGGTAGATCTTCCAAAGGACTTTTTTTATATCGTTAATGTAAAAGGGTCAAAATTTTGTAGGTTAGTTGACATTTTAAATAATATTCTTTGCAAATAGATAACAAAAAAATAGTTTAAGAAAATTTCTAAAAAATAAAATCAAAAATAAGAAATTTGAAAATATACATCAAAATAATCATAAAATATGATAGTTTTTCATTAAAAAAACTATTTGCAAGTAGAAATTAAATTTTCGAAATTATGGTCGAATTGACGAAATTTTGTTAAAAGGTTTCAGTTTGGGCAATATGTAGTTGTAAATAAAGTAAAAACAAATTACTTTGGAATTTCGAACATTAAATGCTTTTTTAATGTTGAAAATCTTGTACCAAATCGAACTTTAAGTTTTTATTAAAAATATACTTAAAACAAGCGAAGCCAAACCAAGTTACTTAAAATGAATATAAACTTTTCGGAAAGTTAAAATTTTTAACACGTTTAATTTTCAAAACAAAATTTAAACTAATATAAAAAAGTTTTTGTATATTGTCTACAAAATTATCCTTTGGAATATTAACCCCTTTAAAAAGGGTTAAAAGAAATTAATTTTTGTTTTTATTATTTATATTCAGCATCAAAAAATTTAAAAAAAATCCTCAATGGCGTATTTTGTATATAACAATAAATCTTCCGCTCTGGTAACACTAGATATAAAATGCGAGTAAAGACATCAAACAAGTACAAAACGTCGACTTTAAATGATTACATTTTCCTTTTTTTCCGTTTTGCGGCCGTAATTTTTCGCTAAAAATTTATTGATTTTCAGTTAGTTTTTGCAATTGGAATTTAAAGATGTTTTAAGATCCTGTTATATGTTAAAAAAATATATTATATTTTGTTCCTAAAAGTATGTAAAAACCATTACTATATCCTCAGTTTGTTAAGAGTCATTAAGTTTACAAAAAAAAAAAAACTTCACCGGGGAATATAAAACATAAAAAGAGCATAAAACAAACAAAAAAAACATCAAATAAAATAAAACTGTTGTAACCATAAAGAAAAATCATCGAATTCCGGTTGTAATGCAGACATTAAATATGAAGTTGTTTTTTTTCTGCTCCTGCTTGTATGCAATAAAAAGCTTTAACACAACATAATGCAGACATAAAATGTAAATGTTACTTTTCTTTCTTTGTCATTCCATATGTGCCACGTAGGTATTGCAGTAGTAATAGTTTGCTTTAATATGTTGGCGTTAAAAAAAACTAAAATCTCGATTCGAAGGACCAAAATTAAATAAAGTATTACGATATTCTAGATTAACAGTCGAAGGAGCTTATGTAATTAAAAAAATACTGAAACATTCTTTTCTTTGATACAAAACAAAAAAAAGAAAACTGTTTACAATCTTGGAAAATATTACGCGTAAAGCTTAAGTTGAATTGGTCTTTCCAACTAGACATGAGAATAGCAGCAATTTGTTTATACACATTTGAAGTGATAAAGGTTAATGTATTAGCGAACAAAAAATTTATGTAAGTCTTTTATTTCATAGGTAATATGGGTTCGAAGGGCCAAAGTTATATGGGCATGCTCTAGAATTCGAAATGAAGTGGAATTCAAATCAAACGAGATTTTGATTTCACTTTTTATTCACGAGGGGTAAAGGGGTAAAGAAATGGTCCTTCGAGATAGTAAGAAAATATGCTTTTCGACACAAATTACCAAAATATAACAATTTATATGTCAAAAAATGCATTTAAGGTAAAATATGCAAAATATATTTTCAAATCGTTGTTTTTTTTTTTAGAAAAAAGTAAAGTTCGGATAAATAATGGTTTGGAGAAAATCATGTTCTTGCATACGAATACTTCCCCTATTAATAATGCTTTACTGATATACATACTCCCTTAATGCACTTTCATACTTAATTGCACTTCGTAATAAATATAACCCTCCTTTTAAGGAAAACGAAAAAAAAACGATCATAACCCCACATATGAATAAAAAATAAGCCTATTTTTCATACATCAAGGAGTGGAGAAATACATATTAAGAAAGAAAATAAAATATAAAAGAAGAAAAAAAGAAATTGACGACACTTACCTCAACAGAAATCGTGAATAATGGTGCATGCACAGGGCCACTCTGTGATTCCAATTTATAAACGAGACCATGTCGCAGTTCATTTAACATGGCAACTGTATTTTTTGGTTGTGGTACACGTTCCTTACTGGTGCGAGCTTTTTTCTTGGGCGTGCCTGTTGAAATTGGTAAAGAAAAAAAAAAATCAGAAACCTTGTTTAAACGTTATAATTGTATTAAATGATTAACTTTAAACGGTCGATGGAGGTTTTATATGTTAATGTTGTTAATTGTTGATTTATAAGGAGAACAAGAAATAAAATGAGGCGAATAGCGATAGTGAGAAAGAAAATCAGTAAAAAGCATTTGTGTTCATTTAAAAGCGGTTTTATATTTTCCTGATGATTTTTTGCAATAGAACAGTATGAAAGTTTATTTTCATACATATATCAAAACATATATCGGCCGGTCAATTCGAAAACATGCTAAGTCAAAAAAAAGGGTTTTGCAAAAGAAGCTTTTAAAGTTTACGGGCGAAACAAGATTCAGTTGTCAGCTAAGTTTTTTTTTTTTTTTTTTTTTTTTTGTGCATAACTTTGGATTGGATAAGCCGACCAACACCAACAGTTGACAGCATTTAAGTAGACAAAAATTTTATGTATGTGGAACGTAAAAAGCCAGTTCACAAACTGTTCTAAAGTTTTAAGGAATAAAGTCCTTTTTAATGGCTAAAAGCACTGTTGTGAAGATTCTGTTGTAAAGGTAACAAATTTGTATTGTCATTTAATATTTTAATATAAAACATTTTTTTTTATTGTATTGTGAATTTTTTTTTTTTAAATGTTCTAACGATTTCAACGTCCGGTAGATTTTTTTAAAGGTTAAAGACCGTCCCTATCAGCCAAACAAATTCGATGGTAATAAATTGAAGGCAAAACTCCATAAAGATTGCTCTCAGACTCAAGAAGAATCTGCAAAATGATTAAGGGCCATTATTACAACCTAATGATAAAGTTGCTGATAGTTAACATGAACAATAGCTATCTTGAACGATAAAGTGACCAATAAGTTTTTTCCATTATTACAACTGTCCGATAAAATAAAAAATGTAATTTATATACTGTGGCAACATTGCAGTATATACCGACTACTTTTGGTTGTTTAAAATACGTAGTGGCAACGACTTAGTTTTGTTTTATTTATTATTATTAATTAAAAACAAAAGTAAATTTGTGTGCTTTATTTTTGGTTTTAATGGTAAATTGTTTTGTTTTTTGTGTTAAATTGTGTTTTTTGAAAAATTTGAGTAATTCAAGACTATCATTGAAGTTACCATATCTTCAGCAGAAAATATGGCATCTTCAAGTTCTTAAAGTTCACTTGTAAAGTTACCATGAGGACAAACCTGATGTTAGCTTATCAGTTACTTTTTAGGTTAATGTTAACTTGTAATAACCAAAAACTATTTATCTGTCAGATAGCATCCTAAAAATAACTATTTGTAAGTTGTAATAATGGCCCTAAGAGTTCCTTCAGCAGCGGATTTATATAAATGAAGTAGGATATGCGAGTGAGTTGCAGTCAAGAGATGTTTTTGCATTTCCAAAACGCTTTTTTGAACGCTATAAAATAAAGTCATTTTTATATCGAATCCTTACTGCCGATGCAAAAAGATCTTATATATAAATCCCGAAGCGCAAGAAATCTAATACAAACTACAGCCCGGCTAAGCATCCAAATAAACGCCAAGGGAGAATATCTAAAATGCTCTGCATTTGTTGGAATGGAAAGGTTCGCTGCATCTATTGTGAGCTGCTAAATTTGGGACAGACAATCACAGGGGATCTATACTAAATACAATTGATTCGTTTAAAACAAACATTAACCTGAAAACCCCCTGAATGTGCGTCCAGATATAAAATTGTAATATTCCATCATGGCAACGCCCGGCCACGTGTGTTACCAGTTAAAAACTATTCAGAAATTGGTGAAGAGGGTAGTTTTACCTCATTCGTTTTACAGGCAGGTTTTAAAAAAACTGCAGTCAAAATAAAAAAGTTGCCTTTGCTTTCACTTTTTGGTTTTTCATTGGACAAAAATAAACTGTTGCTTTTAATTCTGATTCATTAAATGAAAACAGTCGTAGTCCAGGCAAAAGCAAAAAACGAAAAGTTGTACACAACAAAGAACATCGGCAGTCGACATGTTCGGAAATGTTTGGTTTGTCAGATTAATGGGCGTTTTCTCATTACGCGATTATCTTTTTTCCCAACGAAAAACTGCACATTAAAAAATTTGGTTTTCTCAATGTCTCATTTGCTTCTATTCTGTTGCAAAGCTAACCGGCACTCATCTGCCAATTATTTATTTTCCTTTAATTTGCAGTACAGATATATTCAATCAGCTGACTTCCAACTTTTACATGTATTTTGAGAGGTGTTGCCAACTAAAAACAATGTTTTTTGTCGGTATATTGAGAAACCCAAAATCGTTATCAAAATATTTATGTATTTATGTACACATGTAGTATTTAAAAAAAACACCAACACAACGTCCCATCTTCGTTAACTACGCAATTTTTTAAGTTTTAGTCTGTCAAACTAAACACTTCCGAACATGTCGACTGCCGATGTTCCTTGTTGTGTACAACTTTTCGCTTTTTACTTTTGCCTGGACTATGACTGTTTTCATTTAATGAATTAGAAGTAAAGGCAACAGTTTTTTTTTGTCCAATGACAAATGAAGAAGTCAAAGTTACAGTACAATCATATGACTTTTACTATCTCATCTGCAGCTTTTTAAACACTGATTATAGGCCAAGAACTATTTATTTCGATCGATGCAGAACGCAAATACTGAGAACAGGGTGTGCGCACATGGCTTGATTCTTTATTGGCCTCAAACAATGAGCAGTTCTTTTGAGGCGGCAATCAAATGTTTCCAGAAATATGGAAAAAGTTCATAGCGAACGATGGCCAATACTTTGAATGAATAATAAATGTTTGAAAATATGCCAAAAAATAACGCAAAATGAAATTTTGTATTGCATGGAAACTGTGTGGCTGGCTCTTTGGCGCATGCAGGCACCACACCTTGAGTCGGATATATGCAGGCTTTTCACGGTCGAGGAGTAAGCAACTCCTCGCACACAAATTTCATCATATTGCCAGTCAGAGATGGTTCGATCTCTTCGAATCTGGACCATTATAGATGGAAAAACGACTCAGCGGGCTTTAAAGCTGCCCAGACTTCATCTTAGACACCTAATTGCGGTTATAACTGGCCATTGGCCTATTGGGAGACTTGCCGAGAGGCTAGGGCCCCCTACAATGACCTGTACAAAAGTTGCAGCGACGCAGAAGCAGGGTTTAAAAGCACTCATCAGCTGGATGCTTTTTATTTTTGCTTTTGCCACTGCTATTGAATTTTTTTATTTTTTTTCCAATAGCCAATGTTTTGTTTTTCGTTTGTGCAAAAAAGCAAATCTCCTATTTTGTATATTTTTAGTTTTTGACAATTGCTTTTTTACCAGCCAGCGACAAAAATGGACAACCACCTAAAAAGCAAAAGCTAAAAAAAAAACATTTCGCCTTTTGCTTTTTTACTTTTTCCTAAAAGAAGAGCTAGTTAAAAAACAAACCAAAAACAAATCTAAAATTCAAAGAACAAATATTCTTCACTGGCTGGTAATAACAAAAAGCCGATTCAATAAAATGAAAAGCAGCTGAAGTGTGTGCTAAAAGCAGTCTGAGCAGAGCTATTTGCTCTGCAAAAAGGCAGATTACAACGATAAAATACTGATCAGTTCATGGTGGTGAGGAGAAATAAATTTTTGCCTTTCATCAGTAATGTTGTAAAATGTGTGTGTGTGTGTTTATTTTGTTTTTCTAATGCTAAGTTCACACTTAGGTTTTTAAACGCGTTTAAGCAAAATGTTGATTTAGCTAATCAAAGCCGTTCACATTACATTTGAGATGATTAAGATAACAGATGATTAAGAAAAAAAACACACAAAAAAACAACAAACAAATTTATATTTCTTTAAAGTATTAAAAATGGATAAAAACACTTTTATAAAGTTATCAGAAGATTATTTTAATCATTTTAATGATGAAATTGTGAAAATTTATGAATTATTTAAGGAAAAAAATAAAAACATTAAGCAGAAATCGAGGCCGGTTGTACACGATTATGTTGGCGATTCTACATTTGAGGTATGTTCAGTGGATTCTATGTGATTTATGAAGTGATTTAGTTGTAATCATGTCAATTTGAAGTGATTAACAAATCACTTCAATGTATGGGTAATCATCTCGATTTTGAAGTGATTAGAGCTTAAACGCGTTTAAGAAGCCAAATGTGAACATACTATAAAATATTTTTAGTAAAGGCAACCAGCAAAGTGTGTGTTTGATTTTTTATTGTATAGAAAACAATAACAAATTCTTGTTGTGTTTGTTTTGCATGAAAAATATCACTTGTCGTCGTCGATTATTTTTTTGCAATCATGTGCCTTTCAGCAGCCTATTGCGCAGCTTTTATCTCCTATTTTGCGGCAATTAGCATGCATTGGTTTTTGATTTGGCGGCTGTTTGACAGAAGCTGCTTGTTTCATTCTTGTTCCTTCATATTGTTACGTTACTGCCTTTCAATAACGTTTTGGTTTATTTCCTTTATAATAAACCGTTTCGAGTTCTTTATTGCAACTTTAATAAAATAAATAAAACACAAACACTTTTAACACTGTTTACAATTAACACAACTTTATTTAGTACAAAGTCTTTTTAACAACCGTAATTTATAGCTTTTATTCACAACCAACTATAATTTTCTCAGCGTTATTGACAAAGTCTGAACTTAGAATCAATTAATTACGCTAGTCGCCGCTAGTATTTATACAGCAATTTGGTTGTGTAGAACATTCGAAATGTTTTTCGAAGGTTCGAGGCTTTACTTATTTTTTACTTATTACACACTTTAATTTGATGTATGGCAGCGCTAATGTTTACATAATTTTACCTCTTATTCTGAAGCTTTTTTAACGGTCATTTCTAGGTCTTTCTGCACATTGGGATTGAAGTGTACTAAATTATAACAATTTTTAATAACAATGTAAACTAGTAAAATTACTTATGAATACAAGACAACTAATAAATACAAGATAACTAATAAATACAAGATAACTTATAAATACAACTAATTCTTAACTAATAATTACAACTAATTCTTAACTAAAGTTACTTTCGTAACAATATTTTTTCCTACAACATGAAAGTGATTGCCGTTGGTTTTTGAGTGCTGTTGCTATTGTTTAAGAAGCAATAGTTGGAAAAAGCCAGGGCCCAAATCGTCGCAGTCGTGATCGAGTGACTTTGATCGAAATTTTACTTTTTGAGATTATGTCATCCGATAACGAGTAGTCGATCGAATGACTTTACTCGAAATGTCATTCGATAGGTTAAGAGCTTTCGTAAAAACATTTAATTGTTTTTTTACAAACAATTTACACACTTTTTGGGAATAAATATTAGATTTCTTTAACAAATAGCTCAAAATTTAAGTATTAAACTTTTTCAGCAATAAGAAATAAAATAATAACATTCAGTTTTGCAATTTTTTGCAAATTATAGTCATAGATAGAAGCGATTTTTTCTGTAAGTTTTTTGATTCTGTACAGCTTTAACAATTTTTAATAAATACTAGACTTTGCTTTCATGCCGCTGTTTGCAAATTTCCGCAAATTTAAAATTTTTAATCGAATTTTTGCCATTCCTTGTAATTTTAGGGACTTTTAATCAATTTAATGGCTTGTTTGATATGTTAAAAACTTGCGCGAATTTTCGCTATTTTTGTAAATTTTCTGGATTTGTAAAATGTTTTCTGCAATTTTTGCGTTTCTTTGTTGCTCTTTTTGGCAAGCGCCGCCGTTATAAAAAAAAACCACATATTATCAAAAAGTAATTTCAATTTTTGGGAATACAAAATTTTTAATTTCAAAAGATTTTGTTATTCGTGCTTAACTCCCAGTTTTTATTATTGATAAAAACACTTGAAATTTATTGTTGATGGGATAAGCTATTCCTATGCGCATTTCACTGGTTGCTTAGGCCAGATCATCAGGAACATCAACAATAAATTTCAAGTGTTTTTATCAATAATAAAAACTGGGAATTAAGCACGAATAACAAAATCTTTTGAAATTAAAAATTTTGTATTCCCAAAAATTGAAATTACTTTTTGATAATAAACAGGCAAGTGCACCGCCTAAAAAAACACTTAATTGACAACATCTTTTGTAAGTTGTTGTTTGTTTTTATTTTGTTTTTCTTAACCTACTTACAACTACAGTTAATGTTGAGAGAATTTCAACTAATTGTAGTGGGGAATGTAAGATGAGATAAACCCACTGTTTATTGTTGATGTGTTTTGTTTAAACTTTGATATTGTTACAAGTAGAACTGTTGCTATAAGTCTTATACGCTTAACAGTTTTATTTGGTTTAATATCTATAGTTTTTCCAAAATCTTCATGGATGAAGTTTCCTGATGATCTGGCCTAAGCAACCAGTGAAATGCGCATAGGAATAGCTTATCCCATCAACAATAAATTTCAAGTGTTTTTATCAATAATAAAAACTGGGAATTAAGCACGAATAACAAAATCTTTTGAAATTAAAAAACCACATAAATAAACCGATCACCTATTTTATAGGGCACTATCAACATTCGAATGCCGCAATCCCGTTTTTGATACGTCACGAAGTTTTATTCGATACGAAAGTTCATTCGATCACGTGTGCGACGATTTGGGCCAGTGTCCATTAAAAGGTTACTTTTCAAACACAGTGTGTTTATTTTGCTGCTGCTTTTGAAAAGTGTGGGCTTTTTCAGCAGTGGAACTTGTCGGCTTTTTATTTTTGATTTTTTTTTTTTTTAATAGGAAAAAGGCAAAATTTGGCTGCTTTTGCTAATATGGCGATAGCATTTTAAACCCTGCGCAGAAGAAGAAGAGTCAACGGAATATATTCTTGTCGAACAACGCTTAGGGACAAAACTGGCCTTTCTGACATTGATTTGATTCATTGAGGCCGGGTTATTGGAATGTGAAATAAGTTTAAACTTAGTTTAACGTAGTCTGGAACTGGGATTTTTCCGGCGAAACAACATTTAAGGCAAAACTAAGTTGTTCCGTCAAAATTTTGTACACCAACTTGGCATTGGCGGCGCAAATTTGTATTTAAATTAACAAAACCTAGTTTAACTGAGATCTCAAAAACACAGCCTTAATCAACCGGCTGGCGAAGAAAAATTATCTTCAGCCAGGTAAAATAGGTCTCCTGGGAAACATTGAAACGTGGTTACACAGCGGGAAAGTCTATTTTGATAATTTTTTGGCCTTTCAGATACAGAAAACTCCCATTCCGTTCATGAAAACAAAAACGAATTCTGAAGCACCAAAATACGAAATGAATTCCGTTTCCGAACGTAATTGTACTCTGCGACATGGCTGAATAAATCGCCATCACAGAGAAAAAAAACACGCTTGATATAGATCAAGGCGAACTCACTACAGGTGGCAGCGAAAATCACGCTGGCTTTGACAGTTCGAACCAATTTGTTTGGATTCTTCAGTGTTTTGTTTAAAAATGGTTTGACATTTCGAGCCGCACACTAACAATGCAATGCAAAAAACCTCTTTTTCTTTCGTTTTTACACTCTTGTGGTATTGTTGCCACCATGTACATAAATTCGACATTATATTAAACTCGATATCCATATTTTTTTTAGGTCATTAATATTTGCCACAACTTCGACTCACTTTTCCTTACTAGGTAAATATAATGATGTCTGGATATGATCAAGAGTTACAAGCAAGCGAAACTAAAAAAAGCTTCAAATTTTCGAAAATTTTCGTAAGATCGTAGTAAATCTAATTTTAAAAAATTAAAAATTTCTTTTGTAAAATTTAACATTTAAAAAAAAAAACAAAAACCAAAAAGGATTATTATTGAAGACATACCTGAATATTTGGAACCCTCATAGCGACGCTTTGAGGGCGATTTACGACTGTAACCATTCATATCGCCTGATGAAGATATTTTCATATTTTGAGGACTTTTCTCCTCAGATTCAGATGAATTTCTTACTGTTTGTGAGAGAAAAAGTAGAATTGTAGGTGTTTGTTTTTTTTTTTTTTTTTTTTTTGGGAAATTTTAGAGAATGAAAATGTTAGAAACAGATTTGAAAATGAAGTAAAAATTTTGT
Organism: Pollenia griseotomentosa; assembly: GCA_963931875.1. NCBI lineage: Eukaryota > Metazoa > Arthropoda > Insecta > Diptera > Polleniidae > Pollenia > Pollenia griseotomentosa. The sequence goes on along the minus strand of OZ007563.1, from coordinate 15,473,895 downwards.
TAAGAAAAAAAAGTATATTTCTTGTTGCTGTTTCGAATATTTGTTTAATTATGATTCGGTTTTATTTGTATGTTTAAGGCGAACTCACCTGAATACTTGGAGCCTTCATAACGACGCTTTGAGGGGGATTTACGACTGTAACCATTCATATCGACCGATGGAGTTAAAACGTTCTGTAGAAGAAAAAAAAAATAGAAGAAAATTAGTTATAATTTAAGTTAAGTTTATAATTCAATTTAAATAAGTTATAATTTTTTTGTAATAGACTTCAACTTGAAAATAAATATTTAAAACTTTAAATTTTTGCGAGTTTAATAACACATCAAGTAAATTAGTTCCGAGTTATAATTATTTTGTATTATCACATTTATTTACATAATTATTTTAGTTAAGGTTAATTAGAACTTTTCCGATTATTAATTAAAATGTATACTCATTTAAATAAACAACATTTAAAACTTAAATTAAAAGAGAGGCAGACACGCAACATTGTTAATTGGAATTTTTTCCTCACATACTTTTAGGATGCAGTCAAAAACATTAAACGCCGTTTTTAGTGTTAACTGTTTATCAACGAAAAAGAACAAAGAAGGGAACAGAACGGAAGGGGGAATGATTGAAAGGATAAAGGAGATTCAGTATGTAATTATAATATTTTTAATTAATAATTAATAAAATGTTTGGAATGCAAAAACACCAACTTTAATACAAGAAATATTAAAAAAAAAAATTATGAAAGGCTTATTAAAATAAATTTTAATTAATAAATTTAACTGTTTAATAAATTAATAATTTAAAAGCATAAAGTATTTCGGCTTTTACAAAATAATAAAGTTTACATTTGTTTAATTCTAAAAATGGCAAAAATCTTAGCCAAACAGACAAAAAGTCATGGCAAACATGACAAACGTCCAATGACAATAAATTAACTGTCATAACACAGTACAACAGCCAATCTGGGGGGTGAGAAATTCCAAGTCAGGGTGATGGTACTAGGTCAGTACAGTAAAACCCTCAAAGGGTTTGGCGTTCGTATGTGTCAGTTTTTTTTTATGACATTTTAAATTTTTTCCTTATCTTGATGTTTTTTTGTTTAACATAACTCGAGAACCACTTGTCCGATTTTGCTAAAACAAACTCAAAAAAATTTAGAATTACAATTTCTTTAATCCGTTCATATAACGTTTTTCTTTATAATCAACAGTTTTGCCGGTAAAAATAAATTTGTGGAGAAAAAAAAATTTATTTTTTGCCTAAAAATAGGCAATATTTATTAAAATAAATTTTAATTTTTAGGCAACAAAATATTTTTTTTCTCCACAAATTTGTTTTTACCGGCAAAACTGTTGATTATAAAGAAAAACGTTATATGAACGGATTAAAGAAATTGTAATTCTAAATTTTTTTGAGTTTGTTTTAGCAAAATCGGACAAGTGGTTCTCGAGTTATGTTAAACAAAAAAACATCAAGATAAGGAAAAAATTTAAAATGTCATAAAAAAAAACTGACACATACGAACGCCAAACCCTTTGAGGGTTTTACTATACTGACCTAGTACCATCATCCTGACTTGGAATTTCTCACCCCCCAGACAATAATCCCAAAAATGTTCCATAGTGTAATTATTACAACAACAAAAAAAAAAGAAATTTTGTTTTAAACACAAAGATCGTCATAATCACAAAAAATGTCATTATGACATGGATTTTTGTTACGAAAATTGTTATTGTGACAAAGATTGTCATTTAAGCAAGGACTGTTATGATGACAAAGGTTGTCATCATAGCAAGAATTGTTATGATGACAAAGATTCTCATTTAAACAAATATTGGCAAGGATTTTTGTTATGCCATGGATTTTATTTATGACAAGTATTGTGACAAAAATTGTCATTGTGACAAAGATTGTCACGATAATTCCGTTTCATGTTAGGCGTGATTATCTAGATGTCTATTTCCAAATGATATTTTTCTATGTCTCGTTTTTAGGGGGAGAGAGTTTATTTGGGACCTATGGTCAATTCTGGAGCTATCAGCACAAAATGCCATGACAGAATGGCTCCTTTAAGAATTATCGTCGCAAATTTTTATGTCAATACCAACATTTATAAGGAAGAAAGCTATCTTCGGGAGTAGTATTTGTTTAAGAGCTTTGGTCAGATATGGACCGATTCCAATAGAATTTGGTATTTGGTGTATTTATGTTTTATTAATGTATTATAATTTTTTAATTAAATAGACGTAACCCTGATGAAGTCAACAAAATGTTGGAAAACATGTAAAGAAAAGTTTTTTATTTACATTAAATAATAGCTGACTTGAAACAATTCAAACATAAAATATTTATTAAAATTTGGCCAAATAACACATTAGTATTAAAAAGTGTTATTGTTTTGAAAAATTTCAAAAAAAAACATGAAGCCGTATGCGATGTCAAGTTTTTTTCGTTATACCTAACATTTTCATAACACATTGCATTCACACTATCACACTTTTGCATATTACTTGAGATTTTGACATGTATTAATACAAAGTATAATGGTGTAAACTAGCCTTAAAAGAAACAAAATTTTTCATAAACTGAAATACGATTGATTTAAAGCGAATATAAATAGAATTTAAAATAAAATTTGCTGTTGTGAACAATTTTAGGTTAATTTAGATGAAACCAAAAACTATTTTGTGAAAGCAAAAATCATAAACCTTCTGTATTTGTCAATTTGATGACATGAATGACATATTGACATATACATACATACATAGATTTTACCTCTGACAAAGCCACTGCAAAATACTTGTAGTCTAAAAGCACCTTTAAATCGATAGAAAACGTGATTTTCAACCGAACGGTATACTTAAAGATGGCCTTTTAGAACAAAGTGTTACACACATCAGCACAAATCTTTTTAACTTTTAGAATAACTGCAAGTTAAAAATGTCTTCAACATCCTATTGAAATAAAGTTTTTAAAGCATTTTCGTTTCCTAGCATAAAATATATCGTTCAAATTTTTTATTGAATTATTAATTTAAAGTGTTGCAGGCCCAATTTATTACAAACAAAAAATTAACGAATAAAAAAACATAGCATACTTTAAGCCACTTTGGAATTTAAATTTTATACTTAACAGTTTAATGTTGAAAGTTTGTTGCAAGTGTTTAAACACATTCGTGTTAGGGTTAAAATTTTTTCTTCCCTGCACAAAAGCATTAATTTCCAGAAACTGATAAAATAAAAAAAAAACACAAAGAATTGAATAAGGCCAGCACTGAATATTAAGTTTTGACATTTGGCTGGCAACACACTATTAGTTGTTGCAACAAGAAGCGCGGTAAAACAAATGGCTGAAAATAAAATTTAAACATTGCGCAACATTTGCATTTCTCTAAATTAAATGTTTAACAAGTCTTCAAAAAAAAGAATCAAATAGCACGAGTTAGCTTCGAGTTAGAGGAGCAGCAGGAGTAATACAAGGTTTGTTATTATCAGGCAAACCAAAAATATGCCATTGCATGTTTTTTTTTTTTTTTTGTTCGACCAATGAAAGCAGAAACAATATATTTATCCGATTTAGAGCTTTTTATTAATTTTGGCTTCGATTTGTTAGTGCATATTTTTGCATATTTTACCGTTTGCAGCATTTTTTTTTGCATAATTTAGTTAAAAGAGCATGATTTGCCCTTTTGAAGCATATTTTGATACATATTAAATTTTTTAGATGCTTTCCCTAGTAAAAAAAAAAATTTTTTCCAAAATTTTGGTTTTTGTGTTTTAAATATTTATCTGTTTACCCAACATGTTGCTTCAATTTCGCCATCTTTTTCGCTAATTTTTACTCGAAAATTGTAAGAAAAAGCAGGTTGCCATGAAAGACAATTGTTTTTTAAAGCTTTAAAATTTTATATATGAATAAGCAAAAGTTAAAGAAAAATTAATAATATACGTTTTTGGCGATGTGTACTATATGAAATCTGGACAAATCTATTAGTATACTGATAGACTCAAAATCACTTTTTTAAGTGACCTAACCATGCCCATCCGTCAGTATTTGCTGGTTCTTTGTTCATGTTAACCTTGTGCCCAAAGTACAAGTTGCAGTTTGGTAGGAAATTTGATCAAATTTGGTAAATACATTTTAATTGTACTAAGAACGAAGTGAGAAACGATCTATAATCGCACATTTTACCCATAAAAATTTTTTTCCAAATTAGACTCTTTGTGTCCGTAAACAATCTAAATATGTTGATGTTTAGATTAAATTCGGCCCAAAAATATTTTACTGCAATTAAATTCTTTTCGATTCAGTTCACATTTTCCCAAAGTTTCCATTTGTATAGCTTTTATAGCTTTAGCTTCCTTTAAGGAATCCATGTTAAAAACTGAAGTATTGAACTTCACGTGTGTGTACATCTCAGTTAACAGTTAAGTCTGTACGTGAGTGGCCGGCTTAAACGTGAACGTGTATGGGGGTTCAACTGTACCGTTCTCAGTTCAATTTGTGTCGAGCGAGAGTGCGTATATGGCCAAACCGTCCTGCTCGTTCGAATCCATGTTAAAAACTGAAGTGTTGAACTGCACGTGTGTGTTCATCTCAGTTAACAGTTAAAACTTTATGTGAGTGGCTGGCCCTACACACGTTCACTTCAGTTGAAACTGTCAGTTAAAAATATAAAAATTTTATATTTCTCAGGTAAACTGAACCGTTGAGTTGAACTGGCAGTTATTACCCACATACGTACAGTTTTAACTGACAGTTAAAACTGTACGGGAGTGGCCGGCTTAAGACAACAGATCTCATATGGATGTTAATATCTAGATGATATTCGGCAAAAATAACTCTGATATGAATTTTAACCTCTTTACATAACTTTGTTTATGTGAGACGATTACTGCCGATCGTTTCCAATTAGCATAAAATCTCGAAAATTCGTCTGTAAATACTATGGAGTTTGGGCTTTTCCGATTATAACGAACTCCTATTAAATTGTTGAATATGTTGTTTTCAAATTAGCAATTTTTTTAATTTTTTTGGGCATATTTTTAACAATTTTCAGGGCATATTTCAAGTTTTTACTGCATATTCTAAGCGCATAAAACGAGTTTTTAGAGCATATTTTAGGTTTACCTGGTTATTATGATTTTTAGCACGACTACGGCAAAGTGCGCTATATAAAATTATGCCTAAACACAGTTCTTTTTTTTTCTTTTTTTTTTGGTAGAAACCACCAGCCCCAGGACAAAAAAAAACTCATTATTATGTATGAGCTGTATAATATGATGGTGGCAAAGACTGCCTACTCTTATGCTGCTGGTGGTCTTCATGATGTACTAGTTGGTGGTGGCACTGGTGCGACTTCTAACTAAACAAACACTTTAATAATTCACTTTTCTCTAGCAAACTCTGCTGGAAAAAATTTATGTTTTCCGCCAGCAATTTTTCCAGCAACATGTATTAGTGTGTACAGTGGTACTACTAGCAAATTAAGTACTTGGTGTAAAAGAAAACCCAGTTATTCCTGCTTAAACCGGCACATTTGTTTAAAACTGGAAAATGTTTGTGTATGTATATCTGTTGATGTGTTTGTTTTGTATGTATGTGTGTGCGTGTGCGAGTGTGAGTGTTGCGAGAAATTTATGAGTGTTTAGTATGTTGCTGTTTGAATTTTGTGGAAATAGAGCTTAAAACGTTTTTACACTTGAGCAAAATTTTATGCAAACGGCACAAAACTACTACAATTGTGGTGTAAATAAAGCAACATTTAATTTAGACCAACATAAATTTTTATTTAAAGAGAAAACAAAACGAAAAAGAAAAATGGCAACAAAACTAAAAACTCAAACTAAAAATAACAAAAACTACTCCAACAATAAAACTAACTAAAAAAAGAAAAAGAAATAAACAACCATTTACAAATAAAATAAGTTAGTATGAATATGTACTTATGTAGATGCTCGCAAACTACACAAATAAAATATAAAACAAAAAATGTTTAGCCTACTTTAAGGGTTTTTTTTACATTTAAATGAAAATAAGCAAAATAACAAATAATACAATTTCTGCTGTATTGTCTAATTAATAAACACTTTGTTTATAAAAAAAAAACTAAGCCAAACAAGATACTAAAGCATAGTTTAAGGCATTTAGTTTAGCATGAATTTAGGCTGCTATAAGTTTGGACTTTTATCTATGTTTCGTTTTTATAATAATGAATTTTACATTATTTTGTTACTTTTGCTTGGCAACCAAAAAAAAAAGGAATTAAAAATTATTAACATCCGGTTTATTTATTTTTGTTTTAAGCTTGGCAAAGATTTTATTTTAATTTTTTTTTTTTTTTTTTTAGTTGTAAACTTGTTGGCTACCCTTAAGGGCTGTTTAGGTTTCTATATTAAATATCTCGTTGCAATGAAAAAAAAATCGAAAACAAACATTTAAGTTTAATTTTTAGCTAAAGCTTAAAAAGCTTTCCTGGCTTGTTAAGTTTAACTAAATTGAATGAATTTCGAGATAATTGGAAGTATTAGAGAAATATTGTAAAACAAGTTCTGTCGTAATCAACTTGAAAAGCAAGAAGCTTTCTCATATTTAACGGGAGCTATTTGTAGTAAAAATATATTAAGTTTAGCTTCATTAGCTAAAAACATTCAGGTAAAAAAAGCTGCAAAATAAACATGTAAGAGTGATATATGCGGAATCGTATATACCTTTCGCCGTGGTGCAATAAAAACAGAAAGTTATATAAATATATATATTGTTCCTAAGATATAAATACATTTATTATGTGCCACGCCCCATTCTCCCATTCCGTTCGCATTTTGTCGAATGTTCTGCTTAGATAACCAACATGCATGTACCTGATTTGGAAACTTTGGCTCTTGCCTTTCCCTAGATATACCTAAAAAAGAACAACAACAAGGGGATTATGGGTAAAATTAAAAGCAGTTGTAGTTTTTTGATTTATTTCTCAGCCATTTCGTCGGTTGATTATTTAATTGTCGTATGTCGTATGTAATATGTATCCACATATTATGGTTTTGAACTTTGCTGCGTTGCGGTGAACAAAAACATATCAAAAATTACAACTGATCACAACCAGTTGTCTTAATTACAACTCAACTGAGTTGAGTTGTGAACCGTAATAGGTGCGTAAATAATCAACCGACGATCTGTGGACCGATCTGGCTGAATTTCAATAGCCGGGACTACATGTGATGCAAATATATAACAACCTAGTCGATATCGTATCTGGAGTCTTCAGAAAACCAATTTCAACGGACACACGGGCCTCGTTTAATTTACTTCGCACTTAATAAGGACCCAGAATACATATACATATATTATAAACGGAATGACAAATACATATATACCCTTTCTATTTGTGGCAAAGGGTGGTTTAAGGGGAAAAGTAATGATACAATCAGCTAAACAGTAATACATAACTTGATTTGTGTGTTGTTTTCATACACATTTTTAAAAATTATAGTGAGATAAATTTCAAAACAAGAAAGAGGATTAACTTCTCGTAATCTACAACAAATCTTGGTGTTTTGTCTTAGCTTTGCTATCGTTGCAAATGAACCTTGAGTGTTTATAATTCTCATTCGCTTTATAGTTGTATTTCAATAATATCTTAAGGTTTTCCAAAGTCATTGGGAAAAGGTTTCTTGACGATCTGTCCGCACGTTAATTCCAAAAAATTCGTAAAAACAATTTTTTTTATTATTTATACTCACTTTGAAAAGTTATTTATTTTTGTAAATACATACCAAAAGCTTAAGTTAATCTTTAGAATATTCTGCTCTCCAGAGACTATTTCATAAAATTTAATTTAATTTGAAATAACTAAAATTGGTATGCAAAACAGAAAAAAATCTTTAAATTTGTTTTACTTCTTCGTTTATATATATTTTTTTTTTTTTTTGCTTTTAAAAGTATGCAACACTGCTTATCCGAAACAGTAGCTCAAACTTATGCATAGAAAATGTTCTGTTTGTAAATTTTTTATTTTTTTACTATATTCCATTTTAATACAGCTGGCTGCCCTAAAAGTATGCTTTAAATTTAAATAAAGTAAAACTGGAGAAACAAAAAAAATGTATATATTTGGCTCTATCGACAAAAATACTTAAAAAAAACTTGGCAAAAGATTAAAAGATTTATAAATATATTTATTAAAATATAAATATATATTTAATTCAACATTTTTTATTTTTTTCGAATTTATTCTATGAGTTAAATTTCAGTTATGTATTTTATAAAGCTTTTTTGTAAAAAATGTTGAATATAATATAAAGTAACCTGCGAAAGGAAATAATTCCCAGTTTCAATATATATTTAAGTTAAAATAATTTATGTTCAAATAACAAATAGAATTGGCAATACTCAATGTAACGATGTTTAATAATTCTAAAACTAAAGCATACTTTTAGGTGTTTTAAAAAATACAATTTTATTAAATGACTAAAAAATTCATATTAAAATGTAAAAAAGTTGTAGATGTATTACAAATTTTCCTACAAACTTTAAACTTTAGTTTTCTCCATTTTTAGTAATAATAATCCTGCTAAAAGTGGAAACCCCTTTCTTAAAGTTGCATACGACTACGTTGCAGTTATATAACTTTGGTCTTTTACTTCAAATTTGAATAAATAACAAGCAAATAGTAATAAATGACAGCAATAACAACAGCAGCAACAAAAAATTTGACAATTATTGTAATGGCTGTTCCTCTCACATTCACTTTGTTTACCAAAAGCAAGTAATGCCAGCACAATTGAAGGCACATGTTGGGACCTATATTTAAGAAACATGTACATTTGAAATAAACATTAGTTTTTGGCACAATTTCAAATTTTATTTAGACATAGAATGTCCTGTTTTTCACTTTGCTCTGTCTCGCTTCTCTGCCTCTTCTCATTTCACTTTAGTTTATACTCAGAGTGCAAGAGAAACAAACCGACAAAGATTGTCACATGAGTTTTTACACAAATGCAGCCTGCCTGCCAGGCTACAAGAGTCAAGGGACAATTATAAAAGAAGACGATAAAGATTTGCAAGAGCCAAAAGTAAAAGAAAAAAGAAAAATTTTTTTACCAAAATTATAATTTGGCCTTTTTGTTTCGTACATACTTTTGAGTTTACAAAGTGAAGAACGTGTATTAAATTTAATTTGATAAATTGGTTAATAAAAAATTGGATTTTCCAAAGTTTTTGGTTGGCTTGATTTTTATAAATGAATAAATAGTTTTTACGATTTTTTGTTTAAACATTTTTTTTATACTGCAACCCTTTTAGGTATGCAGTATTTTTTACAAATGCTTAAACTAGAAAACATTATCACTAATGGCGATTTCTTTTCTGAGAAAAATGTTGCATTAATGTTACATGTTCTACATTTTGTGTTCGTTTGTACAAAAAATACAACTGTGGGAAAAATTTTCAAGTTCTTTTGTGAAAATGTTGATGAAAAACATGCAAAACATGTTACATGTTTTACCCTTACTTTTACTTAAGGGTTCATACTGCCCTGTTTTACAACTTTGGTACTTACTACTTTGTTTGTACAACCAATATTTTATTTTGTTTGTCATAATATTTTAAAAGTTTTGTCAAAAGAATTCTACATCTAAATATTCTTTGACGGCATACTCCATTTTGAATTAAATCGTTTTTTTATTTTGGTGGAAAATTCTATGTATTAATTATCGTTTTAAATTTGTTCAAGCAATAAGTGATGTCAATGTCTATTTCCAAACCGTAAAGTAAGTGTTTAGCAAATAGTCGAATAGTTTTAAAAATCGCTAATGAACTACATTAATAATAAAAGTGTAATAGTTGTAAATAAAGGCAGCTAATTCTGTTCGATTGAAGTTGTACAACATGTAACACTTCGAGTGATTATAGGTAACATGAAAAAGTGTTACATGCATATACTGCAGCATTTTTTTCTCAGAATAGCAATCGCCATAAGTTTGCAACTAAATTTATTAAAATGTTGTAAAAACCTTTTGAAAACAACAATAAAAAACAAATACAATGTTTCATTTTAGTTGTTTTTACAAATAAAAAAAGGAATTTCTTTAAAGTTTCCGACATAATATCGAAAAATATTTTTGAAAAATAAAATCCGGCATGTTCTATAAATCGAAATGAAGTGGATTTAAAATCAAACAAATTTTGAAAACAAGCCTGTAAAAAAAGTTCATAGAAATACATATTCCTTTTTATATACTTCATGCTTTGGATACCAACTATCTTTACAAGATCAACTCTTAAAAACAGGAAAAACTAGTCATTTTGTAATCAAAATCTCGTTCGATTTGAATTCCACTTCATCTGAATAGATATATTTTAATTTTTTTTTTTTTATTATTATTGAAAGTCGTTTTAAAAGGAGATTTAATGAGATTATATAAAAAAAACTGAGTATGCAGAGTGGCAGCTGTTGAAAAGATTTAAATGGTCACCTTCCCCTAGGTCTTACAGATGATGGATCTTAACCAGTCGTTGAAAGGCAATGCGATTAACAACCGCCCCCCGAGTGTAAGTGCAACAAACATGCCAAGCTAGCAATTTGAGTGCATAATGCGGCAAGTTTTCGAACTTGCTCCTTTTTTAGGAGCTAGAGCTATCTAACCTTCGCTGTGTTTGGAATAATGCTTGCAACAACTGTTGAGTAGCAAGAGCACCTAGGGAGGATCCCCCATCAGGTCGTACTGCCCCACTAAAAGTGAAAAATTAGCGATTTAGAGAAGTAAACCATAGCCACCACGTGCCCCGAAAGTTTCTTTTTAACGAAAAAGCGAAACTTCCGCAAATACAGTCTTCCTTAAGGGCAGAAGGCATATGAATGGCGGCATACTAACGGTCAGCCGCGATCGCAAGAAATCGTGAAGATCTCCTGAGAGTGCCTCGGTAGGCTAGCTGGTAGCGAGGTAGTCTATCAGCGCCGAGGTTGCGGGTTCGATTCCCGCCAGAGACTCTGGTTTTTTTTTCCTGCAGACAAGCATAGAGCTTCGCGGGATTAGCTTAGGAAAATTAAAAAAAAAAAAAAAAAAAAAAAAAAAAAAAAAAAGATCTGTAATTTTCAGGTACTAACTGAAATTGATTTCCCCCCGAAAGATATAAACCAAAAGGTGAAATATCTTAAGATTATTCCTACAGACCCCCGGGGGAATGCAGATGGACAATGTATATTGCCTAGTTTTATGCGTATACATATACATTTTCTTGTAAATAACTTGACCCCAGCGCTATCTACCGGGTCAAAATTGTAACAGGAAACTTATTTTTGTTTAATAAATATATATATATTTTTTTTTTTTAGTTTCAGCCAACAAAAACAAAATTTAAATAACACGACAACATAGTCACCTACCGGGATACATTTTAAGAGAAACCTGGCTCCAGCCTTAACTTATTTATTGTCTAAGTTTGATGTCAATTGGTATAGCGGTTCTTGAGTTTAGGGAGCACATACACGGCACAAACATTTTTATATATGTACCCTACAAGAAGAGAATGAGCGAGTTGTCACCTTTTTCACGTTGGTGTTAAGAAAATGATAGAATGAAATGACCGAAATCAAGTTTTCTGTCATTTCTTTCTATCACTTTCTTAAGACCAACGTGAAAAAAGTGACTACTCGCTCATTCACTTATTGTAGGGTACTAGCTGTTTAGTCCCGGCGCTGCTCGGGATTTTCCGAATAAAAATTAAATACTGGAGATTTTTTTTACCGCTATTTATCAGAAAACTTATTTTTGTTTAAGAAACATATTTTGTGAATTTCAGCCAAATCGTACCATAAACTAAAAATAAAATAAAAATTGGAAATTGGAAATTAAGCACGACAAACAAAATCTTGTTAATTAAAATTTTGTATTCCCAAAAATTACTTTGATAATAAACTGGCTAGTGCACGGCCTAAAAAAAAACTAAGCTGTTTTTTGCGAAAACAATAAAGCAAGTTGTTTTTGCTTTAATTTTGTTTTGTCTTAACCCTGCAGATAATATTGGACTACGTGATCCATTTTGATGAAATGATGATGAACTTCTCCCTGGACTGATCCAATGTTATGCAAGCATGGTCCATGTTATTGTTAAAAAGAGTTTGTAGTGAAACGACATGTCTTCGTTTTTAAACAAAATGTTTTCGGTTTTAAACGACTTCAAAAATAATCCTCTTGAGTATACAATGGAGTAGTTTTAAGACTACTCCTTTGTAGTCCAAAGCTGGGTTATATGGTCCACTCCTAGGACATCGTAATGTTCCCTACAGATAATATTGGACTACGTGGTCCATTGTGGCTTAAATGGACTACTTACAACATGGTCCAATCTACTGTAATATGGATTATGTTATAAGAAATTAACATGCAGTGCTGCCAACAACTGCATGATGTATACTTTTCTATAGTTTACAGTATTACACATTGGTAGCCCTGATGGTGTCCATTATTAATTGCTTATTTAAAAGTGAAAGTTTGTGAAATTTGTGAAAAAAAGTAAAAAAAGTAAAAAAAATAAAAATATCAAGTAAATATATTTAATAATAGCAATAATAGACTACAGGGCACGCCATAAAAGGCGATTAGTAAAAAATGAAAAATGCTTAAACTACCCCTTTAGTGTACTCCATACTGTAGTGACATGGAGGACTTTTAAAACTAACCCAATTTAGTACTCCATGGAGTAGTTTAGGGACTACTTCGGAGGGTTATATGGTCCCCTCCTAGGATATCGTAATGTTAAATGGATTACCTTTCACCCATATATTTGAAGTAGTTTTGGAGTACTCCTACTCCTTTATGGACTACTCTTTACATGCATGTATGGACTAGTCTCGTTATCTGCAGGGAAGTAAAACTGGTGCTTTCAATTCTAATTCGCTTAACAGTTTATTTGTATGTCTTAGTTCTTCTAAAATCTTTGAAGTTTCCTGATGATCTGGCCTAAGCAACCATTGAAATGCGCATATGAATAGCTTATCCCTTCAACAATAAAATTCAGTGTTTTAATCAAGAATTAAAATTGGGAATTAAGCACGACAAACAAAATCTTGTTAATAAATTAAAAAATAAATTGGCAAATTGGTTTTTTTGTTGTTTTCTTACGAAGACAATAGAATGAAACAATTTGTTTTTTAATTTTGTTTTTTCTTTTTACCCACTTATAACTACAATTCGAGTCGGAAAGAACCCAACCAATTGTAGAGGGATGTAAGAAAAGATAAACTCACTGTTTATTGTTGGTGTTTTGTTTAAGCTTTGATATTGTTACTTACGAGTAAGACTTTGAGTGTTTAAAATTCTTATTCGCTTTAGGGTTTTATTCGTATAATATTTTTAGCTTTTCTAAAATCTTAGGAAAAGGTTTCCTGATGAGCTGGCCTAAGCAACCAGTGAAATGCGCATAGAAGCTAGCTTTCCCTCAACAATAAATTTCAGTGTATTTATCAAATATGGAAAATTGGGAATTTAGCACGTCATTCAGAAATCGTATTAATGATAAATTTTGTATTCCCGTAAATAACTTTGATAATATACTCGCATGTGCCCGTGCAGAAAACTGAATTGGCAAATTGGTTTTTTTGTTGTTTTCTTACGAAGACAATAGAATGAAACAATTTGTTTTTTAATTTTGTTTTTTCTTTTTACCCACTTATAACTACAATTCGAGTCGGAAAGAACCCAACCAATTGTAGAGGGATGTAAGAAAAGATAAACTCACTGTTTATTGTTGGTGTTTTGTTTAAGCTTTGATATTGTTACTTACGAGTAAGATTTTGAGTGTTTAAAATTCTTATTCGCTTTAGGGTTTTATTCGTATAATATTTTTAGCTTTTCTAAAATCTTAGGAAAAGGTTTCCTGATGAGCTGGCCTAAGCAACCAGTGAAATGCGCATAGAAGCTAGCTTTCCCTCAACAATAAATTTCAGTGTATTTATCAAATATGGAAAATTGGGAATTTAGCACGTCATTCAGAAATCGTATTAATGATAAATTTTGTATTCCCGTAAATAACTTTGATAAAAAATTTTAAATATCATGGCAACAGCGCCACCTATCGGGATTAAGCTTAAGATAAATCTGGCTGCAGCCTAAACTAATTTATTGTTCAAGTTTGGTGTCAATCGGTACAGCGGTTCTTGAGTTTTAGGCGCACATTCACGGCACAAACGTTTTTATATAACAAAACATCTTAAGTCAAATTTAAAAAGTGGCAAAAACTGTTGTTAATCATACGAATTTTCATTCAAAAAACAATTTTGTTTACGTTTTTATTTATTTATTTATTTATTTAGATATTTATTATAATTAAAATTACAATAAATCTTAAAGCTAAAGCACTAGCAACTTAGGCTATCGGCTTGCCCACTGTTTACGTTTTTAAATTTTTGTATTATAAACGAAATTTTTCTTCAGTTTTGGTTTATTTACTTTTTAATAAAAATGATTTTTCACCGAGTTTTTTTTAAAAAACTTTTTTGCTTTTTTATCTCGACTTAAGATGTTTTTAAAAATGCCACAGATATGTATATAGATACCGATGCAGCAATAAGGTCAACATTTTTTCTAAACCCATTCTCTTTAAATACTTTTTTGCTTTATAAAATTATTCCAAAATATCGTCACCTAAAATGCCGAAGGTCGTAGCAACACTTTTTTTTTAATTTTATAGGGACATGTAATTTAGTCTAGCGCATCATAACAAACAAAACTCGGTTTTTTTTTTTTTTTTTTTTTTTTTGTTACGCCCTTTTGCATTTTAGGAGACGATATGTTTGTAGATGTGTAGTATTTTGAGATTACAATTTTATTTTAATTCTTAATAATAACAGAAATATGAAACTTTTAAGACCTTTAAACAAATATTCTAAAACACGCAAAAAAAAACTTTTAAAAATAAAAAAAAGGAATATATTCCAAAAATAATAACACCTCATTATTCAATATTTAATCCCCACTTGTGGTACTGAAAAACAACACAAAAAATATAAGTAACGACTTTTTTGCAGTTCGTGTGGAAAGTAGATTAAAAAAAATTCTTAAATATTTAAACAATCAACAAATTTATTTAAATCTGATCAAAAGAGGACAAAAAAAAACAAGAAAAAAAATACGCCACAAGAACTTAAAAAATCTAAAAGGTTTTCAGTAAAAAAAAAAAAAAAATACGAAAATATTGAAAGAAAAAACTGTTACAAAAAGTGAGTGAATTTTACATTCTTTATATGCAGTCATCGCTAGCAGTCGAAAGGAACAGTGCAGAACATAAATTTAAATACACTGAATATAAACTTAACATTATACTTTCATTGTAAGAGAACAAGAGTGCTTTATTCTTTTATACCCTTAACCATGGTGCGATAAGAACAGAAAGTTATTTAATTACCGTTGTTCAAATATAAATGGAAATATTTTACTGTTGAATCAACGCTCGATTTCGAACGACTTAAAAGACAAGAAAAATGTTCATGTAAAATTGCTTGTATCTAGTTCTTTTAAGCAGTTGTGCTTTAAACAATCGGTTTAGTTATAAAGCGTGGTTTTTATAACACAAGTTTAAATCATAATAAAGCAAGGGAATATATTTTTGAAATGAAATGAAACGGGTTTATTGGAATAAAAATTTTATGAAATTAATGATTTCTGTCATGTGGCCGCCACGGCTGGCGCAGTCTGGAACACCAATTTTCAACAACTTTTCGCAGCATTTGCGGCCGTATTTCGCCGATAACTCTTCGAATGTTGATTTTGAGGTGTTGAATTGTTTGCGGTTTATCGACGTAGACAAATGACTTAACATTAGCCCAAAGAATATAATCTAATGGGGTTAACTCACACCATCTTGGTGACAAATTAATTAGGCCACAACGTGAAATTATTTTTTTATCAAAAGTTTCTTTGAGTAAATCAGTTGTAGCACCCGCTGTTTGGCTCCGTTGGAACCATATATCAGCAAGATAAATGCCACGTAATTAAGGTACGAAAAAATTTCGAATCATATTCGTATACCGTTCACCACTGACAGTAACATTCTGACCATCATCGGTTCTGAAGACATATTGCTCCACCAGCCCATAAAGCGCACCAAACAGTAATTTTCTGTGGATGTAATGGTGTTTCGATAAAAGCTTGTGATTTCTCCTCACCCCAAATGCGACAATTCTGCTTATTTACGTACCCATTCAACCAGAAATGGGCTTAATGGAAATTCAAAATCAATATCAATTTGTGACAATTGTTCTTAAAGCACTTATCCCGTTACCAATGAACACAATATTTAAATAAAAAGGAACGGATTGTAGTTAGTAAAAACAAGACATATCACTAGTGTCACTGGTATGGCACAAAAAGCTACACTTTACTAAGTTTTCATCCGCAACGAAAAATCTGATTGTAGTAAAATTTGGTTTGAAAACGTTTTGTATGACAAAAACCCAGGTCCCCATCATACCAAAAGTCCCAAATAAATCGTACTTTTTGAATGTACTTAATTACGCCTTTAACCGCAACGACTTATAATAGAGTGAGATTAGTTTTTATAAAGTTTATATCACAATTTATAGATCCCATATCGGCGAAGGCTATAAAAAATTCGTCGCGGCCCAATATACCACTTTTCTGTGTTTCGTTTTTTTTATAGTATAACAATTATGAGCACTGAAAACCCTTTAATTATAATCACATATGTAAAAAATACGTGTTCCATTTTTTTTTTTTTTTTTTTTTTTTTTTTTGTCACAAGTGTAGATGACATGAAAGAACTTTCGTACTCTTGCAAGAGAATGCACGTAATTTACATAAGAAAAAAAAATTTATTAAAATTTTCATGAATGACAATATGCATACAGACTTAAACCTTTAAACACATGCTCTTACAAACAAATACACACTAACGTTTTTCCTTTTAAACAAAATAATATATAAAGTATGTAAAAAAAAAAAAAAACAAAAGAAACGAAAGGAAAGGAAAACAAAAAGAAACATAATCTGGAACAAACAAAAAGTTTAGAAAAATAGTGGTAGCAGAATGTAAATACATGTCATAGTGGTAGTTATTAAAGAAATGATTATAAAAAAAAATAGAGTTTGAAAATAATTTTCATAAACGAAAACAGAAGCAGAAATTTAAAAGAATTTAATATACAATTTTGAAGGAAAGAAACACATAAAATTGGCGCATTAATGGATAAACCAAATATCAAGTTTATACAAAACTATTGCATACTTTAGGGCTTTTAAATGAAATTTATTTGCTAAAGAAAATTCTTGCCGATAAAAACAATAAATAGATGTAGCATTGCTATTAGAAGAAAAAGAGAGAATTTTAGCAGAACAGGGTGCGACGGTAGGTTAATTGATAGAGAGCTTGGTCAATTAGTGCGAGGGTTGCGGGTTCATTTCCCGCCAGAGACTCTAGTCTGATTTACTACAATGGCCGAAGGTCAGAGCTCTTTTCGCTTAGATAATTAAGACAGAATATTATTTGTAATTGTATTTGTTGCCCTTTATAAATATATAAATAAAAAATATTAAAACCAATAAAATCATTCACAACTTACAGCTCTGGTTTATCGAAAAACTTTATTATTTACTACGTTCACGCGAAAATTAATGACAGATTTAAAGACATTGGTTTCTAATTGAAATTTTTGATATTTATATAAGACTTAAGTTCATTAAATTTAATTTTTATTACATTATTTTAAGTGAAGGAAGGAATTGATTTATAACATGAAACGAATAATTTTTTTTTTTTTTTTTTGGATAATGTTATTCTTGACTAAGCTTGGGTCGAATCATTTAAGTTGCGAGAATAACCACATTTCCTTCATTAGAATTCTGTGCCATTCTACCGTTTGCGCCTTTGAGGAGACGCAAGTCGATAGTCAAACATCAATATTTAACCAATGGTATTGTTGGATCGAAATTTGCTGTAATTTATTATCAATTTAAAATTTTATTTACATGCTTATTCATAAAGAAATTTTAACGGATTCTTTATAAATTATAGATTTTTAACTATTACTGATAATGGTGTCAAGATTCCTCTTTGTGCTGAGTTCAGAACCTCCGAGTGCATCCAGGTCTAAATATGTAGCTTAAATAAATTGTAAAATTTTTTGTCATGTGATTTTTACTATAAAATTTATAAAAACAGCTTTCATCGTCTTCATTTGTCATTGGACAAAAAAAAACTATTGCTTTTACTTCTGATTCGCTAAATGTGAAACGTGTGTGAAGATAAATATGAAAAGTTAAATTCGTTTTTTAAAAATATTTCAAAAAATATATCGCATGCGTATTAGAAAGAAAATACGACTATTACACGAAATTTTACAGATTTTATGAAAAATCAATTATTTTTATTTAATATTTAAAACTAATTAGATATTTAATTAGTCTTTTGATATTAAAATTGATGATTTTTGAAAAAATACGACTTAGAGTGAAATTCGCTAGAAAGTGCTGTGTGAGGGATATGGCCACTGTGTCCAAATCCTTCGATCTCAGGGAATCAAACCGAATGGAAAATGAAGACTATGGACAGAGCTACAATAATCAATAATTGCTATATCCAAATTGTATTTGCGAAAATTTTTATACATATTTGAAAATTTGACTTAGAGTGAAATTCTCTTGAAAGTGCTGTGTGAAAGATAAGGCCACTGGGTCCAAACCCTTCGAACTCAGGGAATCAAACCGAATGGAAAATGAAGACTATGGACAGGGCTACAATAATCAATAATTACTTTTTCCAAATTGTATTTGTGAAAATTTTTATACATTTTTGAAAATTTGACTTGGAGTGAAATTCTCTTGAAAGTGCTGTGTGAGGGATATGGCCACTGTGTCCAAACCCTTCGATCTCAGGGAATCAAACCGAATGGAAAATGAAGACTATGGACAGGGCTACAATAATCAATAATTACTTTATCCAAATTGTATTTGTTAAAATTTTTATACATTTTTGAAAATTTGACTTAGAGTGAAATTCTCATGAAAGTGCTGTGAGAGGGACATGGCCACTGTGTCCAAACCCTTCGATCTCAGGGTATCAAACCGAATGGAAAATGAAGACTATGGACAGGGCTACAATAATCAATAATTACTATATCCAAATTGTATTTGTTAAAATTTTTATACATTTTTGAAAATTTGACTTAGAGTGAAATTCTCATGAAAGTGCTGTGTGAGGGACATGGCCACTGTGTCCAAACCCTTCGATCTCAGGGTATCAAACCGAATGGAAAATGAAGACTATGTACAGGGCTACAATAATCAATAATTACTATATCCAAATTGTATTTGTTAAAATTTTTATACATTTTTGAAAATTTGACTTAGAGTGAAATTCTCATGAAAGTGCTGTGTGAGGGACATGGCCACTGTGTCCAAACCCTTCGATCTCAGGGTATCAAACCGAATCTCAGGAATAAGACCGAATGGAAAATGAAGACTATGGACTATGAGCATTTTTGCTCATTGACCATTATCCTCCATTGTCTTAACCAAATTTCTAGTTGAAATATATGATGCTGTAAGTAACGAGATGCTTCATAACGGGTTTCGTGGACGCTTACGAAAGCTGTATCGTCCTCAAATATTGAAATTTTGGTGTCGTTGTTTGTTGGCATGTCCGAAGTATAATAGAGGGCCCAGGATGCTGCCTTGTGGGACTCCATCACAAATTGGCTGAGGGGAACTTAAAAAATTCCTTCTCTAATAATTAATTGACGACCGACTAAGCAGCTTTCTGACAGCTTGTGTGTTTGCTGGTAAGTTTTGCTTCAATTTATGTTATAAGCCTTAATGCCAGACTTTATCAAAACCTTGCGAAACATCGATGAAAAGTGCTGAGCAATATTTGTTTTCTTCAAAGGCTTTTCTTACAACATTTACTATTCAATGAGTTTGTTCAATTGTACCGTGTTTTCTTCTAAATCCGAATTGATGAATGATTGGAATACAACTATTTTCATTTAAAATCGGTGTTAATTTTGAAACTTATATTTTCCAAAATAGCTTTGATATATTTTATAATAAGCTAATAGGCCTATATGGCTCATCTTTTGTATGATCTATACCTGGCTTTGGTATCATGGTAACTAAGGAAACCTTTCACTTCTGAGAATAGTAGTAAGGCTATGTGAGGTAGCTCCAAAAGCATTTTATTACAGATCTTATCAATACCAGGTGCCTTCTTTAGTGTTAAAGTCATAAATAGCTTTTTCTATTTCTCTTATCTCAAATCTTAGGGGGATAGCTGCTCTAACATTAACAGTCGGTAACTTGACAGCTATATCGAGAGATATATTTGGTTTAAATACGTTTCTCAAATGATTAACAAACAGATTTCCTTTTTCAATATCGTTTCTTGCCCAACTACCATTCAAGTTTCTTAATGGTGGCTTAGAGATAACTGGCCTTTTTAGTTTTCTAGCTGCAGGCCATAATGAGTAGTCTGATCGTGGAGTAGCACCAGGTTCCTTAAGATATTTTTCCAGCGAAGCCGTTTTCTGAGCCTGCAGTAACTTTCTTAGCTTTTTTGTGCACTCTTTTAATAAATGCTTAATTTGAGGGTATCTGTGCAATTGCCACTCTCTTCGAACTCCCTTTTTTCAGTTAAGAGCCGCTCGACATTTGTAGAATATATTTTATTATTTTAGATTTTTTTGAGGGTAATGCTGCAATGCTGAACAGCTAGTTTAAGATAACTGTCATAATTAGCCATAGAGTGATCCATATTCTCCGGTGTACTAAGCGGAATATTTTCTGTGCAATGGGTTGTAGGTGTGTGATCGGTAGATAATACTTAGGAAGTTTCAACATGAATCATTTCTGTGGGGATGTTTTCAATCACGCCGAAAGCGAGGACCTCTGGAATTTTTCGCTGATCAGTAGGCCAATATGTTGGTTGTTCGCTCGCGACCACATTTAAATCCATTTTGGAGATTGTATTAAACAAAACACGACGCTTTGGTGTGACCCCCAGGGGGTTTGTTTAGCGCTAAAATCGCCAGCGGCCAGGAAACACGGTCCTAATGATTTCTAATATTTAAAATGGAAAATCTAGGTGGAGAGTATAATCATTAAAATTAAATCACCAAATTTAATTTTCTTAACATTAGAAAAAATACGCTACACGTCCGGCGAGTCGCTGATAAGCCGCTGCCACGGCCTCCGAATATAGGAATTCCGTATTATACTTGTAATTTCTACAAATAGATATCTGATCGTGTTCGTACCAAACAGTTATCTTTCTCTACCTATCCGGTAAAACTATTTTGGTAATTTCAAATACTTTACGACTTCGATTTCTAATATTTGGCTTAGATATTTCTTATATATAACAATATCTGAGACAAGAGTTTTTGTATTTAGTATTGAAAATAAGGCGATTCGGACCATTATTTCATCAGGACCCATTACAAATATCCGGCCGAGTTAAGGATTTTTTGAAACAGATTCATATATAAACACCGCCATTGGGCCTAATCTCATGGTTGTTATTATCCACTGGGTGGCAAACTACGCGTTTACTAAACGCCCCTGGGCGTGGACGCCACCAACACACTCTGGTAGCAATTACACACTCGCCCTTTGTTTAGAAGTTGGAGCTATCTAACCTCCGCTGCGATTAAAAAAAAACCAGCAGCATCTGTTAGATAACACTAGCACAAGGAGATAAGCTGTCGTCCTGCATTTGAGGCATATTTTTCTCGCGATTTGGGTTTCAAAACATATTCTGTGAGCGTTGCCACCTTCTTCTTCATCCCAGACTCTCGACTCTTCGTTCACTCCAAAACCAAACATAACCAAAACTCCTAAAATAACTAGCGCCGGCACCTCAACCTTTCATCCACTTTCAACCTTTAAGTCTTCACTAGTCCCTTCGGCCCTTCAATCTACTCAGAAATCTACTCGACCTTTACCGCACCAGCATCACTGCCTCATCCACACCGCAAATAACCATCCCAGGCTGTTGACTCTTTGTCCTAACCGACTCCAAGTCTCACCCCTCATCACCGGTAGCTAAACGTTTCATCCGCTTTCCACATCTGAGTCTCCACTAGTCTGAGTCCCTTCGATCCTTCAATCCATTAACGTAGCTACTCGACCTTCACCACAACCACCATCACCATTTCATCCTCGGCCCTCAACCTTTAGCTCTTCATAAAATTCCGGTCCTGTCCGTTTTCGGGATGCACAACCGGTCCAACACTTTATTCAATCATCACTACCAAGTCTTTATCACTCTAATACTTCAGTCTAATCACCGGTTTCTCAACGTTTTCCTACACAGAAAAATTCTTAAAAATTGTTTACCAATTTAATAAATCCATTAATCAAAATAAAACTAATTTTAATTAAAATTTTAATCAAGTGAATTAAACGTTTAATCAAGTGAATAAAACGTTTAATCAAGTGAACTAAACGTTTAATTGATACTATTAATTTGTTTTCTGGTGCAAATTTAATTAATTTTTTAATTAATATCACAAATTTTTTAATTGAAATCAATTTTAATTTCATTCTGTGTAGCTAACCATTACAATACAAAATTACAATACAATTTGAATGGGAATTTTGATCGATATCGAATACCGTAATTTGGCCTTAGGTCTTCACCGCTAATCCGATATCTGAAACCTTCATTTGCTCACTCGCTACTAAGCCTTTACCAACATCATCACTAATTCCACTAGCACAGAGAAGTATCATGAATTTATCTCAAAGCCTAAGACACCTTCTTCCAAACAATATCCTCCCTCCCCCGCAAAAGCAATCTTTCGTAGCGAAAAGCGTATTTTGTAATAGAAAACACTACACGCAGAGAAAAAATATGGTTGGGCATGGTTACGGCAACTACACTATGTTTATTGTAACAATATATTGTTGTCGTACGCAAATAGTTGTTATTTTTATTTAACATCAGCAATATTATAGTTACTTTCAATGTTTATCGCAATTATAAATTTGAGTATTGTTGACCGAAAAATAATAATTTTTCTAACAACTAAATAATGATAACTTCACAGAAAAAATTATTTTTCCAATTCAAACAAAAAATTTGTAGAATCAAAACATTTTTTGTCTAAAAACGGTCCTACAAACAAATTCGCATATTCAAACAACTTATTTGCATTTCGTTTATTGAAAAAAAAAACACTGATTTTTTCAAAAAAATAATTTAACTGAATCAAACAAATAGTTTACTGAAAATCATATAAATTTCAAACAAATAATTTTGCTGAATCAAACAAAAAAGTTTTTGCACAAGCAATGACGCGCACACAAGCAAGCACTGTAGAAGTAGATGAAGGCAGAGCAGAGCGGCGCCGGCTGGCTTTGAGACACATTTTTTTGTTGGAATAATTTTTGCACCAAGTCTTGTTTGTTCACACAATGTTTTTCTTCTTCACTCACTGTTCTGTATCCTTTCCTTGGCAGCAGACCGACTCGACATGTTTTTCGTCATCATTTTATTTCTTTTATTTGATGTAGGTATTTAACTAAACATTTTTGAAAAATTGAATACGGGATTTTGTTTTTCATTCTTTTTTACCAACTTTGAAACCAACAAAAAATTTATTTTGTTTCTTCTAATGTTGTTGTTGTTTAAAAAGAGTGAAACGTTTATTACCTATTATTGTTTTTGTTGTTTTTTACTACAAACCTCGCCACAATATTTTATCATCTTTCTTATAGTTGTACCTTTTCAAAGCGTCCAAAAATAGACTATGTGTTTTTTTTTGTTGTTCTTATATGTCACATAAAGAAGTGTTGCTTACGGTCAAATAAAAAAATGCAAGAACACGACAACAATAAAGAGCGTTAAATATTTCATACAAAATTATGAAAACAAGAAGCCAATAACGCGTTTATTATATTTTTGAATAGTTGTCAACATTTCTGTTGGCTAAAATAAAAATCAAACAAAAATATTAATTGAATCAATAAAAAAATTTGTAGAAATTAAAAAAAATTTCAAACAAGCGTTTGTTTGAAAATAATTCAGCAATAATTTTTTCTGTGTTTGAAAACATGATATTTAATAGCCATAACATGATAACTTTTTATACATGCAACCATAATATGCTTAAGATTCAAAAAAAATATCTTTACTCTAACAAAGTTTTGTTATCGCCATTTGTAAAATTATTTTGCATCAGTTGTGTCGTTTTTATACCCTCCACCACATTTAGTTGTGAAGAGGGTATACTAAGTTTGTCATTCCGTGTGAAACTTTTTTATTATTCATCTCAGACCCCATAAAGTATATATATTTTGGCTGCTTGAGTAATTCTAAGTCGATTTAGCCATGTCCGTCTGTCTGTCCGTCTGTCCGTCTGTTGAAAACACGCTCACTTTCGAAAAACTCAAAAGAAATAAACAAACTAGGTGTCAAATTGCTTGTAGTTATCCTAAGCAGTTTGGGATTGAATTTCAGCAAAATCGGTTCAGTAGGACCAGAGCTATGAATCAAAATGTGGAACCACCACCTTCAAAAATTTGATAATTTTGTTACAAAAACTAACATAAATGATGCAAAAATGCACGGAATGACATAAGATTTTGCACAAGTCCGTTTTATTCGACTAGAAATGACACTGTAAAATTTCGCGAAGCCCCATATAAACACTACTCCCGGAAAACAGTTTAGTACGCCTAAAACCGTAAAAAATAATGCAATCATAACAAATTTTGGCTCGTCACAATTTTATAGGACTATAAATGATACTGTGAAATTTCGTGAAGATCGGTACATAATTTACCCTAGGCCCCATATATGCCCTACTCCCGGAAAACAGTTTAGTCTCCTAAAACCATAATTAATAACAAATCGTCACAGTTTAAGATAATAATTATAAAAAGACATCATACAGATATTACTCCTTAAACATTCGAACTGTCGGTGGAGGGTATCAAAGATTCGGCACAGCCGAATATAGCACTCTAACTTGTTTTTTTTAATATCCCTTTTGAATTATTTGTTAGTGAGTGATTAACAGTTAAAAAAAACCATTAAAAATATAGACAAAGTTACCAGCTTAAAGAAATTAATAAAAAAATAAAAAATTTCAAGTGCATTAAAAAAAATGTTTGCGTGTCATAAAATAACACTGTGTGTAATTTTTTAAGTCATGGAAAAATAACCATATACGGACAACTCTACGTGATAAAAGACCCATGTCTCCCAGTTTTGCCCAAAGTCATGCACTTTTTTTAATGGGCCCCCAAAGATTTGGGGCCTCGGAGAAATTTTCGCAAAAAAGTGATCGTTCGGAATTTTAATTTACCCTCTGAGACAAAGTTGTAGCTCTTGTCATAAAATACAAAAATTGTAAACATATAAAATCAAATAAACTTCATCTTCAAAGCGCAAAAAACTTTAAAAAAATTTGGTTTTTTTTATTCCTTTTTCCCTGTTCAGGTCGATAGTTTGCAAACCGTTCAAAATTCAAGGAAACAATAAACTACAAAAATGTACCTTAGATCTCAGTTAACAGTCAGAGCATATGGACTTCCTAAGAATGATTCTTAACACTGTTTAGGTAGCTTTAAGCCCTTATGACACTACATTTTTTATTCATTAATTGATATAAAATTGATAGAAAGAAACAGTAAATGTTAGAAAGAGCAAACTATAAAAAATGTTAACAAAGTTTTTTAGTTTTTTTTTTTTCTCTGTTATGGTTTTGTTTCAGGGATGGCGTTAAGAATTTTCAAAATTGTACCAACAACCTGAAAAAATTGTACTTTTTACCCTAATTGTACTAAAAGATTTTTTTTGTTGAAATTAATTTTATTTATGTTCATAAAAAACACCACAAAAAGGTATTATAAATCTTAGTTTAAAAAGTATCAACAAAAAAGTGCAATTGAAACAACTTACCCATCCCTGTTTTGTTTATTTTATTAAATGTTGCCAACTTTTTGTTTATGAGAAACCTAAAAACAAAAAGCGGTAAATCGCTGAATTTGCCCATAAAACGCTGATTCAGCAACACTTTTAATATTTCAAGCTTGAAATGTCAATTTTAAGTTAAACAATTTTACATTTTTTTTGACATAACTTCATTTTTTTATCGATAACTTTAGTCAAATTTTTTACAGTTTGCTTTTCATCGTAATACAGTTTAACTCTTTGCACTTGGTAAATTTTTGTATTACATTATATTTGTACTGTTCACCAAAACTTGAACAATGCATTAAAAATGTAGTGTCATAAGAGCTTTAGTAGCTTTCCTTGAATTTTTAACGGTTTGCTACCTATGGACCTGAACAGGAGAAAAAAGGGACAAAAATCGAATTTCGGAATTTTGAAAAAGTTTCTTTAGAAAAGGGACAGAAATCGACTCGAAAGCAATTTGTTTTTTTCTAATTCTTTCACTCGATTCTACCTTAAAGAATCGAAATAATTTTTTCCGTGTTTATGAAAGCTCAAATAAATGCTTTACAGCACTGAAAAAATAATTTCGATTCTTTAAGGTAGAATCGAGTGAAAGAATTAAAAAAAAATTGCTTTCGAGTCGAAAAAGTATTCGATCTCGACTGCCAGAATTAGCTCTAAAGAAACTTTTTTCAAAACAAAGTATTTACAAATTATTTTAAATTTCTAATTTTCATTCTTTTTGTTTCTAGGAATATATATATTTTTTGTTTTTTTTTTTTTTTTTTTTGACTTGTTATAATTAAAATTAATAAAATTTTTAATGCTCAAAGTCGTATGTTTATTTTTTTGCAAGTGTGTAGGAACTCAGTTGTACCGTCCCAAGAACAAGAAGAACTACCCAGTAAAAAATGTGCTCCAAAAGGAGCAGGTTTGAAATATGAATTCATACCTCAAATCGCTTCAAACCGGCTGATAGATGCCTGATTTTTGTATGAGGTGTTCCCGGTTTGGAGGACGTTTTTCTGCTGACAATAAGCGCTTCTTTTAACAAGCAAACAAAGCACTCCTGAAGTGCTTTTTTAAGGGCTAAATGCCTTTTTTTTAATAATTTTCGTAAGCAATAATTGATTTTTATTTTTTTTTTTTCGCTTTAAAGCCATCTTCGTTGTCAGCACTGAAATAATAGCTTTTTGTATATTTTATTATTTATCATGTACTGCTTCATAAGAGCTCTCTTATTAAAGCGCGCGATTATGCGCTTTTTTTCTCAAGTGCTTCAAAAAACCCAAATTTTTTTTACTGGGTAGAACGACTGGTAGCACTCATCGTAGTTCTTTATCATTTCTAGGACTAAAATGGCAAAACAAACTGAGATTTATCATGTCTTTTGCATATTTATGTGCGTGAAACTGTTTGTGTATGGCAATTTTCTCTTTTAAACACAAAAAGAAAAGAATGCTTAAAAAATACAACAAACAAAAAAAAAATTATAAAAAGAAAACAAACGACAGAGAACAAAAAAGAGAATGAAAAAAACCTAGTTATTTATGTTGATTTTAAGTCAAAAGGAATTAAAGAGATATTTGAATTAGAAATATGTATGTATATTTAACATTCAACGAGACAAAACGTACATACATTTGCACATCCATACATTCTTACTTATACACAAGCAGGACAGGACACAGCAACAGCAACCAAGTATCCTAGAGAACTCAATTGAAATGAAAAGAATTAAATATAAAAAAAAAAACATTATTCTTAACATGTTATGCACGTGTTCTTTAAAAAGAGACTTCAAATATTTGTTTTCATAAATTTTAAGTTCTCTTTTGTTAATCAAAACGAAGGAATGAATGGTACGAAATACGTATGAATATATAAATCCTAAAAGTATGCAAAATATTCTTAAATAGTTTGTAGTTGGACAAAAAAAAAAATAAAACTGTGGCATATTTAACTTAAAACTAGATATAGGTCATCATTTAGAGTCAAATATTAATAAGTATAAAAGTAAGTTTTTTTAGGGGCAGTTTTCCAAAAACATATGCAAGTTTTTAATTATCATGAAGAAATTTTAATAATAGAAAGTTCATAAATAAAATAGAAGAATTTTGTATAACCAACACTGAAAAAATATAAAAGGATGCGTACGAGAGACAAAAACAAAACATACGTAAAAATTGCAATGTTAATAAATAATGCAAAATTCATTTTCTTTCAGTGCAAACATTCATATTTTTACATTAAAATATTAAGGGAAATCACGATGGGTAGTGCAAGGTGTGCAAACGATGCAAATGCGAGCAAAAATACACACATTTGCACAAAACAACAACAAAATGTACGTATTTGCAATTAGCTCTATTTTACTTCGTTTGCACTAAAAAAACCATGAGCAAAATTAGTAGTGCATATTTGCTCAGTTGCAAACAAATGTAAACAAAACGTTTGACATATAAAGCGACATATTGTTTTTTAAGGAAACTTATAAATTGAACTTTGTCGTGGGTTTTAATATAAAATAGAGAATTAAATTTAAATAATTTAAAAAGAAAAAATTCATTTTATTTTGCTTGTGTATAATTGTAAACAAATGCAGATTTTTTATAGTGCTGCCAGAAGTTTTTTGTGTTGCCAGAATACATTTTTAGAAAAATAGCACATTTGCACAAAAAATAAAACTGGTGTGCTCACGATCAATCATAATATGCACTGCAAATTTACAAATTGCAAATTTGCACAATGACAATAGTGATTACCCTTATTGAAATAGTATTTTAAATCGTTTGTCTAGTCACACCCAGTAAACATTTTCTGCAAGAAGAAAAGGCAAACTAAATCGCTTCGAACTAAGTGCATAATTAACGTCTAAGCAAATTAAAAAAAATATTTATCGTTGGTCTCTTATGGAAAGGCCTAATGCTATTTGCACACTTGGGTTTTTAAACGCGTTTAAGCACCTCGAATGTGATTAAACTCTAGTTTCATCAGAATCATCCATACCATACATTGAATGGATTTGTTAATCAATTGTTTTTTTGGTCAACAAATAATTATGTTTCTTAAACGACTGCGCAGATAAGAAACAACATTATCCTTACTTAAAGGTAATTTTATTGCAGAGTTTTTCTTTTTCAATTTATTAAATAGATCGTTTTTGAGTTACGCGAATATATGTTGTGCAACCTCAATTATTTCGAAATAAAAAAGTGTAAGTATTATTAACAAAATGTTGATATAATTGATAACTACAAAATCAATTAAAAAAAAAAAGTTAAAGCCTAAATGTATGCAACAGATTTCATCACATCACCTGCACGTCAATATTCGGGATTTTCTTGGGATTTTTTTGGTTAAATTTAAAAAGAACACCCTCATCTAGGTGTGGGCAAATTCAAAATATACATATATCGATTAATATCGCATTGATACTTTTTAGAATATCGATTTTGATTAATTAAAAATATTGATAGCGAACGTAAACCTACGAAAAATTTAAATGCGATTAAATAATTCATAGAAGTGACTTATTTAATCTTACCTTAAAATTTGAATTGCACAAGAAATTATTCAAATTTAAAACAAGCAATGTTTTTTATTTTTAAATTCAAACCAATAGTCATCAGTCATGGACATCGGGAGCACTCTCTGTTTTATGTGTTATCCTGTCAATCTTCTTCTTTTATCCGGCACTGCTAAATTTACAGCCGAAGCAGATCAAATATGTGAAAGCAATTTACAAAAGAACAGGCGTGAAATGTCGGCAATTCGCCAAAAGCTTTACTGAATCTGATATTCTTTCTAAACGTTTTGTATGTCTTTCCGTATTTGCTTTAATTGAAAAACTTACACAAGGAAGGCATAATTCTTTTCACAAACAAACTATTGTTATACGAAAATCACACAAGACAAATTTTTTTATGTTTCTTCGCCTTGACTGTATAAACTGTGAAAATTTATAATGGAAAAGCCCATTTATTTTCATTATATTTTAGAAAAAAAGCATGTTATTGTAGGCAGTTGAAAAACGGCTAACATATTGAATTTTTTTATAAAGTCGCAAATAAAAATATCGAATTCGGCAGTCGTAAATAAATATCGATACATGGTTATTTTAAATATCGGCGATAAATATCAATTTTTTTTAAATATCGATATTTTGATATATCGATATTTACTGCCCATCCCTACCCTCATCCTTCATTTTGTTCCAGTTAGACAAGGGAAGCAGACGGAGTAAACTTTTCTTTTTATTCGAATGAAAACTTTAAGCGTGACTTTCATAAGGTCCTTTTTATTCGCTCATATCTAACTACTACATGTGTAATCTAAATATTTTTTTTTTTTTTTTTTCTTAAATTATATATTTTATGTCCACTTTTTTTGTTTTATAAAATATAAATAAGTTTTTTTTTTTTCAAATACATAATTAGATTTTTATTGAATTTTAAATTTTTATTTTTTTCTTCACAAAATGTAAACAGAGCTTCACATTCAGTTTACACACCACACAAAATAAACAATTAACAGATGACTTGAAAATGTCAACTGTATAAATTCGCCTTGCAGTAAACGTTTCTTACATGAATAAGCTACTGAGTTGCATGAAAATTTTTATCAGTTTTCGTGGTAAAATATTTGAGTAACTTCATTAGATTCCTTTCCAGCACAAAATATTACTTTTGACGAAAACCAATAATGGAGTTCAATTAGTAAAACAGTGCTGTATAGCACTGCATCATAAGATTTTTGAAAAGTAATAGTCGAAAAATTGAATTTTGGCAACCAAAATCGCTCTGGGCGCCACCCTGTTAAATCTGAATCTCGCCCGGATTATTGACATCCATATTTTCAAACAAAACTTCATTGATCATGGTGCGATAACTATCTCCATTGACTGTTAAGTGTTCCAACAGAACTTCTTCGACACTACAATTTCCATACAATTTGATATAAAAATTTACAGTTGGAAGTCGTCGTGAAATAAAACTCATTTTATTTCGAGAGCGTTTTTTTATCTTAAGAGCCAATTTAACCACACAAATATATGCAGAAAGTATATAGTACATACTAGTGCTGGGATACTATCGATCTTTTCTACTATCGACTGAATGTTTGTACTTGTGCAGGAAAACTTTAACTAGTTTTTATCAGGCTACATTCGTTATTTTTATCACTTTATTGAACGTATGAGACGTATGTATATACACAGAAAAAAATAATTTTCATATTTGAATACGAAATTTTTTTTTGAATTTTCTGCGATAACGGTTTTTGCGGTATTGATAAAAAAAGTTTGTATGTATAATTGTTAAATTTTTAGTCAACAACCAAGTTTATTGAGTCAATAAAACAATTGTTGCACAAAATAATTTTTTTCCACAAAATGTTTACTTGATTTGTTAAAAAAAATTGTTGAAAATGTTGAATAAATCAAACAAAATGTTAATCGAATCTTTATTTTTTTTATTTATTAATGATGATGTCATAAATTTTTATATTTTTACAAAAACACTAAAATTTATTATGCGGGGATAAGTAAGTTCCTATGCGCATTTCACTGGTTGCTTAGGCCAGATCATCAGGAAACCTTTTCCAAAGACTTTGGCAAAACTAAATATTATATTCAAATAAAACTGTAAAACAAATGAGAATTATGAGCTATTTTAAAATGAACAAGAGTTGTTAAAATACTGTCTTTACTTTGATTCAAATATTTTTTTTATTGAATATGAAGAAATAATTAATAATTTCATTATTCAATATATTTTATTGAGTGCTATTTTGCAACGTGTAAATTTGATAAATGTTTTCTTTGAATCAAACAAAAAGTTTGTAGAACTAAAATTATATTTTTAACAAACTGTGTTGTTAAAAATTTTCTTGAGATATTTTTTTCTGTGTACGCACGTTATTTCAGATGACAGTTTTTTAAAAATTGATAAGTACCTTTCTTAAGGAACCGAAGTAGCAGGGACTGACTATAAGATATTCTTTTGCTACTTTAAATAATTTTCTAAATGGGTTTTGATTTGCAACCTAAAAAGGTAATCAATCTAGCGGACTTATCCTGTAATTGTTTTGTCCCATGCTCGCAATTGCATTTGGATTTGCATTTTTTTTTTACATTACATAAACATGTACAGATTTCGACTTAAAGGCCTTTAATTAGCAGTAAAAAGCACAGCTAAGCAATCCATACCACTTGCCATTCCTGTTGTTTGTATTCATTGCTGTAATTCAGCGCGAATTAATAATAGCAAGTAAAAATTTGCGGCAAAAAACTGAGTGTGCATAGTTGCTGTTAGATGTTTTCATAGCTGTATTTTAAATAATAATAATATCGATATTGATATTTTTCCTATCGATATTTGCGATATTTTAAGACTATCGATAGTACTATCGATAGTTTCCCAGCACTAGTACATACGTGCAAACATTTTGTTGTTATTATCAAACTGCTGGTGTCGTTTATTTGGCCCTTTACGCCCTCATATATACCAGAGATGTACATGAATAGATTCGCTTTTGTTGTCCCTCATATTTTCAATGCTTTTGTTTTGTTTTTAAACAAAAACAACAACCAGCAATAATAATATTACTTGTATTGTTTTTTTTTTTCTCTCACATTTAATTGTTTATTTACTAATTTCTTTTTCAAGTGCGGCTTAAAATAAATAATCAAAAATCATTGCTGTGGTTGTATTTTTTGCAAACCATTCAAATGATTCGTTTAATAAGAAAAAAAAAGACAAATAATACCGTTTAAGAAAGTTGAATGCATTTTCTTATTTAATTTTACGTTTTAATACAACTAATAAAATCAAAACCTAGACCATGATAAAATAAATGCTACAAACTAAAAAAGCTCATGCATATTACAATCATTACTGTTCAATGCTTTTGCGAATAGTATAAATAAACCGAATTTGCAAGCAAAAACATGCATTAAAATATCGTTCGTTTGTTTGATGTTTAGTGACAATTTGTTAATTTGAGTGACATTCATGCACAGCTCTGATTTATACCCCTTCATTCTGTCAAAAATGCTACCATACTTTCATTAAATTTCATACATTTTGGATTTTGTAGGGTCTGCTGTGGATTGGGCTCACTGCATATGCGACAATTTCGTTTACTAAAAACCCCGTTGTCTTCTGATTTTCATTGTTAATTTTGATAATTTGGTGGCGTTGTTAAAGCGTGAATCTACTATTAATAATGATTTGCCAAAATGATTATAAATTTAAAAAAGTGAGCGCAGCATGACAGTTCGTTTGACAGCTAACATCTTCGTAAGATCTAAAGGGTACTTTACACTATCACACAAGTCTTACGTTTTTTGACGAAAATGAATATCTGATCTAATTACAACTTATCATGAATCCTTTAAGCCCTTATGACACTACATTTTTTATTCATTAATTGATACAGAATTGATAGAAAGAAACAGTAAATGTTAGAAAGAGCTAACTATACATAATGTAAATAAAGATTTTTGTTTTTTTTTTCTCTTGTTATGGTTTTGTTTCAGGGATGGCGTTGAGAATTTTTAAAATTGTACCAACAACCTTTAAAACTTTTACTTTTTTACCCTAATTGTACTAAAAGATTTTTTTTAGTTGAAATTAATTTTATTTATGTTCATAAAAAACACCAAAAAAAGGTATTATAAATCTTAGTTTAAAAAGTATCAACAAAAAAGTACAATTGAAACAACTTAGCCATCCCTGTTTTGTTTATTTTATTAAATGTTGCTAACTTTTTGTTTATGAGAAACCTAAAAACAGAAAGCGGTAAATCGCTGAATTTGCCCATAAACCGCTGATTCAGCAACACTTTTAATATTTCAAGCTGGAAATGTCAATTTTAAGTTAAACAATTTTACATTTTTTTTGACATAACTTCATTTTTTATCGATAACTTTAGTAAAATTTTTGACGGTTTGCCATTTATCTTAATACAGCTTAACTCTTTGCACTTGGTAAATTTTTGTATTACATTATATTTGTACTGCTCACCAAAACTTGAACAATGCATTAAAAATGTAGTGTCATAAGGGCTTTAGATTTTACGAAAGTTTAAAATGGCTCAAAAAAACACATTTTACAAAACACAAAAACTTTAAACATATCCTGGGATTAAAAGAGGCTCGGTTTGAATAAAAAGTTCATCAAATTGTATATTTTAAAGCTTAAAACTATTTAAATAAATGTAAAAAAAGAAACAATTTAAGCACTTTTAAAATTGTAATTATTCTAGTTGTGGTTAAAAATCCAAAGATTTTGTATTTCAATAAAAAGTTTAGCAAATTTTATAAAACACAAATTTATCACTTGAAATCACCAGACTGTAAAACATTATTTAAAGAATTATCTTTTAAAGATTTGTTCTATATTTAAGGCATTTTTTCAAATTAAATAAAAAAAGAACTCACTCTTAGACGTGACGAGAACATGGAACGATGATAATGATGTTTATGATTTGTATGGCCAAACCACTGTTCCATAAAGAAATCTTTGTGTACATAAAAATCGGGAAACATTTTGCAAAAAAATTTTTGTTTAACTAAAAAAATAAACAACAATAAATTATAGAAATTCCGCAACACCTTTAACAAACGACAACAATTACCGAAGACACTTAAAATCAAACTGATCACAAAATTAATAGATTTTGACTTAGAAACAAACAACAGAACAAAAAAATGTTGCGTGTCTAAAATATGGACACAAAACAAACTGCAGCAGCTGATCAATTTTTCTTTTATTTTTTACTTTTAATTAAAAACTAAAAAATTGAAAGGAAAAACAAAATTTAGTTTTATATACAAAATGTACTTAGAAAGCAAATGTCATGTTTATGAAATATGCCAACTCAATTAAATTAAACAGATGAAAAAATCTTGCAAAATTATGAAAACTAAAAGGAAACACCTCTCTTTACATTATTTGGCAAATAAATCACGGCATCACTAATTATTTTGAAAGCAGGCGGCATCACTCAGGAGCAGAAGCCGAAAAAATTGATTCTTTTTATACCCTTCACCACAGGTGGAAAGGGTAGGGACATATAAGTTAGTCATTCCGTTTGTAATTATTACAATATTGATCTTAGATCAAATAATTTATATGTGTTCTTGTGTCCGTTGAAATGGGTTTTTCGAAGACCCCGCATATTATGGGGACTTGGTAGTTATATATTTATGCCACATATAGTTTGGAATTTTTTGCTATTCAAATTCAGCCAAAACGGTCCACAAAGGACTGAGATACATATGAGCAAAAAACAACAACTGCCTTTAATTTTACCCAAAAATCCCTTGTTATTGTTGTTTTTTTATTTTATTTTTATGTATGTTTGGAGAACGGCAAGAGCCAACGTTTCCAAATTAGGTACAAGCATCTTGGTTATCAAAACACAACCTCCGGCAAATTTGGTCGGGATGGGGCAAGTGGGAGTGGCGACTCCCATACAAACATATTGTAGATTTCTGTATATCTGGAGAAAGGCAAAAGCCAACGTTTCCAAATTAAAAACACAACATCCGACGGGCGGGATTGGACAAGTGGGTGTGGCACAACGTTAGTCAGCTAAAGAACGGTATTTATATAACTTTCTGTTATTATCGCACCATGGTAGAGGGTTTATAAGATTCGGCATATAACACTGTTACTTTTTTTTTTTAATTCTGTTTGATAATGTTTGTTAGTGGTTAAGTGGTCTAAGACGCTGCATTACATTTTGTAAATACAGTAGACGCTCGCAAATTAGAACCGCTTTGTTTTTGAGGCAATTCTAATTTCTGAATTATTCTAATTTCTGGACGTTTTTATTTCGAATAAAAATTAAAAATTACTAACAGCCAGGCCCACGATGTCACACGTTAACGTTCGCATAGAAAATTACATTTGAAACAAGAACAAATTTTAGAAATTGTTTTTGTTTTAAATGTAATTTTCTATGCGAACGTTAACGTGTGACATCGTGGGCCTGGCTGTTAAATTTTTTTTAATTCAATTTTATTTGATAAAAACAAGAAAACAAAACGTAATTCACTCATACATTAAATGTATTTTTTAAAATTAAAAATACCGTGTCGTTTCTTATATTTAGAAAACTATCCGTTGCTTCCACGGAATGCATTTTCATCTTTATAGGGATATTCCTCTCTAAATATTTTTTTAGCTTTCTCTTTAAACCACTCATACAGACGACTTACCATATTTGGGTATTCAGCGCTGTGCAAAGATTTATTGCTTGCTTCCTGATATGTGTTGAAAACAGCATTTAATATTGCTGTTCTATGTGATTTGATATAGCTGATTGAAGATGTCGTAACATTAATATTCCCTTCAAACCCTTTGTCAAGCTTTTCTAATAATTTGACCTTCGTTTCCAATGATAAAGTGTTTTTTTACGTTTATTTGACATTTCGAATGATACACTTTCACTTTTTAATAGAGACTTCCAAAACATGTACACATGTTTCGAATTTCACAAATAAACTAGCCACAAATATATATAAATGCGACAAAAACAACAAATAAGGAAACACATCTAAAATTTGGTAATTCCCCTTTTTAGTTTTACATCTTCAAACAGAATAACAATAAATTGCGTATTTCTTGTGTTCAAATAACAAAAAAAAAAAAAAAAAACGCTCTGAAATTAGAACTATAAACTCGAATTTTAAAGCGTTTTATGTATTGCAAACACTGATTCTAATTTCTGGACGTTCGAATTCCTGAAAGCTCTAATTTGTGAGCGTCTACTGTAGTATTAAAAATTCGGCACAGCCGATTATAGAACTCTTCCTTTTTTTTCTTTCGCTTAATTTCTTTATTAAATCATAATGAAAACAACAAATCCGAAAATAAACAAATTTACAAATTAATTAAGAAAACAAAACGCTCAACTAAAAATTTTTAACACGGCTGCTGACGAGGAGACACACAATAAATAGAGAAAGAGAGGGAAAAAAAGAAAACAACGCCAGCATGAAAATTTCTGTTTTTTTTTCTCAACTTATTATTTATGCAAAGTCATTAGGTACACACTTTTACACATGATGAAAAATTTATAAAATTATAAAAATAAAAAATAAAAACTACCTTAAAAAAATACTTAAATTATAAAAAAAATTCATTAAATACTAAAAGTCTTAAATTAAGGACAGAGTTGGTTTATCAGACAATTGGTAACAAATAGTGAAAACTTTGTTAAATCGACTAATAAAGGTTTGAGCCTGTTCGGAAATGCATCACTGCGCTGCATCGTAAAAGCAAACTGTTTTTAATGCCTATAAAAAAATAATTTTAATTTTTTTGATTGTATTTTTTGTTCCACATCTACTTTACTGATATATATTTAAGCATGTGAAACCACTGATGCAGCGCAGTGATGCATTTCCGAACAGGCCCTTTATATTGTTACGTTACTGCTTTTCAATAACGTTTTGGTTTATTTCCTTTATAATAAACCGTTTTTTTCTTGCAACTTTAATAAAATAAATAAACACAACACTTTAATGTATAACACTTATTTATTAAGAACTTAGTCACTTTAACAACCGTAATTTACAGCTTTTATTCACAACTCACTATTGTGATCAACACACTTCTATATGTATAATTTTCTCCGCGTGATGCGCTCTTATTTTCACAAAGTCTGAACTACTACTCTCTCTTGATGCTAGCCGCCGCAAGTATTTATACTGTAATTCGTCCGTCTAGAACATTCGAAATGTTTTTCGAAGGTTCGAGGCTTTACTATTCACCACTTTAACGTCTATTATGTTTTATGGCGGCACTTATGTTAACATAATTTCACCACTTATGCTAAAGCTTTTTTCACGGTTATTTCGAGGGCTTTCTGCACATTGGAATTGAAGTGTACTAAATAATAACAATTTTTCAATAACAATGTGAACTACTGAAATTACCTTTAAATACAAAACAACAAATAAATACAAGATAAATAATAATAACAACTAATTCTTAGCTTAAGTTACTTTCGTAACAATATTTTTAAGCCCGCTAGATCTTACGACCGGGTTAGCTGCAAAAGGAACTGTCGTACTGCGCTGACTTTTTGACATTTTTGATCAGTTCACTCTGGCAAATTAACATGTACACAGAAAAAAATAATTTTCATATTTGAATACGAAAATCGCATATTTGATAAAAAAAAAAAAAAATTTTGAATTTTCTGCAATGACGATTTTGCGGTATTGATAAAAAAGTTTGTAGGTATAGTTGTTGAATTTTTAGTCAACAAACAAGTTTATCGAGTCAATAAAAAAAGTTGTTGACCAAAATTATTTTTTTTAACAAAATGTTTACTTGATTTGTTAAAAAAAATTGTTAAACATGTTGAAATAATCAAACAAAATGTTTATCGAATTAATGAAATGTTTTGTTGAATTTTTTGCAACAATTGAAAACAAAAATTGTTGAAAGTGTACCTAAATTTAACAAAAATGTGCGTTGATTCTAATTTAACATTAACATTTTTATTTAATACTTTTTAAAAGAAAACTAAATTTTTAATATTTTTAATTAGGCTTAAGTTCATTAAATTTAATTTTTCATTAAATTATTTTTATGAAGAAAGGTGTTTTACAACATGAAAATTAATTAAAATTGTTATTGATAATCTTTCATTTTTTGACCGTGGCTGGGATTCGAACCGCAGCCAGCAGGTTACCATGACATGTTTCGATCGCAACCACTCGATCTTCTCAAATGGATTTGCCGTTTTACACTCGCAGCCATCGAAGGCTGCTGACGTCAATAGTCAAACATCAATCCTTAAACCAAATTGTATTTTAACCTTTGGTAGATCGAAGTTTGCTTTTTTGAATGATTATCTATTTTTATTGATTTTACATGTTCTTCCTTACTTCTGTTTTTTCGTACTTTTGTCAAGAATTTTTCTTGAAGTCCAAAGTACATTTTTTTGTTTTTTCATTTTTGTCTTTCTTTTTCTTGTTGACCTTTTTCAGCACAACTTGAAGGACAAATGAACACATAGAGCTCGTGCCTTAGCTTTTAACAATAATTAGTATTGTGGTTATTTTGTTGAACTATTTATGGTTTTTAATCCAAATTTTTAATATTTTTAATTAGGCTTAAGTTCATTAAATTTAATTTTTCATTAAATTATTTTTATGAAGAAAGGTGTTTTACAACATGAAAATTAATTAAAATTGTTATTGATAATCTTTCATTTTTTGACCGTGGCTGGGATTCGAACCGCAGCCGGCAGGTTACCATGACATGTTTCGATCGCAACCACTCGATCTTCTCAAATGGATTTGCCGTTTTACACTCGCAGCCATCGAAGGCTGCTGACGTCAATAGTCAAACATCAATCCTTAAACCAAATTGTATTTTAACCTTTGGTAGATCGAAGTTTGCTTTTTTGAATGATTATCTATTTTTATTGATTTTACATGTTCTTCCTTACTTCTGTTTTTTCGTACTTTTGTCAAGAATTTTTCTTGAAGTCCAAAGTACATTTTTTTGTTTTTTCATTTTTGTCTTTCTTTTTCTTGTTGACCTTTTTCAGCACAACTTGAAGGACAAATGAACACATAGAGCTCGTGCCTTAGCTTTTAACAATAATTAGTATTGTGGTTATTTTGTTGAACTATTTATGGTTTTTAATCCAAATTTTTAATATTTTTAATTAGGCTTAAGTTCATTAAATTTAATTTTTCATTAAATTATTTTTATGAAGAAAGGTGTTTTACAACATGAAAATTAATTAAAATTGTTATTGATAATCTTTCATTTTTTGACCGTGGCTGGGATTCGAACCGCAGCCGGCAGGTTACCATGACATGTTTCGATCGCAACCACTCGATCTTCTCAAATGGATTTGCCGTTTTACACTCGCAGCCATCGAAGGCTGCTGACGTCAATAGTCAAACATCAATCCTTAAACCAAATTGTATTTTAACCTTTGGTAGATCGAAGTTTGCTTTTTTGAATGATTATCTATTTTTATTGATTTTACATGTTCTTCCTTACTTCTGTTTTTTCGTACTTTTGTCAAGAATTTTTCTTGAAGTCCAAAGTACATTTTTTTGTTTTTTCATTTTTGTCTTTCTTTTTCTTGTTGACCTTTTTCAGCACAACTTGAAGGACAAATGAACACATAGAGCTCGTGCCTTAGCTTTTAACAATAATTAGTATTGTGGTTATTTTGTTGAACTATTTATGGTTTTTAATCCAAATTTTTAATATTTTTAATTAGGCTTAAGTTCATTAAATTTAATTTTTCATTAAATTATTTTTATGAAGAAAGGTGTTTTACAACATGAAAATTAATTAAAATTGTTATTGATAATCTTTCATTTTTTGACCGTGGCTGGGATTCGAACCGCAGCCGGCAGGTTACCATGACATGTTTCGATCGCAACCACTCGATCTTCTCAAATGGATTTGCCGTTTTACACTCGCAGCCATCGAAGGCTGCTGACGTCAATAGTCAAACATCAATCCTTAAACCAAATTGTATTTTAACCTTTGGTAGATCGAAGTTTGCTTTTTTGAATGATTATCTATTTTTATTGATTTTACATGTTCTTCCTTACTTCTGTTTTTTCGTACTTTTGTCAAGAATTTTTCTTGAAGTCCAAAGTACATTTTTTTGTTTTTTCATTTTTGTCTTTCTTTTTCTTGTTGACCTTTTTCAGCACAACTTGAAGGACAAATGAACACATAGAGCTCGTGCCTTAGCTTTTAACAATAATTAGTATTGTGGTTATTTTGTTGAACTATTTATGGTTTTTAATCCAAATTTTTAATATTTTTAATTAGGCTTAAGTTCATTAAATTTAATTTTTCATTAAATTATTTTTATGAAGAAAGGTGTTTTACAACATGAAAATTAATTAAAATTGTTATTGATAATCTTTCATTTTTTGACCGTGGCTGGGATTCGAACCGCAGCCGGCAGGTTACCATGACATGTTTCGATCGCAACCACTCGATCTTCTCAAATGGATTTGCCGTTTTACACTCGCAGCCATCGAAGGCTGCTGACGTCAATAGTCAAACATCAATCCTTAAACCAAATTGTATTTTAACCTTTGGTAGATCGAAGTTTGCTTTTTTGAATGATTATCTATTTTTATTGATTTTACATGTTCTTCCTTACTTCTGTTTTTTCGTACTTTTGTCAAGAATTTTTCTTGAAGTCCAAAGTACATTTTTTTGTTTTTTCATTTTTGTCTTTCTTTTTCTTGTTGACCTTTTTCAGCACAACTTGAAGGACAAATGAACACATAGAGCTCGTGCCTTAGCTTTTAACAATAATTAGTATTGTGGTTATTTTGTTGAACTATTTATGGTTTTTAATCCAAATTTTTAATATTTTTAATTAGGCTTAAGTTCATTAAATTTAATTTTTCATTAAATTATTTTTATGAAGAAAGGTGTTTTACAACATGAAAATTAATTAAAATTGTTATTGATAATCTTTCATTTTTTGACCGTGGCTGGGATTCGAACCGCAGCCGGCAGGTTACCATGACATGTTTCGATCGCAACCACTCGATCTTCTCAAATGGATTTGCCGTTTTACACTCGCAGCCATCGAAGGCTGCTGACGTCAATAGTCAAACATCAATCCTTAAACCAAATTGTATTTTAACCTTTGGTAGATCGAAGTTTGCTTTTTTGAATGATTATCTATTTTTATTGATTTTACATGTTCTTCCTTACTTCTGTTTTTTCGTACTTTTGTCAAGAATTTTTCTTGAAGTCCAAAGTACATTTTTTTGTTTTTTCATTTTTGTCTTTCTTTTTCTTGTTGACCTTTTTCAGCACAACTTGAAGGACAAATGAACACATAGAGCTCGTGCCTTAGCTTTTAACAATAATTAGTATTGTGGTTATT
The DNA here is from genome assembly GCA_963931875.1 of Pollenia griseotomentosa. Taxonomy (NCBI): domain Eukaryota; kingdom Metazoa; phylum Arthropoda; class Insecta; order Diptera; family Polleniidae; genus Pollenia; species Pollenia griseotomentosa. The sequence continues at coordinate 15,432,075 of OZ007563.1, read as the reverse complement.
TTGTTGAACTATTTATGGTTTTTAATCCAAATTTTTAATATTTTTAATTAGGCTTAAGTTCATTAAATTTAATTTTTCATTAAATTATTTTTATGAAGAAAGGTGTTTTACAACATGAAAATTAATTAAAATTGTTATTGATAATCTTTCATTTTTTGACCGTGGCTGGGATTCGAACCGCAGCCGGCAGGTTACCATGACATGTTTCGATCGCAACCACTCGATCTTCTCAAATGGATTTGCCGTTTTACACTCGCAGCCATCGAAGGCTGCTGACGTCAATAGTCAAACATCAATCCTTAAACCAAATTGTATTTTAACCTTTGGTAGATCGAAGTTTGCTTTTTTGAATGATTATCTATTTTTATTGATTTTACATGTTCTTCCTTACTTCTGTTTTTTCGTACTTTTGTCAAGAATTTTTCTTGAAGTCCAAAGTACATTTTTTTGTTTTTTCATTTTTGTCTTTCTTTTTCTTGTTGACCTTTTTCAGCACAACTTGAAGGACAAATGAACACATAGAGCTCGTGCCTTAGCTTTTAACAATAATTAGTATTGTGGTTATTTTGTTGAACTATTTATGGTTTTTAATCCAAATTTTTAATATTTTTAATTAGGCTTAAGTTCATTAAATTTAATTTTTCATTAAATTATTTTTATGAAGAAAGGTGTTTTACAACATGAAAATTAATTAAAATTGTTATTGATAATCTTTCATTTTTTGACCGTGGCTGGGATTCGAACCGCAGCCGGCAGGTTACCATGACATGTTTCGATCGCAACCACTCGATCTTCTCAAATGGATTTGCCGTTTTACACTCGCAGCCATCGAAGGCTGCTGACGTCAATAGTCAAACATCAATCCTTAAACCAAATTGTATTTTAACCTTTGGTAGATCGAAGTTTGCTTTTTTGAATGATTATCTATTTTTATTGATTTTACATGTTCTTCCTTACTTCTGTTTTTTCGTACTTTTGTCAAGAATTTTTCTTGAAGTCCAAAGTACATTTTTTTGTTTTTTCATTTTTGTCTTTCTTTTTCTTGTTGACCTTTTTCAGCACAACTTGAAGGACAAATGAACACATAGAGCTCGTGCCTTAGCTTTTAACAATAATTAGTATTGTGGTTATTTTGTTGAACTATTTATTAAGCCTAATTAAAAATATTAAAAATTTGGATTAAAAACCATAAATAGTTCAACAAAATAACCACAATACTAATTATTGTTAAAAGCTAAGGCACGAGCTCTATGTGTTCATTTGTCCTTCAAGTTGTGCTGAAAAAGGTCAACAAGAAAAAGAAAGACAAAAATGAAAAAACCAAAAAATGTACTTTGGACTTCAAGAAAAATTCTTGACAAAAGTACGAAAAAACAGAAGTAAGGAAGAACATGTAAAATCAATAAAAATAGATAATCATTCAAAAAAGCAAACTTCGATCTACCAAAGGTTAAAATACAATTTGGTTTAAGGATTGATGTTTGACTATTGACGTCAGCAGCCTTCGATGGCTGCGAGTGTAAAACGGCAAATCCATTTGAGAAGATCGAGTGGTTGCGATCGAAACATGTCATGGTAACCTGCCGGCTGCGGTTCGAATCCCAGCCACGGTCAAAAAATGAAAGATTATCAATAACAATTTTAATTAATTTTCATGTTGTAAAACACCTTTCTTCATAAAAATAATTTAATGAAAAATTAAATTTAATGAACTTAAGCCTAATTAAAAATATTAAAAATTTGGATTAAAAACCATAAATAGTTCAACAAAATAACCACAATACTAATTATTGTTAAAAGCTAAGGCACGAGCTCTATGTGTTCATTTGTCCTTCAAGTTGTGCTGAAAAAGGTCAACAAGAAAAAGAAAGACAAAAATGAAAAAACAAAAAAATGTACTTTGGACTTCAAGAAAAATTCTTGACAAAAGTACGAAAAAACAGAAGTAAGGAAGAACATGTAAAATCAATAAAAATAGATAATCATTCAAAAAAGCAAACTTCGATCTACCAAAGGTTAAAATACAATTTGGTTTAAGGATTGATGTTTGACTATTGACGTCAGCAGCCTTCGATGGCTGCGAGTGTAAAACGGCAAATCCATTTGAGAAGATCGAGTGGTTGCGATCGAAACATGTCATGGTAACCTGCCGGCTGCGGTTCGAATCCCAGCCACGGTCAAAAAATGAAAGATTATCAATAACAATTTTAATTAATTTTCATGTTGTAAAACACCTTTCTTCATAAAAATAATTTAATGAAAAATTAAATTTAATGAACTTAAGCCTAATTAAAAATATTAAAAATTTGGATTAAAAACCATAAATAGTTCAACAAAATAACCACAATACTAATTATTGAAAACTAAATTTTTTATATATTTTTTAATATTTTGGATATTATTTATTTTTTATTTTTAAAGGAACATTTGTTATAATTCAGTCTTAAAAGCTATGTTTACACGTTTTCAATATTTGACTTCCTACACGTTACTTCTTGTTTTATTAAAAAAAAATTCGTTTGGTTAGATGAAACATCATTCAGAAGTTCCTTAATTACATTATACAATTATCCGAGGTCTGTGTTGTTTTTAATATTTATATCAATATCAATTTGCGCAACTTATAGAAGACTTCTTGGTTCTTTAGCTTAACGAGATTGCCAATAAACAAAATTTGCCGCATAAGAAGACCACAAGCCCAATAGATGAGAACTCTCCTGTTGGCGCCAAGTCTTTCCATTGAGTGCCACAGTCCCGGACGATCGAAGAATATGTTTTCTCAGTGAATATCACCTTGATCGCCAGTGGAATAAAATGGGGTATATTGGGAGAACTTGGTGACTTGAATATGCCACAAGCACAGCAAAATGGTAGCTGAAATCAAACAGCTTGAGGAAACAGTGCTTAAAGCCGGGCTTTAGATCAACAGCAATAAAACGAAGTCAATTCGAATGAACGCAAGCGTTAAAACCCTATTCTTTTGCAACAACTCCCTAAGAGGTCGTCAACAGATTTTGCTTCAAGCGCCAAGCCTTGTCTGGAGCTTAACAAGACTGACCAAGATCGCAACTTTCAACTCCAAGGTAAAATCAACTTTGATGTATGGATACCCAACTTAGAACGAAGTTTCCCGCGACGTTAACGTTCTACAATTGTTCACCAACAGGTGCCTAAGAAGAATTTTGAAGATCTTTTGGCTAGCGACAATTTCTAACAGGAATCTATGACAGCGACAGGACAATCCCTCTGGTAAACGAAATCTTTAGACGCAAGTGAAACTAGCTTGGGCATAAGTTGCGCAAACAACAAGACGACCTGACAAGATATGCGCTTGACTGCAATCCACAGGGAAGCCGACAGTGAAATTATACGGATGACCTGACCTGGAGTGGAACAAAGATATGTGTAAGCCCTTAATAGAACCGAATGGCAGTTATTTTAAATGGCCCTATGCTCCACATTCAAACCACGGAAATAAATATATATCAGTGCAATGATTGCGGGTTCGATTCCCAAACAGTTGCACTACAACGAGCTGAAGTTTTACGTTATTACTTTTCGGTAAAGTGAGTTAGAATGTAATTTGCAACATTTAATAATTAAATTAAAACAAGTTAGAGTGCTTCATTCGGCTGTGCCGAATCTTTGATCTACAGTTAAAATATTTCCAGAGAGGGCTTTATATGGGGCATATGATAAATTCACGAAATCACGAAATTTTATATGGTTATTAATAGTCCTTAAAAACTAGGAGTGACGAAATTTTATAATAATAGCGTTTTTTGTTACGGTTTAAGGCGTACTAAGTTTTTTTTTTTCCGAAAGTAGACTTTGCACGAAAGTTGACAGTGTCATTTTAGTCACATAATACTGTAACAGACCAAAATTTGTTACAAAAGCATTATTCGTTACGCTTTTTGGCGTACTGTGTTTTCGGAGAGTGGACTTTTTATGGCGTCTATGGTAAATTATGGACCGATCTTCAAGAAAGTTGTCAGTGTCTAGTCTAGTCATATAAAACTATGACTGACAAAATTTTATTATAATGCAAAATCTTATAGTACTATGTGCATTCTGCCACCATTTCTGCTAGTTTTGGTAATAAAATTATCAATTTGTTTTGTGTGGTTGTTGTACATTTTGATTCATAACTCTATTCCTACTGAACCGATTTTGCAGGGTTTCAATCCCGAACTGCTTAAAAGGACTAGAAACAAGTTGACACTGTTTTTGTTCTTTTCTTTTGAGTCATTCGAAAGTGAGCGTGATTTCAACAGACGTAGATGGCTAAATCGGCTTAGAATTACTCAAGGACCAAGAGTACAAATACTTTATGAGGTCTTAAATGAATACATAAGGAAGTTTCACACGAAATGACAAACTTAGTGCACCCTCATTCACCACTAGTTATGGTGGATGGTAAAAAAAAAAATACAAACTTAAGCAAAAGGGAAAAACTTTCCAGTTTTTCTATAAAGAAAAAACTAAGTACCTAGTTTTTATTTTAATAAAGAAATTGTTAATTTTTTCCTTTAAAAACATAAAAGAAGCAAGAAAAAATTGCCAATTTACAGAAATCTGTCAGATAACGATTCTTAAACATAAAGTTGCTGCTCACCTTCCCATTTGTTTTCGTTTGCCTGACAATTAAAACAGATTTTTATGGCAGGTTTTTTTCCCCGCCATTTATATCTACTAATTTTTCATTTTGCAAAAATAATTATGATTATAAATCACTTGGATTTGTTTTCTCTTTGTTTTTTGCGCATTTTTACCACAAAACACAGCAACAAACGTAGACATTGAGGAACGAACGAACGCCTCACCTCTAGTGCAAAAAAGAAAAGTTTGTTGCACATCATTTCAAATTTGTATTAACGCAAGCCTTGTGATGTAAAGCGTTGTCGTCATCGTTATCGTCAACGGCATCATCATCATCGCCATCGCCATCAAGCATGCGTTTGATGTGCGTCTTTTTCTCTGTGTGTCGTTTCGTCTGTCCCTTAATATATTTTGCAGCATGTTGTACAGCTGTTGTAAACATTTCAAAAAAAAAATTCTATTACGTCGACATTGTTCAACGAAAGTGTGTCTGTGTGTGAGTAAATAAAATTTTGTTGCGAATTTGTTTTATTGCATTTGCTGCTGCTTAGAGAAACAGAGCAAGATTTAATGCCTATTAAGTTCAATGCATTTTATTTAACAGTTTATTGTAGTTTCGAAACGCAAACACATTTCGCTGCAGAGTAAAAGATTGGCTAAAACAATGGTGTGTGTGTAGCCGCCTATTACACTGCCTAAAAGTAGGCAAATAAATTTTGAAAGTGTAATTAACTTGGAGTAAAACAGAAACTATAAATTGTTTTGCGGTAGTAAAGTTGCAAAAAAAAAAAAAAATAAAAAATAAAAAAAAAACAATTTATTAAAAAATAAATAAATAGATGTAAGAAAACTCACTAACGTTTTGAATTTTATATTTTAAAAAAACTTTTTTTGTTTTTTCTTTATATGAGTAGAAACCTCGTTCGGGTTTTTCGTTTTCCACTGCATAGGAATTAAATTTGTAGCGATACTGGTTTGCCAACAAATACATAGGTTTTTTTTATATAGTCAGTTTTTTCTTTAACACACCAAAGCTTTTCAGTTTTTATCTTTTTAAATAAACTACACAGGGTTTTCTTCTTTTCATAAAGAAAATCGTCCGTTTTTAAGGAGAGTCTTGATCGGGTTTTTTTTATAAAAATTTTAGAGTAAGTTTTTTTTTTTTTAAACGACTATTTTTTTTATAAAGTATTAGTTGAGTTTTTCGCTTCCTTTTTTTAAAAAAGCTGCTCTGTATAGATAGATACATATTTCTCTTAGCAAGTGGGATTTTTTTTTTTTTTCAAAAATTGCTCTGCAAACTTTTTAGATTATTTTATTGAAAATAAGTTTAAATCAAATTGTAAAAAATCTCTATACATATGTCAATGTATATATGTTTAAATGGACATATGTTTACAATGTACATATCAGTGTTGCCAGTGAAATTTCGAGAAAGATACATTTCAGTTTCCAAAAAGATACACTTTTTCCCAAAAAGATACGTCTTGAAAAAAATTTGATAATCCATTTCTAACGTTTAATATTTATTGACATAAGAAAGTAAAGAAAATGATTTCGTATAAATTCATTTTTATATTTACATATTTAAGTCATAAATGTTAGGTACATATGTAATTTCTAAAAATGCTGTAAGCAAACTTTAAAATTAATTATATGTAATTATCTTTGGATGTTATCAAAACAAATTCATTTTTGTAAAAATTAATATACGAGTTAAGGCATTTATACTAAGGCGATTATATCAACGTTCATATAAATTTCCTGAAAATAAAAAAGATGCTCATATTTCCTCAGACACACTTCGCACCACTAGTAAACATCGATTTAGGTGGTTCGTATGTTGCAACCCCTTAATGTTTTCTTTCACCATTATTAAAGCTGCTATCAAGGCGAATTCACTAGAAGGTGGGGTCAAGTCAACATATGGTGTTTTTTTTTTCGGTGGTCGACTTGTCAAAGTGTGTATGCAAACTAATTTTTTATGTAAACTAACCTTTTTTTATTAGCAATATTTTTGACAATTCCACCACAGAAGCAATGTTGTTGTAGAGTTTACCTCACCTTATAATCAATGCGCCTTGGCTGCTATTGTATTAGTATTGAGTCGGTTAGTCTGGGTTCACACTTTGAAAATGTTCTTTCAGAAAGTCTGTGTTTATTGGTGAAAGGGGAGAGAAGAAAAGCCTGTTCTCTTCTTCTCTTACCTATAAAGTCAGACTTTCTGAAAAAAAACTTTTAAAGTGTAAACCCAGACTTACGATGTTAAGTCTTAATAAGTTTTAAATGGCAAAAAATTTTAGAAAGTTTTGTTTCTGCACATTTTGCGTACAGATTCAAAAGATACGAAAAATGCCAGGATTATACATTATACCTGAAGTAGTCAAAAGATACGAAAAATGTATCTTTCGTATCCTAACGGCAACTCTGGTACATATGTACATTAGCGTGGCCGTTAGTTGTATGGAGAACTTTTTTTTTGATTTCTTATACTCTCCCCCTCCAAATCGGTTCAGTTTTATGTAAAAAAAATACAAAACAATTTCGTAGCGATAAGTTGTGTTTTAGGGAGGGCGTCCGCCCCTCAAAGTTTGCCATCAAGCCATTTATTCAAATGTAATTTGTTTGCGTATGACTATCTTCTAAAAACAACATTTTACAAGAATATGATATATGGCAATATTTTAGCTCTTCTAGTCAACAACATAAGCCTCCAAGAAAGTTTTTTGCTAAGACTAATATCTTAGAAAATAATTAAGAAAATAACAACAAAAAACCAAACATTTTATATACGTTTTATATATATAAAAAGGCGATTTAATGTCAAGTGACACAATTTTGAAATTGATGTCTTCCGATTTGGATGAAATTTACACCAAGGTTAGTCCTATTAGATAGTAGTTTACACACAAATTTTCAACAAGATCGGTCAAAATGTTTCAGAGGTAGAGGGGGTCAAAGTTTGCCATACAGGTGTTCTTTCTCATCCATGTAATTTATTACCTATTGGTGTTAGCAAAATTTGTCCCAAGTAGCTTAGTTAGCTATTTAATCAATCTTTTTTAAAAATATTTTTTTTGTTTTTTTTTTAAAAATTTTTTAATTTTTTTTTTAAATTTAAAACTTTTTTTTTTATTTTTTTTAGCCAAGTGTTAAATTTAAAAAAAAAAAATTAAAAAATTTTTTAAAAAAACAAAAAAAAAAAATTTTTAAAAAGTTTGATCAAAAAGCTATCTAAGCTACTTGGGACAAATTTTGCTTACACCAATAGGTAATAAGTTACATGGATGAGAAAGAACACCTGTATGGCCAAAATGTCAAACTTTGACCCCCTCTAACTCAGAAACTTTTTGACCGATCTTGTTGAAAATTTGTGTCTAAGCTACTATCTAACAGTACTAAAATTGGTATAAATTTCATTTAAATCGAAAGACATCTATTTCAAAATTGGGTCACTTGACATTAAATCCCCCTTTTATATATATAAAACGTATATAAAATGTTTGGTATTTTGTTTTTATTTTCTTAATTATTTTCTAAAATATTGATTTTAGCAAAAAACTTTCTTAGAGGCTTATGTTGTTGACTAGAAGAGCTAAAATATTGCCATATATCATATTCTTGTAAAATGTTGTTTTTAGAAGATAGTCATACGCAAACAAATTACATTTGAATAAATGGCTTGATGGCAAACTTTGAGGGACGGACGCCCCCCCTAAAACACAACTTATCGCTACGAAATTTTTTTGTATTTTTTTTACATAAAACTGAACCGATTTAGGGGGGGAGAATATAAGAAATCAAAATAAAAAAAATAACGGCCACCCTAATGTAAATACATACATACATTTATCCAAATTTTTTTTTTTTTTTTCTTTCGATTTAATGACAATTCTAATTTCGTTCATTTATATTTATTAAATTTGTTAAATTTGTATTATTGAATTTTTGACTAGCATTGCATAATACCAATAAACACTCGTTTGTAAAAGATAAACTGCCATGAAAATATATACATTAGACTGTCCCAAGCTTGTATGGGGAATTTTTTTTTTTCGAATTCAGATATGAGTACCCTCCAAATTTTTTCCTTTTGATCCGAATAACCGAAATATGAAATATTATTGTGATCGGATAAAGTTTACCATTGCCGACTTGAAGTCAAAGTTTGAGATAAAGGCCAGTGTGAAAGCCATAGAATATTCTTGGAATTTAAAACCATCTTTTAATTTTACTTGTGTAATACACATTTATTTATTAAAAATATGCTAATATTCAGTGTTTTCTGAATTCTCTAACCACGCCCACTACAACCCCCCCATGCTGGTACTGTACTGTTGCCCTGCCACAAGTCCTAAGTTCCTGCCTAAGACCATCTGGACATGGTAAGTGATATAATGTAGACAAAAAAATATATATATATATTAATTTTAAAGTTTTAGATTTTATTATCTTTATTCATTAAATTTTCTTTTTAAAGTTTGTTTATTACAGTCCGGATACATCTGTCTGTGTTCTTGTACACAACGTGGTAAATATTGCTTTTGCTCCTCTTCAGCTGTAATTAAGCCATGAAAATCCTTTACTAACTTAACCGCTCTTTCAGCAGTATCATTAACCGCTCTCAGTGCATTAACTTTCTCTTTACTTTGTTGAAATGATGCATTAGTTTGCCACGTAGTGGGACATTCGCTTAGAAAACTGTCGTCGATTTTAAGCCGATTAAATAAGGATTTGCTTTTAAATGAAATAAAGTCATCTATATTCAAAGCTATACAGAAAAGCTATCATGTCTAAATGTTTCAGAAGTTAACAAACTGATACAGTATTACCAATCTGAATTGACTAAAGACATCGCTAGAGGTGACTATCGGGAACTGATAGAGCTGTCAATAATATTTCTTGGTGGAGATACACAAAAAAAATTTAATATTCGGCCCCCTGGCGCCATGCACCAAGCTCGATGGATGGCAAGGGCAATTTATTCATTAAAAATAGTATTACTTAGCTCTCAGTTTAAAATATCAAAGCGAGATAAGGAGGCTTTGTTAGATGTCTGCCTTTTCATCGCAACAACATACGTCAAACCTTGGGTAAAATGTATTTTAGCTGTAAAAGCACCTTACCAAGATATGTGTTTTTTGAAGGCTTTGAAAGCTTATGAAAAAATTGACAAATGCCTTTCAAAAGCAACGTTGCAAAAGTTTTGCCAGCATTTATGGTACTTGACAGATGAAGTATGTATGTTGTCTCCATTTGACGATGATGTAGATCAAAAAACTAAAGCGACCATGGTGGCCAACTTAAGGAATGAAATTCCGTTAGCAACAGGTAAACGCTACATCCCATCGAAAGAAGAAATTTGCGGCTCACTTTACGGTTAGTCTTGCATATAGATTTCATTTCTTTCAATAAATACTTCAATATACAATTGATAACAGTTTTCCCTTTTTATTTTTAGACAAAAATATAGATGACTTTATTTCATTTAAAAGCAAATCCTTATTTAATCGGCTTAAAATCGACGACAGTTTTCTAAGCGAATGTCCCACTACGTGGCAAACTAATGCATCATTTCAACAAAGTAAAGAGAAAGTTAATGCACTGAGAGCGGTTAATGATACTGCTGAAAGAGCGGTTAAGTTAGTAAAGGATTTTCATGGCTTAATTACAGCTGAAGAGGAGCAAAAGCAATATTTACTACGTTGTGTACAAGAACACAGACAGATGTATCCGGACTGTAATAAACAAACTTTAAAAAGAAAATTTAATGAATAAAGATAATAAAATCTAAAACTTTAAAATTAATATATATATATATTTTTTTGTCTACATTATATCACTTACCATGTCCAGATGGTCTTAGGCAGGAACTTAGGACTTGTGGCAGGGCAACAGTACAGTACCAGCATGGGGGGGGGGGTTGTAGTGGGCGTGGTTAGAGGATTCAGAAAACACTGAATATTAGCATATTTTTAATAAATAAATGTGTATTACACAAGTAAAATTAAAAGATGGTTTTAAATTCCAAGAATATTCTATGGCTTTCACACTGGCCTTTATCTCAAACTTTGACTTCAAGTCGGCAATGGTAAACGTTATCCGATCACAATAATATTTCATATTTCGGTTATTCGGATCAAAAGGAAAAAATTTGGAGGGTACTCATATCTGAATTCGAAAAAAAAATTTCCTGGGACAGTCTAATATACATACATACATATTAACACATGTGTTACGTTTACATTTTTAATTAAAAATTTCTCAAAAGAATAAAAACTTATAAATAAAAGGGGAGCCAATACACAACCCTGGGAAAATAAAGAAAGTTCACGGAGTTATAAAAATATTCAAAATGTATACACACACTAACACATCCATACCTCTAATTAACATACACCAAACCGGAAGTCACGTATGTTTGTAACAAATTATGAAATGCTAAACATTAAATTATATTTTAAGTAAAACTAATAATGATAACAAATATTTGAAATAAAATAATAAAGAGTTAAACAGCATACAACAACTGTTAACGTGGGGTGCTAATGAATATAACCCTTTTTTCTGCTTCTTCTTCGTTAGACATTAACCCCCACTAACACTCTTTCATATTCCCAAGTTGCAAAATTGTACATCAGAAGTATCCATCTCGCCAGAACATCTGTATTGTTTCTCTCACGTACAAAATAGATATTATTACAAATTATCTACTTACAAACACACACGCAACTGATTCAATAAACAAACAACAGCAACAATAGCGAAAACAACTGGTAAAAGGAGTATAATAAAAAAAACAAACAAAGAAGGGGGAGTAAAACCGTTATAGGAAAACAATTTTTTAAATCTCAAGCAAAAGTATCAAATAAAACATGTGCGTGACTTTATACCATTTCACCAAAGTGCAATAAAGTAAAAAAAAAAAACTTTAAAAGACTATAAACCAGTGTTACCACCGCTGAACTTAAAAGTTACACTATGTACCTTTTGACCAAAATTGTTTAAAGCAATATGTGATTATACAAAAAACAATTTTTTGAAGTTTAAATATGCCGAATTCTATATACACAGAAAAAAATTTTGCCCCAGTAAACGGATTAATCAAAAATAAAATCAGTTTTAATTAAAAGTTTAATCAAGTGAATTAAACGTTCAATCAAGTGAATTAAACGTTTAATCAGGTGAATTAAACGTTTAATTGATATTATTAATTTGTTTGCTGTTGCAAATTAATCTTGTCAATTAAACGTTTAATACACTTGATTAAACGTTTAATTCACTTGATTAAACGTTTAATTCACTTGATTAAACGTTTAATTCACTTGATTAAACTTTTAATTAAAACTGATTTTATTTTTGATTAATCCGTTTACTGGGGCAAAATTTTTTTCTGTGTACCATTCAACATGGCGCGATAAGAAAAGAAAGTTATATAGATACCGTTCTTAAGATATAAATTAATCTATTTTATTTCACGCCCACTTCTCCAATCCCGCCCACATTTTGTCCGATGTTGTGTTTCGATAACCCAAATGCTTAAATTTTAGAAATTTTGACTCTTGTCGTTCTCCAGATATTCAAAAATCTACAGTATTTTGTATGAGAAGTGCCATGCCCCCATCTACAATCCCGCCCACATTCTGTCGGATGCATCCGGATGTGTTGTATTGACAACCAAGATGCTTGTACCTAAATGTAAAACTTTGGTTCTTGCCGTTCTCCAGATATACAGAAATTAATATCTTTGTACGAGAGGTGCCACCCCCACTTCTCTAAGCCCGCCTATATTTTTCGAGAGATTGTGCATTATTAACCCAGCTATGTATACCAAATTTGGAAACTCTTTCTCTTATCGTTCTTCGGATATGAAAAAATAGTTTGTGCCACGCCCACTTTTCCAATCCCGCCCACATTTTGTGAGATGTTTTGTATTGATAACCGAGATGTTTGTACTTAATTCGGAAACTTTGGTTATTTCAATTCTCCAGCACCGTTGCCAATTTAGAGATTTTCCCGCTCAGGTAAGCGTTTTTTCAAAGGCAATCGCGGGAAAAATACGTTTTAGCGGTAAGCGGGAAATCTAGCGATTTTCAAACAACTCTCAGCGGCTCATTTTCGCTACAAAAAAAACTTTCTCTAATTTAAAATTTGCAGATTTTAACTTTTTCTTTTACTGACTAAAAACTACTTGTTTATTATCACGGTTTTAATTACTTTTGTAGTTTTGTGATTGTATATAACATTTTTCTTCGATTATTAGTAAGTAAATTTACCAAAAATAGCGTAAATGTTATAAACTTTTTTGGGTTTACGTACTTACATACTAATGGCCATTTTCTCAATGTATCGACAAACTGCCTGTTACCTAATGTCAACATAAATTTATTATAGCGATAAACTGTCCGTTAACGATTTTGGGTTTCTCAATATACCTACAAAAAATATTGGTTTGAGTTGGCAACACCATTCAAAATACATGTAAAAGTTGGGAGTCAGCTGATTGAATTTATCTGTACGTCAAATAAAAGGAAAATAAATAATTGGCAGATGAGTGCCGGTTAGCATTGCGACAAAATAAAAGCAAATGAGACATTGAGAAAACCAAATTTCTTTAACGTGCAGTTTTTCGTTGCGAAAAAAGATAATCGCTTAATGAGAAAATGGCCATTAGTTTGTCATTCCAGGTGAAACTGTTTTAATATTCATCTAAGACCCTATAAAGTATATATATTCTGGGTACTTGAGCAATTTTAAATCGATTAAGCCATGTCCGTCTGTCTATCCGTCTGTTGAAATCACGCTCACTTTCAAATGACTCAAGAGAAAAGATATTGGCATCAAATTGTTTACAATTCACCTAAGCAGTTTGGGATTGAAATCCAGCACAATCGGTTTAGTAGGAAAAGAGTTATGAATTCAAGTGTGGAACAACCAGCCTAAAAAATTATCATTTTGTTTGATATAAGATTTTGGACAAATTCGTTCTATATGAATCAAAATACTAATAAACCTTTATTACGCCTAAAATCATAACAAATAATGCTGTTGTAATCCATTTGAATTTTGGTCTGTCATTTTAATATGACTAGAAATTACACTGTGAACTTTCGATTGTTCCAAAACTTACCATTGGCCTCATATTAACCCTACTCTCGGAAAAATCTTTAGTACGGTGAAACCGTAGAGCTCTTAATCTGTGTTCTATTATAATAACATTTGGTCAGTCATAGTTTTATAAGACTATAAATTACTTGTTAAAATTTCATGAAGATTGGCCCATTATTTACCATATGTCCCATATAAAGACCACTCCGGAAATATGCTAAATGTAGGAGGAGGGTATCAAAGATTCGGCACAGCTGAATACATAACACTTACTTATTTTTTTTTGTTGGAAACCTTAGTATGTAACGTATTTGAGAGTCATATACCTTTGAAAAAGCAGTTTATATTCAGATTTGTATAAAACTTTTAAAAACGTTTTTTTTTTAAATACCGCTAAATTAAATATTTAGCGGTTTTGAAGTCCGATTTGGCGGTAAATGTTTAAACAAAAGTTGGCAACAGTGTTCTCTAGATATAGAGAAATTTATAATGTCTTTGTGTGGGAAGGGCTACGCCCACTTCTCTAATCCTACAAACAAACTTTAACGGAGTATATGTGACAAAAATGTCCCCATTTTTGGTGTCTTCAGAAAACCCATTTCAACATACACACGGAAAAACGGACATCGTCAAATCAACTTCGCTAGTTATAAGAACCCAGAAAATATATATGGGCATTTCCAGCGAAAAGTCTACTTTTTGTAACGTAACGCCAGCAAGCAAATAACATTTTTTCTCAAAATATTTTATATGTAAAATTTACTTTTTTATACTTTGATGCAAAGCGCAACTAGCTCTACATTTTGTAACAAAAAGGATAACATTTGAACAACTTGGGCCCGAAATACAAGGTTATTTGCTTGCTGGCGTTACGTTACAAAAAGTAGACTTTTCGCTGGAAATGCCCATATACTGTTTTCGGTCTAAGATCAATATTGTAGAAATTACTAATGGAATGACAACCTTTTACCTTCGGTAAAGGGTATACAAATGTGCTTTTTTCTAGCCGCGCTCTTTCTAAGACGATTGCGAAGTTATCGATTGTATTTCAGATATTTTTTTTTTTTTTTTTTTTGTTAGGACAGGATCTGTGTCTAATTGGCGAGCACAAATTTTTTTAAACACCCCACAAAAGAAAAAAAATAGAATTAGCACCACTTCTGTTTGAAACGCGCTTATTAAAAATGTCTCGTAGCAGTTAAATACTTAAGAATAAACTTAAAGTTGATTGATTTTTTTAAAGGAAATATAGTAAAATTAATTCAGTTGCCAGCAGCGAAATCAGGCAACTCCGCTCATGTTAAGATATACAAAATGTTCATTTTATTTTATATTTTAACATGAGCGGCGTTGCCCAATTTCGCTGCATTAAATCTATGAATTAAAATTACAAACAAATATGTTTCAACAATTTTTCAAAGAATTCGATCGACAACAGTACGATTTTTGAATAATTATTCAGAAAGTGGCAACGCTGCTATAAATATCAGAGAAATATTAAAAAGTAGTAATTTAACAACAACAAGAACAAAAATAAAACACCCTTGGAAAATATGCTCTGCTCTAAAGATTATACAGTTATTGCTCAGGATACTGTTGTTAATGTAATGTTACACTGAAGCGTATTGCCTCCCCTTCTATTCTATTACTTCTTTATGCACCGTTTTTTTTTTTTTTTTTTTTTAAGAAATTAAATTTTGTTAATGGTTTAACAGGTTTTCCTTTAACAGTGCTTTGCAGTGCTTTCAACTCACTAAGAATGAAAATGTTGTTGGTGCTTTTTTAATTAAGACTGTAATTGTGTAAAACGCAACACAAAAAATTGCATTGAAAGCAAAAACAAAGTCAAAAATATTTAATAATTTTGTTGTTGCTTTCTACCGAAATTCATATTGCGTTTTAAAATTTACAACGCCACAAGAAACGCCAAATTTGAAATGTAAATATTCAATATGCATTTCTGTAGAAAGAAACAACACAATTATGAAATATTTTTGACTTTGTTTCTGTTGCCAGTGTAATTTTAACAATGGGTTTGCGTTTTACACAATTAGGGCGTTATGAAAGTGAAAAAATATTCAGTCAGCTCTTTGCTGCGCTTTTTAGCATTTTTCTTGATCAATGTAACTAAAATTTAAATTTTGTTACGACGAAAATGCTAAATTTAGGTTAATTTTGGGTAAACGTAGACAATTAAGTGGATGTGATTAGATGTTAAAAAGCTAAAGCTGTCTAGATTCAACTGCGTAATTGAACGAAACAATATAAATCGGACTAGAGTTAAGGTCGTTTTTAATTAAATCATTTAATATTTGTATGTTGAACTCTTATGTGATAGTTGGACTACAGAAGATCATTACTTGAGAGACTTTTCCTCGAGGGTGGGTTAATTTAGTTTGTTGAATCCGCTTTAAATATTTCGATTTCCCATTTTTCCCGCGTCTAAGTGTATTTCAATCATTTTAAATGCAAGGAAATCATTTGCTGCGATACTTTCGATGATTTATCAATATGTTCTTGTCTTGAAAATCGATCTTTATAGAGTAATTTCGAAACTTTTTGACAAAAAGAGATTTGCGACAGCATTATTAACTAACACGAGTCCCGGAACCATGTTCTGTAACTCCCACGTCGAGAAACTTTTCGACTCAAATGTGAGAAATATAACAAAAATGCCATAATTTGGAACAAACAACTGTTTTTCTGTAATATTTTTGACATGTAATGGCTGTCACGTAAAGAAATTCCTCGCCAATTTACAGAAAATGTGTGTCTTTTAAATTTTTGTGAGAAAGTTCCCGCTTTGAACTGTCAAATAAACTCACGAAAAAAACGGGGTGAGAAAAAGTTTAAACACTAAAAAATAAATTAAAAATGCAATAAATAATACATTAAATGGGTAGTATTTTGTTTTGGCAGATTTTTTTATTGTTTAATTATTTTGCTTTAAACATTTTTGAAAAAAATACGAATGTTTTCAAAGCTACTTGTAAACAATAAACATTAAAGTCGCACTTTACATTATTTGGAATAGCCGGCGGATGTATTTTTTTCGCCGCCGTCGTTGAAAATTCTTCAATTTTAATAAATTTTGGTCGTCGTCAGCGATTCCACATCGGCTTCGAGTGGAATATTATGACATTTATATCGTAACGAAGTAATCTCTTTTTTTAGCTTTCGACATGAGTTACCGAAACCCTTTTTTCTCACCTTTCGAGAAAAAGCATATGGTTCTGCTTGTAATTCCTCACTGGAATTGCATAGAAAGGATTTAAAAAACATGCCGAAACCAGTCGCTACAAACAAAATAAAATAACTTTTATTTGGGGATTTTTGGGGATTTCTTATTAAAATTTTTCTTACTAGTATTTTAAAAAAAAAATTAACAGGGGTGTACTGAAAATCGTAAACGTAAAACGCTAGAATTTGAAAGTTGTTTTTAATACACTTTTAATCTAATTTTTGTTATAAAATCTGTTTAATAGAGAAATATTTGTATAATATTTGTCATAAAAATCTTTAATTACAGAAATCTTATTAAAAAACAACTTTTAAAATTCTTGCGTTTTACGTTTCCGATCTCCAGCACACCAATGTAAAATTTGGCCAGAAAAAAAGACAAGAAATATGTTAACTTTTTAAGGTTTTGTTTTTTAATTTGGGGATTTTTCTTTTTTTTTTTTTTGGCTAATAAGTTTTAATTAGTGATGTGTATTCTCCATTTCTTGGCATGCGTGCTTAGGCGCCATGTCGACATACGTGCAGTTATAATTTCTCTCCTTTTTTCTCCGCGGTTTCTAGGTAAAATTACAAAAGCATGAATTTGTTTTCGCTCTCCCGCTGCTTTGATGTTATTTTTTTTCAAAGAAAATCTTTCACTGCCTTGCGCACGTAATCGTAAGTAACGTTGTATCACACATGTATGTATACGAGGTGCGTTTTTATAAGAAAAGACAACATGTTTATTTAATAAAACCCTTTTTTGACTTGATTTGCTTTATGAGCAAAAATTTGGAATATTATAGTAGATTTTAATGCTTTCTGCAATGAGAAAGTTGACAGCACTTAAAAAATGTATACCTATAGGTATGTATGTATGTATGTGTGTTTATATGTATGTATGAATCTATGTGTGTGAATTCTCTGATGGTTGATGTCGGGTTATAGTTTATTTCTTTAGTTTTCAGATTAAATTTTGCTTTGGTTTTTTTGTCGTTATTGTTGTTGTTGTAATTTTCTAGTCAATCATTGACAAACCATTTTTTTTTTTATATTTAAAGTGTGTAACAGACGGAACCTTCTGTAGAGAAACAAAAAAAAACATGAATGATGTGTGGGTTTATATGCCAGAGTTAGTGCATCCATTTGTTGCAAAGAAAAAATAAAGTGTTAAAATGAAATCAAGTACTTAGTTTGTATGTTTTAGTCAGAATTAACAGTGATTTACTTTGACAAGTTGTTTCTTTTTTAATGTTCTCTACATCTACATGTTTTCTCTATGATACACAAGCGTTGTAGTCTTAATTTGTTAGTGCAGGATTTTTTATTTTGTTATTTTTACTGATGAATGTTGAAAAAGTTCATGAGTGTAAATTAGTTTTTAACAGCATAAGCTTTGATTGACAGAGCGTATGAGCAATTTGTTGTATGTAATAATTTTAATATTTTTGTTAATCATACGTTACGAGTACATTTACACAAGTAACTGCCTATTCCACTAAATGCAAAAGAACTCTTTCTTTCGCTTAACGACATTTAAACTAAAAACAAATTCTTAAAACTTTGTTTTTGTTTTAAATGTATTTATGCGAAAGAAAGCGTTATTTCGACATCGTGAACTTGGCAGTAGGTTTTAGTTTATGTAGAGAAAGTGAAAGAATATGCAGTTCAATTGGAGATTATCGGAAAAAAAAAGTTGAGTTTTTAATTTCTAAATGATTGTAGTACCACTGCATTTCAACTTGATTTGAACAGCAACAAATTTGTCGAATTCCCTTAAAAAAAAAAAAAACCTACACATAGAACCCCCGTAAATAAAATTTCCCCCGAAATTGTCTTTTTTTTTTTTTTTTGAAAAAATTTATGGGAAAAAGAAAAATTTCGGGGGAAAAACTGTTTTTATAATAGACTTCATACTTTTTTGCAAAAAAAAAAAAAAAAAAAAAAAAAAAAAAAAAAAAAAAGTGTATCCGATTTGGCTGAAATTTTTTCGACATCAATTTTAGACCATGTGGCACAATATTCCGCCCGGGAGACATCAATATTAATACAACAAAATTGCTCCATACATTTCGCTGCCACCCTAATGCACATACAAATCCCTACTCTTTTGCTATAGAAACTGTACAATCTTTTAAATGATGTTTCATATCAAATTGTTTTAAAAAATTATCAGTTTGATCTATTAAATCCATGTTAAGCTGATTTTTTCCCTCAAAATTTTTGAAAACGAAAAGAGATACCATAACTTTTGAAATAGAAAAACAAATATGAATTACATGTCGAGATTTTATAGCTCAATTAATATTTTGACAACGATTGCCAAAAAAATTTTATAATTTAACAAATAACTTTTTTTGTGTAGAAAACAGTTTAAAGCAAGGCGAATTCATAAAGGCGACCGCATCATGAGATAGAGTTATTCTAGCTATCCCTTTTCATTGAAGAATACTATGTATTTTTTTTTTTTTTTTTTTTTGTAAAAGGTTAGAGTGAATGTCAAAAATATTTCTTGAAAATTTATAAAAGGAAATTTTGTGTTAATAATAATATACAAATGCTGTAGAAAGTAAATCCTGTTCCATAATTGCAAATTAATTGTGGCTCCACTTATTCCTTACGCATTTTTAATTTCTTGTGTTTACATTTAATATTCACTTTTTTTATTTTATAAAATTTAAATAAGTTTTTTTCCAAGTATTAAAATTTTTATTGAATTTTGAATTTGAATTAATTTTTTCACAAAATGTAAACAAAGCTTGTATACACAAAAAAAAAAAAAAAATAAACAATAAACAGATGACTCGAAAATATCACCTGTATGAATTCGCCTTGGTTTAAAGACTAATAGATGCAAATTATGCGAACATTTTAAATCGAGAAATGATTGATTTCACTGAAGAAGAAATTACAACTTTGGAACATCAGTGGCAGAAACTAAATTCATATGAATCGTTAAATAAGAACTCAACAGTTGATTTCTGGATAAATGTGTATGTATATAAAAATTCTTTTGCAATGAAGTTCTTGGTTTTGCCATTTAGCAACACGGAAGTTAAAATAGGTGTTTAGTGGTATAAATCATAAAATCGAAAACTCGAAATAGAATGACGTTAAAGACTATGAATTCCCTACTTTATATTAGGTGTGGTTTTAAATGTTGCCATACTTATAAAAAAATTTACGATCTCATTTAATAATGCTATAAGAACATATATTATAATGATATCTCGATCGTTTCTTCAGAAGTTGAAAATGAATATTAATTTGATGGCGTATTTAATTTATAAAATGAAATTTTTTATTAAACATGTTATAAATTTTATTGAAATACTAAATAAAAGCCAGTTATAGGTCAAGTTCCTTTGATTTTTTGTTATGGTATGGTACCTTTTGTTTAAAAACTTTTTATGTACGTAGATAAAGACTGAAATATATTTCTTTTATAGTTTTAAGACTTTTTATGTTTACTAAATATTTTATTGTTATTTTTAATCAGTTTGTTCTACTGATATGATGTGTAAAATAAGTAAAATAAATCATATATAAAGGTATATTAACGAAAATAACAAAAAATAATACAATTTAAATTTTAGCATTATTTTTTGGCAGTTTAGGATTTTTTTTAGCATTATTTTAAAGTTATTTTAAAGCTAAATCAGCTGTAAAATATTTTTGGATATGGCCACACTGGCAGCAAGCATTGTTGTCACCGCGTTCTGATTGGCTGTTGTGCTTGCGTCGGTGTGAAAGCACAAAAGCTTTTTTTGTAAAAGTTCGCACATTGTGGATATGAGCTAGACGTAACTGATATACAGACAAATTTTAGAATGAGTGTACCCTATATGGGACCCATGGACAATAATTGACCCGCCTCAACAAAATAATGTTATAAGGTTAAATTTTATATCAGATTTCTTTGCATCGAATATTGAATAGATATTACCATCAATATGAGATTATTTCGTCTTAAAGCAATGTAGAGAGGGGGTTTATATGCACCGTATGTCAATTTTGAACCCACCAAAACAAAATTTTGCCAGGATATAACGGCTCGCACATTTTTCCCCCTTTAATTTTAATAGACAGTTTGTTTTGTTTAAATATTTTTAACACACTTACAATTGTGTCTACTTAAAAAAAAAATCATTCTACATTTTATACACTTTAAGTTGTCAAGCTAGTTAAAAAAGGAAAAAATTACACGAAAAATTCAAACAATAATTTATCTTGTTAATCAAGTGAATGAAGTGAAGAAAATAGAAATAAAAATTTTTGCACCTGTTCTTAGCATGGGCCAAACAAAGTCTTTTTGTGTCTACAATTGCTTAGTTTTTCATTTTTAATAAAAAAAAAAAAAAAAAACAAAAAAAAAATATTTGATAAATTAATATTTTTAGGGCGGTTTTAGTGCCAAAAAAAGGCACGAAAGTTACAACTTAAAAAAAAAAATTCCTTTTTGTTACAACTTTTTTGTGAAAGTGAAATATACATGGAATGCATTCGAATATCGATTTTGAGTTAATAATGCAGATCACATTTTATATATAAATATATATACATACATATATATATTTTTTTTTTTTATTTTTTTTTTTTTTTTTTTTTTTTGTTAAAACGTTAACATTTAAAAAGAAATTTTTGTGTTCTTTAATAACTTTTAACACAAATTTTGAATAAAACAAAACAACCTTAATTATTAATAAGACTTCTCTATGTAGTGCTAAATTTCCAATTTTTTTTTTTTTTTTTGATAAATACACTGAAATTTATTGTTGAAGGAAAAAAACTTAAATAACAAACAAACTGAACCAGTCTAATAAATTTTTATAAAACCTACAGCGAAAGGGTTGCATGAACAAGCATTTTCGTTAAACAACAATGAGACTAAAGAGAAATAAATCATAAAACACTTTTAACACGCTACCACAAAAAATAAAGAAATGCCAAAACAAAACAAGGTGTCAGTTAAAATTTTTATTATGAAAAAAAAAAAGATAACAATAAAATAAATGAACCACACTCATACTGAAGGACATGCAAAATAAAAAATTACAGTTTAGTTTTGATTAAATAAAATATTAACTGAGTTCTTTCTCTCAATGTCTGTTTTTAATTTAAAATACCGGCAATCTCTCAACTCAGCCAAAATTAACTTCCGATTTAGCATAAATTTATTCAATAAACCTTAATTTTGTATTTGGTCACCAATTTTTTTTTTTTTTTTTTTTTTTTTTTTTTTTTTTTTGTTTCAATTAAACTTTAATCAAAAATGAAATTGCTTTAAATTAAAAATGTAATCAAGTGAATTAAACGTTTGCTTATATCAACAACATTACTGCAGAATATTCGTTAATCGGGTCGTTTCTAAAATTCACGTGATTTTAAACTTACACGTGTGATTTTGTGGTATTCGGAAAGTCATACCGTTTTGGTGTTTCTCGGTGCAAATTCAATTATTATTTTAATTAAAATAACAAATTCTTTGATTGAAATCGATTTGTATTTTTTGTGTTTGTTTGCACTAAAAGAAAGACTATAAGCAGGCACTGCTTTCAAACGAAAATTTTGTTCGCTTAAACAAAACAATATTTAAAAATTTGTTATTAGTTAAATATTAGTTAAGCTAACGAAATCTTTGTTCGTAATTCATCAATTTACGAAAAAACAAGTGATATCGACATTTTCGCCAATCCCGAATTAATTTTTCATGCCTGTTTCATAAGGATTTTGTTAAGATTGGTGTTGGGTATGTGAAAATAGCCGAAGTTCATTCTTCTGTTGGCTGATATTTCTAAGATCTTCCTTCCATCACCTTATTCCTAAAAGGCACTTAACGGTAGTTAGTCGAAAAATAACATTTTTACAGAAAAACCTTTTTCAAAAAGTTAAATTTTTTCTCAAAACAGAACCTTTTTTATAAACCAAGTGTTTTGTAAAACAAGTGTTTTTTACAGAGAAGTATGTACTTTTTAACAAAAAAGTAATTCTATTACAAAAAAGTACATTCAAAATATAAATTTTTCAGAATTATAAAAAGTACATTTTTGAAAAATTTACACCTTTTCACAAAAAGTACTTTTTCACAGAACAGCACTTTTTTAGAAAAAAAGTATATTTTTCAGAAAAAAATGTTTCCACAAAAAAGACTAATTTTACAAGAAAGTACCTTGCCATTTTCAAAAAAAAGTACTTTTTTACAAAACAGCATTTATTTTTAGAAAAAAGTACTTTTTTACAAAATAGCAATTTAAAAAAAAAAAGTACCTTTTTACAAGAAAGTAACTTTTTACAATAAACTATTTATTATTTAAAATTATATTTTTAGAAAAATGTACCTTTTTACAAAATAAATAAATTTTTTTCAAAAAAACAATAACGTAATTTTTTCACAAAACAGCACCTTTTAACAGAAAAGTGCTTTTTTCACTATTTTACAATGCTATTTGTTTGTAAAAGCATCTTCTTAAACAAAACTATAGCATTTTTAAGTACCTCTTTACAAAAAAAAAAAAAATATCCTTTGACATAATTTCTTAAAAGAACTAATTATTTAAAATTACTGATATCAAGAAGCTCCAAAGAAACTGAAAAAAAATTATTAAAATGTCTAAAGGTACTTGTACTTTTATACTCCATTACCTGCAGCAGGGCATAACTTTTAAAGTGACAACAGCCCTGTTATTTGCCAGCAGCTTAAGGCAATAGGAAAGATGAGTACAACAATAGAAACGAAAATTCATAAGAAATAATGCACAGTGGAACCCAATTATGAAGAACGAAAAAACTAAACTGAAAAGTTTCTTGCAACAAAATCCACACAAAAAAATAATCAAGTTAATACAACTACAAAAAATATAAAAAAAAAGTTTAGAAGTTGTTTTATATAGTACCCACTGTATGTTAATACAATTTCTACCTGGTTTTGATGTCTTGTATTAAGTATTTGCTTTTGTTTTAAGGCAAATTTTGAAGTATGTATTTCATTTTTTTTTCTTTCATAGTTATTCTATTCAGAATATAAATTAATTAAAGTGAAAAAGAAATAAATAAAAGAAAAGTATTTGTTATTAAAACAGAAAAATAAAGAAACAGAGAGAGAGATGCAGTGCAAAACTTGTGCCATATTTATAGCATACAGTTAGGCGTTTGTTGTATTATTTTTTTCTTTTTAAACGTTTTAAAACAAATACCATTTGCTGCACAATGCATTTAATTGCGTGTGTTCATGACTATTAAATTTAATTTGTTTGAATCAACAACGCCTATAATAAAAAGAAAGTAATAACAAAATATTGCATTTAAAAAACAATTAGAGAAACACACACATGCTTTGAAATGCAGATGATTAAGTTGATTTATTTTTAGAAAATTTAATTTTTAAGAAGACAAATCCGTTTTTCTCGCTAAATTTAACAATATGTTGTTATAAATTTGTTCTCTACATTTTTTAATTGTGTTTAGTTTATTTTACTAAAGTATTCGTTCTCAGTTTCTAAGAAAATTTCAAAAATAATTCTTGAACTAATTCTCACTGATATACAAAAATTTAAACCAAATTTTTGTAAAAAAATTATTAACTTTATAGCTAAACTTAGCTTCAAATTATTGAAAAAAAAAACTTTGTGATTTTCTCATTAAATTTTTCAACTAACAAAAAAGTTTTTTTGACTGATACGACAACGGAACAATAGTTCTAATGAGATAGTCAACATTAAACAACACAATGCAAAACTGTCTTTTAACTTACTGCGACAAAACATTGGTTGCAGAGAATGCATACGGTTTGCTACAACATACGTACACCGAGTAATTGCGTTTTTTCTTATGATGTAGCCCTCAATAATTAAGACAAGTCGAGAAAAACCAAAAAAAAACTAAAAGTAAATTTTTACTAAAGGTACCTTTTTGCTAAAAAGTACTTTTATAATCAAAAGTTCCTTTTTAACTCAAAAGCTCTTTTTTACTCAAAAGTTCCTTTTTAACTCAAAAGCACTTTTTTACTAAAAATTACTTTTTTACTAAAAAGTACCTTTGTAACTTCAAAGTACTTTTTTCCTAAACGTATCTTTTTGATGAAAAGTACCTTCAGCCCACACTAAAGCTACGGTCAAACTTATTAAATATTTAATCAAATAAGCGTAACCCCTACTTTTGTTAATAGTTAGTGAGATTTAAAATGGTCTTAATATTACAAAATAAACTAATTATACTACTAGACATAGCAAAAAACGGTTTTCTGTAAGATGTGGTATTTTAATCAAAATAAATATTGATGTTAAGCGAAATGATTTTTTAGTATGGTTGTTGGTCCCATTTTTTTCGCCAAATATTTGATAAGTCTGACCGTAGCTTAATAAGGACGAATCAAAAAATATTGTCTGATTACAGGTTGTCTTTAAAGACAAACATTTGATAAGACGTTTTTTTGAGTGGGTAGGCATCAACAAGTCTTTGATTTAATGGACAAAAAAGATTTGTCTTTTGTTTGAATTCTTAATTTTAATTAATTAATTTTTTAATATTGGTTTAAAGCCAAACGTTTTACATTTTTAAAAACGGATAGACATCTAACTTAAATTTTACTTCTAATATTAAAAAAAAAGTACAGTCCTTGTCATTTAAAAACGAATAAATTACGAATTATTTCTTTTTAAATTTTCGCTTGCTCGATATAGTGTCGGCGCAAATAATCGTCAGTTAACTTCAAATTAATTTGTGATTGACTGTTGACTGATGATTTTTTTGCCTGTTTAAAGTTCGATTCCACTTAAGGAATTAAGTGAAAAAATATTTTTGAGTCAATTAAACTTTTAAAGTACAAACGACTTTTGCACTTACTTATTAAATCTGTTACATTAATCAAACAATAGCTAATTTAAACTCCTTTTAAAAATGATCTCATTAATTTGGCAACTCCATATTATGTTTTTTTTGCACATTTTTAATTTTGAAACACCAAAAATCTTTTCAATTAAATTTCTCACGCACTCACAACCCTTTTTCGCTGAACACGCACTCTGTCAATCTAAAATGCAAAATTTCACTTAAATATTTTGCAACAAACTTTTTGTTACAAATACGACAACAAATTATTCATTGAATCATGACTTTAATTGGTTTACACACCATTTAATTAATTTTCGAACTTATTTCAAAATGACATGATAGAGAGAGAGAGAGAAAATTTTTATTTGAGACACTTTTAAACATTTTGCAAAATGTTTCAAATATTCGTTTGGGTATTTAACAAATGATTTATACGGTTCGATGTTAATGACGAAAGAATAATTATTTTCATAAGCTAAAGAAATTATAAACGCACTCTGCTTATACAGAACTAACGATTGATCTGTGATGCGATGGGTTGAGTGCGAAGAATGAACGGTGTGGAAACTTTTGCAAGATATTTGTGTTAAGATTTTGTGTCATAATTTAAATTTTTTTTAAATATTGCTATTAAACGAAAAATATTTGTAATGAAATTTTATATTTTTAATCAAATATTTGGTAAAAAAAAAAACAACTTAAAAAATGTTGACTAATAATTTTATCAATTTTTTTTAACTGTTAAAATGGACTGACCAAAGTTAGTTAGTAAATTGGTTTTAATTAAACGTTCTCAAGGTCAAATACCCAACACAACCATATTTAAAAACAAATTTTCGAGAGGGACCCATTTGGAACACATGGAATTTCAGGGAGCCGCCAGAATAAAATTATATTATAAGGCGAAGATTTATGTTAAATATCTTTGTGCCGAATATTATTTAGATAAATTCATCTATATGAGAATTTTTTCTATTTAAGTGATTTTAGAAAAACGGTTTAAAAGGTACCTGTGGTTAATTTTGAACCTAACAATGCAAATTTTTATGTCAATACCAGCATTTGCAAGAAAGTAATGGCATTAAAAGTTATTTTTGGGAGCAGTTTTTGTATGGAATATATGGTAAGATATGGACCGACGCCAACAAAATTTGATAAAATGATTTAGATTGCAATCGATTAATAAAAGTTGGGTCTAGGACTAATTTTTTTAAGTTTTACAAACAAGTTTTAAAAACGCATAATGTCCTGTGGTGTGGGTATAAATAGTGGTTACGTGTGGTGTCAAAGATTTGGTAAGTGTGACTATAACTTTTAGGTGTATAATGGGTTCAAATACTTTCTCAAATAATATTAAATGATAAATAGCATAAATTAGCAAAAGCAAAATTCTTTTTAGAATAGAATGACTTTTACAAAAAGTTACTTTTCTTTTTAAAAGAAACAAAGGAGTACATTTTTTGGACAAGGTGCTCTAAAAAATTATTTTAGAGTTAGCCTTTTATGAAACCTTTTGCTAAAAAGAACCTTTTTACTAAAAAGAACTTTTTTACTTAAAAGTACTTTTTTACTAAAAAAAAGTACCTTTTACTTTAATGTACCTTTTTACTTAAAAGTAACTTTTTATAAAAAAGTACCTTTTTACTTAAAAGTAATTTTTTATTAAAAAGTACCTTTTTACTTAAAAGTAACTTTTTATAAAAAAGTACCTTTTTACTTAAAAGTAACTTTTTATAAAAAAGTACATTTTTACTTAAAAGCAACTTTTTACAAAAAAGTACCTTTTTACTTTTTTTTTTTTTTTTTTTTTAATTTCCTAAGCTAATCCCGCGAAGCTCTATGCTTGTCTGCAGGAAAGAAACCAGAGTCTCTGGCGGGAATCGAACCCGCAACCTCGGCGCTGATAGACTAGCTCGCTACCAGCTAGCCTACCGAGACTTAAAAATAACTTTTTATAAAAAAGTACCTTTTTACTTTTCGGTAAGAGGCTCAAAATTAAATCTCGCCAAAGTTTTCATTTTAATAAAGTAGAAGCGATTCAGATTCTTAAAAAGACAGAAATCAAAGTTTTCTCCGCCATAATAATATGATTGATCTTTGTAGAAAGGTAAATTCTTTAGATTCAAACAAATCCGAGGGTTGATTAGAAAATTCCGAAAAGGATAACTTTGGAAAGATTCGAGGAAATATAAAATTTGTTCCTTTGAATAAAAACCATGCTCTCTTACATTTTAACAATTAAGAGATACCAACGAGATCATGTTACTGATTCCTTACAAGTGAAAATTTCTCTAAGTGTCTTCATTGTATGCTTAAATATGTTAGGCTTATTTAAAGCCATATTACGCGCGCATGTTCAAACACTTTTCAACTGTAAAAATAAAAAAATACAAACATTTGAACTGGGACATGCAGCACATGTTCCAGTGTATTGATATCAGAGTATTAAAGTGCAATTTCCAGTTAAACAAATTTAAGTCTTCTTCTTCAGATGTTTGCAAAAAATAATTCATTTTTTAAAAAAATTTTTTTTTAAATCTTTTAAAAAAAATATTATGTTAACAAAAGTAACAAAATAAAAGTTAAGTACAAAAAAAGTACCTTTTATTTACATAATATTTGTTTCTTTGCAACAAAGTATCTTTTTACACAAATTATGTAAATAATTTTAATTGGAAATTCAGGGAATCATTTTAACATAATGTTAAACTTACTAAATAGCATTCCCTTTTAAGATACCCGAACATTTTTTTATTAATTTTATGTATACACAATCAAAAGATAAGAGATAAGAAAAAAAATTAAGGCGAAAAATAAAAATATTTATTGTTTTATAGAAAACCGAAGAAAATAATTGTTGCCAAAAAAGAAAATCAAAATATCAAGGCAAACATTTTTATAAATTTATGTCATAAACACAAAAAAATCACTAGAGCATTAAAAATGAATATAAGTTTTATTTTTACAATCAAATTATCTTTTAAAAAATATCATAAACCTTTGCTACTGTCAATTAATTCATATAAATATAAGAATATAAACAAAATATGATATAATAACAATTATAATACAAGATGAAAAGAAGAGGTCCTTATAAAAAGTTTTAAAATACTAGAATGCTTACAAAAATCAAGGTTATCAAAAACTCATCATTAAATTTAACAAACGTTTTAAATGGTTTTAATTCCGTAGTTGCAATTCCTAAAGCAAATTTATTCTAATTATAAATTTGCTTTAGCTCTTTTTTTTAATTCATTTGTTTTTTGGAGAAGCAAATACTGTATTACATACTGTTACTTCTGATCGGAATTGATTTCTGTAACAGGCATGTAAGTAAAATTTTAAGTTTTAAAGTTCTGTAAGTAAAATTTTAATTGAAGTCGCATAATTAATTACGGACTTCAGTTCTTTTTGAAAGCTACACAAGTTTTCTCACAAAACAAAAGAAATTTTTAACATAACAGCTCCTTTTACCAAAAAAGTACCTTTCAACAAAAGGATACCTTGAAACAAAATAGTATCTTTTAACAAAAAAGTAACTTTTAACTAAAAGGATATTTCAACAAAAAAGGACATTTTATCAAAAAGTACCTTTCCCAAAAAAAATCCTTAAAAACAAC
Source organism: Pollenia griseotomentosa (assembly GCA_963931875.1). NCBI lineage: Eukaryota > Metazoa > Arthropoda > Insecta > Diptera > Polleniidae > Pollenia > Pollenia griseotomentosa. The sequence goes on along the minus strand of OZ007563.1, from coordinate 15,402,697 downwards.
GTAGCCATTAACAAAAAGCGTACCTTACAATATTTTTAGGCAACTATATGAAGAAAATATATATGTACTCACATATAAGTATAAATAAATTTACATGTTTCGATCATTTGTTTTTCTCCGTCTTTGTGAATCGATTTTGTGCGGACCAACCTCCGGCCACTATTTTTTATTCCACTCAAGTCCGTGAATGTTTAATTAAATTTTGTTAGTTCAGTAATAAAAAAAAAAATCAGAAAAAACGAATCGAAAAACAAAAAAGTACCAAAAAGTCTTCTCTTAAAATTTCTCAATCATTCTGAACTCTGCATGTTGAAGTTTTTGTTTCTATGTTCAGTATTAATGAAAATTCAGAAAGTATCAGTTAAAGAACGAAAAAGTACCAAAAATATTCCTCTTACAGATTTTTGTTCACTTAGGAACTTGCAGGTTTAATTTTATGTTTCCAGGTCCAATACTAACGGAAATTCAAAAAATACCAGTTTAACAACAAAAATGTACCAAAAAGTTTCCTTTTAAAGATTCTCATGCACTAAGGAAACTACATGTTTAATTTATGTTTCCGATATTAACGTAAATGAAAAAAGTACCAGTTGCAGAAAGAAAAAGTACCAAAAAGTTCCCCCTTACAGATTTTTGTTCGCTCAGGGCCTTGCATGTTTAATTTTATGATTCCAGGTCCAATATAACGAAAATTCAAAAAGTACCAGCTGAAGAATAAAAAAAAGTACCAACGTTTTCATCTTAAAGGTTTCTCATTTACTCAGAACCCTGCACCTATAATTTTATGTTTCTAAGTTCAATATTAAAGAAAATTTAAAAAATTGCAACATGCACCACGAAAAAGTCAATGAAAGCAATTTAATTTCCCGTATTTTCTATTTTTGATACTTTTTTCTCCCCGTTGAGGTATCCAAAATTTTAATATTGTAGGGGGAGCGCATTATTTAATATGTATATATGTATATAACAATGAATGGAGGAAAATGTTTTATAAAAAAGTACCAAGAATAGGTACCATTTCAAAAAAAGTACCAAATTCATTTTTGTATTTTTTAGATCAGTTTAAAGTTGCATTTAAAGCTGTAAACACATGACCCAAAACATTAAAGAGCTGATTCGAATATCGGTTTTATTTGTATTCGAAAATAACAAGCCCGACTTGTTTTCATGACACCAAATGGAACCAATATTGGTTTGCAAAACCGACAATGAGCAAAACCGACTTAAATTCTATGACACCCCTGAATAAATGATTTTAGTCGGAAGCCAGGTTTGTCTTAAGTTTAATCCCGATAGGTGGCACTGTTGTGATATTTAAATTTTTTTTATTTATGTCAGGATTCGGCTAAAATTCACAAAATATATTTATTAAACAAAAATAAGTTTCCTGATAAAATTTTGACCCGGTAGATAGCGCTGGGGTCAAGTTATTAACAAAATTCTCCAGTATTTAATTTTTTTTTTTTTTATTTAGAAAATCTCGAGCAGCGCCGGGAACAAACAGCTAGTATTTTATAAAATTTTTATAAATTACAAAAACCTATATATATATGACGTCCTTAAAATTTAACTTACCTGCTTAGTCTTTCTGCTTTTACAATCGAATTAGCAATGATAAAAAAAACACACACACACACAAAACCAAATAGATTTTTTAATAAAAAAGTTATTTTTTTAACATTGTTAAATGTGACCTACTAATTGCCACAAATACATGGCGAACAAGTTTGAATTGCGTTCTAAAAAAAACCAACCAAAAAAAGGAATTGTGTATGTGGTAAATAGTTAAATCTAAAAAATGCAGCGAAAAAAGAATTAGTTCGTTTAAGTGAATTTGAAATTTATCTTTTTTTATTTCGGTTGTTAAAGTTAAAAGTTTTATATTAGTTTTGCAGTCAAATTTAATTGTTGTTTGAAACTGTTCAACAATAACAACAAATTAAATAAATTTAAAAACAAAAGTAATATTTAGGCAAAAATTAAATATTTGTCTGCAGTGAATAACAAAATTCTTAAATTTGGCTTCTGTAGCGCATAAGTCACTCCTAGACGGGTCAAATGTATGACCAACCTCACTTTATTTTTCATGTCTTTCATTTGTTTTTAACGCACCCATACATAAAGTTCAAGACAAACTAGAAATATTTTGAAGAAAAAGTCCCATAACTGCCAAGGAGTCGCTACTAGGGGAATAAAATGTATGACCGACCTCCATTAGTTTTTCGTCTCAAAACATACTTGCCTCTTATCTCCACCCCTTAGGGAGCCTCCCATACAAATATTGCGTTTCATGAAAATCTTAAGTTTAATTAAAATTTTTAATCTTTCGTTAATAAAATCAAAAGTTTGTAGATAGATTTTAATCATTTATGGCTTGCGCCGCCTCTGCTAAAAGCCCAGACTGCCTACTGAGCTGCAGGAATTACAGAAATACTTCTTTAGCAAAATTATAATGATTTTTTGCGAGTTTCTAATTAAATTGATAAATGTTTCTGCTGAAATTATCGAATAACTTCTTTTGCAAAAGTTTATTAGCTTTTATTTTCTGACATTGTGGTAGTACTTTATGGTCGTACGAACAGAGATCTGGTGGATAAATACAAAAACGAGATATTTGCGGTCAAAGTTCCCTAAGGGCAAAAGCTTGGCGGTTGCAGTTCGCAAATTTCGAAACACTGTTTTTACTTCGTAAACTGTGAAAAGATTAATTGAAATATTCAGGGAGATTGGACCCATTGGATACGCCAAGCATTTCCAGTCTCTCTGCATTTTTCAATTAATCTTTTCACTGTTGACAAAGTTAAAACACTATTTCGACCAATTTTGTATAAAATTTCGAACAGCAGCCGAGAAACTTTCATTATATATATTATATTTTTTTCTTTATATGCATATAAGCGAATTTTTAAAGACGCATTTTTCGTTTATAAGCACAAATAAACGTATTTCATAACTTGTACGTTAATTTGTGCTTATAAACGAGAAATTCGTACATAAAAACGAGAAATGCGTTTATTAAAACTCGCTTACATGCATATATGGTGCTAATAAAAAAAGTCGCTGAATTTCATCAGCATCATGAAAAGCCATTTTATTAGCATCAAAAGTCCATTAATAAATTCAAAGTTCTATAAAAATTTTGCATATTTAGTTTTAGTGAACCAATATTTGTGCGTTTTTTATTGTATTTGACTCAAGTTTTTAGCGATACTTGTATGAGAGTTTGTTTAATGCGATTTATTAGAACTGTATTATATTGTGACACATAAATTTGGGATATTTATATGCTTACAAACGAAAAAATGTCGTCTATTTAAAAAAGCAAACTGTAATTGCACAAGTTTGGATGCAGAAAAGCGTAAAATTCTTATAGCCGGCGTGCAATTAAGGGACAAATACTGCATTTATCATGAAATTTGGCGTCAATAGATTTGGTTAAGGTCCATCCATAATAGGTTATAATAGCCCTTATATAAATTCTACTTCAAAAAAATCTTAAAAATAGCTCCGCCATCTCCGCGAGTTTAAAAGTTTCCTTCTTATAAAAACCATAATTTGTTTGTTAAAGTACAATTTTGCTCCATTTAAAGAACAAAATTGCCTTCAAGAGAGATAAAGGAAAAGAAAATGGAACAAAAAAGCCTCAAACATAAATCTTTTTTATGCTTTGATTTCTGAAGTTTCTTTTAAAGTTGATACAGCAGACCTGATTCTTTTTTCTGTAAGCCTTTATGCATGCCTCTTTAAAAGGTACGTGTATCTGTTGTTGTGTGAGCAAATCCTTTTTTATGTTAAAATTTCCCTTAAAATACTTAAGTTTTCATTCTAGCAAAAACTATAAAACTCAGACGCGTAATATTCTTTTGCCGGAGTTTTCGTGTTTATAAATTAAAGTTTTTGTTTTTGCAGTTAGTATTTTTAAGGTTTCACTATTTTGCCCCCCGTTTTTAACTGTCATCATCTTGTGAAGATTTTCTGTTTGTAGTTTTTAGTAACAACAAATTTAATTCTCAAAGGAAATATTCTAGAGTTTGTTAGACAATTGCGACTGGTAACAAAATTTATTGAACAAGAAAACAGGAAGCTATCAAAAGTCACTTTAAATAAGGTTAATGGTTTTTTATCAATTTGGTACAAAAATTATCCCAATAAACTCAGAAGCTGGGCAATGCTTATATTAAACAATAAAGAGTAAAAAGTTCACTCAATCCGATGTGTTTAGAAATTGCGTGGGACTTTTAATACGAATCACGCGTAAAAAAATGGGCGTGATCGCAATAAAAATGTTTACGTGCGTGAATAAGAGAGTGTCCATGATTGTAAGACTTTGGAAATGATTCGTAAGGGAGCGTACGTGATAGCGAGTAGTTTTTTAATCGTCGTGGCAACTACAAAATCTTTGTGGCCTTGTGTGTTATTTCAAGTTCATGTAGATAACTATAAACTAGAGGCCGGCACAATTCCCATTTGAAAACACCTTCAAATCATTGAAAAATTTTTAAACTCTTTATTGTAGTGCCGCCATCACAAACAAATACTGAAAGTGCGGGTATTAAAAATACTCCCAAAAATTAACAAGGGATTGAAAAATATACGCAAATGAGATTGGAAATAAAAAACACACAAATTCTTTATTTTTTTAATATGGCTATAAAATTTATTTTTAATATATTGAAACAAAAATTCTTTGCAAAAATAATTCTTTGTGTGCGTACAACACACTAGTAATCATCGTTAGTTCTCGATGAGTGCACGAGTTAATTTTCAAATACTAAGAGTATAGGCAAAAATGTTTTAATGTATTGAAATGTTTTCAAAGAAACATGTACTGTCTGGAGAGCATTTACCTGCGTACTGTGTGCATCACGAAAGTGCGGGTATAAAAAATAATCTCATAAGTTAACAAGGGACTGAAAAATATACGCAAATGAGATTGGAAATAAAAAATACACAAATTCTTTATTTTTTTTTAATATGAGTATAAAACCTTTTTAAGTTTTTTAAATTATTCGAAAAAAAAAAAAAAAAAAAAAAAAATTATGAGTATAAAATTTTTTTTGATAATATTGAAACAAAAATTCTTTGCAAATATAATTCTTTGTACAACACACTAGTAATCATCGTAAGTTTTTGATGACTGCACGAGTTAATTTCCAAATACAAAAAAGTACTGTCGGGAGTGCATTTGTTTGAGTACTGTGAGCTTTTCGAAAGTGCGGGTTTAAAAAATACTCTCATAAATTAACAAGGGAAAGAAAAATACGAGCAGCAGTTGGAGTGGGTACAAAAAATACACGAAATATTTTTTATGTTATTTTCTCTGCAAAAACAATACGACAGACAAGTTAACATCACAAAATCTCGCAGAGATTTTCAAGTACAAGGAGTACAGGGAAATAAGTGTTACTGTATTGAAAGGTTTTAAAAGAACCCAGTACAGTCTGGAGTGCATTTCTTTGAATTCTTGTACGCTCACAACACTTTTTAAATTGTTCGACGCACAGTACTGCATAGGATTTGTCATTGTGGTTGTACACAACTTTTTATACACACATTTGATTTTTGTTGTGTATTTAATTTACTTAAACTAACAGTTTTAACATTTTAAGGGCCTACTGGACCTTCTCATATCGGGTAGGCCTCTAATCGACCACGAATAAGTTTAAAAGTAAGTTTTTCTTAATGGATCCTTAAAGGGCTAAAATTTAGGCAAATTTCAAAACTAATTTTCTTTCTTGTTATATCAGAAAACATTTAATTGATCTTATTAATTTGTTTACTTTAAAAATTTAATAAATATCACAAAATTTTTTAATTGAAATAAATTTTTTCTGTGCAGTTTCGTCGGGAATAAAGAACAAATTTACAGAAAAATTTTGTTCAGGATAGTGGGTTATGATTTCAAAATACGTGTGCCAAATTTCGTTAACTGTAACTAATTTATTTTTGATTCATTCGTGTCACAACTTTTTTTCTTGATATCAAAGTTTTAGTCTGAGAGCTACTTATGTTTTTTATCGAAAATAAATCCGGGTGAATATTTTTATGACCCTTCTGTCTTAAAAAGATTTAAAGTCTGAAAAAAAAGAGGAAAATCATATTGAATTTCAAATTTCTTTTCAACACCATTCATGTTGGACTCCTCAACCCTTAAACCCCCCCCCCCCCCCCCCCCCCCCATTTCAAAACACTCCTTCCTTTTTACCCTCTTCTTACCGATGGTTTGTATATATAACCATATTTCTTTTTTTTTACAAAATAAAAAATACAAAATAATAAACATATTTAAAAGCATAATTTCGTCCGTCTGTCTGTATGTCTTTCTTTGTAAAAGCTTGTGTTACATGTTTCCCTTCATCAGGACTTTTTCTTTCTAGATTTCTTTAATGTTGTTTTTTCTTTTCTTTTTCTCCATTATACATTAAATTGAAACAAGATGTATGTATACAAACTCCTAAATTGTATAAATCAAATTGAATATGTATACAAGAAGAACCAGGAATGAGTACTGCACACACGGAAGTCATTTCTCCCTTTACCATCTTTATAAGTAATACACGAAATTGCTCCTCTGTCACTGTGTGCTCCTCTGCTCGTTGTACAAGGAAGATAATAATTTTTATATTTTAAAATTTCAGACAGACTATTGACCTGAATTTTTAATAAGGGTTTTTTTCTGTCCGTGTTTCCACCTACGGCTTGTTATCTTTTTCCCCTTCTCCACGAAAAATGCATCGTTGGCTAAATAAATAATATACAAAAGAAACCAAGTATGTGATTAAATTGGGGAAATGGGGGAACAATAAGGTTTTTTTAGGGAAAGAAAGTTAACAAAACTTCCTAATATTTTAAGAGTTTTATGCTTTCAGACTTTCGTGGCAAAGCTTAAACAAATTACAAGTTTAAGCTAAAAGAAAGAAATGTATTAAATTTTCTACAACTAGTGGAATTTTTCAACGATTACAGAAATTTAAAGGCACTACAAAATATTGGAAAAAAAACGCAAATAAAAGAACAATAACAAAAACTTATGCAAAATCGTTAAAAATGCATTAAAGAAACAGTCGAACTTGCCTACAATGAATCCTCATGGATAATTAAATCATTTATATTATTATTATATGAAAAATTTGTTCATTGCGAAGTAAAAATCGCGGTATAAAAATACATTATAAGCCGATTAAATTACACTTAAATTTATAGGAAGAACCAGTGTTTTAAAAATCAATTTATAAAAGGGAGTACTTCATTGTATAGAAGTTCACTTTAGAGAAGTTTGGCTGTACAATCAATTAATGAAGTAAACAAACTGTTCACAACTCCAAAAAATAGTGCGTTCAAACGCCAGCATCTTTTGTGCTTTTCGCAACATAGACAATATTAAACACACAACAGCAGAGCCAGAGGGAGAAAGATATGAAGGCTAAAAAGTAGCATTATTGTCCAGCAAACCAGCAATATTTTTTAAGGAAGTTTCGCTGGGAAAATATTTTTCATAAAACTAGAAAAAAAAAATTGTGTTTGCTGTCATTACGTTAAAAATATACAAAAAAAAATACTTTTTGTAGAAAAATCTTTTTTTAAGTTTTCTTTTTTTGCTAGTAGAATTATGTGAATTGTACTTTTTTAAAAAGTACCTTTTGTGAAGAGTAATTTTTGTAAAAAGTGCTTTTTGCAAAAACTCCTTTATAAGAATTAGTTTTTTCTTTTTATTTTTTTAGGATACAATTTGTTAAAAAAAAGTACTATTTTACAAAATAATCATAAACAAGTTAGAGTGCTATATTCGGCTGTGCCGAATCTTTGATACTTTCCACCGACAGTTTCAATATTTCAGGAGTGATACCTATACGTTGTCTATTTATTGTCAATTTATCTTTATAAAAACAGACATTAGCATTCAAATTGGTTGCGGCTTAGACCTATATTAAATTATTGACCGACAATCTTAATCTTGGGTAACTTATGGACCGATCTTCACGAAATTTCACAGTATCATTTATAGTCCTATAAAACTGTGATAGCATTGTTAATTATGCTTTTAGGCGTACTAAACTGTTTTCCGGGAATAGGGTTTCTATGGGGCCTAGGATAAATTATGGACCGATCTTCACGAAATTTCACAGTACCATTTATAGTCCTAAAAACCTGTGACGTGCTAAATTTTGTTATGATAGCATTAATAATTATGGTTTTAGGCGTACTTAATTGTTTTTCGGAAGTAAGGTTAATATGGGGCCTAGAGTAAATTATGGACCGATCTTCATGAAGTTTCACAGAGTCATATCTAGTCGTAAGAAACTGTGACGTGCCAAATTTTGTTATGATAGCATTATTAATTACGGTTTAAGGCGTACTAAACTGTTTTCCGGGAGTAGGGTTTATATGGAGCCTAGGCCAAATTATGGGCTGAACTTCACGAAATTTCACAGTTTCATTTCTAGTCCTATGAAACTGTGACAAACCAATTTATATTATGATAGCATTATTAATTATGGTTTTAGGCGTACCAAACTGTTTTTCGGTTGTAAGGTTTCTATGGGGCCTAGGGTAAATTATGGACCATTTTTCACGAAATTTTACAGTGTCTTTTCTAATCCTATAAAACTGTGAAGTACCAAATTTTGTTATGACAGCGTTAGTTTTTACGGTTTAAGGCGTATTAAACTGTTTTCCGGGAGTTTGTCTTATATGCCCCCATATAGGGTACATTATGGACGGATATTCACGAAATTTTACGGCGTGACTTCCAGTCGAATAAAACAAATTTTTGCAAAATCTTATATGATTCCGTGCATTTTTCCACCATTTATGTTAGTTTTTGTAACAAAATTATCAGTTTTTAAAAGGTGGTGGTTCCACATTTTGACTGAACCGATTTTGCTGAATTTCAATCCCAAACTGCCTAGGATAACTACAAGCAATTTGACACCCATTTGTTCATTTCTTTTGAGTTTTTCGAAACTGAGCGTGTTTTTAACAGACGGACAGACAGACGGACATGGCTAAATCGACTTAGAATTACTCAAGGAGCCAGAATATATATACTCTTCACAACTTATTGTGGTTGAGGGTATAAAAAGTACTATTTTACAGTATGACCAATACACCCATCACGCTTGGAGTATTGATTTAAAAGTTCTATTAGCTTTTGTAATAAAGTTACTAATTTTCCGGACTTTTACCATTCCCGGGAGCTCAAAAAATGGTATTTGATTCCTGGAAATTCACGGGAATTTTTTTAAAAAAATTTCAAAAGTACATTACTGGATTCTTACTTCCTGAACTCGTTTAAGCTAACCCCGTTACATCCGCGGAAATAGTATGCCCATATATACATCACTTTTAGAGTATTGAAGAGCCACCAAAATTTGTGTACCAAAGGCGCCATAATAAAACTGCCCTACGATATGTGACATTTGCAGAGGAATAACTCTACTCAATACAATCCACAAAATCATCGCGATAATAATAAATACAAGGCTATCCTGTATAGAACAAGCACTACATGAAGAACAGTCAGGACTTCGTTCACACCATTGTTGTGTCGGCCAGACAAACACCCCACGTATAACAAAAGAACAATCAATTGATTAGGCATGCCGCTGTACTTGGTTTTTATCGATTTCAAAAAATCATTTGATTCAGTAAGGCGCAATGCTATATTTGAAGCTCTGCGTATAAGAGGAGTGCCAACCAAAATAATAAGCTTAATAAAGGCACTTAACTTTATATGTCAAACACGGATTGGTTGCAAGGGCAACCAAGGTTCTATTAGGCTTAGATAGAAGTGGTCTTAGGACCCTAGTAGGGTTTTTTGGTTCACTGCTAGGGCTTTTACGAGTAAATGGGACAATACCATACCGGACTTCATTATGTGAGGATCCGAGGAGCTAGAGACGATTGAGCATGTACTGTGAAACTGTCCTTGGATGCAGTGTCTCAGGCAGAAATAGCTGGGTTAAGGATTTCATGACGAACTGGAGAGTATCGCTGACTTTAAACCAGTCGATCTACTATGGTTTAACATGGATATAGGCTGGTTATTTCTTATGAGGGGAATGTAGGGAGAATATTGTTCTATCTATTGTCTACTATCTATCTTAACTCTACCTATCAATTCTTTTTCTTATTTTCTTCTCTCTTTCTTCTTTCTCTATACTGAAGGGCGGCCTAACCTATTTGTCAGACACAGTGGGCGAACTAGCGATTCATTCTCAACAAATGCTGATATAAGACAGGGATACCCCTCGTCACCTTTCCTCTTTGCTGTAGTGTTGGATGGAATAAAATGACAAATCTAGGTGAAGAGAAAAGAGGAATCGTTTGGAACTTTAAGGAGCACCTAGAGAATATTGATTTTGCGGATGCCATCTGCCTTTTTTCACACAAGTCAAGCGATATGCAGAGCAAAGCTAACAACTTAGTTCAAATATTAGGGGCCTTCGGCTTGTAAAATTGATAAACCAAAAACAAACATTATCAGTTAGAATTAAAATAAGTCTAGGGAATAAATTACGCCAAATTTTTTGCTATTAGGGCGCGATAATGTCGAGTAACAGGCTAAACAATGTTCTTTCTGCGTTTTGACGCCTAAATGGAACGTGGCGATCAACTCAGCGTTCACAAAAGATAAAACAGAAAATATTTAATGCATGTATTCAATCGACCCGGCTCAATGGCAGCGAAACGTGGCTGATGCCAAAACAAATAATTCAGAGGCTACAAGTTGCGCATAATATGCTGCATATTCTAACCCGTTACCATTACAAGCACAGAGCTTTTGAACGTACCAAACGAGGAACCAATCCTACGATAAATAACAAGGAAAAATGGAGTGGGATAGGACATACCATAGGCAAACTTAACAACGGCATATCAAGATCTTTAGAAAGGAATACTCAGGGTAGCCGTCGCCCGTACGTCCAAGCAATACTTGACGAAGAAAGACGATAAGCGAAATTCAGATGGAAAAAAATTCTTTGATGAAATAAAATTTGCCATGATAAAAATATGTAAATGATCTTTGTATGAGCTCTATGTTCTCATGGGGAATAAAAATAAAGGAACAAAAAATAAGGGAAAACTAAATTGTTTTTATTGTTTAAAATGTGTTTTATTTAGCCATTAGAGTCAATCAATATGAATTATTTTTGTAAAGGCATTTTCGCTGTGCGAATGTGAAGTATATGGATATCATATGCGATACAAAAATGTATTAAAAAATAACGCATACCATAAAAAAAACACTAATATTTACACAAAATTTAAAAATTGTTATAGAATATCAATCATTTTGATAACTTTTTTAACATTTTATCAGTCATTTACCCCCGTATTTATAAACGATTATTAAATTTAACAAACGTTCATGAAGGAGAATTTTCATACAAAATTTGTTTTGTAAACCTTTATTAAATTTAAAACTTTTTTTATCAAAAAGTAATTTCAATTTTTGGGAATACAAAATTTTAATTTCAAAAGATTTTGTTATTCGTGCTTAATGTAAGATGAGATAAACCCACTGTTTATTGTTGATGTGTTTTGTTAAAGCTTTGATATTATTACAAGTAGAACTGTTGCTATAAGTCTTATACGCTTAACAGTTTTATTTGGTTTAATATCTTTAGTTTTTCTAAAATCTTTATGGATGAAGTTTCCTGATGATCTGGCCTAAGTAACCAGTGAAATGCGCATAGGAATAGCTTATCCCATCAACAATAAATTTCAAGTGTTTTTATCAATAATAAAAACTGGGAATTAAGCACGAATAACAAAATCTTTTGAAATTTAAAATTTTTTTATAAATACAGGCATTAATATTTAAATTTATGAATTTGGACAAAATTTTACTTAATAAACATAAGCGGCGAGTAATTGGCGCCAATCACCAAAATCAATACCTCAACTTATTTTGGGAGAAAAAATAAAAAAGAGCATGTTTATACATAGGCTTCAGCTTGCAGCCCCGGCACCAGACACCGATTCATTCCTCAATGTACAAAGTTACCAAAATATGTTTAAACATTTTTCGCTTCTCACTAGTTTTGTAGGAAGTGGCGATATAGAAAAAATATGTACGTTAACCTTTTTCTTCCTCTATGTATATCTTATGCTTTTACTTCTAACTTTTTTCTTAGTCTTCTTTTACTACCTATGGCGTCACAATAGACCATATTGGTCTCTCAGTGAGGGGTGTGAAGATTGACTACGCACCAGCAATTCTACTTTTAATAATAACTTCCCACACCTTTTTAGTAATTTTTGTTTGTTTTTTTAAACAACATTTTCATTAAAAAGATATTTGCTTTTGAATGTGAATTATTATTACATATTTTTTTTTTTGTCAAATATTTGCAATTTTTTTAATTCATTTTATATTTTTTTTATTTTTAATTTCCTTGATAAAAGGAAATTATTTATGTTCTTTATTTTTTTCTTCTTTGTTTATTTGATTTTTTTAGTTTTCCTTCCTGAGTAGCTAAAAATAACAAACAAGGATAAAAAGGTGAATAAATGAATAAAGGAAAGAAAGGTATACGGTGGATTCAAATAAATTTATTTTTGAAGTTTTAATAACTTTTAAATAAGCAGAGTATAAATCCTGATGATGATGATGGTCGTGTGTCGTACATAATATTTGTACATTTTCATAATCTTGATTGTGAATGTCAGTCAGTCAGTCTGCCGGTCTGTCTGTCTGCCTTTAACATTTTCTTTTTGCAGTGACTGCAGTGCGATGGTTAAAGTTATTCTTAAAAGTGCTTCGGTTTGCTTTTTATTTTTAAACATTTTCTTCGTTCTTTTGTTGTTGTTTCTAGTAGTTTTAGACTTTTTGTCGAATGCAAATTGTTGCAATTGTTGTTGTTTTTGTTGTTCTAGTTTCAGTTTGTTGTGTATTAAAACTATCATTTTCAATTCACATGCTGTCACTCGCTTATACTCCTGTATTCTTATAGGTATACCTTTTGTATAAATTTGCTACAATTTTGTAATAATTTTTTTCTATCTATCTTTCTTTTTCATTCTTATTTGGTTTTTTTATTCTAGTTGTCCACCAACAACAATTACAACAAAACCAACAACATGTTAGAAAAAAAAGTATGTTGCAGCAATTTGGCACGGTGCCTAAATCAATAGAATTGTTGTTAAGCTGCAGCAGTAGCAGTAATAATAAAAACAACAACTATAACAACAGAAACAACAAAAGATGGGCTTTTTAAAATGGCAGAAAATAGAATGAAAAAATAAAATAAAGTACTCGAAACGAATACAATGTATCTGGTTTGAAAATTTGACTGTTATAAAATTTATTTTCTAAGCTTAAAGTCTTTCCATTTTTCTTTCACTATACCAGAGAACCATTAAAAAATATACATAAAAATACATACAGGGTGGCCCAAATAAGACATACCGATGTTAAACAAGTATATATATTTTATTTTGTACACTCATAGAAAAATGCATCTTCATATTACTGATGCCCTAACATCAGAATTGTGACATCAATGGTGTAACAAACGGCATCAATGAGGAAAAATGATGAACGTCTTAAAAAAATGTTGTCATATTTTATGCGTCATCTATGCTATGACTACAGTGACATCAATTCGATGCCACATTTTGTGTGTTATTTAATGTTTAAAAAGTAAAAATTAAGCAAAAATTCCCATTTTCTATTTGTTTAAATTGTTAAGTTGAATAAATAAAATTTTCAAAGTATATTGTTAACGAAAAACATATTGGGTTTGCTGCTAGTGTCTTAAATTGTAACGAACGTGTAAGTAAATATTAATATTCTCTCTCTTTGACTAAAATCAATCCCAATGACAAACTAATAAGTCATCGCACTGATGACATGTTTTATTAAACTGGCTCCGATACGTTATTTCTATGATGCTGATGTTTCATCCCATTGTTGGCATAATTTCACCAAATGACAATTTGGCCAAGTGATGTTAAGGCTGTCATCACAATGATGAAAAGTGTTACGAAGGAACTTGTCAAGTACAAATGTCAAAATACATCAGCGGTATGACGTCTTTTCGATCACTAAAAAAAAAACCGATAGACTAGCTCAGCTAGCCTACCGAGGCACTCTAGACCGACCCATTTAGAGAAATGACGAAAAACGTTGAAGTTTCCCAAAAGTAAATTTAAATTATACAATGCAAAATACCAATAGGCTGGATTAATACTCCAATAACTAACACAGTGCCTTCTTACATGGGAAGACTTGAAAACAACTGCAACATATCGTGTGAGATTAAGATGCTTGTGAAAGTCACATGCTCTTAAGAGGGGTAAAAAAAAACTTTAGGGTGTATAACTTAAAAATGCAAAGGATGGCGTATATTTTGCACAAGACTTGTGTCTTTAATAACTTATGTCTCGAATTTTTTGCCAGCAGCGCTAATTTGCAGAAAATTTCACGGCTTTAACTAAAAATAAAATTTGTAATTGTATTTGTAACTCTTATTGAATAAATAAATTAATTAATTAAAAAAGTCTATCTGTCATAATGTCAAGGGACGTTATGACACTTTTTGGTATTACTTCACATTTAAATGTGTCACAATGTCCACTTTAGTAAGCAAAGCCGGTGTTTGTATACCATAGAGGAGAAATGCTTTGCATAACAAAACTTTCCTGCACAAGAATTTTCTACTCTATGGTATAAAAAACACTGGGTTCGCTAACTAAATTTCTAAATTCGGGATTTGTAAATTTAGGATTTCAAAATTTGGCATTATAAAGTTCGGGATTTCAAGATTCAGAATCTTGATATTCGAAATTAAAAAAAAAAAAAAATCGGGATTTTATTAAATCTTTCGCCACAGAGCTTGACAATACTGGAATCAAAACCTTGTCACTAATAAGTGTCATAATGTACAGGGGAATTATGACAATGTTTAACACTTTTAAAAGTGTCATAAAGACTATCAGGGCAGTGTCGTAATTTCCCTGTACATTACGTCAAACATTGTAATTGTAGGTGTTTAAAAGTGGACACTTTTAAAAGTGTCACAATGCCCATGGACCTTACGACACTTTAAAGTTTGTCATAATAAACATGGACATTATGTCACTGGACATTATGACCTGCCACCCTTGAAGCACTGGCCAAAGAATAGCCGGAACATGTGACTAGACATAAAGCCGTGATAGTTCATAATGCTAACGCTCGGCGGCCACATGTTGCATGACCGGTTAGAAACTATAAAGAAAATAGTATTTTTAATGTTTTGCCTTAAACACCTTTAAGTTCAGAGCTTGACACGTCCTAGTATCGTTTCAATCTGTGTATTAAAATTTCCTTTTTGTTCTGTTATTTGTTTCAATAAACAAGTAGTTCTATTTGCGCGCAATCCATATGTTGCCAGGGAGTTTGGAAAATGTCATAACCAACGATGGCCCATACTTAAAAAAAAAATAATTGTATATTGTACCAATGTTTGAACTTTCATTTATAAATCCCCACAGAATGTCAATAAGAATTAAGAGTTTCGAATTTTTATTTAGATTCAAAAGAAAAACAAAATATAAACATTTCAATTAGTGACTTATTTATCAGAAAATCTCTAAAACTTCTCTACATCCAAGCAGGTATTTCTCAATTTCCAATTGGGTCATTTTAATTCAATTGAATTGCATTTGACAACTTAATGATTTAGTTGCCTGTCACATTGCCATTTGTATTTGTACGATTAATTTAAGTTGTATTGGAATTTAGTTGATACTGTTTTCTAATTTAGTTTTTTTTATGCTATAAAATTATTATAGCAAATACGAAAATCCCATGTTATTCTAATTTATTTTTTTTCCTCACATTTTTTGTTAAGTCCTTTTTTATTGACTGGGCTTTTGGTTTTTCTGTTGTTTTAAAAAAAAAAAAAATTAATGCGACATTGATTTCGTTTTTAGTTTTTTGCTAATTTCTCTTTTTCTTTTCGTGTTTTTTTTTAGATTAAAAAAGCATTATAAAATGAATTTACATTTAATGATTCATTGAATTTAATTTTTTTTTTTTTACAAATTGCTAAATTTTCAAATAAGTGTTGCAAGAAAAACTTATTTAATTTTTTTAATATACAAAATGATATTATAATCCATCTTTATAAACTGAAACAAGTAAATTTGATTGAAGTCATATTGACTTATGTTTTTTATATAAAAGAAACCCGATTCACAAGTTTTTTTCATTTTTCTTTTGTAAATGACCTTCAGGTCAATGGATTACTGGGTTATCAGTATTACGAGTCTTTGTTGCAAATTGTAAATTTTTTATTATTTATTTATTCCATACAAACAAAAAAACAGGAAACAATATCAAAACATTTGCACAAATATCATAAAACTGCAAAAATTAGCAGTAAATTTTGTCAAATTAAAGAGAAATTCAATATAAAAAAATCCAATTATTATCCAATTAAAAATTATGGAATTATGCGATAAAATTAATCGTTTAATTTTAATTATTAATTATTTTTTTTTTTTTTTTTCATTAACAAGAAACCCCTTTGTATGTTTAATTATAACATTTAAAGGATGCTTTATATTAAAATTTAATCACGCTTTAAATACCATGAAAATCAAACTAATACTCCCACCCACATCTATTAATTATATCTTTTAAATTGATAGATATATCTACAATAAATTAGTAATCTAAAATTTCATTTATAATTACAGACATTCTGACTATCATCATTTGTCACAACGTATTGTCATCTAAATGTCCATATGGCAATCGCAGCAGCAGCGAAAACAACAATTTTGAAGAGAGTTTCAAAATATTGATTGGCAATACTTACACATAAATGTTCGGACATTCTAATTGGTGATTTTTTAGCTACTATCTTTTTGGCAACACTGGTTTAAACCATACATGTTAAGTAATGATTAGCTAATGCTAATGATTGCTAATTAACATTGTTTTGTGAAATTCTCTAATTGATCAAACAATTAGAATTAGTTCAACTAATTCCCATTAGCTAATTGAAATTTTTATTCTAATGGAAAACGAATTGCAATTAGTTGCCATTAGCAAAAAAAAATTGGTTAACCTTTACAATTAGAAATCTAATTGACTTCTGATAATGCAATTAGATATTCAATTATTAAATTCAATTGATTCTAATTCGAGCTAATTGAATATCTAATTGCATTATCAGAAGTCAATTAGATTTCTAATTGTAAAGGTTAACCAATTTTTTTTTGCTAATGGCAACTAATTGCAATTAGTTTTCCATTAGAATAAAAATTTCAATTAGCTAATGGGAATTAGTTGAACTTATTCTAATTGTTTAATCAATTAGAAAATATAAACTAATTGCATCAATTACTAATTCTAATTGGAATTTAACATGTATGGTTTAAACAGCTGACGCACGTTTCGTGTTTTGTTTCACTGTCAAACATCTTCAGTTTGGTCTATAATTTAACCATGAATCGTCTTAAAAATGAACAACGCTTGCAAATTATTGAATTTTATTATCAAAAATTATCGAAAAATTGTATCCAGCGACAAAGCTCATTTTTGGCTCAATTGGTACGTTAATAAGCAGAATTGTCGATTTTGGAGTGAAGATCAGCCAGAAACATTGCAAGAGCTACTAATGCAACCAGAAAAAGTCACAGTTTGGTGCGGTTTATGGGCTGGTGGCATCATTGGACCGTACTTCTTCAAAGATGATGCGAATCGTATCGTAACTGTGAATGGTGAGCGCTACCGTGAGATGATATCCAACTTTTTTTTGCCCAAAATGCAAGAGCTTGACTTGCATGACATGTGGTTTCAACAAGACGGTGCCACATGCCACACAGCACGCTTAACAATGGACTTATTGAGAGGCGAGTTCGGTGAATATTTTATTTCACGGTCGGGACCGGTCAATTGGCCGCCTAGATCGTGCGATTAACGCCTTTAGACTATTTCTTGTGGGGCTATGTTGAAGCTCATGTCTATACACACATGCCCGCTTCAATTGACGCATTGGAAGACAACATTGGAAAGAGTATGCCAAAATTGGACTAAGCGGTTGGACCATTTGAAGCGCAGTCACGGTCAACATTTGCATGAAATAATCTTCAAACATTAAATTATATGGACCGTACATTAAATTATATGGATCGATTCAAATAAAGATTTCATGCATTTTTCTGAATTTTATGTGTTTTTTTTTTAAACTTTCCTATGGCTCTTAAAAAATCACCCCTTAATAGACCCAGCAGTTTTAAAGGGAAAGAGTTGTTAGATTTTTTTTTTATATATTTCTTTTTTTCAAATCTGAAAGTCCCTACACTTATAAAATTATTACAGTAACTGATTGTGAGTTATTAAATTCGTTTTCCGTACTGTTAAAATTTAATAAAAATATAGTTATTTTACAAATAATTTTATTTTTTAACTTTTATTTTTGTTATTCAAAAAACAAACTACCAAAAAATAATGTTTTTCCGTATTTATTTTGTTATTTAGTTTGATTTTTGTCGGTTAAAATATATTTTTTGAAAGTAAAAACTATTCAATTTAAAGGAATATGCAGTTTAATAAATAAAAAAATTTAAAATGAATGTAAAAATCATTTGTTTTAAATGAAATGTAAATGATCCGTTTTTTAAATGAATTTTAAGTTGTTTAAAATGAATTTTCGTTTGAATTTACCTACATAATATTTTGAGTGTATAAAATTTGGCGTGTCGTTAACGCCTAAGTCGTTTTTTGTCTGTGTCCTTTAATCTAAAACGACGAAGGCGTTAACGATAACGTCTTACACAATAAGGCCGAATGCTATTTGTTACATATTTGTAGAAAACAAAACACAAGTTATGAAAAAGTGAAATGACCAGATTTTAACACCTGACAAAAAGTTTGTTCTTCATTATTATATCTAATTTGTTAACGATTTTTCTGTAGTTCTCTGACATTTTGTTTTATTAAACCGTTTTCACGATTTCAAATAAATTTAGTGTTTGTTTGCAATTTTACTATTTTTCGCGAAGTTTAACCAACCATGTTCGCGATAGAATCGATTTTTTTCCTGTAAGTTTTCTGATTCTTTACAGCTTTATTAATAGTTTGGAATAAATATTGTACTTTTCTATCACGCCGCGCTGTTAGCAAATTTTTGCAAATTTTCCCTAATTTAGCAATTTTTACCGAAGTTTTGCAATTCCTTATAGTTTCAAGGACTTTAAATCAATTGTATGGATTGTTTAAGATATTAAAAAGTTTTCACGAATTTTTGCTTTTTGCAAACTTTTCCGAATTTTCGCAATATTCATTGGTGTTCTGGAAATCGAAAACGCAAGAATCTATTTTAATCTATTTTTTTTAATTTTTGCTATAAAATTCTGTTTAATAGAGAAATATTTGTATAATATTCGTCATAAAATTCTTTTATTACCAAAATCTTATGAAGAAACGACGTTTTGGGCCTTTTGCCATTAATTAGGGTGAATTTTTGAGAATAAAACATGCTACCCTTTTAGAGAGCAAAACATTCTTAAGAGCCGAACAGCAAATAGAATTTTTTTAAATAACATGACAAATTTTTTTGTAGAAAAGCAAACACCATAAGGTTATTGATTGTGGGCATAGTTGGCTTCTTATCATCATCTGAATCATTTGACATTTGCACTTGCCTTAAAAGCCAGTACTATATATTACCTGGTAATAAATTACTTAAATGAACTCAGTTGAGTAATCATTTGGGCCATTTGCCAATTATGCAATTCATTCATCACTGACCTTAAATATTTATCTCGACAACATCAGCTGAAACTGTTGGGCGTTCATGCATTAACACTGTCTCAAAGCTGCAAATAGCCGGTTAATCAGTCAACAAAATCTACTTTATTGTAATTTAAAATGCAAATAATGATAAGAACGATGATTAAGTAGCAATTATTACTTCTGCTTTTGCCTTCGTCTCTAGTATTCAGAGTTTTCCAGTTGTAAAAAAAAGGAGAAACCAGGACAAAAAATAAGTTTTGTTTGACAAAATGTCGCAATTGACCGCAATATAAGAACAATTAAATATAAAAATATATAAATTAAGCCCAAAGCAGGCAATTGTAACAGAAAATAGCCAAGATCATGTTCGGACCTCTTGGTCAGGATCCGAGTCAACCTAATCTCCACGTGGGCAGCTAGCTCTTCTCTACATTAATGGCGATATTTTTAACCCTTTTCTTTATTAAGGTTAACGTTATGTTTTCACCAAAATTTAACTGGTTCAAGGTCCTGCATGCTATTAGTTTCTGTGCTATCAAGTGGAAATTAGATCAGTCATAGGTACAATTTTAACCAAAATCTTTGTTAGACTGGCTTGATAGAGGAAAACTCGAAACGTCTTCTAATTTGTTAGATACACATAGACGGGAAAGTTCAAGCAATTTTTAGTGTGACCACTGAATTATTAAGTGCTAACCTTAGACTATGGACGTTGCAAGACTTTCCTCAACGATGCTTTGGGATCTGAAAGTAGACAACGGCAAATCGTTAGTTCAGAATTGGTTTGGCGCATATCATGGTTAAATTAAATGTTAAAACAGTCGCAGGCGTATTTTTAATTTGCCAACTACAATAAACTTTAAAAATATGTTATCGATTTCCGCAACTTCAAGACGATTTCGTAGTTTTAGGCTCATTGTTGGCTTAGACGGTTTGTTAATAAGCAAAATTCCCGCATATGAAGTCTGATCAATCTACCAAAAAAAACCCTACAGACTCCATTACAACCAGAAAAGTGCACCGTTTGGTATTGTTTCAAAAATTACCAGTTAAGCAACAAAATAGCACCAAAAAATTCACACACAGGTTCTTATCCACTCAGGACTTGCATGTTGAATTTTATGTTTATAGGTAAAAAATTATCAATAAATTTTAATAAAAATTTCATGTTGTAAAATTTCTTCCTTCAGTAAAAAAAATAATTTAATGAAAATTAAATTTGATGAACTCAAGCCTAACTTAAATTATTGAATATTAAAAATTAACAGTTCGACACAATTGTTTATAGGTAATATTAACTATAATTAAAGAAAGTACCAGTTGTAAACAAAAAGCTAAAGAAAGGAATTTAATTTTCCGTATTTCCCCCTTTTTGGTACTTTTTTCTCCACATTAAAGTATCAAGAATTTCAGTATAGTAGTGGGGGCCCATAAATTCATTGACATGAATGGAGAAAAAAATACCAAAAATAGTTAAGAATTTCGCCCCTCAAACGTTTGATTTTCGAAAAAGTACCGAATTGGTATTTGTACTTTTTAGATTAGCTTTATTTCTATGTTTATTGGTTTAAAACAGGGCTGTGGAGTCGTCCGAAAAAAGTACTAACTCCGACTCCGACTCCAAACGCTTAAATTTTTTAAGTGCGACTCCGACTCCGACTCACGACTCCGACTCCTACTATAATCTTGATGCTAAATGTATATGAGACTCAGTGATGTTAATTGCATCTCAAAAAACTTGCAAAAAAGGGAAAACTTGATAAATGGCAAGGCTGTCATGGGATAATATAAATGTTCCTCAAGAAAATCATTTTAGTTCGGCATAAACGGCTACGAATCATGATATATTATTAAAGTTAGTTCAAATTGCTAGATTGTCGTACAAATTGTTTGAACCGGAACCAATTTTCATACTGACGTCCGTTTTTTAAAGATTATTTAATAATTCATAGCTCTTATATATTCTAATTGTCGGTTGGGGGTGTCAAAGATTCGGTACATCCGAATAAAGCACTCTAGTTTTTTAAATGCATTAGCTTTTAAATGATTAAATATAGCATAAAAATAATTCTTAAAAATTTCAAATCGATATTTGAAATATTGCATCGGCAATTTCGAATAATTTTTATTTTGGAAATTTTTTTTTAAATTTCTTATGCCAAAAAACTTTGCAGTCAGAGTCGCGAGTTTTTGTGGGTACTACGACTCCGACTCCGACTCTGGCACAAAAACCTCAACTCCGATTCCTCAACTCCGACTCCGACTCCACAGCCCTGGTTAAAAAGATAGATGGGGTGACAAAAAAGTTCCAAAAAACAGGTTTCACCCGTTTACTCCCTCCTAAAAGGGCCGAATTTCAAAAAAAGTACCAGACACCTGTCCGATTATTTTTTTTAAGAACAACGATAAGTATTAGATTTTTTTTTTGTATATCCTTTAGTTCTGGAGATTTAAGATTACCGAATTTACCCGTTTTTACACCCTAAACATTTGAATTTTCAAAAATCCTGTCTTAGTGAATCAATCAGGTGTTGAGGCTGTGCGATGATGAATAAGTCAGTAACGTTACAATTTTACATATCTTCGTTCGTAAATTATTGTGTTTTATAATATATGTAAAATATAACCATATAGAACACAACACATAGATAGACATTTAAAGCAAAAAGGTTATAAAAAACTTTTAGAAAAATTTAAAACAATTGAGTCAGAAATGTATACATCGAGTTGAAAATTATTAAACAAAGTGAAAAGTCTGGAGCTATTGTTGACGAAGTGTATGTAAGTTCTTTATGGTATTTTGACAAATAAAATTTTTTAAGAAACCAAGAGTCGCAGAAGGACGGCGTTTCATCGCTAGAATTGGAAAAGCAAGAATCACTTTATGCTACTAATTCACATTCACGCGCCATCATAAAGACAGCCTTCGCTTTTCAATGGTTGTTTTGTAATTACATATGTCTGACATACGCGGTATGATACAGGCCTGTTCTAAAAATCACTTTAGCTCAAATCACGTGAATTCATATCATATGTGCCTTTTAAAATTACACGTCTGATGTTTTAGTGTTCCGTTTTTATGTGTTTTGGTGTGATCTTCAATTGCCGAAAGCACACCGAGAATCACAAAGACGTTATGACTTACAGAACACCACAAATCATACGTGTGATTTTAAAAACACGTGATTTGAAATCACGTGTTTTTAAGAACTGGCCCGATAGTCTAATGGCAAAGTACTATCTTTCAACATACCAAGTATGACCGTCTAATAGGCGCTTTAGATTGTGTTTCACGTGCCATGTGGCGACCGCAACCCTCTACATATTAAAACCAAGCTTTGGTGGATAATTTGATTTCGAGAAATGGACCTGCTAATTGGACTTTAAGGTCTTACGTTTTGACACCTCTCGATTGTTTCCTGTGGGGTTATTGCTGATGAACCAGCAAACAGTTGATGTATTGGAGGCCAACATGTTAAGTGTTCTTTTTGAAATACTGCGAGCAATGTTCGAAAAAGTAGACCAAAACAATTTTCAAATGTTAATCCATGAATAACACTGACATTTTTTCTTTTTTTATATTAGTTTTGGCATAAACACTAATTAAATAGACGAGTTTGAACAAAATTGATAATATTACTCTAAAACATAGATAGGCAAAAGCCGCCCATGGGCGCTTTGTTATGCTAGGAACACAACTGGGACGAACGACGAATTCCGTCCTACACGGCGAATTTTTGCTAAAAAATTCGCTAAGTAAATTCGTCGTATGAAACACAATAACGAAATAAGTTCTTTGTTTAAAAAATTAGTTTTTTTTGTAAATTGTGCAGTTTTACATTACAATATTTATCTTTCAATTTTGGTATTATATTTCTTACGACATTTTTGCCTTTTAATGGCTTGATCGGACTTCATTTTAATCCATTTGTATGTAACATTGAAACACATAATGGCGACAGAAAAGAAGAACTTAACTTATTCAAAACTTTTGATTACTTCATCTATGTCAAACTTGTAGGGACAACTTGTAGGGACATCATGTTTATCTGTGAGACGATTTCGGTGTTTATTTTTTATAAGCTGCAATAAAGAAAATGAAGATTCACATATCGAGCCTTTGGTGCAATACCGTAGTAATTCAAAAAATCGTGAACTGAGAAAAATGCATTTGAAGTTTTCAGCCATATTTTTGATAGTATTTTTGTTTACTCAAGTTATTTTTTTACAAGTTTTTAAAAAAAGAGGAATGTTTTGTAATTAAAAAAAGGTGAAAAATTATTAATAATATCAAATATTTTTTTTATATTAATATAAATATGGTTGAAAATAGCTAGAGGCAATAAAGACATTTTTAGCTGTAAAATCTGAACAGTTAGATATAGAACCATAATCTTTTTTTCTTTAGATAGACATTTCTCCAAAGATCATTTCTGCATACCCAGCTCAAAAAATTCAAATTTTGAGTTACTACGATATTGCACCAAAGGCTCGATATGACGGTTGATCCAAACATCGAATATATCTTTAGAATTTAATTTTTTTGTTTTTGGGTATAAGTTTTCGTTGATATTTTTGCAGAAGTTTATTTCACTTTCTAGAGGTAAAGATAAATCAACTTGCATTTTTTTAAGTTATTCTTTAATGTCACTTACACAGTAACGGATTATTATGAAGTTAGATCATATTTTCATGTCTTTGAAAGTCAAAAAATCGATTATTATAATTATTAATGGCCTGTTCGTCGATTTCGAAAAAAGACTTTGTTCACTTAACTTACATTTAAAACAAAAACAAATTAAAAAATATTGTTTTTGTTTTACATGTTAGTTAAGCGAACAAAGTCTTCGTTCGAAATCGACGAATCTTCGACAAACTTAGATATCTACATATTCATTGAATTTGTTTATATTAGGAGATTTGGTGAAAACTTTGAAAGTAAATATATATTTTTGAAAAAAAAAAAAAAAAATATGGCAACGCTGCTGCAGAACAAACATAATTGTTCTATTGAATTTTATAAGCTTAAGATTTTTTTCAGATGTTAGGAAAGGAATACAAAAGACCCCACTATTTTCAAATTAGAATCAAACATTATTCCTTTACAAAACATTACAATAACAAATCTAAAATTTTAATTTGCCACACTTAAATATGCATAAAGAAATATAATTCATTATGTCATAAGACATCACATACATCACATGTATAAGAATAACAATTAAATATACATACTTCTAATTTACAATGACAATTTATAATTAAGCAAGATTAATGCTGGCAAATAATCTTATGCTTACAGTGTCAAACAAAATTTGAAACAACCAACAAACAAATCAAGGTATATTCCATCGTTGTGCTTAAACAATGCATTTTTAAGTCATTTCATGTGTAAATTTATTGAAATGTTTTGAATTAATTAACATTTAGAAATAAATTAAGAAAATATTTGTGCAAAATTAGCACACAATTAAAAGAAATCAACAAGAAAATCTCAACAGAAACTTTGTAAAAAAAGGTGCCAATTATTACGACAAATCATACAAAATTCAAATTCAAACATAATTATGACAATTGTTTTCTAATTATGTAGATTAAAAAAAAAGGTGACCATAAGCAATTCTTATTTTATTGTTGTAAAATTTAAAACTGTTTTTGAAAATCAAAAAAAAACCAACAAACATTCTTATTTAATTTGTTTCTTTAAATGATGTTAATGATCATTGTCGTTGTTAAGTATCTTCATGGTTAGTATTAGTTTTAAAATATCTTCAACATTTCCAACAGCAACTATAATAAAACGAATTTGTAAGAAGAAAAAAAAACGTGCATCATACGACACAATCGAGCCAATTAAGAGAAAAAAATAAATTTAAAAAAAAATTGGACTGCCAAAAGAACATGATCATGATTAAATTGTGTGTAGATTAGTGCTGGCAAAGTGTTGAGTAGTGGGTACCAAGTAATTGCCTTTTTTTGGAATACTCAGAAGAAGCTGCTCCATACTTTTAGAGTTGTATTTTTTTGAACAAAGGTAGACAGATTTTTTTAATGAATTACAAGAGAGAGATATTTACCTTTATAGCGAATTTAAAACACGCCTTAGACTGTTTGGTAATAGACTAAGGCCCGTTTTCACGACTTACCTATATAAAGTTCGAAATAGTTAACGGTACCTTTAGCACTAGTGAGGAATAAAGTTAACTTCAACTATTTTTCGATTTCACAACTTATGTATAAAATAAACTTTATATTTTTGAAAATGTGGCAATACTAAAGAAAATACCGATTATTTTCGCCAAGATAAAAATACGAACTGGCAACTACGTACTTTTTTTACATTTACAAAATTTACGTATAATTAGAGTTGCCATATATAAAAAATATGTAAATATAATATGGCAATCTCAAATCTAAACCTTACGACAAAAGGTAAAGGTAGAACGTTCCTCTCTTTAGCTTATCCTTCACTTTTAAATTAAAGGGAACTTGTGATCGTTAAAAACTCATTATCTGTTCGACAACTTCCTACATTTAGCTATCGTTAAGTCGTGAAAACGGGTTCTCTTTAAACTATTACCAAACAGTCGCTGGCGTATTTTAAATTCTCCAACCACAAAAAGGCTGATTAAAATATATTAAAACAAAAACTGTTTGGCTTCGAAACGTTGCTTGAAAACACAAAAAGTATTGAGTACCCCAATGAAATGTATTGAGTAAATTAAAGTAGTAGACTTTGCCAGCAGTAGTGAAAAACCATAATTTGTTTAAAAAAATAAAAAAACAAAACACCCAGTATATTTCACAAAATTAGGAAGAAGGCAATAGTCCAGTATTTCTTAATTTTTAATACGGGAGGAGATTTCAGGGGCACAGGTAAAATAATGAACCGATGTGGTCCTTTTACTTTTGTATTTGTTATATGTATGTTCATAACTCCGTCATTTACAAAACAATGTTGTTAATTTTTATTGCTATTCTACTAAGTTTAGTTAAAGTGATAGTGGTGAAACGAAGTTTATAGTACATATAATCTGGAATACTTAAAAAGTTAGAGATTCATGGGTAAAAATTAGGGATTAATTGGTAAACATTAGAGGTATAAATTGCCTAAATCGCAGACTATATTTGATATAAGTATATAATAACCTAGTCCACATTGTCTTTGTGATGGTTGAAATAGGTTTTTTCGAAGATCACAGATAAAGACATCGTTGTATCAATGTAAATATCACTCTACAATCAAAACAAGCTTATCCGATCCCTCCGACATTTTGTCAGATGTTGTGTATTGATAACCAATGTGCTTGAACCAAATTTGGAAACTTGGGCTTCTCTTGTCGTAAAATAAAAAAAAAAAAAAACAACAAAAAGGGATTTTTGAGTAAAATTAGAGGCAGTCGTAGTTTTTTGCTCATATCTCAGCCATTTGGGGGCCGGTCAGGCTGAATTTCAGTAGCAAACAATTTCGGACTATATGTGGCATTAATATATAACTACCAAGTGCCCTTCATATCTGGGGTTTTCGGAAACCCCATTTCAACGGATACACGGACAGACGGACATTGTAAAATCAACTTCGCTCCTCATCAGAACCCGGAATATATATAAAGAAAGGTTAAATTTTAAGGGCCGATGTTGAATGGGAACCACACCTAACGACAAGTTTTTTCTGCATTTCATTTGACATCTCCCAATTTTAGACTAACTCAATTTGAACCATCGAAAGATACACAATCGAGCGACGCGTTAAAGTTATTCAAGCTTATTATGAAAATGGGCGTTCAAATCACAATGCATATCGTGGACTTCGTGATTTTTTCGGTCAATTCGTCCAAATTTGCGTACAATCGTGCAAAACTTTGAACAAACCGGGTCTGTAGAAGATGTGAAAACACCAGTGCATATTCGTACAGCTTGTACTGCAGAAAATATTGCTGCTGTTCGCGATAGTGTGGCTAAAAAGCCGTCCACCTCAACTCGTCGTCGTGTCCAACAATTGCACCTCAAAAATTTGGCCCATCGGATGGAGGTGTGCCGCCGAGGTCGCGGCGACCATTTGGCCGATATTTTGTTCCATACATAATTGAACCATACCAATATTATCATAAGAAACATAAATGACATAAATTTCCTAAATAATTTGTGTTTTATTCAAAATCAACATCGGCCCTTAAACATTAACCACCCTTTACTTTAGGGTCCAAGATTCACCTTCGGTGAAGGGTATACATATTTGGGAATCAAATATTAACCATCTCTGACACCTTAAAAATACTGCTAAACACTCTTGTGTCTCGAATGAATTTTGCTTTAAATAAAATTTGTCTATTTAGCAGTACAATGAAACAAAAAATAAAATAAAATTCATTCACTTTATCTTTGGGGAGTGAGAAGGAGAGAACGTGTGGCATGTGTTGTTGAATATTCTTGTTATGCTTTTGAGGATTGTGAAAGATTAGCACTTGTGGTATTTAAAGTGAATGATTAACGAAACTACAACAGAAATAACAAGATAACACCAAAAAATAAGCAAAAACAACAACAATTTATATCAGCAAAAATAAAAGGAAAGTGAACATAAATGGAAATGCGAATATGTTGAAATTTGCTGGGATGATTCGTAATCATCAAAACAAATACATACATAAAAAAAGTTCAAGCAAATTAAAGAAGCATAAAAATAGAGTTGCAAAAAAGTTCATATAGAGCAACATCACAACATTTATTTGAAGGCGAATTTGAATGTGTTTTTTTATTTGTTGCACACCTGTCTTGCACTTGTTTAATTAAAGACGAATAACCATAAACATAATTAGAATTAAAATTCAAACACCAGACTGAAAAAACACAAGGAACTCTGGAACAATAATAGATAGAATATTTCGACTACTTGAGAATAAAATTAACTAAAAATAAGACCGTCAATTCGACGATTTTTGCTGAAAAATTTTCCGATTTTCGACACATTTTATCTGGCAGCTATAATTGTGTGTTTTTGAGCACCGCTGCTTTAGAAACAATATTGCATGTGTAACTCGCATAAGCACAAACGCTTAATACTCTCTCCATCTATGGTGGTGTGGGTATAAATATATCTAAATATTTTATGTGAGTTGTACTTGCCAAAAATAATTAATAATTTATTATATTTTATTGCCCTTATACATATAAAAATGTTTCAATTACCAAAAAGGAAATTAAGCCATCATTCTGTTATTAACTTAAATTAAACAACAGGTAGACACAAATCAAAATTAATTAAATGTTTGTTAACTAAATAAACAAGAAAACTGAATGACTGATACCCAGGAACTGTCTGAATTACCTAAAATCTAATTGAATTTCAAACATACTACAACAAAATGTCGAATGCGATGAGAAGATTTTAATAGAAAAAAATAATCAATTTTTACTTTAAACATTAATAAACAATTAAAAATTAGTTTATTATGAGCACTTACTGGTCAAACAAAAGAAAACTAGATTGTTAGAAATTTTTTAGAAGAAACAATGTTGTGCGCCAGAGGGGTTTTTGACTCACTACCATTCACGCTCACAAGGAAAGAAAATGTAATCAAGCACGCATGAGCAAGTATTAAACTCGCACGATCAAGCACTTCTCAAATCCCAGATCGAACACACTTTTTTTAAGAAAGAAAGTCTTTCTAAGTGAGTAAGAAATCATGCGTGATTTTCAAATTTTAATTGCGAATGATCAGGAATGCCAATTTTATGTTTCGATCACGCTTACCCTCTCACGAATGACACTAAAAATTCACTTCGCCTGTACACGTCTTATTCAAAACATTAATGAAAGAGTTCTTGCAGATTCATTTTGAAAAACACCGTAAAAAATAATTTAATTGATTCTATCATTCTGGCAAACGCACCACATTGTACAAATCCTGAATATAGATGGACAAAAGTCATAAATGTAAACGTTTCAGAAAAAAAAAAACGGTGGATTTCTTAAAAGTTAAGAAAGAGCCTGCTCTAAAAGTTATAATATTTTTTTTTTTTTTTTTTCAATCTCAGGTTTTATTGTAGCGTGCCAAGAAAAACAAAGTGTTTGCGAACAACTTGTATGCCAAGTCAAGCGAGAAATTTAGCACATATTTAAGTTCGTATGCGAATTATAATTACGCATAACTGGCATTTTGCATTGCCTTTACACATTAGGTAACAGCCGTACACAAACAAAAGTTGCACTGTTCTTGGAACCGAATTTCAATTGGAAAATATTTCGGACTATGTGTGATATAAATATAACGGGGAATTTTTTTAGCTGCATAAGAACAATCGATATCGATAACTATGGTTTGACAGCTGAGAATGTCAAATTGTATTGACATTTCTCTTCAGTTATATTTGGCAAGTCATCATGAATCGTGTAACGCTAGAACAACGCCTTCAAATTGTAGAAATTTACTTTGAAAAAATAAATCTCTTCGCGAAGCTCATAGAGCACTTCGGTCATTTTACGGTGAGCATGCAATTCGTGCAGTTATTGATCGTCTTCGCACTAATTTCACTCTTCTCGATTCAAAACC
The DNA here is from genome assembly GCA_963931875.1 of Pollenia griseotomentosa. Taxonomy (NCBI): domain Eukaryota; kingdom Metazoa; phylum Arthropoda; class Insecta; order Diptera; family Polleniidae; genus Pollenia; species Pollenia griseotomentosa. Next base: position 15,372,406 of record OZ007563.1, on the reverse strand, counting down.
ATCAACAAGTTAAAGTAATATAGCGCTGATGTAGCGCAAAGTATTGAAGAAGGCGCAGAATGAAATTCGTCGTCATTCTTAACTTGGTGGCGTTTGTCCTTGGACTACGTGGAAAACTTTACGTAAGGATCTTGGCTTACGTGCCTATAAAATACAGCTTGTGTAAGAATCAAAGCCAAACGACTATCGTTTGCTTCGCATTTTTACTAATTTGACCCATTTGAAACTGGCCGAAGATGATCTTTTTTATCAAAGAATTGGGTTTAGTTATTAAACTCGTATCTGGGTAAATGGCTACTTCATAAAATTACCGTATTTTAGTCACAGACAATCCTCAAGCCGTTAACGAATCACCATAACATCCATTAAAATTTTCTGTTTGGTGCAGTTTACACACTGGCGGTATCATTGGTCCCTTTTTCCTTCTAAATAAGCAAGGGGCAGCCGTTACGGTGAATGACGTGCGCTATCGAGCCATGCTAACTGAATTTTTGCTTCAAAAAATAAAAAAAATTTATTATGTCGACAAACTAGCAACTCCATGCGGACAGATTTAATGAAAAAAGTTGTCAAAAAAAAGATAATGGTGCTGAAAGTTGCAGTTTCAAAGGTTCTGCAACGTCACGACTTATTTATCACCTTTCATTAGTCCCCAAGCTTGGCATAAATATACGCCAAGTAAAACTTTACTCTGTTTCAAGTAGTTCTTAGGAGACTGCAAATAATACTTTACTTAAATATGCTGCTAATAATGTGTTGCCGAGGACGGGATGTCCGTTAAGGCACTAAAAACTCTTAAGTAATTCTAGCATATCGTTATGCGTAAAAGTACAACAAACCGGCGGAATCATTGATATGGGAAAATTCATCAATTTTATTTATTAAAACACCAAGAACTAAAAACAAAACTGAAGGAATCAAACAATGTTATTAAAGGTTTAAAATTGTGATCGATGAATTGACAGATATTTCATACAAGAATCATATGTTGGGAAAATTGTAATAAAAATGTTTGTTTTAATTACAAGGAAACTTTAGGCCTTATTAGCTTACTTACAACCAAATCTGGAATGTTCATATTACTATGTATTCGTTTCTATAATGCTGAAACAAAATAATTTTTGTGTATTCGAATTAAAACCGGTTAACATTAAAATGCTTAACCGAAAACCGGTTTTTCAAAAAAAAAAAAAAAATACAATTTCCTCGAAATATCATCAATATGACGGCATCAAAAATAGTATAATATTAAATAAAGAACCTTTAAGTTTCATATAATATTCATACAAACTTACTTTATAGCTTCCAAACCAACATGTTCTTGCCCAAAATGTATACATAGATCACTAATCTTAGAATTAAAAGCTTTATAAATGGTTTAAAAATAGTTAAGATTGATGAGTTACACCTATTGTAAATTTTGGGTCTACTATAATATCAGCCGCTATGTATGCTTGTATGTTAACGTGTATTTTGCCTTTGGAATAAAATGTTTAAATTGAAAAGAATTTGATGATTTTTCTCTTCAAAAAAATATGTTTTTTTTTTGCCAAATGTTGATTTTTTTACAAAAGCTTCTGGCAACGCTGGTGTAAATTGTTGTTTTTTTATAAATTCATAATAATAAAAAAATAACTGAGAAAAATAAAAATGATGATTTTGTGTATTTTCTTTTAAATAAAGAAAGAGCACTCAAACCTTTTATTGGAATAAAATAATTTTAAGGCAAAAGGGATTTTAAAAGCTGTGTTGCCATATTGTGTGTTATTGCTGAACTCTTCTTAGGCAACACTGCTTAAAAGTAACCCGTGTAATAAAAAGTATTTTAGGATTTATAATTCAGTTTTTGGTTTTTGGCTTTTTTTTTTAGATAAAATTAAAGTAAATTAATAGTTATTAATAAATAAGAATTTATGATAAAAATTTAAAAAAAAACTACTTCATTTTTGGTTAAACAACAAATAATTTTAAAAAATTTTAAAAAAATATATAAAAACGAAATTCTATAACTAATCAGTGTTGCCACCAACGAAATGGTAAATTACACATGGATTATGCCAAAATTACACATGAAAATACAAATTACACATGCAATCTTTTATTTGCAAATCTCACGAGTTTTGTTTTGATTTTTATAATGTATAAACTTTTCATTTAGTTAAAAAAAAAACGTATGCGTTTTTTTTTTTTTTTTTAAATTAACTAGTCATTGTTTTTTAATTTTATAAAAATAACGGTTCAAAACAAAAAATTCATACTATTTTGTTTAAGTAATTTATTACTAAGAAATAAAGAAAGTAAAATACATCACATTTACATTGAAAAAAGCTTCTACTTTTTGTTTATAATGATTGGAATAGGAAAGTTTGGGTCACCATTTCTATGTATTCCTTTTTAAATTTATCGTACAATTGTTTAAATTGCTCAATATTCTTTCCGCAGCAGCATTTGAAAAGACTAAAACAAAAATAACTATTTTAAATAATCTGTCTCCCAATGAATTTTTTATTTTAAAAACCTTTTTCCAATAATATTCTGGCTCCAAATTACTATGAAGCTAAAGTTTTTCAAAATGTAAGAGTGCACGTTGTCGCGAAAATATGTATTCTTGAAACTACTTAAGTTTGCCGAGCATTACTTCTAATAAAACAAGATATAATATTGCGAAGTAAATTTTCGAAATATGTTGGAAGGTTCAGACAGGCCTTTGACGCTACGAGCATTTTATGAAAGCAATATATAGCTTTTTGTCTTTTAACATCTGAATTATGCTGTCCAAACATAACATTAGGTGTATCTGGTGCATCCAACTAGATTTTCAAAAGGAATCCATTTCTCTATAGTTATGCTTTTGAGAAGCTCAAACATTTCTTTTGCAGTCAATGAAAAAAACGAGAATGAACCCGGGATGTTTTGTCGTTATAGGTAATAAATTGTGACAAAATCTATCTAAATGCCTAATGGTTAGTAGTTAATGATCCAACCATTTTTAGATTAGCTCTTTTAACGCTTCCATTCTATTAATTAAATTTTTAAGTTTTGCCATGAATATTAAACCTTTTTACATCTTGTGACAAAATAATAACAAAAATCAGTGCTACAAAACGTTAAAATTTAAAATTACACATGAATTACACATGGAGCCAATTACACAAGGGCTACACATGAAAACAAAAATTACACATGATATGTGTAATTACACCTAAGGTGGCAACACTGTAACTAATAGTAAAATAGTGAGAGAGAGAGAGAGAGAGAAAAGAATAATAATTTGGATTTTGGATTTTTTTTTAAGAGCAAGAAAAAAACTACTTACATGCGGCGAATTATTTGTAGCGTTGTTTAACATGATTGGAATTTTTAAGGAATCTGTTTCTTTTGTTTTTCTTTAATCAGAGATTTCAAAACTTAAAATTGCTTTAAAAATTTCTACCTTTTTAAATTTTAATTAAGTTTTTTTTTCCAATTGGGTATATTTTTTTGATATCAATTTTGTTAACAAATCAAATTGTTTCTAGTGTTGTCAAGATGATGGATATTCAGTATTTAATGCTTAAAAGAAAATGGGAAGGGGAAAAAATAAATTAGGAAAAATTTTTAAAAGGATATTATAAAAAAAAAAAGAAAAAAATACAAACAATAATAAAAAGTAATACAATTAAATGTTGTACATATGTGTTTCTTTATATGAAAATTGTTTATTTTTATTATAAAAATAATATTTTTTTTTTTAATTTTAGCAAATTTATACAAAAAGCAAAAAAATTCCTGTTTGTGGTATAAAATTTAATATATGCATACAAACAAATGTGGAAAAACAAATTGTGTGCATATTTGTTGGGTTAAATGTGTTGAATTATCCAAGGCCTATTTTTAAATAAACTAAAAGGTTTTATGCGTTATATGGAACTTTTACCAAAATTTGTAAAAAAAAAAAGTGTTTCGTACATGTCGTTGTTGTTATTGAATTGCAACATAGAATATTTTTTTAAAATGTTTCCATTAAATTTTATGCGTGATAATTTAAATACGAAAAGTTAAATTAAATTTTTTTTAAATATCGCATGCGATAAGAAATATTTAAAAAAATTATCGCATACTATTAAAATTATTATTAGAAAATACGATTATTTACACTAAATTTTAAAGTTATTTTGAAATATCAGTAATTTTTATCGATTTTTTTAATATTAAATACTTATTAATTAGTATTGTGGTTATTTTGTTGAACTATTTATGGTTTTTAATCAAAATTTTTAATATTTTTAATTAGGCTTAAGTTCATTAAATTTAATTTTCAATTAATTATTTTTATGAAGAAAGGAATTTTACAACATGAAAGTTTAATTAAAATTGTTATTGATAATCTTTCATTCTTGACCGTGGCCGGGATTCGAACCGCGGCTGGCAGGTTACCATGACATGTTTCGATCGCAACCACTCGATCTTCTCAAATGGATTTGGCGTTTTACACTCGCAGCCATCGACGACTGCTGACGTCAATAGTCAAACATCAATCCTTAAACCAAATTGTATTTTAACCTTTGGTAGATCGAAGTTTGCTTTTTTGAATGATTATCCATTTTAATTGATTTTACACGCCGGCCGCGGTTCGAATCCCGGCCACGGTCAAGAATGAAAGATTACCAATTACAATTTTAATTAATTTTCATGTTGTAAAATTTTTTTCTTCATAAAAATAATTTAATGAAAATTAAATTTAATGAACTTAAGCCTAATTAAAAATATTAAAAATTAAATACTTATTTGATATTATATTAGTCTTTCAATATTAAAATAAATATTTTTTAATATCAAAATAAATGATTTTTGAAAAATATGACAGTCTTAAATTCTCATGAATGTGTTCTGTGAGGGATATGGCCACTGTGCCCAAATCCTTCCATCTCAAGGAACCAAGCCTATTAGAAAATGAAGGCTATAACCTATAAATTTTCTTTATAATATTTTCTTATAGCATGCGATATTTTTTGTAATACATTTCTTATCGCATGCGATATTTTTTAAAACAGACATTTAAATTGTCTAGAAAAGTTAAGGAAAAACAAGTAAAAGTGCTATATTTGACAATGCCGAATCTTATATAGCCTTCACCATGGTCCGATAACAACAAAAATGTATGTAAATAACCATCTTTAGATATTAATTAATCTACCCACAGTTTGTCTGATGTTGTCTATTGATAACCAAGATAACCTAATGTGGAAGCTTTAACTCTTGCCGTTCTCAAGATACAAATAACAAAAAAAAACAACAAGAAGAGATTTATGGGTAAAATTATGTAGAGGTACTCGTAGTTTTTTGATACATAGTAGCTATGTACCACGGATGTTATACATTTTTTTGAGAAATCCTTACACAGCCCGGAAATAAACACTATTTTCCCATACACGGTAAAAAAAAATCTACAAAAATCCCTACAAAATTTTATTTAAAGTTGGTCCCAGTCTTTTAAGGTTACTTTTGAGGATTAAAAACTGATTTAACACTTGAGCGATAGAAAAAGGATTCATATTTGTATGACAAATAAAAAGATAAGGTAAAAAAGAAGCCCAAAAATTATTGTAAATTAATGAAAATAAATGAAAATGCGAATGATTTCTTCTTTTCTTTGCGAGAACCCGATAACTTTTTTTTTTTTTTTTTTTTTTTGGTTTAAAATAAAATCTGTTCAAATAATCAACAGCCATAATAGTGCTGATTTTATCGGAGAAAAAACGATTAAAAAATTATTTAAAATATAATCAAAAACTATATAATCTATGATTGAAAAAAAAGACGGAAAAACTTAAAAATGATTATGAAAATTACCATTAAATTGCTCACAAAGAGATCAAAAAATTATATCAAGAATTGTTCTTTGAGAAATTCATCGGTAGTGTACCTTTTCTCACAACGAGAGTATCGAAACATTTGTTTATATGCGGTTATTTTGCTCGAAAACAATACATAAAAAACAAGTGATAAAAATTCACTTAAAATCTCATTTGTGTACTTTTGTTTTTTTTTTTTTTTTTTTTTTGAATACTAGAAAAATTTATTGTTTGCCCGTATCAATTTTTGATGGTGATTTCCGAACAATCGAACAGGTATAAGGATTTAATTTTTTTATAACTTTCGGTAGACTGGAAGGTATAACAATTATTACATTCGTCTTGCAAAAAAGAGCGGACAATGCAAATTTGTGAATTATTGGGAATTCTTAGTCCGAACATCGGTACTTTTTGGTACTTTTTTCAGTACTTTTTCATATTAAAAATACCGCAGTACCCCCGCGTTGTTTTTAGTACTTTTTTATCCTTTGATCTTTTAAACTGTGATGTGATCATGTCGATAGCAGGCGTAGGTTATATCATGTGCTTGTTGCAAAATGTATGTTGTTGTATTTTAAAAATAATTAACGACGTTAATATTGAAATGCAAAGCGTGGCCGCCAGGATTCATATTTTGCTTTCCAGAATGGAATATTTGTTCTTTCCAGTGGCAAAAAAATTTATAAAAAGGGATGCATTGGATAATATGTTAGTGGAAAATTTAAATGAAAAGCATATTTATAGAAATTAAAATGTACTATAAAAAAATTATTTGAACTTTTTAATATAAATAAGTATTCTCAAAAATTTTTTATTATTTTTTTATATTCAAATATTCCAAGGTATATTTACACAAGGTAGACTCATTTGGGAGTGTAGACATTTTGCTCTATAAAAGGAACCATGTTGTCAAAATTGTCTTCATATAAAACAAAAACAATTTAACGCACACATGTACAAATTTTGGCTCATATACACGCAATTTGACGTTGTGGTTCCAACTATGGGTAAACAGCTGACAAACATATGGGCCAACGAGTTTACCTTGTGTAAATATACCTTGAAATATTCTAAGCTGAATATATTTAAATCATTTAATTCAAATGAAAAAATTGATTTGTAGTTTTAGAATTTTTATTCAACAAAATTGGTAGACAACAAAAATATTCAAACAAAAAATTTTAAATACAAAAATTTCTATTAATTTTTTTTAAATTTTCCTTGAAAAATGAGGAAGACAATGTAATAAAATACTGGGATAAAAAAGTGCAGCTCCATTTTAAAGTACAAACATTAAAAGTAAGACGATTTCGTATTTGAAAATTTAAAAAATTTAACGATATTCCATGGCATTTATGCTGGGTACTCACAGTGCAATCTACATCAATGCAATTTCAAAATATCAATACGTTTTGATGTTGATGCAATCTGGAATGAACTAAAAATGAATGAAAATGAATTTAATTTGCTTGATTGCGTAAATGCATTGCATTGTGTGTACCCAGCATTAGACATAAATTCGGCGGAAAACTGGCCAGAAACTAAAAGCAATATTATATTCCTTGAATTATGGTAAAGTACAATTCGTGAGCAGGGTTGTCAGATTGATTTTGACCTTTTTCGCCAAATTCAATGCAGTTCATGTTCAGTATCGCTTAAATGCGTCAAAAATACGCCAAAATTTTTAAAAAAGTCACCATAATATATGTTTTGTTTAATATTTATTTAGAACACAGTAAAAATACTTAGTGAACACAAAAGAGGTACAATGTGTACTATTAAATAGTTTATAGTAGTCTACTTAAAGCAACAAAAAAAGAATTTTTGCAGTTAGTATTAAACAAATATTGGATATACATTTGCATATAAGTTGCAGTTATCTAAAACGCTTAACTGGCAAGACTCCCCATTTTCTTCTTTTTTGGAATACATTGTGAGAGAATTACATTTATTCAATGAAGGTACAAAAGAAGTGCAACATGTACTATTTACATTCATATAATTTAAACCTCGTAATAAAGCGTCTAGAAGTTCGTAATGCATTCTACTTCGAAGGCGAGCTTTTGTGGAGTCATAATTTCAATACAGGCAATACTTGTTGTAATTACCAGCATATAAAGTACAGGCAAAGCAAGTTTCTTTAAATGGTGCGTACCTGACGTATCCATGTAGCTATAAAACTTTGGGCTAAACCTTTATAAATTAGATGAAATATCATCATTAAAACCCTCTTTACAATTAACAAACGCTAATTTTTTTGATTGGGTTTCGTTAACATCTAAAGGTTCGTTAGGATTCATAAAAATCATTAAGAAAAACGTTTTTTATCTATGATAATAAATTGCCACATACATATAATGGAAAAATGTTCATAGACTTTAAATATATTCATGTTCTTTTGACGCCCTATGTTCTTTTGACGCCCTATGTTCTTCGTGAACAATTTATTTAAGTATTTTATGTTACATCGCTGTATCTATATTGTATTTAAATAAATAAAGGACATATATATATGTTTCAAGGAATTATATTTATTGATTCTTTCAAGAGCACTTTAAAAACGAAAAACAATTTTCTCGAAGATTTTTATTATCTTCATCGGACTTTTAAACATACATGCTTTCAAATACTGACCATACATATGAATGCATCAAATTTCATACTTAAAAATACTAGAATAAAAGTAATATTTTTTCTTCTTATTATGCCCATACACGGTTCAATTTAGTTGTCAACTGAGTCTTTTAACTGAATTGATGCTTGGCCACACACTTCATCAACTGAATTGAAAGATTTTAAATTAATTTTAAAATATAATGAAATAAAATACAATTTTTATTATACTTTACTTTTTTTTTACAAAAGAAAACTACAAACATTAATTTTGACAGCTAATCAAGAGACTCGAGCACACACAGTACAATCGAATTGCAAGACTTAGTAGTCACCTTGAAAAAGTCAAAATCTTTTGATTTTTCTTTAACCAACTCGACAACCGTCAAACTAATCAATTGACAAGGCCATACACGATTTGATTTGGACAACAACCGACTCAGTTGACAATTGAATTGAATCGTGTATGGCCTGCTTTAAATATAACGAATTTTAAAACAAATCCATATCTCATCAAAAATAGCCAACAAAATCGCCAACTATTTTTTAAATCGCCAAAAAGTCGCCATGTCGCCATGTCGCCAAATCAAAATTTATGTCGCCAAACAAATTTGAAAATCGCCACGTTTGGCGAGAAATCACCCATTCTGACAACCCTGTTCGTGAGGTTGAATTGCTCGAAGCAAATGTACATATGTAATGATGGGTACACACAATACAATGCATTTATGCAATCTAGCAAATTAAATTCATTTTCATTCATTCCAGATTGCTTCAACATCAAAACGTATTGATATTTTGAGATTGCATTGATGTAGATTGCACTGTGTGTACCCAGCATAAGACCATGGACTAAGCTCTAAACCAAGGTTGTCAGATTTTTTTTGACCTTCATCGCCAAATAGTATACCGAAAATCGCCAAAAATTTATTTTTTTTGATATTTGGTAAAAAAAAAATCGCCAGAAATCTCCAAAAAAAAAATTTTATATAAAAAAGAGTATACAAGTGTATTTTACCTTTATATAAATTTTCCATATTTATCCTTATTCTATCAGTGTGTTTATATTATAGTAGACAATCGACAAACGCTTTACATTTGTGATTCTGACTTGAATTCTGTAATCTGTAAATCATAAATCGCAATCGCAAGAAGTTTGGCGACTTCAAATTGCAAAAGTATGCTGAAGGGAACTAGAATTGTTGTAATCATAAGAAGGCTCGTCTTAAAACCTAGAACTTGTGTGATCAGTTAATTGAATTGTGCCAAAACATTAACTTTATCATAATGAGTAGAGTTTGATGCAAAAAAATGAGTTTTTATAAGCGTGATTTTCTATGTGAATATAAGTCGGAATATGGTAAAATTATGTATTTATTTGAAGCAAAGGATAATTATCTTAGAAGGTGTATTTAAATACCTTCAGTCAACTCAATCTTCTAAACAAATTACATGAATTATTTTTAAAAATTACCTTCTAACCCAGATTCGTTTTCGACTCTATATAAAATCAGGGTTTTCAAAAATTTCAAGTGAATATTTAATTTTTTTTTTTTAATATTTTAAGGTTTAAAAGAAATATTTGATTTTATTTCGTAAAAAACAGAGTCACCATGTGTAAAAAACTACGCATTTTTCGCTTTGCACACCACATTGAAAAGTACGCTTGATACTGCTATATAGAATCCGATATCAATGCAATTTTTTTTTTTTTAAAATTTCTGATTTTCTTTCTTCATTAACTCATTTATTTTTGCATACTACACTGAAAGAATTTTCTTCAAAATACCAATGAATTTTGACATTAATCTCATGAAAAATTGCATTAAAAAGGAACCTATGCAGCGCTTCGTTGGATCAATGAAACCTGTTTCATTAAAATGTATTTAATGAAACATTACATTAGATCTATGAATGTTATTCATTGGATGAATACTTTGAGAAAAGTAAAAAAAAATTTTTTTATTTTATTTTATAATTTTTTTAATTTTTTTTTTAATCAAAGTTGTTCTTATTCAACTTTGTTTTTTTTTTAACCAGAGTCGCTGGCAGGAATCGATCACGCAACCTCGGCGCTGATAGACTTTTTTTTATTTTTTTCTTTTTTTTATAATCAAAGTTGTTCCTTATTCAACTTTTTTTTTTTTTTTTTTTTTTTTTTTTTAGCCAGAGTCGCTGGCGGGAATCGATACCGCAACCTAGGTGCTGATAGACTTGCTCACTACCAGCTAGCCTACTAGGGCAGTGTAGTTTTGGAATAAAAAAACTATGTTTTTTGTCACTACTCAATTAAGAGCATAAATATGAGATTAAATTGCCTATAACAACAAAAACAACGTTGTTTTTTTTTTTTTTTTGCTAACGCATAATAAAAAAAGACCACATAAAGAGAGAACAAAGAACACTTAAAACATACCTATTTATGAATTGAAAGTTTTTGTTTCATTACTATAATGACATTTTCAGTGTCATAATGAAAATTTAAATTTATGAAGGCATGCTTATTCAAAATATTTTTATACTTTTAATTATTGAGACTATAGAGTTATTTGAATGTTATTTGAATGTTAATTTTTTTTTTTTTTCAATTATTGAAATATGTTGCTTTTATAAAAAAATTTTTGATTTCATAAATTTAATGGCATATTACATTAGATGTATGAAATAATTAAATCTTACATTTTTTAATTAACAATTAAACATATTTTTAAGGAAACTATAATTTTGTATTAATTTATGAATGTAGTTATGTTTGTATATTGTTTTTTATGTTCCCAATTAAAATTGTTTGTTTAACTTGGACAAACTTTAGTTTTATTATATCCAATGAAAATTTTTAACGTAATTACGAAGTCCAATGAAACGATTTTAACGAAAATACTTCATTATAACTACGAAATTCCATTTGGACAATGAAAATTTTCATTTTACCAGTGAAATTTTTTTTATGAAAACGATTCATTAAATATATGAAGCACTTTTCTTTAAGTGTAACCAGTATACATTATTATTTATTTATTTTAAAAAACCCATTTCATATGCAATCAAAATCGATTGCGTTTTTAAAATTTATTGTGCAAAATAAGTTTTTCGGTCAAGATCCGATATAAGAAAGCTTAAGCTTTATTCCAAATTTCTATGGCAACAATTCGTTAATGTTTTGAATGTAATTATCTGGCAATATTATCAATTTATCTTTAAAAACAATCGCATTGGAATTGCGATTTTAAAATTTGTTAAAAATTCAAAGAGAAAACTTAGCCCGTACCTAAAATTTGTTCATATAAATATGCAAAAAAAGATAAAATGTGTTTTAGAATTCGCCAAATAATCGCCAACTTTCTTTAATTTCGCCAAAAAAATCGCCATGTCGCCAAACACAAAATTTCATCGCCAATTAGGTTTATAAATCGCCACCATTGGCGAAAAATCGCAACATCTGACAAGCAGGGCTGTAATAAAACTTCCTTGCCATTGTATTCCAAATAGAAACGTGCAGTTATGTGCTAGAAATCAATTCGACGGAAATTTAAATGGCATAGCCGAATATACCACTTTACTTATTATGTAAAATAATAATAATAACGTTTATAAATTTTTTTCAATTTTTTTCAAAAAAAAAAAAAAAAAAAACATAATAATTCTAATATCGTACAACAGATTATGACTAGTTCAAACAATTTTTGTTGAATTAAAATATTTAGGCATTTTTTTTTTAATTATAAAATTTATCAAAATAATTTTTGGGAAAACAAAATTTTAATTAAAAAAATTTTGTTATTCGTGCTTAATTCCCAATTTTTATTCTTGATAAACACACTGAAATTTATTTCACTGGTTGCTTAAGCCAGATCGTCAGGAAACGTTATTATCCAAAAAAGATTTTAGAAAAACTTAAGATATTAATCCAAATAAAACTGTTAAGCGTATAAGAATTATAAGCAAATGTTTTACTTGTAACAATAACAAAGTTTAAACAAAAACAACAATAAACAGTAAGTTTATCTCTTCTTACATTCCCCACTACAATTCATTGGAATTCTTCCAACATTAATTGTAGTTGTAAGTAGGTTAAGAAAAAACAAAATTAAAACAAAAACAACTTGTAAAAGCATGTTGCCAGTTAAGTTTTTTAGGCCGTGCACTTGCCAGTTTATTATCAAATTTTTTCATACAAAGTAGGAAATTTTTTTATTCAACAAGTTTGATACAAATTTATTTTATACGTTTCTTTAAAAAAAAATTTTTGTGCTTTTCTATTAATTTGAAAATATTTTTATAATATTAATTTGAATAATAAAAATTGAAATAATAGTGAATTTAACTTCCAAGAGAAGAAATGATATTTGAAAGACATTATTGCAAATTATTTGAAACTGATTTATATTTAATTTAAAGAAGTATTAAATAAATCTAACATATTTTAATATAAATTATTTACATGTGTACCTAAAATATAAACACTAAATTTGCTATTAAATATTTAGATAAATAAATTCCAATAAAATATTTTTTGTTCCTTTTATTTTCATAAATTATTGTTTTTTTTAACAAAAAGTACCATTTGGTGGAAAGTTCAATATCATTTCAAAATTTCAATTTTGCAACACTGGTGAAGATAGAAAAAATCCTTTCGCTATCTGTATTGGCATATGACAGTGATAGATCAAAGATAGCTAATTTGAACTTAACGAGGAAAATTAAATATTCATTCAAATTTTTGATTTAAGAGACTTTAATCCAAAACTTTTTGATGCCCATCTTTAAAAAATTATCTATTTCTTGCCATAGAAAATTAAGTTCAAAAGAAACCTATTCTTGTAAAAGAGATTTTCACAAATTTACGTTAAAGTCAAAGCTGAAATGACGGCAAGCGATGATATAAAAAAAAATTAAGCAATTTGTGATCTTGCCGTATTAACAATTTTATAAGTTTGCTATCACAAATCGAAAAAGTTTGCCAAATGTATACAGTTTTGCCACTTACTTAAAAGTCCCTACATTTTATTGGTTTCAAAATGTCTGTCCTTTTTTTCTCTATGGCCATTTTTTTAGAAGAAAATTTCTACCAATATTGACTTTTCCCTACGAATAACATCACCGCTTCTATGTACGCATATTTTGATTAGGGATGTAACGATGCGCTTTTTGCCGATTCGATACCGATACTAAAACAAATATTGCCGGTGGTATCGATACCGATACGCATTTTTAATTTGAATTCAAGTTAAAATTAACAAGACTCAATTAGAGTAATTTTTTTGTAAAATCAGCAAAAAATAAAAAATTTTTTACAAAATTAAGAATTTCATTACAATCAATATTTAAAATTGACATTAATAAGATTTTGGATTAAAAAGTAAAGTATTCTCAACTTTTGCGGCAAAGAGATCCTCCTCAGATTTTCTAACACATTTTTCACAAACGCTCCAAACGCCAGTTCTTTTACACTTATCAAAACTTGTACCACCAGAAGGGGTGACCGTGTTTTCAACACTTTCGGAATGCAGAGATAGGTTAAGTAGCTCAATAAGACGTGTTTTCGATATGATTGCAGTCGAATGTCTTTGAAATATTCGAGCATTGTATCAAGGGTCAAGAATTGTAAAAAAAACAATAGGTTTTATTATTTTCCAAAGCTTTAAATCTTTTATTTATATCTAATGCTGAGCCAGCCGCTAAATTTTGCGACTATTCTTCATCTCCGTTGATTGATATGTTATATGAAATAATTTCATTATTCGGTTAATTTGATGCTCTGATTTTTAATGTGTTTTTTTACAAAAAAAAAAAAAATACTCAAAAAAAATCAAAAACTATCGCTGATATCGATATATCGGAAAATCTGAAGTATCAGCGATATATCGTTATTGGTATTCGTTATATCCCTCAATTTGATATAACTATGTGATTGTTGATTAAAAAAAAATTTTTTTTTTCTTTTTTTTAATTCAAAATTTTTTAAATCAATTTTTTTCTGTTTAATAAATTAATTGATATCAAACATTTTAAAGTTGTTTCTTGTTGTGAATTGGGATAAGAAAAGTTCGGCTTCGGTTTTCCCAATTTGGCTGAACTTCGGCATCGGCTAAAAAAAGTGACTTCGTTGGGACACTCTTAATTTTTAATTAACATGACTGACAAAATGTTAAAAATGTTTTTAATATTTTGAAAAAATTAGATTTTATTTATTTATTTTTCATACAAGTTTAAATAATTTATATTATATTTATCGCATGCGATATTTTTAAAATAAAAACTAATTTGACAAGTATGTGGGTACAAACCACAACCACATCGTGAATGATTTTTTTTTTTTTTATTGTTAGCTAATTCTAGTGCATTCAAAATTAGAGCCAAATTCTTGGGGGGGGTGTAGGTAATGGAGCAGTAGGTGGGTCGCCCCAGCACAATGCCATAACTAAGATCAGCCCAAAAATCGAGAAAACTATCATCGTCTTGTTCTTTCTATGTATTTTCCAGACAGCTCCAAAATGTTACTTAAAGAACGCTTGAATTGTACTATAAAATCTTTGCTTTTGGGTTAAGTATTTATATAAAAATTTTGTTATTGAGGAAGTGAACAAAAAAAACAACTTATTATTTGTTTAATAAAATGTTAAATGCGTTGTATGAAGTAAAAACAAATATTGGTTTTTTTTTTTACTAATATCTTACCACGAAGTCTATCGACAATGAAGTTAAAAATGTAGTTTATCATCGATCAATATTATGAAGTTTTTTTTTTGCAAAGCGTTGCCACATATAAAAAATTAATTAATATGAAAAATATTTTATATGTATTAATGAATTTTTTTTAATTATTAGGACATTTTAAATTTAAGTTTTAAATAGTTTAGAGTATTTTTAAGGTCAGTCTCAATGTGGCATTAGTTAAAACTATGCTTACAAAATATGCAGTAAAATATTTAAAACGGCTAAAACTGCACCCAAATCCACTATCTCGAAATATTTTAAATCATGGCGGCCACACTCGGTTAAAAAGAAGAGACACTGCTGCACTCGCCCAATCAGAAAAGCGATAAACACATAAATTGGAATAACTTGAAAACGGTTGACCATATTCAGTTAACAAAAAATTCGAAACTCGGCTACAGTATCATCTTTAAGCCGTGCTAAAGGCTAGTTTACACTATCTCACAAGACTTACGTATTCCATAATACTTTGTGAGATAGAAATCTAATGAGTTTTGTTGCGACTGTCAAAAAATCTAGTTTAACATAACAGTTTGTGTTCACACCATCACACAAAGTATAAACACTCACACATAAAATAAAATGCAACCCTGATCCAATGAAAAGTATTATTGTTTAGAAATTTTTCAAAAAACTATGAAGTCGTATGGGATGTCAAACTTTTTTCTAATACTTGTCAGTTTCATCACACATGCATTCACTCTATCAGACATTTACATACTGCTTGAGTTTTTGACATGTATTAATACAAAGTATAAAAGTGTAAGTTTCAGAGATATGGTAACATTTAAAAAAAAAAAGTAACATATAAAAAAAACAATTTTTTGTTCTTTAAAAATTCATAAATAGTTTTGGTCTAAAAACATCTATCTTAACATAATTTTGAATAAAATAAGGTTTGTTTTAGAGTTTGCTAAAAACCGTAAAAATGTGAAACCGCGGTTTCGGCCTTAAAATGATTAAAACCGGTCGGTTTCGGTTCGGTTTTCGGTTTTGAAAATATTAAAGTTAAAATTCATACATAAACATATGGGGGATTTCATGTCAAGTGACCCAATTTGAAATCGATGTCTTCCGAATTAGATGAAATTTGCACCAAGGTTAGTCCTATTGGATAGTAGTTTAGACACAAATTTTCAACAAGATCGGTCTAAAAGTTTCTGAGTTAGTGGGGGTCAAAATTTGACATTTTGGCCATACAGGTGTTCTTTCTTATCCATGTAACTTATTACCTATTGGTGTTAGCAAAATTTGTCCCAAGTAGCTTCGATAGCTATTTGATCCATCTTTTGAAAAATTTTTTTTTTGTTTTTTTAAAAAATTTTTTTATTTTTTTTTTTTAAATTTAAAACTTTTTTTTATTTTTTTTTTTTAAATTTAAAACTTTTTTTTATTTTTTTTTAGCGGGAATGTTTTTTTTTTTTTTTTTGTTCAAAAGAAAGCTTATGTCTTTTCCTTTAAGGTAGTTTTGGTCCCTTTTTGGGATGCGAGCGGCTTATGTATAAAAAAAAATAATTTCTAACTCTAGACAAGGGTTTTTCAATTTTTAGCATATGCAGTGTTCTTTCTCATCCATTTAATTTATTACCTATTGGTGTTAGCAAAATTTGTCCCAAGTAGCTTCGATAGCTATTTGATCAATATTCTGAAAAAAATTTTTTTGTTTTTTTAAAACTTTTTTTTTTAAATATAAAATTTTTTTTTAAATGTAAAATTTTTTTTTTTTTTTTTGCTCAAAAGAAAGCAGTGGTCATTCTTCAAGGATTTGAAGATACATTTGAAGTCTGGTGAATTCGTTATTTCGTTTGATTTCGCAGAGAACTATAAATATATTCTTCAGGATGCCATACAGTCATTCAACTTCAATAACGACCAAGCAACTATATTCACAGTAGTTATTTACTACATGAAAGATGAAAAACTGGAACACAAAAGTATGGCAATCATATCCGACGATTTAAAACATGATACCGTTTCAGTTTATGAATACCAGAAGATAATACTAAATTATCTTAAATGTAATTTTACAGTAGAGAAGGTATACTACATTTCGGACGGAGCTCGTCAACATTTTAAAAACAAAAGTAGCTTCGCAAATCTTTTAGCTCATGAAAAAGATTTTGGAATGCCAGCTGAGTGGCATTTTCATCCTACTGCTCATGGTAAAGGAGCATGTGATGGTGTTGGAGCAAACCTCAAAAGAAATGCAGCGAAGTATAGTCTCCAGTGCTCTCATCAAGATAGCATCTTAGATGCGACTGCTTTATTCCATTGGGCAAAGAATTATTTTAAGGAAACTGAAATAGTTTTTAGTAGCAAAGAGGATCATGCGGAAACATTGAAAACACTGAAATGCAGATTCGATGCCGCTGGAACAATCGATGGCACCGCTCAATACCATGCTTTTATACCGCTTGACGATGGAAGACTCAAGTTAAAAAAGTTTTCTGCCTCTACTCAATGCGGTTTCTTTCCAAAACCAGCAGCGAAATCAACAGCTAAACGAAGTAACTCCAACAAAGGATTGGCAAAAAAACAGAAAATAAGGGCGATACATAGGGAGGGTGAAAGACTGGGTATTTGAAAATTTTCAAACTTAAACACTTCATCAGCTACAACAAATTAAATGTAAAAAAATTAGGATATAAAGGGATCTAATGTGATTAAGATAAAATTTTATTAAATTATTTATCTTTATCTTTTTATTATTATTATTAGAAATTATTATTATTATAATTAAATATTATTCTTCTTTACCCCGGGTCTTCACGTAGCAATATTTATTGCGGCAAACGTCAAATTTCATTGCTCCATAAAATTTGCGACGTATAGACCGCATATTGCCATGAGTGGCAATCCATTGCGCAATGATTGCTCTTCTTATTGCTTGAGCAATTATTGCTTAGCAATATGCTGTCAAATCAGTTGTAATTTATCTGACATTTCATTTCTCTGTACGGATGTTTTTGTTTGTGTGTTTATTTATTAAAAAAGCAATCAATAAATATATTATTATATATTATATTTTTTAATAAACGTCAAGATCAACAAAAGCAAACGACGAATTTATTTTTTTGTATATTTTTATTTTTTCAATAGAACAATTCAACTTTTTTTAACGCGAATAAACAAAAAAGTAATACAAAACACAGAAACGACAAATACAATTAATTATTTTATTAATTTAAAAAAGAAAAATTCACAACCACTTCAAAACACAACATAAAACATTTGTTATAAATATGTACAGCCACAAAACTTTATACGACTACTCGCGGTGAAAATTGCAAATTTATGGCAAAGCAATTTCAAGTGTTCTCCAGCAATAAATTCAGCAATTATTGCTCCATTGTTCTGCCGACGTTTTTGCTTGTACTTAGCAATAAATATTGCAACGTGGAGACCCAGCGTTATTAATTTGAGCTTAAGGTCACTTTTATTATAAATAGTTCGTTTATTTATCGATATTTCGATTTCCTTTGGAAATCTTCTTCAGGATATTATATTTTTCAAAAATTAACAAAAAATTGTGTTTGACAATTAATTAAAATTAAAATTAAATTAAAAAATTTTTCAACATTCAACAGTAACATTTCATAAATTCAAAATATTAAAAAATTAAAAAGAGGAAACAAAAAACAATTTTAAAATATTTCCCTTTTTCGTCAAAAAATGTATTTCTATAAATCTAACATAAGCCATCTAAACTTTATTTTAGAAAACAACCAAAGATTTAAACCTATTTCCATTTTTGTCAACCTATTTAGTCTTATTCAATAAATATCTATAAATTTGAGCTAAACCTTCAGTATCTTTTTTAAAATTAATCCTTTCTTCAAATGGAATATTATTTATTTGTAACATTTCTAACATATATCTTCTTTTCTTAAAACCTTCCACGTTTAAAACTGATTTTGGAAAGACTTTGCTCTCTTTTCAAAGTCTTTGCGCTCTCTTGCAAAGTACCCAGCGGCGAACTTTGCATACCACATCCAGTGTTGCCATTAGGATACGAAAGATACATTTTTCGTATCTTTTGATGACTTCAGGTACCATGTATAATCCTGACATTTTTCGTATCTTTTTAATCGTTACGCAAAATGTACAGAAATAAAATATTAGAGAATTGTTAGCCAAATAAAACTTATTAAGACTAACCGAGTCAATGCTAATACAAAAGCAGCTTAATTAATGGTGATAGAAAACATTAAGGATCTAGTAGTGCGAAGTTGTTCTGATGAACGAATGAATGAAAGATTATCAATAACAATTTTAATTAATTTTCATGTTGTAAAATTCCTTTCTTCATAAAAATAATTTAATGAAAATTAAATTTAATGAACTTAAGCCTAATTAAAAATATTAAAAAATTTGGATTAAAAACCATAAATAGTTCAACAAAATAACCACAATACTAATTAGAACTTTTTTATTTTCAGGAACTTTAACTTATTGATGTAATCGCCTGAGTATAAACGCCTTAACTCCTTTATTAATTTTTACAAAAATAAATTTTTTTTGATAACAGCAAAACATTATATTAATTTTAAAGTTCGCTTACTGTGTTTTTGAAAATTACATACCTAATATTTATGACTTAAATAAATATAAAAATGATTTTATATGATATATATATGAATTTAAATGTTATGTTAATAAATGTTAAACGTTATAAATAGATTTTCAAATTTTTTTCAAAATGTATCTTTTTGGGAAAAAGTGTATCTTTTTGGTAACCAAAATGTATCTTTCTCGAAATTTCACTGGCAACACTGACCACATCACATCTCTTCAATGAAGTTTGTCACACTTTGTGTTCAGTGAATTATAGCTTACAAAGTGTATGACGGCAGTGTATGGAATTTACAAGAATGAATTTCGTTCATCTTTTATAATGTGCTGATATATTCTGTATGTATGTATGTATTCATATGTGCAGGTTTTTGTTTTGTCCCGTTATTTTTCATTTGCTACTCTGTAGAGTAGTTTATTTTAAATTGCGATTCAAATGTTTGCCGACTGTTGTGCAAAAAGGAACAATATAAAAATAGCGTCCGAAAAGTAAAAAATGTCCACAAAAAATTATAAAAAAGGATTTAGTTCTAGAAATATAAGACATTTACTGCCTGTTTTTAGAACACGTAAACTAGTGAGTGAGTGAGAAATTATATACATAGAAAACAAATTTACGTTTTTTAATGTTGTTTTCAATGTAATTTTTCACTCACTCACTTGTTTACGTTTTCTGAAAACAGGCAGTTAATGAAAATTCTGAAATAACACGAAAATCTAAAAAAGCTAGCGGCTTACAATGTGTGGGAAGTAGTGTGCAAGACGCCTTCCACTTGCCCACGACGTAAGCAAGAATGTGTATTGGCTGCCCACCGTCTGCTTCCAATGTGTGCGAAGTAGTGTGCAAGACGCCTTCCACTTGCCCACGACGTAAGCGAGAATGTGTATTGACTGCCCACTGTATGCTTACAATGTGGGCGAAGTAGTGTGCAAGACGCCTTCTAATTGCCCACGAAGTAAGCGAGAAGGTGTATAGGCTGTCCACTGTCTGCTTACAATGTGTGTGAAGCAGTACAGAGTTTATATTTATTAAATGAACACTTCACTATTCCGCTTACTTTGTGTGCAAGTGGTAGGCGTTCACTCCATAAATGCGGCAATGCACTCGAAAAAGTGTACTAGGTTGTAATTGAGATAGTGTACATTACTATCTTACTCGTGTCTATCACATCATCGCTTATGTAATCAAAAAATTCGCCCCTGAGTAAATGTGCAAAGTGTTCACTGTTACCAATTAAGATATTTTTCCGCTTAATCTAGCGTTTTTGAAATGTCAATCCGGGAAAAAAATACGTTTTAGTGGTAAGCGGGAAATCTAACGATTTTAAATTTACAGATTATATACTTTTTCTTTTTAAGTTTTTTTGTTTTTCTGGCTAAAAACTACTTTTTAATTAATAAGATTTCTGTATGACGTGCTAAATTCCAAATTTTTCCCGGCCACGGTCAAGAGTGAAAGATTATCAATAACAAATTTAATTAATTTTCATGTTGTAAAATTCCTTTCTTCATAAAAATAATTTAATGAAAATTAAATTTAATGAACTTAAGCCTAATTAAAAATATTAAAAATTTGGATTAAAAACCATAAATAGTTCAACAAAATAACCACAATACTAATTATTTTTCATATTTGATAAATACACTGAAATTTATTGTTGAGGGAAAGCTAGCTTCTATGCGCATTTCATGGTTGCTTAGGCCAGATCGTCAGGAAACCTTTTCCACAGATTTTGGAAAAGCTAAAAATATTACACAAATAAAACTCTAAAGCGAATAAGAATTATAAACACTCAAAGTCTTACTTGTAACTATATCAAAGCTTAAACATATAGTGTTGCAAATTAACAAAAAATTTGATAAGTGCAAAGAAAAAAGTTGGTTTGTGGAATAGGGCCCAGATTTATTTCGTAGTGTTCTGACACCCGTGAGTTTTACTTGCGATCTGTGTAGTTTCTTAAAAATGTTTTAGTTTCCTTGAGCATATTTTGCCATTTGAAGCTTCTTGCGATTTACAGAACATGCGATTTGCAGTCAAAATCGCAAATGTTACGCGTTTTGCGATTTCAGAACATGCCCTTATAAATTAAATAGCAATTTAAAATATTATTAAAGTTAATAAAATGAATTCAGATACAAATTAAAATTATCATTTGGTTATTTTTCTAAATACTTTTTCTGTTGTTTACATGTGGCATCGCTTTTTAAATGATTTAAAATAAGAAAAATAACTTTCGAAATATTGATTCTTGGCCAAAAAATTTTTTAACTTCTTTGTTTGTTTTAACCCCAAAAAAATATTAACATTAAAATAAGAAAAATAACTTCGAAATATTGATTCTTGGCAAACAAAATTTTTAACGTCCTTGTTTGTTTTTACCCCAAAAAATATTTGTTCAACTTCTACGCATTTAACATTTTTTTATTAAACAAATAATCACAAGTTGTTTTGTATAGTTCTGGGGCCTGATTCTGGCAGTCGTGATCGAGTAATTTCTCGATTCGAAAGCAATTTAATATCTAATTATTTCAGTCAATACTGAACGAATTGGAATATATTTTTCAGTGTTGTAAAGCATTAATTTGAGTTTCACAACACTGAAAAAATAATTTTAATTCGTTCAGTATCAACTGAGATAAAATTGTGTTCGACTCGAGAAATTACTCGATCACGACTGCCAGAATTAGGCCCCTGAAATAATTAACGAAATTTTTCTAAAATCCAGCTGCAAGTTGTGGATTATATAAAAACAAAAAAAAAAATTACGGCCAATTTTAACAAGTTTAGTTGTAATTAACTATCAGTTATAACTGTTAAAAAGATATTGTTAACTTGAAGTTAAAGTAATAGTGAGTTTTACCGAAAATTTCACCAAGTTTAGCTAAAACTAACTAATCGTTAACTTCCAGTTAACAATATGTTTTTTACAGTTATAACTGATAGTTAATTATAACTGAACTTGGTGAAATTGGACGATAACTGAATTTAAATTTTTTTTATTTTTTTCTTTTTTTACGAATAACCTTACGGTATTCGATATCAATCAAAAATTTCATTATTTATTATGACACGTAGTATATGTGGAAACGCTATTTTAAATGTTTACAAAAAGGATGGAAAACTTTAAAATACACTGATTGACAAAAATTAACTTTTATTTGTCACATGAACTTTTTTGCTTTATTTGGCTTCCTAAGGTAGAAAAAATTTGACACCCATAGTTTTTTTTTTACAGGAATTTTATATTTCATAAAAAATACTGATACTTTACAAATAATTGTATGTTTTTTAAAACTAAAAGCTACAATTTTTTGGAGTATTTGACCTGAGGCTGGTCTCTTGCAAGTGTTAACAATAATCTGCCAACATTCGTGGACTCCATTTGTCCTGGTATCGTTTTTCCGTGCTGTAAATATCCTGATGGAACCTTTCGCCGTGTTCATCGCTAACGGATCCTACGTTTTCGGGAAAGAAATCGAGGTGGGAGTAAAGAAAATGTATTTTGAGTGACATATTACAACCCAATGCGTGATATGTTGCTTTGTGGTTGCCCAACAAATTTTGTGCGACATTTTTAAAACTTTTCCAAGCAGATTTCTCTAACAAACTTAACTTTTCTTCGAATATTTTATCCTTTAATAATTTCTTGATCTGAGGTCCGACAAAAATTCTTTCCTTTATTTTTGCGTCACTAACTTTAGGAACGTGTGTGAAGATAAATATGAAAAGTTAAATTCGTTTTTTAAAAATATCGCATGCGATAAAAAATATTTTAAAAAAATATCGCATGCGTATTATAAAGAAAATACTACTATTTATACGAAATTTTACAGTTTTTATGAAAAATCAATAATTTTTATTTAATATTTAAAACTAATTAGATATTTAATCACTCTTTTTATAATAAAATTTATAAGTTTTGAAAAAATTTGACTTAGAGTGAAATTCTCTTGAAAGTGCTGTGTGAGGGATATGGCCACTGTGTCCAAACCCTTCGATCTCAGGGAATCAAACCGAATGGAAAATGAAGACTATGGACAGGCCTACAATAATCAATTATTACTTTATCCAAATTGTATTTGTGAAAAAAGTTATTCATTTTTGAAAATTTGACTTAGAGTGAAATTCTCTTGAAAGTGCTGTGTGAGGGATATGGCCACTGTGTCCAAACCCTTCGATCTCAGGGAATCAAACCAAATGCAAAATAAAGACTATGGACAGGGCTACAATAATCAATAATTACTTTATCCAAATTGTATTTGTGAAAAAAGTTATTCATTTTGGAAAATTTGACTTAGAGTGAAATTCTCTTGAAAGTGCTGTGTGAGGGATATGGCCACTGTGTCCAAACCCTTCGATCTCAGGGAATCAAACCAAATGCAAAATAAAGACTATGGACAGGGCTACAATAATCAATAATTACTTTATCCAAATTGTATTTGTGAAAAAAGTTATTCATTTTGGAAAATTTGACTTAAAGTGAAATTCTCTTGAAAGTGCTGTGTGAGGGATATGGCCACTGTGTCCAAACCCTTCGATCTCAGGGAATCAAACCAAATGGAAAATGAAGACTATGGACAGGGCTACAATAATCAATTATTACTTTATCCAAATTGTATTTGTGAAAAAAGTAATTCATTTTTGAAAATTTGACTTAGAGTGAAATTCTCTTGAAAGTGCTGTGTGAGGGATATGGCCACTGTGTCCAAACTGTTCGATCTCAGGGAATCAAACCGAATGGAAAATGAGGACTATGGACAGGGCTACAATAATCAATTATTACTTTATCCAAATTGTATTTGTGAAAAAAGTTATTCATTTTTGAAAATTTGACTTAGAGTGAAATTCTCTTGAAAGTGCTGTGTGAGGGATATGGCCACTGTGTCCAAACCCTTCGATCTCAGGGAATCAAACCAAATGGAAAATGAAGACTATGGACAGGGCTACAATAATCAATTATTACTTTATCCAAATTGTATTTGTGAAAAAAGTTATTCATTTTTGAAAATTTGACTTAGAGTGAAATTCTCTTGAAAGTGCTGTGTGAGGGATATGGCCACTGTGTCCAAACCCTTCGATCTCAGGGAATCAAACCAAATGGAATAACTTTTTTCACAAATACAATTTGGATAAAGTAATAATTGATTATTGTAGGCCTGTCCATAGTCTTCATTTTCCATTCGGTTTGATTCCCTGAGATCGAAGGGTTTGGACACAGTGGCCATATCCCTCACACAGCACTTTCAAGAGAATTTCACTCTAAGTCAAATTTTTTCAAAACTTATAAATTTTATTATAAAAAGAGTGATTAAATATCTAATTAGTTTTAAATATTAAATAAAAATTATTGATTTTTCATAAAAACTGTAAAATTTCATGTAAATAGTAGTATTTTCTTTATAAAACGCATGCGATATTTTTTTAAAATATTTTTTATCGCATGCGATATTTTTAAAAAACGAATTTAACTTTTCATATTTATCTTCACACACGTACTTTAGGAAACTTTTCTCTCAAGTACCTAAAACCTGAACCGTTGTGATCCATGGCTTTGACAAAATGTTTTATCAAACCTAGTTTAATATATAGTGGTGGTAAAAGTACACTGGTGGGCTCGACAAGAGGCGGGTGTAAAACATGTAACACTTGTTTAAATGAAAACTTGATGCAAATAACCGTTTGTACAGTAGTATTAACGGAAAATAAGGTAAAATCATAAGTGGGTGTCACAACAAATCTGTGCGTGACTGAAAAAATTAGTTTCTGTTTTGCAATGAGGGTATATAGTATAGTAATAATTAGCATTCAGAATCCGTGTGGCAAAAACCTTGTTGATCAGAGGATATTGATTCTTTACAAACTACGTACTATTGTGTGAAGACAAATACGAAAAGTTAAATTAGTTTTTTTTTTAAATATCGCATGCGATAAAAAATTTGGAAAACAGTGAAGTACGCCTAAAACCGTAACAAAAAAATTACAATTGTTATTAAAATAGCTATGGCACAAGCTCTTATGTTTACATTTGTACTTCAAGTTGTACAAATAAAATGTCGACGTAAGTGGACAAAAAAACATAATAAACACATGTATTCAGGTTTTCAAGACAAAGTCTTGGCAGAAAGAATACGAAAAAACAGAGGAAAGGAAGCAACATATAATATAAAATTAAAATGATAATTACAGCAAATTTCGAACCACAAGTACCACTGGTTAAAAGATTGATGTTTGACTGTTGGCTGGCAGGCACCGCAGTGGTGCAGAGGTTAGAACTCAAAGCAATCTGATGAAAGAATGTGGTGATTCTTGAAACATGTAAATTCAACCCAGGTTCGAGCCCCAGCTCAGCCAAGAAAATTATCAATAAACTTTAATAAAAATTTCATGTTGTAAAATTTCTTCCTTCGGTAAAAACAATTTAATGAAAATTAAATTTGATGAACTCAAGCCGAACTAAAAATATTGAAATTGAAAATTTCCAGGGGTCTAATCACCGCATTCGATATCGAGTAAACTTTCGTTTTTTTTCTGCATATGATAAGACACTGACGTATCGAGAGATGAAATGTCTTTGGTTACTCGATATTGATTGCAATCGTTTTAAATTAAGATATATTTCATTCGATATCGTGAGTCTTGATCGAAATTTTTTATTTATTAGGAGGAAGGAACTACTTACAAACATGGTATGTTCCCTAGCAAAAATAAAGTGAGAAAATCTAAGGGAAATGTGAACAAATTAAGGGAATCTAAGGGAAATGTGAACAAATTACGAGGGAAAAAACTTTTCACGATAAGGGGAATTTTTCCCCATAACCATTTGTTCACGTTATTATTCTCCTTTGAATTACGTTTTTTTTTTAATGAAAGTTTTTCATGATCGCAAACATGTGAAAAGGGGAAAAATTATTCACGATAGGGGTGATTGATTTTATATATGTAAGGTCGAAGCATTTGCCTGTCACCTACAAAGCACTTTTCAACCCCACTCAAATACAAATTCCTGCATAGATGACTACTTTATCTTCTATGGAATGACCGATCATATATATAATTTCTCATGAAGTCAGAAACAAGCCCGAAAACAGGTTTTGTTCTCCAAAATATTTGAATAAATATTTTTGTAGAAAATTGTAACTTCATTTCAAAATACCAAAAAATACCAAACATGGTACTCCAGAGCAATACCATCCTACTTAGCGTTGCATTTATATGGGTAAGAAGTGAAGCAAACATTTGATGATATGTATTGGGTTTACTTTATATCAAAGAAATTGCCGCCGACTACATTAGCATCGTTACCTTAATACAGAAGGGCCCTTACAAACGTGTTCATTATTTAACAGGAGAAGGAATAAAAATTAGTTTTATATTTGCGGATTTTTTTTAAACGCAGTTTTTTATTAAATTCTCTAAGAAATTTAATGCTGTAACTGTTTTTTAAATATTTTAAAATTGTATTATATAGGGCTTTTTGTAAGTTAATATTTTAAAGTTATTGCCCGATAAAATCCCGATTCAAACACTACTAATGTGTGATCATTGTGAAGATTATCTGCAAGCAACGAATATTTTTGTTGAAGAGCTAAATCGAAACATAGTAATTTCTTCTTTATACTCTCCACCTAGATTTTTCATATCAGAAAGTCCTCACAATCATAAGGACCCTGTTTCCTGTCCGCTGGCGATTATAACGCTAAGCATAACTTCTGGGGGTCACGACTTATAACACCAAAGGATCGTGTTTTGTTTAATACAATCTCTTAAATGGGTTTAAGTCAGTGTTACCACCAGCAAAATTCAAAATTACACTTGAGATGAAGCAAAATTACCCGATTTAAATGAAATTACACTCGATATAAAATTGAAGTTTTATTTAATTAAAAGACATTTACAAAGAAGCAAAAACACAACGAACTCATTGAAATAAGATCAATGTTAGTCAAACTAATAAGATTCTTATTTTTGTTTAAAATAAATTAACAAAAATAACTTTAAAGACTTAAAAACAATTAATAAAACATAAAATATAACTTCTAAAATATGAGTTTAACTTACACATTTGGTTGCATATATCTAGGAAAGGTTCAAAATGCTCATTGCCATACATTTATAAGGGGTGTTTTATAAGTCCGACAGAGCATACGAAAGGTTAGCTGTCAAACTAACTGTCAAAGTGATTTCAGTTTTTGGTCAGGCTCATAATCATGAATAGATTCATGATTGAACAACGCCACCAAATTATCCAACTTGACTTCGAAAATTAGCCATGGATTTTCGAAACTTATTTTTTCACAACTGTCAATTAGAGTTCAAGGACGTTCGATGTGACACCTCTTGATTTTTTTCCGTAGGGCTGTGAAGCCACGGGTTTATGCGGATTAACCAGCAACAATTGACGTCTTTGAGGTCAACATTGTTCATTTTATTCGTGACAAGCAGCAGGAAATGCTCGAAAAGGAGGAACAAAATTGGACGTCTGCAATGCGTTTGGTCAAAGACAGGCGCGGTGACAATCCATTTCAAATGGTATTAATCTGTGTTGTCTACCGTTTTAAGTTTCGTGGTCTTAAAAAATACCCTTAATACCTTATTTAGTAAACAAAATGCCTGCAGGGTTATATACAACTGTTTTCCTAAACGTGTGTTCACAATGTATCAATACCGTGTAATGCATTGTGTACTTAAATTTTTACCTACGTTGTATTGTACATATTTTTTTCTATTTTTCCATGCTCTCATTCCCCAATTCGGTGGGTATTGATAACAAACGATACCAAAGAAAGTTTTCGGACAATCGGCGAAGGCTAAACCGTCCCTCACGCACGCCAATGTTTGATAAAAATCATTAAGTCCGACTTGTATGCCTCATAACTTGGAAAATATTAATTTTACATAAACATCGTTTACAAAGAAGATGTTATAAGTAAAGTTTCCAACAACTTTTGTCTGAACAAGTTTTCTCTAAATCTCATATTTAACAAAAAAGTAACCAAAAAAAGAGCAAACAGCAGCATTAATGCGAATTTTTCTTTAGAACAATTTTTTCTTACACACGTCAATTCAACTTCAATGTTTGCGTTTGTGTGCGTTTGCTTACAAAAAAAAAATCAAACGCAAATCATTGGTTTCTACCATTCCTACCCACTAGAATATTAGAACTATATTGAAGAAAAAGGCCCATAACTGCCAAGGAACCGCCCCTAGGGATAAAAAAAAGTATGACGGACCTTCATTAATTTTTTGTGCTTAACGTTTTCTTAAAAAATACTTGCCATATATCTCCAACCCTTAGGGGGCTCCTTTACAAATATGGCGGTTTAATGAAAATCTAAATGTTGGCCCCTGCAGCGTCTAGGATGCCCCTAGATGAGTCAAATGTATGACCGATCCCACTTTATTTTTTATCCCCGTTATTAACATACCTAACAGCTATATCTATTCCTTAAGGGGGCTCACATACAAAATTTTCAATACAGACTACGAATATATTGAAGAAAAAGCCCCATAAATCAATAATCCAATAATTCTTCAACATTCGAATGTTAAATATCTCGGTATGCATCTAGATCGCTGATTAACGTGGAAATGGCATATAGAGACAAAATTAACTCCTTAGTATCGATTTATAACTCCATCTTAAAGCCTATCTGGTGCTACGGTATTCAATTATGGGGCACTGCCTCGGCTTCTAATATCGAAAAAAATCAAAGGCGCCAAAATAAACTTCTTCGAATAATGATAGCCGCTCCTTAATATGTTAAAAACTCAAACATCCATGAGGATCTCAATGTGGCATTAGTTAAAACTATGCTTACAAAATATGCAGTAAAATATTTAAAACGGCTAAAACTGCACCCAAATCCACTATCTCGAAATATTTTAAATCATGGCGGCCACACTCGTTTAAAAAGAAGAGACACTGCTGCACTCACCCAATCAGAAGAGCGATTAACACATATATTGGAATAACTTGAAAACGGTTGACCATATTCAGTTAACAAAAAATTCGAAAGCTGTGCTTAATGCTAGTTTACACTATCTCACAAGACTTACGTATTCCATAATACTTTGTGAGATAGAAATCTAATGAGTTTTGTTGCGACTGTCAAAAAATCTAATTTAACATGACGGTTTGTGTTCACACCATCACACAAAGTATAAACACTCACACATAAAATAAAATGCAACCCTGACCAAATGAAAAGTAAAGGGTGTTTTTTTCATTTTTATGGCGTACTTAATCGTCCATCTGAACAAGCCATTCGTCGAACTGTGGATAGATTTCGTACCACATACTCTCTAGAGGATGCAATAACACCAACACGTCGAAGGAATGTGCGTACTGAAGAGAATATCGCCGCTGTAAACGAAAGTGTGGAAGAAGATCCAAATTTATCGATTCGTCGTCGGTCGCAGGAATTGGGGCTCTGTCCGTCCACTACGTGGAAAATTTTGCGCAAAGATCTCGGCCTACACCCGTATAAGATCCAGCTGGTGCAGGAATTGAAGCCACGAGACCATTATATGCGTCGTTCTTTCGCCGATTGGGCTCTAGAGCAGTTGGCAACTGACCCGTTGTTTTATCGCAAAATTGTGTTCAGCGATGAGGCGCATTTTTGGCTTAACGGGTTTGTTAATAAGCAAAATTGCCGCATATGGAGCGAGACCAATCCACAAGAGACCCTACAGACTCCATTACATCCAGAAAAATGCACCGTTTGGTGCGGTTTTCACGCTGGTGGCATCATCGGACCTTATTTCTTCAAAAATGAGGCCGGAGCTCGCGTTACGGTCAATGGAGATCGTTACCGCACCATGATCAATGATTTTTTGTTTGAAAATATGGATGACATTGATCCGGAGGAGATGTGGTTTCAACAGGATGGCGCTACGTGCCATACGACGAACGCAACCATCGACTTATTGAAATCAAAATTTGGCGATAAGTTGATTTCGAGAAATGGACCTGTCAATTGGCCTCCAAGGTCGTGCGATTTGACACCTCTCGATTATTTCCTGTGGGGCTACGTGAAGTCACTGGTTTATGCTGATAAACCAGCAACAATTGACGCCTTGGAGGCCAGCATTGTTCGTGTTATTCGTGACATACGGCCAGCAGTGCTCGAAAAAGTGGCCCAAAATTGGACGTTCAGAATGCGCTTCGTCAAGAACAGCCGCGGTGCCCATATGCCCGAAATCATTTTCAAATGTTAATGTCACGTATTGATCTTTCGAATAAAAAAAAATTTTGATTACAATTTAATTTTTTGTGTTATTTTTTACAATTGGGATGTCAAACTTTTTTCATAACACTTGTCAGTTTCATCACACATGCATTCAAGGTATATTTACACAAGGTAGACTCATTTGGGAGTGTAGACATTTTGCTCTATAAAAGGAACCATGTTGTCAAAATTGTCTTCATATAAAACAAAAACAATTTAACGCACACATGTACAAATTTTGGCTCATATACACGCAATTTGACGTTGTGGTTCCAACTATGGGTAAACAGCTGACAAACATATGGGCCAACGAGTTTACCTTGTGTAAATATACCTTGCATGCATTCACTCTATCAGACTTTTACATACTGCTTGAGTTTTTGACATGTATTAATACAAAGTATAAAAGTGTAACATTTAAAAAAAAAAAGTAACATAAAAAAAAACAATTTTTTGTTCTTTAAAAATTCATAAATAGTTTTGGTCTGAAAACATTTATCTTAACATAATTTTGAATAAAATAAGGTTTGTTTTAGAGTTTCGGCTTTAAAATGATTAAAACCGGTCGGTTTCGGTTCGGTTTTCGGTTTTCGGTTTTGAAAATATTAAAGTTAAAATTCATACAAAAACATATATGTTTTTTTTTTTTTTTTTGTATTTATATTATAATACAATTTTTTTATTTGTTTTAATTCAGGTACTTTTATTAACCCTAAAGTGTATACCTGAGCCTGGTGGGCATTTTTTCTTTTTTCCAGTTTTTTTATATAATTATTAAGTATATCAGAACGAAACTTAATGTACTCCTCAAGCAAAGTGTTTTTTACAAGAAAATGAGAAAAAAGTGTAAAAACCGTGGGCGTCGCAATTGGCCAAATGAAAATTTTGTGCATATTGTATCCAACTGGGCCTGGCCTGGCCCTGCCTGCCCTATTATATTTGTACTGCAGTAAAAAATGCAACACATAATAACTCTTTCTTTACTTTTTTTTTCGAAGAATTATTCCATTTCCCAACAAAATGTTTCTGCTATAGCCATAAAACTACATACATAAAAAAGTAGTCCCAGCCTTGCCAATGGGTTCGTAAGTGTGAGTTTTTTCTATAGCCACAAAAACTCCATACAAAATACTAGTGGTCCCAGCCAAATTAGGTGTTTACTTAAGAGCTAAAAAAGTAACATATGTTCTTCTTAGTACTTATTTCGAATTTTAAAAATTTTGAAATACCTTGCCATTGTTGCAGGCTGTTATGTATAAAATTTTTGTATATGAAGTTCGAGTATTATGTATAATTTGCAGTTTCTTTAAGCATAAATATATTGTTAAAGTTTAAGCTAAAACCGAGGTTTTTTTGTCGGTTTTCGGTTTCGGTTTTTAGGCATTTAAAACCGCGGTTTCGATTTCGGTTAACACCGAACAGCAATCCCTAGTTTGTTTCATTGTAATCGGGGCACAACTTTTGATTTTATTCACAATTTACTGAGAAAACTGGATATCGATTTCCATACAAAAAGGAAAAAACGCTCATATTTTTTTGTAGTTTTTATTTACAATCTATTTTACAATATTTAGTAAATTTTATCAATTAAAGAAAAACATTACATGTGTTATTAAGCTTCAATTAGCTTAATAAACTATTAACATACTTACTATTTAAAAAAAATAAGTTTTTGATATTATACAAAATTTTATTTTCTATATTGGAGGTCTAATACGTGTAACCTATTCAGTCTTCTGACCTCATCTATTTCATCTAACAAGGAAATTGCTAATATGTTACAATGATTACTAAGTCGATTAATGTATCGAGTGCTAAATTTATTTATTTCATTCAAAACAAAAGGTATCTGACGATCTCTATGAATTTGTTTGTTGGTCATAAACCATGGAGCATCTACTATTCGTCTTAAAGTTTTTGATTGATATCTTTGCAATATCTCCACGTTAGTAAAAATTTGGAATCAAATTCCAGACCGCACAAAAAAAGTTTAAATTTGTTCCCTTGTGTTATTTTTAGTTTATATTTAATATGAAGATTCAATTATAAAAAGAAAAAAAAGTTAGGGCTTTTTATTGTAAGCAAAAAAAAAAAAAAAAACAATACAAATAAGGATAAATTAAAATTTGTTCTCTATTTGTTCTCTGTGCAGTTCATTGTCTTCGTGAGATATTTCAAAATATGACGATCAGAGTAACCAGATCTTAAAATCTTTTACAGCTAAATTTGGCTTGGGCATGGCCAAACAATACCCTGCAAATAACAGAACTAGTCCAAATACGCGTGTAACATGTAGCCCACAAGGGACTAGGACTAGTCCAAAAGTAACCCAAACGTATGGAAAAAACATGGTCTATTCAACATTACGATGTCCTAGGGCAGGACCATATAACCCAGCTTTGGACTACAAAGGAGTAGTCTTAAAACTACTCCATTGTATACTCAAGAGGATTATTTTTGAAGTCGTTTAAAAACGAAAACATGTCGTTATAAAACGAAGACATGTCGTCTCACTACAAACAATTTTTAACAATAACATGGTCCATGCTTGCATTACATTGAACCAGTCCATGGAGTAGTCCATTTTATCAAAATGGATCAGGTGGTCCAACATTATTTGCAGGGTAAAATAATTCTAAAATGTTTGCAAGTATAAAATTTTATTTGAATCTAAATAAATTTTTTTCACCTTTTTGCAACCAAATTGAACAAGTGGATAGATTTTAATAACACATCATATATAAATATTAGCATATTCATTCAATCGGGCTTTAGCTTTAATCGGTTAATCGCTCGATTAATTTACCGAGGTTTTGGTTAAATCGGTTAATTTTGTTATTGATCGGTTCGTCTTTAGTTTTGTATAAAACTTGACTTGGAAAAAATTGTTTCACTTATTGTAGATGTTGGAGAAATCGAAAGCAACTCATAATATCTAAATTCTCAGTCCTTTTACTAGATTTTCCTAAACATATAAAATCTACCATTATGCCATTAGAGTCCTGTATAATTTTGGGAAAATGCTGAAAAAGTACTATATGCTAGAAGCCGTTTTTCATTCTAAATGAGTTTAAAAAATTCTAGAACGTTAGCATTAAATATACTAAATTGGCAACAGTGCTTTTGATCGTATGGATTTTCTTCTACAAAAAAAAAAAAAATGGGAAAAAACGAGACTTTTTAAAATCAATAAAATGTGGGCACTTGTCAGTGTTGTTGGGAAAACTGTATACATTTGGCAACCTTCTTCGGTTTGTGATAGCAAACTAATAAAATTGTTAATGCGGCAACATTACAAATTGCTTGATTTTTTCAAATCATCGCTTTGAACTTAATTTTCTAGAACAAGAAAAAGATAATTTTTAAAAGATGGGCATCGAAAAGTGTTGAAATAAAGTCACCAAAATCAAAAATTTGAATGAAAATATCATTTACCTCCTTTGAATTCGCAATAAGTCAAAAATTGTATCTTAAATTTGCATGGTCCGCTCTTTTTTACAAGACGAATGTAAAAAATTGCTACAGCTACCAGCGCTTCAAAACTTATTAAAAAGAAATGGTATCTTTACACCTGTACAATTGTTAGAAAATCATCATTCAGAATAGATACGGCCAAACAATTAATTTTTCTTGTATCCAAACAAAAGCCAAAAGAACATACATATATGTGATTTTAAGTGAATTAATATCACTTGTTTTTGTTTATTTAGTTTTGAGTTTATAAAAACAACTGATTTAATAGCTCATTTACATAAAAGAGTTTATAGTTATATATTAATGAATGTATAACCCAGCTATGAAGCATTTTGTTTTATAAT
Source organism: Pollenia griseotomentosa (assembly GCA_963931875.1). NCBI lineage: Eukaryota > Metazoa > Arthropoda > Insecta > Diptera > Polleniidae > Pollenia > Pollenia griseotomentosa. The sequence continues at coordinate 15,337,623 of OZ007563.1, read as the reverse complement.
CAAATATTTTAGCAATCAGATTCTCGAGCAAGATAAGCGCATAGCATATGACCTCATTTTTCGAACATTAATGATACTCTGGTTGTGAATCCGATGAATCACATCAAAGAACCATTTGTGATACAATTTTCTGATCCGAATTTATTGTTAGTTTTTATAATAATTTTGAGTTATTTTCCATCTTAGTTTTTAAGGCTCAGTTAGTATTTACTTTCTGTTCTGTTACGTATCAGCTGATTTGTTTTTGTTATTAGAAAACCTGTGAAATTGATTAGTTTTTCTGTTCTGTTGCAGTTTAGTTTGTTAAAATCAAAAACTTGTTAAGAAATTGTAAGTGACAGCAAAATATATGATAAAAAATACATAATTATATTGAAATAAACTCTTTTTTGATTTTAAGAATTCATACAATTTAATTTCTTCAAATTTATGTGCATTAAGTTATTGAAATAAAACAATGGACGGTGCAAAACTAATAAATTTGTCATAAATGTCTGATAAGTTACTACAGAAAAAGAAACTATTACAATTTTGTAACAGAACGGCACAACAGAAACAAAAAGTAAAGACTTAAGGCCCAACTATAATATGCTTAAGTTGGCTTAACAAATGGGCGAATACATGTAAATATATGTAGTGTAGTGCTATTTTTTCGACTGAGTGTTTTTTGAGTTGTTTTAAAAAAGTTAAAAATTGTATAACAAATAAAAAACCAAATCAATTGCTTTTTAAGAAATATTGTTTGACAGCCCTGTAAGTATCTTATGACAAGTATTCAATGAAATCAGTTTGAACTATTTACAAATATCTAACGAAGAACTTTTTTATATATCCTGGTGCTATTTTTTTGACCGCAGCTGTATAGGCCCTAATTGTGTAAAACGCAGCGCCAAAAATTATATTGCAGCAAAAACAAAGTCTAAAATATTTTGTAATTTTGTTGATGGACCCCTTTCACACTCGGCAAGATACTCGCGCAAGTCTCCTACGCAACTCTTGGCTTGTAGACAGACGCTAGCGGTAAGGTCGGGGTAAAGAAAAAATTTTGTACAGACTTTGTTGTTGTCAGCAAGTTACTTGCGAAAATAACTTGCCGAGTCTGAAAGGGGGGTCTTGCTTTGTAAGTCTGCTTTCACACGTTTCATCTTTTGATGCTCAACTCTTATGTTTTTAGGTGAGAGAAGAAAGAAGAAAGGGGGTTAGTACGGAGATGCCTGTACTCGGGCAGTACGCTTTGTGTTTTTATTCGTTGATATATGCACAACAATGGCTGCATGTAATTTTTTTCTTTTTTTTTCTCTTTGATTCGCTGTAAATAAAATTGTTGTTATTTTGAACCGAAAAAAGTTGAAACCGATTGCTGCGTGTGATTATATTGGCATCTTTAAAAGGGAATTGAAAAAAAGTTGAGCATCAAAAGATGAAACGTGTAAATTTAGACTAAATAAATTCACATTGCGTTTTTAAAATTTTCAACGCCACAAGATATGCAGTGTTTTATTTATATTTTAATTTTAAATGTCAGCTGCTTAGAGTTGCCACTTGCTCATATTTTGTATGAAAAAATGTAAAGTAAATCTTTTTCCTGTATTGGAAGTGGAATCGAGAATGTGACTATGAATTCGCCTTGCCTCAAATGTAGAACATTTTTTCATACAAAATATAAAAAATAAACAGCTGGCTTTCCGAGACTACCTGCTATAAATATACCTTGAATTACACCTTGAGCAATTGTAACAAAACTTTTTACAAAAACAAAACACATAGTATTTTTTTAAAAGAGGAATAGCTAGCATAACACTACCTCACGATGCGGTCACCTGTATGACTTCGCCTCAATTTGAGGTGGCACCCAGTTAATGTCGGTTCAATTTAAAACATACTTTTATTTCGACTATAGTAACAAAGTAGTTAAAAGAATGTTTTTATTTTAAAGTTGTTTTTAAAAAGAACCGACTTTAGAGTCTGACTATGATAATGGGCCAATATCTGCAATGAACATGATTGGGGCATTTTTAAGATTTCCCAAATACCTATTCTATTTTTTTTTTTTTTTTTTTTTTTACAATGCAGGAAAGACGTTTCTTAATACTATGTTTCCACTATGAGCAAAACAACTTGTTTTGGGCAAAACTTGTCAAAGTGTTTCCATTATGTAAAACTGGTTTTGGTTTTCGAATTTTCGAAATCAATTTGACATTTATGTTGTAAACAAACATGGAAGCAAAAAAATATGTGTTAAAAAAAAAAAATATTTATCTTTAACATGAAATTTCCTTTTTTGTTTTTTAATACACAGATGTACATATATGTACTTATATAAAAGCACATAGTTTACTACCTTTTTATTCTATTATTTTATTATTTTTACGCTGCAAACAAATAAATCAGCTGGAGAGTTGAATAAACCTATTTAATAAGTCTTAATAGTTTGGTAAATATGTCACTTTTTTCGAAATTGTCAATCACCAATAATGGATAACCCAGAGTTGTATTCATGATTTTCGAGATGTTTTGGAGCAAAACTAGTTTTTGTTTGAGTTTTTCGAACATGAAAAATGTATGGGAAAACAAGTAGCAAAACACTTGTTTTGCTGCAAAACTAGTTTTGTGGCCCAAAACATGTAAGTGGAAACGTACTATAAGACAGGAAATATCCATTTTTATATACCTATAGGTAATTTCTTTTTGAGTGAAACTATTTATAGGTAGTCAAAATTTATGACGGTGACTTAGTTGGCATATATTTATGTCACATACCTATATGCGGTTATATTTTGCTATTGAAATTCGGCATTATTGTTCCACAACAGGATGAGATATAAGAAAAAAAACACGTCGAGACTTGCGCCGAATCGGTTAACAGCCGCTAATAAAAATATTTGTAGCCGCTGATGTCGACAATTTCTTAGCTAAAAATTAGCTCCAGCTTAGCTTGTAAAACACATTTAACCACGAGGTAAAAACTTTAACTTTAATCGCCATTTTTAATGTTTACATTTTTTTTTTCGCTTTAGTATCGCCAAGTTTATTTTTGATTTGAATTTGACATTTGGTACCAATTTGACATCAAATTGATAAAATATTTGATTCAAATGTTTATTTTAAAATCATTATCAATTTCAATTAAAACGTTTAAATTAAACAATTAAAAAACGTTTGAGAATTGTGCTTGATGTCAAATGATAAAGGCATTTCATATCAAAGGTTTGACTTCGTGTTTATTGTGAAGATAGAAATTTGTGATTTTTTTGTAACTCAATTTTACAATCCTTATTTGCCAGATTATAAACATTTCGAAGAAAAAATCAAAAATGAACCATTTTTTTCAATTGATAAAATTTTCTATTTAAATTATAAAAGTTGCGAACTGTAGGTAGGTAGGTACCTATCTATGAAAAGATTTTTAATCTAAAGGTGCTTCTTGTACCTATCTACATATAAAAAATCCTTTATCTACATAATTATTTCGTAAGTTTCCTATTGGAATAATATAAACCTACATACCTATATTATGGTATGCTCTATTAATAAAGAAATTAAAGAGTACGAATTTGTTACTAAAAAAAGGACCAGGTAATTTTTTAAACACTATTTCATTTACAGCCCTTTGTAAGCAAATCACAAACTACACGCAACATTCTTCCATAATAACATTCTACTATGTAATATACATAAATGTGTTGTAACACATAGGTACCTATTATATGATCAAAAATTAAAAACTTTTAAATACCTACATACCTACTGTATGTAAATCCAAATGGTAATAAACATGATTCTAATTAGCTCGAATATTTTTATGGCATCACCTTAAAATCCCATACAAATCAAATTGAAAAATAACAAAAGATATGAAAGAAAAAACTCGTTAATTTAACGCCATCGCAGTGGCATCTCTCTACACAAAACGCAATGTTACAACAAATAAATGACAACAAAAAAACAATTGTAAGATATCTACGGGAATCAAGGAAAACGAAAAAATCGATAAAATGGCAACCGGGTTAAAACACAAAAGAGGAAAGAAAACATATAAAACACAATAAAAACATCATGGGAACATGCGGAAAAATGAGAGGCTGCTGTTTCATGTAGTTTTTGCTTTTATGTTTAGTAAAAAGAAAGAGCAGAATAAAAGAAAACAAAAAAACGCATTACACAAAAAACACCGGATTTAGTGTTGCCGTATGAAAAAAAATTTTCAAGGGGAAAAAAATTGTTTGTACATATTCCATTTAGAACATATTTTGGAAATTTCAAATAGAGTAATAAAATTATAAGTCTTACCCCCGTTCTCGCAAATTACAGATATCTAAAGGTAAGATTTTGTCAGCCGTATAAAAAGTATCAATAAATTTTAATTAATTTCATGTTGTAAAATTCCTTTCTTTATAAAAATAATTTAATGAAAATTAAATTTGATGAACTCTAGCCTAATTAAAAATATCAAAATTTAGATTAGCCTTTAACTTATCGTTTACTTTACGTTAAAGTAAGATTGTAATAATAAAAATAATAAAATTCTGTTTAATAGAGAAATGTTTGTATAATATTTGTCATAAAATTCTTTTATTACAGAAATCTAACTAAAAAACGACCTTTAAAATACTTGCGTTTTGCATTTGCGATTTCCAGCACACCCCTGTATAGTGTATAAATCAGCTGTTCGTTTCTGTGTACATATATGAAAAGCAATACAAAAGCTTTTCGAAATTTAATGTACCGTAGTTGTAACGTACCATTCTGTCGAAAATAGAATTTCATACCGTTGTTACGTGATATTTGTAAAACAGTGATGCGCGGCTTGTGTTACATTTACAAAAATACAACATATGTCCATACATACAAATAAACATACGTTAAGTTGTATAAAATAAGCAAATGCATATACACATTAAATGGTAATTTGAAACATATAAAAGGCTTTAAATGGTATCAAAACCTTGTTTGGTGTATGCAAGTTTACAATATGTATATGCAAAAATACAAAATTTTTTTTATTGTAAATCTATAATATAAATATTAAATGATTAACGTTTTTTTACATTTAAATCACTTGGTACTTTTTCTGCACAGCGGTCACCATTTAAGTATTTTTGATTCCCATAACTGTGTGTATTGTTTTATGTATACTATTGCTTTTTGGTTATGTATGGCAAAAACATCAACGTTCGCCTAACTCAGCCTTTAGACGAATACATCCGAAAAAAAGTGAACAGTGATTTAAAAAATTAACACATCATTATTATTTTGATGACAAAGATGCAACTAATTTTTAGCGTAGAATATCAGATTTCAAAAGAAACCATCACTTAAATGCGGTGTTTTGGATTATATTGTTATTTATCGTAATCGCTATTAACTTGCAAAATGTTGTGTCAGTATGACCATAAAATAAAAGGTATTTCAGAAACTTAAAAATATATTATTACTAATTATTTTTGAATTAGGCAGTTTACTCTTGTAATTTTTGGGCATATCCATTCATGTTGCCTGTTAATCACTTAATATAAAATCCGGCAACATTAATCTACAGAGAAGTATTTATTATAAAAAAATGAGAACAGAATTTTATCCAAGAGGTAGATTTTTTGCACAAATGGTTAGAAAAAAACAATGTATACAATAAAATTTTTTTGGCTTTTTGTATAAACTTTTTTTTTTTTTTAGAAAATTAAAGTTAAGGAAATTTTTCGAGTAAATAATTATTATAATAGGAAAAGGAAGAAAAAGTTAAGTAATTTATTGAATACCTACCTTTCGTTTAATATTAAACCATAGACTTTTTAAACGCTCTTAGAAATTTGATTTCACTTTGGTTTTTGCTTTCTTTCAGATTTTAATTAAAGAACACACACAGAAAGATGCAAATTATGAACGACACTAATTTAATTAGTTATGGAACTAACAGAAAAGGAAAGAAAGTGATTACAAATAAATGTTGTTTATTAAATTTGCAGTTTTACGTTTATTTTTTTTCGTTAGTTATTTTATTTCTTGTTTGTGGGTATCTTCTTAGGCAACTTATATCCACTAGGTAAGGTATGTTATACTTTGCTAGATATTTTTTCTGTTGTAGGTATTATTCAATTTGTATTTGTTGTTAAATAGGTGCCTCCTTAAATACGTCACAAAAGAATTTAACGAGAAGATTTTTATTTAGAATGTTTTCGAAAAATATATAAAAAAAAAATAAAAAAGTTTTAAGAAAAAATAGAACTAAAAAAAACACTCACAAACGCTTAACACCACTAAAATCTGTGTATGTGTGTGTTACAGAGAAAATCCCAACAACAAAAAAGGGTGCAAGTTTTAGCTTATGAACGAATCTGTAGAAAAAAAAATACTTTTTGCTCAATTTTTTTTTTCATAAATTTTGTCTTTTCGATTTAGTTTTATTTTTTTTTTCAACAAAAAATTTAGTTATGTAAATTAGAGTACAGGCAAGCAAATGGATACACTCTTGTTTTATTGAATTGAACTTTTATTGTTGTAGCTATTTTTGCATGGAATTTTCACAATATCTTCACTTTAATTTATCCAAATTGGATTTTTTTTTCTTGCTTGAAAAACACAAATGTATGCACACGCGGCTCGCTGGGACATGACCGTACCGTTCAAAAGCTGATTTGAGAATGAATGCAAAATGGTGCTCTGAAAATGCAGTTAATTTCTTTTTTCTCCCTCCATTCTTATTTGCAAATGACAAAAAGAAATTGGAAAAGCTTAGAATTGCAGTAAACAATAAAAAGTGGTGTAAAAGAAAGTATGTCAGAAGTACTAAAAAGGGATGCCACTCTAAATAAGCTTCCGCTGCGTTGCCAAAGTCAATGTTTTTAACGATTTTTTAGTACCAAAAATTGGGATTGTACAATTCATGGCGCATCTATCAGGTCTGCTTACTTGTTTAAAAACAAAAAAACAACATAGCGACATGTATTTTGTTTGTGTAAAACTTCTTTTTAGCTGTCAAAAACTTACTACCACATATAAAAAGCAAAAGGAAAAAACGTGTATATGTGGCATACCATACCCATAAAATCAAAGGCGCTTAAATTTGTTTGGAAAAAAACAATAAACGTAAACAAAAATATACATGTACACGTAAGCAAAATGTAAGCAACTTTTGACCGCTAAAAAGAAACAAAACAATGAACATCAGGCTTCTTGCGCAGACCTGTTCAATGGGTCTTGGTACAATTTTTCTCCTTAATTCGTTGAAAATTAAGGAATCTGCCAAGCATAGACCGGCGCTGAAGCGGCTTACAGCCGGCTAAGCCAGCCGCCGATACAAATATTTGAAGCCACCGCCAACGACAATTCTTTAGCTAAAAATCGGCTACAGTTTAGCCACCGATTACTTAATAAAGAATTTTAATTCACATTTTTAAACACCTAACCACATTCTTTTTTGTTTAACTATCCTTAGAAAGTGCAACTCTAATAATGTTTGCTTCCCAATACTGTCAGTTCTTGTTTATTAAGTGCCGGTTCACACACGTCAAGTTTGACTCGTCAAGTCTTGAGCTTTTAGGAGAGAAGGGAGGAGAGAAAGCCTTTTCTTTTCATCTCTGTTCTAAAAACTCAAGACTTGACGAGTCAAATTTGAAGTGTGAGAAACGGCACTAAGCATTAAAATTTTAAAATAAAGACATAGTATACGAAAATGAGTTAAGAGTATTAATTAGAGCACGAAAATTGGCTTAAAATGTTTGTGTTATAAAATAAACACATACAAATAATTACACGAAAATTTTCATTTAATTCTAATATATTCTATCGGCTAATAGCCGGCTTCAAACCGCCGAGTATTTTGTGCATCTGTGCATCTGCCGCCGATAAATTTCTGCGGCGCAGGTCTCTGCTGCCAAGTTTTATTAATATCATATGGCATCTCGCGGCAAAAACATTCTTAAAAAAGAATGAAACGATTAACTCAAAAACGGATTCAATGGAAAACTCTGCCACACAAGTAAAAGGTTGTCAAAAGCCTCAAGTACAAGTTGGTATTGATAGTCTCATAAAGTGCTTAAGCTGGTTCGCAGCCTTACATCCTCAAAAGTAACTTCGGTCCCAAAAGTATCAAAAGATAATGGAGCTAATAGAACAAGCTCCCAAAATAGTTTTGCAATTCTGGAGGATGAATTCTCCGAGGCACCAAGTGGCTTCAAATCTTCTAAGCCACGCCCGATATATCTTAAAGAACAAAGCTCTAGCGAGTTAGTAAAGAGTTTGTTCTCTGTAATAGGTGGAAGCTCTTTATATGTAGTTGCAATCAAGCGTGGTAGTATAAACGTAACAAAAATACAATTAATTTATAAAGATGATTTTCGTAAGATAATTACTAAATTTTAAACACTTAAAAAACTTTAATACATACCAACTGAAGAGCATTAGAGGTATTCAGGTAGTGATAAATAGCATAAATAAAAATGTAACCAATGTTAAAAATAGGGGAAAATCTTGGTGCAGTTCTTTGCGTTGCAACTGGCGGTTGGCAAACTGCCAACTAAAGGGAATTCCCTGTTTACTTAAGCGTTTGGTTGGACAGAAACCCTATCCCCCACAAATGCAGGTAACTAATCAAGAAATCACTAATGACATTCAGGTATTGCTATTCTACCGTCTTAAAATCGCACTTTATGTCACTGCAAGGTGATAAACCAAATAATGATGACACTTCCGTTTCTTATTTAAGTCGACTAGAAAGCACTACGGAAATAGTAGTGCAAACAGCTAACAATTTTATGAACACAATGGGTAATATGATGCAGGAAATTTTAAGAATATAATCGATATTATTGCAAACTGTACTTAAAAAGCCATGAACTGTCTAAAAATTTAAATTTGTTTTTGGGAGTAGGAGTACTCCAAAACTACTCCAAATATAAGTAAAAGGTGGTCCATTTAACATTACGATGTCCTAGGAGAGGACCATATAACCCACCGAAGTATTCCCTAAACTACTCCATGGAGTACTAAAGTGGGTTAGTTTTTAAAGTACTCCATGCCACTACAGTATGGAGTACACTAAAGGGGTAGTTTAAACATTTTTCATTTTTTACTAATCGCCTTTTATGGCGTGCCCTGTAGTCCATTATTGCTATTATTAAATATATTTACTTGGTATTTTTAATTTTGTACCTTTTTTTCACAAATTTCACAAACTTTCACTTTTAAATAAACAATAATGGACACCATCAGGACTACCAATGTGAAATACTGTAAACTATAGAAAAGTATACATCATGCAATTATTTCTTATAACATGGTCCATATTACAGAAGATTGGACCATGTTGTAAGTAGTCTATTTAAGCCACAATGGACCACGTAGTCCAATATTATCTGTAGGGTAGTGAGCAAATTTTTCGTTTGCTTTATAAATTGTTTCTTGATGACATCTTGAAAGTAAATTGCTTACAAATTGAGTGCAGCCTACGTCACAGCTTTAAATTTATTCAAATTTTGACAAACAGTATATGTTTAAGACTATCAAGAAAAACTGGACCGTGTGTTCGTAGGGTAAAAGAAAAATTTTCTTTTGGCAGTTGATGTTAACTGCTAGTTTATTGTATCAATTCATCTGGCAACTACAGGTACCTGCCAAATGTAACAACCCTGCATTAAATAAAATAGTAAACAGCTGGGCGGCCTGTAAACATTTTTTTACCCAACTTTCTAACAAATTGCGTGGACAGAAATTGCATTTTTAAATAGTTTGTGTTTAAAATTTAAAATGAAAGAAATTCCCCTGCCAGAAGTTCAACAACTTATTCACGATATTAAGTTGAAGTAAGTTAAAATTTGTTTAAAGTAAATTTCTTTTTTTTTATTTGATTCTGTTTGTTGTGCGTACAGAAAGGTGGATGGCTCATTTAATATAACCACAAAATCATTGGAATTATTTAAAAATTTAATATTGAATACCAAATGGGAACACGCAGAGTAAGTTTTAAGTTAATTTTGTTAAAATTTAAAAAAATTAATTTTGGTTTTTAGAGAATTGATGAAACTTATACGAACGCAGGGGCATATTTTGCAATCAGCTCTACCCCAAGAGACTGTGATGGCTAATGTGACTCGTAGACTGCTAAAGATAATTCGTGAGGAATTTGATGTATTACAGACTAAGGTAAGAGATAAATAATGTATAGTTTTATATGTTTACACAAAATAATAAAAGATATGCGTACCAAAAACTTTTAATGAAAAAGTGTTCTGTTATTTTTTCAAGTTTTTAATAAAAAAATCAGTGGAATATATTAATTTGATAGAAGTATTGGAAAAGTCTGGGTTTTGAGGAGGCATTGACAAATGTTTATTATTATATAGTATCCATAAGACATAAGAATGGTTAGATACACATGTTTGTACATAATTCCAAATATAAAGACTAGATTTTCCACTTCGGGTTGACGTACAGACCCAAACCATAACAGAACCTCCTCCATGTTTTACTGCCGGCTTAATGTTTTTTTACATTTATGGACTCATTCGGTTTTCTCCATTTGTCAAAATCTTCGACTTTTTCCATTTAAGTTGTTTGATCGTAGTACTCTACGAATCGTTTTGTTGCTTACGTTATTGCATAGAGTTCATTTTAGTTTTGGAGCAGATAAAAGCGGGTTTTGACGAACTTCATTAAGTATGTTTCTTTATATCTGGCTAATAACAATTTTGGCCGGACATGTCGTGCAACCTTTTCAATATTTCCACGTTCCTTTTGATGCTTATTTCTTTTTGTTATTATTTGACGACACCTCTTAAGAACAATTTTGCATATGAATTTTGAACATGTTGTAAGCGAACAAGAATATCGCTTCAGCATTCGCAAATATTTAATTTGTAAATTCGCATTCGCTGAACCTTTATCCGCCACACCCCTGCTTCCAATCTTTGTTTTAAAATTTATTTTTCTTCTGTATAAAAAACGAAAAAATCTCTTACAAAAAATACAATTTTTGTTGCAACTAAAAATTTCAATAAAATATTAAATTTTCATTAAAAAATGCAATTTTTATTGAAAAATGTAATTTGCATTGGTAAATGTAATTTTTGTTGAAAATTGCCTTTTTTTATTAAAAAAATGTGCAATTTTCGTTAAAAACTAATAAAAAGTGAATGTTCCTCTGTACAATAATTAAAAATATAAATTGAATTACACTACGTCACAAATTTTCAACAAAGTCGTGACCAAATGAATCTGACAGCTAATCCGAATATGAAGTCAGATTTGCCAAAAGTATAACAGTTTTTGAGATATTCCAAAATAACCGTTATTTGTGATTTTAAAAAAGATGATGTGACTGAAATGCAAATATCTTCAAAAATTTTAAACAGACTACATATGTATTTCTTTCTTTCAAATTCATTTGGTCAAAAAACTTTCACGTAGTGTTATCAATAAACAAATCAAAAATACAACTACGACTTATTATTATTTTTCCGATTAGGTCCACCATTTCGCAGATGATTCTCAGGCCACCTTATCCTTGCACAAATTGGTAACACAGACTAGCGAATGTGATATTTGCGTTGACTACGCCGAACCAACATTGGGACTTAAAGATGCTCTTATAGATCATTTGCAAGAAATAGAAACCGAATTGGAAACAAGTTCTGAAAGTATTTGTTCCCAAGCTGAGCAACACGTACATTCGACTGAAGTAATACTAACATTAGGTCATTCTAGAAGTGCAGAACATTTCTTAAAAAGAGCCATTAAGAAAAGACAGTCATTAACCATTATCATAGCAGAATGTGCACCGGCATGTAGGGTAAGTTGTATTTTAAAAATTAAATAGGCCTGTCACAGAAATCCAATTCGATCAAAAGTGGAGGTAGTTCCGTATTTTGCTCCTCCAAAAAATGAAAACTATTTAAAAAGCTTAAACAAATTCGATCGGAAATGTAACGTCGGAATTAAAATCATTAATTTCTTTTTAACAGGGCCACAATTTGGCCGCCAGTTTAGCCAGCAATAATGTGGAAATTATAGTTATACCTGATTCTGCTATATTTGCCATGATGTCACGTGTGAATAAAGTTATTATTGGTACACATAGTGTTTTAGCTAATGGTGGTCTAAGAGCTGCTTGTGGCTCATATACAGTGGCACTGGCTGCTAAATATTATTCAGTTCCTGTTATTGTTTTGGCTCCCATGTACAAATTGGCTCCTGTACATTTGTGCTCGTACGAACAAGATGCTTTTAATTCCTTGGGCTGTGCTGAAGGTGTATTACCCTACGATTCATCTGCAGCATGTTGTGCCAAAGTATACAGTCCAATTTTTGATTATGTACCACCAGAGTTAGTGACTTTGTTCATATCAAATACGTAAGTTAAATTTTAACTTTGAAATTTTAATTACATGAAGTTTTCTATTTTTAGTGGTGGCCACGCTCCGTCTTATGTCTATCGTTTACTTACTGAACTTTATCACCCAGAAGATTATGAGATTTAGAACACATATGCATGTTTCTTTTTGTTTTTTTTTTTTGTTTTAAATAAAGCAAATTAAATTTGTATTATCAATTTCAAACTTGTAGATTAATTTGAAAGGTTCCATGCTTGGTAGCCATTTGTTTACAATTTAAAAAAGTGTTATTTCAATCCTTTTCTACCTATGTATATGGTCTCATTTATTTTCTTTTTTGTTGATGTCAACAATTTAACAATTGTATTTGAATTAATAGAAATATTTGAACCTTTTCCATTCCTTTTCTTAAATATTTACTTTGCCGTTGTTCTTTTTGTTTTAATCCAATTAGTTTCTTACCTTTTTTTATTTACATATATTTTTGTTTTATATTATTAAAATTTCTTTAACTGAATCAGTATTGCCGCGACTTTTAATCAATCAGTCATACGTGCAATTGTTTTACGTTGAAATTTTTTAAGAAATTTAAAATAAAAGTTTAGTAAAATTAAAGTCCTGCTGGACAATTTTGGTTAAACATATATGTATGTGGTTTTAAAATAAATTTGTTAACAAGCTAAGAACTTTAACACTGGTTCACAAATTTTTAACTTTTTGCCATAACCACAAAAATGAAATGTTTTCTAATATAAATCGGGGCTGATGAACACGAATATGGCATTCATTTATTTTTCTCAAGAAGCGTTTTCGAGATATACGCGATATATGCAGTTCATACGGCTGTTTTTGAAAATCTTGAGAAAGGTTTTTTTAATTACGCAAATTTTTACACTGTTACAAAGATATCTTTTTCCTCTTGCAGCCGATATCTATACTGTGTTAATCGGACTGAGTTACATACCTGAAGATTGGAAAAAAATTTATTTTTTCTACGTTCTTTCAAAATTCCAAATTTTCAGTCCTTCCGTTAAGACAAAATTAATTTTTTTTTCTTAATTTTAAACCCATTTCTTTAAGACAATTTTGTTCCAAACATATTTCTGTATCAAAATGGTTAAAATCGGACAACAAATAAGAAAGTTGCAATATAATTTACAAAAACATCAAAATTTAAATTTACAATAAAAAATTTTTGTTTCTTGGTTGTGCTGATTGGATTATGATTAAGTGTAAAGAGACACTTTAATTTGTTTAGATAATTATATTTTTGGTCAAAAATTTTATATTTTTCCTCTTCGATTTATCCTTTTATGTTGCGATGATGTTTCACGACTTTGCATCCAGCAGTATTTACCCATCATGGTCTGATCCCACTGGTGCTGATAATGCTTTTTATTAATGCAAGACCTCGGTGAGATTTTTCGCCTTGTTAGTCACAATGAAACAAGTCTAGACTTCAAAAAATACTGATTTTTCATTTATTTGATATATACCTATGGCATAAAAGTCTTCCATCATATTTGGATTTAGGTGACTATCGTTATGGCTTCTGTTGTTTCCTAAAAACCCACTTAATACTTTCTGAAAAGAATTCTATATATCTTAAAGCGATTGCGATAGTAAAAAACACATGTCTCTGTGCCCAAAAATCCTATTTTTTTCAAACATGAAGCGAATAATTTCCAGTTCTCTTTTGACAAGTGTAAGTCACGATGTAAATCATTAAGTGCGCTTTGACTCATACTTCAATATTCGTATGACTTATAGAATTAAAACTCAGATTTAAATCTTCTTCTTCATTATCTGATGTTACTTTTAATGGTGGAGGTTTTTGGCTTTGGGGCTGGAGATCAATTGATTTAAATCCGGATTAATAACATTACCATTTTTCCGCTGTGCACTTTGGTCATGTAGATATAGCAATCAGTCATATAGTCAATTGGATCCCTCCATTCAACTGGCTCCCGAATGATAAATACTATTTCACGTTTTTACCAAATAAAGTTAATTTTACAAAACACGTAGAATAAAATACGTTTCGAGTCCATGCCTTATTGAAAAATCTGGAAAAAATTTATAAGATTTCAAAAAGATTTTGGTCAAGTTTCTTCGGACACTTTCTTAATAATGTAGACAGACCACAAACAAACTAAGAGTTATCAAGTGAATATTTACATATTTTAATATACAATGGTTTTGAGAAATTTCAAAAGTTATTAAAACAACTAAAGCGGGTCGGGACAGTGGCTGGCTTCATAGACAACTTTTCTAAACGCAATGTCTCAAGTTCATTATTCAATGGTAACCGTCTTCACTGCACAACGGTTGCAACATTTGTGCATTGTTTTTATTTGTTTGCTTTGTCAACGCATTCGTTTTTAGTGATGTTTTGCAATATTGCATTTATGAAGTCATTCAGTATCTTGAAATAGACCAATAAGTGAAAGAATACTACCTAAAATCGCATAAGAGACACCCTAGGGGAAAGGGAACTAACACCAAACTTATCGCGGGACAGTGGAAGGGGCCGGTTCTAGTTCCAACACTTTATATGACTTGTCACTTGTACATGGCGATGTCTTAGGCGGGGGTTAATTGGCACCTTTTTGACAGTTTGAGACAGGTCACAAAAATAACCCAAATGGGTACATTAGATTTTGGTTAAAATAATGCCTGTAGCAGATATTGTACCGAGTGAACCATGTTAATATGATCGTTTCCCTTCATATAAGGTAATACCAGATAGAATCAGAAACTACCAGCATAAAATACAGTCACATGACTAGTTTTGCGTCAATTGCCTCTTCTCCAGAGTAATATATGTACTTCAAACACATTATCACCAGTTAAGTGATATGTCTTGTTTTCACCTATCTTGTTTTATAATAAAATTTTATTCACTGGTGACGGGATAAGTGCTTAAGGAATAATTGACACAAATTTTGCCGCAGGGCATAAATATAATAAGGGTATTCACGTCACAAGTTGCACCCTTGCAAAAAAGCAAAAGTGCAAAAACATAACAACAACCACAAAGACAATTATTTACGCACAACTAATTGTCTGTTTGGTTGTTGTTATATTTTTGCACTTTTGCTTTTTCGCAAGGGTGCAACTTGTGACGTGAATACCCCCAATAACTAGTAGCATTGATAAAATAAAGTAGTTTATGAAAATTCAAATTCGGATGTTTTCACTAAATATGTCGTTTCTTGATTTTGTGTCCGACGAGAACAATTTTACGCTTACTACTTTTGGAACAAAATATTATTTAAGATACATGTTTAAAACAATTTTTAAAATTTTTAAAAAAACATGCAAAAATCACATTTTTTCAAGTTCAAAGTCCTGTAGCTCAGTAAATCTTCATCCGATCAACACAGTAAAGATATACAGGGGTGTTCTGGAAATAGAAAACGCAAGAATTTGGTAGTTTTTTTAATACACTTCTAATTTAATTTTTATAATTTTGGTTAATTTTGTTTAATAGAGAAATATTTGTATAATATTTGTCATAAAATTCTTTTATTACAGAAATCTTATTACAAAACGACATTTAAATTTCTTGCGTTTTACGTTTTCGATTTCCAGAACATCCCTGATAAGCTGAAAGATAAAAGACAAATCTAAATCTTGTATAATTCAGTTAAACAGTTCTCGAGATATTTTGAAATACCTAACACAACTGCATAAAAACACGATTTTCGCGAATATCTCGAAAACGCTTTTTGAGAAAAATAAATGAATGCCATATTCGTGTTCAGCAGCCCCAATTTAGCATAGAAAATATCTCATTTTTAAGGTTCATATTTTTTTGTGGCATAGTGTAATTATGTATTTTTATGAGACATTACAGAACCTGTGTCTTCTACGTATTAAATTTAATTCTTAAAATTAGCCAAAATAAAAACCAAATTATTTGTTAACTGTAAACAAGTAAAAAAAAATGATCAAGAAACGAGATTATATTATAAGATGACAGATTTCCCAACTATTGTTTAATAATATAAGTGAAAATGTTAATTAGATTTTAGTTTTTTTAAAGAAAAGTTTAAAACTTATTTATTAAATAAAATATAAGTGAGTGGTCTGTAAAGATAATTTATAAATCCAAAGACTTTTATAAATAAATTGAAATTTTAATTTCCAGAGGACCCAAAATAATGAGCCGCACTATTTTCAACATACATATCGTTACCTTAATATAAAAAGGCCCCAACTCATCAAAAACACTTTTTACAGGAGAAGGAAAAAACTTAATAAAAGCTGAAATAATATAGCTACACAAACATTGTCTAAAAACATCTTTATTAAAATTAAACGAGGAATTCAGATTGAAATACATATGTATGAGTATGTATGAGTCAGTGTTTTTTTCTTTCTAAAAATTGTGTGTATGAGTTAGGGCTTTTTTTTCTTTAGAAAAATTGTGTGTATGAGTTAGGGCTTTTTGTGTTCTGCTTATAACTTCTTTATTTTTAATCTAATTTGCTTGAAATTTTAATAGAATGTGTATTAGCAACCATTCTACAAGAATCAATAAAAAAACGGATTTCCAAAAATAATGAGTTGGGGCCTTTTTATATTAAGGTAACGATATATAATTTGCCTTTGCGCCAAATTCCATTAATTTATATACTTTCAAAATATCTATAATAACAACTAAGAGTGCTATATGCGGCTTTAATTCATCTTTTATAACCTATTGTATTGCAGCTCTTTGAAAAACGGATTGTACAATTTTAGGCAAAAATGTTTTGTAAGTTAAACCTTAAAAATTAGATTATAAAAAAAAAGTTTTAGGCAGTGACCGAAAATAACAGTTATTTTGAAATTTTAAAACAAAAAAAAAGGTAATAGAAGTAAATGTCGGAAAACTGGGGCCTGATTCTGGTAGTTGTGATCGAGTACTTTCTCGATTCGAAAGCAATTTAATATCTAATTATTTCATTCAATACTGAACGAATCAGAATTATTTATTCAGTTTTGTAAAGCATTTATTTGAGTTTCACAATGCTGAAAAAATAATTTCGATTCGTTCAGTGTCGACTAAAAGAATTATGTTCAATAGTTTTTTACCAAAAGTAAATAAAACACATTTATGGTTGTTCGTTCGCTTTTTTCGAACTTCATCAGGGGTTATTTTTATTCCATAGTAATGAATTAGGGTTTACATTTGTATTGCACGACACAGAATTAAATAAATAAATAATTAATAAATAAAATTCAACACAAACACCGAATAAAAGTCAGACTTAATGTTAATATCACAGAACTATAACTAATTTGAATCATTAACTATTGCAGCGGAGTATTGCAGTTTTGTATTGTCCTTGTCTTCTTTCGTGTTCATGGGCTCGAAAAAATAAAAATCAAAAAATAAACATTATCATCTTGCTTTTATGAAAAAATTTAATAACTGTTACGGCCCCTGGTTTTAGGATGTTTTGCTTAAATTTTTAAATACTTTTTTAGATTTCCCATAAATCATTAACTTTTAACGTGTTTTTTTAATTTTCTAGGAGAAAAAAAAAACACTCTATTTTCTAATCAAATGCAAAATGAAATATATACAAAGAAACTCCTAAATGTCTTTTTATGTGGGCTTGGTAAAATAGTGTACTTATTAGACCCATTGCCAATACCAATTAAGTCATATACAGAGATAATATATAAGAACAAAAATTCAACATTCTATCTCTGCAGCCGTATTCTGTAATTCGCTTAGCTAAAGCTAAATCTCGATCGTTAAAATGCCTGAGAGAATACAAAATTGAAAAATTTTTGCGATGACATTAAAAGCTAAAATTGCGGCGAATTAAATTTTTATGGCATTGCCAAATTTAACAATGCACATACAGAATTACATTCGTAGCCAAAAATCGCTAAATAAATTTCATAGATTTTTAGCGATAGAGATTTATCTTAATCGAATTACAGAATACGGCTGCTGGTTACCTGATCGTATTGTGTGGGGGTCCTGTGTTATAATGGAACGTTCCCACGACAATCAGTTCCATCCACTGGAACGAATCGGAGTTGAATGAACAACGGCCAAGAATTATCCACTCAGCAACACCAAGCTGAACATTTTACGTCGCGCTGCTACAATCTTCTACTGTAGATACATATCGTAAACTCATTATTGGCTTAGCGCATATACCAAAAAGTTGTAGTGAAGAAAAACAAGAAGTTTTCTGAAAATATAACCGATAGAATTTTCTTTGTGTTTTTACCACTGCTTCTTCTTGCATATGTTTTGAAGAAAAATTTAAATTTTTCTGAACGTTTTTGAAGGTGCTAGGATATTAATAGAATTTTATTTAAAGTAAAAAATATTGTTTTGTGACCCATATTTTTCTTACGGCAATGAAGTGTAGCAAGAGTAAAATTTATTTTTCTTCTGTCATTTTATTTTGATTTTGCTTAACTATTTGTTTTTCTAACGATAATGAAGCAAAGCAAAATTTTAATTTATTTTGTACGTTTTGTATGAGAAATTTGCTGCATTCATCAAACAGTGGCGTGTAGAGTAAAAAGATAATTTATAAACTTTAAAAAATTTGACATGGAGCAAGTTAATGCTTAATATCTCTGATTCAGATTGGATTCAGAAAGGGGGTACACCATAACTAACTCAATTCGTTTAAAAATGGTCTTCAAACCATTAATGAGCCGATATACATATTGGCTAAGTTTTGTCTTCCTTTCCAACATGACGGTGTAGCGTTATTATGCTAAATCTTTTATTTCGGGAGAAAAAGAGTTATTTGTTTATTTCTCGGCTATTTATGAATCGATGTAATTATTTTTTACTACCAATATTTTACTAAAAGGACTTCAAAAAATTTAGTTTTGTATGTAAAACCTTATATAGTCTTGGTTTTTTGCTCATAACTCATAAATTTATAACCCTAGCTGGCTGAATTAAAATAGCAATCTTCTCCATTGCCAATGCTATTCATATTATATCTGGGGTCTGTAGAAAGTTGATTTCAACATACACATTAACTGCCGTATTCATAAACGGGGGTAAGAATATATCGCCGCGTTTCTTCTTAAACCACATAAGCGCCATTTTTTTCGAAATTTACTGTTTTGGTTTTTATGGTAGAAAATAAAATTTGTCACCTGATTGCATTATAATCTTGTCAACTTTGTATGAAAACAAAAAAAAAATTAGTAAAATAGTCGAATATTCGGCATTTTGAATACGAATATTCATAACATCACTAGTACGTACCATTTCTAATATTTTTTTAAACAACAAAACTAATATTATTTTCAATTTTCAAGTCTCGTTGGACACATCTGTAAGAATTCAGTCAGAAATCTATTGGACATCGGTACATAAATCCCCCCCGATATGCCCCTGCGAAATCGATCAGAAAGCGGCTAGACAGTATGTAATGGGTGATTTTTTAAGCATAGTTTTTTTTAAAAATCTAATAAAACACTCAAATTTGCATCATAAAGGGTGTTTTTTTTTGGAGTGATACAACTTTGAGTTGGCATCACTGCTTTATTTGACCACCCATTTAAGAGCTGGTATTTGCTTCTTGTTAACTTTGCTTTGACATTTCATTATGGATCGACTTGCACCAGAGCAACACGTGCAAATTGTAGAAATTTTTGCTCAAAATAATTCCGCGAATGGGCAGAAGCACAAATTGTTATTAATTGTGAATTTCCATTCAAAATTTTATTTTCCGATGAAGCCCATTTCTGGTTAAATGGGTACGTAAATAAGCAGAATTGTCGCATTTGGAGTAAGGAGCGTCCACAAGCTTATGTCATACACCATTACATACGCAGAAAATTACCGTTTCGCGCGCTTTATGGGCTACCGAGTCATTGGCCCATATGTCTTCAAAAAAGATGATGGTCAGAATGCGAAAAGTTTGTGAAAATTGATGTTCCAGATTGCACTTTCTACGCGCTAGCCGTAGCGGCCACATGGCCGAAATCATATTTAAACATTAATGTCATAAAATTTTCTATCCATATAATAAAGACCGTTTCATTGATATCAAAAATATATTAACTACTCAGAAAAAATTTGTACCAAAATATTTTCAATTAAATAAAGTAATGCTGTTTCAAACAATTTTTTGAATTGCTCCAATTAATTTGGTTTAATTGAAAATAAAAATTATAATGTTTGTGTGTATATAAGCATGTATGCATGCATATGTGTGTATGTACACACAAACATTAAGATGTTTTGTGTTGCATTAAAGTTTTAAACAATTTTTGAATTGATTCAATTAACTGTGTTTAATAAAAAAAAAAATATTTTGATAATAATACCAAATCAAAGGCAATGACAAAAGCAAAAATTTTATTCAGTATTGAAAGTGATCTTTTACGGTAAACATTGTTGAGTTGTAGTTTTGTTTTAAAAAGAAGCCTCTATAAAAAAGTGTTAAAGTGTTTGCGTTTTTTTTTTTTTTTTTTTTTTTTTTGTGAAAAATAATTTTTGGCAGTGGCTCCTTTCTGTACCTTATGATATGATATGTATAACATTTTTTAAAGGGATAAACTATTGTTGCTAGGCATACATTAATATACAGCTACATATGCACGTACAAATACAATATGTAAGTAATCGAAACCTCTTTTGTATAACAATAGAAATAAAAGAAAAAATTACAATAATTTCAACATGTTTCTTTAGAAAATGCAGAAACTTATGCGTTTGATGTCGAATACGATCGTCAAAAACATTTGAAGACGACTATAACATCTGCTGGCGAAAGTGTGCCCCCTTTACGTTTCTAAGAAATCTGAAGTTCACAAAATACTGCAGAGATTTTCAAGCTTTGGCCAGAATATGCAAAGCCTTCTGGTCATCTTTGGGTAAATACATCGTATTAAAAAATTATATTATTATATAAATATTAAAATTTCTTTTTTGCTTTTACTTTTTCTAGATCGATATTGATTTTGTGGTAAAATATCTAGCGGCCAAAAACTTTAAGGAACGTTGGTTTTCTGTGCTAATGTGTTGTTGTAAGTTGGCTTAAACTGAACGAATTGATGTAGTTAAATTGTAAATAAACCAGAGCTTAATTGCCTTCGTTTGAACCTAAATGTAATGTAAATGTAGGTTAAAAACTGAATTCAAATAAAAAAAATAAATCTAATAAAAATAAAATAATTTTCTATAAAGAAGTAAACAAAAGTTGTCTGTGCTAATGTGTTGTTGTAAGTTGGCTTAAACTGAACGAATTGATGTAGGTAAATTGTAAATAAACCAGAGCTTAATTGCCTTCGTTTGAACCTAAATGTAATGTAAATGTAGGTTAAAAACTGAATTCAAATTAAAAAAAATAAATCTAATAAAAATAAAATAATTTTCTATACAGTAGTTTTTTTTATCTAATAATGGGGGTTAAATTTCAATTACTTCTTTAATCGCATCAATTA
Source organism: Pollenia griseotomentosa (assembly GCA_963931875.1). NCBI lineage: Eukaryota > Metazoa > Arthropoda > Insecta > Diptera > Polleniidae > Pollenia > Pollenia griseotomentosa. The sequence goes on along the minus strand of OZ007563.1, from coordinate 15,315,868 downwards.
AAAATTTAATTGTTAAAAATCGCACACTTTAATCGATTCAAATAAAAATTTAATAGATAAAAATATCAAAAAACAATTTAATTTTTGATTGTGTTAATCATCACATTTAATTGAAAATGAAAAGAAAAACAATAATTTTTTTAATTAGGTCAATTAACTAATTTTGTTAAAAAAAATTTTAACTCAATTATTTACTTAATTGGGCCAATCAATAGACTTGTTTGAAAACTATATATAAAAAAAAAACAATTATCGTTTTAATTGATTTAATTAAAAACTTGTTTAAAGGTTGCGCTTGATTTCAATTAAACCTATTAATTGAAACTCAACAGCAATAAAAGCTCAAACTTACAAATGTGTTAATTGATATAATCAATTTGTTTGCAGGCGGAAAATCAGTAAAGAATTTAATTAATAGTACAAATTTCTAACAAATATGTTAATTAAAGTTGGTTTTTCATTTTTTCTGTGTATGTTTTATTATGATTTAAACTTGTATCACTCTACACAGAAAAAATTCTCCAAAATTTTTCACCAATTAAAGCATTAATCAAAAATATAATCAGTTTTAATTAAAAATTTAATCAAGTGAATTAAACTTTTAATTAAGTGAATTAAACGTTTAATTAATACTATTAACTGGTTTAATTGATACTATTAATTTGCTTACTGGTGCAATTTTAATTATTTTTTTAATTAATATCACAAATTTTTTAATTGAAATCAATTTTTATATTTTTCTGTGTATAAAAAACACCCTTTATATTCAAAATTTTTATTGGAATCGATAAATTGGCCTTTGCCATTTACTTTTTAAAAATAACTTCATGTAAATGTTTCCCACGGCTCAGGTTCAAATGGTCCATTCGTAAGGTCCAATTTTGCACCACTTTTTCGAGCATTTCGGCCTGTATTCCACGAATAACACGTGTTATGTAATACTCTAGACCAACGACTTCACATAACCCCACAAGAAATAGTCAAGAGGCGTCAAATCACATGATCTTGGCGGCCATTTCGAAAGATAAACTGCTCACCAAATTCATCCTTCAATATGTCCATTGTTTTACGAGCTGTGTGGCATGTGGCACCGTCTTGTTGAAACCACATATCAACCAAGTCCAACTCAGTCCATTGGGGCTAAAAAAAGTCGCGTAACAAGGCACGTGGTTGAATAACACATGCCCAATACCTTTGTACGGCTGAGTGCGCAATCTTGTTTCTTTGATTCATGGTTTGGATACATTCGGGCTGCCAGCCCGAAAAACTTAATTCATGAAAAATCACCCTTTATATTCAATGTCTGTCAGAAATACATATGAACGAAGTCTCTATGAAAAAAAGTCAGACATTTGCAAAAAATTTCTAATTCAAATAACGTCGGAGTATTTTGCTGGTTGGGTATTTAAATTTTGCAAAGGCAATATTATTTTAAGTTATTGGCATCTAGATTTTCGGCTGTGAACATTATAGAGAAGCTAAGGTCGATTGTGCTACTTTTCCAAACTTTTACTCTACATACACATATGTATGTATTAATCTTAGTTATATTAAGGTCATTAATTGCGTTATATTTAAAAAAGAAAAACTTCTGAGAAGTAAAGTCCCAATCTGAAAAAACATAAATTTATGTAAGCAACAAAATTCAGCGGTAGCAATTTTTCCGATTATTTCAAAATCAAAATTACAAAAAAAAATAAAAAAATAAAATTATTGAAGCGATGGCGTACAAAAACCATTCGTTTTAAATAAATGCTATATTTGTGGTTTTATTACTATTCGAATTTTTTATAATCATTTCCTTTTGCAAACAAAAACAAAAAATAATGTATGTATGCAATTAAAAGAATAAATAACATTTCCTTGTGTTACAACTAAACACATTTTGTTTTCCATGTTTATAAACCATGTCAGGTCCTTGACTTTGAACAAATGTTGTCAGTTTTTATACTCTTCACCACAGGTTTGTCTTTACCATAAGTTTGTCATTCCGTTTGTAATTTTACACCATTGATAATACCCTATTAATTACATATATGTATATTATGAAATTAATGAATACTCTGTAAAATTTTGCTATTGAAATTTAGACAGATATATAAATATGGGCATTTCCTGGGGTCGCGAACGTACGTTCGTACGATTTTGATGTACAAATAATATAGAAAACAAAACTTTTCCTAGCATTTTTTTTTTGCGATTCGATAGCATTTGGGTAGATGTATGTTTAGTGCAAAAGATGGATTTCATCGAGTTTAAGTTTTCATAATAATAGTTATGAGCATGTGGTCACGAACGTACGCAAAATAGAAGTCAACTTTGGCTGACGTATTGAAATGCAAAAATCTGCGTAATGGAACGGAATATTCAAAAGTTATTAATTTATTTCAAAAGTGTATTAATGAAGGTCTCCATACAGTATTTATAAAATAAAATATCTCTTTTGGTTTTTGTTTAATTGGCTTATGTACCGGTCGCGAACGTACGGGTCGCGAACGTACGATTTTTCCATATGTTTTTTTATTATTATCACCATGCAGATTCCCATAAATATCTTCAAATTTCCTTAACAAGCAACTTAATACTCAATTTAGAATTGATTGTAATGGAGAGATTATGAAGAAAGAGTGTAAACATAACATATTTTTTCATGTAAAATAAGTACATAAAAATGTCTTTAGAAGTAGAAAATATAAGAAAATATAAAATTATCCAGTTTCCAGCGCAATTTCCTCAAGTAAAACAGCTGAGATATGCTATGAAACCAATCTTTTATAACAACATAGATTTTTTTATAATAATAAACAATAAAAGACGATGATTATCAACATTTTATTTTTTCATCCTGGTAGACCATTCTGGGGAAATGCCCATATATAAATGACTGATATGCCAATATTTTTTTCTATAATAAAAGGCCTTGTATAGTGTTTTTTTATTTAAATGTGTAGACTTTTGTGTGCATTTTTTACACATAACAAATACAAATGTCTTAAACAGAAAAATGTTCTTATTATCAGGGGTGTCATGGAAATCGAAAACGTAAAACGAAAGAACTTGGCAGTTCTTTTTATTAAACTTTTAATCTAATTTTTACAATTTTTGTTAAAAAATTGTGTTTAATAGAGCATTATTTGTATAATAATTGTCATCAAATTTTTTTATTACAGAAATTTTTTTGAAAAACGACTCTTAAAATTCTTTCGTTTTACGTTTTCGATTTCCATGACACCCCTGTATATTTAATTTTATTTTTTAATTCTGTTTGATAATGTGTGTTAGTGGGTTAGTGATCTAAGGAGCTGCATTACGTTAAGTGAAGGGTATTAAAAGTTCAGCACAGCCGAATATAGCACTCTTTCTTGTTTTTTCTTTAACTTTTTTGTTTGATTCTTAAAAACAATGCCCAAATGGAAATAAGGAAAATAATACAAAATATGTTTGTATGTTCATTTAAGTTTGTACATATGTATGTACATATTTTGTTGGGTAAATAGGTATATGCAAATGTAAAATATCCCACTTCTGCAAATGTAGAAGGAAAACTGCATATTTTCTAATAAATGCGGTCATTTCCGGTTTTAATGAAGAAAATTCCTCCACTGCCACCCCAATTGTCGTGTTTAATTTAGAGAAAAGTGTTAAAGTAGTAAACCAAATGCCGATTTTAGTTTCTCTAAAGAAAAATAAAATAAAAATATAATATGCATATGTGCTTACATAAAGGGTGTTTTATAAATACGTTAAAACTTACCAAGGCGAATTCACTAGAAGGTGGGGTCAAGTCAACAGCAGGTTTTTTGGGTGGTCTGGTCGTTAAAGTTTGTTCACAAGCTACAGTTTTTGAAAATCGGACCATAAAAGCAATGTTGTTGTGGAGTTGACCTCACCTTCTAGTGAATTCGTCTTGAAACTTACAAAAGGGTTATCTGACAAACGAATTGTCATAAATAGAATGCCATAGGCAACACGACCCAAAGGATCTTTGTGCAGCTTATGTATCTCACCATGTCATTCAGGCTACGAATGTATAAAGCCTATTACCCTGCCTGGTGAAAGATCATAAATTTCAGTTGGGCTTATCATTTGCCCCGCGAAGCAGCAGACCAGATGTTCTGACGTTTCGTCATCAACCTCACAAAATCTGTTTATCTTGTTCCTTACATTACCCATTATAAACGGATGGGATGATATCTAAGACCACAGTGCCTGCAAATAGGCCTTTCCACGGGCTAGTGTGTAAAAGAATTCACGTTCGGACCAGGTTTATATCGTCCCCTTAATGTGACTGACAGGGACGCCTAAGAAAGGCTCACGGTCTATAAATGGAAGGTGCGCGCCCGTTTGCCAAGCAGTCAGCCTTTTGTTGCTTACTAGGTCCTCATGGCGGGGTACCCAACACAAATCCAAATAATTTCCACAGATTGTTCAGAGGTGTAAAACAGTCCATGGCTAACCTGAACTTATTTATTTATTTACTAGCTGGCCGCCCCGGCTTCGCTCGGTAGCTGATTACTAATGATCGATGGAGCCGTTTTTTGATTTTAGGTAAATCGAAAAAAAGTAGGCGTAAAAGTGGGCGGGGCAAAATTATCTTTTCGTAAAAACCTAAGTTTGGCGATCGTTAGAAAGAAAAAAATCGTCCAAATTGGTCCAGCCGTTCTCAAGGTATGCGCTTAATAGAAAAAGTAGGCGTAAAAGAAGGCGTGGTAAATTTTTCTTTCGATGAAAGCTTAAAATGGATTAATACGAACATTTGAAAGAAAAATTAGTCAAATCGATGGAGCCGTTTTCCGATTTTAGGTAAATCGAAAATAGTGGGCAGGGCAAAATTTGCTTTCGATACAAACCTAAGTTGGACCATAGCGATCATTTTAAAGAAAAAATCGTCCAAATCGGTCAAGCCGTTTTCAAGTTATGCGATTCGCAACACACAACATTTCATTTTTATTATATACATTTACATAACTGAGCCTCTAGGGCCTTTTATAAATAAGATATTTTGCTCTAAGAGTGGCCTGACTATCCGAAATTATTAATTATCTCAAGCCATTTGCCCTCCTCCTCAGACGTTTCCTAGGTCATAGATCTCCGCCTGGAATACCCAAGGCTTTTTGCCCATATGCAAGCACTTTTTTGAAACCCGGCCCATAATCAGAAACCGTCGTAAACCTGGGGCCTGATTCTGGCAGTCGTGATCAAGTAATTTCTCGATTCGAAAGCAATTTAATGTCTAATTATTTCAGTCAATAATGAACGAATTGGAATTATTTTTTCAGTGTTGTAAAGCATTAATTTGAGTTTCACAATACTGAAAAAATTATTTTGATTCGTTCAGTATCGACTGAGATAAAATTGCATTCGAATCGAGAAATTACTCGATCACGACTGCCAGAATTAGGCCCTAGATCTGGCACGCGCACCCCCTTCACCAGGATTGGTCCGCCCATTGGCCCTCATCAGCTGTTAGGATATTAAAATTCCTATCCAGACTAGGCAACATATGATCACAAACCAAAATAGATGGATTATTCCCAAAAATTTAAAGGATCCGCATTTGAACCACAAAGTCACCTGCCTTGTATTCAGCATCCTGCAGCCACACCTGCAAGCATCCTTTACAGATATTTATGTGTAAAGAAGTAATTTGCAGGAAAGCTAATATGCCAGAGTGGTACAGGTGTTCTTGGCGCCCGTTATCAATGCGCAGATTAGGCGGGCGATAAACCTTATCGAGTCACCACGCTAGGGCGAAATAGCTCCCATGTCATACTCCGCTCTTGTTGAGACATTAATGATCAGTATACCCCAGCAAGCCATTATGATTAGATTCACGCTTGAACAACGCTTATTATCAAAATAAAATATGAAATTCAGTCACTGATTTGCTCAAATTATAGGCGACTTCGTGATTTTTGTGGCACATGGCTTAATTTTTGACTTCCGGGCTTGTTCATAAACAAAATTGCCGCAGACTCCCAATGGTTTATATCCAGACAAATTTGTTGCGGTTGATAAGCTAGACATAACTGCATTTTAAAATAAAGAAAGTTGAACGTCCAGAACGCGCCTCGTCAAAAACAGCCGATATGGCCAAAATCATTTTCAAATGCTAATGCCGTCTATAACTTTTTCAAAACAAAAATTTTTTAATTATAGTTTTATTTTTATGTAATTTTTACTATTTCAAGTTCTATTAGTGTTAAAAAAAAAACACCCTTTAGATGTAAATATGTATAACCACCCAACCCCAGAAACAAGTTTAAAATTTACGGCAGGGAGAAATACGAATATTTTTTTTTTTTTTTGTTAAGGTAATTATGATGTCTACTAAAATATTTTTTTTAACAATAGAAAGTAAACAGTAAAAACTCCGACAAACGGAAAATGGGTTACAGTTCTTTAGGAACGACTTAATTTTTATACCTAAATTACTATAAGTGGAGAGGGTATTTTGCATTTGATTTTTGAATCGATCTAACGATGTCCGTCTGGCTGGCTGTTTGTCATTTCATGTAAATCTTGTACGCAAAGAACAGGTCGCAATGGTGGCTATAGTTTAATAAAATTTGGTACATACATATACGGACTATGCTAATCAAAAAAAGTGAAAATCAGTCCATTATAGCCCTCATACAATTTCATTCAGGAGTAGAGTCTAAGTGCTCATAAACCATCCTTCAAGTTATATTGGAATCGGCCCATATTTGACCATAGCTCTCTTACAAATATTAACCATTCCTCCATTAAAATGTTGGTATTAATATTGAATATAAACAGAACATTATTTACACAACCCTTAATAGCGTTCGTAACTATTTTGAATTAAGTAACGAACATTATATAGCGTTCTGTTCTTCGTTATAAAACAGAAAAAATGTAGTGGTTCGGTAGACATACATTATATTTTAATGTTCTGTAGTGTTACTTTCATATTGATGATTCTAACAAGGATGTATCTTAACGAATCTCTAAAGCCAAACAAGCACTCAGTACCCTTCGTTTAGTATGGAAATTATCTGCTATATTCAAAAACACAAAGATTTGCATCTTTAACTCTTGTGTTAAGTCTGTGCTCCTCTATGCATGTAAGACTTGGAATACAATAGAGAACACGACGTTAAATCCCTACAAGTTTTTGTTAAAGTTTGTCTTCGAAGAATCCATAAATAACATGAAAATAGCAAAATTGCAAAAAATCATTAAATTTATAATGAAGTTTGATATTTTGTCCACTATAAATATGCCATTTATTGGCTCATCTTCACAAACAACCCATGGTTATTTAGAAATTTTATAACCTTTTACTAAAAAGAAAGAAAAAAAAGTCCGCTTAAAATTTGAAGATATTTGCATTTCAGTCACATCATCTTCATCTTTTTAAAAACACAAATAACGGTTATTTTGGAATATCTCAAAAACTGTTCCACTTTTGACAATTCTGACTTCATATTCGGATTCAGCGGACAATTTTATATTAGGTTTCAGATTCATTTGCTCAAAAAACTGTCACGTAGTGTTATCATCCCAAGCGAAACGCAGTTCTAGCAAAGTATTTGGGAGCCAAACTCTCTACTTATGCGAGACAAGATGGGTGGACCGTCACGAATCAATTTTACACTTTGCAATAAGTGTACATCATATGATAGAAGCTTTGGAAAAAAATATCTGAGTGGAAAGGTAGAGATACTTCATAAGGAACTCACTTAGTACTTTTGAATTTATTTGCGGAATATACATATTAAATGTGATACTTTTTAAACACAGCCGCTTAGTATCATTTTACAAAAGCATGATATAGATCTTCAAAAAGGATCAAGGCTTATCAAAACTTTAATAATGTGCCTTAAAGAGAAAAGAAATAAGGCCGAAGAACAATTTTAAGCGATTTTTGAAAAAGTTAAAGATATTTGCGTTCAAATCGAGCTTCCAATCGAAAAGACAAGATTTGAACGAAATAATCACATTCAAAATGTTGAAGATTACTATCGAGTTGAAAGTTAAATTCCTCCTATTGAATTTATTTTAGAAGATCTCAAAACACCATTCCAAATAGATATCCTAAATGTATTGAACATAACTAAACTTCTACCACAAAGTGTAATCAAGTCGTATACAGATCAAAACTTTTAAAGCCACAATTAGCTGATGAGCTGATTATGCTTGATACAAGAGATAAACACCTACTAACATCTAAACTTGAGCCTGAACTGAACAGTGGCAACAAAAATGGAAATATCTGAAAATCTATCAGATAACGTTGTAGATGCTTAAATAAACTGTGATGAAGATACCTACCCAAATCTAAGAAAACTATTTCGAATTTTCGTTTTATTTAACCTTATTGTTGAGTTTTTTTAATATAATATACACATATTGTTTTTAATAAATTTTTAAAAACAAATTTTTTACCATTAATACGATTTCTGTATGACGTGCTAAATTCCCAATTTTCATATTTGATAAATACACTGAAATTTATTGTTGAGGGAAAGCTAGCTTCTATGCGCATTTCACTGGTTGCTTAGGCCAGCTCATCAGGAAACCTTTTCCTAAGATTTTAGAAAAGCTAAAAATATTATACGAATAAAAGCCCAAAGCGAATAAGAATTTTAAACACTCAAAGTCTTACTCGTAAATAACAATATCAAAGCTTAAACAAAACACCAACAATAAACAGTGAGTTTATCTTTTCTTACATCCCCCTACAATTGGTTGGGTTCTTTCCGACTCGAATTGTAGTTGTAAGTGGGTAAAAAGAAAAAACAAAATTAAAAAACAAATTGTTTCATTGTCTTCGTAAGAAAACAACAAAAAACAATTTGCCAATTCAGTTTTCTGCACGGGCACATGCGAGTATATTATCAAAGTTATTTACGGGAATACAAAATTTATCATTAATACGATTTCTGTATGACGTGCTAAATTCCCAATTTTCATATTTGATAAATACACTGAAATTTATTGTTGAGGGAAAGCTAGCTTCTATGCGCATTTCACTGGTTGCTTAGGCCAGCTCATCAGGAAACCTTTTCCTAAGATTTTAGAAAAGCTAAAAATATTATACGAATAAAAGCCCAAAGCGAATAAGAATTTTAAACACTCAAAGTCTTACTCGTAAATAACAATATCAAAGCTTAAACAAAACACCAACAATAAACAGTGAGTTTATCTTTTCTTACATCCCCCTACAATTGGTTGGGTTCTTTCCGACTCGAATTGTAGTTGTAAGTGGGTAAAAAGAAAAAACAAAATTAAAAAACAAATTGTTTCATTGTCTTCGTAAGAAAACAACAAAAAACAATTTGCCAATTCAGTTTTCTGCACGGGCACATGCGAGTATATTATCAAAGTTATTTACGGGAATACAAAATTTATCATTAATACGATTTCTGTATGACGTGCTAAATTCCCAATTTTCATATTTGATAAATACACTGAAATTTATTGTTGAGGGAAAGCTAGCTTCTATGCGCATTTCACTGGTTGCTTAGGCCAGCTCATCAGGAAACCTTTTCCTAAGATTTTAGAAAAGCTAAAAATATTATACGAATAAAAGCCCAAAGCGAATAAGAATTTTAAACACTCAAAGTCTTACTCGTAAATAACAATATCAAAGCTTAAACAAAACACCAACAATAAACAGTGAGTTTATCTTTTCTTACATCCCCCTACAATTGGTTGGGTTCTTTCCGACTCGAATTGTAGTTGTAAGTGGGTAAAAAGAAAAAACAAAATTAAAAAACAAATTGTTTCATTGTCTTCGTAAGAAAACAACAAAAAACAATTTGCCAATTCAGTTTTCTGCACGGGCACATGCGAGTATATTATCAAAGTTATTTACGGGAATACAAAATTTATCATTAATACGATTTCTGTATGACGTGCTAAATTCCCAATTTTCATATTTGATAAATACACTGAAATTTATTGTTGAGGGAAAGCTAGCTTCTATGCGCATTTCACTGGTTGCTTAGGCCAGCTCATCAGGAAACCTTTTCCTAAGATTTTAGAAAAGCTAAAAATATTATACGAATAAAAGCCCAAAGCGAATAAGAATTTTAAACACTCAAAGTCTTACTCGTAAATAACAATATCAAAGCTTAAACAAAACACCAACAATAAACAGTGAGTTTATCTTTTCTTACATCCCCCTACAATTGGTTGGGTTCTTTCCGACTCGAATTGTAGTTGTAAGTGGGTAAAAAGAAAAAACAAAATTAAAAAACAAATTGTTTCATTGTCTTCGTAAGAAAACAACAAAAAACAATTTGCCAATTCAGTTTTCTGCACGGGCACATGCGAGTATATTATCAAAGTTATTTACGGGAATACAAAATTTATCATTAATACGATTTCTGTATGACGTGCTAAATTCCCAATTTTCATATTTGATAAATACACTGAAATTTATTGTTGAGGGAAAGCTAGCTTCTATGCGCATTTCACTGGTTGCTTAGGCCAGCTCATCAGGAAACCTTTTCCTAAGATTTTAGAAAAGCTAAAAATATTATACGAATAAAAGCCCAAAGCGAATAAGAATTTTAAACACTCAAAGTCTTACTCGTAAATAACAATATCAAAGCTTAAACAAAACACCAACAATAAACAGTGAGTTTATCTTTTCTTACATCCCCCTACAATTGGTTGGGTTCTTTCCGACTCGAATTGTAGTTGTAAGTGGGTAAAAAGAAAAAACAAAATTAAAAAACAAATTGTTTCATTGTCTTCGTAAGAAAACAACAAAAAACAATTTGCCAATTCAGTTTTCTGCACGGGCACATGCGAGTATATTATCAAAGTTATTTACGGGAATACAAAATTTATCATTAATACGATTTCTGTATGACGTGCTAAATTCCCAATTTTCATATTTGATAAATACACTGAAATTTATTGTTGAGGGAAAGCTAGCTTCTATGCGCATTTCACTGGTTGCTTAGGCCAGCTCATCAGGAAACCTTTTCCTAAGATTTTAGAAAAGCTAAAAATATTATACGAATAAAAGCCCAAAGCGAATAAGAATTTTAAACACTCAAAGTCTTACTCGTAAATAACAATATCAAAGCTTAAACAAAACACCAACAATAAACAGTGAGTTTATCTTTTCTTACATCCCCCTACAATTGGTTGGGTTCTTTCCGACTCGAATTGTAGTTGTAAGTGGGTAAAAAGAAAAAACAAAATTAAAAAACAAATTGTTTCATTGTCTTCGTAAGAAAACAACAAAAAACAATTTGCCAATTCAGTTTTCTGCACGGGCACATGCGAGTATATTATCAAAGTTATTTACGGGAATACAAAATTTATCATTAATACGATTTCTGTATGACGTGCTAAATTCCCAATTTTCATATTTGATAAATACACTGAAATTTATTGTTGAGGGAAAGCTAGCTTCTATGCGCATTTCACTGGTTGCTTAGGCCAGCTCATCAGGAAACCTTTTCCTAAGATTTTAGAAAAGCTAAAAATATTATACGAATAAAAGCCCAAAGCGAATAAGAATTTTAAACACTCAAAGTCTTACTCGTAAATAACAATATCAAAGCTTAAACAAAACACCAACAATAAACAGTGAGTTTATCTTTTCTTACATCCCCCTACAATTGGTTGGGTTCTTTCCGACTCGAATTGTAGTTGTAAGTGGGTAAAAAGAAAAAACAAAATTAAAAAACAAATTGTTTCATTGTCTTCGTAAGAAAACAACAAAAAACAATTTGCCAATTCAGTTTTCTGCACGGGCACATGCGAGTATATTATCAAAGTTATTTACGGGAATACAAAATTTATCATTAATACGATTTCTGTATGACGTGCTAAATTCCCAATTTTCATATTTGATAAATACACTTTTTACCCACTTACAACTACAATTCGAGTCGGAAAGAACCCAACCAATTGTAGGGGGATGTAAGAAAAGATAAACTCACTGTTTATTGTTGGTGTTTTGTTTAAGCTTTGATATTGTTATTTACGAGTAAGACTTTGAGTGTTTAAAATTCTTATTCGCTTTGGGCTTTTATTCGTATAATATTTTTAGCTTTTCTAAAATCTTAGGAAAAGGTTTCCTGATGAGCTGGCCTAAGCAACCAGTGAAATGCGCATAGAAGCTAGCTTTCCCTCAACAATAAATTTCAGTGTATTTATCAAATATGAAAATTGGGAATTTAGCACGTCATACAGAAATCGTATTAATGATAAATTTTGTATTCCCGTAAATAACTTTGATAATATACTCGCATGTGCCCGTGCAGAAAACTGAATTGGCAAATTGTTTTTTGTTGTTTTCTTACGAAGACAATGAAACAATTTGTTTTTTAATTTTGTTTTTTCTTTTTACCCACTTACAACTACAATTCGAGTCGGAAAGAACCCAACCAATTGTAGGGGGATGTAAGAAAAGATAAACTCACTGTTTATTGTTGGTGTTTTGTTTAAGCTTTGATATTGTTATTTACGAGTAAGACTTTGAGTGTTTAAAATTCTTATTCGCTTTGGGCTTTTATTCGTATAATATTTTTAGCTTTTCTAAAATCTTAGGAAAAGGTTTCCTGATGAGCTGGCCTAAGCAACCAGTGAAATGCGCATAGAAGCTAGCTTTCCCTCAACAATAAATTTCAGTGTATTTATCAAATATGAAAATTGGGAATTTAGCACGTCATACAGAAATCGTATTAATGATAAATTTTGTATTCCCGTAAATAACTTTGATAATATACTCGCATGTGCCCGTGCAGAAAACTGAATTGGCAAATTGTTTTTTGTTGTTTTCTTACGAAGACAATGAAACAATTTGTTTTTTAATTTTGTTTTTTCTTTTTACCCACTTACAACTACAATTCGAGTCGGAAAGAACCCAACCAATTGTAGGGGGATGTAAGAAAAGATAAACTCACTGTTTATTGTTGGTGTTTTGTTTAAGCTTTGATATTGTTATTTACGAGTAAGACTTTGAGTGTTTAAAATTCTTATTCGCTTTGGGCTTTTATTCGTATAATATTTTTAGCTTTTCTAAAATCTTAGGAAAAGGTTTCCTGATGAGCTGGCCTAAGCAACCAGTGAAATGCGCATAGAAGCTAGCTTTCCCTCAACAATAAATTTCAGTGTATTTATCAAATATGAAAATTGGGAATTTAGCACGTCATACAGAAATCGTATTAATGATAAATTTTGTATTCCCGTAAATAACTTTGATAATATACTCGCATGTGCCCGTGCAGAAAACTGAATTGGCAAATTGTTTTTTGTTGTTTTCTTACGAAGACAATGAAACAATTTGTTTTTTAATTTTGTTTTTTCTTTTTACCCACTTACAACTACAATTCGAGTCGGAAAGAACCCAACCAATTGTAGGGGGATGTAAGAAAAGATAAACTCACTGTTTATTGTTGGTGTTTTGTTTAAGCTTTGATATTGTTATTTACGAGTAAGACTTTGAGTGTTTAAAATTCTTATTCGCTTTGGGCTTTTATTCGTATAATATTTTTAGCTTTTCTAAAATCTTAGGAAAAGGTTTCCTGATGAGCTGGCCTAAGCAACCAGTGAAATGCGCATAGAAGCTAGCTTTCCCTCAACAATAAATTTCAGTGTATTTATCAAATATGAAAATTGGGAATTTAGCACGTCATACAGAAATCGTATTAATGATAAATTTTGTATTCCCGTAAATAACTTTGATAATATACTCGCATGTGCCCGTGCAGAAAACTGAATTGGCAAATTGTTTTTTGTTGTTTTCTTACGAAGACAATGAAACAATTTGTTTTTTAATTTTGTTTTTTCTTTTTACCCACTTACAACTACAATTCGAGTCGGAAAGAACCCAACCAATTGTAGGGGGATGTAAGAAAAGATAAACTCACTGTTTATTGTTGGTGTTTTGTTTAAGCTTTGATATTGTTATTTACGAGTAAGACTTTGAGTGTTTAAAATTCTTATTCGCTTTGGGCTTTTATTCGTATAATATTTTTAGCTTTTCTAAAATCTTAGGAAAAGGTTTCCTGATGAGCTGGCCTAAGCAACCAGTGAAATGCGCATAGAAGCTAGCTTTCCCTCAACAATAAATTTCAGTGTATTTATCAAATATGAAAATTGGGAATTTAGCACGTCATACAGAAATCGTATTAATGATAAATTTTGTATTCCCGTAAATAACTTTGATAAATTTTTTACCTTTTTGTATCATAAAAAATTCCCCCCCCCCCCCCCTAAGGTTCAAGCTGGATCCGCGCCTGGAGCCTGGTGATTGATATCTTTAGGCAAGACAATGCAAATTGTTGAAATTTTTAATCAAAATAATTCGGCGACTGGGCTGAAGCACAAATTGATATTAATATTGATTTTGAATTTCTATTCAAAATTTTATTTTCCGATGAAGCCCATTTCTGGTTGAATGGGTACGTAAATAAGCAGAATTGTCGCATTTGGAGTGCGGAGAATCAACAAGCGGCCACATGGCAGAAATCATATTTAAACATTAATTTCATAAAATTTTCTTTCATTAATATTAAAAATATATTTCCTTGTTTTATTATGATTTAAACTTGTCTCACTCTATAAAAAAACACCCTTTATATGAGGCTGGTCCTTATTTGACTTTAAACTCTTAATGCAGAACCTTTAAAATGGTTATTTTATCGATATTTTACTTCAAACACGTGCCGCATTTAGCTTTAATATAGTGATTAACATGCACATGTAAAGTAGACTGGTCCTTTTTTTTTTGACTTCAAAATTTTTAAAGCAGACCCTCTTAAATTTTTTTTATTTTGGAAAATATTAAAAAAAAAATTTGAATTTTTTATGTCGAAAATTTTTGGTCGACTTTGACTCCGGTACAAAAACTTTAATTCCGACTCCACAGCGTTTTCGAATGGACTAAAGGTGCTCAATTGGGTACAAGTCCGGCGACTGAGGAGACAAAGTTAAAATCGTTATCCCATATTATTGACTCAAATGTTGGAGTCAGGTTCGGAGTTAGAACTATTTATTGACGACTTTACAGTCCTGGATGAATCAGCCTAACACCATAGATAAGCTTTGGAAACGTGCCATATATCTCATAAATAAGCTTTCCTTTTTAGTTTTCGAAATGTTATTTATTTAATACAGTTAAAAATTAATATTTCGCCAATGACAATTTTTTCCCTAACTGTATTCTTATGCAACCGAATTTGCCGTTTAGTTTCTATTAAATTCAATAGTAGAAAATTTTTTAACAAATGTTCTTTTAATAAAAGTTTTTACTGTTTTATTGTTAAGGTGCTTAAAATGAGGGGTTTCCCATAAAATCTCCCCCCTTCATATGAAACAGTTTTAATTTTTTGCAAACAAAACCGCAAAACTTAACTTTAGTAGTCGGTTGGCAGTCATTGGCTTAAGGTTGGGTTTGGACATTAGAATAATATATTTTTTTTAGTTTAAAGTTTTAAAAAGTTTATATTTTTCAAAATTGAAGAAGAAACATTTAAACTGGGCAATCAAATTCAAATAAATAAATATTTTATTTATAAAATCAACTGCAAATATGTAGAAAAATATTATTTTCGGTGAGTTTCCCATTAAAAAAAGTGAATTTAATTAAAAATACAAAAAAAAAAAAAAAATAAAATCATACAATAAAACTCCGATTAATTACAAATATTTAGTTACAAATCTGCGAGAAACAATAAAGCAAATTGTAAAATAAGTATATATATGTATATGCAATATAATGAAGATGTTTTTGCTTTTATCGGCTTTAATAATAAAATAGATTTTCACAGATAAACCCAATTTATTATGGAACTAATCAGAAAACACAATACAAACGAATATGTTATTTTACACCAATAAATTACAGCTAAAAAAAGCTTTTCGTTTAAACCTAAAACGGGTGGAAGTTTCGGATTGAGTGAAATGGGAAATGTAATAACTTTTGGCCGTCTTTTATAATATTTCATTTAGAACTGTAAAGGTACCTTAAAATTAGAAATTAGCATTTTTTAGCAATTTCCCAAAAAATATTAAAATTAGTTTAATGCAAACTTTTAGAAAATTAAAAATTTTGTTGTATTAAAAAACACCTAAACTAGACCGCATTTTAATACAGTAATAATAATTTTTTTAGAATTAAATGCTTTTTAAATTGCCTTTCGGGCGCCGCTTTTCATGGGGCCTATTGTAATTTATGGACCGATCTTCACAAAATTTGGCAAAGCGATTTTCAATCTTATGGAACTATAACAGACCAGAATTTTACTACAATAGCTTTTTTCATTACAGTTTAAGGCGTACTAAGGTGTTTTACGAATTTTGGTTTATATGGGGCTTATGATAA
Source organism: Pollenia griseotomentosa (assembly GCA_963931875.1). Taxonomy (NCBI): domain Eukaryota; kingdom Metazoa; phylum Arthropoda; class Insecta; order Diptera; family Polleniidae; genus Pollenia; species Pollenia griseotomentosa. The sequence continues at coordinate 15,299,547 of OZ007563.1, read as the reverse complement.
ATTATGGACCGATCTTTACGAAGCTTGGCAGAGGGCTTTCTTATAAAACTATGACAGACCAAATTTTACTAAAATAGCGTTATATGGTTTTAGGCGTACTTTAGTATTTTCCGAGAGTGGGCTTTACAAGGGGACCTATGGTAAATTATGAACCAATCTTCACAAAACTTAGAAGTATTATTTCCAGTCATAAAGAACGAGCTTGTCACCAATTTTTGTTAGCTTTTGTAACAAAAATATTTTTTAAGGAGGTTGTTTAACATTTGTGTTCACAACACTCTCCTACTGGGCCAATTGTGTTGGATTACAATCCCGAACTTTTTAGAAGAACTAGAAAGAAAATTACGCCAATATTGTTTTTTTCTGTTGAGTCTTTCGAAAGTGAGCGCGTTTTCAACAAAAGGACATGGAAAAATACCAATCACCACAGTCGTGGGATGGAAGATCCTCAAAAATCTGCTCAAACTCTGGTTTTTCACCACTTGTGGAAAAGTTCGGCCTCTGGAACGGATCATCCTTAGGGGTTGTTGCTATCCAACAGATGCTGCGGAATATTATAATGCAGCGGAGATTAGAAAGCTCCAGCTTCTTAACAAGCGGCGAGTGTATAATTCTGCGGGATTGACATCAAGCATTTTGAAAATTAATGATACAAAAACTTAAATTTATCTAAAAAATTTGGGAAGAATTTCCTGAAATTTCTCGTCTAAAAGTTTCCGGACATTTCAAAAATATTTTTCTCCGGAATGTAGCACTCATATTATCTTCACTCAGAGTCCATTGTGATTTTGTTTGCCTAAGAGTACAACAAATACACTAAAAATCTTTAAACAGAAATTGAGAAAGAAAAACTCCACGATAAAACTTTAAACTGTGCCAATCACATACCTACTGCCTTTCGTTTAGCCACTTTGTCCCATGTTGAATTCGATAATATTGTCAAGATGCCATTTTGCTTCTCGTTTAACTAGCCTTATGCCTGACTGTGGCAAGTAATATGCAGGGTTACCGTTGGAAATTTTCGAAACGTTTCACAAAAAGTGGATTTTCCGGAAAAGGGGTCAAAAAATGGTATTTCAATAAAAAAGGGTCAAGTTTTTTAAAAGCAGTATTTCCCATTTTAATAAATATAATAAGACCAAGTTTTTATAAACAAACAAAAAATATTTATTTCAGGTAGGTAGTGTTTAATAAACTTAATTTTTTATGAAATGCCCTTTTCTGTTTTTAACACCTGAGAAAAAGTTTGTTCTTTATCAGTATAACTCATTTTTGTAATACTTTTTATGTTAAGTTCACTGTTGCCAATTTGACGGTTTTACCGCGATTCTAGCGGTTTTTATGTGCACATTGCGGCAAAATTTCCGTTTTGACGGTTAGCGGGAAATCTAGCGGTTTTTTTCAATATCAATAAAATATAAAATTTTTGTTCTAGGTAATTGAAAATTTAAATTTTTTTTCATAAAATAATTCATAAATTGAATTCGTTTCAGCTATAAAAACATTTTACAACTTTTTTTTATTAATTTTTTGATTAGGATTAATTGGAATTCTGTAAAATTATGTTCAGCTAACAAAAATAATTCGTAGTTTCATATTTGATTAAAAACTAGTCGGAAAAATAAAAAAAGGCGAAAAAAAGAACCTTGTTATGTGATTTTAATTGAATTGTTTACAGATTGATTCTATTACGTCTAGCCACCTTATTTCTTCCACCTTATTGCTTTAAATTGAATTTTATTCCATGTCATTTGCTAGTAATTTAATCCAAATCGAACAAATCCGCCTTAATTCGGCCGAAATATTAGAAATTTTCATAATATATTTCTTATTTTATTCGTAATATACCTGGCTTTTTGATAAATGATAAAAATGTGAAACTTTCGTCTTTATAATTTTTTATACAAAATTTTGTTCTCAATCATTGAGTCAAAATCGGACAAATCATTTTCCAGTTATGATGAAATACATATCTATATTAGCTTCAGCAGCCCATATTAAAAAAATAGTCGTGATAGAAAAAAACTTTAAACGCATTTGAATTTAAAATATTTTACCAACTTTTAGGCACTATTTAAAAGAAAAATTCTTGTACGTTCCCGGGACTAAAAAAGTCAGAGAAATTAATAACCTTACTACATATATAATTTTTAAAAAAGTCGTATACCTTTAAAAAGGCACCATATATCATGATTTGAATACACATTTTGCAAAATATTGAGATTTTAACGATATTTTAAAACTTTTTACGCTAAATAAAAAATTTAGCGGCTTCTAGCGGTTTTTGATGTACGATTTGACGGTAAGTCTTCAAAAAAAGTTGGCAACAATGGTTATGTTCAGACATTTCCTTTTTAACCAATTTAGCGATTTAAAAAAAAATTTTAGGGTTTGTTTCCAATTTTGCAATCGGTCGCGAATTTTAGCCTTGTTCGCGATTGAATTAAATTTTTTCCTGTAAGTTTTCTGATTCTTTAAAGCTTTTACGATTTTTAATAAATATTAGACTTTGCTATGATACCGCTGCTACCAAATATTTGGGAATTTCAGCAATTTTTAACGAATTTTTTCATTCCTGTGTGTTTTAGGGACTTTTAATCAATTTTATGGCACTATTTTTGCAAACTTTTTCGATTTTTTTAATTTTTGCGAAGCTTTGTTGCTCTTTTAGGCAATTGTCGCCATTTTTAAAAATAGTTCCATACATAAACCGAAGTCACCCATTTTACTGGGCACTCTTAATATTATCGATTATAAAGGGGGCGAAAAGTTCAATGTCTGATGCCATTATTAAGGGTGAATTATATACGCTTAAGCGTTTTTGAGTTATGCGAACATATGCTGCGCAACTCCTCCATTTTCGAAATTTTTGTATGGGGAACACCCTAATGATTAAAGATGGAGACTAGATATGTTCTGAAAAAATGCTCGGGTAGCAAAGATATTTGGGGTCCGTCATATATTAGACTCCTTTAGGGGCACTCTGGGGCTAGTTAGGGCGGTGGCGGGTAATTTTATAAAAAAAAATATTTAGTGTGGGAGCCCCCTTAAGGAGCACAGATAGGGGGTTAGTATGTTAATAAAAAATGTAGGGGTGGAAATATTAGTGGGAGTCAGTCTTACATTTTACCCCTCTACGAGCGACTCAGGGACAGTTGTGAAGCTTTTTTTGGCTTTAGTATCGTTTTCCCCTAGCTTTGACCCCGATGAGAAGCCATTTACCCCCATCCCACCCCCTAATTTTTTGGCTCATGCGTTGTTTTTACAAACTTCACAAAATTGGGGTTCTAGCGTATCGAAATCTTGCTGCTAAGGATTTCCATATAACACTATTCCACCCCTAATGTATATGAGTTATGTTTGCTATTAGGGAAATTGTACTTTAATTTGTACTTACTTTACTATCGAAAACCTAATTTAGAATTCGTAAAAAATCTTTAAACACAAAATACCAACTACTTTTCAGGAATGTGCGTTCTATATTTTGGTATTAAATCTTTATCTGAAGTCCGTTCCTCCATCCACTCTTATTTCGAAAACATTTTTTTTAGCACAAACGTTCAGCAGTGTTGACAAAAAAACCAAATGTAGTGCTATTTCCAAAAAGGGTCAAAAAGTGGCACAAAATAGGTGAAAATGATACAAAAGGATAATTTAAATAAAGGGTCATAAAAGGTATCAAGACCGTCGAAAAAGGGTCAAATTGATACTTTAGTATTGCAACGGTAGCGCTGGTAATATGTTATTTCGTTTTCTGTTCGTCTTTATTGTCGTATAATATGTAGAAGTCGGTTTGTCTTATATCTGAGTGGGCAGTGTCGCTTCCAAATGCCTGTTTTGTTTCCTACCCATGTCAAAAAACGGCTGAGAATCAAGATTTGTTCATAGTGGCCTAGCTTTTTTATAATTGGACCTACTTTTGCAGGTACCGTTGGCAAAGACTTTGTGCATATTCAATATTTGTATTAAATTTCTTCTACTAAGTTTCTCTCTTTGGGCTTTTAGGAAAAATAACATGTATAGTTATTGTGAAGTGAAGTTTTCAGCAATTTTCAATACCTGTAATCTTATCGCCTCTTTGCCAGTTCCGGCCATTGGAAACAGAATAATTTTGAATATAAAGGGTGTCTCAGTAAGAATGCACTTTTTCATTTTAAAATAAAAACACCTAGTTTTTGAGATAACTTTGATTTTCTTTTTGGAAATATGTATACGGACACCACTACGTGATAAAATGCCAAAAAAAAGACACGTGTCTCCTAGTTTTGCCCAAAGTCATGCATTTTTTTATGGGTCCCCAAAGATTTGTGGCCTCGGTGTCATTTTTGCAAGAAAGTGATAATTTTCTCTGGCTCATATCTTGCAAACCGTTCGGAATTTTGATTTACCCTCTGAGACAAAGTTGTAGCTCTTGCCATATAAAATCAAAAATCTTCATCTTCAAGATCAAAATCGCAAAAAAACTCGATATTTTTTACCTTTTTTCCCCTGTTCAGGTCCATATAGTAGCAAAGCGTTCCAAATTCAAGAAAACAATAAACTACAAAAATGTACCTAAGATCTGAATAAACAACTCACGCGATCACCCATTTTTGAACTATAAAGGTGATTTTTGAAAAATGTATTCTTCTAATATTATCAAATTTCTCTTAGGTTAAAATTTGTTTAAGCTTTTTTCCTCAATATTCCTTCTTTCACAGACCGAAAGTAAACTTACATAAGTTTTTATATCAAATGGTATTGCACATTTAAAAAGATAAGCAGAAAGTAAGTTTTGCTTTAACTTCCTGCAAAATCGTATAAAGTAATTGAACCTTTGCCCATGAGTACTTTTGAACTAAAGGGTCTCAAAGGTGTCATTACCTCAAATTTAGCTTAAGTTAACTTAAGCACTTTTCCTCTTTGCCAGATATACACATCATTCTTAGAAAATTAACATCGAAGTGATGTAGTAGCATGGTGAAATAAGCAGGTGGGTGACATTGTTACGGCAACAAATACAACAAAAATGGAAATTATATCCCAGCTTACGTCAAAAAATACTTTAAACAAAAATAAAGCGTGCCGATTAACGTGATGAAATAAATAAATTTTTAGCCAATTTTTATTTAAATATGGTCATTATCTTATTTGTTTTAATTTAAAATTATCAAAAACTTTAATAAAATACAATAATCAATAATCACAAACGTGGAATTTTTGTAAACATAAACAAAACTGACATAAGACTAGACAAACAATGCAAGAGCCAAAAATCGTCATCTGGCGTAGTGCTGCCACCTTTATTATTTCACCATGTGTAGTAGTCGACTTGATGTGACAACAACTTAAAATTGACGTCGACAACGACTTATATAATAGGGGCGAATATTTGTATAATAAATAATTTTTAAATTAAAGTTGTAAAAAACTGCAATCAATTAGCATTTCAATCAAAAAGATTTTAACCAAACTATTCAAAATGATTTCCAATTTCAAAATGAAAACTTGTCAAAACTACAATAGTTTGTGATTGCAATCATTATTTTTAGAAATCATTGAATGCAATTAATTTATTTGCAATCAATTCGATTGCATTCAAATTTTTATTAAACAATTTCGAAACAACATACACTTGAAATCAAGTGGTTATAAAGGGTGGTTCAACTAAAACGCACGATGTTAGTTGTAAATAAAACAAAAAGTTTTCAGATAATTATCTTAATATTTTTTATTATTATAGAAGGATCTATGACAATTATTTGTGAAACAAAATATCGGCCATATGCTCGCCACGGCTCCGGTGGCATACCTCAATCCGATGGTCCATTTTTTTTTTGCAATGACTGTGAGACATAATTAAGATTCAATGTGCAGAATTATCTCATATTTTAGCTCTTGAATGAATTGTTCTTGGCTTATTGACAGACACTTTTTCTTTTTAAGATCCCCAAAAGAGAGAAGTCCAATGGTTTCAAATCACATGATCATGGCGGTCAACTAACATCGCCACAACGTAAAAAAACACGGCCATTGAATTTCTCGCACAAAAAAACATTGTTTCGTTGGCTGTGTGGTAAGTGGCTTTATCCTGTTGGAACCACATATCGTCCAGGCCCCTTTCCTCAATTTCTCTCTTCTGCTACACTATCGCGAACAGCAGCAATGTTTTCCGCAGAGAAAATTGGGAATTAATGCACAGATGTTTTCACATTTCCTACAGACCCGGTTTGCAGAAATTTGCGCACGTTTGGTCGATTACGCTGGCCAAAAAATTACGAAGTGCACGAAATGCATTTTAATTTAAACGCCGATTTTCGTAAATGGCTTCAACGATCTTTACGCGCTGCTCAATTGTGTTCCTGTGCATGGTTGAATTTGTCAAACACTGAAACAAAGAAATGTCAAATTAAGTTGGGCAATAACATTGACGTTAAGGTGTGACTCACAATAAACATCGTGCTCTATGGGTGGACCACCCTTTAAATAAAAATTGACATTGTTGGCAATTAAAAATTCAAATCGAGCTAGCTCATTTTTCTAGAAGAAGAACTTTCCTTTTTCAGAGAACGAAGCTTTTGATTCTGATTTAAAATTATTGGATTTGATTGCAATTAAAGTATTGCAATTAATTAATAGATGAACTGATTTCAAAAAATTTATTGCTTTCCAAATAGCGAAACTGATTTTATGATTATAAATAAAAATCATAAACTAATTTTACGATTTTGAATACAATAAAAAATTAGGAATCATTACGGGAAATCATGTGATTGCAATTAAAACAATTGCAACCTTTTACAGCTCTGCTACTTATAATCTCTTGATTAAAAGTAGAATTTTTGCAATTTTTATTTTAGGCCAGATTGAATCGAGACATGTGCTATGAGAACATGAATTAATTCCGTTTTGATCAAAAGGTTAAAAATTAAGTTATTTCGAAATGTTCGACAACATTTTGCACATTTTTATTATTATTTTTTATTTTGTTTTGAAGAAAATACGTTAACAAATCTGAGAGCTTTGGGTAATACATATACGGTAAACAACCATCCATTCCAGCGACAAGTTTTTGATAATGACGTTTATTTAAAATTGTAATCTAAAGGCAAAAACAAAACTTGTTGTTACTCTCACTTTAAGTTGTGAGTAAAGAGAAAAAAAATTATCGAAAATACATTCGTTTCAAATCATCTCAATTGTTAACCTGTAGAAGAATAGGCCCTCGATCATTATACTGATAAAAGGCAATCAACATTTCATTCTCCATTAAGTTGATATTCTTTTTAGGTTTTGCAATGTTCAACAAATTTGCTTAGTAAAGCTTAATTTTCTTAACAAATTTTTCAAAAATAATTCTCCGCTTTAATGCACTCATATTTTTGAAACACAAACAATACTCCGTACACACAATAAACAAAAATTTTGTTTGAATAAATACAATCATAAAATAAATAATTTAGCTGTCTATAGTTATTGTTAGAAACTTTTCGGTTTTGTTACGTTCTGAAGTGTTTTATTGATAAGATATAAACCAATTATTAAACAGAGATATCAACAATAACCAAAAGTAAATAGAATAAAATTCAAAGAGTGCCCAGCACTCAATATCTGGTATCAGGCCAATCATCATTTTAGGTTTTACAATTAACACTCATAACGTTTTAACAGACTAAACGGTTAACAACAGAAAACGGTTGATTTCTAAAATATTCAAGAGTAAATGGTGTTTCCTAAAGGTTAATTAAGAAAATAGAAAATTCCACAAAAAAAAAACTCTTACACACCCACTCCCAAACGTATACACTTTTATCCTTTTAAAACAGAAAAACAAATTGCACTCTAAAATTTGTTATTATGAATACGATTGAAGAAAGCACTGAAATCTCCAAAACCCAGGGAGAAGATCTCAATGGTAAAATTTCAACAATAACAACTAAAAAAATTACTACTAGTTCTTCCAGTTCCCACAAAACGTCAACTTCAAATACAAACGGTGCTGCTTCTCCCACAAATGGTAGCGCTACCTCTCCTGTCAATGGCTTAAGTTCGTCTTCGTCCGAAGATTATTTGGAAGATTTGAAAATCATTAGCCATCTCAAAAACATTGAGAAGCTCAATGAAAAACGCCGAATCTTCTTGTCGAATTCATTAACTTCTGAATATCAAAGTGATGAAAAAACTGAGTCGAAAACAAAGAAAACCGAAAACGGTGCCGCGGCTGGTGATGTCAAACATCCAGCTTACAACGAAACCAAAACTTTGCTGCAAGAACAAAGAATTAACAACGAAAAGTCGACAGTGGAAACGCCAATTTTACAGAAATATGCAACTCTTCCATTAAAGACACCGCGTTCGCCTCAGACGCCACCACCTAAACCTCCCATGCTAAGTCGTGCACGTAGTATTGGTGTAGGTGACAGTCTATCGAGTAATTCTTCTTTAACGTCTCCACCTCCAACGCCTAAGTTTGCGCCACCTGCGACGCCTACATTGAATTTTACAACTGCAACACCAACAACAACTAATATACAAATTCAACCAACCACCAGTACGATTGTAACGGCGACTAAGCTAGCGGAACCTGTTAAGGTGACCTGCATTCAATTGAACGATATAAAAACAGCTGATGACACGATGAATATTGAAGGTGATGCGGTGGTTTTAAGATCAAGCCAGTTATCCGAAAATATGAACGGGCCATCGGTTGCTTCTTCTCCCACATCAAATGAAATTGTATCTATTAAACATTATGAACGCATTATTGAAGAGCTGAAGTGTCCTGGCTGCGCCTACCCCATGAAGTCACCAGTGTATTTGTGTAAAACCGGTCACAGCGTTTGTGATCAATGTACGAGAATTTTAATGCTGTGTCCATTATGTAAGGTGAGTATTTGCTATTGTATATTTTATTGAATTAATTATTAATAAAAAAACCTAATTTATGAGTTTCTTAAATTTCGTTAATCGTGTAGATAATACATCCTTGCTTGTAGAATTACCTTATCTCTTTCCTTGGGCACGTGTTTTTAAGTGTAGACACACATAATCAATTCCAACTTATTGGCAATTATTTCGCATATAAATAGTTTACAATTAACATGCACTTTTCTTGTTTTGGCTTTCACTTCAATATAGAAGAAATTATGTAGGAACAATTTTATGCTAACTAACTCTTCCATTCTTAAAATAAGTTAACTTCTTTCTCTTTGGATTCCTAAGATTCGAGTTGACTTAGAAGTATGTTGCACTTCTCCTAAAATCGTATTGCCCGTTATGAAATTCTATTACATTTATGGAATCAAGAAACTAATCGTAAGTCAGTCTTATTACGGTTGTCGTTGTCGTAGGCGTTGTTTAAGGCTGAACATAAATAAAAGGAGTTACTGATTCTTAACAAATTTTCTTGTTAATGTATAAAAGGGTTTTAAAAACAGGGACTTGAAGATAAATTACAAATAAATTTTTACTCATTTTGGAAATATAGTCAACCTTGTTACGGTTGTCATTGTCATAAACGGCGAACGAATACTGGGGCCAGATTCTGGCATTCGTGATCGAGTACTTTCTCGATTCGAAAGCAATTTAATATCTAATTATTTTAGTCAATACTGAACGAATCGGAATTATTTTTTCGTTATTGTAAAGCATTCATTTGAGTTTCACAGTACTGAAAAAATAATTTCGATTCGTTCAGTATCGACTGAAATAAAATTGCTTTCGAAATGAGAAAGTACTCGATCACGAATGCCAGAATTAGGCCCCAGGTTGTGTGTTACTTAAACAAACATAACCTTATTTAGCGTTCGGCTGACACACCCAAAAACGATATCTATTTTTTTAGTGTTTGTGTAGACGAACACAACCCTTAATGCCGTTCGTAACTTTTTTCAAGAAAGAACCGAACATTATATAGTGTTCTGTTCTTCGTTAAAGGGCTATTAGACACGCATACTTGTCTTAAGACATGTATGATGGCATACTTTGGGTTTAGCTATTACACTGTCGAACGCTGACGGCATACTTCAGTACACAGAAATTTGTATGTATGTATGTATGCGACAGACATCAGAAAATCAAAAATTTTTGAAAACCAACGTACATGTCCGACATACTCGACATACATGCTATTACACAGTGAGATTTGGTATGCCATCGTACATGTCTTAAGACAAGTATGCGTGTCTAATAGGCCTTTTAAAAAACAGAACAATTGTAGTGATACTGTAGACAAAATTTATATTTAAATGTTCTTTAATGTTTCTTTTTTTACATTGATAAAGAATCAGTGTTCGAAAAAAAATCACTAAATATCGCTCCTTAGTGTTCGGTTCGGTTGATTTGTGGAAAACACAAACCCTAACAGTGTTTGTGTAGAAAATCGTTAAAAAAAATAACGTTTCCCTGTTTTTCATCTTTCGAACACAAAAATAACACTGTTCTTATCCAACTCAACAATAAGATGAGAACATTTACTTCCGTTCGGTTTTATTTTTAAACCTCAAACTTCATTGCGTTCGGTTAAGCTCTTGAATTTTCGTTCGTTTCTGTTTTATGCGTAGCGCCCTTTTGACTGATAAAAAAACAATCATTTTTTACAAAAACAAAATACACATACGAAAAAAACAAAAAGCCAGCAAAATAATATACACAATACACACACAAGCTGTTTGTGCTGCGGTCGTTGCTAAAATTCTTTTTTTGTTCATTTCTTTATCAATGTAAAAAAAGAAACATTATAGAACATTAAAATGAAATGTTTGTCTACAGTATCACTACAATTGTTCTGTATTTTATTGAAGAGCAGAACACTATATAATGTTCGGCTCTTTCAGGCTAAAGTTCATTAATTTTAATTTTCATTAAATTATTTTATGAAGATTTAAAATTATTTAGTCTATATTCTTCGACCTTTTAATTTTATTTCTTCTTATTTTTAAATCAAGCTCAAGGTCAGGTTATGCAAAAAATATTTATTTAAACTTTAAATAAATATTTTTTGCATAACCTGACCTTGAGCTTGATTTAAAAATAAGAAGAAAAGATTTAAAATTATTATTTGAAATTAGTAAATCAAGGACTATAATTCGATTATATCGTTTTGAATAAATTTTTAAGTCGATATCAAATTCGACTTAAGTTTCAAACTCAAATGGGAACTTGCCACTTGGGGATGTAAAAAAGTCAAGCAGCATTTTGTTTATACCCTTTTACAAGATGCACGATGATGCCATTAAACTTTGACTTTGAAATCTAGACAAATAACCACAACATAAGCTTGCATTCTGGGAAGTACCAAGGAGAGATTTATTAAAAATCATAAAAACAATATAAACGATCTTGAGAATAAATATCTGAAAAGCAAGGCCTGGACTGATGTGGCTTAAACTCAAATTTCAAGAAGGGAGTTTATAAAAATGTCAATTCAGGAGTTGACGTATTGTGTTCACCCTGATTTTAGAGCATCGTGAGGATAGGCCGTAAAGGAAGATACCTACGTTGATCTTAAGTATTTCTGTGACGCTAATGAATGTTGTGCGTATTCGCTATGAAAAGCACCTTGAAGTTGCTCTATGGGGGATATACATAGGTGCACCTTTTACTTCAAGATTAAAAAACTTCCGTAAATTCGCCCATTCTTACCATGAAAACAATTTGTATATAGTTTGACGTCTCCCCACAGAGAAAACAGAGTTTGGTCGGCAGGTGGAGATTACTGTGTGCTCTTACTACACAGAAAAAATAAAAATTGATTTCAATCAAAAAGAAGGTGATATTAATTAAAAAATTAATTAAATTTGCACCAGTAATCAAATTAATAGATAATTTTTGATATTAACAACATGTTCTGTAGTGATGTTGTTAATACAAGTAAACGCTTAATTCACTTGATTAAATATTTAATTAAAATTGATTTTCTTTTTGATTAATGGTTGAATTGGAAAAAAATTGTCATGAATTTTTTCTGTGATATTCAACAGGGGCTAAAATGCTCCGAATCTTAAGCAAAAAGTAAGTTTATGGTGCAGAGCATGTAATAAAGTTTCTACATGTGTGTTGGCGTCCACTTAGAAAGCATCGTAGTATTGGCAAGAACCCACAATTATATTGTGCATATTTGTCAAATGTTCTAATTAAAAATAGGTTTTTATATTCATACTAGCTGGCTGCAACGGCTTGGTAGCTGATTACTAATGATCGATGGAGCCATTTTTGCTTTTAGGTAAATCGAAAAAAGTAGGCGTAAAAGTGGGCGGGACAAAATTTTCTTTTTGTAAAAACCTAAGTTGGACCATGGCGATCATTAGAAAGAAAATCGTCCAAATCGGTCCAGCCGTCCTCAAGTTATGCGCTTAATAGAAGAAGTGGGCGTAAAAGTAGGCGTGGTAAATTTTTCTTTCGATGAAAACTTAAAATGGATTAATACGAACATTTAAAAGAAAAATTAGTCAAATCGATGGAGCCTTTTTCTGTTTTTAGGTAAATTGAAACAAGTGGGCGTAAAAGTAGGCGCGGCAAAATTTTCTTTCCGTACAAACCTAAGTTGGACCATGGCGATAATTTTAAAGAAAAATCGTCCAAATCGGGCAAGCCGTTCCCAAGTTATGCGATCAGCAACACACAACATTTCATTTTTATTATATAGATTTACAAAATTAAAATAAATTATACAAACATAAATAAAATTTTAAGTTTCTTGAAAAGCTTATCATTTATCAACTTATCATAAAAAAATTTCTAATTTTAGTGTCATTTAAAATACAATCATACATAAATATTAAAACTAGTTAACCCTAGTTAGTATTGACGTCAATGTCTATGTTTCTTTGTCATTAATTTTATTTTTCTAACACATTTTATAGGACTTGAAAGAGTTGTCAAATTGGTACAATCAAGTGTAAAACGGAAGGTCTTACGATAATAATTTTAATGACAATCTTGATCTTGAGAAGACTGACTTGCTTTTTATGATCAGAGTATTTTTTTTTTTTTTTAATTTCAAGGGAAATATCAATTAAAAAAATAAAAAAAATAATAAAAAAAAATTTTGCCTAAAGTTAGCACAAAGTTTATTCATAATACACTTACCAAACTATGGCTAACGATTTTCTAAACTCTTGTTAACGAACTGCCAAATGTTTGGCAACTTGTGAAAAACTGCCATTAAGTCCCAATCCATATTATGAAACATTTGCTGCGAAGCATTTGAGTTTGTCGATGAAAGGGGGAAGACGAATAGAAAAGTGTAATTTGTTTCATGTACAAGCAGTTTTTGTAAGTTTGTTATTGAAAGAAAGAGAGAAGGCATAGAAAATGACTCAATGCTGTAAAACAAAATTTTTATTCTATGGGCACGAATGCAGTTTCAAAAGAGAATTGAAGAAAGTTTTTGCAGCAAATGTTTCATAATATGTATGAGGACTAAGTGGCAAACAATTTTGTTGGTTTTTTTTTTAAATACTGTCTTTTTTTAATTTACTCTCCTTTTTTAAATTTATTTCAAATACTTTTTAAAATTTTTATAAGTAGAGGGAAAAATAATATGATCAAGGTATATTTATAGCAGGTAGCCGCGAGATTACAACAATTGTACAATAAAACAAACAACAGGGCTTTTTATTGTTGTTATGTGATACGAGCTGTCAAACAGCAAAGGGGTTAATAAGAGACAAAAAAGACAAAAGATAAAGACAAAAAACTGGCTGGCTTTCCGAGACTACCTGCTATAAATATACCTTGAATATGACGAAAAAAGCGATGATTAATGCAAAACGTGTTGCATTTTTGAGAAATATAATGTGGCATCATTAAAATTCAGAGTTGATTTATTTAAAGTTAGCAGACGGATAAAAGTTTGTTACTATGTATGTGCTTACGGCTAGATTACACTATCTCACAAGTCTTACGTATTCCATAATGCTGTGTGAGATAGAAATCTAATGAGTTTTGTTGCGACTGTCAAAAAATCTAATTTAACATGACAGTTTGTGTTCGCACCATCACACAAAGTATAAACACTCACACATGAAATAAAATGCAACCCTGATCCAATGAAAAGATTTATTGTTTAGAAATTTTTCAAAAAACGATAAAGTCGTATGGGATGTCAAACTTTTTTCATAATACTTGTCATTTTTATGACACATTGCATTTACACTATCACACTTTGTCATATTACTTGAGTATTTGACATGTATTAATACAAAGTATAATAGTGTAAACTAGCCTTTAGAAGCTGCTAAGCTTAATCGGCATTCTAGTTGTACGTAGTGCACAAACTGTGGCTAAATTTTTGTTATGAATACGGCTGATAGAGTATTGCTGCGGTGACCATTCGCACTATTTTTTTAACTTTGTTCTGTGCAAATTACATTTACATTTGTAATACATATATAATTGTTGGCCTTATAGGCTTTTTTTAATACTTGGATTAAAATAAATAAATAAAATCCTTTTATTATATGTCCACCTAAAAGTATTGCTGAAAACTATTAGAGTTTTTCTAACTTTCTTGGAAGTCTATAGAAAAAATAACGTGTAAAAGTAGGAAAGATATCACATTTGTTTAGAGTACTCTGCATTCGAAAAAAATATTTTTGACACTTACGAAATAAGAGGAAATGTGATTTAAAACTTCAGATTCAATGGAAATTTGTGGTTTCAAAGAACGTTAGAAACAGAATTTCGAAACCTTTAATACTCATTGGACAATAAACATTTTGTAAATTTTAAGCCAGGCATCGCGTTTACGATATTAATTCGGCACCGTGAAATATGTCCATGGTGCAATAAATCCCTGTGCAATATTACTTAATAAAAAAGTTCCCAAAATAAATGATATAAGTCCAAAACTGAAAAAAATAAATAAAACCCAAATAAATTAAATAATTCCCAAAACAAATATGAAACTAATCCCAACATTTGGAAGATATTTCATAATGAAAAAACTTCCAAAGGAATTAATGAAATAACTCCGAAAAACAGTCCATCGAAAAGAAATGAAATAATGCAAAAAAAAACGTAAAGTACTTTCAGGACTAAAATGGTAAAAAGTCCCGAAAAATTATGAAAAATTGTATTTTCCAATTTTTTATTTAACAATTCTTACAAAGTAGTTTTAAACATACATACATTCCTTTTTGGGTTGGGGTCATATACCCGAAACAATGAAATAACAATGAAATGTTATTGAAATAAGCCCGAGAGGGTTGAGAGCAGTGATGCCAGGAGAAATTTAAACAATTCCCTACGTGTGTAAGAAAAAATCCCTATTAGTCCCTACAACCAAACAAATTTTCCCTACACTTTTCCCTACGTTAAAAATTTATTATTTGTAGCAACAGGCAAACAAACACATATTTTGTTAACATTTTGTAAATATTATAATAGAAGAATTTATTAGCAACAAGACGAAACCAAAATAAAGATCCCAACAAGCAAAATAGTCCGACGTCTTCCAGATATCTAACAGAAACGTCGATAAAAAAGTCGGAATCGTATAAGAAATCTGTCAGATTTCTGACCCAAAAACGTATGAAGTGGTTGACACGAATTCTGACAGACATGTAGTGGGAAATTCTGTTTTTTTTTGCCGACATTTCTGATAGATATCTGACAGAAATCTAATAAAAAGAAGTGGAAAATTTTGATGAGATTCTTATTGTTTTTTAACTGATACCTGAAAGAATTCCTTTTATTACAAAATATTAAAAAGTATATATGTAATTATAAATTTTACGCGTACGTACCTTTTTTTAATCAGTTTATCTTGAAACAATAAAACAAAATCAAAATAATTTTCTACTTAATGACAATTGTCATTATTTTCACAAAAAAAATAAAAAATAATATAATCGTTAGACAAATCTGTAAGAATTCCGTCGGAATTCTATTAGACATATCTTCGAAATATCATATCATATATTCGAAATCGATCAGAAATCGTCCAGACAGTAAGTATGTTCAATGTCTGACAGAAATCTGAACGAGGTCTCTTAGAATGAAGTCAGACATTTGCAAGAAATGTCTGATTCAGACAAAGTCGGAGTATTTTGCTTACATATACATATGTAAATGACATACACGATCATATAAAAATTCAATTTAAAAAATAACACTGACAAATTTAAATTTTTTCTTGTTGGAAGAAACGCCTCTATATATTGTTTAATATAGAGACAAAACATAGTCAAACTTATTTATTATTTCCTCATCTTATGTCCTTTTTAAAGAGCTTAATATTTTTCAAGAATACTTATTTTAAAATTTCTTTTTTTATAAGTATCTAATAATTTTTACCACACTTAATACCAAATAAAATTGAAGGCTCTGTAAAATTTTAAAATATTTTTTTCATTTCCTTTGCTTAAAAAACTTTTAAAAATTCGAAATTGTATTGTGTTTTTCTTTTAGTTAGAAGGTGTGATTGTTTTTTTACAAATAAATTTCTACGTAGAAATTTCATTCATAAGATCATCGATTTCAATATTCGCATACATTTTAGCGAATGTGAGTGCAAAAGCAAATATCAAAAATAAGAGAATAGTTCGCAAATGCGAACGCGAATATTCGTAGATCCGACGAATACACCTATACTATTAGCCCTTATAACCTTGGCCGATACGGGCTCTCTTCTTTGCGCCGTTTTCCAATCTTTACTGGGCTCTACCTTCAACGAGCGACCTTCGCTGATGCATTTCCTCCTATCTGCCTCTGTACAGTGCCCGGCTTCCAATCTGCTAAGCTGTCTTACATGAGCAACCACTTTTTCTCGCTTTTCAACTTTTCTGTGAGCTGACGATTCCTGACGAGTACATGCGAGAGGGTGTCCCACACGAGCCTCACTTTCATACCCAACATCCAGGGGTATTTCATAATCACACAAATACAAAATTTGCTTTCCCATATTCAGACTTATATTATGACTTATCATAAAATCTGCGCCAATCAGTACTTCGTCTACAATGTCGGCCACAATAAACTCATGAAAAGTGACAATATCGGCAATTCTTAACACCACACGTGTTTTCCCATAGACAGTAGCAGGCTCACCTGTAGCTGTTCGCAAGCTCACTCCGCTTAGTGGTTCGACAGCTCCTTAAACCAAGTCAGGCCTTATTATCGAGAATCCTGCACCAGTGTCGCTAGTCAAAATGCGCTTTTTACCATCGATGTAGCCAAATGTCGTAATACTTTTGTTACTCTTTGGCACTACTGAATTTATTATCGAGTCCTCAGATGCGAAAGGTAGCACTCCCTCCATACTTAACGGCGACTCCTGTGATAACTGATGACTAGCCCGTTGGTTGTTTCTCTTCGGCGAAGCAGATCTTGAAATTTTTTTTGGTGCTTTACAGTTGCGCTGTATGTGGCCAATCTTTCCGCAGTTATAGCATTTTACTTTAGTTTTAGTTTGCTTCTCACTTAAAGCTTATATAAATGCCTCTTTTAAATACTGCACAATATCCCTTTCTCCATCGCTGGTCACATCGAGCTTTCGCACCTTGCCTGCTTGTGGTCTTGAAATAATTCTTGCGGTTTCCTGGGCTAAAGCAAATGAAATAGTTTCTGCAAAGGTTGGTTTTTGTGATGCACATACCGCAAGTTTAACATCAGCATCACGAATACCGTTTACAAATGCCTCAGTTTTAAAATGATCCAAAAAGGGATGATTCTCACCAGGATAAGTTAGCTGTAACAACCGCTCAATCTCCAGTGCAAAGTCCTGTAAGGTTTCGTTTGCCTTTTGCACTCTGCCACGCAACTCCATTTTGTAGATTTCTTTTTTGTGTTCACCTCCATACTTACGTTGCAGTGCTACCATAATTTCATCATAATTGTTTCTGCTACTTACTGGTACACTTTCAAGCACTTCAGCCGCAGTCCCCTTTAAAGCAAGAATTAGCTCGATGGCTTTTTCCTCACTGTTCCATGCATTTCTGTTGGCAACTGTATCGAACTGGAACTTAAAAACATTTAATGGCACACTACCGTCAAAGCAAGGGGCCTTTATTCTACTCGTTACTTCTGGAACAATTCTAACCACACCCTCCTGACATTGACTGTTATTAACTTTTGTTTCCGAATTGAGTAGCTTTTCATCACAATCAACGAGCTTCTTGTTGAATTCTATTTCCAAGTCATTTACTCTTTCATTTATTTCAGTAGAAATCTCCAGAAGCTTTTCGTTTGTAGCCTGAGGCTTCTCATTAGTTATTCTAGAATTCTCTTGAATTTCGGCTAATATGGTAACTGAATTCTCGTTTACCATTTTTTCTACATTTCTAGAAGTTTCATCAATCTTTCGGGAAGTTTCAGCTAGAATGCTTTTGGAATTTTCGTCCATTTTTGCCATCATAGCAGCAAACATTTTGTTTAAGTCCATGCTACTAGCAACTGCACGCGTACATACCTCAATTTCTTCCTTTTCCTCAAATTCGTGGCTAACAATGTCGATATTGCGTCGCTCGAATTCGTCTATTAACCTCTTCTGCAGCTCTGCTTTATTTCCTGCAGTTGGCAGATCCAACTTGCCCAATTCTTTTTTGAGCTGTTCTACTTTAAGCTCTTCAAATTTCATTTTTTTTATTATTAATTTATTTATAATTTTTTTTTTTATTTTATTATTCTTTTCACATTTTTTTTTTATTTTATTTATGCAATTTCACTTCTGACACCAATTGTTACGTTACTGCCTTTCAATAACGTTTTGGTTTATTTCCTTTATAATAAACCGTTTCGAGTTCTTTATTGTAATAAATAAATAAATAAACACAACACTTTTAAACACTGTTTACAATTTACACAACTTTATTTTTTTACTAAGTCACTTTAACAAACCGTAATTTATAGCTTTTATTCACAACCAACTATAATTTTCTCCGCGTTATTCGTTATTGGCAAAGTCTGAACTTAGAATGATCTCATTACGCTAGTCGCCGCTAGTATTTATACTGCAATTTGGTTGTCTAGAACATTCGAAATGTTTTTCGAAGGTTCGAGGCTTTACTATTCAGCACACTTTAATTTGATTTATGGCAGCACTTATGTTTCATAATTTTACCTCTTATACTGAAGCTTTTTTAACGGTAATTTCTAGGGCTTTCTGCACATTGGGATTGAAGTGTACTAAATTATAACAATTTTTAATAACAATGTAAACTAATAAAATTACTAATAAATTAAAGTTAACTAATAAATACAAGATAACTAATAAATTCAACTAATTCTTAACTAATAATTACAACTAATTCTTAACTAAAGTTACTTTCGTAACAATATTTTTTACAACATATTGAAAATGAGATAATATTTTAAAAATTCTCTTCCTACATTTGCCTTAAAATAAAATATGTATCTGTCCTTTTTTCCCTATGCTTGAAATTTTCCGAAAAAATCCCTGCAAAAAGGGAAAATTTCCTAATATTGGCATCACTGGCTGAGAGTTATTTCTAATGCAATGACTCCTACATTTGTATGAAAAATATTTTTGTACCTAATTAAATTTTTTTGGGACTTATCGCACCTGGGACTCAAGATAGTTTATTTTGTTTTCCTGATTTTCATTTAATCTCTCCTTGGTACTCCCCTGACTTCAAGCTTATGTTGTGGTTATTTGATTGAATTTCGAAATGTTTAAATACTAGAATTTAGATTTCTAATTTCAAATGTTTTAATAATGATTTTATATATTTTTTTAATAGTCTAAATTTCGGATAATTTACTCGTGGTTTTCTCATCACTTTTATTGTTGAAAGTTTATTTTTGAATGAATTATAAAATTAAAAAGTATTCAAGTATTTCAAATATTACAAAGAGTTCTATGTAATATAAATTTATAACAAATGTTAATTTAACTTAACAAAAATACATTAACATCAATAAACACGACAAAGTCAAAGTTTAAGTGCATCATCTTGCATCTCGTGTAAGGGTATACAATTTGTTTTCTAAGTTTTATGGAACCGAGTTCCAAGTACAGTGCTGCTTGACTTTATTACGTTCATAAGTCGCAAATTCCCATTTCGAGTATGAAGATTATTAAAGACGTTGGAATTTGCGTATTGATTGAAATTTCTTCTTATGGAATCTGAAACGTTTTCTGTTCATGTGTGTCTTTAATTGCTGTACCACTCAATGATCTATTATCACATATCAGAATCACATATAGAAATTGGACTGTAATATTTTATATTCACCCTTATTCTACGTTTCGATTCGGATCGAAATTTTCTCCGCTTTTTTTTTATTTACTGACGGAAAGTTTTTTGACTTTTTCAGGTATGTTCCAGGTTTCGACTCGAATTGAAAACGAACAGTTTTTCGAATCCGCATAATTCATAAATTGGTGTTCTCAAATCCTCACGTTTTTGTGTATTTAAGTTTTTGTTCGAAAAAATTTTAGTTAAACTAAATATCGCCAATTTGCTAACCGCAGCATTATAGCAAAATCTAATATATATTAAAAATCGAGAAAAGCTGTAAATAATCACAGGAAAAAATCGCTTCTATTGCGAACATGGATAAAATTCAACCTTTAAACAAACCCTAAAATTTATTTGAAATCGTTAAATGGGTTAAAAACCAAAATGTCGGAAAATAACAAAAAAAAAAAAAAATTGGCAAAAATAGCGAAAATTTTTAATATTTCAAACAAGACATACACATAATTGATTAGAAGTCCCTAAAACTGTAAGGAATGGCAAAAATTCGGTAAAAATTGCTTAATTAGTGGAAGTTCGCAAAAATTGGCTAACAATGGCATGATGGAAAAGTCTACTACATATTTATTATTAATCTTTGAAGCTGTAAAGAATCAGAAAAATTACAGGAAGAAATCGCTTTTATCGCGCATATATATAAAGAATCACGAAAAATTTCAAAATTTTAAACAAAACGAAAAACTAATTTGAGATCGCTAAATCGATTAAAAAAACAAATTGTCGAAAAATAACATAAAAAGCGTTAAAAAATTTAGCTATAATTACATCAAAAGCAATGAAAAAGTTGATTTTAAATTTTGGGTTAGTTAAGGCTTTTTGTGTTTTAGGTAACGATATATTTTTGATTAAATTGAATAAAGAACATTTTAAACTAAAAACTACATATTTTTTTATGGTAAAAATGTTATCACATATTAGAATAAAGTCGATTCGTTTTACGCTCACCAACCCCTTACTACACTAATTGAAAACGGGGGAAAAACATGTGGATGTGAAATGCAGAACACCAAAGATGCTGGGGTAATAAACTTTCGAGTGGGTTCTGATTCTAGAACACACCCGAATAACTATTTTTTTTTAATAACATATTAATTTTTATTATTGTACTTACATAAATTTAAAAGTTTTGTTGAATTTATTGCAGTCAAAAACAACACCTGACCAGTACAAAAGGCTGGCAAAATTATTAAATAAATTTTTTCACTATAATTATTTAATATCACAGTTTTTTGCACTAAATTTAACTTTTAATTAAAATGTTTACAAAATTGCTTATTTTTTTTTGTTCCGATTTCATACGTTTCATAGCAAAACTGCAAATCTTGTCTTCTTCATTTTCTTTCGATTTTCTTAAATTTCAGTTCGAAATACCGAATAAGGGTGATTGGTTTAATACAGTTGTTTTCGGTTAATTGAGCCCCGCTTAATTGAGTTTCCCGTTTTATTGCACTAAAAATCATGGAACGAAATCATTCAGTATAACTGTCTACTTATGTAAAAATACCCCTTTAGTTGATTAATTATGTCACCCGCTTAATTATTTCGCAAAATAAGACCGCGTTGCGAAAAACAAGAGCAAATGTTTCGGTTAATTGTTTCCGTCTACTTAATGTATTTTTGCTCCACAAACGTAAAAAAAATTATTTTGCGGCAAGAAAGTCATGTTTCTGTTATATAAATTAAATAAAGAAATTAGTTTTACTTTCTATCTACACATGGGTGTTTTGCTTTATTGCACATCTCGCTCAATTAAGCGATTTTCGTTTTAATTGCGTCGGCTATTCACTGCTTAATTGAGTTCCCGTTTAATTGCGTCAAAAGTCGTGCATTTTTAGAAACTCAATTAAGCGGAAACAACGTATTTTGTTTTTGAAAATATGGTCACCGTAAGTAGGTATTGCACGTTTAAAGTTATCTAAAATTATTTTATCAAAATTGACAGTATAGAAACTAGAAAATACTTGCCGACGTTGCTGATGATAAGACTGTAAATATGTAGTAATTAATGATTAAAAAGTTTAAACATTTTTAATTGCACGAAATATTAAAAAATTTATGCTTTCATGTTTTTTTTTTGTAATTCTAACTTCAGGAAGGTTTCACTAACATACGATCCTTAACTGTAGAGGCTTTATGCTCAAAGGCCCATTTTAAGTGCCAAAATGCTTCTGGTGGCTGTACAGTGCGCCTACAAATTGATTTACTTTCATGGCATGAGAAGCAGTGCATTTACAAGCCCATGAAATGTTTTATGGGCCGAGTTTGGGGCGAGTGCCAGTGGAATGGTCGTGAGGCATTTTGGAAAGATCATTTAGAAGCAGAACATTCAACAAAAGTTTTTACCAACGATACCGTAGATCTGGTGTGGGATATGACAGGCAAACAGAAACCCTTGTCGGGCTATTATGTATTCCAGGTGTACCATGAAATGTTCAATTTCTATGAAGTGTATGACAAGGAAAGAATTCTCTTCACAATGACTTGTACATCCACGCAAAAAGATAAAAAAAATCAATTTGCTTTCGAGGTGACACTAATAAGTGAGGACTTTGAAGCTTTGGCTATAACACAAAAGTTTCCCGTCCACAGTGAATATGACAAAGATATTTTGGCAGAAGGCACTTGCATAAGTTTTCTCTTAAGTGATTTGGCTAAATTTTTAGATGAGGACAGGGTGAGTTTTTTTCCTAACTTATTAATATTGCTTAATAAATGTAATTTCTTAATTTTAATTTCTTAAAATTTCAGTTACTGCACTATCGTGTGCGTGTGGTAGAAGTAAAATCTCCTCGAAGATCTCGTGCTTTTAGGACCGTCAGTCCAAGTAATGGTAACCATCCTATAGACTTCCAGTTGACACAAATCCAGGGAGTGAATATAAAAAAAGTACCTTCAGATGCTATAGTAACTAGAAAACTTGATGATATTCCATTTGCCGATAATGTTTCTACGGTGGCCAGCACTTCAGATGGAACTTCGGAAGATGAAATTGATAAAATGAAACGTGATTATTATAAATCTTTAGAAGCAAAAAAGAAACGTGATAGTGGTTCTGATACAGATCCTGAATTTGAAGCATTTATTGCCAAAAAATGGGGAACTCCTCAGCTACATTTTAATCGTAAATATCTTAAACCAAATACAACATCGAGCGATTGTTCCTCGAGTGATGAGCACCCATTATCGCCTAAAAGTCCCACAGACGATAAAATCTCTATAACAAGTGTCAGTTATAAGAAACGCGTTTCAAATACATTGCGTAAAAGTTTTCGTAACTTGAAAACGGATTTAATAGAAATGAAGCCATTTGGCAAAAAGGGTTCCCCAGAAAAGAAAATCAATGAGTGATTCAAAAGTGTTTCTTTTCATGTTTTTATTGTTGTTTATGTATGTACTTATGTAGTTTGTTAGTATTTTATAATTTAAGACTTCAAGGCATGTATTTATATTATTTAAAAACTTAACTTAACTTAATGCGAAACCAAGCAAAAAATATTTTTTTCAATGATCTTACATTAATAAATGGTTGTAATTATATTACAAGAAATAAGTTTTCACTAAATTAGGACGCCAATCTCAAAAAAAAATCTTAAATACTAAAAACACTCAATCTATACAACATAATATATATATTAAAAAAGAGGTAATGTATGTACTGTTGTCTGTAGGAGGTAATCTCCGTAACCGCTAAAGACCAGCTTACACTATTATACATACATTGTATTAATAAATGTCAAAAACTCAAGTAATATGTAAAGGTGTGAATGTAATGTGTTATGAAAACGACAACTATTGTTAACAAAATTTGACATCCCATTCGTGCCGTTTTAGTATATTTTTGTGTGGAAGTTAAAAAATTACCCCTTAAAATTAGTGTTAGAGGGTTAATATATTCTAAGAAAAGAATCGCCATACAATTCTACTGAAGACATCTGAAATAGTCGCAGAAGTACATTTAGTATATATTTTTGACTTGTGCCAAACGCCTTTTCAAGAAATTAAAAAAATTTGATTCAGAAAATATTCGTAGAACATTTTAACCCTTAAAAGTGGCGTTTTAGTATACTTTTGTGTAAGAGTTTGGAAAAAGGACAAAAATGACCAAGTGACTTAAAGTGAACTACTGAACTAGAAGAACGAACTAGTTCACTTTTTTAAACTGAACTCTAATGACAAGTCACCTAAATGAACGATTAAGCCCAAGACTATTAGGAAGTGCAAGAAAAAGTTTTATGACTATATGTATGTACAGTGTGAAGCATAAATCAAGGTACCTCTTTTGAAATAAAACAATTTTTAAAATTTTTTTAAAAACAAGTAAGTAAGTTTGTGTTATTTATTCCTATTTTGTAAAATTATTATTTAACACTCTTTTCAATAAAAAAACCAATTATTGCTACTGATATCAACAAGAAATAACTCTGAATACATTCTAAATGTACCCTTATTAATGTAGAAAGAAAAAAACATTTAAAATAAACATAGATCACTTTAGAGGGTACCAAGACCTTTGCTGTGCAAAATTATGGAGTTGCCAGGTACTTAAGGAGTTTTTATGGCTGTTTCTTCGAATAAAGCTTTGTACAGACGATGGTCAGATCATACAATGTTGTCATTTTTCTGACAATGATGTTATTGTCAGATGCATTCATTTAACACATCTGCCAAATGAAAATAGCGTACAATGTTCACACAATTGCAAGACATTTTTAGTCAATTTTAATGACAACATTGTAAGATCTGACCACCGTCTGTACGAAGCCTTATTCTAAAGGCTAGTTTACACTATTATACTTTGTATTAATACATGTCAAAAACTCAAGTAATAAGACAAAGTGTGATAGTGTGAATGCAATGTGTCACGAAAATGACAAGTATTATGAAAAAATAATAAGGGTACATTTAGAATGTATTCAGAGTTATTTCTTGTTGATATCAGTAGCAATAATTGGTTTTTTTATTGAAAAGAGTGTTAAATAATAATTTTACAAAATAGGAATAAATAACACAAACTTTCTTACTTGTTTAAAAAAAAAATAAAAATTGTTTTATTTCAAAAGAGGTACCATGATGTATGCTTCACACTGTATTAGCAGCTAGTCTGAAAATAAAAAGATAAAAAATATTATAAACTTGCGGACCCTGTGCTTACTTTGTTAGGCAAAACAAAATAACAAATTTTGAAAATAAGAAACAAAACATACTGGTTTTTAACATTTGAGGTTTTATTCTACTTTTAATTATATTTGTTTGAAATGTATAAATCCTATGCTTTAACTTAAAATATCGCAGAGCTCTTTCGTAAACACCATTTTTTGTTTTGATTGTAGTGTAAGTGCTGGTTCACACTTTTCACATTTCTTTTAGAAGAGAAAAGAGAATGCCATTTCTCTTCCTCCCTCTTCTGAAAACTGAAGACTTGACGGGTAAAACTTGAAGAGTGTGAACTTGATTTTTTGGGAGCGAGGGGAAAAGAAATGGCATTCTCTTTACCCTGCTCTCCTAAAAGCTCAAGACTTGACGAGTCAAACTTGACGTGTGTGAACCCGTACAAATAGAGATAATTGATGGCTTGCCTACACGTGAACACGATACATATTATTGAGCTTAGATATACCAAATCAATTCCACACAATGACAATGATTGTACCTGCACTTTTTTTATTGTCCTATCGAACGTATCGGAAATTGGAATGATTTATTTGTTTTATTTTATTAATCATACCTAGATATAAGTGGGGGCATTTTTTCGCTCCAGAAGTCTCGCCCGCCCTTAATAAAATTTGAATACCCACACATACGACTTAGTTGGCAGGCGGTGTTTTGGATCAAGGGGGCCCACCGGCCTCAGCCTCTTTAATTTTAGTTTTTTCTTAATTCCATGCGTGGGGGTTCCAATTTTTGTTTCGTGTGCCCATTAAACTGCAAATTTACAAGCACAAAAAGAAATTTTAGAGTTTGAATTTTCAAAAAATACACTACATTAGTGAAAAAAAGTATTTGAACTCTTAATTATCATTAATGGAATTTTTTGTGATTTTAAATCGCAATTTTTTTATATTTCCCATCTGGTAACTTATAAATGCAAGAAATACAACTCCGTGTATTGCATTGCAGCTGTTTTTTCATTTGTTTACTACTCACGTTCTACTTGTTTGTTATGAAAAAGTTTAAAGATTTAATCGAATTTTGTAATTTTTTCTTATAAAATCAAATGGGTGTTACAGTTTTACAACAGTATCAAATACCAGAAGGCAAAACTGGAGCCCATGTTATGGATTATCTTTCAAAAAGATTGTTGGCTTTGGGTGCCGTACACACCGGTCAATTTTTAGTGGATTGTGAAACTTACATATCCGCTCCCCAACATGGGCCTTCAAAAGCTGTACATGTTTTACACGATTCAGAATATCCTGTAACAACATTTTCCATTCTAGACACAGGTACGGGTAAACAAATACCCTTAGTAGCCGATAATCTGTTTGATCTCCTGATGCTGAAAATGACTTCGGTGTACACGTCCAAGAAACAAACAAAAATTGAATCAAAAGGAGCTAGATTCGAATATGGCGATTTTCTTATTAAATTGGGTTCTGTTACCATGATGGAAAATTTCAAAGGGATTTTAATCGAAATTGAATATCGTCCCTGTGTAGTGTTGTGCTATTGTTGGGAAATGATACGAGAGGTATTGCAAAGTTTTCTAGGTGTTACTGTGCCTAAGGAATATCCCGCTTATTTCACACCTCAGCCGGTAGTCAATGCAATGGGTCAGCAACAAATACATCCCAAACAGAGTGACATTTATGAGCCAATTGATACGATAAATCAATATTTAGAACATTTTACCAACTACCGTAAACAGAATGTAATGCCGCAGTCCCAGGTTGCAAATCAACAGACCAATATGCCAATCAATACAGGAATGAGAGTGGGCTAAGACAATTTTGCAGAATTTTTTGTAATAAATTAACTTATTAAAAAAAAAAAACAAATAAATATTTTTTATAGTGAAAGAATTATAATTATCATTTACCATTTTTATTGTGCTACCTTTGGCCAAAACCCAAATCATATAACACTCGCTACCAGTATTCACAAATCTACAGTCTTTTATTTTTCTTTTTCGTTAAATGTTCGCATTAACGTTAAAAATGTGAAAAACAAGCCGCACTTGTGCTTTTTTCGATCATGTAGATTATGTATGTACATACAGATTTTCAAACTAAATATAGAAGATACATATATATGTATTTGGTCCAAGTAACAAAAACTTTTAGGTCGTAAGTCAATGGTGACCGCTATAGAGCCATGATTACTGATTTTTATTTGTTCATCAGTTGAACAACCATGATGTGCTGGAGCTGTGGTTTTAACAAGACGGTGCAACATGTCACACAGCTCGTGCTACAATCGATTGAAAGAAATGTTTGGTAACCACATAGTTTCATGTGTCGGACCCGCGAATTGGCCTCCAAGCTTGCGCTATTTAACGCGGCTAGACTATTTTCTGTGGCGATATTTGAAGTCGCTAGTCTACGCCGATAAGCCTGAAACGATTCACCACTTGGAGAACAACACTCGCCGCGTTATTGCCGATATACTGCCACAAATGTTGGAAAGTCATTGAAAAGTTAACTTCCAGATTATAATACGCCCGAGCCAGCCGTTGTGGTCACATGCAAGTAGTCATATTTAAATTATACAGACCTGTCACAGAAATGATTCTGATCGAAAGTGGAAGTAATTTCGCAGGCCTGATAATGCCAGAAGAGTAGGTATATTTTGAATAAAGTAAATTTCATGTCAATTTAAAAAATTAATCTTTGTTTTATATCTTAAAGTTTTATACCTCTATAAAAAACACCCTTTTATTCGAGAAATTCCAAACGAGAAAGAGTTTGCACTCGATGACTTCAAAAATGTTGCTCAGTGTGGTAAGTTTATTAAGTTTAGTAGCAAAAAAAATTTTTTTTAAAATACAAAATACCTTTATAGCCCACGATCTCAAAAATGTCTGCAATTTCGAAATAAGATACATTTATGTAGGTAAATACATAATAAAACACATAATTTTTAAAAAATGTAAAAAACATATTTTTATACATTCAGGTATGATCTAGGTTTCGACTCGAATTGAAAACGAAAAATTTTTGAATTCGCATAGTTCATAAAATGGTGTTCGCAAATCCGCATGTTTTTGTGTATTCGAAGTTTTTGTTCGAAAAAACTTTAGTTGAACTAAAGATCGCTTATTTGCCAACCGCAGCATGATAGTATATTCGGGCATGTTCTGAAAATCACCCAGAAACACAAAAATGGTATGACTTTCAGAACACCACAAAATCACGCTCGTGATTTCAAAAGCACGTGATTTTCAGAACATGCCCGAAAAATATAAAAAAAAGAATGTACTTTGGACTTCATGAAGAATTATTGACAAAAAGTACAAAAAACCGAAGTAAGAAGAACATGTACATAAATACATTTAAATAGATAATCATTCAAAAAACAAATTTCGATCTAACAAGGTTAAAATAACATTTGGTTTAAAGATTGATGTTTGACTATTGACTGCCAGCCGTCGTCAATGGCGGTGATTGTTAAACGGCAAACCCCTCTGAAAAGATTGTGTGGGCAACCTGTACGTTAAAACCTGGGGCCTATTTCTGGCTTCCCGATCGAGTACTTTCTCGATTCGAAAGCAATTAAATATCTAATTATTTCAGTCAATACTTAACGAATCGAAATTATTTCTTCAGTGTTGTAAAGCATTAATTTGAGTTTCACAATAATGAAAAAATAATTTCGATTCGTTCGGTATCGACTGAAAAAAATTGCTTTCGAATCAAGAAAGTACTCGATCACGACTGCCAGAATTAGGCCCCTGGCTTCGATTCCCAGCTCAGTCAGGAATGAGAAAAATTATCAATTAATTGTAATTCATTTCATGTTGTAAAATTCCTTTCTTCATAAAAATAATTTAATGAAAATTAAATTCAATGAACTTTAGCCTGATTAAAATATCCGAATATTATTTTTTTATAAATGCTGAATGCAAAATTTCCTTAAATGATTATTTTTCGCTTTTGTCCTCTTACAAAAATAGTACATATTTACTACATTTTCAAAATCTAATTCTAGTTCAGTTGAAATTTTGCATTTTGGTATTAAGGTTTACAACTCTGCTATATTTCGGTTAACAAAGACATCAAAAAATCACAACATCACTAGCAGTTGTTTTAATTACAACTCAACTGAGTTTAGTTGCAAACCGTAATAGGGGCATAAAATTCACGTACTTTTTTTAAGCAAGTGGCAAATTTTATTTTTGTTTTTTATTTAAAAACCAATGCAAAATTGTTATAAAATAAAATTTTCAGTTTTAAAATAGAATTTGATGTAGAAACATCTCGAAGGTTTAATTATTTTTAAAATAGTTAAATATTTGTGTTGTATTTAACAGCTGAACCTTGCCAGGCCGGCGGTTTGGAAACCACTAAATGGATAACACTCTACAAAATAAAACTCATTTGATTTTTTGTTTAATATTTTGTTTTATTTTTAATGTATTTTATATTTTTTGTTTTTGTTTTTCTTTTTCAAATATATATATAATAAATTGTTAAGTTTTAAGTTTTGTAAACTTATTATTTCTGTCTTAAAAGTGTTTCATTTTCCTCTTCCTTTTATTTATTTTTATTCTTTATGTAAGAACTACAAAATTGAATTATTTATGTAAGTATGTATATAAATCGTGGGACTTTGTGTATATTTTTTTTTTTTTTTTAGCATATCAAGTAGTTAATAAAAACATTTAGTAAAAATATGTTTAGAAAATTAAAAAAAAAATGTAAAGTAAAATTTAACGGTTACTTGTCAACATAGTGGTAATTTAATGCCAATTTTTGCTTAAATATGATCAATATTAAAATCTGATGAGTTTAACTTTTAAAGAAAAAAGTAAATAAAGTAATTATACACACTCAAACTTTTTTTTTTTTAATTTTAGCTGATATTTGTTTTTTTTATTGAACAAAAGGTAGTAAAGAAAATAATTTTTTTTCTTCAAACAAACAAGAATTTTTAATAAAACACCAATTCGGAAAATTATGCAAAATTTATGAAATCTTTATTTTTCTTTCCATTTTTTTGAATTGTATTTATAAAAAAAAGTACTTAAAATTACAAACAAAATGTTAGAAAGATGCTTAAAATTAAGAAATAAAAGGGATTATAATTTTAATTTGCCCGTTTCTCAAACTTAAATACACATTTTCGTTTTGAAATTAATATTGAAAACAAAAATAAATTTAAGTTTTTTATTGTTGTTTCAATATACATACAAATTTTCCCAAGCGAAAATTTTTATTTTATTTTGAAAAAACAGGCAGTAAGTTTTTTAAAGACATATGTGCTGTTTCCAGGTGACAGGCAATAGATTGTGTAGACAAATTTGAAAATCACTGTTGTTTTCGTGTTTTTTATATAAATTTTATTACACAATCAGTTGCTTGCCACCTGGAAACAATACAATAATTTTTATGATTTTCTTATATTTTGAGTGAATTTTAAAATCTGGCGATGATTATTTTTTTTTTTTTTTAATGTATGATAACGATTTAGGAATAGTTTTTGATTTCGTATTTAAATATTATTTGTATTTAAGTTCTATTTTATTATGAAAAATGATACTTTAATAGCCTTTGTTCCTTACTTAAAACCCATTTAAGTTTCCAAGGTGTTTCCTCTTAATATCACTACAATTCAAAACGACAGGCAAAATCAAAAAATAATCAGCTTTTTTATTGAGGCCACCTTGTAAATAATTAAACGTAAAGATATCCATATACATATTTGCAATATTATTGTTTAGTAATAGATTTTGTATAATCAAATAGGCTGTGTGTTATCATATTACTAGGTGGCACAATATATTGGATAATATCAGAAGTCTTTTGGTTTATATTGCGCAAAAAGAAATATTTATATTTAATGTGTTGTCAACATTGTACAATACGCCCGTGTGTGCGTTGGTTTTGTTTACTTTTTCATGTCTTCAATAAAAAATTACCCCATATATTTGTTTTTTATATTGTCTTACTTATCGAATAGTGCGGAGCAAGTCGACAATAACAACACCAACAAAATACTCAATTATATTGCAAAGGTATGGAAACATTTACAAGTTTCTTTAAACCCCTTTCAGACTCGGCAAGTTACTTGCGCAGCTCCCTTGCGAAACTCTTGGTTTGTAGATGTCAGCAGTAAGATCGGGTTAAGGGGGAAAAAATTAAGTACCTACTTTGTTGTATTTATTTTGGGTAAAAAGCTTTTTTATTATATCTGTGGCATTTTGACAAAACATCTTAAGTCAAATTTAAAAAGTTGAAAAAAATGTTATTAATCATACGAATTTTTATTCAAAAAACCTTTTTGCTTAAGTTTTTAAAATTTTGTATTATTAACGAAATTTTTCTTTAATTTTTGTTTATTTCATTATTTGGTAAAAATGATTTTTTCACCGATTTGTTTTTAAAAACTTTTTTGCTATCTTATCTGGACTTAAGATGTTTTGTCAAAATGCCACAGATATTATTCTTGATATTTCGTAGTGCTGCCATACTTTTATCTTAGTCAAATAAGATAAACCAAGCAGCACTTCAAAACTAAAACTGTTTTTAAATACAACTAAAATACAAAAAAAAAAAAAAAGAAGTTAAGTTGCCAGCAGCGAAGTCAGGCTCATGCTAAAATATACAATTTTTTTTTCATTTCATATTTAAACATGTGCGGCGTTGCCTAATTTCGTTGCTGGCAACTCAACTTTATTTTAGTTGCCATCCGTAATCGGCTCTTTAAATACTTATTTAAATAGGAAACCAAAAACTGCCCATTCATGAAATTTTAGTACAATTACACACTTTGTTTTAACTTTTTGATGCAGTAAAGTAAAAATATTTATAGGTAATCTTAAAAAAAAATAATGAAATGGTTTAAAATATTTTAACCATTTTTATAAGAGGGGTTTTTTTTTATAATAATTATATAAAAAACGATGTTTTATAGTTGTTTAAGTTTTTAATTTTTATCGATAGTTGTTTTTTAGTTTAGGAGTTTGTTTCCTATTGTTGTTGGTTTTTAAAGGTAGGAATTGTGTTATTATTGTTAAATGTTGCTGTGCTTTTCATTGTTGCATACAAAAAGGAAAAAATTAATAAACAAAACATTTAAATTGAGATCAATTTCCTAATGATTGTTTTAAAATTTTTCTCTTTAGAGGAATAATTTTTTTTATTTTTTTTTTTTGTATTTTTTCTAGGTTTTCCTTTTATTTATTTGTTTAACTTCCAATTTGGCCTTTTGATGATACATATATATTTTTTTGTTTTTACTTAAAAAGTTTATCGTCCAAGCGAAGATCCAATTGTCGAGGGATTTTGTTGTAATTGTTGATTTTGTTGCTGTATTAGTAAGTAAAAATTATTTTCCAAGTGGTCAATAAAAATGTTTTTAGATGGTAATGACGGTTGGTTGGTTGGTTGATTGATTTTTGTTGGTTTTGTTTTGGATTTTTTAAATGCTTTATTATTAATTTGTTGTAGGTGTTTTACATATAATAACATCAGCTTATGCCAGGAAAAATAAATTTAGTCACGAATGGAAAGAGTTGGTGGTTTAATGTGGCCACCGTCTCCCTCAGATACAAAACGTTTACGTCCTCTGTAAAGTAAAAAAAAAAAAACAAACATTAGTAAAATTTAAAATCATTTAATTAGGAATATTTAGAATTGTTTTTTGAAAAACATTTACTGCCTAATTCAATAATTTCGAATACAAACCTTCGCATAGAATTTTATATGGAAAATATTTTTAAAACTGAATGTTTTTCATAAAAATTTTCTATGCGAACGTTAACGTTCGAGATTGTTGAACAGGGCAATAAACATTCTATTCAAAACCGATCGAATTTACCAGGGCCCAGATCGTCGCAGTCGTGATCGAGTGCCTGATCGAAATTTTACTTTTTGAAATCGTCCCATTCGTTATCATAAAAATTCAATTGAAATTTGAGATTATGTCATTCGAAAACGAGAAGACGATCGAATGTCTTCACTCGAAATGTCATTCGATTGGTTAAGAACTTTCGTAAAAACATTTAATTGTTTTTTACAAACAATTTACAGACTTTTTGGGAATTATTATTAGATTTCTTTAACAAATAGCCAAAAATGTAAGAATTGAACTTTTTTCAGCAATAATAAAAAAAAAAAATAACATTCAGTCTTGCAACTTTTCGCAAATTTTAGTCATGTTTGCGATAAAAGCGATTTTTGATTTGTAAGTTTTTTGATTCTTTACAGCTTTAACGATTTTTTATTAATTATAGACTTTGCTATTA
The DNA here is from genome assembly GCA_963931875.1 of Pollenia griseotomentosa. Lineage (NCBI taxonomy): Eukaryota > Metazoa > Arthropoda > Insecta > Diptera > Polleniidae > Pollenia > Pollenia griseotomentosa. Next base: position 15,265,944 of record OZ007563.1, on the reverse strand, counting down.
TGCCGCTGGTAGCAAATTTTTACGAATTCCCCTAATTTAGCAATATTTGCAGAATTTTTAACATTGCTTATACTTTTATGGACTTTTAATAAATTTTATGGTTTGTTCGAATTATTAAAAATTTTCGCGAATTTTCGCTATTTTTGAAAATTTTTTTTTGTTAATTGTTGACATTTTGTTCTTTAACCGATTTAGCGATTTCAAATAAATTTTAGGGATTGTTTCCAAACTTGCGATTATTCGCGAATTTAAGCCATGTTCGCGATAGCAGCGATTTTTTCTGTAAGTTTTCTGATTCTCTACAGCTTTTCATGCCGCTGTTTGCAAATTTTTGCGAATTTCCGCTAATTTAAAATTCTTTATCGAATTTTTGCCATTATTTGTAAATTTATTTCGAATTTTTGCGTTGCTTTGTTGCTCTTTTTGGCAAGCGCCGCCGTTATAAAAAAAGCCCCATAAATAAACCGAAGTCACCTATTTTATGGGGCACTATCAACATTGTTGATTTATATACAAGCATAAAAATCTATTACATTTTTTAAACAAATTTCGATTCAAAAGCTTTCGAATGCCGCAATCCCGTTTTTGATACGTCACGAAGTTTTATTCGATACGAAAGTTCATTCGAACACGTGTGCGACGATTTGGGCCCAGATAATGAAAATAAAAACTCTCAGTTAATATCGAAAATAGTAATCCATCTGACTCATCAAGTTGAAAAACTGAAGTTTCAAACTTTCTTAAAATAAATAAATTAAAAACATTTTTTAATATCAATGAAAATTTCCATATGCAAAAGCGTGTCTATGAAATCGTATAACAGAGTAAGCCTTGTTAAAAGTGTCGTCGTTGTCGAAGTCGAAAACCCGTCGTTTTTTTAATTGGCATTACGATTGTCATCAACGATTTTCTAATTGTCGTTAAATTCTAATAATACCGAAAACAAATTTTAAAAGTCTATGACCTCTACAACGATAAGGCTGAATATACATATACATAATATGTATATCGTCAGCTTATTATTGGTTTGGCGCATAAGCCAAAAAGTCGAAGTGGAGAAAAACTAGAATGCAGGTCTACATAAAGCTTTTTGAAAATATACCCGATAGAATTTTTTTGTATTTTCACCACTTCTTCTGGCATATATTTTGAAGAAAAATGTAAATTTTTGTTGAAATAGTAAAGTAAAAATTGCTGTTTTGTGCCGCATATGCCACTTTTCCAAATTTATTTTTAACAACTGAGAGTGCTTTATTCGGCTGTGCCGAATCTTATATCCCCTTCACATAAAGCTATGTAAATTACGTTCTTTGGATATAAATAAATGAACTTTGTGAATCCAATCCAATACCGTCCACATTTTGTCGGATGTTGCACATTGATAACCAAGATGCTTGTAGCTGCTATCTTTGGCTCTCTTCGTTCTCCAGATACACAGAAATTTATAATGTTTTTATAGGGAAAGTGCCACACTCACTTCTCCAATACCACCAATTTATTAGAAAGTTGGTGTGTTGATAACCGAGATTCTTTTACCTAATTTGAAAGCTTTAGCTATTTCCGTTTTTAAGATAAAATTAAAATTAAATTAAAAATTAGCGGTCAGCCGAATTTGAACTGTTCTTCTTATAAGAATCCAGAATGTATACACTCTATAGGGTCTTGGATTCAGAAAGGGGGTATTCAAAATATGTATACCCCATAAACAACTAATTTTTTTTTAAAAATGGTCAGTACGTCAAACCAATAATGAGCTATGACGATATACATATTGTATTTATGTAATTGAAAGTAAGTGTAATTTTTTAATGACGTTACTTTCGATTCTTTTATTTTGTAGTTTAGACAAAATTTTTTTTTTTTAATTTTGCATTTTGTTCTTTGATTTAAGTACTTTTTATGAATTTTGTACTTACATTATTTACGTGCCACATAAATTATATAGTCGGTCCAACAAAAAACACTAAATACATACTTCCATTTTTATATAATTTTTATAGAACTTTTCTAGAAGTCCTTTAAAGCTTTTAATTATTTTTTTCTCTCCCATTTGACGCTTTCCTTTTTAAATCAATAATACCGTTGCTTGCTAAAAATTTCACTTTCTTTTCACGCACGAAAGTGAAAGTTTATGCGGTATATTATGTTTTATAGGGAAAGGGAGAGGGGGTGGGGTGTCCTAAACATGCATTTCAAATGCATTTTCAGAAAACATATTTTAAAAACACAAAACCAACTGCAACAACTACAAACTAGGTTATGCATTTTTTTGTTGTCTTTACAAAGGGAATAAATGACATGCGTCTTTTTTTAATTTTATTTTTTTATAGCAACCAACATACTACTACTACTCCCAACTTAAAAAGCAGCAATACATTACAGCTTTACTTCGTCCAACCGACCGACCGGTTTCTGGTTGAGCTTTTCTTTTCTGGTTTTGATGCTTGTACTAGGGGGCGATGGGAGAAAAAGCTTTTGTTTTTTCTTAACCAAACTAGACTTTAATGCATTTTTTTCTAGTTGCATATTCAAGAAAACATGAGCTTTTTTGCTTCTTTAGGTCATTGCAGTTTAATGAACTCGAAAAGGTTTAATAAGGAAAACTAAACACAAGATAATTTGTAGGCAGATAGATGGTCATTAAGCGGTAGGATTATTGTTGCATTAATACATTACATCCAAGGATATAATGTTGATGTTGTGCTACAAAGCAAATGAAAGCGAAAGGATATTCTACAAAATTCAGCTTTTTGTTAGAAAATTAAAGTAAGAAGAATTAAAGGCTTTTGTAAAAGTTAAAAGTAAATAAAAACGGTTTTATTTTGCTAAATAATATAAACTCGAAGATTTTTCAGTTATAATCTTAAAGGGTACTGTACACCACCACATACATAAGTCTTAGGTATTTTGAGGAAAATGCAACCCTGTCGTGATAAGTTGTTATTGTTTTTTTGAAAATTTTTAAACAATTATAAGAACAGGGGAAGCATTTTCGTCAAAATACTTAAGACTTGTGTGATAGCGTAAAACGGCATCAATCTATTTATCGTCAGTTTAATATTGTTTTGACCTACAGACCATTTTTAAGAAAATTGAGTTAGGCAGACGATCGGCAAAGGCTAAGCCGTCCCTCACGCCCATCAAAATTTGAGAAAAATTATATTTTTTACATGAAATCTGACTTTTATGTTTCATAACTTAGAAAATAATAATTTTGTAGAAAAGTTGTTAACGACAAAATAAACTGAAAAATATCGAATAAACCCCTAAAAAAAAAATCAAATTTTTAATTTATTAAAGAAACGCATTTTCTATGAATCACGAATCTTTAATTTTGTTGGAAAACATTTTTATTAGTTAACCTAATTCGGGTACGCTGAATCCAATGGTGCCCAACGTTTTTTAGGTTAGCTCTTGTTTTCGAGATATACCGTTATTTCGAAAATTTCGCGTAACTCAAAAATGGTTTAGTTTATTGAAATTGCTTAACCGAAAATCCGCAATAAAATTACCTTTAAGTGAAGCTAAACTTTTTTCTAGTAGACTCAGTCGTTTTAGAAACATATTTTTTTTTTTTTTGGCAAAAAAAATAATTTTTTCGCAAAATTTCAAAATATATTCAAAATATTAAAAAAATCATAAAAAATTGGAAAGTGCAGCTATGCTTATAATTTTTTCTAGACATATAAAAAACGAAGTTGCAAAAAAAAATTTAATTCTGTTTACAACTTTTGATGTTATTCACAAAAGACGAAAAATGTCCATTAAGTTTAAGAATTTAATAAAACACAATATTTGTATGGGAGCCTCCCTAAAAAGTGGAGAAAAAGGGCAAGTGTGTTTTAAGAAAATGTTAAAAAAAACTAATGGGTCAGTTATGGGGCTTTTTCTTCAATATATTTCTAGTCTGTATTGACAATTTTGTATGGGATCCCCCTTAAAGAAGAGAGATAGCGGGTAGGTATGTTAAAAACAAATGATGGGGATACAAAATAAAGTGTGGGCCGGTCATACATTTGACCCATCTAGGGGCCAAATTTAAGAATTTCATTAAATCGACATATTTGTATGGGAGCCCCAAGGGGTGCAGATATATGGCAAGTATGTTTTAAGAAACTAATGAAGGTCCGTCATACATTTTATCCCCCTAAGGGTGATTTCTTGTCTGTATTGGCAATTTTGTATGGAAGCTAGAAACAAATGATATGCGTTGGACTATGTTTTTTGCAAGCTAAATTTTGAAGCTGAATTGACGTGTGTAAGAAAAAGTAGGTCTAAAGAAAAAATTCGCATCAATGCTGCTGTTTGCAATTCATTTTAGTAAGGTTTTGTTAAATATGAGATTTAGAGAAAACTTGTCAAAACAAAAGTTGTTAGAAACTTCACTAATAACAACTTCTTAGTAAACGATTTTTATGTAAAATTAATATTTTCCAAGTTATGAGGCATAAAAGTCGGACTTCACGATTTTTCTCAAACTTTGGCGGGCGTGAGTGACGGCTTAGCCTTCGCTGATTTATGGCGTCGTTTTTTATCAATACCCACCAAATTGAGGGCTGAGAGCATGGAAAAATAGAAAACAAATATGCTCCATACAGTTAACGACCACCTTAATGGGGTATATATGTCTATATATTTTGAATACCCCCTTTCTGAATCCAGAACCTGTTTCACGAATTTTTTGTGGTTTCTGAGATACATATTAAGCATTATTGAGCCCCATATCAACTATTTTAAAGTTTATGAGGTATTGTTTTGCTCTACACGCTACTGTTTGGCAAATGCTGCAAATTCCTCATACAAAAACGTACAAAACCTATTTCACTATTTTTTTTTACTCTAGCTTTACTTCAGTGCAAAAGCAAAATAAAACGTCAACAACTCAATACACACCAGTAAGTATACGTATGCAGCACTGAAACTACTTTTAAGAAAAGTCGCGTATGCGCCGCAAAATAATAATTTTCACTTTCAATAAAATATTATTTACTTCTAAGTTCATTCATGAACGTTCACAAAAATGTACATTTTTCTTCAAAACATATACCAGAAGGAATGCAATGGTGAAAATACAAAAGAATTTTATGTCTTTCAAGAAAACTTCATTGTCGTTTTTCTCCACTACGATTTTGTTTGGCATATGCGCCAAACCAAGAATGAGCTGACCATATATAAAACTGTAATATTACTGACTAGCTGACTGATCCATTATCGCCTGAAGCTAAAAATTTGAAATTTGGACTGGAGGTTGGTCTCCCACCAAATCGGTCCACAAAGACAGTATTTTTTGAAAATCAAATGTTTTAAACGTTTAAAACAAACGGGTATAACAAACACCGGCTTCGCCTACTAATGCTATTTTGCTGAGAAGCTTAAGTTAGTGAAATGGGTGTTTTTTATAACATAGAGGATAAAATCCTTCTTCAATTCAGGCAAATTTGAATAATTTTACTGTAACCGTTTTTCAGATATATAGAAATCTATATTGTCTTTTTTATTGGAGGTTTCACGCCCACTTATTTAATCCAGCCCACATTTTGACAGATATTTTGCATTGAATAACCAAACTATTTGGTCCAAATTTGAAAACTTTTACTGAAAACTTTTTTCAGATATTCTGTAATTAATATTGTATTTTTGTGGAAGGTGCCACGCCCGCTTGAAATTTAGTATGGACTATACTTAACGGCCTATTGTTACATCTAGCAAATATACCTTATCAAAATTCAAAATAATCGGTTGAGCCATTAAGGAGGGGTAACTCGATTTTTTGTTAATATTTAAAAATATTTCTAAAATCTAATTATACCAGAAATGAAAATAAAGAATTCTTTCTAAAAAAAAAATTGAATATCACAAATTTGAAAAACGAACAAGATTTGAAAAAAAAAATATAGTTGTGACAAAAGCAACTGATGTTTTCCGTCATCTTTTTCTTAAACAAACAAGACACGTCCGTCTGTGTATTTCTGCGACAGTACGCACAACTATAAATTACAAATAAAATTAAATTTTTTCACTGCAAAACTAAAACAACAAAGAAAATCGCCAGAAACAAAGTAGAAAAAAACCCATATTATTTAAAGATTTTTCTTTTTCTTTTGTTTTTTAATATTTGTGCCAGCAAATAAATTTAAAACAGACATACGGAAAGAAGTTACGTTACGTTTTAATATGTAACGTTAAACGACAAGAACAAAACTTGCAAATGTTTTGGTTTTCTTAACGAAAGTTCATTCACCTATTGACCTTTTTTTGTGCAATAAAAGAAAATCAAATAAAATTGTTTTAAAGGCAAAGAACGTGCAGCAGGCAGGCTTGTTGGTTAGTGGTGATGCAGTTTTTAAAACTGGTTTTTATTTCGGCTGAATTTTTTTTACATTGTGCGTTAAGAGCTTTAAGGTTTTACTGGAAATTTTTTTTTAAATGAAATATGTACAAATGTATGTAGTTGGTAATTTTATTTAATTCAAAGAAACACATAAACAACCAAATACCATTAATTAATTCCCAAAAACAGATTTTTAAGAAAAATTAAATTGTTTGTCACCAGAAGAAATGTTGTAAACAATTTTCTTTAAAAAGTTATATGCATTTAGTATTTTGCAATACTAGTGAACAAACTACCGAAAACAATCAAAACAATTGAAATAATCAACTATTTAGATGACAAGTTTAAACGATGTGTGACGGAAGTATTTATTTAGCAATTTGACTACAATTTAAAAACGGACCAAAAGTGGTTACTATTTATTCGAAATATTAAAAAAAAAAAAATTACTGTAAATCATACGAGGACTGGCCGATAAGCCCACAAGAGCTTTCTGATATTTTAAAAAATATGGCGGATAGCCAAACAGTTGGTAGACTACTAATTCATGGGGTTTTTTTCCTCTTGTCTAAACAAAGTGTTTATTTTTCTTATCGTCGCTAAGTGTTGACAATTTTTAAGTGTAGTTAGTTCTCTTTACGAAAATTAAGTTGTTAAATCAGAAATAAAGAGATGTCGAACGGAGACATTTTTACTATTTCGGTTTTGAAAGTGCAAGAGAAGTGTGCATGTTAAGGGTCTGAAAAATACTTTCGTTTGCTTCTAGGGAGCAAAATTAATTTGTTGTCTTGAACATTTTCTTAATAAACCTATACTAGTCCTCTATTTCCAACCCTCCCATACAAATATGGCGATTTAATGTAATTCTTAATTTGGTAGAACGGCAAAGAATTCTGATGATGGAGATGTGGTTATTTTCGAAACATATAAATTCGCCCGAGTTCAATATCTTGTTCAGTCAAAAGTAATATTATCAAAACAATTTCAATTAATTTCATGTTGTAAATTCCTTCCTTTACTAAAAACAATTTAATAAAAATTAAATTTGATGAACTTAAGCCTAATTTATATATCAAAAACTTCAATTAAAAAACAACAGTTCAATGAAAAATTAAGAAATGTTATAATTAAAAAAAAAAAAACATTTTTCAAGAACGGCAATACTTTAGCACCCCATAACTCGACAAATAAACATTATGAAATAATATATAAAAAAAAATGTAGAAATATGTAGAAATTTGGGCAACATTTTTTTTTTGGTATGTCCGCTTCACGAATGCCTCACAAGAAAAATTGCTGTACGATACTGTCAGAAAACATTGCAAAATAGTTCAAATTAAAAACCATTGCCTGTATTGCGGTAAATTCGGGCTTAAATATCTTTAAAATGAGGTATGTATGTCGCATCCCGTAAGGACTTCCAGTTTGTCCAAAATTGTTAAAAAATCGCACAGAGAATCGCTACCTACTAGTATTTTTTAGAATTTCAAAAACTTGGATTTGTGAAAACCAAAAAATGGGGGTCGTATGTAGACTTTTGCCGGTGACAGATGTCAACATAATGTGAAATATTCAATTCAAAATACCTAATTAAAAAAAACTAGTAGGAGTGCTATGCCAAATCTTATATATCGTTCACCATGGAGTGATAACAACAGAATAATATATAAATACCTTCTTTCAATAGAAATAAAGCTATTTGGTGCCATTCACACTTCTACAATCCCGCGCATATTTTGTCGAATGTTGTGTATTGATAACATAAATGCTTGTACCTATTTTGGAAACTTTGGCTCTTGCCGTTCTTCAGATAAACATAAAAAAATTTTAAAAATAAGAGATTTATGGTTTAAATAAGAGACAGTCGTCTATTTGTGCTGAGATCTCAGCCATTTGTGAACCAATCAGGCTGAATTTCAATAGCAAACAATTCCAGACTTTACGTGATATAAATGTATAGCTATGTACCTAGTCCCTATCATATCTGGGGTCTTCGGAAAGCCCATTTCAACGGACACACAGACAGACGGTCAGACTGAAATCGCTAAATCAATTGTTGAAATTACAAAAGGAATGATTAAACAATATGAAATCTTACAAAAATATGTAGGGTGAATGCACCAATAGTCGGCACTTTAACTTTTTTCTGATATTTAAGCTGGTACTCTGATGAGTGTGAACATGATATTGGGATGCCAACGAATTATTATTGCTCAGTAGTTAGTGTAGTTTTAGACTCAATTTACTGAGTTCAAATATATTTGTATTAAATTTGAGTAATTTACATTTTTTCTAAAATACACGATTTGCGCCTGTAGTCGGCACACCTTTTTCCTAAATTCGGCACTTTATGACCCAGTTGTCGGCATTGCATTTTTTTATGAAGAAAATGAAAAATCGTTAAAAAATTAAAGATATATGTATATTGATATATATATATTGTATTTAGTACCAATTATTATTAAACAATTTTCCATTATATTTATTAAAAAAGCTATGCCGAATCTTAAATACCCTTCACCAAGTTATTTAGCGTCTTGAATGCTTCTTTCTATAATGGAAGTTTTCATTGGTTACCATTGTACCGAAGCTAGGAAAAGATCATACTAAAGTTGAGTCATATAGGTCTATTAGTATATCATCTAACATTTTTAAGCTATTTGAGAAAATAATGTTAAAATTAATATTTGGATGAAATAAGCTTACCCATAAGTACTCAGAAGTTTTTGAAAAACTATTTGATTGGTCTAAAATTTGTTATTGAAGTAGGAAATTTTTTAAGGTCTTCTTAATCGATAAACACTGGAATCGCAAGGAAGAAATTTATGACCTCTATTTTATTTAATATTTACTTCAGACAATCCAAACATCAACTGATACGGCTCGCCTTTTTTACGTAAACTACTACCTATAAAGCATCTCGATACTTACAGAACCATATATTTCAATTGGAATACCGTAAAAACAACTGAAGATCAAGATCAATGAAGAAGTATATACATACATATATTTGTATATAGAAAATCCGTTTTGCGTTGGGAATCAATCATTAAACCAAAAATACCTCCACATAACCAAAAATATCTCACTATGCCGACTACTGAAATTTGCAAAAAAAATTCGTTCCCAATGCCGGCATCAATAAAAATAAGTTAAAATAATATGTTTTTTGCAGATTTATAAATCAAAGGCAATATTTGAACATATTTTTACCTATAAAAACAGTTTTGGTAAAAATATTACTTATATTAGTACGATTACCACTTGTTCTAGTTTGCCTTGGCACTAAGAATTATTTAAAAAAACAGGCACTATGGAGCGTTCAGAAAACTTGACACTAAATAAGGACCAACATAGACTAAAGTTCTCATCCTAGCCAAATGCAAATATTACATAATGAAAAATGATTGTATTTTGAATTAAAGCTGAATTCGAAATACATATATATAAAATTTGCGTAATACTTATTTATTTAAGATTTTATTCAAAAGTGCCGACTATTGGTGCATGCCGAACTTAGGTGCTTTCACCTATGTATGTAAGTATGTTGCTAATTAAGGTATCATTTTTTTTAACAAAATTCTTATGTTAAGTTTCATATGAGCGTTTCACAAACTAAAGTAGAAAAACAATGAAAATTAAAAAAAAAAAAAAAAAAAAATAGTGTCTAACCTCAAGGCTGCTGCTGCTATAACTCCACTTTTAGGCAATAATATAAAAAAATTGTTTTGCTTATTTACATAAATGAACAATGAAATAAATAATTGTTGCCACTACAAAAAGCAGAAATCTTTTCCTAAACCAATGGTTCCCTCTCTAATGAAGGTGATATTTTCAGGAGGTCTGCAAAGGGAAATTTTTACAAAAAACATTCTTTTTAAAATTAGAAAAAAAAACTTTTTTACCTATATGAATTTCAAATACCTACCCACCAGTGTGGCCATATCCAAAAATATTTTACAGCTAAATCGGCTTTAAAATAATGCTAAAAAATGCTAACAAAAATCTTAAACTGCCAAAAAATAATGCTACAATTTAAATTGTATTATTTTTTGTTATTTTAGTTAATATACCTTTATATGGGCATTTCCTAGAGTCACGAACGTACGTTCGTAAGTTTTTGCTGTACAAATAATATAGAAAACAAAACTTTTCCTAGTTATAAACATAAACATGTGGTCACGAACGTACGCAAAATAGAAGTCTACTTTGGCTGACAGTAGTGAAATGTAAAAATCTGCGTAATGGAACGGAATTTTCAAAAGTGATTAGTTTATTTTAAAAGTGTGTTAATGTAGGTCTCTATCCAGTATTTACACAATAAAATATCTCTATTGGCTTTTGTTTAATTGGCTTATGTACCGGTCGCAAACGTACGATTTTTCCATAAGTTTTTTTTTGTTATCACCATGCATTTTCTTATAAATATCTTAAAATTTCCGTAACAAAAAACTTAATACTCAATTTACAATTAATTGTAATGAAGAGATTATGAAGAAAAATTGCAAACATAACATATTTTTTGCATGCAAAATAGTTACATAAAAATGGTAGCTTAAAAAGAAAATATAAAATTTTCGAGTTTCCAGCGCAATTTCCTCAAGTAAAACAGCTGAGATATGCTATGAAACCTTTACAACATAGACTTTTTTATAATAATAAACAATAAAAGACGATGATTATGAACATTTTAAATGTTCATTCTGGTTTACCTTTCTGAGGAAATACCCATATATGATTTATTTTACATAATTCTTCCTTATAAACTTACATCATATCAATAGAACAAACTGATTAAAATAAATAAAATATTTAGTAAACATAAAAAGTCTTAAAAATATAAAAGAAAAAATCAAAGGAACTTGACCTATTTTATTTAGTATTTCAATAAAATTTATAACATGTTTAATAAAAAATTTCATTTTATTAATAAAATACGTCATCAAAATTAATATTATGCTTCAACTTCTGAAGAATCGATCGAGATATCATTATAATATATGTCCTTATCGCATTTTTATGTGAGATCGTACATTTTTTTAAAACTATGGCAAAATTTTAAACCACACTTAATATAAAGTAGCGAATTCAAAGTCTTTAACGTCAGTCTATTTCGAATTTTCATTTTCAAGAGATTTATACAACTAAAAACCTATTTTAACTTCCGCGTTGCTAAATGGCAAAACCCAGAACTTTATTGCAAAAGAAGCTAATTCACTGAATGGATTTTCATTTAATGCACTTTTATATCCATATACATTTATCCAGAAATCAACTGTTGAGTTCTTATTTAACAATTCATATGAATTTAGTTTCTGCCACTGATGTTCCAAAGTTGTAATTTCTTCTACAGTGAAATCTATTATTTCTTCTTTAAAATGTTCGCTTAAGTTGCATTTATTAGCTTTTAAACTGTTTTCTACACAATTAAAGTTAGCATTCGTTAAATTATTAAAACTTTTTGGCAATCGTTTCCTAAGTTGAATCTCGGCATGTAATTCGTATTTGTTTTTCTATTTCAAAAGTTATTTCCAAAAATTTTTCAAAATCGTTATTGGAAAAAATCAGCTTAACATGAATTTAATGGATCAAACTGATCAAATTTTAAAACAATTTGATATGAAAGATATTTTAAAAGATTGTACAGTTTCTATAGCAAAAGAGTAGGGTTTACTACTAAATCTAGCTGCAAAAATGCCAAAATGGCCACGCTGGTTATCAACAAAAAGTTGTGGTAGATTTTTAAAATAATATTACTAAATTGAAATATTCTTGAATCAAATAATGCTAAAAAATGCTAAACTTGTAGTTCAAAAATGCTAAAAAAAATGCTAACTGCTAAAAGGAAAATTTGCAGCTAAATCAGAAAAAAAAATGCTAAATCTAGCTGCAAAAATGCCAAAATGGCCACGCTGCTACCCACCTATGTGTTCAAAAAATATCTATATAAAATGTTTTTATTTCGTTAAATCTTTTAAGTCATATTTCGTTAAATCATTAAAACAAGAAAACTTTGGCTGAAAGAATTGTTAACGTTAATTTTGACGAAATTAAGTTTGGTGGTACTCAGAAAAACAAATTATTTTAAAGGGGTCTGCGAATAACGGTGGAAACCATAGATCTAAATAGTAGACATATTTTTTTTAACAAAAACACATGTAGAAAATAAACAAAAAAAAAAAAAACACCTACCTACCTATGTACATATGTATGTATGTATGTATTTTTTTATTTATTTATTTTCGCACTGACGCCAACAACACACAAAATAAAACTTAGAGACAGACAATATCATCATCGTCCATGTAAACAACTGGATTTAAATTTATTTAGACTACTAACATAAATTACAACAAATTTTGCATTGCATTTAATGAATGTTTGTTGTTTTCACTGCAATTCACATAGATTTTTTTAAGTGCAAAGTGCATTAGCCTCCTTCAAAGCTCAAGGCAATTTAAGTTGCGGTAGGTATAGTTTTGTTGACTATATACTTTTCGTAGTTTGTATTATGAATAGGTTTATAGAAAAAGCTTTTCATTTTTTTTTTTGCTAGCCAAAGGGGTGTTTCAATTTAAAAACAAAAAAAAAAAAAATGCAGTTGTATGCCATACATCACCTAAAAAAAAAACCAAGTATGTATTTGAAATCAGAAAATATAAAAGCTCGTTCGTACTGCTAGCCGAAGTACTTTTGCAAACGATCTTGAACCACATGCAGGTTGTTGCACTGCGAGAAACACAACATTAGGTTTTACCGCAAATAAGAACAAATAAACAAAAACAAAAATTAAGCGAAAAAGCTTTTATTTTCATAGGTATAGATGGACAACTATCTGATACAGAGACATGGACGAAAATATTAGTATGTACATACATAAATATGTTGGGTATTGCAAAAAAAAAACTAACAAGCTGTAATTTGTTTATCAACAAATAAAATGTGTAGAACTTGTAGGTATGTGTTGTATTAAAATTATTTGGAAGGTTGGCCACCGAAACGAATTTCGGTATTTGTTGTTTCAGTATGTATTGGTATTATTACCGATATTCAATTTTGAACGGTATTTAAGCGTTATCGATATTAATATCGGTTGCCAACTTTGCTTATTTAAAAAAAACAATCAAATAATTCTTGTAAAAACTTGCTGAAATGGTTGTTTTAATTCAATGGTGTTGGGCCAACAAATTCAGCTTTAGCATAAAGAAAGTTTCAATAAAAGTCATATCAAATAGTGAAGTAACCCCCTTACTTCCCCCCAACTTTAATAAATAAATAGATTTTTTTATATTTAATCATTACGAAGTTAAAAAAATTCTTGAATTCTAATTAATTGTAATAACAAAAACTTGTATACCTATAATAAAAAATTAAGGCGAAATTTCTTAAACTAACAGTTGAAGTAGGCCACACACCAGAGGGGGAAAAAACCAAATTTGTAGTGATCGATCAGATGATAAAAATAAGTAAACTGGTTGATACTAAGGAATATTGAATTTTTGTAAAAATTTTGAGTACCTATATGTGCCTCGGTGGACTAGTTCGTAGTGAGCTAGTCTTTGAGCGTATGGGTTGTGAGTGTTCGATTCGCGCCAGAGACTCTTTCCTATTTTAGGACCTTAGGATATTCTTTTATTTTATATTATTGTATTTTGAAAATGTCTGGACTTAAATAAATTAGATAGAAAAATAACTTACAAATTTTTATTAAATTATGTACTTACTGTTCTTTATTACAAAAATAAGTCTAGGCAAGGCCGGATTTTTGAGTTTAAACTTAGTTTAACGTAGTCTGAAATTCGGATTTTTCCGGCGATATGTGATTTTTTTTATTAATTCATTAAAGACCAAAATTTGAAGCAAAACTAAGCTGTTCCATCAAAATTTTGTATACAAAATTGGTAATGAAGGCACAAATCTGTTTTAAGATTAACTGAGATCTCAAAAACCCAGCCTTAGAGAGAAATTGTAAAAATTATAATTGTAATTAATGTACAAGTTTGTCAAGAAATAGAAAACTGACCGCCATTTTTTGATCCTGTTCGCAGATCAATTTTCTAATGAAAACAAAACTGACAGAACATTTCATTAACCTAAAAATTTTTTAAATTCGTTAGATGTAGGGTTCAAATTATTTCAACATTAATCGAAGTTTTTCGCATTTATTTTCAGTTTAAAAAAATTGTCACTAGGACATTGTTTTTAATTAAAAACTTTTTAATGCACATAGGTACATACATATTTTAAAATTACGTGCTGCGAATTAAATTAAAAGTCAACAAACATTTTTAAATAAAAGAAAACAAAAAAATTATGTACAAAAATAAAAAACAAAGTAAAATACGAGGGCGTGTCAATAAAAAACAAAGTAAAGTACGAGGGTGGATAAAGAAAACACAGGGTTTTAAATAAAAAATTATTTTTTAATGTAGTCTCCTTTGTGCTCTACTTCGTCCAACGTTTCTCAAATTGTTTTAACCCTTCTAAGAAATAAGATTTGTCCGCCTTGAAATTTCTTTAAGGTTTGGAAACACACGGGGATAAATCCGGAGAACAGGCCGGATGAAAAGCAATTCGTAACCTAGTAGTTCATGTTTTTTTTTCATTGAATACCTATGTAATGAGCACACACAATTTAAATTTTTTTCCTTAAATCTCTAAATGACGCAGTTCATAGACATTTTGACAGGAGCCATCTGAAAGATGCTTTTTGACAAAAGCAGTTTTGCCCTTCAGTTAAAGACCCACCCTCGTACAGTAGAAATGGTTTTTATTAAAAAGAGAAAATGGGTATTTGTAATTGAAAAAAAACTTTAATGATGTTACTGATATGTAAATGCGTTTTAAAATTTTGAAAAAATTGCTAAATTTAAATTATGTACATATCACATTTATTATAAACTAGCATATACCCGCTACTTCGTTAGCGTCTCCTTTTTCTTCGTGGACATATTTTTATGCCAAAGTTTTTTTTCTAGGTTTAAACTTGTTTAAATTCTAGCATTTAACCCGCTACTTTAGTAGAACCAAAAAGCTAAAGAAAAATATAAAATTTCCCGTATTTCCTTTTTTGGGTACTATATTTTTCCCCCATTAAAGTATCAGAAATTTCAGTAGTGTAGTGGCAGCCCATAATTTAGCACGAATATGTCAATGAATGGAGGAAAATGTTTTGTAAAAAAAAGTACCAAAAATAGTTTCGATTTTCACCCTTTCACCAGAATTTCGAAAAAGTACCAAATTCGTATACATATTTTTTTGATAAGTTTCGAATGTGGTTTTAAATTTATTTCTATGTTTATTGGTTCAAAAGATACCCCATCTATGTTTTGAACCAATAAAAAAGTACTCAAATTCAGATTTTAACCGTTTACTCCCTAATAGGGCCGAATTTCAAAATAGTACCAGACACCTGTCCGCTTATTTTTCTAAAGAACGATAAGTATTACATTTATTTTGCATCTCTTTTAGTTTTGGCGATAAAAGGTTACCGAATTTTCTTGTTTTTACCTTTTTTACCCCCTAAACATTCGAAATTCGAAAAATCCCGTCTTAGTGGATCGATTTTGGGAGTGACCAATCGCTAGTCCAAATTTCAAGTTTCTAGGGTCAGCGGTTTGGGCTGGGCGATGATGAATGAATCAGTCAGTCAGTCACTCACGCAACTCTTTTATATATATAGATAAATTTTAGGAAGAATAAAATCAAAACATTTTCAATTGTATTTCAAATTTTTTTGTCAAACTTTAAAGTTTTTCATAATGTTTCAAAATTCTTTCGGAACTTAAAATTTTTTTTTTTTTCAATAGTCTTATAACTTATAAAATTGTTTATTTTATCTCGATTTAAAAATTTTCGATTTCTAATAGATAATACTATTCAAAAATTTCTAGATACCGACTGTTTTGGTTCGGTGTCGAAAATTTTTTTGCCTAACAAACACAAAACAGAACAAAATCATGTTATGAGGTTGAGGGCCTGTTCGTCGATTTCGAACGAAGACTTCGTTCGCTTAACTTAAATTTAAAACAAAAACACATTACAAAATAATGTTTTTGTTTTACATGTAAATTAAGTTTTACATGTAAGTCTTCATTCGAAATCGACGAACAGGCCATAAGATTAGGATTCTAAAGATGTGGATTTAAATGAGGCCTATGGATAATTTGGGCCTAATAGAACAAGATTTTATCATGACATAGTAGCTATCGTTGTTGTCGCCAATGTTTCATGTATGTATATACCAACATTTATAATGAATTTATGGTATTAAAAGCTATTTTCGATAGTATTTATATGGGAGCTATGGTCAAATATCGACCGCAAATTTTATCGAATTACCTCTAAAATTGCGACATGTACTTCTTGCGGTTGCAGTTTACAGAACACCTATTATGCGAGTTCAAGTCAGAATCGCTAAGCGTTTTGCGACTGTCAGAACATGCCTGATAATTTAGAAAAATTTCCTATTTTTCCACGTTCTACATGAAATAAACATTATTTATATTAAAGATATCTCTTCGATTTATTAATTAGCTTTAAATAATTTAAAAATAAAACAGAATTTTTATGTAAAATTGCTTGTATAATGCAAGTTCATTTAGCCTTGAGTGAGTTTTTAATATTTAAATTCAAATTACACCATAAATAAGAAATAACAACTAGTACATATTTATTTTACGATAAAAAACGCAAGTACAATTTATTTTGTTGTTATTTTTCTTTTTTTCTTCAATAAAATTCAACACAAACAAAAACAAAATTGCAATATTAAATTTTTCGCCGGCTGTCTACTTAAAATAAACAAAATCAAAACAAGACATTTAATTGTGTAATATTAAAAAAATAGCAAAAATAATGCAATATTTATTTTTTTTCTAAGTATGTATTTGTTAGAGGTATTTGCGCGATTACGGCTAATTCATAAGAGTTGCCATTATATTAATCTAATAGAAACCAAAAGAAACCTAAAAATTCTTTATTAATGGATGGGCTTTATTAAAATTAGAAGAGGCAGAGACGGTTCCGTCCCCCCCTTATGGTCCTATTTTTCGAAAAACGCAGACATTATGTGCCCAATGGGCATATAACATTTTACAATTTTTGCAAATAGAAAAATGGCATAGCAAAGTCGAATAAAGCATAAAAAAGTATAAACCCCCATTTTATTTTTTTCCCGAAATCACATAAAAGTTTCCGCACCAAACGCAATAACTTTTTTTATAAGATCATATAGCCATTTGCTTTATCAAATTTGCTTTATTGAATAATTGTCATTTCTTCTAAAATGTTTAAAAAAGTTATAAAAGTGTGGCATACAATACTTAATTGAACAGGTCAAAGCTTTAAAACACTTTTAAAAAATAGTTATTTTACCTACAATAAATTTAGAGCAATGCCAGCACTCAGTAATTCTCGTTGGAATTCTAGAGCTATTCTGACACTTTTGTCTTTTAAATTTATTCCGAAATACCAATTGCAATTATTTTCTATTTGTTAATTTGTATGTGATGCTTCGAACGAAGTCTAGTATTCTGATCATACTTTCAACAAAAATAATTTCGCCACACTACAAAACTTATTATCCTTTACAAAAGCAAATGCATGTTTTCTTAGACATTGGGTCAAAAAACCATTAGCCATTCAGTATGTTCAGCGAAGCAACCTCTGCCCAGAACGTGAAATTAAAATTGTGCAAGACATTTTTCTATTGTGTAAATCATAATATACTTTAACACATAAAACTTATTTCATATAACAATTGAAAACATTTGTTTCAAAATAAAAATATTGAAAAAAAAACTCTCGTTATTTTAAGAAATTTGTTTTGGTGCGGAACATTTTTGAACCCAAATAACCTAAAAAGTGGTATGCCAAATTTTTCGTAAAATTGAGTTATATGCCTAGTTAGCGCCCATTTAATAGGGATTTAGCTATGTTTTTAATCAGATTTCCCCCTACCACCCATCGTGGTCCTATTTTTGAAAAAATAGGGGTATATCAATGTTTAAAATTTCATAGCTTATGTGTCTACTGCCTAGATAGTGATCGAACTATGTTTTAAATTTCATTAAAATCTGTTAGATAGTTTCGGAGAGGAAGAAATTGCCCCCTACCTTCCCTTGTGGTACTAGTTTTAAAACGTTATTTTTGGGTAGCTATTTTAAAATTACTACTGTTTCCTTTGAAAAAACATTGGAATTTGGATTGAAAGAAACGCTCAGTGTAGTTCATTCCATATTTTTAAACGACAAGTACGTAACTTAAGGAGGGTCTTTTAAATTACATGTTTACTGGAATTAACTATTTCGAAATTTCTGATCTAGAAACTTATAGTACGTACAGTAAAGTAATTTTTTTTATTACATAAAAATACGTTATTTAAACTAAAATGTGACAACAATAAATGAGAAAGAAATGAGCTGTAGTAAAGAGATTTAAATGTAAAAAAACATTTAAAATACCACATCATTTCATGGTCATACCAAGAAGTTTCTTTTTTAATTGCTATTAAATTGATCTGAATCATGTTCACAAAAGGTTTTTTTTTGAAACTACATACTTTAACTGTAAGTTCTCCCAGAGTACATACATATGTATCGCACTTGATTATAAAGAGGGTAGATATTAACTAACGTGACCATACGTACTCTTTTTTAGAGATCAATCATATATTTTTACTGGCTGTCATCTATAAAACTTGGGTCCTCTTTCTGTCATCTTTTTTCATAATCAATATTTGTTTTTATTTATATAAATTAAAATAAATTTTATTTCACGGCGGTCACCTGTTTTTTCTGTCAAATCGTATGTAAAATGTCGTGCCATGCTCGTTCTGTTCATACTCCTACTTAACTCTCATACACTTGCAAAATGGAATTTTAATTAAGTAACTGCAATGAATTTTTAAGTTCCGTTATTTTTTTAAACTAATTTTACTTATTTATAAGTAAATGTAAATTTATATATACGAGTGTTCGCCTAATGGTCAAAATTCGACCATAAATTTTAAGGTTCATATGAAGATACTACATCTAAGTATATATGAATTTACATGTTTTGAGCATTCATTTTTTCCATCATAGTGGATCGATTTGGCAAGGGACCAACCTCTGGTTCATATTCTATCTTCTACTATAAAAAATATCAGAAAATATCAATTGAAAAACAAAATAGTATCATAAAATCTCCTTTGTAAATTGTATTCCACTCAGGACATTACATTTTATTTTTTTTTTTCTATGTCTAATATTAATCAAAAAACCAGATGTTGAACGCAAAAGTACCAAAAAGCTGCCCTTACATGTTCTTATTCATTTTTCATCTTATTAGTTGTAATTCACTCAGGACCCTGCACATATAATATTATGTTTCTAAGTTTAATAAATCACCACATGCAGCACGGAAAAGTAAAATAAAGAAATTTAATTTTCCGAAAACCGGTCTCTTAAAAATGTCGAATAATCGAGCACCCTATTTTTTTTATTATTTGATAATTAAAAAAAAAAACAAATTTTGTATTTTGTACATATGTGTTAGTAGCTAATTTGAACGCTTATTACTCAGAAAATATTCAACAGATTTTATTAAAATATATATTGTGCACTTCTGTAAGTAAATATCTTTCAACTGGTGTGTGTTTTTTTCAAATCGGTTGACATACAGAGGAGGAAAGTGTTCTTAACTGTTTTGCCTTAGCCGATTTATATATAGATGAGGGGCTTAAAGCATAAGGGGTTTAAGTTCCTTTTTTTTCTAAAATTGAATTATCATATGAAACTAATAGGTGAAGTTCAGAACACAAATTAATTAAAAAGTAATATTCTAGATAGCATCTTAAATTTGTTATTGCAATTTAACTTTACCCGCTTTTTTCTCAATTTTTATTATATGTAAGTCACTTGAACCCCTTGTGCTTAAAGTCCCTCATATGTTATTTTTTTTATACTTTACATAGGTAGGTATACAAATAAATATGTGAATGTTAAGTTAATTTGTCTATAAAATATGTAAAACATGTTGAAGTCAAATAAATTTTTACTTTTTTTCTTTACGTCCTTTATTTTTATTTTCAAAATCAGGTCGCCTTATAGGTATTTACTCAAAATTTCGCTTTGCCCTATTTTCATTAGCTTTTTTTTTTGAACCAATTAGAACCTACATATGGACCAAATTTTATGAAATAATCTTCAACATGGCGACTTGTGATTCTGAGTCGATCAGTATAGGTACTAAAAGGTATATTTTAAGGTGATACAAAAATCAGCACAAACTCCACTAATGTGATGTGGGTATAAAAATTCAATAAACGAGAATGATCGCACCGCACAGAAGTTTAGTCAGTAAAGTACCTATGTGTGTATGTATATAAACTTAACTCCCAGCAAACGAATAATATTTATTTAAGGAGGTTACTCTATAAAAAAATACACAACTGTACAATTTCATAGTAAAGTAGTCAAAACAAACTTAAGTTAAGTGTATAAATGTATGTATATATGCATACATATACATACATATGTATGTGTAATACACAACCGCACCACTAAAAAGGCAATTAATTAAAAAAAAATTTTTTTGCAAAAAAGTAAAAATACTACAAATTGAAAAACAAACAATAAACAAGTAGATGTAGATATTAGAAATTCTAAAACGAAATAAAAAATACAATGAAAAACAAAATAATGTACCGGCTAAGAAAAAAAAAAACAAAAGAAAACAGACGCAACAATAATAAAAGAATTTCACATTGTAAACAATAATTTAGAAAATCAAATCTGACAAAACAGATATGTAGCTGCAACAATAAAGTTAGAAGCAAATTGTCTAATTCAAAAATTATTCAACTTATGCAATTCATACAGTAAGTGTCAAAAGAAAGTTTACAACTTGTTTTCATATTTTAATCATTTTATTAACTTATTAAAAAACGATTTTCTTTTCAGTTAAAAGCTAAGATCCTACTATCGGTTGAAATAGCACAATCTGTGACGATTTTTATCGTGCTATACATCGCACAGTTTATTCTTGAGTGGTCCCATTATAGGTACCTAGTCGCTCATTGTGACAATTTTTTTCGGTTTCTATTGACAAAAACTCTATTGCGACAATAATCGATACAATCCGGTCAAACTTTTTGTTTCCGTAACTTAAAATCTCTTTAGCACCATAGAAAGCTGCTAAGTAAGCAGCGTCGACAACAAAAAAAAAAAAAAATGGAAAGAAAATTGTTTTTAATAAGTGTGGTAATAAATTGATAAAAATATGAAAAGTAGTTGTACACTTTCTTTTGACACTCACTCTATTTTTTGAAAATATTTTGCCGGTATTTGTATATTTCTTTCTTTTTTTCTTGTTTTTTTCTGCTCTCTTTTGTTTATTTTAGAATAATTTCACTCGTAATTATCTAATATTTTTTGTTTTTAAACTAAAAGCAATTTTGTAGACATTTGGGCAGGTTTTTAACCCTAGAGTACGAACCATATTTTACGTACGTTGTAACTAATGATCGTCGATTCGACGATGTATTTTTTAACTGCCTATAACTTTGGCTTAAAAGTAAATATACTTTTTCAATAAATGTTATTATTCATTATGGCACTTTATAAGTTTATATAAAAAAATAATTTTATTTTAATTCACATAGATAAACGAAATATTTAATTTTAGAACTTTTTTATTTTATGTTGCACATATTTTTGGGATCATAAAAAAATACCTATAAAATATTGTTAGGGAAAACTGAAAAACTAAAAAAGAATCAAAACTTAAAAAAGACATTTTTGTCTTTAAAAAAAATAAAAAAATTTTTTTTTTAAATAACACTTTGAGCCAGAGTCACAAAGTTAAACTTTGTGCTCTCCGCATATGGGTTTTTCGCATATATCACTTTTTGATTTTGACATTCGTCATTTTTTCGTATGGGCATGATCTACACATACTTCATTTGTGTTCGTTTTTATTTTCTCCTAAGCTGGACATTGGTGCCACTATTGTTTGAAGTAACAACATTTGCAATATTTGCTCACAAAGTTGAAAAATAAAAGTCACGTTAATACTAACCATCGACGATTCGACGAGTACAAAACCAATAAAAGCAATGTTCCAGCAACGCAATTCAAAAAACACAATTACACACAGCAAAAGTAAATCATCTACTAACAGCATACAAAATTTGAGAGTGTTAGACACACCCATTTAAAAGTAAATTAATTAAAAGGAAGCGATGCTCGTCGAAACGTCGATCATTAGTACTCTAGGGTTAAAAATTAGAAAAAACAAAAATAAAGTAAATTTTAAAGGTTATTCGAAATTTGAGTGAGTAAATAAAATTTTATTAGAAAACTAGCTGACGTTGTTTTGCCATATAACTTATTTCTTTCAGATGCTACAGTGTCTGCATGCCAAATTTCCAGAAAATCGGTTGGTTAGCTAAGAAGATATAGGGAGGGGGAGCTTTTACCCCTCTTGCCCTTTTTCACTTCCTATACCTTTTTTTCTTCCAGATGTTAGTGTCTGCATGCCAAATTTTAAGAAACCCTGATCTTGCTAAATTTCAATAGCAAACTTTAGCGAATTATAAGCGACATACATATGGGTAATTCCAAAGTGTTGAACGTGACAGTCGTACGCATGAAAAATGCAACAACATTTTAAACAACAAATATTTTTACGTTCTTTTAACCCTTAAATTAAAGCACTAAGAAAGCACTATTATCTATGCTAAAGTTTATGAGGGGCGCCATTCTAGGTCAAAGATAATGGCAAAAGAAGTAGCGGTTCGAACGTGAAAAAAATAGAAGTAGTTTTTGTGGACATGTATAAAAAGGAGTAATTCAGCGAAACCTGGCACAATTTTTTAGTCAAACTACTTTCAGAATTTTACATAGCAATGTAACATTAAAATGTCTTTGGTTTGGTCCCAAAATCTTCTGTATTATTTTTTGTTTAAGCCAAAATCTGGTTCGATACGTGACAATTCGAACGTGAAATTTTTTCCACAATAATTTAACTGAATAATGATTAATACAAAATAAAAATTTACCCTTAATTCGAATAACATATTTCTCTTCGAACTCTTCCTTAGATTACAGACCATGTAAGAAATTTTTTTTGGAATAATTTTCATCAAATATCACCTCTTTTAAGGAAGATAATATTAAAAAAAATATACAATAAAACATACTCACAAATAAGAAATTACGTTTGCACAACTTTGCAGTCTGATTGTTCATCTAAGTGAACAAATTTATGGGTAAATTTATAAAATTAGTAAAATCTAAATATTTCTCCCAAACAATATCGTAAAATAATCAGATTTTAATAACTTTTAAATTTTCGGTCACGGTGGACCATTTGGCGGAAATGCCCATATATATAACAACCAAGTTCCCAATATTTTTGGGGTCTTCGGAAAACCCAATTCAACGAACAGACGCACAAACGGAAACTCTTATGCTGGCTACAGACAGTGCAATCTACATCAATGCAACTTCAAAATATTAAAACGAAAAATGAATGAAAATTAATTTAATTTGCTAGATTGCGTAAATGCATTGCACAGTGTGTACCCAGCATAAAATCAACTTCGCTTATTATAAAGACCTAGAATATATGGGACTAACATCAATATTGTAGAAATTACAAACGGAATGACAAACTTATATGTATCTGTGGCATTTTGACAAAACCTATTAAGTCGAGATAAAATTGCAAAAAAGTTTTTAAAAAAATCTCGTTGAAAAAATCATTTTTGTTAAATAATAAAATAAACCAAAATTAAAAAAAGTTCGTTTATAATACAAAAATGTTTTTTGAATGAAAATTCGTATGATTAATAACATTTTTTTCGACTTTTTAAAAGCGACTTAAGTGGTTTTGCCAAAATGTCACAGGTAATACACACATACATACAGGTTGAAATATAAACCTGTGGTGAAAAATATAAAAAAATCATTTCAGCTAGCCCAGCAAACCGCACAAATAAACCATTAAAACATTAAAAAAAAGTATAGTTAACCAAAAAGGTCCTGTTTCACATTTAAGTGTTAATTGTTACCTTTATATTAATTTCTTAATAAAAACGACTCTTCCTTCAATACTTGTTGGTAAATCTATTTTTATAAAATATTTTTTTTCCACGACGCAATTTTTATTCTACTTTTTTTCTTACTTTGTTTCTCTGATATGATATTTGTTTTTATTTTTCAAATATTATTTTTGCCGGTTGTGTTATTGTTATATTCTTTAGCTTTTTCTTACTTTTTTTTATTAAAAAAAAAAAAAAAAAAAAATAAATAAATAAAATAAAAACATATTGGGTGTGTCATATAGATAAGAATATATTAAATGTATTATTCAAAAAATATATACGTACATTAGGGCAATAACCAAATTTTTGGGTCATTTTGGTATAAAAACTGCACTCAGTAAAACGATTTTGTAATATCTCCCAAAAAAAAAAAAATCATTCAGGTATGTTCTAGGTTTCGACTCGAATTGAAAACGAAAAATTTTTTTAGTCCGCATAATTCAGAAATTGGTGTTCTCAAATCCGCATGTTTTTGTTCGAAAAAACTCAAGTTGAAACAAAGATCGCTAATTTGCTATGCGAAACCTAAAAACAAAAAGCGGTAAATCGCTGAATTTGCCCATAAACCGCTGATTCAGCAACACTTTTAATATTTCAAGCTTGAAATGTCAATTTTAAGTTAAACAATTTTACATTTTTTTTGACATAACTTAATTTTTTATCTATAACTTTAGTAAAATTTTTGACAGTTTGCTATTTATCTTAATACAGCTTAACTCTTTGCACTTGGAAAATTTTTGTATTACATTATATTTGTACTGTTCACCAAAACTTGAACAATGCATTAAAAATGTAGTGTCATAAGGGCTTAACCGCAGCATTATAGCAAAGTCTTTTATTTGTTTATTTTTTTTTTTTTTTTTAAATCGTGAAAGCTGTAAAAAATCGCAGGAAAAAATCGCTTCTATCGCAAACATGGCTAAAATTTTCGAAAAATTGCAAACTTTTAAACAAACACTAAAATTATACTATAAGAATGTCAAAAATTCGGTAAAAATTTTATAACATAAAAAGCGTTAAAAAATGAGCTATAATTACATAAAAATCAATGAAAAAGTCGATGTGTAATTTTGGGTTAGCTTGGGCTTTTTGCGTTTTAGGTAACGATATATTTTTGATTAAGTTGGATAAAGAACATTTTTAAATAAAAACGATTTTTTTTTGTTAAAGATGGTATCACATATTAAAATAAAAGTCGATTCGTTTTACTTTCACCAACCCCTTACTACTCTAATTGAAAACGAATAAAAACATGTGGATGTGAAATGCAGAACACCAAAAATGCTGAAGTAATCCAATTTAAATTTTTTTATTAATATCTAAAGTAGTTGTTTAATTATTACATATTGATAACTAAAATAGTAAAGTGAAAAATGTTGTTTAATTATATCATATTGATTGAATAAAATATTTGCGTTTTTTGGATAAATAAATAAAAAATCTGGTTTCCAAACTTTAGCGCGTTTTGTGGGTGAACTTTTTTGACAACCGCGAAAAAGTAATACCATTTTTTTAAAAAAAATTTTCAGTGGTCTATTCGACTATGCTTGGGCCATTTTGATATTCGCAAAATATGTAAAAAAGTTTTAGCCCTAATGTACAAACTTTATATGTATGTGTATGTATTAAACTAGCAGTGCTCGTTCCGCGTTGTCGTAGCTTGCTTGTGATCATGCAATACTTTTATGTTAAACGTTACGTTACGTATATTAAGAAAGCACTTGTGAATCTGTTATCACTTTTATATTCCGCTGAAAAGCGATTTTTATACATATCGTCAGCTAATTATTGGTTTAGCCTGCCGACCATTTTAAAAAAAAATGAGTTAAGTATGAGGTAAATATATTTTAAATACCCCCTTCTGAATACAAAATTGTTTCACGAAATTATTTGTTGGTTTCTGAGATATTAAATATTTATTTTGCTCCATATCAACTATTTTAAAGTTCATTAAGCATTGTATTGCTCTACACGCCACTGTTCGGCAAATGCTGCAAATTCCTCATACAAAAACGTACACAATAAATTTCATTCTTGCTTTGCTTCATTGTCGTAAGAAAAAGTAGTAGTTAAAGCGAAAGCAAAATAAAATTACAACAAGGAATTACATTTTTAGCTTGCTTCGCTTTTTCGCTTTGCCGTAAGAAAAAAGGAGTAAAAGCAAAATAAAATGTTCAACAACTCAATACACATCAGTAAGTATACGTATGCAGCACAAAAAGCTAATGTTTAGAAATACATTTAGAAAAGTGGCGTATGCGGGACAAGTCAACAATTTTCACTTTCAATAAAATATTATTTAATTTTAAGTTCGTTCATGAACGTTTACAATAATTTACATTTTTCTTCAAAACATATGCCAGAAGCAGTTGTGAAAAAACAAAAAAAAAACTCTATCGGGTATATTTTCAGAAAACTTCATTGTCGATTTCTTACACTAGATTTTTTTTGGCATATGCGCCAAACCAATATTGAGCCTAAATTTAGTTTTTTTAATGACGCTTAAATCGAGAAAACACTGATTATAATCAGTTCAAATCAAACAATTAAATTAAGTAAGCAATTATTTTTCAACGTTGTAAAGCATTTATTTAAGTTTTCACAACACTGAAAAAATAATTTTGGATTTGTTCAGTATCGACCGAAAAAGTTGAAAATAAAATTGCTTTTGATTTGAAAAAGTATTTGAGCACGATAGCAGAATCGGGGTTTAAAAACCCACAGTCGAAACCAAAAACTGTCAAACAAAAAACAAAATTTTTTGTTCAACTTTTCGCTTTTGACAGCGACTGTTAACATTTAATGAATCAGAAGTAAAAGCAACTTTTTTTTTGCCAATGACAAAAGAAGAAGAGGAAGAAATGGCAGTTTTTCTACTTTGAACACAGTTTTTTAAACACTGGTCAGAATTAGCCCCCTGAATTTAATCCTTATACCAACATGATAAGATGGTTTATGGACAAAAGGACTTTATGTCGGAAAGAAGTTTGCAGGGAGGCATTGTTTGTTCTTATGACCACCAGACACAGTAAGACCGATTTAGAAATTTTAAATATCAAACTATAAAACTATATAAAAGTTAAGATGCAAAAAAGCGTTAAATGCTTTAAGCGATAAACACTAGAATAAAAAAAATATTTTAAATTAAATATTAGCGGTTTTCACTCCTAGTGTAAAGTTTATAACTCTGTTATATTTACAAAGATTTTATACTACAAAGTATAATGTGATGTTTATAAAACACGAGCGCCTTACTCGTCCGCTCAACTTACATTTAAACCTGATTGTTTACACTTGCTTTAAGGTTGTTTAAATTGCAGGTTTTAGTGTAAATACTTTTCCTTGTGTTTGTTGTAAAAAAAATGCATTTTTCTACTTTTTCAATCCAATAAAATCTAAACTGAATACCCTTATTGTGAAAAATATTCTGCAACTTAAATTTTTAATGCCAAACAGGGTGCAGGAAATGAGAGGTGCTTTTGACTTATCCATTCATCTGCTATCTACGTTTTCTTGACTAATTAGTTTGTATATTCGCCAAATAATGAGTTGGAGCAAGTCCGCTTTTTAACAAAATTCCGTTTTGACAGTTGTATATCATTGTTCAACAAATTACATCAATGGCAGCTGCGATTGTTGTGGAGTTACTTTGTACAGCATTTAGATCTTTTCCAACTTTGAGTAACATTTGTTGGAGCTTCTTTATACAACTGAACGTTACTTAAAATTCTATGAATGTCATTGTCAAATTCATTTATATGTATGTTCCGATCATATTTGGACATAAAAGTTCAAAAAGTTTCACTATACAGCACTTGGCAGTTGAGGCATATATGTAAGGACTTATTTAAGACCTAGCTTTTCTTTTAACCATCCATGCATTTGATGATGATGCCATAAAAAAATATTGAAGATTTTATTGCTAAATCTATACCGAAAAGAGCTGAGTTGACAACATTGCTTAGACCAATTATCATTCCATTACACGAAAAACAACAAAACCCAAAAAAACCCGGGTTTTTGCCAGCTCTGTGCCCATGTTCTGTAACTCTCGCGTCGAGAAACTTTTCGATTGAAATATGTGAAATGAAACAAAAATGCCATATATTGAAACAAAAAGCCGTTTTTCTCACTAAACTGTGTCTGTAACTTATTTTGGCGAGCACTAGCTGTCACGTAAGGAAATTACTCGCCAATTTACAGAAAAAGTGTGTCTGTAACATTTTTGCGAGAAAATTTTCCGCTTTGAACTGTCAAATAAACTCACGAAAAAAATAGGGCGAGAAACAATTTTAACACTAAAAATCGATTAAAAATGCAAAGAATAATAAGAATCATAGTTGGGGGTAGTGCATGATAATAATAATATTTTGTTCTTGGCACATTTTTTCACTGTTTAATTATTTTGTTTTTAACATTTTTATAAAACATACGAATTCTTTCAAAGCTCGTTTGCAAATAACAAACATTAAAGTCACACTTTACATTATTTGGTATAGCCGACGGTTGTATTTTCGCCACCGTCGTTAAAAATTTTCAATTTTGGTAAATTTTGGTCGCCGTCAACGATATGTGTTACTGGCGTTCTCAACGCCTGCAATGTCACATCGGCTTCGAGTACATTGTTATGACATTTATAACGTAACGACGTAATCTCTTTTAATAGTTTTCGACATGAGTTACAGACACACTGTTTTCTCACTTTTCGAGAAACGATGGAATATTTTGTTTCACATCTTTTCGATTTGAGAAGTTCTCACTAAAGTAACAAAGGTAAAGGTACTGGTTTTAGTCAGTTTAAATGCAAAACGAATAGATGTGTTTTATTCTGGTTAATTTAACGCACGTGTTCACTACAGCATTTTGTGTGATTTTTTAACCACAGCGCTGCAGCGTAGTAAATCATATTTACTTACATTTTGTTGTTGCAGTGCTTGTTGTTATAGTACTTTAACTATATTAATAAGATTATAAGGTCTATAAGACTACTCTACTACCAAGAGTGAAAACCGCTATTGTCTGAGCAAATTTATCACGTACACCAAACAAATATGAAGCGATACTAGTTGTATTAACTTATAAAATCAGATAATACACAAATATGTTTGTTTATAAATAAATACAAATTGGGTCACAGTTTTATTTTGAATACAAAATTATCAAAAAATCTACAAAATTACTAACAAATATAGCGCACGTGTGTGATTTTATTTTATTTAACAATTTACTATATGTATCACAAATAAACTTAATTAAGTGAGTATGTTTATTTTTTTTTTATAAATTTTAAAATTTCAGTAGGAAAATTTTCTTTAAGTTTTTAGAGCAAAACAATATCTTATATTTTTTGATTAAGAACAAATAATAGCTCTGTTTTTCTTAGTTTTTGGGTTCAGACAACTGATTGAAAAATCAAATTCCTCTCAAAAAAAAAAAAAAAAAATGGGTTTTACCAAAAATTAAATCCTTATTGTAAATTTGATTAAGAGTTTTAAATTCTTCGTTACTAAAAGCCTTACAAAGACATCATACTAATGAAATTTAACGCAATTTAAAACAAAGAAGTTGATGTGGGATCTTTCTTTTAATATAATAATCAGGGTTGCCAATTTGTGTGTAATTATTTGCATTTGTAACCCATGTGAAATCTGTGTGTAATTTTACGTTGAGTTCTTTTTTTTCATTAATTTTTGGCAGTCAAGTTTTTCTTTCCAAACATTGATATTTTGTAATTTTTTCAGTCTCTATCACAGTCACACTAAATTTTTTCACTTTCTAACACAAGCGTGTAACAAACTATTACATGGGGTCTCCACAAGCAACCAACTTTGAAATATTAATGTACTTAACGGTCAATTATTTCACAAAATTCAAAACAAGTTCCTTTTTAGTCTTGTATTCACTATTCGAATTTTCAATTGATTTCCGCCTCGACTTTGCTCTATCCAATCGGGATCAAACTTCATTTTAAATGTTTTTATATACATACAAAGGAACCAAATAAGCCCATTTATTCACTTTAGAACTCAATTTCATTTTTTTAAAATCCTCTAAGGTACATATAGTAGGTATTTTTCCCCTTTTCGTTATTAGAAATTCTTCATTTAAACTTCATGCAATTAAGTTATTTCATCATCATCACGCGATAAATATTTTTGGTTCGAATTTCTAAATAAACAACACAAAGGAAACTTTTTAAAACATATGTTATTTTCAATTAATTTAAAAAAATATATCTATGTATGCGCATATGAATTTCTTTTATTTTTCTCAATTCCCTTTATTTTGTCATCTTTATTCTATACAAAAAAATTTTCAAACATACATGCATGTATATTTTTAATGTTATTTAAGGTGAATGAAATTGCAAGTGATTTTGGTATCACAAATAAAAAGTATATTCGATCAATTACACTGTGCAACAAAAAAAAAACCAGCCTCAATACTTGTAAAGTGAAATGAAACTAGAATATTGGAAGAGAAAATCTGCCAAAGGGTTTTGAAAAGTTAGCCGAAATATGGGCCCCTAAAGTTTTTGAATTTTTTGATAAGGCGTTTGGTATAAGTCAAAAAATATATACTAAATGTACTTCTAAGTTAAAAGACTGTTTCAGATGTTTTCAGTAGAATTGTATGGCGATTCTTTTCTTAGAATATATTAACCCTCTAACACTCATTTTAAGGGGTCATTTTTGTCCTTTTTAACATCCACACTAAAACGGCTAAAATGTTCCACGAATATTTTCTGCATCAAATTTTACTAGGGGTCTTCTAAGACCAAAAGTTCGTGCAATGTAAGTAAAACGGGGTTTCAAAATATTCAAACATTTTAATGCCCGAAATTTCGAAAATCCGTTTTACATACATCGAAAGAACTTTTGGTCTCAGAAGACCCCTAGTAAAATTTGATGCATAAAATATTCGTAAAACATTTTAACCCTCTAAAGTGCCGTTTTAGTATACTTTTGTGGGGAAGTTAAAAAAAAAACAAAAATGACCCCTTAAAATGAGTGTTAGAGGGTTTATATATTCTAAGAAAAGAATCGCCATACGATTTTACAGAAGATATCTGAAACTATTTTTTTTTTGCTCAGAAGTACATATAGTATATATTTTTTTTTTACTTATACCAAACGCCTTTTCCAAAAATTCAAAAACTTTAGGGGACCAAATTTCGGGAACCCGAGCTAACTTTTTAAAACCCTTTTAGTAGTCTACTTTCATTTCGCGTTGCAAGTGTTGAAGCTGGCGGCGATGACCCGAATTTTGTTGCACTGTGTTATCTGTTTTAATTTTAAGACATTCGAATTGTTTACTCATCCATTAAATTATTAAGTATAAAAATATAAAATAAATTTACGATTACTATATAGATATTTGTACATCTATTTTTTGCATATTAAAAACAAGTACTTGGGTAAACAAAAAATAGGTCAAAGTTTTTATTTACATGTATAAAAATAAATAAATAATTTACAACATTGTTTATAAAATCCTGTCAAGTTTGTAGTTAAATGCCGTTTGTTAAGTGTTTAGTGATAAAGTTATAAATTAAAACCACACCAAGATGATAACAAAATATTTAATTAGTTGAAGAGGAGGGGAGGTAGAAAAAATTGCAAGCAGATGTTATATATAAATTTAACCTTTAAGAAGCGTTTATTTCTGTGGCTTGGTGCTAAAAGGGCCAATGTCAATATTTTGCATTAGGTGTATATTCTTACTCCCTTTAATTTTGATGAAACAGCAAATGAGGAGCTCCATAACAATTCCACTTTTAAAATTTAAGGCTTTTTTGAATAAAAAAATATTGTACATACTAAGAAGAAAAATTTAAAATTTTGTCAACTTTCGCGAATAAAGTTATAAGCTAATAGTATTTTATTGAAACTCAAAAATTTTATTTTGTGCCACATACGCCACTTTTCTAAAAATATTTTTCAAACGTAGCTTTTTGTGCTGCATACGTATACTTATTGCTATGCATTGAGTAACTTGCTAAAATGAAAGTTTCTATGTTAACAATCTAACCAAAATAGTTTAATTTTTATATTTTAAATAAGTTTTTGGAATTTTAGAAATTTCACAAAAATTTTAATGATTTTTTGCAATTTTGCTCTTTTCAAGTTATTTTTTTAAAACCAAACAATACAAATTGTAACGTTGCATGGGGCATTAGTTTATTTCAATACGAATATTTTTCGCCCAACAAAACATACCGCTTTTACCGATTTGGATCCTATTGGGCACAAAATGTGCGTATTGAAATAAGCTAACGTCGTAACTGATAAAACTTATAAAATTTTTATTGTTTGGTTTTAAATAAATAACTTGAAAAGAGCAAAATTGCAAAAAATCATTAAAATGTTTGTGAAATTTCAACTTTCTTGCAATGTAACTTAGTCATTTCTTTACCAATTTTTACGAACGACCTGTGGTTGTATTAGTAATTGCATTATCTTTGAATAAAAATAAAAGAATAAAAAATCCGTCTAACATTTTCAAAGCAACTTATATTAAAGAGACAGCATCTTTTTAAAAACCGCCAATAACGGTTATTTTGGAAAAGATAAGGTGTCGGATTCATTTAGTCTCGTTTTTATTGAAAATTTATGACACAGGGTAGTTAATTATAACTAAACTTGGTGAAATTGGCCGTTTAAAAAAATATTGATTCGAACGCTATCGAATACCGCAATCGGTGTTTCGATATGTCACAAAATTTTATTCGTTACGAAACCTTAATCGATCACGAATGCGACGATTTGGCGCTAGCATTCTACTAACTAACAACGTTTAACTACACATAATCTACCTTTTCAAAGCTTAGAATGGTGGTGTGGAAATTTTACATGCATATTTAATATCAATTCGCTTAATCATTTAAAAATCCTTTTTTGTGTTTGAAAAAATTAATTTTTTTTATTAGAAATCTCATTTGACTAAAAAAAGGTTAAATATATGTACATTAGGGTGGCCGTTATATATATATATTTTTTTTGATTTCTTATATTCTCCCCCCCCCCCCCCCAAATCGGTTCAGTTTTATTTAAAAAAAAAAAATTCTCCATACAACTAACGGCCACGCTTATGTACATATCGCTCATTTGCTGCAACAACGTCATAAGTCAAAAATCGCAAATTTTTGACTTAATATAACTAATGGATAGTAAATCTTGAGCCAAATTGCGGCATTCGTTATCTATCGAAATTTCCATTTAAATTGTGTTGTAATTTCGATCAATATCGAATGCCGTAATTGGCCCTCTGTTGTTTTTTAAAGTCTTATGTGCAAGCTTTTAAGATTTCACACAGAGTCGCTAAAGAAGCATTTCGTCAAACATAATTTTTTTACTGTATTACTTGCACCAACGTGTTTTTTCTAGTCACAAACAAATTGATAATATATTTTTAAGTCGTTACGAATTTTAATATGGCAGTTTATAAGATTAATAATTTTATTTCTTATTTTTAATATAAATAAAAAGTTTTTTTTAGGTTTTTTGAAACTAGGTTTTTACATGTCTATAAAGCTCTCTTGAATATTATTTGTCTTTTAATAAATCCAATATGTAGCAAACAAATGTTTGAAACGAAATACCTTACAATTCGTATACATACTAATACTTTGTTTAATCGCTAGCGAAGTCGAACAAATCTTACGAAGAAGGACTATTATATGCAGTTAATCAGGCGTGTTCTGGAAACCGAAAACGCAAAACGCAAAAATATGGAAGTTGTTTTTAACACACTTTTAATGTAATTTTTACAATTATTTCTATAAAATTCTATTTAATAGAGAAATATTTGCATAATATTTTTCATAAAATTCTTTTATTACAGAAATCTTATTCAATAACGACGTTTAAAATTCTTGCGTTTTGCGTTTTCGATTTCCAGAACACCCCTGAATAACTTAACAACAGATATACAGTTTTCGCAAAATAATAACGCGCTTTAGTTGACACTTGAATTGGGAAAAACCTTTCATTTATGTGAATCTTTCATTCTCATTCAGAAAGGTTAAGTGAATTAATTCATTCTTTTCTTTCACCTTTCACACTGCTTTCAGAATGAAGTGTCTAGTTCTTTTGAGGAATGATTAAATTGATATTTTTAAAACAAAAACGTGTTTTATAGTTAATTGAAATTAGATTTTAGTTTTGATGTTAAAGGGTTGTTTTAGAAATATGGACTCATGTTTATGTATGTAAAAATTCAGATTGGTTTTGAAAAATGTCATTCGTCAAAAAAAGTAATTAAAAAAACTTCATTTCAATAAGCATAACAAACAAGATAGACATAAATCAGAATATGGAAGCAAACAAAAATAGGAAAGAAAAAAGATAAACCGAAAGATGAAAGAAATGGAAAGAAAATACATACGGAAATATTTCATTCTTTCACTTAAGTGAATCATTCAGTTGAAGTAATTCATTCAGGAACAACACAAGCCTAGTTGACACATATTCTTAGAATTATAAAATGTATCCCCCTATTACGGTTACCCACTTAACTCAGTTGAGTTGGAACTTAAACAACTTAACTTTACAAGTTGTAAATGGTAATTTCAAAGTAAATGGTGTCCATACATTTTTTAAAAATTTTAGACAAGATTTATAAAATTAGAAAAAAAAACTTACCGAGAGGGCATGTTACTTAAAATCTTGTCAGTTACAAAACCAGCACGATTGCAACGTTCTACAAATCGATCTAATATAATATAAGCAAGTGGTACATCCAAAACAATGTCAGCCATGTCATCAAAAACACGCATGAAACCCTTCAAATATAGAAAATGAAAAGAAAAAATACATTTTAATTAGAGAAGATGTAAAATTTTAATGATATTCTAGGCATTTTTTAGTTGTACATAATTCAATTTAAAAGAAAATAATTTTAACTGATCACTTTGATTTCGAATCAAATTGCAGAATAGTCAACTTCACTTAAATCTAATAAGATGAGAAAGTTTGCATTTTTTTTTCTTTTTATTAATAAAAAATTTTTTACCTGTTCCATACCAGCGGGAAGTACCAAACAAGCTTTATCCAATGATGCCAACAATTCACACATTGCCTCCTCGGTAGTCTGAGATAATGATTCGAGAGTCATGACTATGGACTCATAAACCAGCTCATGATGGAAATGAGGAACTTCAAGTGCACGTAGACAACGATGAGCCTCTTGTATATCACGAGATGATAAATACTCTTTAAGTAGTAAAGTCATTTGCTTGGTAATAGTCTTAACTGGACGCAATGGACCGCCCATGCCCCAAACGTTGTCCAAATGGGCCCAACCCTGTTTCATGTGCAATAAAGTATCAGCACGACGTATGGCGGACATGGCATGCTCATTTAATTCACCATGTTCGGAAGGTTTGGTGATAAATTTTGGTGGAATACAATCATCAGCCACGGCTCGAGCTAAAAAGTTACCTGTAAGAGAAGCAATGAGATAAAAATGCACAAGTATTAATTAACATTTTTAAATAAGAGTAAAATTCTCATACATATGTATGTATGTATTTCAAACATTTTTATATTATTTTTTATTTTTGCTTACCCAATATAGTGGGTGCTTCGGGAGTATCTAAAGTTAGATCTGGTAAATTTCCCAGCAAAATTTCGAAACCTTTTTCAATATCTCTACCCGTTATGACACGTCCATACAAATCGGATATCAATACTGATGTCATTTCACGTTGAGAATCTTTGTGATCCATTGCTATCTCTACTATAACACTAGTAACATAGGGTCGCAAGAATCCGGTGAGGATCTCATCTAAATTAACAGCCACTTCATGGGTATCACCATGCTCGTAATATTCCAAAACAATGGGCTCGGCCAATTTGAAAAATTCTTCGGGAGTAAGTTCCGGAATGACTTCTGTTAAAACAATATTCTGGTCATTAGTTTCACTATCATAGTTGGGATCATTTTCATCTTCATACAGTTCCTCCAAAGCCTCAGAGCCAGGTAGACCCCAGACTCCTTTGCCACCAGCACCACCCTTTTTTGGTAGCCCACGTCCGTAAGCGGTACGTGAACGACGACTATTCTTCCAACGACGTTGGGGTACAACATAATCTTTGGCATGACCATTCATTGCAGCAGGCAGCCCTACAGCGCCATTGCTTTCACCACGACTATTTTGTCGTTGTATAAGACGTTTAGCTTTACGCTTAATACGCCCATCATGTCCATCTGCTACACTATGAGGTTTCTTCATTAGGCTATTATGGGCCTTAGAAGATTCTGAGCTGGCATTGAGCTCCACAGCCTTGATATCACCATTAAGCTCACGTTCAACAGAGCTTTCACGTGAGTCGCTACTACCGGCATAGCCGTTTTGACGTGAACTTTCAACCTCCATTTTATTTGAACCGATAGCTTTGCTCTTTTTTTTTTTGTTAGATTTGGAATATACGTAGGTATATATGTAGTAAATGTT
Source organism: Pollenia griseotomentosa (assembly GCA_963931875.1). Taxonomy (NCBI): domain Eukaryota; kingdom Metazoa; phylum Arthropoda; class Insecta; order Diptera; family Polleniidae; genus Pollenia; species Pollenia griseotomentosa. Next base: position 15,229,065 of record OZ007563.1, on the reverse strand, counting down.
AAATTATGGAGACAAGTTGTATTTGATATAAAACAGCTGCTTTTGCAAAATAAAAGCTTTTTTAACTGCAAGAGATTTTTGTGCTTTTAAGGGATATTGATGTTGTATGTACAAAAGGTAGAGCAAACCAAGTAAAACAGAAATTTCTTAAGAAATCAGTTTACTTTAATTTTGTCTAACCTTTTTAGAGAAGAACTTTTTACAAATCCAGTTTTAAAGCTGTAAAGAAGAACGAAAATCAAAATATTTAAATTAATTTAAAAGTATGTATTAATAATTAAATAAATTACTTAAAAAGTATTAAAAAAACAAACACTAAAAAGAAAACGTCAATGCTATTTTTGATAACTTTTTAAAGCTGATAATTTGTTAACAGAATTCAATTTACAATTTGTTCAATTTTTCTTTCTTGCAATTTATCTGTTATTTATTTATCTTACAATGTATTCGCCCAACAATATTGTCTTTATACAAAAAATATTTAGTACATTACTTTTTGTAAACAACTTTACAAGAACTAAATAAATTTCATTGCACTTTTAACATCGTAGACTCAAAATATATATATATAAAAAAGGTAATTCAACTTATCTTTGAAAACATTACGAGACATATATTATCGACAATCGAAGTCGCGGCGTCAACATCGACACAATAGCAAATGAATTGTGGTAGTTGTGGCATTGTTTGATTTTTTTTATCTAATAGAATTGCAGTGTTGTAAAATATAATACTCGAGTGCAAGTACGACTGAAACCTTCAGGACGGTCTTTAACTTTATTGTATTTTGTATTATTAAATAGTTTGTCTGACTTAAGTGACTATAAAACGTCTAATATGTTGATAGCCTTACTTATGTACATGTTTAGTACGTTCTATGTACATACTTAACATTCATTATTAAACATACATGCATACATAAAAAAAGCTCGTGATCCATGTCAATAATAAAATGGTATTTATGTTTTAGAAAAAAATAATAAATGTTAAACTAAACAAATTTATTTCATGGCATAAGTACATTCCTAAAGGAATTATACATTTTAAAATCGTTGCGAAAACTAACTACGTATTTACTATATCGTCAGCTCATTATTGGCCGACCATTTAAAAAAATTGAGTATACATTTTTGAATATCCCCTTTCTGAATCCAAAACTTGTTTCACGAAATTTTTTCTGTTTGCTGAGAATATTAAGCATTAATTTTGCTCCTTATCAACTACTTTCAAGTTTATTGAGTATTGTTTTGCTTTACACGCCAGTGTTTGGCGAATGCAGCAAATTCCTCACACAAAAACATACAAAATAAATTTCACTTTTGCTTCGCTTCTTTGCCGTAAGAAAAAATAATAATTTAAGCAAAAGCTAAATAAAAAGATAAAAAGAAAATAAATTTTACTCCTGCTTCGTTTCATTGCCGTAAGAAAAAAAGAAATAAATGCAAAGTAAAATGTCAACAACTCAATACACAACAGTAACTATACGTTTGCTGTACAAAAAGCTACTTTTTAAAAATAAATTTGGAAAAGTGGCGTATGCGGCACAAAACCATAACTTTTACTTTCAATAAAAAACTTTTTACTTCTAAGTTCGTTCATGAACAGTGGTGAAAGTACAATAAAAAATCTAAACAGGCCAAAAATTTCATATTACAAAGATACATACATCCTGAATAAAAGACTTTAATAATATCTTAAATATTATCTTACATCTATGCATATATAAAAATACAACATTTCAACAATTGGCTCCTCAGCCTAAGAAAAAAATAACATCAACAAAACGATAATAATTATTGTCTCAATGTTGCGAATGAACAGCAACATTTTCAGAAAACTTCATGTAAACCTTCATTGTCGTTTTTGTCCACTAAGACTTTTTGGCATATGCGCCAAACCAATAAAGAGCTGACGATATTTATGTATTGTTATTTTAAAGAACATATTTCGTTTTTTAATTATTTTTACCACAGGTGAAAAGCTTGTTATTCCCCTTGGATTTAGGATTTTGGCACGATAGCCACCGAAAAAAAAAAAAAACAATTGACTATGATAAAAATAGGGTCGGATATTTTTAACATGTAAACTTAGTTTTATATGAAAAATGAGACATATTTACCAGTTATTTAATCCAACGCCCATATAAATGTACACTCGGAATAGTGGTTTTTGACTTGATAGCGATCACAAAAAATTATGACATTTGAATTTGAATTAAATATTTTCCATATTGGTAATTCTATCATCATTCAATTAAGTTTATATTTTTGACCCATGTTGTTCAAATTTTTCCCCTCTATCAATAAATGTAAAGCTTGTTGCGCTATACACCAAAATACAAAAAGTTAATAATATAAGGATGATTTTATTGCCAGTGTTGCTTTAGTTTTGCTTGGCCTATACTTTGGGACATTTTTTATTATTATGTTGGATTTTTCGTTTACCGGCTGGGGAGCCAAAAGTGGTTTTTATATGGTATATGTATTTTGTAAACATATATGTATTTTTTAAGAATTTAATAGAATATCGAATCAGGTGTATATATACATACTTTGCATTATAAAATCGTTTTTTAATATGTATTAAAAAAAAGTTTTATATTTTACCTGTATACGAGTTATTTGTAAATGATAATGCGTCACATAATTACGTTCATACTTTTTTACCTGGTCCGAAAACAGATGTCCTCCCGCTGTTTTTTTTTAATAAATTGACGTTTAGGAATTTCTATGTATTTACATTTTTTACGATTTTTGATATAGCTGGCGATTTAATTGGCTATTTTTACCATATATGTTATTTCAACGATGGTTTTTAACGTTTTGTTATCATTTTTAGTTTAAAAAAAAATCTGGCACCTTTTTTTCACATGATTTTTGTTTTGTTGTCATTTTAAGTGGATTTTATATTCAGTCACTATTTCATTTTAAAAGTATTTATGCAGGTCAAAACACCAGTAATGAAATCGATGAGGCTAAAGTTTACGAACTTAAAGACTTGTGTACTTAATTTTGATTTTTTTTTACTGAATATATGATCTCCATTTTATGTTATTTAAAATTAAAAAATAACAGAAACTAAACAAAATTAACTTTCGGCGACTTTTTTGTATTTGTTCAAAGTTTTTGGCGATTTTTGACTGAAATATTGTAAATACTTGGTATTTTTTGTATGCAAAATTTTATTAAAAAAAAAAAATTTTAGGAAAACTGAACAAAATCGACGTTTGGCGATTTCTGACATCCGGTTTGGCGATGGAGATCAAAATAATCTGAAAACCCAGTATAAGATCCCGAAAAGCCTAATATTTCACTCAATTCTTACTATGTACCTCCAATGCTTATCAATGAAGGCAAACAACCATAGATTCTACAATAATGTACTCTTACTTTTTAATTGTTTTCTTCAAGGTCATTATGTAAAACACAGCATATACAAACATTAGGGTGGAGTGTCGCATTTTTTTGCGAATTTTAATTTCGCATAGCACAAAAAAATAATAAAATAAAATTGGGACCTACTTTTAGCCTTCTGCCGCAGCATTTTGTGAAACATGAACTGCCGGTCCGACTTTAAAAATGTTTTCAACAAAATGAAGAATGTAACTTCATAACGGACATAGGCTATATAAGGTTTCGCTAAAGTGCTTAGGATAGGGTCCAGAGGAGCTAAAGCTCCTATACCGAGAAAAAAATTAATTACAGCACAACAGCGAATAACGTTGTAAAAGCCACTTTTTGCAAAAACAGTTTTTTTGCAGATTACCGTTAACATTAGTCTCTTACGCTTTCAAAACGGCATGCAAAGAGTCAGCTAGTGGAAACACGTTGTAAGTTAAGCCTGGTACTCTGTTCAACATTTCACGTGAAATGCTGTCAAAATGCATATGAAAAAAACTTGTGTGGAATATCTACGAAATAATGTTGATGGAGTTGTACTCTGTTTATTTTGTGAAAAAGTTCCGAAATGTTTCTGGCAACATTTTTTTTACAACTGCGAAATAATGCAAGCTGCCTTTATTTCACGTGGAATTTTAAGCAAAAGCAAAAAATATGAACTTAATATTAAAAAAGAAATAAAAAATTAAAGTAACACAATCGGTAACAGTTTTTTATCCATATTTACTTTTTTTAATTAAATTTTTTATTAAAAAAAATAATTTTAGTAAAATACATGTGGCGTTTGTTTACATACACGAAACAATGTAGCATACTTTGAAGGAATAAAAACGGCAAATTGTACAAACTCGCAAGATTGGTAACATTGATAAATGCCAAAATTTTCGTGTGGAATAATCAATGTTGCTCAACATTTTTCACAAATTTGAACAGAGTACTAGGCTTTACTTACAAAATAATACAAAATCAATGGTTTTGCAACGTTGAATAACGTTTTAAAAGCCGCTTGCGTAGTGGAAAAACGTTTTAAATGACATCGCGATTGTGGATATGAAACGTTTTTCCCCTAAAAAAAATTGCATGTAATTTAAATTTTTAATTTCTTGATATTTTGCATAAAAGAGTTAATTATCATTATTTTTAATAATCTAAAAAAAAAATGTTGATGAAATTGGAAATATAGGGGACATAGGGATAATTACTGCCTCTCCGAAAATGTCTAACCAATTTTATCGGAAAATTTAAAAATAAACTTTTTTGTACATGATATATAACTTATTTAGGTAGATGCAATATTCTGGATGTATTCGAAATTTATTGGATGACTTTTTCTTCCTTCATACACCGACGCTCAACCCTAATGTTTAGTATTAACATACATATACATATGTATATGTATGTAAACGTAAATAATTTTTTTTATTTGTTTGTTTAACATTTAAACATTTAAAATGTTTCAAATATAATCCAAATCAATTGAATAGCAAAACAGATAAGCGTGTACGTATACATGTACATACATACACTACAAATTATTTGAATAGGGAATTAATTTTTATCAATTTTAGACGAGAATATATTATAACACTGCAAATTGTGATTTAAAACTTTGGAAAATTATTAAGGGTTTTCATTAATTCGCTTTAAATTGTCATTTGTGCTAATAGGCAATCTAGCGAGGTTTGTTTCATGAATCCCGTTTTTAACTTTTGTATAATTTAAAACAATTAATGTCAGTGTAATTGGCCTCTTAAAACTGAAACTTTCTATTGAAAAATGTCTACAAAAAGCCAACATATTAAATTGCTCAGATTATTCCAAGAATTTGTTGTTTTTGATATATTCAGCCTGATTACGGTTGGCGTTGGCGTATACGCCTAAGTCGTTTTTTGTAGTAGATTAAAGTAATACACAATCTGTGTTCTTTGATTTGCTGTGCGATAATGATCCGCCAGTCAATTTTAGGTATGGGCATTTCCATTTTGACGTGTCGTGATATTTGTAAAACAAAATGTAAAAAAATTAAATGAAGAAGTCAAATTTGTAAAAAGAGTTTTTATATATACAAAGTAATAAAGTAGCACTATATTCAGAAAAAAAATTACAGCAGTCGACGCTAAGGATTTGCAGATACAAGCAAAAATATGCGCTAGCGTTACGTTAAAAAAGCCGGAGTGGATTTTGACTTGCATTACAAAACTGAATAAGACTGCGAATTGAGCAAGACGTTTTAATTTAATTTTATTTATTTATTAAATTTCAGTAGCCTAGTAGTTTTGTATAAAACCATTTTAGTAAGCTTTGGACTTATATAGATTCATGGTGGAATAAGCAGGTGGCATCGTTACGGCAACAAATACAACATTACAACAAAAATGAAAATTACATCACCGTTTACGTCAAAAAATACATTTTAGAAAAATCACAGCGTGCCACTGAACTTGATGAAATAAATTAATTTTTAGCCAATTTTTATTTAATTATGATCAATATCTTATTTATTTTAATTTAAAATTATCAAAAACTTTAATAAAATACAATAATCACAGCACAAAACGTGGACTTTTTTTTTTTTTTTTTTTTTGTATTTGGGTGCAAGATATGTTAAAAATCATATGCTTGCAATGGCAAAACCTTAGGTTTATATGCCAGGACTAGAAGATTTGTATGATATTCCTTCACATACAGTTGCATACTATAAAAGGGAGGTGCTACAAGGATTTCACAGAACGACCTATACCGTCGTATAGGAAGATGGAAATCCTGAAGTCCACTCCACGGATTCTCTCCAATTGAATTTTGAATGGTCTTCTACCAGTAGCTAGTTTTTTTTTTTTTATTTTAAGAGTTTTGACTGGAACTCTACCAGTTAGTTAAAGAGTTTTAAATGGTCCTCCACCAATATCTATCAATTTAAGTCAAAAATCGTTGGCCACTTATTTCCACATGGTCACCGCCAAGCAAAATAAGGTTAAAACGAATGCATGTGATTAATGCCGAAAACACGAAAAACTGTAAATTATTACAGTTACACGACGCCACGCCATCAACCAATGCTGTGAAACGCAAAACGCAAGAAAGACAGACAAACAAGAACGACCTGATTGTCCTTAAAATTAATGACAACGAGCGCGAGCTGCTTCCCCGTCCAGAGCAGTTTTACGAGTGAACGTGGACTTTTTGTAAACATAAACAAAACTTTGACATAAACCTAGACAAACAATGCAAGAGCAAAAAATCGTCATCTGGCGTAGTGCTGCCACCTGTTTATTTCACCATGTATAGATTTATTTTTTAAAAAAGTCTACTTTTTTATTGTAACGCCAGAATGCAAATAAGGTTGTATTTTAGGACTATGTTGTTCAACCGTTATCCCCTTTTTACTTAATGTAGACTTTTCGCTGGAACTGCCCATATATTAATATTTTTCATACTTTGGTTGATCCTATAAATCATTACCTAAATCGCAAAACGCCCTAACAAACAAAAAAATTCAGAAACAACTTTTTATAAATTTCGATGTATGTACTTTGATAAGATACATCGGATTTTGGAAAAAAATATGGTTTTAAATTATTTGTTAGTTAGAGCGTTTTGCCTTTTATACCCCTGACAGACATAGGATTTGTATACTATACTATCATGGTATACTACATGTGTGTCAACCTAAACTACAATTAAATCATGAAACAAAGTGGTATATTGATGGCTTATATACTACTGTAGTATGCATACCATGGTATTGAAACTATATGTCTGTCAGGGGTTTTAGCTAACGATATATAGGATATGTATTGTGCTGACTCTAGTTTATCCATAAAGTAAACCTATATACGCGTCGACCCATAAAAACCACGATATACATATAAATGCTTTTGGGCTTATATTAACATAAAAACGTTATTCCTTTTCGAGAATCTTTTAATTTTTTTCTTCCACTTCAATGTGAGGAATTAAGTCCTGCTTTTCCCACCTAGAAACTCTATTTTGTTTTCCTCTTTGTTTTCTTCCGCTATATAATTTACCACAATCTAGTTTCGAAAAAAAGTTTCAGTTGATTATTTTTGCATGGTTTTGATAATTACTGAAGTGCAATAAACGGAATACTTTTGTCAAATATCCAAAATTTAAATCCATTGGTTTGCGAGAAAAACCAATACAAGTTTTACTTGTGACATTTTTACTATGTTCACACTTGAATTTTTAAACGCGTTTAAGTAAAATATTAATTAAGTTAATCAAAGCCGTTTACATTACATTTGAGATGATTAAGATGACAGATGATTAAATAAAAAACTCGATTTGTATCGAAATCTTTTAAATTTAAGCTAACAGTTTCAAATATTTAGATATTTAAAAATTTCTTAAGATTCTTTAAACTTTAACCTTCGAGTAGGTTCCATGGGCAGCGATTGAGAGACAGCTCACTTGCGTCCATCAGTGAACCCTTTGTGATTAACCTGCGATTAGGTTGTGGTTAATTTCTCTAGTTGGGTCTTCATAGTAATTTAATTTAATTTAATTTATTTATTAAATTTCAGTAGCCTAGCCTATTGGCCATAATCGGCTTACAAATTTCTACTTAATAATAGTAAAAATTCTTAATTTACTTTTGCTATAAACCAGTTTTTTTTAGATCCACTATAAATTTTTTGTGTCAAACATACATCCATACACATGTATAAGTATGTATGTTAAACAATACTATTAAATAATTTTTAATTAAAGTAAAAACTGCGTCTTGTGTTGAATGAAAAAAAATTTAATTAAAGTATGTATATTTTTGGCTGCGCAATAATTTTCAGTTTACTTTAATGTAAATACACGTACAACAGAAAATGCGTAAAAAAGTATATAAATAACAATATTATTAGAAACGTACATATGTACATACATAAGTATTATATAAGCTGAAAAAGCCGGTGATGGCGGCATATTTTTTATGTATTTCAAACAAATATAAATAAATGTTTTGTTTCAGAACTTTATTTTGTATTTACAAAAAAAGCATGTTCTAAAAACAATAACAAAAACATCAAAGGCAACTCCCTACTGGAAGAATTCAAGGTCATGCGCTATAATTTTATATATTCTCTTAACGTCAAGGAGTGAGAAAGTAAATAAGGTTTCAACTTTAAAGCGTATCCAAGAAATATGCTTTAGTTGTGCGGTACTACAGGTTGCCCTAAAGTTGAAAATAATTTGTTTTATACAGATTTTTAGCGGACTTTTAGAGTTTTCTTCAAATTGCTGTTATACTTACATACATATGTATGTATGTATAACTAGGGGCTGTATTTATATGCAAGGGCATGTTTTTTCAAAAACGTTTAAGTTATATGTTATAAACATACATACATAAATATTTATTTATTTATGCGAATCACACTTTTTGCCGGTTTCAGGAAAAATCATGTGTGTTTTATTAAAAAAAAAAGTATTACCGTTTGCAATGCAATAAAAATATTTAGGATCCATGGGCAATCATGAACCCGCCAGAACAAAATAATGGGAGGTTAAGATTCATGTGAAAGTTCTTTGTGCCGAATATAATTTTGATAAATTTATCTTTAAGAAATTTGTTTCATTTTAAGTGATTCTAGGAAGGGAATTTATATGGGATCTATGGATAATTTTGGACCCATCAGCGCAACATTTTATCATGTCATAGTAGCTATCTAAAAAATCATTGTCGCCAAATTTTATTAGAATGATATGGCGTTCAAAGCTATTTTCGGGAATAGTATTTGTATGGGAGCTATGGTCAAATGTGGATCGATTCCAATAAACATTTGTACAATGATTTTGATTGCAATAAAATTAGTTTGGACCAAATTTAATCTTAATACAAACATAATAAGATGCTTTATGGGCATAAAAACCCTATTCCGGAAAGAAGCTTGTTTAGGGGCTATGTGGAATTTTGGAAAGTGATTCTGAGTCAATCGGTATAATTTAATAAGTAGGGTTTAGGTACAATATTTTAAGATGCTACAAAAATCAGCATGAATTCATTATACCCTCTTTACTATTGTGGTATGGGTATAACGAGCTAGAAAGTGTAGTCATAGCCGTATTTACAGACAAATTTTCGAGTGTACCCTATTTCGTACCCATGGAAGATCATGAACCTGCCAAAACAAAATTCTGTTATGAGGTTAACATTTATAGAGGAGTTTTTTATGCAAAATATTATCTAAATATCATCTTTATTCGATTTTTCCGTTTTAAAGTGATTTTAGGGAGGGTTTTATTGGGACCTATGGTCTATTGTGGACCTACCAGCCCAAAATTTACATCACATAGAAGCTGTTGTGGAAGTTATAAATATCAATAGCAACATTTAGAAGGAAGTTATGGCATTAAAGCCAATATCAAAAATATGCTTCTAAATAATTTAGAAACATTTGCTCTCACCGTTCTCCAGATATATAGAAACAAGAAATGAAAAAAACAAGGGATTTATGGAGTAAAATTAGAGCCAGTCGGGTTTTTTCGTACATACATATCTCAGACATTATTACCCCTCCATGACTGAATTTCAGTAGCAAACAAGTCCAGACTATAGGTATGTGATAAATTTTATAAGTCCCCATCCAGGGCTGCCAGATTTGACGATTCGTCGTCATTTTGACGATTTTTGGTTCCGAAATTAGCAAAGTGCCGATTTGCTGATTTTTTTTCTAAAAAGTGACGATTTTATTTAGTCTCCAAAAAAAGGAAATTTTAATGTTTTAATATATTTAGATACCTATTAAGCAACATATTTTTGTAGCAAGAATTCGAATATGGGCACTAAGTGAAATAATGGACAGCTCTTTTCAAACATAAAATACTTCTTATATGGAAAAAATGTGGACCAAATTCAATCCCCCTAGCTCATATGGGCGATTTTATGCCAAACTCTGGATAAAAAAAAAATTGTTATTTTTCTATAACTCAATCATTTATGAACCGATTTTGTCAATTTTCACTATTTCAATATTTTGGAAGTTACATACGAAATAATAAACTTATATTAAAACGAACTTATATACAATTTTGATTCTGATCTCGGTATAAATACCAGCGTTTAAAAAACTTCAGTCAAAGTAGAAAAACTGCCATTTCTTCCACTTTTTCATTTGTCATTGGCCAAAAAAAAAACTATTGATTTTACTTCTGATTAATTATATGTAATCAGTCACTGCCATAACAACACAAAAATCGAAAAGTTGTACACACATTTTCGTTTTTTTCGACAGTTTTTGGTTTCGACTGCAGCTTTTTAAAATCTAAAAAATACATTATGTTCATTAAATAAGTCCCTGCCTAGCTAACAGAGAAATGTTTAACATGCAAGTCTTAGAAAAATCTTTAAACGATTATTTCCAGAGTACAAAAACAACAATGTTACACTTTATTTATCTTTCGGTAAACCATCATCGCTGAACCTTTTGCGACTCTCTGTATAAATTATATTTTAAACAATTATACGGCGAGCATTTCATGAGTTGTAAGATAATATCTACATGAGTCTCATACGATTCTTGACATGCTTTTTAAAAGACTCGTTTGATAATCTTATCCAACATCTCAAACGATTCTCATAACGATTACACAAAAAAATTTTGCACCAATAAAAGCATTAACCAAAAATAAAATCAGTTTTATTAAAAATTTAATCAAGTGAATTAAACGTATAATACAGTGAATCAAACGTTTAATCAAGTGAATTAAACGTTTAATTGATATTATTAATTTGTTTACTGGTGCATATTAATATTGTCAATTAAACGTTTAATACAATTGATTAAAAGTTTAATTCACTTGATTAAACGTTTAATTCACTTGCTTAAATTTTTAATTAAAACTGATTTTATTTTTGATTAATGCTTTTACTGGTACAAAAATTTAAAAAAAAAAACTTAGGGATTTATCCCCAAAGTTGGGGATTTCATGCGGGCAAAAAGGACAAAGAAAGGCATTTTGGGATTGGGGATTTTTTTGGAGATTTAAAAAAAAAAATTCGGGGATTTTCTTTATTATTTACGCTTATTTTTCTTTGTTTCGTACTCTTATCAACAACTAATACAGTGTAAAGGGTCTTAATTAAGATTACCACTTTTGTTAAGTGTGTAAAAGAAACTTAATAAACTTATGTTATTATTCTTGAGTGATTGTTTTAAAAAGGAAGAATTAAAAAAAGAATCTAAAACCGTTGATAACACATACCTAAAATTTTTGATTTTTTTATTGATTCTGATGTATTGCGTCATAAAAAATGTCCACAAAAACTTTTGGAATCTTTCGACCAAAATTTGTAATTTTATTATCATAAAACAAAAGGCCCTCTCTACAAAAGAACGCTAAGAAGCCGAACTGACAGTTTGCATTATATGCAACATTGTCAATTGTCAAAACAGTTTAAGGCGATTTATTAAATTATCATTTCGAATAGTTTTTGCTTCTGCTGTGAAATTTTCAAAATGTTAGATAGGGCCTTTTGCGTTTTAAGTGACGAAATATGAATGACAATATATAAAAGTTTGGGACAGGAATGCTGGGCTATAGGTAAGTACATTGTTATTATGCATTAAAGTACTAAATAAATGACGGATATATGTATTTTTATTGTTGATTTTTAAGCAGACCATACACGAATCAAAAAAAGTACCTGGCAAACCTGCAGGGGCCTTCTGAAATGCCATTTTTCCGGACAGACGGATATTGTTAAATCAGTTTCGCTACTCATAAAGACCCTAAATATACATAAGTATATTCTTTTTAGGGTCTTATATCAATATTGTAGAAATTACAAATGGAATGACAAACTTATACATATATGTATATGTACATACATACATACTATATAGGTACCTATACCTTTTTATCTTCGGTAAAGGGTATTAAATTACAACTATAAAGCTTATTGAAACCATTTAAGATATTTAAACAGAGGGTTTTCTTGAGTTCAATATGATACGAACATATGAATCACATGTATTCGCAAAATTGCTTTAGCATATTATACATAGTTGGGCCTTTATTCATAAAAAGTTTTTTCAATTGTAACTTTTGTAGTCGAAAGTTCTGTAAATTTATTAAAAATTAGTTTAATCAATAAATCCATTCTTATAAATTTCAGTTTATTTGTCAAAAATTAAAATTAGGAATTTAGCACAACAAACCAAAATCTAAATTATTCTTATACCTAAATTAAAAAAAAAAAAAAAATAACATTAAAGTAATTTTTGGGAATACAAAAATTTTAATTAATAATTAATTTTAAAACAAATTAACTTAAAAAAATATTTAATTTCCTAAACTTAATGCCAAATGCTACCTAAATGAAAATTTTAAATTTAATTTAAAAAAATTATAAATGCTTAATAATAATTGAAAAATTCCAAAATGGCTACACTGTTTGTATCTTTTGAACTTTTTTTTAATATTATTTTGTGTGTACGTGATAATTTGAAGACCGGTTAAACACATTCAAATATACACATGGATTAGTTATATAGTACATATGTATGTACAAACATACATACAGATGTGTGAAAGTTTGTGGTCCTTCTTTTTATTTTTGTTTATTATTATGAGTCAAATTTTGGGTGAAGCTTTAGGTTGTTTTGGTTTTGTTATTTTCTATCTACAACAGTGATGCCATTTGGTTACATTTGTTAAATATTTCGTAACGTATGAAGACCTAAAGTAACAATTATAATTATACCCTTCAACACAGGTGGAGAGGGTATATAAAAGTTTGCCATTCCGTTTATTTTCACAATATTGATGTAAAAATAAAATTAAAACACAGCTTTACTTCCATAGAAGAATCATTTATTTGATGATTTATTCATTCATTTCTTTAGTAATTCTCCACGTAAATTTAAATTATTTTTTAAAAGTCAATGTTGATGCATGCAATTAATGCATTATGTTATGAATGAATAACAAATAAGACTGATAGACCTTCTGATATACCTATGTAAATTGGTACATTGTTTTTTGAAAAATTATAATATTCCTTGAAATACAAATTCCCATAACTCTTTCCGACAACTCTTTTTCCCTTTTTCAAAAAAAAAAAAAATCTATTTGACCTGCAGGGCACGATCAATAATGGTTAATTTTTTTAACAATTTTATTGAAGAATTTTTTAAATTCCTGATTAGTTTGACAAATTACTTTTTTCTTGATTCTTGACATACATTGAAAAATCTTGACAATCAAGCCACACCAAGCTAGCCTGGCAACCCTATCGTTGATGGTTGGCGTTTGTTTTTGTTTTGCTTTTTGACTCCCCAAATTTTCAAAAAAAACAATAACAAATAGCTATCTATCTACAATATACGAAATGTGTGCATACATACATATGTAAGTACAAATATATATATATAAGTATACTTATATACACATTTCGTTATGTACAGATTTTAATTTTGCGACGCAATTTTGTTTAAACAAAATTCACCAGAAATGAACGTTAAAAACACAATCTTGGAGACTTGTCGACTAGGTACATTCAGAATTTTGTTATGTAGGTACATATTTATTTAAGAAAACTAAAAAAAAATGATTTAAAGCTTACTGCCAATTTCACGATGTCGAAAGAACGCTTTCTTTCGCACAAATATCTACTAGGTACATACATACATACCTATGTACATTTAAGACAAAAACAAAGTTTATAAAATATGGTTTTGTTTCAAGTTCTTTCGCATTTAGTTAAATAGGTAGTTGATGTTGATCAGTTGAAATTTATTAAAATTATTTTCATTTTAAAATTAAGACAAAAAATGTGTTTGCATCAAACAAAACTAACATACCTACATACTATTTACAATGCATGTTTATTACAACATTTCAAGGTTAAACCGGGCAAAACAAATATAAAAGAAAGAACAACCACAATGAAGCATAAATAACGAAGAATATAAAAGGGAGTAGTAGATGAAATACATACTACATAGGTATATAACTACAAAAAAAAAAAAAAACAAAACAAAATTAAACCGGTTACAAATACATTCACAAATATTAAAAGTGGGGAGAAAAATAAAAAATAAACTTAAAACAGAAATAAAAACAATAAAACACATGATTGCACATTTTAGTCAACAGACAGCCTTTTTTTGTCAATAATGTCAGCCTGAGTAGATATCTGATATTCTTCAGACTAAAGGCCCAACTATAATAAACTTAATTTGGCTTAAGCAACTGTGCGAATACATGTCAATCGTATGTGTGAAACCATATTGTACTTAAGGAAACTTTTTGATAAGTTTTATGAATCTGTCACTTGCTTAACCAAAGTGCGAAACTGATCATACTTTCCGGTCGGAAACAAAAGTTTTTGTGTTTTTAAATTTATTTGACAGGCCTCAGAGTATCGACTGTAAGATTAAGAAAAAAAATTGCATTCAAATCGAAAAAATATTCGATCCATACTGCTAACAAATAGGGTTTTGTTAGTTGTGATAAGTAGGTACATCGAGAAATTCGGAAAATATATTTATATGATGTCTTGAGAAATAAATTTATTTTAGTAACATACCTACATACCTACATATGAGAAAGTTTTTTTTAATATTGCACCGATTTTCTGAACTAACCGTGCAAGTATAATAATTTTAACGCCAAATTTAGTCGAGCTGTTCCAAACAGTCTATATTCGTTATTCAACAGAACTCATTTTACATTGAATTACATTGATTCGATTTATTATTTTCAATTAATAAAATTCTATGTATCTAATTAAAAAATTAAATAAGCAACTTTAATAAAATGACACCTTTATTGAAATGGTATAAAGGAATATTGCCAACAAGCAATTTATTAAAGATAAATAAATGTATGTATGTAGACGCTAACAATGATATACTGTGGTCGAAGTGATGAAACAGTCTATGTAGCAAAACCAACCCAGACGACAATTTCCGTTGCTAGTAATTGAAAATAAAAAAATCTACTGCATATAAAGTTTAATCAACTAAAAAAATCAAAAAAGATATAAAAAAAAACATATGACAACGTTTTAACTTTAATATCTTAATGTATGTATTCACATATTTTCTTAATTGTACGTTTTTACCGATTTAAGCAATAATTATATTTTTAATTAAATCATTAACACATTAAAATTTGGAAATCTTAGCATTATATACAATGTTTACTAGTTTCTACCTGTATCACAATTTCAAACACTAAGAATTGCATAAAAAATTGTGTATTCTACCAAAACAACATTAATGGCCTGTTTTTAGAAAATTAAAATAAAATTTCGTGTGAGATGTACTAAAAGTATGAAAGCTTACTATTCTCTATTAAATACCTTTTATACCTATGTGAATAAAAACCGTTGTATATTTTTGAAATTGTATGTTTTGAGTTCTATTTTAAGCCATATATGGCAGGCTGTGGCCGATTTGTGTGTAACATTGATTAAATAAAAACAATAATAATAATTAATGGCTCAAAACTTCCAAACTGATACTTTTTTCAGATTACTAAAAAGTTAAAGGTACTTCAAAATATTACATATTCAAGTGAGTAAATGTACTACTACTAGATTTAAGCGCTGAAGAGTTGAAACTAGGCAATCTCTTAACATATTAAAAAATAAGAAAATATAAAAGAGTTATGGACCTCTGATGTGGCCAATATTGGAATCATTTTGAAAACTTTTGAATAGATCTATCTGGGTATTGAAAATTTACTTAAAAATTTTTTAATCTTCAGCTCCCAATACAGTTTTTTCAAAATTGTACATCAACATGTAACGGAAGTGCACAAGGTAAATACCTACATATGTATGTACATAGTTTAATTAAATAAAAGTAGGCCGATAGCCTTTGTAGATAGTGCTCTTTATATTTCCTTTAGTCTTAGGATTAATTCATAAGACTAAATAAACAAATAATAATAATAATAAATACAAGTATAAAACTAATTACATTGTTGTTTACCAGCTTTTTCCACTTTATATTTTCTTCTTAATTTTCAATTTTCTACCCCCTACGTAAAAATTTTTTTTTGATCGTTGAATACGAGTGAAATTCAAATCGAAAACTTTAAAGTGTTTTTTTTGTCCTTTTTCGAAATTTAATAAAAAAAACTAAAAATAATAAAGGAGCATTTATTAACTTTTTGAGATGAGATTTTAAAAAACATAATTGGAAACCTGGCAACCCTAAAAATTCAAAGATTCTGAACAGCTGACATGATTTAAAAGCAAATAATATAATTTGAAAATTTTCACAACATTCTTATACAAGATTTATAAATAAAGCACAGTAAGAAAAAGAAGAAATGTAAATAAAACTTACCTTGTTATTCGCACTCCAGTTAAGTTTGTGCAGAGAATTATTTGACAGATTTTTTAGTTTTTTTACAAACTAATAAATTTTAAGTTGCCAAAATACAACTTTAGTAAAAAAACACTTTTTTAAAATTTTTTTTTTTTGTTTGGATGGTTATGGAATGCACTATTACTTTTTCTTTACAGAAAAAGTGCATTCGTTATTCTTTTTGCTTCCTCTATGTTGGATGTCTGTTTGTCCGTCAGTGTATGCCCTCAAAAGTTTATGAAAATATTTATGTAGGTATATTGTTGTTGTTTTATTAAGTTTTGCTGTTTTATTATATGTACTCTTTTTCCAGAGTAGGATTTTTATTTATTTTTTTGGTTTTATTACTTTTCTTTTTGGGTATTTTTTTTTTTTTTTGGAACAAAAAGAACGGAATCGCAAGATAAATGCTGTAAAATGTACTATTGCGTCGTAGTTTATAATTTTCTGTCTCGTCGTAATTTATGATTTTCTGTGTTGTCTTTAGTTTCTAAATTCCTTATTGAAATAAAAAATTTTTTAACTTAACTAATTACTTTTGTTTTTAAAAACACAAGTTTTATAAATAAAATATTTTTTTTAATAAATTTGCTAGTTTTTTTAATATACAAATTTGGTTTTCTGCTTTAAAACAATTTAAAGTTTTAACTTTTTAGTAAACACTTTTTTTAATGTTCTAGACTTTTTTATGTGTAGCCACCTCACTTGATATTTTATATAAAAGTTCCTTTTTAAATATTGATATCTGTTTTAGACTGTTTTTGAAACGCTTTTCACAACTTTTCCGCTTGAAGATTAAACAACTTCTGTTCGCCGAAAAATTATAAATGAAAAGTGCATTCGTTTTTTTTGCACGTTTAGAAATTTTTAGCTTTTACGTTATAACGTAAGTCAAAGATAATACGTAACTTAGCAGCACCGCAGATAATCTTAAAAGGCTGCCAGATATACAAATTAAAAATAACCGTTATTTTATTTAAACAAAAAGCTCAAAATAAATCGTGGATATTAATACCCAATTCATATGGTGATTCTTTCCATGTTTTTAAGCAGTGAATTTTGCTTTTAATAAAAATAATAAAGATTATTTGTTTCTGGTTATATGTTTTTGTTTTTAATTATTGTTATTTTTTAATTTTATTAATACAAACAACAAAATAGTGTTTAAAACGCTAATATTATGTACTAGCAGTTTAAATGCTAAGCCTATAACCAATGTTTTCAAAAATATTCTGTAACGATAGCAGTACTTAAATATTATTCCCCTTATTATTCATACAAAAATATTTCAGTTTTATTAAAGGTTAATTAAACAAGTTTTCATATAAAATTCGTATTATAAACCTGTTATAAGCATGGAAAATTGTTAATGAATAAGGCTTTATGACTTGTGCTGTCTATTTAAAAATTAAATTCAAAGCGAAGCAATAATAATAAAACATAGTAGCAGTTACAAAATTTAATAATTTTTTTGTATATTGATTTGTTTATATGCTACCTTAGCGCAACATCACTTGCTACTTTATAGCTGCATCTTTTCTATCTCCTCGGCTATTTTTGTTCGTTCTATGCATTTATGTTTAGGCTTTTTTAATATTTTCGGCTTTTTAAGTGTATAAATAGCTGTACCAAACAAAATTTAAAAATCCTTCTCTGAAAATTTTATTCCTTGGTACGACTTAAATTGTTGCTAAGAAACTTGGAAAGTGTCCGTAGTGATAGCAAAAATATGGTTCCAAGTTTACATTTTTTTCTACACTATTTAGTGAGTTTTCATTGCTAGTTTTTTTAAATACTGGAACAAACTGAAGAAAATTTACCGAGTAAACAAAAAATCAACCTTGGTTACAAAGCAAATTTTAATTTATTGAATAAATACATGTTATCAAAAACCATCGCATGAATGCAAAATTTTGATAGCAACATCAAAAAGAAATAAAGAAAAAGAGATGTCCAAAAAATCCCCGTCTAAATTAGCCCTAAGTTATCTTAAATATTGCAATATTTTCTTAATAACAATTATTTCAAGGCCGATATCTGCCTACGGCCCTTTTTACAATATCTGTTTAATAAATTATTAATAAAAGTTATTTGCGATTAACTAGCTCACTGTTTATACATATGTTCGTAAGTTTTCTTAGTGCCGGTTCACACACGTCAAGTTCTTGAACGTTTTCATTTGGGGTAGAAATTAAATAAATAATTTGGTTTTTATTGTTTCCGTACTTTTGTACATTATTGGACTACGTGGTCCATTGTTGCTTAAATGGACTACTTACAACATGGTCCAATCTACTGTAATTTGGACCATGTTATAAGAAATTAACATGCAGTGCTGCCAACAGCTGCATGATGTATACTTTTCTATAGTTTACAGTATTACACATTGGTAGCCCTCATGGTGTCCATTGTTAATTGTTTATTTAAAAGTGAAAGTTTGTGAAATTTGTGAAAAAAAGGTAAACAAATTAAAAATACCAAGTAAATATATTTAATAATAGACTCCATACTGTAGTGGCATGGAGTACTTTTAAAACTAACCCACTTTAGTACTCCATGGAGTAGTTTAGGGACTGCTTCGGTGGGTTATATAGTCCCCTCCTAGGACATCGTAATGTTAAATGGACCACCTTTTACCTATATATTTGGAGTAGTTTAGGAGTACTCCTACTCCTTTATGGACTACTCTTTACATGCATGTATGGACTATTCTCGTTGTCTGCAGGGTGGTGAGACAAATTTGTGTTTGCTCTTATTTTACCGAACCCAAAAGAACTACAACAATCACAAAACAACAGAAACAACATAGGGTTTTTGTATTGCATTGTTAGTGTTAATGGCTCGAAATGACAACCATTCATAGCAAAACACCAACAAATCAAAACAAATAGGTTCGAACTGTCAAAATCAGATGGCGTTTCGACACTACCAGTAGTTGAATTAGCCTTGCTATAGTATTTAAATTTCTTTCTTACATTTGTTGTTTCATTCAATCAATCAAAAAAATCTGCTTTTGGACAAGAAAATAGCTAAAAAGCAGTTAGCTTATTTTTTCAAAAAGATATCGAGCCCTATTTGCGATTATATCGTAAGCGACAAAAGGCAAATTTTACAGGAGAAGGGCTTTTATTATTTTTTCTAAAGCAGGCAGTGCAATACTTTATTTGGATTTTTTTCTCCGCAACGGTACAAATTCAAAGTCTATGAATTTGTTCATCAATGTAACGAGTACTTTTATTCTATTTAGACCCCTTTCAGACTCGGGAAGTTAGTTGCGCAAGTTACTTGCCGACAACAACAAAGTCTGTACCTACCCCGACCTTACCGCTAACGTCTACAAACCAAGAGTTGTGCAAGAGACTTGCGCAAGTAACTTGCCGTGTGTGAAAGGGGTATTACAAGAAAAAAAAAAAAAACAAAATTTCGATAAATTGTCGCTAACGATATAATCGCAAATATGTGTCGATATGCGATTCCCCAACCCACCCTGCCAAATCTAGCAGAAAATATGCTAAAAAGGTAACACTGTGACCCTATGGTACTTTCTTATTTAATTTGGCCCATTTACGCCCGTTATTTCTACGAAAAAAATAAAATTCCTCGCCAATAACCGTCATGAATGGAGAAGATTCGTTGGTGCCCTTTGTTCTACTACATGAACTTTGTTTTAATTAATTCACAATCCTTGTGTATAATTATTATGAATAAAGGCAATAAAAAAAATGTCGCAATATTTATTTCTAGTATAGACGGATAGTTGGGTATACGCTCAGTTTATATATAAATTTCTAGTAAAATGGCATTAATTTATTAGTGCATACAAACTTTTTAGCCTATTTTGTCTTTAATGCATGTTTTTGCATATTTTGTTATAAATGCATATTTTTCGTCATATTTCGTAATATTTTTTTAAAACTTGCTTTTTTCTAATTTTTGTTAAGAAAATATATTTGTATTATTATTAAATTTTTTGAGATTAAAAAAGTTGGCCATAGATCAATGAATAAATTTGAAATAAGAATTATTCTCAAAAATATTTTTTGTTGGTCATAACTTTTGTTTTGGATTTATGTTTTTACACTGCCTAATAATATTTATTCTCAATAAAAGCACTTTTTTCGCTGGGGGATTTTGGGGATAATGTATTATTTATATACGCCAGTTGTGCAGTGGCAAGATCGGTTTGGTCAAGACGTTGGTACAAATTAAAGTTTTTTTGGTCCAAAGTTTTTTTTGTCATACAAAGCAGGGTTCGAAAATATTCATGTATGCATACTAAAAATCCAACATACATGATAAACTGACATGAATATTGCTTGCAAAATTTTTTGTTTTATTTTCGCACTGTTAAATGAATAGCTAAGAATTTTTTTTATTTTTAAGCACATGCATAAAATTGTTTTTTATTTTCTAGTTTGTACATATGCGCGTATGTGGATAATCATAGGCTAATCGTTGTGTTTTGCTTTATTCGTGTTTAAAAACACAAAAATCTCTTGCATCCTTTGTTTTTGTTTAATAGTATTTGTAGCCTTACTTTGTACATGATAAAATTGTTTTTTCATTCATGTTTATTCATGTTGCTTTTATCGTTAAGAAAATAAAAATACTTGCAACTTTATTTTAAACAATTGAAAATATGACAACAGTGCAAATTTGATTTTGATTTTTTTTATCTAAATTTAAGTACAAATTTTAATATTTAATTTTAACTTTTTTTAAAAAATTATTTATTTTAAAAGTGTTGCGTTATGTTCTTTTAAAGCTTTAGTAAAAAAAATATACATAGGTATGTATAATAAATTACATATCATTTTTTTTGTTTCTTTTACGTGCAGTAGTTTTACTTAAAAAAATTGTTTTCTCCAAATTTTCCTAAATTTTCCTTTCTAAAAAAAGAAATAAAAACACTAATTGCTTATACATAATTTGTTTTTTTTTCTTTTTCAATGTTAAATTCATGTTTTTAGTAGAAACAAAAAACAATACAAATACAAGAACAAATACAGCAAGAGATTGTTTGAGTTTTTAAACACGAATAAAGCAAAACACAACAGAGATTATGATGTAAATACCAAGCGAATATTTGGAAGTATGTCTGAATGCAAGACGAACAAAAGAAGTTTAAAAAAAACAAATCTCACATGTACAAATATATAAAAAGAAAAATTTCTCTTATAATCTCATGTGTTTTGTAAAAACAAAAAACAATGAAAATACTTTTATACAAGAATAAATATAGCAAAAGTTTTTTTTGTGTTTTTAAACACGAATAAAAAGCACACAACAGTGTATAAATTTTTTTATTCGTGACCATGAGTGAATAGTGAATGAATATTCGGAACTCTGATACAAAGACGCTGGCAGTTCGATACTTTTTCAAGAGCTTTCTGAGATAATTTTAAATATGCTTTCTGTACCAACATGTAACGTCTGTTTCTAATAAATATAATTAAAACCAAAATATGTGTGACATATTTATTCTATTCTCTCAAATTTAATAAGTGCCAATATTACAACCTAATGATTAAGTTCCTATTAGTTACCGTGAACCATTAAGTTTTCTCCATTACTGCCCGTCTATACCAGAGATAATTATTGCGACATATATTGCAGCAAATGTCAAAATTTTGTTATCTTTAATGTATACAGCAATTTTTTGTACATATTTATGTTCCAATAATTGTTAGTCCATTTTTGTTGACAATTATTGCTAACATAAAACGTCCAATATGGTGTCAATTGAAAAAAAAAAAAAATAGAAGCAAATTATGTGGGGGAAAAATTAAGTTTGTGAAATTGTATCAAATTATAATTGTAGTAAAATAATTAAATTAAAGAATTAAATAAACACTAATATAAAATCGCAAAAATTATTTTTTTTTTATAATTTTTTCTTATTCCATCTTTATTATTTTAATTTATATTATTTTGTTTAAGCTTGAATTCTTTTTTATATAAAAATAAAAATTTTATTTTAACAAAAAAAATTAATTTAATAAAAATTTATTTTTTTGTATAAAAAAAGATCTCAAGCTTAAACAATTAATATACATTTAAAAAATAGGTCGAATAAGAAAGAATTTATATTTATAAATATACTTTTTGCAAGATGGCTTCATTTTTACACTGCAGCTTCTTCCTTGATTTCTTTGAAATTATAAATGACCAGAAATACGTTTTCCCATATCTTTAGCATAAGAAAGCAATAAGAAATATTGCTCTGTTATACCATGTTCACACGGACAGCAATATTCGTGTTTCGCTGTCTTATTCCTGTTTCGCGCCCCAAACATGATTGAAACGACTTGTTTCCCCATACAAAATTTTGAGAGCGAAACAGGTCGTTTCATTTTGAAACAGGCTGCGAAACAGGAAAAATGTACTATCATCTCCAATTTTGTAATATTTATCGTTAGTTTATCTGAACTAGCTCTCAAAAAAATCAAAACAAGGAAAAACCAAAATAAAAATTGATGTTTAATAAAATAAAGTGATAATTATAACAAAATAATATTAATAAAAGTATTAAATAATATATTTTTAAGTTTTATTTACTTTTTTATCTATTTAAAAAAAACATCACACTAACAACACAGAAAAAAATGTCAAAACGAAACAAGAATGAATCGTATGAACAGCATGTTTGTCAAACTAATTTCAGAGAGCGAAACGAGTTGTTTATATCGTCGTATGAACATAGCATTATTCTGCCGACGTTATTGTCAACTTGCTGATATATTCATATTTAGTGTAGACCTACGGTTATAAAATCTGCTCAATAAAATAAAAAATGTAATTTATATACTGTGGCAACATTGCTTTTGGTTGCTTAAAATACGTAGTAGCAACCTTCTACTTTTGTTTATTTTTTTAATTGAAAGCAGAAAAAAATTTTATTTTTGTTTTTATGGTAAATTGTTTTCTTTTTTGTGTCAAAAAAATGCCAAAGGTAAATAATGAGAGTGAATCCTCCAGAAAAAGGGCAAAAAACTATACAACAGAAGAAGAAATGCTGTTGGTAGATATGGTGGAAATCCACAAAAGTATTTTGGCAAATAAAAAATCAGATGCAGTGGTATGGAAGCAAAAAGAAGAGGCATGGAGAAAAATTGCAAAAGAGTTTGAAGCAACAATGGGTGTACACCGTCATTGGAAGGCACTGCGTGAGAAGTACGTAATGCTGAGAAAGAAATCCCGATTAGAAATGGCAGAAGTAAAGTCGGAAACATACCGTACAGGTGGTGGAGTTTCAACAACAATAGTCAGTGATGTATCTGCCAAAATAGCCTCAATGTTAGATGATTCAGCAACTGAACTCCAAAACTGCATTGACAGTGATTATTGTAAGTATTGTACTTTAACAAACATTATTTCAAATTTGTTGCATATAAAACAAAATTGTTTTCCAAGTATTTGACAATGAAAATTACCAATATAATGATGAACAAGCTGATAATGTTGACGAGAGTAAGACGAGTAACATTGAGGTAAGTTAGTCTAAAAAAAATAATAAGTTCTTAAATTGTTTTGTTAATAAAGCGTATGTTCGTATTCATTGTTTTTTCAGCGCGAAGAAAATGCTTCTCCAGAGGAAACAGCGGATTGGTCAAGCTGGAAGCCAGCTTATTCAAGAAAACCAAAATCAAAGGAGCTAGTTTTTGTTGCAAAAAGGAAGAGATATATTGAAGATGAAAAAATGGAGCTAGTGCTGTTACAGCAAAAGTTTTATAAGGATGAAAATATTCGATCTCAAGAAAAGCATGAACAGGAAATGCTTTCCCTCAAATTAAAAAATGAAATTCTGCGTTTGGAGCTGGCAGAAAAGAAAAATAAAAAGTCAAATTAAAAATATTTTATAGTTTTAAATATTTACCCACATTCATAAAAAATATTATTGAGGTTTATTAAGCAGATTTCCATAGGAAATTCGTTTAATAAACCTGTTATTAACTTAAAATATTTTTTTGATGAATAAGGCCTTTAATGAACTGATTTTTTTAAGTTATATAGGTACATAGTGTATTTTTTTTGTTTGTTTTAGTAGTTTTATATTATTTATTTTTAGTTTTTATGCTAGATTTTTTTTTCTCATAGACTATAAAAAAAATAAAACAAGTTTATAAAGGGTTTATTAAACAAATTTTCTAAGAAAATCCGTTTCATAAACCTTTTATAAATCAATTTTATTTTTTATAAATAAGGCCGTAATTGATTAATCGAGCATGAGCCGTTTTAAAAAATTATTTGAAAATTTTTTCTTTTATTATTAAAAACATTTTTTTTTTTTTTTTTAACAAATAACTAATATTTCGAAACCGTTATGGGTAACTTTTTCAGGGATATATGTTTATGTACCTTTATTATATTATATTCGTAACAGAAATATAGAAACGAAAATTCTGATGGTGCATAGAAAATAATATTCCTGGGAAATATTGAAGGAATAAGACTATTAAACTAAAAAAGCTTTTGAGGATTGTAATTTGACTAAGAATCAGTGATGTTAACCGTACGGTAATTACCCTTTTTTAGGGTAATTTTGGACCTCAAAAGGTAGCAAGGTAGTTTTATTTAAAATACGGTAATTTAAAGAAATTTGGATTTTTGGTATAAATATATTTCTTTACATATGTAAACTGAAAATATTTCATGAGTAAAATAAACAAAAACCTTTGTACATTGTACAAAAATATTTGTTGTTTTGCCGAAACAAAACATTTTGTAATATGTAAAAACGTTATTTTGTAAATGTTGTAGCATTCTTTTTTTGTACAATTTACAAAATTTTTGTTTCAATACAAAAAAATAATTTGTAAATAGTACAAAATTAATGGATAAAATAGTTTGTAAAAATTTTTGGAAATAAAAAAAGATTTGTTTTAAGATTTAAAAAAAAAATTTATTTTTTTTATTTTTACTTATTTTATTTTAAAAAATGAATTCAGTTTTTACATTTTAAACAATGTTTGATAAACTACTTGAGGCTTTGGTTACAAAAAACTAGAAAGTATTACATTTAGGCCTGTTTTCACAACTTACCGATAGCTAAAGGTAGGATTTTATCGGCCGTATAAAAAGTGTTCCATTATTAAAACTTAACTTTAAACTATCAGGTAGGATAAACCTTAATTTACTTTATCGCTCACTTTAGGTTAAACTAAAGTTTTAATAATGGAACACTTTTTATAAGCCCAGTTAAAGTAAACTTTTAGCTATCGGTAAGTTGTGAAAACGGGCCTTAATGTAATAATTAAAAACTTAATACAATATAATTAAAGTAAATATTAATTCATAAATTTGCACATTTTAAGGTTGAATTTTTGGGAGAAGTGTAATTGGAACAAAACCTTTTATGGATCCGAAGTTAAACTGTCAAAATTTTCTAAAAGAAATAGACTTTTCTAACCATAAGTGCCATTAAATTGTTAACTGCTCACCTTCTTGAACGGTTTTATATAAAATTTGCGTAGTCGGGTTGACAGGAGTATTTTCTGTTCCTTATAGGCTTCGTCTGTAGGTGCAAATGAAATAAATCCTTGTTTTGTCTCCATATTACTACATATTACTACAAAACTTATTTCCCGATTTTGATGCTTTTGATTTGAGTCTTTAAGGTAGAAGTAACGATTGTTTGAGTGTTAATACAATAAGGTATTTTGCATCTAGAAAAATTAATTAAAGAATTATTAGTTAATATAAAATATTAAAAAAAAAATATTTACGTAATGTCGCAACATTTGTTTTCCTTTACAAAAATCGAAAGCTTATGCTCTTCGTCCTCTTTAAATTTAGATTCAAATTTTGGAAACACCAGATTTATCATCACTTCAGAGAATTTGTCAAACTTATCAAGAAGTTGATTGGTGCCACTTAAAATTATATTAAAATCATTGTCTATCTACACATTTTTTAAAAGTATTGTATAACAC
Organism: Pollenia griseotomentosa; assembly: GCA_963931875.1. NCBI lineage: Eukaryota > Metazoa > Arthropoda > Insecta > Diptera > Polleniidae > Pollenia > Pollenia griseotomentosa. The sequence continues at coordinate 15,202,401 of OZ007563.1, read as the reverse complement.
TTACTAAACGATAACCAATAGGATCTTTAAACATTGGCCAAAAAGTAGTTTGTTGTTTTTTAGACTTTGGATCACAAATATCAGTATACGACTTCCGGCGAAGTTCAAAACATGCATTCCAATGTTTCAAAACTTCTTCGTTTTGATATAATTATTATAATTGTTTTTATCGCTTCTTAACACGTGTTTTACTTATTCTTTTACAAAAGGTTCGGGAAAATTTTTAACAACAAAAAACTTTGTAAAATTTACTAATAATTTGTTGATTGCAGTCATTCTACGTTACAAAAACTGTTTTGTATATTTTACAAATTTTGCATTTTAACTAAATTCTTTTGCGCAATCGAAATACAAAATTTTTTTAATACAGTGAACTCGCGAAAACGTGAACTAATTTTTACCAAGGGTGTTCACGTTTTCAAATTTGTTCACGTTTTCGATTGTGAAAATTTTAGAAAAAGTTAAGATTGGATAAAAAATTTAAATTTTTCATTTATTCACTTTACAAAAATAAAATATTCATACTTTTTCACTTCTAAAAAACAAAAAACTCAAATACATATGTACATACATATGTACGTACTAATGCTAGAAACACAACTGGAACGAACGAAATATATTCGTCGTCAAATATAGAACACATTGGTATGTATGAAAATACGCACAATCATTGCGTAAACCGAAATTCGTCCTGCGTAACGAACACTGCGGTAGGTTTATTTCTATTTCTTACGCAAACGAACGACGAATAAATTGGGACAGGGACTGCTTACTGCAGCTAAATCGTGAAAGCTGTAAAGAATCGCAGGGAACAATAGCTTGGCTAAAATTTGCAAAAATGGCGAAAATTCGGTAAAAATTGCTAAATAAGCGGAAATTCGCAAAAATTTGCTAAATCGCTTATATCGCGAATCGTGAAAGATGTAAAGACTCACAGGACACAATGACTTCTATTGCGAACTTGGCTAAAATTTGCAAAAATGGCGAAAATGAGCGAAAATTTTTAATATTTCAAACAAGCCATAAAATTGATTAAAAGTCTCTAAAACTATAAGGAATGGAAAAAATTCGGTAAAAATTGCCAAATTAGCGGAAATTCGCAAAAATTTGCTAACAGCGGCATTATAGCAAAGGGTACTATTTATTATAAATCGTTAAAGCTGTAAAGAATCAGACAACTTACAGGAACAAATCGCAAACATGGCTTAAATTCGCGAAAAATTGCAAAATTTGAAACAAAACCAAAAACTTATTTAATTTTGCTAAATTTAATAAAATTTATTGATAGTTAAAGAAGATAAAAATGTTTTTATAATCTAGCGTCTAAGGTTTTTATTTTAATAAATTACAAAAAAAATCAAGTCACACTAATACCTGAAATTCGCGCTCTTATTGTGTCTCATTTGACAAATTTAAGCTACGAATTCTTGCCGACGAATTCGTCGTACTATGCGAAGTTCGTCGTTCGTCCCAGTTGTGTTTATAACATAACAAATGTAATTATCCCAGCTAGCATTTGCTTGATTATTTTTTGTAAAAATCACCAAAATTATCCTTTTCAGGTCAGTTTTGATGATTAAAAACTGATTTATCACTTCAGTGATTTAAAATGGGTTCACATTTAGATTAGTTATCAATTTCAAAAATTTCACATTAAAATTTTTAAAGAAAAATTAAACATTTTCTACAAAACAAACCTGAGGACATACAACGTACATAAATATTCATTTGCATGTATTTGTGAAAACAATCAACGTAAACAGTAAAATTAAATTAGGGATTCCCGAAATTAAAAGTAAATTCAAAAAATAAAACGAAAAAAACTCAAAAAACATTGTTCACGTTTTAGAGCTTTCAGACTTTGTTCACGTTTTAGAGTAGTCAATGTAAAAATAAAAGTGTTCACGTTTTCGAGTCGTTCATGTGTTCTAGTGTTCACATTTTCGCGAGTTCTGTATATACAAAAATTTTGTTCATTGCACAAAAAATAATTTACAAAAGAATATTTTGTATTTTTAGTCATGAACTATTTTCAGTGTAGGGTTTAAAGTTTTAACTTTTGAGAGGTGGTTTTCAATTTAAAAATACATAGATAAATATTATAACAAAACAATTAAGAACATTATGTTTTTATAAATGTTTTCGTAACACCGATAAGTGCAAAATAAGAAAAATAGAATTTCTCTTGTATATTATTAATTTTATATTTAACTTTTTGTTTGTTTAAAAATCAACAATTCTTAAACATATTGTTACGAAAGTAACTTTAGTTAAGAATTAGTTGTAATTATTAGTTAAGAATTAGTTGAATTTATTAGTTATTTTGTATTTATTAGTTAACTTGTATTTATTAGTAATTTTATTAGTTTACATTGTTATTAAAAATTGTTATAATTTAGTACAGTTCAATCCCAATGTGCAGAAAGCCCTAGAAATGACCGTTAAAAAAAGCTTCAGTATAAGAGGTAAAATTATGTAAACATAAGTGCTGCCATAAATCAAATTAAAGTGTGGTGAATAGTAAAGCCTCGAACCTTCGAAAAACATTTCGAATGTTCTAGACAACCAAATTGCAGTATAAATACTAGCGGCGACTAGCGTAATTAAATTCATTCTAAGTTCAGACTTTGTCAATAATGTATAACGCTGAGAAAATTATAGTTGGTTGTGAATAAAAGCTATAAATTACGGTTGTTAAAAAGACTTTGTACTAAATAAAGTTGTGCTAATTGTAAGCAGTGTTAAAAGTGTTTGTGTTTTATTTATTTTATTAAAGTTGCAATAAAGAACTCGAAACGGTTTATATTAAAGGAAATAAACCAAAACGTTATTGAAAGGCAGTAACGTAACAATTGGTGTCAGAAGTGGGATTGCATAAATAAAATAAATAAATTAATAAAAGTGAAAAAAAAAAAAAAATAATAAAATAAAAAAATAAATAACAAGAAGACAGCAATGAAATTTGAAGAGCTTAAAGTAGAACAGCTCAAGAAAGAATTGGACAAGTTGGATCTGCCAACTGCAGGTAATAAAGCAGAGCTGCAGAAGAGACTATTAGATGAATTCGAGCGACGCAATATGGACATTGTGAGTTACGAATTTGAGGACAAAGAAGAAATAGAGGTATGTACTCGTGCAGTTGTTAACAGAATGGATTTAAACGCAATGTTTGCTGCTATGATGGCAAAAATGGAAAAAATGTCAGAAGAAAATTCTAGAAAAATTGACGAAAATTCTAGAGCGATGTTAGCTGAAACTTCTAGAAAAATAGATGAAACTTCTAGAAAAATAGATGAAACTTCTAGAAATTTAGAAAAAATGGTAAAGGAGAATTCAGTTACCATATTAGCTGAAATTCAAGAGCATTCTAGAATAACAAACGAGAAACTTCAGGAGATTTCCAGTGAGATGAACGAAAGAGTAAACGAAATGGAAATAGAATTTAATCAGAAGCTGTCTGATGTAAAAACTCAAGTCACGGATGTTAAAACACAAGTTACGGTTTTTGATGAAAAACTACACCATCTGGAGGCAAAAGTTAATAACATTCAATGCCAAGAAGCACCAGTGCGAGTTATTCCAGAAGTTTCTAGTAGAATAAAGGCCCCTTGCTTTGACGGTAGTGTTCCATTAAATGTTTTCAAGTTCCAGTTCGATACAGTTGCTAACAGAAATGCATGGAACAGTGAGGAAAAAGCAATCGAGCTAATTCTTGCTTTTAAGGGGACTGCGGCTGAAGTGCTTGAAAGTGTACCAGTAAGTAGCAGAAACAATTATGATGAAATTATGGTAGCACTGCAACGCAAGTATGGTGGTGAACACAAAAAGAAAATCTACAAAATGGAGTTGCGTGGCAGAGTGCAAAAGGCAAACGAAACCTTACAGGACTTCGCACTGGAGATTGAGCAGTTGGTACAGCTAACTTATCCTGGTGAGAATCATCCCTTTTTGGACCATTTTAAAACGGAGGCATTTGTTAACGGTATTCGTGATGCTGATGTTAAACTTGCGGTATGTGCATCACAAAAACCAACCTTTGCAGGAACTGCTTCATTTGCTTTAGCCCAGGAAACCGCAAGAATTATTTCAAGACCACAAGTAGGCAGAGTGCGAAGGCTCGATGTGACCGCCAATGGTGAAAGGGATATTGTGCAGGATATAAAAGAGGCAGTTATGGAAGCTTTAAGCGAGAAGAAAACAAAAGCTAAAATAAAATGCTATAACTGCGGAAAGGTTGGGCACATGCAGCGTGACTGTAAAGCACGAAGAAAAAGTTCAAGATCTGCTTCGCCGCCGAGAAACAACCAACGGGCTAGTCATCAGTTATCACAGGAGTCGCCGTTAAGTATGGAGGGAGTGCTACCTTTCGCATCTGAGGATTCGATAATAAATTTAGTAGTGCCAAAGAGTAACAAAAGTATTACGACATTTGGCTACATCGATGGTAAAAAGCGCATTTTGACTATCGACACTGGTGCAGGATTCTCGATAATAAGGCCTGACTTGGTTAAAGGAGCTGTCGAACCACTAAGCGGAGTGAGCTTGCGAACAGCTACAGGTGAGCCTGCTACTGTCTATTGGAAAACACGTGTGGCGTTAAGAATTGCCGATATTGTCGCTTTTCATGAGTTTATTGTGGCCGACATTGTAGACGAAGTACTGATTGGCGCAGATTTTAAGATAAGTCATAATATAAGTCTGAATATGGGAAAGCAAATTATGTATTTGTGTGATTATGAAATACCCCTGGATGTTGGGTATGAAAGTGAGGCTCGTGTGGGACAGCGTCTCGAATGTACTCGTCAGGAATCATCAGTTCACAGAAAAGCGAGAAAAAGTGGTTGCTCAGGTAAGACAGCTTAGCAGATTGGAAGCCAGGCACTGTACGGAGGCAGATAGGAGGGAATGCGTCAGTGAGGGTCGCTCGTTGAAGGTAGCGCCCAGTAAAGATTGGATAACGGCGCAAAGAAGAGAGCCCGTATCGGCCAAGGTTATAAGGGCCAATAGTATAGGTGGAAGTCAAAAAGTTAAAGGAAACTGCCCAAAGCGTGTGGCAGCCAGGAGCACAGCAAATAGAGGTTGTGCGTCGCTTCCACAGTGCAATTGTAATGCGCTACCTCTACCAGAAGATAAGCAGGTATCTTCGCTTGTGTGTAGAAATACTTACGACCATAGAAAGTCCGTGCGTAGCCGTAGTAAGTTGTGCAGATATGATCGGCCGGTGAATTCCGAAGGATCTAAGGAGGGCCAGTTAGTTTTTTCAATGAATCAACAACCAAAGGAAGGATTAGTTGCCAGGCCACAAATACATTGGAATGGGCCATATAAGGTGATAAGGAAATTTAATGATGTTGTAAACCAAATACGGAAATATAAAAGGCCAAGGGCCAAAATAAAAGTTTTTCATTTGGAACGATTAGCACCTTATGGAAGATGTGATTCTGAGCCTATTCGGGACGAACAGGCTTAAGTCGGGGGCAATGTTACGAAAGTAACTTTAGTTAAGAATTAGTTGTAATTATTAGTTAAGAATTAGTTGAATTTATTAGTTATCTTGTATTTATTAGTTAACTTTAATTTATTAGTAATTTTATTAGTTTACATTGTTATTAAAAATTGTTATAATTTGGTACACTTCAATCCCAATGTGCAGAAAGCCCTAGAAATTATGGTAAAAATTATGTAAACATAAGTGCTGCCATAAATCAAATTAAAGTGTGGTGAATAGTAAAGCCTCGAACCTTCGAAAAACATTTCGAATGTTCTAGACAACCAAATTGCAGTATAAATACTAGCGGCGACTAGCGTAATTAAATTCATTCTAAGTTCAGACTTTGTCAATAACGTATAACGCTGAGAAAGTTATAGTTGGTTGTGAATAAAAGCTATAAATTACGGTTGTTAAAAAGACTTTGTACTAAATAAAGTTGTGCTAATTGTAAGCAGTGTTAAAAGTGTTTTTGTTTTATTTATTTTATTAAAGTTGCAATAAAGAACTCGAAACGGTTTATATTAAAGGAAATAAACCAAAACGTTATTGAAAGGCAGTAACGTAACAATATGAAATAGCCGCAATGTTATAAATTTAACTATAATTTTCGGATTATTTTAAGTATGGATCAAATTCAAAATTATTTTACTACCTTATTCATAAAAAATACAATAATTTTGGTTAAAAATGTATTTTATAAATAATGCTCTTATGTGCTATTAACAAATGACAGGAGATGGACTGAGTGCGTTTTATATTAATTTTACAACACAATCAATCGCCTGTTATTTGGAAACAGCACATTGATGTTTTGATTCAAAATCTTTGCGTACGGTAATTTGTTCTCAAAAACGGTAATTTTTAGAGGGCCGTACGGTAATGAAAAAATAAGAGTTAACAGCACTGCTAAGAATACACATTCGAATAATATGAAAATTTATATAATAAATGTTACTCACCATGATAAATTAAATCCCAGATTCTTTTTGTTAAAAATTTTATTTTTTAATTATTTCCAATATTTCGCTAATTGTTGGTTAACAGCATCAGGAAATTTAAAAATTTTTGTACAAAATTTAATTGAAAATTATAAAAATTCAGAAAAATATTTGTCATAACAATTAAAAAAAAAAAAAAAAACAGGTATGTGATGGAAAACGATAATATCGTATTCAGTATCTTTGATTTGATTTTAAATACATTTTCCTCTTATTTGTTGTCTATTCTTTTAAATCTTATATTGTTTATGTAAACTGAAGTCTATTTCGAACAAAAAATTAAAACTTATTCAGAAATTAATTTTAGAATCGCTCGAAATTCATCACACCTGCTAAAAACAATCGTTTTGAAATCGATCGGTTTTCTTCACATACATGATAAACATAAAAGAATTATAAACAAAGTACCTACATATGTACATACATATATTCTAAACATACATATAAACAAAACTTACCCAGCGGGAAAAAAGAGGACGGATGCCTTCTAGAAGGCCTCTGTACTCCTTTCGGATTTACAAGGGCTGGTCGCTCCATTCCGTACTCATCTTTTTTACACACGTTGTCATTTCTTCCTTCGCAGTTACATAAGAATGGTAACGGGATCGGAAAAATAATTCTTTAGCTTTTGCTTGTGCAAAAAACAAAACAAAAAATGTTACTCCTGCTCTTCTCGCTTTTCATAGAAGGGAATGTTGAATGTGTATCTTATCTTTTATACGACATAGCCGAGGACTTCTATGAGGCATTCTTTGGCAGTTAGATAAGAATAGTAATTGAACCAAAAAAGTTTTTAAGTAGGCCTTTAATATGTTCTGAAGGTTTTCCTGCTAGGTTTTTTCATCCAACATTCGTTCTGTAGCCAAACTCGAAATCTGAGACAAAATTGGCACACGTCTCTTCCAAAACATCTTGCACTTGTGTTCAGGCCCAGTGTGTTACACGTACTGAAATACGTGTGGCTTACTTTGTGAGTATGGAGTACTCGGAACTCTATATACGTTTTAGGTTTACGTTTTTATAGGCATGGCCGCTTTTTCATTGCTTACCACCAACGCACAAAGTGAACGAGAAAGTTTTCGTCTTTCATACAATTCTATGTACTTTGTATAATCGTTTGTAATCAAAACAAAATATTTCTTACATACCTCACATAAGGTGCTGTAATTAACATAAAGTACTTATTCATATACAAATTATATGGATGTGTGCAATAAAATAGTCTTTAAATCTTCGCCTGGGATTTGTGAGTCTCTTTTTATTGAAATTGTTGCTAATGAATACAAAATATTGTTCGGAGTTGTCTATTTACTATGGTGATCTTGTTTCATTCGAGAATTTTCATAGTGATTTGTTTCTTGCTTATTCAAATATTGTTTTGGTTGGTGATTTTAACTGTAATATGTTTGACCCAGTTAAATCTATCAATATGAGGACTATGTGCTTAAGAAACAATTTGTCTGTTGTCCATAATTCTATGCCCACCCATTTTGATGTGGCTCATGGATCTACATCTTTAATTGATCTTTGGTTGGTAGGCAGTGGTTGTCAGACTAAGTTTGCTTATCAATTCCAATGTCCTTAAATTTCTCACCACGCATTAATAGTAGCCTCTTTTGATGTGACGGTTGACAAAATGGTTGAATTTATTGAATATCGTGATTTTGATGCTATAAATTGGGACGGAAGTATCTACCTTTTTGTCTAACTATGATTTTTCGGACTTCCCTTCAGGAAATGTTAACGAAATGTGTGTTCTGTATTTAATACTATTCTTACATTTGTTCCCTTAGTCAAAAGAAAAGTTTGTAGAAACAAGTCTAATTGGATTAACTCTAAAAAAGTTGTGTTTGCTAAATCTATGAGTTATTTTGCTTACCGTTCCTATATGGCTAATCGCTCCGAAATGCACCGGAGAATTTATTGTAGATACCGTTATAGGGTAGAAGCTATTGATGCACTTGATAAAGTTCGGTCTCAATCGTTAGGAATTGACAATGTTCCAGCTCGCATGATTAAAATGGTATTTCCCTTTTTGTCTAGATATATACTGCATCTATTTAATACCATTTTAACTACTTCTACTTTTCCGCAAGCTTGGAAGATTGCCCGTGTTACTCCAATTCCAAAAACACGAGTGGTAAATGAACCCGGAGATCTTAGACCTATTTCTATCCTTCCGGCTTTGTCTAAAGTTCTTGAGCATATAATGAGACAGCAAATGTTAGATTCTACTTTTTTGAATATTACTAACAACCAATATGCATTTCGCAATGGCTATAGTTCTACGCTGATGATTCTTGATCTTACTGAGCATGTTCGTCAAAATATTAATGAGAATAATCTTAGTGTTCTTATTTCTCTTGATCTTGCTTATGCTTTTGGTTCTATTTGTCATTCTATGATGATGAGCAAACTCAGGGATGAATATAATTTCTCCAAGTTTGCTTGCAAACTAATTTTTTCATATTTGGCTGGTAGATCTCAATATGTAGAACATAATGGTGCTACTTCTGCTTTGCGTATCTTAACTACGGGTATACCTCAGGGTTCCGTTTTAGGGCCACTACTTTTTACGTTATATATTAATAGCTTATCTGATTTTGTTGCTACATCGTTATGCGAACCATTCATTTTCGCTGATGATGTCTTCTTAGTCTGCTTTCACACGTTTCATCTTTTGATGCTCAACTCTTATGTTTTTAGGTGAGGGAATAAAGAAGAAAGGGGGTTAGTACGGAGATGCCTGTACTCGGTCAGTACGCTTTGTGTTTTTATTCGTTGGTATATACACAACGATGGCTGCATGTAAGTGCCGGTTCACACAAGCAATTTTAGTTGCGCAATTCTTAAGTTTGTTGATGTTTTTTTCGGTTTGCGGTGAGGGGAATGAAAAGTGAAAAATAATTGCCGGTACTCGGCTGTTTCGAGCAATTCTCTCATTCGTTCTTTTTTTTTTAGTTGAATATTTGACATTTTTTTTCATTGGATGTTTCGCTTATTGGTGTGTAAACAAACAGATCCTAATTTGAATTAATGAAAAATTTGAAATATTTATAATTATTAATTATTAACGGAGCCTGGTTCTGGTAAAGTATAATTTAACATAAAAAAATATAACATTTTAAATAATTTTTTATTCTGTGTTCATTTTGTAGAGTCAGCTGCATAACAATGGCGTTCAAATGGAACAGGGATTTGATTGAAAAATTAATTACTTTGGTTGAGGAGAACAATTGCATATGGGGGATTTCATGTCAAGTGACCCAATTTTGAAATCGATGTCTTCCGATTTGGATGAAATTTGCACCAAGGTTAGTCCTATTGGATAGTAGTTTAGACACAAATTTTCAACAAGATCGGTCTAAAAGTTTCTGAGTTAGTGGGGGTCAAATTTTGACATTTTGGCCATACAGGTGTTCTTTCTTATCCATGTAACTTATTACCTATTGGTGTTAGCAAAATTTGTCTGAAGTAGCTTCGATAGCTATTTGATCCATCTTTTGAAAAAAATTTTTTTTGTTTTTTTTTTAAATTTTTTTTATTTTTTTTTTTTAAATTTAAAACTTTTTTTTATTTTTTTTTTTTAGCGGGTATGTTTTTTTTTTTTTTTTTTTTGTTAAAAAGAAAGCTTATGTCTTTTCCTTTAAGGTAGTTTTGGTCCCTTTTTGGGATGCGAGCGGCTTATGTATAAAAAAAAATAATTTCTAACTCTAGACAAGGGTTTTTCAATTTTTAGCATATGCAGTGTTCTTTCTCATCCATTTAACTTATTACCTATTAGTGTTAGCAGAATTTGTCCCAAGTAGCTTCGATAGCTATTTGATCAATATTCTGAAAATTTTTTTTTTGTTTTTTTAAAACTTTTTTTTTTAATTTTAAATTTTTTTTTTAAATGTAAAATTTTTTTTTTTATATTTTTTTTTATCCGGAATGTTTTTTTTTTTTTTTTTTTTTGTTCAAAAGAAAGCTTATGTCTTTTCCTTTAAGGTAGTTTTGGTCGCTTTTTGGGATGCGAGTGGCTTATGTATAAAAAAAATTATTTCTAACTCTAGACGAGGGTTTTTAAATTTTTAGCATATGCACTATTTTGAATTTTTTCCTATTTGTGTTTAAGTGTTTCTAAAGCCTTAAAAATAAAACGTTTGCAAAGAAACTAGACAAATTAACCTTTCCGACGGTATGTTACAAACCCAATTACTATTTTATACCTTCGATACTATAATGCCCACAATATGTTAATCCCAGGAATAAAATCACTTTTTTTCTGTAGAAATGTTGACAAATTAAATTCTTTTTATTAATTTGTAATAATAATTAAATTAATATATAATTATAATAATAATAATTTCTAATAATAATAATAAAAAGATAAAGATAAATAATTTAATAAAATTTATGTAGGAAAAATTAAAAAAAGAATTATTTGTCAACATTTCTACAGAAAAAAGTGATTTTATTCCTGGGATTACCATATTGTGGGCATTATAGTATCGAATGTATAAAATAGTAATTGGGTTTGTAACATACCGTCGGAAAGGTTAATTTGTCTAGTTTCTTTGCAAACGTTTTATTTTTAAGGCTTTAGAAACACTTAAACACAAATAGGAAAAAATTCAAAATAGTGCATATGCTAAAAATTTAAAAACCCTCGTCTAGAGTTAGAAATAATTTTTTTTATACATAAGCCACTCGCATCCCAAAAAGCGACCAAAACTACCTTTAAGGAAAAGACATAAGCTTTCTTTTGAACAAAAAAAAAAAAAAAAAAAAAACATTCCGGATAAAAAAAAATATAAAAAAAAAAATTTTACATTTAAAAAAAAAATTTAAAATTAAAAAAAAAAGTTTTAAAAAAACAAAAAAAAAAATTTTCAGAATATTGATCAAATAGCTATCGAAGCTACTTGGGACAAATTCTGCTAACACTAATAGGTAATAAGTTAAATGGATGAGAAAGAACACTGCATATGCTAAAAATTGAAAAACCCTTGTCTAGAGTTAGAAATTATTTTTTTTTATACATAAGCCGCTCGCATCCCAAAAAGGGACCAAAACTACCTTAAAGGAAAAGACATAAGCTTTCTTTTTAACAAAAAAAAAAAAAAAAAAAACATACCCGCTAAAAAAAAAAATAAAAAAATGTTTTAAATTTAAAAAAAAAAAATAAAAAAAATTTAAAAAAAAAAAAAAAAAAATTTTTTTCAAAAGATGGATCAAATAGCTATCGAAGCTACTTGGGACAAATTTTGCTAACACCAATAGGTAATAAGTTACATGGATAAGAAAGAACACCTGTATGGCCAAAATGTCAAAATTTGACCCCCACTAACTCAGAAACTTTTAGACCGATCTTGTTGAAAATTTGTGTCTAAACTACTATCCAATAGGACTAACCTTGGTGCAAATTTCATCCAAATCGGAAGACATCGATTTCAAAATTGGGTCACTTGACATGAAATCCCCCATATATAATGTTAAATCTAAAGAATATTTGGACAGGAATAAGAAGGCAGAAGCATACAACAATATTTTGAAGGAGATGCAAACAGTGAAGAGCTCAATTACACTGGAAGAAATAAAGAGGAGATGGAAAAACTTAAGGACACAATTTAGCCAGGAACAGCGAAAGCTAAAGCAGTCAAAAAAAAGCGGAGCTGGGTCTGTCGATATATACGCTCCCATACTTTGGTGCTTCCAGCAGCTTCATTTTCTGCAAACACATATTGATGTAAGGGAAAGCATAAATAATATAGAGGTTTGTAATTAAACAATTTTTTAAAAGTGAATTATTCTGACATATATGTACATATTTTTACGTATGTATGTGATAATTAGCTTGAAATCCAAGACGTGGAAAGTGAAACATGCAGCGCTCAGGAAGAAAGTTCATTTGATGAGCCCCCTGCAAAAAGAAAAACGGTACGTTTATGTTTGATATATATACATACTTAAATATGCATGTGTTTATACATATATTTATATTACTTTGTATGTATGTAATTAGGGCTCAAGTTCGATAAATGCTTTTCGGAACGAAGTGAAAAATTTCAAATCCGTTATTAGCAGAAGGAAGACTGAAAAAAAGTTTTTGTGGCTTGGAAATCTTGTCACAGCTCGCATGGATGAAATACTCCCAGAAGATCAAGCTGATGCAGCCTGGCAAGTTGAATGCTTAATGAGAAAACTCTGTAAGCAATCTCAAGAAAAACGACGGCTGAAATCTACCTCTTCTTTGTCCACAGAGATTCCTGAAGAAGGTCCATCTTGTTCATCTCAAAACTCAGAACCCAGAGATATTTTAGAGCTCTCAATGCATGGAATATTTAGTGATGATGATTTCGATTCATTTTAAAAGGTTTGTTATTAGCCATGCGCATTACCATACATACATTATATAATTATATGTTTTTCTTTCCAGATCACATCAATACAAACACTAAACAGTGCACAGTGTTGTGCGGAAGCTTTTTTTTTGGAAATAATTCTGAAACTTTTGAACGGCTGGAGTCGGAGTTTTTCCCTAACGAAATTTGGAGCATCAGTAGAAGAGGAGCTAGGCTTTTAGAGCAATAATTAAGGACGTGGGCCAAAGTTGGCCACCTCGGGTATGTGAAACTTTCGCAAATTCGATTCGAAAGATTTTTACATTTTTGAAAACTTCTTAAAAAATTAAGGAAAAACATGCTTACTGTACTACTTTATCTCTTTTAGTTTAAGATATATTTGACTCCAAAAATGTTTTTTAGTTTTTTTACCATAACTTCTGCTGATGATGACTTCTACTTCTACTGATGCTCCAAATTTCGTTAAAATCCGTACAGTAGTTTAGAAACTGCTGACTTTATACGAAAAGCAAACCTCTTTTGCACCATTGTGCACAGTCACCAAAGTGTACTTTAAATTTTTTAGTATATTACATTTTTATTGTTTAATTTACATTGTTCCTATAAATTCATATTATTCCATAATACTGTACCTGAATTTGTTAAGTTACCAAAAAGAACATAAAAATTTCTTGAATTAATTTCCTTCAACAATAAAGAAAAATAATTTTTTGCATTTAATATTACATGAAGTTGTTAAAGCAGAAAAATATTGAAAATCTAAATCTACGTACGAGTACAAACATATTACAGCCAATCTACTTTGCCTTCATTATTAAAATATAACATAAATTCTTGACGAAAATGTTCTGCACGCCCCTTTTTAGGATTATATATACTGTCAGGGCTTTCATTGTTTTCTATTAGGGAATCTACGGATTGGTTTAATAATACGTCATTAGGATCCAACAAAAAATTATGTAAAACACAGCTGGCTAATGTTATTATTTCAACGGTTTCTGGTTTTCTAAAGTTCATTGGAGCTAAGAAAACTCGAAATCTATTTGACAAAATGCCAAAAGCGTGTTCCACAACGTGCCTTGCTCGCGAAAGCCTGGCGTTGTAAACAAGTTTTTCCCTTAAATTACTATGGTAAGGGTAAGGCTTCATTAAATGCGTTTGCAACGGAAACGCATCATCTCCAACCACAACGTATGGAAGCATTCGACCATTTCCTACAACAGTGTTAGCTGGAATTTGCATTTCATCATCCAAAACCTCTTTTAAACCACTTTGAAGGAACACACCAGCATCATTATTGCGTCCGTTACAACCAATATCCACAAATATAAATCGGCAATTGGCGTCAGCTAAGGCCATTAAAACTTTACTATTAGTTCCTTTATATTTGTGGTAAAAGGCTCCGTCTTTTCGTAAAGGCCGAAAGCTTACATGCTTTCCATCCAAAGCCCCTAAACAGTTTGGGAATTGCCACTTAACTGCAAATTCTCTTGCTATTATTTCCCATTCTAACGGAGTTTTAGGGAACTGAAATTAAGCATATGTATGTATGTATATATTTTTTAACGTATATAATTGACTTTTCTCCTACAATACCTTCAAATATATTGGAGCCATATGCTTACAAATTGCTTTGCACACCTCAGGAATTACACCCGAAATTTTCGATCTAGATACTCTTGTCTGATAGTCTAAACTGCGAAAAGTTTCACCTAAAATAAAATAAATGTTGAGAGTTTAATAAAATAAAGTAAATTTTCAAAATCAAATGCATACCGGTGGCAAGAAAACGCAGCGTTATTGCCAATTTTTCAGCAGGGGATATAGCATTTCTCATTTGAGTGTCAGCGCGTCTTATATATTGATCAATTAACTTAAGTACAAAATCAAACTGTTGCTCAGACATTCTAAGGTAGTTTTTATACGATATTTTGTCCGTCAACAATAATTCCTTTCTTAAAAAGGAATATGAGCCCTGATCCCCTCTTGCGTTTCTCCACGGTTTTACCCATTGCTTCTTTACTTTTTTTACAGGCAGGTACGACGCTGTTTCACACAAATTAGATAAACCTTCTAAAAGTTTCAAATTAATATTATTTTTTTATAAAACACATTATACAAACCAATCAATATGTCCTCATTGTCACTGTCTTCAGAATCCAAATCAATTGCCTCTCCTATCAATTCAATTTTGGATCTTATTATTTCGTTTTTTTCTTTAAAATTCATTTTTCAACAAAACCACATGAATTTATTTATGAGTCTCTTTTTATTATGCTTCTTTGCGCCTAAAGCCGTAAATGTCAAATTTAAGAAAATAAAAGTAATAAACAAATCTGAAAAATTGCCGAAGAAGTTGTCGTGTGTGAACATAAAAGCAAGTTCAAAAGAGAATTGTGAAAAAGTTGCGCAACTATAATCGTCTTATGTGACCCTAGACTAATTTTTTCTCTTTGATTCGCTGGTATTAAAATTATTGTTGTTTTGAACCGAAAAAAGTTGAAACCGGTTGCTGCGTGTGATTATATTGGCATCTTTAAAAGGGAATTGAAAAGAAGTTGAGCATCAAAAGATGAAACGTGTAAATTCAGACTTACTCCTCAAAAGTGAAGTTGACTTTAGTGATGTTTTACATAATAATACAACTTTTTGCTTAGATCGGGTACGTGAATGGACTTCTTTCAATTTGTTATCTATTAATCCTAGTAAGTCTAAAGCAATGATGTTTGGACCAACCAGTCGCTTTTATCCTGACATTAATATAGTTTTAAGCAATACTCATATTTCTTTGGTTGACCATATTAAGTGTCTAGGTGTGTATTTGGATAGTAAGCTTTCTTTGGATCCCCATATTAATATGGTTTATGGTAAAATTTGTGGTATATTGCGTATAATTAATTCACAATTTATACTTTAGTTTTCTTGGATGTACTTTTAATAACTTTATTAAATATCGGAATATGATTTTGTTTTAGAGAATTATCAAAAATGGTAAACCACTTGAATTATTAAACTCCTTTGAGTTTATGCGTTCTTCTAGGAATCCCTCAATTCGTATATCGAGAATCTCAAAATCCTGTTTCGAAAAATCTTTTATTGTTCGTATTGCTAGGCTTTGGAACTCTTTACCATTTTCGTTACGAATTTTTTTCTATTCAAATAATGTTTTCCGAGTAAAAATTCTAGACTTCCTAAATAATCTTGATTAGCTACTGATGGATGATAATTATGATACCTATATTTTTAATGTGGCCGGGGAGCCTTAATCTAAAGTGATAGTATGTATATTATTTTTAGTTTTCATTTTGTTATTTTAACTATGAATTATAATTATTGATTAATGAATATTATATATACATATATATGTAGCTTAAGCACTTATTACTTGTAATATTGTTTTTTGGCCTAAATGGCTTTATATTACGTAAATAAATGAATAAAAAAATAAATAAAATTTATTATTACAAAATTTTTCAAATAAAAAAAAAAAAAAAAAATTAAAAACGGGTTTTAGTACAATTTTATTGTTTATTCTTTTATTATTTATTTATTTATATAACACGTATGTAATATAATTTTAGTAATAATAATACATAAACATGCACTACCAATTTCTTTAACAAGATCAGTATTGGTACACATTTTACGAAGTCTTTCTTATTTTTTCCCCTTAATAGCGCACCACCACACTTTATACATTACAAGATAAGCAACAGCACTCCTGCATTAAGTACTTAGTACAATGAGAAAGTGTGTTACACTCAATTCTATACCATAGTCAGCATACTTTCTCTCTGTCTGTAGTACTGTGTCATGTATATTGTACAATATGGAGTAAGCGAAAGAAAACTCTGTGTTACTATTTGGCTAACAATTCGGAGTACTCGGAATATTAGTAACTGGGAGGCTGAGGAGTCGTCAAAACATAGTTCTAACTCCGACTCCAACCGCTGACATTTTTTAAGTCCGACTCCTACTCTGATCTTAAATATTAGAAAATGTTTTATGCAGAACAGTTTTGGAGTTGGAGTCGAAAGTTTTGGTGGGTACTTCGACTCCGTCTTCAGTACAAAAACCTCAACTCCGACTCCACAGCCCTGCTTGTGTTGTCTAGTTCTTGAATTTAATAACGGTGTCATCTTATAACTACACTGCTGGTATCCCGAATCACCTTAAAGAACAAAACTATTGAAATTTCCATTTTCCAAACGCAATTATAAACGGCCGTGGCAAGTCAGTCCATCCCACAACCAAATCCTGAAACAGAAGTTTAGCATTGTACACTGTTTGAACGTTTAAAATGAAATATCCTTTCCTATTACGAAATATGTCTGCGTTATTTCCACCTGGTGATTGGGTGCGTATGTAAGTGCAGTCTAATGATACAATAACTTTGGGAAATTTGGCGTTTGTAAAAAATCTGAAACCACTTCCTGCATTTCTCTTGCATCTGATGGTATCTTAAAAAAATCTTTCGATAAGGCAGCCAAAGCATTATGTTTCTTTAACTACTCTGCAAAAGAAAATTCTAAAAATTTTGTTTTCGTTTTAAATGTATTTGCACGCAAGAAAGAATTCTTTCGCACATCGGAAATAGGCAGTAAGATTAAAACTTTGTATGTATTTATTTATATCTCTTATTAATATGGGGTTTCTTAACATTAACTTGGGTTTTCTAATTTTCAATTGGTTTTTTCCCAGTATCAATTTTGATTTCTTATTATCAATTTGGATTTTCTCGATATCAATCTGGATTTCTAATAATTAATTTGTATTTGCTCAACAGCAATTAGTTTCTTTAAATTTTAATTTGCTAAATGTTTGCGCCAGTTCACACACGTCAAGTTTGACTCTTCAAGTCTTGAGCTTTTAGGGGAGAAGAGAGGAGAGAATGCCATTTCTTTTCCCCTTTCTCCCAAAAACTCAGGACTTGACGAGTCAAAATTGACGTGTGTGAACCGGCACTTTATATTTATTATGGACCTAATTTCCAAAAAACTTTCGAAAGTCCCAAAAAATGAGATTTTTAGATTTTTTCAGGTCTTATGAAGGTTGCTTATATTTTAATGATCCAATATAAAGTTCACTCTTGAACTATTCGAACTCTCGGTGGAGGGTATTAAAGATTGGGCACACCCGATTGTAGCACTTTCACTCCTTTTCTATTTTATTTTCTAATTTAATTGTGAAAGACGATATTTGGCAACATTGATCCCAAATAAAAACACTGTACTAGCGACAGAATATGTGTGTTCGTTTACTTTTTCAGTAATATCCCAGTAAAATCCAGTGGCTGAGTAATATGAAAATTTAACAAATTTATGTGTACGCGAACGGATTTCAGTAAAATCCAGTACAAATTTGTACAAATTTTGGGGTAATCGAACGCAGCTAATGTTGTTCTTAATAAACTGCATTATCGAGGAATTTATCACGTCAAATAACTGAAAATGCAACCAGTAAATAAGCAACACTGCAGCGAATCCTAAAAGGCTGGCAGATATAAAAATTAAATAACTGATCGATAAATTTCTTCATACGAAATATGTATATGAACATTTTTCTTAAAAAGAATGACCAGGTACTTTTTTTCCTTGTCCCAAAAAAATAGAAATAAAACCCAAAAACCTTAAAAAATTAATCAGGGGTGTTCTGAAAATCGAAAACGCAAAACGCAAGAATTTTAAACGTCGTTTTTTTAATAAGATTTCTGTAATAAAAGAATTTTATGACATTTATTACATAAATATTTCTCTATTAAACAGAATTTTATAACAAAAATTATAAAAACTAGACTAAAAATATTAAAAAAAACTTCCAAATTCTTGCGTTTTTCGTTTTCGAATTCCAGAAGACCCCTAAATATTTTTTTGTTTTTACATTTTTTTTGACATAACTTCATTTTTTATCGATAACTTTTTTAAAATTTTTGACAGTTTGCTATTTATCTTGATACAGCTGAGCTCTTTGCACTTGGTAAATTTTTCTATTACATTATATTTGCACCGTTCACCAAAACTTGAGCAATGCATTAAAAATGTAGTATCATAACGCTGGGTCTCCACGTTGCAATATTTATTGCTAAGTACAAGCAAAAACGTCGGCAGAACAATGACAGAACAATGGAGCAATAATTGCTGAATTTATTGCTGGAGAACACTTGAAATTGCTTTGCCATAAATTTGCAATTTTCACCGCGAGTAGTCGTATAAAGTTTTGTGGCTGTACATATTTATAACAAATGTTTTATGTTGTGTTTTGAAGTGGTTGTGAAATTTTCTTTTTTAAATTAATAAAATAATTAATTGTAATTGTCGTAGCTGTGTTTTGTATTACTTTTTTGTTTATTTGCGTTAAAAAAAAGTTGAATTGTTCTATTGAAAAAATAAAAATATACAAAAAAAAAAATAAATTCGTCGTTTGCTTTTGTTGATCTTGACGTTTATTAAAAAATATAATATATAATAATATATTTATTGATTGCTTTTTTAATAAATAAACACACAAACAAAAAACAACCGTACAGAGAAATGAAATGTCAGATAAATTACAACTGATATGACAGCATATTGCTAAGCAATAATTGCTCAAGCAATAAGAAGAGCAATCATTGCGCAATGGATTGCCACTCATGGCAATATGCGGTCTATACGTCGCAAATTTTATGGAGCAATGAAATTTGACGTTTGCCGCAATAAATATTGCTACGTGAAGACCCGGGGTAAGGCCTTAAACCGTATTAGTTGTTGATATAAGCGAGATAAAAATTTTGCTCCTTTTTTTTGATATTTAATATACGAAACATAAGCGTAAATAATAAAAGAGGGAAAATATTGTTACGAAAGTAACTTTAGTTAAGAATTAGTTGTAATTATTAGTTAAGAATTAGTTGAATTTATTAGTTAACTTGTATTTATTAGTAATTTTTAGTTTACATTGTTATTAAAAATTGTTATAATATAGCACACTTCAATCCCAATGTGCAGAGAGCCCTAGAAATGACCGTTAAAAAAGCTTCAGTATAAGAGGTAAAATTATGTAAACATAAGTGCCGCCATAAATCAAATAGACGTAAAGAGTGGTGAATAGTAAAGCCTCGACCCTTCGAAAAACATTTCGAATGTTCTAGATGGCCGAATGGCAGTATAAATATTTGCGGCGGCTAGCATAGTAAGATCATTCTAAGTTCAGATATTGTCAATAACGAATAACGTGGAGAAAATTATAGTTGGTTTTAAATAAAAGCTATAAATTACGGTTGTTAAAAAGACTTAGTACTAAAAAGAGTTGTGTAAATTGTAAACAGTGTTTAAAGTGTTTGTGTTTTATTTATTTTATTAAAGTTGCAATAAAGAACTCGAACGGTTTATTATAAAGGAAATAAACCAAAACGTTATTGCAATGCAGTAACGTAACATTTGTGGTGTGGGTATAAAAATACAAATTTTGTATTTTAAAAAATCATAAAACATTCAAAACGGAAAAAATTAGTCTAATTACGTTTACGTAAACTCACATAATCTATGAATAAAACATGTAAGAAAGTAAAGTCGATCAAGTCCGTCATATGATACCATACACCACAGTAATTAAAAACACATCATGCTTATGTGACAATATAAATATGGATTTATTTATGCTTATGAACTTCATTAAAATAGGTTTGAAAGTTTGTGAAGGGCAGAAATTGTCCCCTACCTCCCCTTGTGGTCATATTTTTGAAAAGCTGTATAGCTTATGTGTCCATATAGATATGGATCTATCTATGTTTTAAATTTCATTAAAATCGGTTTTAGAGGCAGAAATTGCCCCTATCTCCCCCGTGATCCTATTTTTTAAAAAATGCATTCCTTTTGTGTCCATATAGATATGGTTCTATCTACTTTTTAAATTTCATTAAAATCGGTTTGATAGTTTCTGAGAGGAAGAAATTTCCCCCATCTTCCCTCATGGTCCTACGATTCGGCCCATTTTCAATAGGCTTGGTCCTTGTGCCAATAAGAACCTATGTCTCAAATTTTATCAAATTATCTTCAAAATTGCGACCTGTACTTTGCGCACAAGGCTACATGGACAGCCAGCCAGCCGGACGGACATCGTTAGTTCGACTCAGAAAGTGATTCTGATTTGATCGGTATACTTTAAGGTGGGTGTAGGACCAATATTTTAAGGTGTTACACACATCAGCACAAATGCACAATACCCTCTCCACTGGCGGCATGAAATAGCCCCCCACGAAATAAGTCCCCAAAGCGAAAAGGAAATAACTCCCCAATTTTTATTTCATATGAAATAAACCCCCAATTTTAAAATGAAATAAAACCCCAACGAAATGAAGTAACTCCCTAAATCAAAATGAAAGAAATCCCCAAAAATCGGGGAGTTATTTCATTTGAAATAAGTCCCCAATTCTTGAAATGAAATAAATCCCCAAAAACTGATATTTTAATATAGATCATTTTTTGATCTACAACGTATAACAATTTGCTATGTTTTCTGTAACCACTTATTATTTCAAAATTTATTTTTAATATTTTTTTTTTCTAATTAATGCACCTTATACCGCGAAATTATTTCAAAACTTAATGCCTAGTAACTATTATTTTTAATGAATGGTCTTGACCATACATCAAAACAAGTTTTGTTTACATTTTACAACGGGACATAATTTGCAGTTTTCAAAATTCGTTTTTAATATTTTTTTTTCTTATTAATGCACCTTAATGATGAAACAGAACTGGGGCTGAACGTTGTTTTTCATACAGTTTGACATAAAATTATGCCAGAGAATGCGGTCGAGAAAATAGAATCAATTTTATTTTGAGGACGTTTTTTCTAATGCTCTCACATAAAGACGCTTATTCTCTTAACAAAGCTACCATACTTTCATTCAATTTCATACAATTTGTAAACAAAGAAAAATAAGAACAAAAGAAAAAGAAAGAAATGAGAGAGATTTTGAAGTTACTGCCGACGTTTTAATTATGGGCTTTAGAATTTTTGCCTGAAGTTGAAGACTCAATTCTGTTTCATCATTAACACCGCAAAATTATTTCTAAAACTAACTGCCTAGTAACAATTATTTTTAATGACCATTCATTAAAACAAGTTTTGTTTATATACCTATTATAACGGGACATTATTTGCCTTTTTGACGACTTTGGAATAAATTATAAAATGAAATAAGTCCCCAAAAAATTTTTAGGGACTTATTTCATTTCAGATTTTTGGGGAGTTATTTCATATGAAATAGCTCCCCAATATAAAAATGAAATAAGTCCCCAAAAAAATGAAATAAATCCCTAAAAAACGTTGTTGTTGCCTCCCATATACTTTTTTGGGGAGTTATTTCATTTTCGCTTTGGGGACTTATTTCGTGGGGGGTTATTTCATGCCGCCCTCTCCACTATTGTGGTGTGGTTATAATGAGACATAGATCATAAAAATCGATAAACGCTTTTCGCTTTGATTTACAATTAACTGAAGGTACATAATTTTAAAGTGAAGAAAAAAAAACGTCCATAAAAAAAATTTGTTTTTGTATGGAAATCGCGATTTTTATTAATTTTAGTTTTCTCAGTAAATTGTGAATAAAAGCAAAAGTTGTGCACCGATTACAATGAAATAAATGTTTAAAAACAATGTAAGCACGGCTTTAAGACAATATTTTTGCCGAGCTTCGGATTTTTTTTAACTGAATATGGTTAACCGTTTTTAGGTTATTCCAATATATGTAGTGAAAGTGCCTTAATTTTAGACATAACGGTATATCTCGAATAGTAGAGCTGATATAGAAAAATGGAGATTAGATTTGAAAACAGCGAACTCAAATTAGTAAAAATTTGCAATCAAATTCCAGACCGCAAAATGACTGACCCGCACTGTTATTATTATTAATTTTTAAATTGCCACAAATTTATACTTAATTAAAGAATATATTGTTACGTTACTGCCTTGCAATAACGTTTTGGTTTATTTCCTTTATAATAAAACACAAACACTTTAAACACTGTTTACAATTTACACAACTCTTTTTAGTACTAAGTCTTTTTAACAACCGTAATTTATAGCTTTTATTTAAAACCAACTATAATTTTCTCCACGTTATACGTTATTGACAAAGTCTGCACTTAGAATGATCTTATTATGCTAGTCGCCGCTAGTATTTATACTGCGATTCGGCCATCTAGAACATTCGAATTGTTTTTCGAAGGTTCGAGGCTTTACTATTCACCACTTTATTTGATTTATGGCAGCACTTATGTTTTCATAATTTTACCACGTACACTAAAGCTTTTTTAACGGTCATCTAGAGGGCTTTCTGCACATTGGGATTGAAGTGTTCTATATTATAAAAATTTTTAATAACAATCTAAACTAATAAAATTGCTAATAAATACAAGTTAATTAATTAATACAAGATAACTAATAAATTCCACTAATTCTTAACTAAAGTTACTTTCGTAACACAGCCCCCCACTTAAGTCTGTTCGTCCCGAATAGGCTCAGAATCTCCTCTTCCATAAGGGCCTAAACGTTCTAAATGACCAACTTTTATTTTGGCCCTTGGCCTTTTATATTTCCGTATTTGGTTTACAACATCATTAAATTTCCTTATCACCTTATATGGCCCATTCCAATGTATTTGTGGCCTGGCAACTAATCCTACCTTTGGTTGTTGATTCATTGGAAAAACCAACTGGCCCTTCTTAGATCCTTCAGAATTTACTGCCCGATTATATCTGGACAACTTACTACGGCCAAGCATGGACTTTCTATGGTCGTAAGTATTTCTTTGGACAGTTTCTTTTAAAAACTTGACTTCTACCTATACTCTTGGCCCTCATAACCTTGGCCAAATCTTTTCGCCGCAAACCAGTCTTTGCTGGGCTTTTCCTGCAACGAGCGACCCTTACTGACGCATTCCCTTCTATCTGCTTCCGTACAGTGCCTGGCTTCCAATCTGCTAAGCTGTCATACCTGAGCAACCACTTTTTCTCGTTTTTCAACATTTCTGTGAGCTGGCGAGTACATGCGAGAGGCTGTCCCACACGAGCCTCACTTTCATACCCAACATCCAGGGGTATTTCATAATCACACAAATACATAGTTTGCTTTCCCATATTCAGACTTATATTATGACTTATCATAAAATCTGCGCCAATCAGTACTTTGTCTACAATGTCGGCCACAATAAACTCATGAAAAGTGACAACATCGGCAATTCTTAACACCACACGTGTTTTCCCATAGACAGTAGCAGGCTCACCTGTAGCTGTTCGCAAGCTCACTCCGCTTAGTGGTTCGACAGCTCCTTAAACCAAGTCAGGCCTTATTATCGAGAATCCTGCACCAGTGTCGATAGTCAAAATGCGCTTTTTACCATCGATGTAGCCAAATGTCGTAATACTTTTGTTACTCTTTGGCACTACTGAATTTATTATCGAGTCCTCAGATGCGAAAGGTAGCACTCCCTCCATACTTAACGGCGACTCCTGTGATGACTGATGACTAGCCCGTTGGTTGTTTCTCTTTGGCGAAGCAGATCTTGAACTTTTTTTTTGGTGCTTTACAGTTACGCTGTATGTGCCCAATCTTTCCGCAGTTATAGCATTTTACTTTAGTTTTAGTTTGCTTCTCACTTAAAGCTTATATAAATGCCTCTTTTAAATACTGCACAATATCCCTTTCTCCATCGCTGGTCACATCGAGCTTTCGCACCTTGCCTGCTTGTGGTCTTGAAATAATTCTTGCGGTTTCCTGGGCTAAAGCAAATGAAACAGTTTCTGCAAAGGTTTGTTTTTGTGATGCACATACCGCAAGTTTAAAATCAGCATCACGAATACCGTTTACAAATGCCTCAGTTTTAAAATGATCCAAAAAGGGATGATTCTCACCAGGATAAGTTAGCTGTACCAACTGCTCAATCTCCAGTGCGAAATCCTGTAAGGTTTCGTTTGCATTTTGCACTCTGCCACGCAACTCCATTTTGTAGGTTTCCTTTTTCCATACTTGCGTTGTAGTGCTACCATAATTTCATCATAATTGTTTCTGCTACTTACTGGTACACTTTCAAGCACTTCAGCCGCAGTCCCCTTTAAAGCAAGAATTAGCACGATGGCTTTTTCCTCACTGTTCCATGCATTTCTGTTGGCAACTGTATCGAACTGGAACTTAAAAACATTTAATGGCACACTTCCGTCAAAGCAAGGGGCCTTTATTCTGCTAGAAACTTCTGGAATAGTCCGTACTGATCCCTATTGGCTTTGAAGACTATTTACTTTTGCTTCCAGATTGTGTAGTTTTTCATCCACTTCTATTTTAACCTCAGACAGCTTTTTGTTGAATTCAATTTCCATGTCATTTACTCTTTCATTTATAACTGTGGAAGTCTCTTGAAGCTTCTGAAGTTTTTCATTAGTAGCCTGAAGTTGTTCATTAGTTGCTCTAGAATTCTCTTGAATTTCAGCCAGGATGGTGATCGACTTCTCTTCCATTTTTCTAGAATTTTCATTCATTATTCTAGAAGTTTCATGTAGAATATCGCTCGAGTTTTCTTTTATCATCATCACCAAGCTTTTGGAATTTTCTTCAGACATTTTCTTCATTTGCTCCATCATAGCGGCAAACTTTGTATTTAAATCCATACTGCTAGCAAAGGCACGAGTACATACCTCTATTTCTTCTTTGCCCTCAAATTCGTAACTCACAATGTCCATATTGCGTCGCTCGAATTCATCTATTAGTCTCTTTTGCAGCTCTGCTTTATTACCTGCAGTTGCCAATTCTTTCTTGAGCTGTCTATTTTTTTTTATTTTTTATTTTTTTTTTTTTTTAATTTTTATTTATTTTATTTTTGCAATCCTACTTCTGACACCAATTGTTACGTTACTGCCTTTCAATAACATTTTGGTATATTTCTTTATAATAAACCGTTTCGAGTTCTTTATTGCAACTTTAATAAAATAAATAAAACACAAACACTTTAAACACTGTTTACAATTTACACAACTCTATTTAGTACTAAAGGCCCAACCATAATATGCTTAAGCTCCTGTCAAAAAATAACAAAAATCTTTTCAAATGCATTTAAAAACACAAAAACAAAACCAAAAAACATTTGATTCCGTACGGAAAGTGCGATTTGTTTCGCACCTTGCTTAAGTAAATGACAGATTCATAAAATTTAACAAAAAGTTTCCTTAAGTTCAATATGGTTTGACATATATGATTTACATGTATTCGCCCATTTGCTTAAGCCAACTCAAGCATATTATAGTTGGGCCTTAAGTCTTTTTAACAACCGTAATTTATAGCTTTTATTTAAAACCAACTATAATTTTCTCCACGTTATACGTTATTGACAAAGTCTGCACTTAGAATGATCTTATTATGCTAGCCGCCGCAAGTATTTATACTGCTATTCGGCCATCTAGAACATTCGAAATTTGTTTCGAAGGTTCGAGGCTTTACTATTCACCACTTTATTTGATTATGGCAGCACTTTTGTTTTCATAATTTTACCACGTACACTGAAGCTTTTTTTAACGGTCATTTCGAGGGCTTTCTGCACATTGGGATTGAAGTGTACTAAATTATAACAATTTTTAATAACAATGTAAACTAATAAAATTGCTAATTCTTAGCTAATAACTACAACTAATTCTAAACTGAAGTTACTTTCGTAACAATATCATAAATAATAAGTTTAGCAAAATTTGCCCTTTATAATGTCGCAGTTACACCAAAACATAAATAAATAATAATCAAAACAATAAATTCTTCTTAAGCTCTTAAAAATATTATGTCTTAATTAACCCTTAAATGCATACCGTACCATATATGGTACACGTTTAAAAATTCATGTAAATCTTATCAATTAAACTAAAATTGTATATAAAAGGCATTCCTAAAGAATACAATATAGGAGTTCATTTGAATACTACTTCGTCCCGCTTGCAATTTATTTTAGCTGTCAATAAGCTGGCAAAGTGGACGGTTGCGGTTTTTGCTTATAATTTTTAAAGTGATTTTATGAAGTAAAAAAATTACTTATAATATGAATTTTTTCTATAGGGGTAAACATTAGTAAATATATTGGACTTTGTTTTAGTTAATTTAGGTGAGTTTTTATCAAGTTTTGTACCGTAGAATAGTTTTTTCGCCTTTTTTTCTATGAACCATATATGGTACGCCATGCATTTAGACACCGTGTTTATAACGTACGTTACTTTTTGACTATGTTGTTATTGTACGTGATTGCTTCTGCTTTTTTAAGATATAGATAACCATATTACAGATGGAAAAAAATATAACGCTTATGAGGTAGCTGATATGAAGATGATTTCAATAAAAACACAAATACGCGTGCGAATTTTGTAAGAAATCAAGACGAAACCAGTTACGCTCTTTCGGATAAAGGAGGATTCTTAGCATTGACGAAATGGATGTTCCCATTCATGAGGCTTCTGGAATTCCTATACCCGATATAAATGAATTAATGTCAGTCGATTTGTTTATAGTGAGGCACGACTCTCTTTTATTCACGAAGATCTGAAATGTTGATTTCTTCAACTTATGTGCGACCCATGAATTTTGTTTTCTCGGAGGCTAATGAAAATCCTATCATCGATCGCAATGACAGCTTCCAGTGATTTGGGAGATTGCGTTGGGAAAAAGCATTCTACAGTTGCACGAAGATATATATTTTATTGGCAAGTCTAAACTGGAACCACAGCCAGAAAATAATTTCGAAACTCCTTATTCTTGAAAAATTTTTTTACAGACAATCTAACGACAAAAATAATTAATGAGACCGTACATAAGCCAAAAAATAATCAATTTTTTTCTTTCGACGCACTGGAACTCGGAAAATACATTGGCATGATAAAGTATATGTCCTGTGACAAAGTTCCTTGTGTAAGGCATTACTGGAATGAAGTTTTAGAGTTAGTAAAGCAGATTTAGTCACTTTGTTTTTCTTTATATTGTGTATAAACTTCATGTTTACATCATTCATATTATCCCCATTTAAATAGAATGGATCGTTATTTGCACAAAACTGTTTTTTTCGGAACATAGTGTTGATACTGACATCCCCACTGTTGAGCGTTGGAATCAGAAAGACCACAGAGTAGGAACGATAACTTGCCCCCAAATTATTAAATAATACAACCTACATATAGGCGTTGTAGACCTGATAGACTTTTCTTTGGGTCGCCTTAAAATCTGGCTAAAAAGCCGTAAATGGTATATCAGGTTATTTTATCATTTACTTGATATTTCCATGGTAAATGCTTGGTTACTTTTCAAAAGGGCAAATCCATCAGTTTCGATTACCCAAAAGGCTTTTCGTTTGGAAGTATCCCATGTACTAAGAAATATGGCACACAAAAAAAAAGAAAGTTAGTGGGCATGATTTACTATGTACACGTGTCCAAAATGAACATCAACCGTCTCACAATTTGCGGTATGATGGTTTCGGTCACCTTCCAATTGTTGACGGAAGAGCTCGGTGTAAAAACCAAAAATGTCTTTAAGACAAAAATGCAAATAATCGTTAAATTTTTAAGTGTCAAAAATGTAACGTTCACCTCTGCTTGAACGAGAAACGTAATTGTTTTGCAGGCTATCACACTAAATAAATTGAAAACTTAAAATTTTTCATTTAAATATACTTTTATGCACTTTTTATGAATAATATATGATATTTTATAAATAATAAAATTCAAATTTTTTTTTATTACAAATGCATAGTGTACCATATATGGTACACAACGGAAATTGGTGTTTTTCCGATTTTCCAGAAAAACTATACATTTTCCGAAAAAATTAAAGACGGATTCGTAATTAGCGACCATTTTTACGTTAGAGTAACTTAGTCTCCACTCTGGGTGCTGACCTCATGCATTTAAGGGTTAAATCAGAATGGTTTAATTGATTTTAAACGATTTAAGAACTACATATGGGCATTTCTTTCTAAAGATCCATCATGACCGAAAATTTAAAAGTTATTAAAAGCATATTCTTTTATTTTGTTATAGAGAAATATTTAGATTTTTCTTATTTTATAAATTCCCCCATAAATTCGTTCACTAAGACGAACAATCAGACTGCAAAGTTGTGCAAACGTAATTTCTTATTTGCGAGAATGTTTTATTGTATGTTTTCTTTAATATTATCTTCCTTAAAAGATATATATATTGTTACGTTACTGCCTTTCAATAACGTTTTGGTTTATTTCCTTTATAATAAACCGTCTCGAGTTCTTTATTGCAACTTTAATAAAAAAATAAAACACAAACACTTTAAACACTATTTACAATTTACTCAACTCTATTTAGTACTAAGTCTTTTTAACAATTTATAGCTTTTATTCACAACCAACTATAATTTTCTCAGTGTTATACGTTATTGACAAAGTCTGAACTTAGAATGATCTCATTACGCTAGTCGCCGCTAGTATTTATACTGCAATTTGGTTGTCTAGAAATTCGAAATGTTTTTCGAAGGTTCGAGGCTTTACTATTCAGCACACTTTAATTTGATTTATGGCAGCACTTATGTTTCATAATTTTACCTCTTATACTGAAGCTTTTTTAACGGTAATTTCGAGGGCTTTCTGCACATTGGGATTGAAGTGTACTAAATTATAACAATTTTTAATAACAATGTAAACTAATAAAATTACTAATAAATACAAGTTAACTAATAAATTTCAAAAGATTTTGTTATTCGTGCTTAATTCCCAGTTTTTATTATTAATAAAAACACTTGAAATTTATTGTTGATCATCAGGAAACCTTTTCCAAAGACTTTGGCAAAACTAAATATATTATTCAAATAAAACAATAATAAAAATAAATTCTTCTTTATTTTTTCCAATATTTCGCTACTCTTCGAGTAGCATCCTCAGGGAGTATAATGGATTTAAAATAAACAAACAAAATTCTAAAAAATTGATGACGAGTTATGATGACGAGTTAAAAACAACGATAAGGAAAGGAGAAACAATTTTTTAGAATAACTACTACTAGTAGTTATGATGACGAGTTAAAAACAACGATAAGGAAAGGAGAAACAATTTTTTAGAATTTTGTTTGTTTATTTTAAATCCATTATACTCCCTGAGGATGCTACTCGAAGAGTAGCGAAATATTGAAAAAAAAAAAAATAAAGAAGAATTTTAAAGAACAACCCAGGCCTCGAGCTCAACTATTTTATTTTTATTATTAAATTGGAAAGGTCAAATAAAAAACAACTTTAATATTCAAAAAAAACTGTAAAACAAATGAGAATTATGAGCTATTTAAAAATGGACAAGAGTTGTTAGAATACTGTCTTTACTTCGATTCAAATATTTTTTTTATTGAATATGAAGAAATATTTAATTATTTCATTATTAAATATGTTTTATTGAGTGCTATTTTGCAAAGTGTCAATTTGATAAATTGTTTCTTTGAATCAAACAAAAAGTTTGTTGACCTAAAATTTTATTTTTAACAAACTGTGTTGTTAAAAATTTTCTTGAGATATTTTTTTCTGTGTAAATACCTAATTTAAAATTTTTTCATAAAAAAAAGAGATTTCAAGTATGTATTGTTTTTTAATTAAAATTATAAGGTAAGAAGAAAAAAAAAATTGGGTTTTATTCGAAATTGAATTCGCTTCCGCTATGAAAACATTTTACAACTTTTTTTTTATTAGTTTTTTGATTAGGATTAACTGGAATTCTGTCAAATTATGTTTAGTTGACAAAAATAATTCGTAGATTTTATAGTTGATTAAACTGGTCGCAAAAATAAAAAAAGGCGACAGCAAAAACCTTCTTATGTGATTTTAATTGACTTTGAGTGTGCTGAATTCAAATCTGACTAATACTTCGTCCGAAATAAGATGGCTATGCTTTCAAAGGGAAAGTCATATGCTAGTAATTTACTCCAAATCGGACAAATACGGCGAAATATTTGTTGTTTTCATAATATATGATAAAAATGTAAAACTTTTGTCCTTATAAAATTTTTTTTATACATTTCTAAAAACAAAAAATAGTTAAAAATGTTAAAACACTAAAAAATATAAAAAAAAATGTTTTTTGGATGATTTAAAGGAAATTTTCTTCGTTATCATTTGTAAATTTTGTTCTCAAGCATTGGATCAAAATCGGAGAAATCATTTTCCAGTTATGATGAAATATATTAGCATCACCACAGGGGGTCAATTCTGGTTCTGTGAAACTGTGAAATGAAAAAAAACTTTTCATTTTCGTTTTCATACGCACTTTTCACATTATCACTTCACATTTACACAAATTGCGATTCCCGTTCTTTTAATGAAAAAGTGTTTCATTCCGTTGTAGCCGTGAAACTTTTGTAACTATATTAATAAAATTTAAAAGTCAAATGCAGATAACGAAGCTTAGGATTTTTGAACCGGCGCTAAGCCGGTGGTAAATTAAAATTGTTATTGTGCGTTGTGTTCTTCGAGTTTATTTGAAGAAAGAAAATAACACATTTTTATGACTCCTCTTGTTTTATACAATATAAATTTTTTCAGTAAAAGAATTGTTTTTTATTTTTTTATATTCATACATACATGGAAATATTTTTAACTTAAAATAAATAATGAGTGAACCGAAAATTCCTTTATTTTCTGCGAATTTGTTACATTTGGGTTTTTTCATGAACGATATTGCATCTGAAAGAGGTTGGCGCCAATGTCCTGTCCAAGTGTGCAAAGAAATAGTAAAGGAAAAAATTTTACATTAAACGCAATTCTTTAACTGAAAAAAATTTTAATTCAAAAAACAAGAGCGGTCAATAAAATGTAAAATTGATTAATCAATGAGTTGGCAAATGAGTTTTTTGGGCAAACATCTTGCCCGCACGATTTCCCCAAAATATTTATTGCAGTAAACCTTGAGTAACATAATAATTTTGGCATACAAATGACATCTACGAAAATAATGTTGGTATTGACTTAAAGTAAAAGTTTCCTTTAAGGGTATTTAAATAAAAGCTTGTTTTTTAAAAAGGTTTTTTACTTTTAATTTATTTCTTAATAGTTAAAATCAATCACATCAAATTGTTTAATTTACTTGTTTTTCTACACAAGTAAATTTTGCGGCAAGTTTTTACATCGTGTAAATTGTGTAATGCCAATTGACAAGCTTTTATTTCATAGTGCCTGTTCAGACTTGCAATTTTTGTTGCAGCAATTCTTGAGTTTATTGGTGAGAGGGGTGAAAAAATTTTGGAGGGGTACTCATCTCAACAATAAAATCAAGAATTTCTGCAACAAACATTGCAAATCTGTGACTCTATTAGTTGCTAGTAAAAATTTAAAGTAAAAGTAAATTTCTTTTGTTTTAGCGCATTTAAATAAAAACTTGTTTTGTAAAAAGATTTTTTACTCTTATTTTATTTTTCTTTTTAGCGCATTAAAATAAAACCTTTTTACTTCAAATTGATTTCAAACTCGCATTTGATACCCATATTGTTGGAATGCATTAAAAACAATTAGTTTCCAGCTTCAGAAGTCCACCATATTGGATTTGGTGTGACGGAATTTTATTTTTCGAGTTATTCTTAGCAAGACTTTTCATTTGATAACCATATTATAGGAGTGCATTAAAAATAGCTAGACCGCCATATTGGCTGTGCCGTTATGTTGGATATAGAATGACGTCACATAGTTAACAATGCATTGTCATCAAAACTGAAACTGAACTGAACTGAACTGAACAAAATTTCAGCTCAATCAATTGAAGATATCTGCTTCAAATTGAGTTTCAAGGTTTCACCCAAACATACATACATTGCAAGTTAAATAAAAGCTTTAAAATACGACCATAAGCCCAAAAATGGTTAAATCATTAACAAATAAAAGGACAAATAAAGATTAATTTATAAATAGGTTATTATAAAACATAAAAATATAATAAGCGGCTCTAAATTTACTTTAAGATTAAAATTTACTTTAAGTTAAAAATCTGTAAATATGTATCTTTTTAGAAGATTATTATTTTTATTTGTTTAAATAATTATTTATCGTTCGCAATGTCCATATTTTCCTCTAAATAATTTATTTCAAATTATTTTTCACCGTTAAAATGAAAGTGTAAAAATATGACATAAATGAAAAGTTTGTGACACTTCTTTGCACTGTTACACAGAACAAGAATCACATTACAGTGAAAATGTGAAAACAACTTGTTTCATTCCATTTGTTCTTCTCATATGAAAACATTCGAATTTATTTATCATTTTTTCACTAAACGAGAATCAGAAACTCTATGAAAATGTGAAAAAAGTTTTCATTTCACAGTTTCACAGAACCAGAATCGACCCCCAGCTCATAATAAAAAACTAGACGTGATAGAAAAAGAATTAAAACGGATTTGAATTTAAAACCTTTTTACTCAATATATTTTACCAACTTTTAGGCACTTTTTTAAAAGAAACATTCTTGTACGTTCCCGGGACTTAAAAAGTCAGGAAAATTAAAAACCTTACCATATAATTTTAATAAAAAGTCGTATACCTTTAAAAAAGCACCCTATATCTTGATTTGTATATACATTTTGCAAAATATTGACATTTTAGCGATATTTTAAAACATTTTACGCTAAATAAAAAATTTAGCTGCATCTAGCGGTTTTTGAAGTACGATTTGACGGTAATTCTTCAAAAAAAAGTTGGCAACAATGGCATATCAAATATATAAAATTATTCGATGATTTAAAAAACAAATTGCTGGCTCAATAATACGAGGTTGTATGTTACATTTTATATGATTTTTTTCAGCTAGTAATTTTTTAGTGTTGCATGGAGAGACGGCAACACGTTCTTGGCCACCTTGATTAACTAATTTCAACTTTGGAGCTGGAATATACATGTGTACTTCATGGGGTCTCAGATGAATATTAAACAATTTTACACGGACCGACGAACTTGGTAAACCCTCATTCACCACTAGTGGAGGGTATAAAAAGAGTTAAGAAAAAATTGTTTACATTAAATACGATTATTTTTTGCATTTTCCACCCGTTAAATGATTTCCGCATTTTATGCAAACAGTTTTTAGAATTTTTTTGAAATACGACTTCTTATACTTCTTGGTAATTACTTTAATTATTAAAGCAATTAAAAATAGATTAGCAAAGATTTTTCATTTTATTATTAAAGCCTTATATATATATTCTCTTTTAATGCTATCTAATTAGTTTCTTTCGTAAACTTTTCAATAATGTTTAAACTTTTGCTGCCTTTTGCCTTAATGGCACTTGGTGTAGGCCAATTTGTGCGCCCCCTAGTATTTCGCCCATATCCCGAAAATTTTTCGCCATTTAGCCCTTTTATTAACAACAATGGCCAACGCATACAGTACTTGAATTTGTGCACTTACAACGATGTTTCATATGAAAAATGCATTCATACTATTGGTGCTGCCCGAAACAGTTCGATTACTTTCGCTTTACAATGTATTCTAGAGGACAATAGGGAAAGTTGTATAAATTCTGTAAAGAGTGGAATCTCTGATATGGTGGTATTAACAGGTCATGGTTATAAAGAAGCAAGAGCTGAAGGCCTAAGTCCCTTTATTTTTGCCAAAGAAGATGATCGAAGTTTATATATTGCTGTGGCTCCAAGGAATATTACTTTTATTGAGGTACAGGAGGCTCCCATGTAAGTAAAATAAGTCTGTTTTGGTTTCAATTTGTTATTTGCGATTCGAATTTGCACGTTGAATGTTTCTATTCTACAGATTTATTAATTTTAAAAAAGTTATTAAAAAAATATTTATCAATTATTTACTCCAGCTATTTTGATCAGTCTAAACATCGCGCCTTCCATGCCGCCACATTTTTTAATCTTCGTATGGGCCATGATATCTGTAGCTTCTTGGATAAAGCCTCTTTGACTTCCTACATCTCAATTGTAGATTCTGCTTATTATGTGCCAAATTCCGATGAGATTTTAATTTGTCCAAATCGTGTACCAGATGAATTTGAAAATTATAAACGTTGCAACGTGGAAGCAGGCCTACAAAGAGCAGTATTTGTTAGATCTAATATTTCATCGCAACAACAACAAAACGTCCGGGAAATATTTATAACCATAGCAGAACGTTTTGGATCAAAGAGCGAAAATTTTAATTTCTTTGAGACCTTCGAAGGGCAAGATGATGTGATTTTTAAGGTAAGTTTATTTTAATTCTGATAAAAGGATTTGGTACACCCACACCATTATAGTAGTGGGCGTATTATGCATTTGTGCTGATGTATGTAATAGCCTTTTCACACTTGTCAACATTTAACATCTAACATTGATTTGCGAGGGTGTTGAAATTTTCCCATAAGAAATACAAAGGGCTAAAAATCTAAATTTTTCAACATCTTTACAAATTGTTCCTATCTCATTATACTCCATTCTACATCTTCCGATTATTTTAGTGTCATCATTAGAAAAATGGCATTTAATTTTATTATTACATTTTGTGGCATCACTGACAAAATGGCATTTGCTTTAAAAGCAGCGTTATACCCTTTGTACACTTGCATACATTTCGGAGGAACGCATGGAAGATGTTGAAAATGTGAAATTCGTGTTCACACTTGAAACATCTAACATCCACTATCAATAAAAAATGTCACAATTTCTGAAAAAAAATCTTTTATTTTTTTTAAATACTTTTTTTCTACAAAAGTGCCAACAATTTCTTATTCATTTTGTTTAATAATTTTAGCAAAATTAAGCAAAATAAGGCTTGCAAAAAATGAAAAACTTGAGAAATGGTAGCGCTGCTTTCAAAGCAACTTCCATTTTGTCAGTGATGCCACAATAATTACAGAATTTATTGCCAATTTTCTAGTGATGACACTAAAAGAATCGAAAAATGTAAAAGGGAACAAAATGAGATAGTAACATTCTGTAAAGATGTTGAAAAATTTTGATTTTTAGCCCTATGTATTTCTCATGGGTAGATGTTAACATCTTCGCAAATAGATGGTAGATGTTAATCAGTGTAAAAAGCAGTGTTTAAAAAACTGCAGCTGCAATAGCAAAAGTCATAAGATTGTGCTGTAACTTCGACTTTAAAATTTTTCATTGGACAAAAATAAACTTTTGCTTTTACTTTTGATTTCTTAAATGTAAATAGTCGAAGTCAAAGCAAAAGCAAAAAACGAAGTTATACACAACAAAGTACTTCGGCAGTCGACATGTTCGGAAGTTTTTAGTTTGATTGACTTTTAATAAATTCCGAAGATAACAATGATGAGAATTGGAAACGAAACGCATAAACAAACATAAATTTGTCATTTTGTGTGGTATTTATGCACATTTTTGATACATGTATGTAGATATCTAGACAATATTCGGCATAAATGAACTCTTTTATGAATCTTAACTTTATAACATAATTCAGTTTCGTCGGGTCTATGGTTGTCCATGGGACTTAAAGAGGGTAAACTATTGAAAAATTTTCTATTATTATTGTGGGAAAGGGTATCAAATAGTCTGGCTTGAACGTCTACATACATACATATATATTGTTTTAGTAATTTTTTTCGGGAAATCCCAAAGAAAATTGGACTTAGAGTTTTTTGAACTGTTTTTTAAAACTGAGTTGTTATCACCTCAATGGTAATTTTTAATTTTTTAATAAACTAATATTTTTGTTTTATTTATTTTTAAATTTTAAAATAATTGTTATCGCATGGTCTTCTTAATGTGGATTTTAATTTTAAGTTTCTGAATATTTCCATTATTATTGTTTCTTTTTTATTAATTTTTTTTATTATCGAAAGTAATTTTTGGGAATACAAAATTTTAATTTAAAAGATTTGGTTATTCTTGCTTAATTCCCAATTTTTATTCTTGATAAAAACACTGAAATTTATTGTTGATGGGATAAGCTATTCCTAAGCGCATTTCACTGGTTGCTTAGGCCAGATCGTCAGGAAACTTCATCCATAAAGATTTTAGAAAAACTAAAGATATTTGACCAAATAAAACTGTTAAGCGTATAAGAATCATAAGCAACAGTTCTACTTGTAACAATATCAAAGTTTAAACAAAAACATCAACAATAAACAGTGAGTTTATCTCTTCTAACATTCTCCACTACAATTGATTGGAATTCTTCCAACATTAATTGTAGTTGTAAGTAGGTTAAAAAAAAAACAAAATGCAAAAAACAACTTGAAAGCCTTATAATTCTTATACGCTTAACAGTTTTTTTTTTAATTTCAGAATAATACAACATCATTCGATTTTGCGCCGACCTATCGTAACGGGGTTGACGAGAATGTCTTTAATTATTTGCACTGCAACAAAGATGATCAACCTCATGATCCCCGCGTTTTGTTGTAAACAACTTTTGAAAGATGTTTCTAAATTGCTGGAACAGCAAAAATATTTACTAAATAAACAATTTTTTGTATTATAACAAAATAATTAATCTACATACATACATATGTATGTATATAAATATGTTTGTAATTGTAATAAATCTCACCTGGCAATAATTATCAGTAATTTTATTTCTTTAATTAATTTTTATTTTTGCATTACTTTGCTTTGTTATCAATAAATTTGTTAATGTTCATCATTTAATTTAAATTGCTAATCTCTGAGGCTTTTTTATTGCTGTTCTGCGAAAAAAATGTTTGTTGTTATTGTTCTTTCTTGCTTAATTTATAAAAATTTTATAATAATTATACGTATAAGAAGCAATAAGTTTCTTTGGAAACGATTAAAACTGTTTTTCTGTTTGGATTTTCCAATTTTAGTTAGATTGTCTTGGGTGATGAGTTTGATTATGTTTTAGTTTTGATTAAAAATTTGTTTAAATTATTTTCTTGATAAAATTAATTAAACATTTACATAAAATATTTTGTGCTTAAAAAAAATTAATTGATATTTATTCATAGATTCATTTATAATCACAAAATAAGTTTAAGAAATGCAATTCATAAAAATATTATTTGTTTTGTTTAAATAAATAAAATTGGGTTTATGATAAACTACTGGAAAATCTGTAGCGTGCGTTGTAAGGCGTGCGTCACAAAGGGTTCACGGTTTTTGTCAAAAAATCACCACTTTTTTTGGCTGCGAATAAGTGATTTTCAACTGTTTTATAATGAACAAAATGTAATATCGTTCGTGACATACCGTACGTGACAGATTTTTCTCTTGTAGTAATTACAAGTTATGAAATATATTTTTGATAAATATTTGTATATAAAAACTTAAAACAAACAAGTAAGAAATTATAGTCGGTCAAGCCTGACCACATGATGCCCTACACCATTATATATAAATTTTTTTTAGAGTGAACCCATGGCCTATGAAGTTCGCCGAAATAGAATTATGCTATGAGGTTAAGAATTATACATAAGTTATTTGTGCCAAATATTATTTAGTTATCTTCATCTATATGAGATCTGTTTGCCTTTAACCGTTTTCAGGAAGGGGGTTTATGTGGCCCCTATGGTTAATTTTGGACCTACCAGCACAACATTTTGCCATGGCATAGTATCTATCGTTAAAGTCATTGTCGCCAGTTTTTATGCAAATACCAACATTTATAAGGACGTTATGGCATTAAAAGCTATTTTCGGGAGTAGTATTTGTATGGGTGCTATAGTCAAATATGGACCGATTCCAATAATATTTGGTTAAATGATTTAGATTGCAAAAAAATGAGTTTGGACCAAATTTAAACTAAATACCAACATAATAAGATGATACATTTAGTTGCATTTTAGTACTTACAATATCGAACGTGTCGGCCTTTAATAGCTTATAAAATTTTTATTATATCAATTAAAAAAAAAAAAATCCGATCAATATTTGCTTGCAACACATACCTTGCTTTGAACTTTTTTTTTGAAACACCTAAGACTGACCAAATGCAAATGACAAAGACAAATGATGTGTTGATGTTAGAGTTTTTTTTCCCGGGAAAGCGGGATTTTTTTTTAAATTTCCCGGGATCCCGGGATCCCGCTCCATATAAATAATACAAAGTAAATTTTGTTACTAATAAATGAAAAAAACTTTTATAAAAAAACGTAAGGGAACTTGTTTACAAGGAAACTAAAATAAATGGTTCAATACTAAAAACCCAGTAAAAAATTCGCTTACTTTTTCAAAATGAATAGCTTTTTTAACTCATTATTTAGCAGCTTTCTTCTTTAACTACATCTATAACAACTTCTATAACTACTTTTTTCTGGATGTATTAGAGTAAAAAAAATAATGACTTGCTTTTGAATGCGTTCTTTTTGGGACATCCCTTGTTAAATTCATTGGTTCTTTCAGTAGAATTGTAAGTAGTGCTCTTATGTTTTTCTGATTACTCAACACATTATTTTGTAGGCGAAGTTTTTACTAGGAAATTATTCGAAGATTGAAATAGGAACTTGAATTATTATTATCTCACGCCTTTATTCCCTATTATCATGCTTTTATTCTGTATTATTATGCTCTGGATACAAGATAAAAAGATAACATAAACATAACAATTTAATTCATAAAACAATAATAAAAACAAAATAAAAATTAAGGTACTCAAGATATGAGATCAAAAAGTTAATTAATAAAATAGATAAAATATTTTAAAGAAATATATAACATTTTTTAACGGCTAAGGAAATAACTTTCTGATACACTCAAAGCGCTTGGTAAGTCGTCAAAAAGTATATTCCTGATTTTATTTACTAATTATCATGTTTCCGAAATATTTCGTTCATTTTTACCGAGGTTGGACAAATAGTTAAAATTGCACCGTTGTAGCATGCTTCGGATTCACAATCAGAAGCTATTTTTTCTTTTTTATAAACAACGTCTATGACAGTCAAATGTATGTCAGGGTTGATGCAAAAATAGCATCAACCGGACTGCTTCTTACAAACCTTTTCATTTCAATAGGTCCATTTATAATCTTTAGGACAATGTGTTATTCAAGTTGTATGTTGTGGTATCTTACACGAGTTTCCAAAATGTTATTTTATTTCGGTTTCCCCGCACTTCACGGGTATGTAAACCAACACAAATTGAAATTGAAAATTTGTGTTTATCACCTAATAAACATATCGATCCTTCATTGCATCATAGTCATATCTTAAACTGAACCGAAGTTATAACAAAATATATCTTTAAGTCGGTACATTTTGAAAACTTTAATCGCATTTTGCCAAAATCGTTTGTTTTTGTAGATATGACTATGTTGCAATAAAGGAGCGATATGTTTAGGTATCTCCTATTTTTAAGACTTGTTCATGGGCAATGAAACTTTACTGCCTTCATCTTATTTTGAATTTATGTACTTTTAGTAGATTTATTGCATCAGAAGACATTGATTTACGTATGTACTCACTTCTTGTAATTGATCTAATCCACAACCCATCCACAGATGCTAATTTTTAGAGAATAGAAAACTAAATTTCAAAGTATAAATAGCTGTTTTCTGAAATTATAAGGAATTTTTTATTTCCCGGGATCCCGCATGAAAAATCCCGGGAAAACGGGAAATAAAATAATTGAAATTCCCGGGACGGGAAATCCCGGGAAAAAACCCTAGTTGATGTGCACCACGTACGTGACATTAGAATAGCATCCGAAACAAAACAAAAAATAGACCGCTAATCGACATACTTATATATTTGGTCTTTCCTCATGGATCTTGTTCATTGTTGTTATAACATTAATTTTAAAGCAGCGTTTAAAAAACTGCAGTCAAAGTAGTAAAACTGCCATTTATTCCACTTCTTCATTTGTCATTGGCCAAAAAAAACCTGTTGCTTTCAAATTTAAACAGTCGCAGTCATTTCAAATTAAAAAAGCGAACAGTTGTATACAAATTCGTTTATCGTTCGACAGTTTTTAGTTTCGACTGCAGTTTTTGAATTCTGTTTTAAGGGCCAAAAACACTTGTCAAATGCTTGTCCAGCCTGCGAATTCAACGTGTACGTGTGCTGGACGTAATATTCGCCGTCATATCTAAATTTTTTGATTTTTTCATCAAGCGTTGTCGGTGTCACACATACAAATACATTTTCACAAATACTACTACAATGCTTGATGAGTATTTTGATCAATGTATTTGAAGTATAATTCCAATGTTACCAGTATCTGTATTTAATCGGCAGACAATCAAAAATGGTTGATTGCAGTTACAAAAATAACTCAAAGATAAAGACAGTTTAAATTTTTATTTTTTGCTTTTTAAAAATTGTAATAAGCTATAAGTAACTCTGCATAGTAAAGTTTGGGTGTTTTATTCCTTTCTACCATATTTGAAAAAGTTTCAAGCTTCTACATTTTTTGAGTCGTGGTTTACATTCTCATGGAAATGCCCATATGTATATATTCTTCATATCTTCAGTAAGAATTATGGTCGAATTTCGACCACTAAGCAAACACTAGCTTTGACAATCTCTTATTCATTAAAAAAAATGTTTAATATTTATTTTGTACTGTCAAAATTAAGCCACCGTATCGGTAGTAACTGGTTAAAATTTTTTTTATCGCATCATCTCTGAGCATGGAAAAGTTCATTTATTTGTTTGTTTTGGTTAACAATTTGTATTTAATTATTAATTTAATAAGTTCCCATTAACTTGTTACTCAGAAGCGAGAATAAATTAACACATTTTTTTCTAAAAAATAAATACACGAAATTAATAGATTTGTTTTTATTTTTACAATTGCAGACGATATCGTCTCTAATTTGATATTCTTTGGGTGTTTCTGTAGAATTTCTTTGGAATTATAGACAATTTGCACGTTTTGTTATAAAGTGTACTCATTTTTAAATGTTTTTTATACTCTCCACCACAATAAGTTGTCAAGAGGGTATACTAAGTTTGTCATTCCGTGTAAAACTTTTTTATTATTCAGCTCAGACCCCCTAAATTATATATATTCGGGCTCCTTGAGTAATTCTAAGTCGATTTAGCGATGTCTGTCCGTCTGTTGAAAACACGCTCACTTTAGAAAAACTCAAAAGAAATAAAAAAACTGGTTGTCAAATTGCTTGTAGTTATCCTAAGCAGTTTGGGATTGAAATCCAGCAAAATCGATTCAGTGGGATCAGAGCTATGAATCAAAATGTGGAACCACCACTTTAAAAAAGTGATAATCCGATCAATATGATATGAAATTTTGCAAATGTTCGTTTTATTTGACTGGAAATCACACTGTGAAATTTCATGAAGATCGGTCCATATTTGCCCTAGGCCCCATATAAACCCTTCCGGAAAACAATTTAGTACGCCTAAAGCCGTAATTATTAATGCTAACGTAATAAAATTTGGAACGTCACAGTTTTTTAGGACTAGAAATGACAATGTAAAATTTCATGAAGATCGGTACATAATTTACCATAGATCCCATATTCCCGGAAAACAGTTTAGTACGCCTAAAACCGTAATTTATAATGGTATCAGAATAAAAATGAACACTTCACAGTTTTATAGGACTAGAAATAGCTCTAACAAATTTCGTGATGATCGGTCCATAATTTACTATAGGCCCCATATAAAGCCCACTCTGGTAAATTAATTAAATACGCCTAAAACCGTAGCAGATATATTTATTGTGGTAAAATTTCTTCCAACTTAGTTTCATAAGGCCAGAAAAAATGTCATGCAATTTTGTAATATACGGTCCATAATTTACCTTAGATCCCATATTTTGCAGTCTTCTGAAATTCACTGTAAACGCTAAAACTAATTCCCCTTCCTGAAAATCATTTAAGTTCGGCTTAAACTGTTACGAATCAAGATATTTTACTCAAGATTGTCGGTTAATAATTCAATATCGGTCTAAGCCGCAACCAATTGTAATGCTGATGTCTGTTTTTATAAAGATAAATTAATAACTCTTTGCGACAGTCAAAATCGGGATGGGATGAAACCAACGGAAATTGTTATATCGGTAAAAAAAGAAGTTATACGTGTCCCGGCGTTTCGCTGGGTCACGTCTAGGAATCGAGATATATCGATTTGAAGTTAGT
This sequence comes from Pollenia griseotomentosa, assembly GCA_963931875.1. NCBI lineage: Eukaryota > Metazoa > Arthropoda > Insecta > Diptera > Polleniidae > Pollenia > Pollenia griseotomentosa. Next base: position 15,159,541 of record OZ007563.1, on the reverse strand, counting down.
AACTATCATATAGGGGAAATTGTCACCTTTGGTGGTCTTTTTTTTGACATAACTCGATAACTAAAAAAATTAGGAATTACAATTCATTTAATCTGTTCATACAACGTTTCGCTACATAAGCAACAGTTTCGCAGTTATAAATAAATGTATGAAGAAAAAAAAATATTTTTTGCCTAAAAAATTTAATTTTTTTATTTTTAATTCATAAAAAATCCAAAACGGTAAAAAAAGTGTCAAGTCCTATTCAAGGTATATTTACACAAGGTAAACTCGTTGGCCCATATGTTTGCAGGCTGTTTACCCATAGTTGGAACCCAAACGTCAAATTTCGTGTATATGAGCCAAAATTTGTACATGTGTGCGTTAAATTGTTTTTGTTTTATATGAAGACAATTTTGACAACTCGGTTCCTTTTATAGAGCAGCATGTCTACACTCCCAAATGAGTCTACCTTGTGTAAATATACCTTGGTCCTATTACTTTCACGTAAAGTCACATAACCTTTCAACAAAATGAGACATAGATCATGAAAATCGATGGACGCGTTTCGCTTTTATTCACAATTTAGTGAAGATATCTCATTTTGACAAGAATATTGATTTTATGTTTCAATGAATTTGGATAATATTTATTATATATTATTTATTATAATTATTAACACGTAAAACTAAAAATTATTTACAGGTAATTTTTAGGTTATTACATAGATACATAGGTTATAAAAATCGATGAACGGAAAACTTATTTTCGTTTGTTTGCGCCCTTTACTTTCTTGCGTGGTGGTTCCATCAGTCCCTTTATATCGTGGCAGTAAACAAATGTGTTCCCTTCGTTGAGTGTGTAGTACCGTTGGAATAGCAATTGTCGTCTTCGATATCCGGTGACTTTGACATAAGGCTCCAAATTGTTGCCTTCTTTCAAAGGCTGGGCAAGTTTTTCTGCTTCACGTTGAGAAAGGTTTAATTCTGTCCATTTTTGCTTGTGATATTGGAATTATTTTGTTCGATGGGCCGGCTTCTGGTTTTGGTTTATATGTGAAATCCGATTGATCCATTGTTTCAGTAGAAAAAGAAGTTTCTCTGTCAGGACTTGCAAGCGGTGGAATTGGTATTTCATCTGAATGCGGTAAAGGTATTTGTGCACTTTTAACAGATATGTAAACTCTTCGTTTAAGGCCTTTACGATTTACTCCACATATTTTGTTTGCGCAAGCGTAACAGTTGTCGGAATTGTGCTCTCCTGGATCAGTCCAAATCATTGGTACACCAAAACGAAGTGAACTGCTGGGACCCACGAAGCGCCGCGAATTATTTCGCAATCAAAATAAAGTTTAAAAGCGCGCTCCACTTGCTCAGTGAGTAATGCAGCATTTGTTGAAAAAGCTCTTTTGCCACAAACGTAACAAAATAAATTGATATTTTCTGGACAATTTGCACTCATTTCGGTTTTATACTTTTATTACTTTTTCCTCACTTTAAAAAAACCGTACTTTACGCGTTCTACGTAAGTTTCAATATTTTACTGGGAGGTACTTATGAATTCGCGCATCTTTTAAGGGTGGCTATATAACTGATTCGTGTGCGTTTTAAATTTTTCGAAACGTTTTAAAACATGACCACTCATAAATGTGGGTGCAATTTGTGTAAAAAAATCATGCAGGTAGCCAACGGAAAAAACCCAAATAATTAAAAAAGTGCACTTTCCTTTTAATTGTCCACGCACATTTATGGCCGTTTTTTAGTTTGTTACCGCTACCATAAAAATCAAATAACCTTTTGTTTATTACTTTTTTTTTTAATTCTGACAATCATAAAAAAAGTCATCAATGTTTTTTCCAAGGAATTTTGAGCAAATTTTTGAAATTCATACCTTCACTTAATTGTGAATAAAAGCAAAACGCGTCCATCGATTTTCATGATCTATGTCTCATTTTGTTTAAAGGTTATGTGACTTTACGTGTAAGTAATAGGACTTCACACTTTTTTTTTACCGTTTTGGATTTTTTATGAATTAAAAATAAAAAAATTCAATTTTTTAGGCAAAAAATAGTTTTTTTTCTTCATACATGTATTTATAACTGCGAAACTGTTGCTTATGTAGCGAAACGTTGTATGAACAGATTAAAGGAATTGTAATTCCTATTTTTTTTAAGTTATCGAGTTATGTCAAAAAAAAAGATCACCAAAGGTGACAACTTCCCCTATGTGATAGTTACTAACTTCAAATCGATATATCTCGATTCCTAGACTGACCCAGCAAAACGCCGGGACACGTATAACTTCTTTTTACCGATATAACTTTCCCCGGTAGTTTGAATCCTTCCCGATCACTGACCCCTACCATTTGTCGTACAGTGTAATAAATAGACATCATATAGGTATCACTCCTGAAATATTCAAATTGTCGGTGGAGGGTATCAAAGATTCGGCACATCCGAATTTAACACTCTAACTTGTTTGTTGTTTGTATTTTTGTCTAAAGTTTATATCAGTTTTTAGTTGAGCTATAGCCAAGAACGTATCAGTTGGGGAAACACCGTTGAATTTTTTAATATTTTGTTTGTTATTCGTCATATCGTACAACATATTTTAAAGATTTTTACTTAATTATTTTAAATTAATTGCTAAGTAGGCGTTTGTTGTTATAATTTGTTTTGGTTTTTATTTGACAGTTCATGTATATAAAAGGTCTGTCTGCGTACACATATTTTGCATCATTTTGTGAAAAATGTTGCAAAATATTACAAAATGTTGTCTGTGTACTCCAAATCTCTTGCAGCGAGAGAGCAAAAAAGAGAATTTTTTGACAGTTGGAAGTTAGAGAGCTTACAAAATGTTACTGGAGAAATTTCCTCTTGCAAGATTTTGCAACTAGTTTGAACAGCTGTTTTTATTACGTGTGCCAAGATAGCGTCGACGAAATACCGTCGAATTTGGGAATATAAAAACCGGGAAAACAAAATACCCAAATTATGGTCTTTTGCAGAATAACAACAAAAAGTTAGCGTCGAATTTAGGAATTTAGGGGGATTTCCAAAAGTAAAAAAAAGTTAGCGTCGAATTTGGGAATTTAAAATGGGGAAGTAAAAATAACTAATATTTTTAATAAAAATACAAAAAATAGTTAGCACAAATAAAAAAAATACACATTTAGGAACAAAATAAGCAATGCGTGCAAAAAATCATTCGGTTAGTTCCCGAGATATTTGGGTGCATCCAAAATGGTCAGTACAAAGCTTTACTGATTTATCCCTTGGAACACAAGCTTTTGCACGGTATAAAGGCTGAGTTCCAAACGTCGGTTGCAAAGCAACTATCTTTTTTAAATTCATGCTACAATGCAACCGTGTAGGTTATTACAATTCTATTTGTCCCAATGTGCACCAAAAAAGTATTTAATGAGAACATAATACAAAAGCTGTGCATTATTAAACTTGAATATACTTGTGCTGCAAAGTATATTGATGTTTTGGAACTCAGCCAAACTGTATATATTCTGCAAAAAATCGAACTCAGAAATCTCGGGAACGGAACGAACGATTTTTTGCACGCATCGCTCATTTTGTTCCAAAAAGTTAATTTTTTTTTTAACTATTTTTTGTATTTTTGTTAAAAATATTAAATATTTATACTTCCCCTTTTAAATTCCTAAATTCGACGCTAACTTTTTGATTTCATTCGGTAAATCCCATTATTTGGGTATTTTTGTTTCCCGGTTTTTAAATTCCCAAAAGTCGCTATTTTGCTTAATTTTGCTTTGTCATTTCAATTGCCTACACACCGATCAGCTGTTTTCTTGCAAGATTTCACTGGATTCTGTCTGCGTACTTTTTGAGATATTTTCAGCCGACAGAGTAAAATTGGTCTTACTCTCTCAAAAAAATTTACTGAGTATTTGCTACTGGAAAAGTACGCAGACAGACCTAAAGACATTCATTTTTGTTTTACACAATATCTACAATTATCTTTTTAAGTACACGGAAAGAATTATTTACTAAATCACCAGAAAATATGGCTTGAGCCAAGAAAATTTTGCACCATTCTCGTCCAAGCCAAAAATGTCTTATTGTAAAAATATGTGTGGCTTGGTTTATGCAAAAAGTTATGACTCAAAGCGAACTAAAATTTACTAAAATACATTTAAAAGAAAATTCATTTTAGTTCTATAGTTACTTTAATCAAGTTTTCGTTGCTTATGGCCAATTTCACCAATATTATTTAAATATCAATCAATTCTTATTTAAATATACATACATACATAGTTTTTCATATAATTTTATTTAATATGAAAAAAGAATTTAAAACATAAATTGATGAAAAACATGTGGCATTAGTTTGTTTAATAGAACTTAATATAAAATCAAGAAACTTTTTTTTTGATTTGCTTAACATGTTAATTAAAATAAAAATTAATTGAATTTAAACCATGTTTTGTTGGGCATTTTCTAAAAAAATTAAAAGAAATCCCTAACATTTGTTTCTTAATGCAAGAAATTTGATTCTTTTTAAAAATCAAGAAAACCTGACTAAAAAAAATAAATGCAGCATGATTTCAGAAATATCCCAGCTAGCATTTTGTATCATAATTTTGGAATCAGCTCCAGGAGCAAAATAACCGTATATGAGCTAATTTTTTAATCATAATTGATACGATGAATCAATCACCTGAAAGAATCATTTGTGATACAATTTTCTGATTTCTTTTTGATCGTTTTAATGTTAGTTCTTTTAATCATTATTGAATTGTTTTTTAATTATACAGTTTTTGATTATATTTCATATAATTTTTTAATTGTCATGTTTTTTAATTTTTCTCCGATAAAATTAGCACCATTATTACTTATTCGAACCAGCAAAGAAAGGAAGAAACAATTTGCACTTACATTTATGTTCATAAATTGTCAATAACTTTTGGGCTTCTTTTTTAGCCAAGCTTTTTATTTGTTTGGCTGACACGAAAGTTTCTATTTTTATTTTTTTGATTTGGCAAAAACAAAAATTCAAAATATTTAAAATTTTAACATCTATCGCTTAAGTGATAAATCAGTTTTTATTCATCAAAACTGATCTGTAAAGACTTTTTTACAAAAAATAATCATGCAAATTCTTATTTTTAATTAAACTTCTTTCCGTGAACACAGCGTTGTCGAATGTGCAGATTTATCTACATTTTGCAGTTTTTCTAAGCATTAACCAGTTTTGAAGTTTTTTGTAAATTGTGCAGATTTTGCAGTTTTTAAAATAAAATTTATTACTTTCAATTTTGCTATATTATTTTTTATTTCTCCTTCTCCTTCTCTTCCATAATCTTACCTTATTTGGTTAACACATACTCGTATAACAGTCATAAGCTCTAAGAGCCAAACAAACCACACAAACAGCTTGGGAAACACATACTTCCCATTTATAAATTAACGATAAGTTTTCGAAACATAAATTGGTTTTGATTCTCCGCCCAAGAGGTTATCGGTCTAGAGGACTTTTCCTCTAATGTTCGTTCATTGTATTGCCTTATGCTCGCAATTGCATTTACATTTTTGTTTTATTTTTTATATTACAAAAATATTTGTTATTTCAGTCCCTACTCAAGTATATACAAGTGCTGACTTTAAGGCTTTTAGTTAGTAGTACAAAGAAGCACAGCTGAGCTATCAATACCATTTGCTGTTCTTCTTGTTTGTAAACATTACAATTATTCAGAGCGTTTTACATAGCGTCTTCAACTGACAATTTTTTATCATACCAAACGTCAAAGTCTATACATATAAAAAAAACTCGAAAATTTTTGTCAGCGTTTTTTTAATATGAAGTTTGACGTTTGGTATGACAAAAAATTGTCAGGTAAAGACGCTATGTTATAAGCAAGTAAACTTGCGTCAAAAAACTGTGATTATAGCTGCTGTTACATGTTTTCATAGCTGTTTTTTTTAATAATAATATAAATATAGATTTTTTTCCTGGGGCCTAATTCTGGCAGTCGTAATCGATTACTTTCTCGATTCGAAAGCAATTTTATTTCAGTCGATACTGAACGAATCTCGTCATGACCACTTCTGCAGTAGTTATTGAATTCCAGACCCATTCTCTTCGTATAAGTTCCTACCGGCCAGTGCCCAGTTAGCACTAACATCACTTCTAATATGTTCTCTATTAATCTAAGTAGAAAGCATGTCCAACGTTTATCATAGCCAGGTCACAATACCTTGGTTATGGAGCAAGTGGATTCACGATTCCAACCCAAATGTGTAAGTCTATAAGACCAACGCTTAATGAGTGATTTACAGCCAATTTATGCGATAATTTTTGTGCCGTCGCTTTTTCTTTTTTTGTAGGCGAACTGTGTAGTGAAGAAAGAGGGGGAACGAAACGAGTTGTTTGTTATTTTTATGTCTTTTTCTCATATTTCACTTTTAAGTTATTTATTTTTTTCTTGTTACGTGTTATTCTCTTTTTTAATTTGAAGTGGTCGGTTAAAAATACAATAAGAGTAAAAAAGACATGCACCTAAAAATAATCGTAGGAACGCAAATGATTTTTAAAAGTTGCTTCAAATAGGGATTTAAAAAAAAGACGTCGCAAATTAATGGGTCTATAGCGAATGGCAACTCAACTTCAGTTCAGTTCATAAAACAAAAAAAAATTGTATATTTGAACATGAGCGGCGCACGGTGGCGCCATTTGAGTTTTTGCCTTACCCTTTATGCTTTGAATGTGTTCTGCAATCTATATTTTTTATAAAATTTGTTAAAAGACTCCTGTGCTTCTTCAGAAAGCTCTCCAATTGGCAAAGACTGGTACTCAATTATATCTTTGCCATGCGCCAATATTTTATGGACGGTCGGGGTCAACTTCTTCTGTGGATACATTTCTTCTAAAAGAGATGCAGTTTTCGACGCATATTCTCCATATTTTGTAGAATTGACATTTTCTTTGCAGTTTAAAACATCTAAGATCGTTCCCAATCTTTTCACGATTTGATTGTCAATTCCAGTGATTCTAGTTACTGCCTCATCATTTTCAAAAAATCTCCTAGAAGTGTTTCCATCGTTTGAGTTACCGTATCCGTGCTTGGGACAGTCTACTTTTAGTCCAACTTGTTTAAAAAAACATCCTGTATTTGCTTCTTTCTGATCTTTTCCTTATCCTTTATTGATGTATTTTCATCGAAGTTTTCCTCCTCTTGTGGTAGGGTATACCCCAGTTTTAGCAAGAATTCCATACACCTTATCCTTGCGTGCAATAGTGACATTCCATATTCGTAATTCTCCTCATTTGTAGAATCGTTTAAATTACCAAAGTTCTTCTGACTCTTTTTGCAAATCGGGCATGACATTGTTGAGGTTGTTCCTGTCAGTTCGTTTACGACTTTTCCGTCAACCATGGTCAGGTGGAACTTGTAATTGCATTCAATATATTTTACTTCTCCAATTTGCAGCTTTGTAGGCTTAATCTTGCTTATTTGTTCTTCAATGTACTTCACCGTGGTCCTTATTTTTCAAACTATTAGATCAAACTACTGTCAGTCAAAACATATAAGGGATGGACGCCATACAATTTCTGCAACCATGTCTTTTTAACCTTTTTTACCTCTAGAAGCCAAACAGGCACGTACGGGCAGATAAAACCTTTTGAATTATGTAAAGAAATAATCAAAGAACAGGTTTTGCAAATATGGCAAATATAGAAAAATATAGATTTTTTTTATTTTCCGTCAGGAGAAACACAAAGCAAACAGTTTTTTTTTTTTTTATCATTATACATTTAATAAATACATCAATCAATACAAACAAAAAATAAGGCGATTCGTTACCTATTTTTCGTGATACTACACCTGAAATCGCAACAAATTGACTAAAAATTGTGTGTTTTTTTGAAAACCAAAAGTCGGTCAACTTTGAACGGTTATATCTGCTCAACTAAAAATTTGATATTATTAAGAGTGGCATATTTGAAATCGTTGAAAAGTTTCCTATAACATGGGCTTATTCAAAACTTCGTCAGCGCTCATGAAAATTTTAATTTTTGCAACCTCGTTTGCTCTACGGGCGCCACTGTGCGGCGTTGCCTGATTTCGCTGCTGGCAACTCAACTTCAGTTCATTTGCCATCCGCAATCGACCCATTAAAGACATCCGGCAGTCTGCAGTTAACCTAAGTATGTGTCGTGTAGACACCCGCTAGGAATGCATTTTTTTAACATGAAAATTCTATTGCGATATTCTTTAGTTTTGCCTCTCTCCTTAATCCGTTGAAACAAATAACATATTTTATTCAGGTATTTTTTATAAAAACTAACTGTTGTAATTCGACTTTGTATAGATTTTAAAGATGAACTGTATAGTCGAAATATATTGATCACAAGAAAAGTACAATAATGTTTTTTCAGTATTGTGAAGCTCAAATTAATGCTTTATAACACTGAAAAAATAATACCGATTCGTTCAGTATTGACTGAAATAATAAGATATTAAATTGCTTTCGAATCGAGAAAGTACTCGATCACGACTGCCGTATAATGCCTCTGTTGATATTTTCGATAATTTAATTATGTGTCTGTTTACATTTTGTTGTTAAAATTTTAAAGTTGCATACAATTTTTATTGCAGCAATTTTTCATGTATGTATGTACACTTGACAACTAGCAATAGTATCAGACGAGAAAACAAAACAAATCTCAAGACTACATGTACTTGTGTATCCCTCTAAATTCCACTCTCTTTCATCTAGCCTTCAAAGTAACGATATTCGTGCAACAAAATTCGGGTCATCGCCGCCAGCCTCAATACTTGCAACGCGAAAAAAACTAGACTATTGGTAGAGCAAATCTGCCAAAGGGTTTTGAAAAGTTAGCTCGGGTTCCCGAAATATCGGCCCATAAAGTTTTTGAATTTTTTGAAAAGGCGTTTAGTATAAGTCAAAAAAAAAAAAAATATACTAAATGTACTTCTGAGCTAAAAGACTATTCAGATGTCTTCAATAGAATTATAACACAAAAGTATACTAAAACGGCACTTTAGAGGGTTAAAATGTTCCACGAATATTTTCTGCATCAAATTTTATTAGAGGTCTTCTAAGAGCAAAAGTTCGTGCAATGTATGTAAAACGGATTGTCGAAATGCCGGGCCTTAAAATTTTTCAATTTCTTTAAAAGCCGTTTGGAACAAGTCCAAAAAATACACTTAATGTACTTCTGAGCTAAAAGAATATTCCAGATGTGTTCAGCATAATTGTATGGCGATTCTTTTTTTTTAGAATATATTAACCCTCTAACACTCATTTTAAGGGGGTCATTTTTGTCCTTTTTTTAACTTCCACACAAAAGTATCTAAAACGGCACTTTAGAGGGTTAAAATGTTCTACGTATATATTCTGCATCAAATTTTACTAGCGGTCTTCTAAGACCAAACGTTCGTGCAATGTATGTAAAACGGATTTTCGAAAGTTTGGGTCTTGAAATTATTTTTGAACTAGTGAAAATTGATGCATAAAATATTCGTCGAACATTTTAGTAAACTTTTGTGTGGAAGTTAAAAAAAATGACAAAAATGACCCCTTAAAATGAGTGTTAGAGGGTTATAATATTCTAAGAAAAGAATCGCCATACAATTTTAATGAAAACATCTAAAATAGTTTTTTAGCTCAGAAGAATATTTAGTATATTTGGTACAAGCACCTTTTTAAGAAATTCAAAAATTTCAATGCCCGAAATTTCGAAAATCCGTTTTACATATATTGCACGAACTTTTGGTTTTAGAAGACCCATACATATTAAAAATGCTCTTTTGTGTATTCTTGCAACTTTTTTTTACCTCATAAACTTGTTTGTTTAATTTAAATTTTGTTTTGAATTCCATTTGCCGGCCGGTAAATGCAAATCTGAATAAAAGAAAAAAAAAAAAAAAAAAAAAAAAAAAAACTGACTAATGTTTACTAACTAATACAAAATAAACAATTTGTTAAACAATAGATTTATCGCAAATACAAACATAAAATAAATAAAATAATTTTACTGTCGTTTTTTTAATTAAAATTAATAGCAAATAATATTCTAAAAATGTTCCAACAATTGTTTAACTGACAAATTACAATACTAGCAGTCGTAAATTCCATTTTTTTCCAAATTAGATTTTTTAAATCATTTCATTTAACTATTTTAATGAAGGAATGCATTTTTTATAATTTTTAATCTTGGCTGAAGCTGGAGTTGAACTTATAACGCCGTTTCGCGAACAGCAACGTATTTCACCATCAGAGTTCTTTGTCTATTGTCTATAGTCAAACATCAATCTTTTTACCAATGGTATTTTAAGTGGATCAAATTTTGCTGTAATAAGTTTTTTTTTAACAATTACTTAATATATTGAAAATTTTAAAAACGTTAACCACAAATCAGTTTAAAACAGTGTTCGAAAATAAATACTTAATAACGCTCCTTCGTGTTCGGTTCGGTAGATTTTTGGAAAACACAAACGCTAATAGTGTTTGTGTAGAAAATCATTAAAAAATAACGTTTCCCTGTTTGTCATCTTCGAACACAAAGATAATACCGTTTTTATCTAACTCAACAAAAGATGAGAACATTTAATTCCGTTCGGGGTTTTTTTTTAAAAAACCATAAACTTCATTGTGTTCGATTCGGTTCATTAATGTTCGTCGCTTTTGGCTGGTAAAAAAAACCAAAAATTTTTTACAAAAACAAAATACACATACGAAAAAAAACACAAGCTGTTCGTGCTGCGGTAGTTGCTAAAATTTTTTGTTTGTTCATTTCTTTATCAATGTAAAAAAGGAAACATTATTGAACATTAAAAAATAATGTTTGTCTACAGTATCACTACAATTGTTGTTTTTTGACGAAGAACAGAACATTATATAATGTTCGGCTCTTTTTTGAAAATATTTACGAACGGTATTAACGGTTGTGTTCGTATACACAATCACTGGGCTTAAAATTAATTTTTAAATGAATTTACTATAGTGAACAACTAAAGTGCTTAGAATTATCTACATAAATACATTTGAAAAAGAAGATGTGTTGCCAATTTAGCCATATTTGGTATAAATATTTCAAATAAGTTAAGCTTATTTTATTTTAACTTTTAACCCTTGTGTTAATACCCAACTTTATCCACATTGGTAAGCACCCGGGGTACCCGGGTACCCATATACTATAATTTATTTATAATCAATATTTTTATGAAATAAAATTAAATTTTTAATCTTTTTAAAAGCGTATAAAATTATATTTATGTAAAAATATGATTTTTTATCCTTGTATTGCATAACGGCTAAAATTTAAAATATTTTATACAGGACAGTATTTTTTAGTATAACAGTGGAACATTTTTGGTCATACTTGATATCAGTGTTGAAAAATTCAGTACTTTGGTACTATTTTCAGTACTTTTTCATATTAAAAATACCGCAGTACCCCCGCGTTGTTTTCAGTACTTTTTTATCCATTGAGCTTTTTAACTGTGATGTGATCATTTCGATAGCAGGCTTAGGCTATCTATCATGTGTTTGTATTTTAAAAATAATTACCGACGTTAATATTGAAATACAAAGCGTGGACGCTAGAATTCATATTTTGCTTTCCAGAATGGGATATTTGTTCTTACAACTGGCAAGAAAATTTATAAAAAGGGATGCATAGGATAATATGGTAGTGGAAAATTTAAATGAAAACCATATTTATAGAAACATGCAATGTTAAGCAATTGGTTTATAAAGTAAAAGAAACTTCGAAACCGTTTTATTCGACAATTGGCGAAACATTAAGAACTAAACTTAGTTTTGAACATAAAACCTTAAAAGTAATAATCAGCTTCACTCCAGAAAATATTGTTTCCGAAAAAACCATTGGCATAATACTGATGCTATTAATGTTATTTACAAACGATAAAGAGAACTATAATAATAAATAAGTTCTCAATTCCGCGTTCTAGCGGATCTTATAACAATTAAGCATTTCAGAACTGAATATATTTAAATTTCTTGGAAAAATATAGCCAAAATTAAGAACGAAACTAATGTTTGCTGTCATTTCACATATTGCTTTTGGTATTTTATCGACACCACATTTCTGAGAATCAATTGAACGCAGAATTTCAAATTCAAAATGATGAAAAAGCAAAGGAAGAAATCGTTTACACGTAGAAACTGTTGCAAGTTTAATAAAAACTAAAGATCTATTAAAACCAACTGGTAGTTGCTGTTGTAGTTATAATATATCTTATGATATCTTAAAGTAAATTTGCTTTATCTTATAACACTGAATTAAAATCTTTTTTTTTAAACATTAATGTTTTAAATGGAATTGAGAAATTCAAAGGTGACACAATATATTAGCAAGAATCGAAATCAGAAAAGAAGTGCAATATACTGTGAAATGTGTGTTTGCATCAACAAACTATGTTGTTTTGCTTTAAAGGTTGTTTTTTTTTAAGAGTTGCGCCATATTTGAATTGAAACCATTGTGCCACTTAATGAATAATATAGGGCCACATAATAATAATATGACGAATAACATATACAATAATATTGTTAATTGATGGGACGCTTGACGCTTATGGATAGCAGAAATATTATTTACATGTGTACCTCAAATATACGGGCCTGTTCTGAAAATCACGTGATTTCAAATCACGTGCTTTTAAAATCACAAGTGTGATTTTATGGGATTCTAAAAGTCATACCGTTTTTGTGTTTCTTGGTGTGCTTTCGGCAATTGCAGATCACACCAAAACACACAAAAAAGTAACTCCAAAACATTACACTTGTGATTTAAAAGGCACATGTGATTTGATATCACGTGATTTGAGCTAAAGTCATTTTCAGAACAGGCCTGATAAATACTAAATTTGCTATTAAATACTTAGATAAATGAATTCCAATAAAATATTTTTTATTCCTTTTACATATTTTCATAAAAAATCAAAAAAGTACCATTTGGTAAGAAAAATACTCTTTTAGTTGAAGTTCAGTACCATTTCAAAATTTCAATTTTGCAACACTGCTTGATATGTAAATGAGACTTCCCCGTATTATACTAATAAAGCTTTGGAAACTAAACTCAAGTAATTGTATGATACAGAATTAAGTTTATTGCATTTTTTGAGCAGTTAAATCGTTTTTGTGTTATCCCATAAAGTGTATTGTATTGTATTGGGTACCGAGGTACACGGGTGCGCATGTTGCGATGGATAAAGTTTAAGGAAATTTTTTTTGAGTGTTAAAGAAGCAAAATAAATCTGAAATCGCTTTCTTTTATGTTAAATAACGACGACCCAGAAGGTTGTTTAAAAATTTTAATTCTTAATACATTTTTTTCATGTAATTATACCTAGGTGGGTACCATGGTACCTGGGTATTAACACAAGGGTTAAAGTTGTTAAAAGTTAAAGTTATTTAAGACACTTAAAGCGGCCCATACACTTGTAATATTATTGTATATGATATTCGCCATATTATTTCCATTTTGTCCTATATTATGCAATAAATCGCGCAATGGTTTCATTTATTCAATAAAAAGGTGAACATAACCTATAGGAATAACATAAACAGCATTGTACAATGTTGCCAACACACTTCGCTTTCTTTTCGTTGTGCAATAAAAATCAAAAGTCTTTTGATTGTTGCCAATATGTTGTGCCACCTTCGAATATCACATACACATTGGCGATATAATTGTACAATACGTAATATTGAACAATTTTATTGCAAGTGTATGAGCCGCTTTAGAAGTTATTTTTGATCAGAAAACTCAATGAGCTTGTTCAAATTGGTTAATTCGCAGCTCATTTTGCGGATAGAATCAAAATTTGGATAATAAGACCGAAAGTATTGCAGTCTTAGGGGAATAAAATTTTTAAAAATAGAAACTGAAAACTTAACATTAGAAGTAGGAGTTCTGAAACTATTTCGTATTTAACGCTTGACAAATTCAGCATCAAGGAGAAATCCAATTGCCGTATTTATTAACAGTTTTATTTCCCTAATCAGCAGTGCTGAATAAATGGAAACTAAGTTTGTCATTCCATGTTAATCTTTTTGAATATTCATCTAAGACTTCATTAAGTATATACATATATATTTTGTGTCGTTCAGTATATCTTAGTCGATTTAGCCATGTCCGTCTGTTAAAAGTAGGCTTATTTCAAAATAATTTGGGTGTCAAATTGTTTCTAAATCTGCAAAGCTGCTTGGGATTGAAATCCAGCAGAATCGATTTAGTAGGAAAAGAGTTATGCACCCAAATGTGGAACAACCTCCCAAAATTTACATTTGCAAAAACTAACATAAATTCGTGGCGGAATGCACCAATTTTCATTAAATTAGTTTTATATATCAACAAATTTCGTGAAAATCGGTCCATAATTTACCTTATGCCCCATACAAAGGCCACTCTCGGAAATCAGCTTAATAACACTCTGTCACAAATTTTCAACAAAGTCGTGACCAAATGAATCTGACACCTAATCTTTATGTAAATTTGTTCGCTGAATCCGAATATGCATTTAGTCAAAATCACACCACTAAATTTCGTGAAGCTCGAACCGTAAACCGTAAAACTTAATAATATTGTTGTAAAATTAAATACAATTTGCTAAGACTAGAAATAAAATTTGGTAAAGATAAGCCATTTATAAAGCCGACTGTCGAAAATCAGCTAAAGAAGCCTTAAACCGCAATAAATATCGGTATTGTGGTGAAATTTTTGTGGATAAAATTTGGGGTATTCACAAGGTGTGCTATCATGTTATATTGTCATAACGTTCTAACATTTTACAATGGTTTAAAAATATTGCTGTTGCTTTGTTAACTAAAAGTGTCTTAAATAAATAGAACTTTGCTTGCTGTGTTAATTGTGCTTTCATAATTAATCAGAAGAGACCTGCGCTGAGCGGTTGAGCCGAGCCGCATTATTTTTTGTAGCCGTCGCCGTTGAAGGTATAGTTTTATCCGGTAAATATATCCGAATTTAACCTGCGGCAACAAAACACTTGCGGCGTCAAATTATATCGGCTTAGGACTTCGATGTTTGTTAAACAAACAAAATAAAATTTATTTGTGATTTGCGTCTAAAAAATGGAAAATAGTCAGATAAGATCTAATTTAATTTATTTATTAATGGATTGGAATTAAAAAATATTTTGATGTTAGGTAAATATTTATTTTTTATATTTGTTTTAAATCAGCTGATTTAAATTCAAAATAGCACACTTAATTATGAGGGGTTATTCACAACAGTCGTATTTTTCAGGTTATTATTTTTAAGACTTAAGCTTCGTACAGACGATGGTCAGATCTTACAATATTGTAAATTTTTTGACAATGGTGCCATTGTACGATGCATTAATTTAAAACATCTGCCAAATGAAAATAGCGTAAAATGTTCACACAGTTGCAAGACATTTTTAGTAAATTTTAATGACAACATTGTAAGATCTGACCAACGTCTGTACGAAGCTTTATGACTTTATGACACCTTGTGAATCCCCCAATAGATTAACTAAAGTTTAAATAAAGTTTTTGTTCAAAATTTCCCGGGTATCCCGCAATTCTTAATCGAGAAAGCGGTAATCGAAAACAATTGAATATCCCTGTAATTTCCGGGAAAAAACTATATTTATTAATGAACGATGAGTGATCGTTTCGGTTTTCGAATAGTAATTGAATCAAAAACATTTTTAAGCAGGCCTTTAAAAAGGCCTAAAGTAAGAAGGTCTTCCGAGTTTTCCCACTGGGAACAAGCAAATCGTTTTTTTACCTTCTTTTGTTGTGTTGTTGTTTCTACAACAAACTTTAACAAACACACGCGTATTTACGCCTATAGATGGCAATAAGTTTCGAATTTAATCCCATTTTGGATTGTTTTAAGTACTTCTTGGTGTTTTTCATTTTGTTTCACTTACTTAGTAGGTGGAAACTACTTATATTTAGTATGAGTTTTTTCTTTCTGTGTACCCTCTCTATTCCCTGGATACCTTATTTTATATGAATACCTTAATAGTAAGCAAAAAAAAAAAATAAAGTTTAATACAAGCTTTATTCAGATCAAAACACTGTTAAATGCCTTTGTTAATTGCATGAGATTTATAGATAACTAAAGTTGAAACTTGTTATCAATAAATTAAAATATTGATGGAGTTAATACAAAAACTATACGTGACTACACATGCGAGTCTATAGCAACTTTAAAATATTAATATTGCGTTTCTGGAATAATAATCATTTTATATGTATGAAAATGAATATCTTAAGTAGGTAAAAAGGAATTTATTATAATAAATTATTTCAAATAAAAAAAAAAACAATACAATATACAAATATGTAGGTTGATTTTTTATGAAATACTCTTCACAGAGTGAGTTGATATCTCATGAAGTATGTTATCCGCTACTATTACAGATCTGACAAAAAAATAAGAAACTCTGGAAGATACTGCTGAGGGCCTTTTACACTATAATACTTGGTATTACGACATGCCAAAGAATCAAATTCAAAACAATTTGTTATGAAATGTGAAAAAATACGTAAAGATATTTATGGAAATTTTTCTAACCCCAGGTCTACACCAAAGATAAATATCTCAGTAATTTGGCAATAACGTCGGCAAAACAACAGAGCAATATTTCTTATTGCTCAGCTTATGTTAAAGGCATGGGAAAAGGTATTTATTTAATTTAAAAAAAAACAAGGAAGAAGGTGTAGTGTAAAAACTGACGCCATCTTGCAAAATTTTTTTTTTTTAAACTAAATTCTTTCTTATTCGACTTTATAATTTAAATATATAATAAAGATGGTTTTTTTTATATACAAATATTACTTGCCTGGCCCACAATGTCGACAAGAACATTTCTTTCGTATTATTATATTGAAAACAATAATGAAAAACTAAAATTTGTTTTTGTTTTCAATGTAAAAATTCGAAAGAAATGTTCTTTTTTTTATATAATACAATAAATGACACTATTTGCCTGTTTTTAGAAAACGTAAACAAGTGAGTGAGTGAGAAATTATATGGAAAACAAAAACAAATTTTCGTTTTTTATTCTTGTTTTCAATATAATTTCTCACTCACTCACTTGTTTACGTTTTCTTAAAACAGGCAGTATATAATAGCTGCGTTCGTTTACCCCAAAATTTGTACTGGATTTTACTGAAATGCGTTTGCGTACACATAAATTTGTAAAATTTTCATATTACTCACCTAATGGATTTTACTGGGATTTTACTGGAAAAGTAAACGAACGCACATAATATAAGTTGGGAGAGCACACTTAAAACTCATACGTATGGTTTGATGTGAATGTAACGAAAATCCAAATACTCCCAGCGGGTAAATACAAAAGACCTTCCTTCATCAGGCCTCTTTTAAACTGCTAAACAATGCCTCATGGAAGGCCTCGGTTCTTTCGTATAAAAGATAAGATACACATTCGGCATACGCTTCTATGAGAAGGGAGAAGAGAAGAAGTAAAATTTTTTGGTTTTGTTTGTTTTGCACAAGCAGAAGGAAAAGGTTTATTTTCTTTCTCCCGTTACCATTTTTATGTTACTGTGAAAGAAGCGAGAGCGGAAGGCCTACCCCGCAATGACAACGTGTGTCAAAAAGATATTAGTATGAAATGGAGCGAGCAGGGCTTGTACATCCAAAGGAAGGATGTACAATAGGGGTATAACCCAATTTTGGCTCTAGCACTACGCGATAGCGAATATTGTGTTATTTACGAAAACAATTTGTTTGGGTCGTTTAAAAATAAAAACCTCACCCACAAAAGCGATTTTCTAAAATCCCTAAAGAAAAAATTTTAAATATTTTGTTAATAAATGAAAAAAAAAAGTTAAAAATATGTAGTTTAAAGGACATAAATTTCAAATTTAATGTGTGTGTTGTTTTGCTAACGTTTTTGGCTAAATGTATAAATAAGTAAAAAAAAATAAAAAAAAATAATTTTCCAACTTTACCGCGTTTTGAGGGTGACCTTTTTTTGAAAACCGCGAAAAACTAATATCATTTTATTTTAATAGTTTTCAATGGACTATTCGACTATGCTAGGGCCATTTTGATATTTGCAAAAAATGGGAATAAGTTATGCCCCTAAAGTACAAGCCCTTCTTCTTTTTCCCTCTGGAACTTTTCTCTGATTTTCCAAAAATGCTAAGCCGGTTTTATGTGCGTACAAGTAATTTCTTAAAATTTCATTATTTTAAGTTTAAAAAAATTTTAATTTTTAAATTTATTAAATAAAATTTTTACATAACTTTAATTTAAAAAAAAAAAAAAAAAAAAAAACAAGTAAGAAAGTATAGTCGGTCAAGCCCGACCATATGATACCCAGCACCACAGTACTTAAAAACACATCATGCTTATGTGTCCATATAAATATGGATTTCTCTATGTTTAAAAACTTCATTAAAATCGGTTTGAAAGTTTGTGAGAGGCAGAAATTGCCCCCTACATCCCCTTGTGGTCCTATTTTTTTAAAACTGTATAGCTTATGTGTCCATATATATATGGATCTATCCATGTTTTAAATTTCATTAAAATCGGTTTGGTAGTTTCTAAGAGAAAGAAATTTTCCCCTATCTTCCCTCGTGGTCCTACGATTTGGCCCATTTTCAATAGGCTTGGTCCTTGTGCCAATAAGAACCTATGACCCAAATTTTATCAAGTTATCTCCAAAGTTGCGACCTGTACTTTGCGCACAAGGTTACATGGACAGTCAGCCAGCCGGACGGACATCGTTAGTTCGACTCAGAAAGTGATTCTGAGTAGATCGGTATACTTTAAGGTGGGTCTAGGACCACTATTTTAATATACCAAATATATATCAAAATTTTTTTTATATATTATTTTTTATTAATTTTTTGACATTTTTTAATCTTGGAATGAACCTTTTACGACTCTCTGTAAGAGTCATATAACAATTAAGAGCGTTTTTGAAAGATGAAAATTCTATTTCCAATACAATTTCAATAAAACAAACCGACCTAAGGAACTGTAAAAAAGGATTTTCCGACTGGATGGTGTTGATTTCGTGACCTTAAGGTTTGTTTCATATAAATTGTATGAAAATTAGAAGTTGTCACAGGAAAAAGACGCTTGATGCCCTTATTTGGGTAGCTCAGTTATACGGCTGAGCATTTCGAGAGTTGTAAAATAATTTTTGAAAGACTGGTTAGATAATCGCTACATACATCATAAACGATTCCCTTTATGATTAATATAAGCGTATTTCGCTGTGTTATGAAAGAATCCTTCATATGAATCAGCACATGTTACAGTTTCTCACGTGCGAGGAATCGTCTACAATAAAAAAATGAGCTCGCCGACGAACCAAAACACTCTTTATGAGATTCCCAGTAGACTCCTAGACGACTGAAAATGCTAGCTGGGCTGGGTCTTAGAACTATGTATGCATTTGTTATTTCAAAATTTTTGGCATTAGGTCATGGGTTTTAACAAATTTTTAAATAAAAAATATTAACATATGTATTTTGTTTTAAATTTTTATTTTATTTCCCAATACATATTTCAGTCAACATTGTTGACCATCTTCGTGAAAATTTGGTGATGGTATGTCAAAAGCTTTTTGATGCAAATTTGCAGCAAATTTTGGCAATTATTACATCAGCTAATATTCTGATGCAATAACTTTTGACATAAAAGAAACCGTTTTATATTTCTCTTTTAATGCTTTTTTGTAATTTATTAGAAAACTGTCACTTTTTGGTTTAATATTTTCAAGTTAATTTGTTATCGCTTTGTTTTTTAAATTTTTTTTTAAATATTTATCATTTTATGTTCGCTTATGACAATTTTTAAATTTAGCTCGTGTTCAAAAATTCAAATTTTTGCACAGCTGTTGTGCAATAAAAAAGCACCAGCATGACAATTGCAACTGGTGGTCACGCATCAGCAATAAAATTTTGCATCACTGCAGCAGTGATGCACAGTTTTTACGAACGGCATTTCCGACGTACCCTGAGTTTTTGCCTTATTCCGAGCTTAGACGAGCGAACATTTGAAAGGAAAACATATGGAATTCTCTTTTGTTTTTTCATTCGCGGTCACACAGACGAACATGTTGGCGGAATCATTCGGTTACTATTGTTGCTTTTTTTCAAAAAGCAAAGTAAATGTCAACAAAGAAAATGTGAACGAGGACCGAACACAAAAACTCTTTTCCCCTCCCGTAGTACCCTGTCTAGATGGGCACCTACCAAACTAAATGCTTCGCTTCTAAATGTATCCCTGTCTAAATGGTGACCTGTAAAGTCTATCAGGGCTGGGGAATGATTTTACAGTATGCTTATGTCATATATGTATGTGTTTCTGAAACAATGGTTCTTATTTGAATCCAAATAGAGATGACTTTTAATATATTATAAATTTAAGAGAAAAAAATCTAGGGAAATCTATAAAACAAAATCGCTAGATTCCCAAGTTTTTGAATTTTATCGCGGGATATTTCATTTACTTATATTATAATATTATAGAACATTATTAACATTTAATTCTTATTTGTTTTTCTGTATAAAAACACTGTTCTTTAATAGTCATTTATTATTAAATTACTAATACAAATTTCTTAAATAGCTCACGATTCTAATTTTACACGTTTACTTTTAAATAAACAATAGTAGAGAGTATTGTGTTTTGTATAGATAAAATAAATCTTTATTATACATAGTTATTATAATCAGTGTTCGCAAATAAGCCGAACATTATTCAGTTCTGCTCACACACGATATCTATTTTTTAGTGTTTGTGAAACCATTAATATCGTTCGTAACTATTTTTAAGAAAGAGCCGAACATTATATAGTGTTCTGTTCTTCGTTAAAAACAGAACAATTGTAGTGCTACTGTAGACAACCATATTAATCTTTTATTTTAATGTTCTTTAATGTTACTTTTTTACATTGATGAAGAAATAAACAAACATTAATTTTTAACAACGACCACAACTCGATTAGCTTGTGTATTGTTTGTGTAAATTTTTTTTTGCTGGCAAAAGGGCGCTAAGCACAGCTGAAACGAACGAACACTAATGAGCTGAACAGAACACAATGAAGTTTGTGTTTTTTTTTGAAAAAAAAAAACCGAACCGAACCGAACACCCAGGAGCGATATTTAATATTTATTTTCGCCCACTGATTATAACTATTAAAATTTTGGTTTTGAGAAAATATAATTTTAAAGAACGAATTTTTTGAAATTTTATGGTATTTCACTACTAATAACATTTGATTGTTATTATTTGAGGATAAGTCGTTTGGGTATAATGTCTTATATATATTTAATGTCGTATTTACGTCTTATGGTTTCTATATGGGTCACCACAACTGATTACATTTAGTTCTTCTAGACGATTTATGCTCAATTTCTCTTAAACTAAGAACCTTTTGTATTATATCATATTAAAGTTGGCGCGTACTACCTTGTTCCTTGTGGGCCTGCGCAACGTATGGTCAATCTCTAGCCATTTGCGATTGAGTATTTCTATCTGAATAAGTCTTTGGTTTTTAACTTTGTGTATGTACGCATCGGGTGATTTTTTAGCTATTATCTTTTTGGCAACACTGCTTTAAACAGCTGACGCACGTTTCGTGTTTTGTTTCACTGTCAAACATCTTCAGTTTGGTCTATAATTTAACCATGAATCGTCTTACAAACGAACAACGCTTGCAAATTATTGAATTTTATTATCAAAAATTCTCAAAATATTTATCCAAAAATTGTGTTCAGCGACGAAGCTCATTTTTGGCTCAATGGGTACGTTAATAAGCAGAATTGTCGATTTTGGAGTTAAGATCAGCAAGAAGCATTGCAAAGCTACCAATGCATCCAGAAAAAGTCACAGTTTGGCGCGGTTTATGGGCGGTTCTTCAAAGATGATGCGAATCGTAACGTAACTGTGAATGGTGAGCGCTACCGTGAGATGATATCCAACTTTTTTTTTGCCCAAAATGCAAGAGCTTGACTTGCATGACATGTGGTTTCAACAAGACGGTGCCACATGCCACACAGCACGCTTAACAATGGACTTATTGAGAGGCGAGTTCGGTGAACATTTTATTTCAAGTTCGGGACCGGTCAATTGGCCGCCTAGATCGTGCGATTTAACGCCTTTAGACTATTTTTTGTGGGGCTATGTTAAAGTTCATGTCTATACACACATGCCAGCTTCAATTGACGCATTGGAAGACAACATTGAAGCATTTATTATATATTTATACCGGCCGAAATGTTGGAAAGGGTATGCCAAAATTGGACTTAGCGGATGGACCATTTGAGGCGCAGTCACGGTCAACATTTGCATGAAATAATCTTCAAACATTAAATAATATGGACCGTACTATCGATTCAAATAAAGATTTCTTGAATTTTTCTGAATTTTATGTGTATTTTTTAAAAACTTTCCTGTAGCTCTTAAAAAATCACCCCTTAGAAGGCCGTATGCACCACGACCCAGAGGATCTTTTGTGCAGCGTTTAATTTCATATAAATTCATTTGACATTGTTGCAGGTTAGGATATCTAAAGAATTCTTCTCAAGCATTAGTTGACAAACACCAGATTTATATTACGTAGCAATGCGTTCACGGATTTGACAGAGATATTGAACAATTTTATTTTGTTGTTTAAAGAGATGATGGTTGATTTTCACATTGGACTTAACATGCCGAATTCTTGATTGGCTTTTGATATTCGGTATGCCACATTAGTGCTAAAGTTGCCAGTCTTCGTAATAACGGAACCAACTTAACAGAAAGACGTTACATCATCCAGCTCACCGTTGCGTATTTTAAACCTTTTGGTGTTTATAGTGTTTACATCGAATGCTTTTTCTTTTTGTAGTGCTTATCTTAAGACCAGCCTTTGCTACTTCAATATCTAGAACTTAAGTTTTGATAACATATCTCATGTAAATGCCTGAAATTTGGTTTAAAAATAAAGAATAGCAGAAGTTACTGAAAAAAATGGTCGTAAAAATTTCGGAATACATATACAGGGTTTGACCAAACAGTAATGGACGTTTTGAAATTATCGAAAAAATTAGGTTATTCATGTAAATGGCGGAAATTTGGTGAGCAAGTTAAGAAAAACACTCTGATCCATCGCAAGAAATATTATTAATTTCATACTGGGTTTTGCCAAATAGACATTGAACTTATAAAAATTTCGAAAAAATTATGTTTTCCATTTCTTTCGGTCGCTGCTTATTAAACCAGCAATTTTTGATTTTATTTTGTCTTCTTCTCTACATTTCAGTATTCTTGATAATATAATATTTTAATAATATAATATGTTAATAATAATATTTTAATATTTTAAAAAGTTCGCCATTTGGAAAAGATGAAGGCACTGAAATCGTTCTGGTTATTGGCTGAAATTTTTAGTGCTTACTTTTGAACTTACTTACTTACCCTCTAAAAACCTATCTTAATTTTTTCTGGCCTTTTAAACTTTTTTTAATTTAGTTTCTATAGATTTAAAACTAGTGTTCAATCACTTCACTTTAATAAAAAAAGAACACGCAAAAACTCCGTAATAGCCACGTGGAATGGTTAAATGCTAAAGGTGCTTTTACACGATCTGTATTTTGCAGTGGGTTTGTCAGATGTAAAATCCATATGTAATTGCACATGTCTGTCAAAATCCTAAATTTATTATATAATTTTATTATTTCAATATTTTATTTTACATGCAACACATCGAAAATGTAGTCCTTAATTTTATACATTGCTTTTTCTCATCTACCACAGTTGAAACGAGTTTTGCGCTTCGTTTTTGTAGTTAAATTTAGTTCAGATGGCATAGCTCGGTTTGATAACATTTTTTGAATACATAATATCTCTGTTTCTTTACTTTTTGGGTAAAGTTCGTGAAAATGAGAGCAAGCATAAATTTCTCTCATAAAGAGAACAAATTACACAAAAGTACGGGAACAGAAAAAAACACAATTTTAAGCACAAAATAAAAATTCAGTGTTTTGACAGTCTTTACAACACCAAAAAAAAAACAATTGCGCCACTTTTGAAAAATTTAAATTGACTGTAGAAATAAACTACTTTTACCAAAAATAAAACAAAACAAAACAAACACTTTTACAATAACTAACATTATGTTTTCCTAATATTTCAATATAAAACTTTACATATATTAAAGTACATAATTTTACTCCACAACACTTTTTCCAAAATATGGTTCATGATTTTTTTCCTTTGCATTTTATTGTTAGCAAAAACAAACTCAAAAAACATTTGATTCCGTACGGAATGTGAGATCAGTTTCGCACTTTGCTTAAGCAAAAGACAGTTTCTTAAAATTAAACAAAACGTTTAAAATCGAAAAAATGGACATACGCGGTTGCCCATGAAAACCACAGATATTAACATATAGTTTTCATAAAATAAAAATCTTCATTTGAGAAAAAAAATCTTCAAATCTTATTTTGGTCAAAAAATCTTCAAAAATACGATAAAATCTTCATTCTGGCAACGCTGGCGTTCACTGAGGCCCCACCTTATGCCTCTGCTAGCCTCTACTAGTCGCATTACATATGATAACGTCGATCATAATGTTGAACAGCAAAGCCGATAATATTCATCCGGTTTCGTAGAACAATATCATGCACGACTTGGCAGAAAACGCAGCTAAATCAATTCGATTAGAATTATAAGCAAGTGCGCTTCATATCACATCGTGTCCTAGTGTATTGAAAGCTTTCTCAAATTCGATATAGATTATATATCTACAAAGGTGATTGCCACAAGCTAGACTGTACCGTAATCATCCGCAAGGTGTTGACACGATCAGTGGAATATTTTTGTAGATAGAACCTAGCGGAGTTTCGACAAAATCCCTTGAGATAATCTGCCATTTATAATGAGTGCTAGAATCTTGTTTACTGCACTGAGAATGATTATACATTTCTTATTTTGACATTTTCATAATTCTAAAATATTCGCCAGAAAATTTTTCAAGCCTTTCAAAAATTTATAAAAAATATTAAGTTGCTCTAAAATTTTGCATAAAACATTAAATGATTCGAAAGAAGCAGCTATTTTTGTTTATCATTTTAATATAAATCTTAAAACTTTTTTAAATTAACCTAAACGCTGTGTAGGATTAAGAAACAAAAAAATTAAGCAAAATGTAGACAAATAGAACAAAAGATTGACCAGAATATGCATAAAACATTTTGCATTGCAGATACTTTAATGTGCATTTAAACTTTTAAAACGAAAAACAAGATTGACAAAATAAACAATTTTTTATTTATTTTTTTTTCGCATAAAAAGAAATAAAAATTTATTATAATAGGTGAATCCCAAAAGCAACACAAACAGATGTAGAGAGAAGCAGCTTCACACATAACTCAGCTTACACATACATACTACTCAACACTCAAAAAAAAAAAAAAGTAAATTGTCATAGATACACATTATTACACACACAAACATACATGTACACATGAAAACACTTTGTATAGATACAGATAGCAAGAACGTTTGTTCGTCTGTTGTATGAAAATCTCATTTAGCTCTAGTTTGGACTTGGTGGGTATATAAAGAAACTGGCTGCACTTGAACAACAAGCAGTTTAGCAAGTGATCTCAGGTTGAGAGGAGTGTCTTTGAATTTCGAAAATCATTAAACAGCTTTAATTAAACTTAACGATGACTTTAATTAATTTAATTAAACTAGCCTCTGTGCTAGGAATTTTAGCTTTGGCTCAAGCTGAAGAACAAATTTGTAAGATTTTGTTAATTTTTTTTCTGAGGTGAAAAATAAAATGTTTTTTTTTTTTTAAATTTCAAGATCGCATGTGCGTACCGCAAAAATACTACGAGGATTGCTTAAATCTGCTTAAGGATCCTTCGGAGGCCGGTATTCGCATGGAGTGTGTAGCCGGTAGAGATCGTATAGATTGCTTGGACATGATTAATCAACGTAAAGCTGATGTCTTGGCCTCAGAGCCTGAGGACATGTATGTGGCCTATCACACCAAAAATGCCGATTACAGAGTTATTTCCGAAATCAGGACTAAGGATGATAAGGATGGTGAGTAGAGTGAAATTAGATGGAAAAAAGTTTAAATTATGTGTATTTCGGTAAATGAGTGAAATAAAAAAAAAAAAACTTAAAAACGGACTTTAAAATAAATTTGAAAATAATTGATCAGATTTTTTAATTAAATTAAAGTTAAAATTAAATTGGCATCACAATCAAAACTTTGAAAACTTATAAAAGTAAATAAGCTAGATTCTTAAAAACGAACCGGTTCACTTAAGTGCAAATACACGAACAAAATCAATTTCAATCACGTTGTTGGAAAAAGTGTTGTTTTTAAAAATGGGTTTGAAAAATTCAGAAAATTTTGTAGGTTAAATAGCAATGCGACGAAATATTGCGCAAACAGAAAATTGACGCTCTGAGAAATACTGCCCCAAAAAATAATAAAAACTTGACCACATTTTTTTATGCAAAATTACCCCAAAAAAATGAAAAAACCCCTAAAAATAAAATGAATTTGGGATAATTCTTCATTATGAAAAATCACCTTACAATTTTTAATGAATTATAAATAACCCCAAAAGAAGTTTAAACTAAAAAAAAACACAAAGAAAGTTATATTTAAAATTTGGTTGATGGGTTCATACGCCGAAACTTAAAATCCAGAATTTTAAAATTCCAAGTTAAAAAAATCCTAAATTTTAATACCCCGTACAATTATACAGTTTAGGTTGTAAAAATCGCACGATAGAAAGCCGGGTTGGGCCTTCGGCCGTGCGCAAGGAATTTTTCCTTTATCCGGCGTTCGGCTGGGCAAAAGCTTTTTTCTATGGTATAACAAACACTGGCTGCGCTCACTAAAGCACCTCTGCAAAGCACCGGCAAGGAATTTTTCCTCTTCAGTATAAGAATTCGGGATTTGAATACTATCCCTAGAAATTTTAATATAAATTTTTTAAAATTTGTATAAAATATTTTGGGTGTATTCCTTGCATTTTATATTAGTAAATGAAAAATAGCCCCAAAGTGAAACTTGTGATTTTATTTGGGAACATTTTTCATTCCTTGATATTGGGTTCATTTTTCATTTCACTTAAAATGCAAAAACGCCCCAACGAAAAAATTAAAAAAGCCCAAAAAAAAAAAAAAAACTGTCCCAAAACTTAATATTGTTGTGCCTCATGTAATATGTTGGGTCCATTCCAGGGTTTAAAAAACTGCAGCCGAAACCAAAAACTGTCGAACAAAAAACGAAAATGTGTGTACAACTTTTCCCTTTTTGTGTTGGTTTGACAGCGACTGTTTAGTCTGCTTTTACACGTTTCATCTTTTGATGCTCAACTCTTATATTTTTAGGTGAGAGAAGAAAGAAGAAAGGGGATTAGTACGGAGATGCCTGTACTCGGGCAGTACGCTTTGTGTTTTTATTCGTTGATATATGCACAACAATGGCTGCATGTAATTTTTTTCTTTTTTTTCTCTTTGATTCGCTGTAAATAAAATTGTTGTTGTTTTGAACCGAAAAAAGTTGAAACCGATTGCTGCGTGTGATTATATTGGCATCTTTAAAAGGGAATTGAAAAAAAGTTGAGCATCAAAAGATGAAACGTGTAAATTTAGACTTACATTTAATAAATCAGAAGTAAAAGCAACAGCTTTTTTTGGCCAATGACGAAATTAGAAGTGGTAGAAATGGCAGTTTTACCACTTTGACTACAGTTTTTTAAACGCCGGTCCTTTCTTCATTTTCTTTTTGAGAAATGGCCCTAAAACTTTTTAGAAAGCGAAACAATATGAAATTTTACGGTATTTTTTTTGCATTCTTTCCTTGCGGTGTTTTTCAATGTAAATGAAATAAAAAAGTGACCGCAATACCAAGTAATGAAAAATGACCCCAAAAAAAATTACTTTGGGGACTATTTTTCATTTACTAATATTGCAAGCTTTAGAAAGCGAAGCCGGTGTTTGCTATCCCAAAGAGGAGAAAAATCTTGCGCCGAAGCCTTAACCATGCTATCTATTTAAAGGTAATTTTTCATTAAGAAGAACTACTCTAAATTTTTGGTCATATTTTATTTTATTTTAAGGGCTACTTTTCATTATTTTGGGAGCGACATTTCATGAAAATAATTGGGTTACATTCATAGAAAAAAATTTGTGCGCCAGTAAAAGAATTAATCAAAAATAAAATCAGTTTTAATTAAATATTTAATCAGGTGAATTAAATTTTTAATCAAGTGTATTAAATGTTTAATTGACAATGTTTCAATTAAACGTTAACAATATTTCAATTAAACGTTTAATTCACTTGATTAAAAGTTTAATTCACCTGATTAAATATTTAATAAAAACTGATTTTATTTTTGATTAATTCTTTTACAGGCGCAAAAATTTTTTTCTGTGATTGCATAATGAAAAAAGCCCTAAATTTGGGGTCAATTTTCATTAGATTTTTCGAGCCACATTTCGCAGGGCTAAAATATTTAAAATATTTTTGCTGCAAATTGGATTATTTGTTTTACCTAGGAACAAAAAATTCCTTACGAAAAAATCAATTTTTGTAAAAAAAATTAATGTACTAGCATTTAATTTTGTTACATTTGCTTCGTTAGCTTCTCCCGTTCTTTTGTGGCCATTTTTATTTTATATGCCAAAGTTAATGTTTCTAGATTTTAACAAAACAAAAACCAACATATGTCATCTTAAAAGTTCTCATTCACTCAGGACCCTGCGCCCATAATTTAATGTTTCTAAGTTCACTATTATATAAAATTCAAAAAGTACCACATGTAGAAAGGAAGAGCAAACGAAAGAAGTTTAACTTCCCGTATTTCCCCTATTTGATACTTTTTTCTCCCCATTGAATTATCAGAAATTTGCAATACTGTAGTGTTTATATTAATGCATATGGTGAATGCAATTTTGTGAAGATCGGTCCATAATTTCCATTGGCCGCATATAATGCATACAGTTTAGGACGCCTAAAGCCGCAACGAATAATGTTTCTGTAGCAGAATTTTGCCTTTCGTTGTTTCATTAAGCTTCAAATCACAGTAGAAAATAGCGTAAAAATCGGTCCAAAATTTACATTAATACGCCTAAAACCGTAGCAGATACAGATGGTAAGATTTGGTCCAATTAAGCTCAATATGACCAGAAATAATACCATGCAATATTGTAATAATCGGCTCATAATTTACCTTTGGTCTCATATTGCGCAGCCTTCCGAAAACCACTTTAAAATTATCAAACGCTTTAAGAAATTTCACTACTAAATATATCGAAATTTGTTCTAATTTAGGTTTTTTTAAACACTCTACAGAGTTTTTTGATGATTGGTCCATAATTTGCCATTAATCCAATATAAAATTCCCTCTCGTAATTATTTGTTCAAATTAACATTTTCATGACTTTCTGATTGTCGGTCAATAAATTACCATACGTACATACTTAGGTCTAAACTGCAACGAATTTTAATACTGACGTCCGTTTTTTTGAAGATTAATTAATAAAGGTATTCACGCCATTTTTTTTTTTACCCTTGAAACAGTGTAAAATATCATAGTTGCACTTATTTGACGTGAGCAACCCATTTTGTTTGCACCTTTAATTATGAGCTTTTCCAAAACATTTTTTTTTAACAATGCACCTTTCATTTGACAATACCCCAAGATGCATGTCACTTGCAATTAATTAAAACATGTTAAATAAATTTGAAACGTAAGTTTCTTGAAAAATACTTTTATTAATTTACATGTCGAACTAATTACTTATCTACCTCAAATTTTTTTTCTCAGACAACTATTCCAGTATTTTTATTATTATTTTTTTTTAATTGTTGATTTTTTAGAAAGTTCATCTTTTAACGATAACATTTATAATAATTTTCAATTTTAAGAAAGAAAAAAAACGTATTTTAAAAAGGTATTCCTGCGTTGTTGTTTAGTCAGGAGGTAATTTTATGAGTACTCTTTTAGCATTTTTTTCAATTTGGCAATGCCATAAAAAGTTTCAATATTTAAAGGCATTTACTCTGATAATCTTGCACTTAAGCTTCGTACAGACGATGGTCAGAGCTAACAGTATTGGTATGCAGCGTTGCTGAAATTGCATTAAAATTGGCTAAAATGTCTTACAACTGTGTGAACATTGTAAACTCATTTGTATTTGCAGAAGTGCAAAATTAATGCATCTGACAATCGCACCATTGTCAGAAAAATATTGCTGTTGGCAGCGCCTGCTTACAATATTGTAAGATCTGACCATCGTCTGTACGAAGCTTTAGTTGCCAAACATCACAATACTTTGCAGTCAAAGTAAAAAATATATCATCAGAAGGACAAGGGACGTCATGCAATTGCATGTTTGTTGTCGTTATTTTGAGATTCAACTAAATTTGTGAATCACAATGTTTCCAAGAAAATGGCTTACAAATGTTAGTTCATATTTTGTTTTAAATGCATGTTTTTGCATATTTTGATTTAAATGCATATTTTTCGTCATATTTTGTTAAATTCAAAAAAAAAAACAAATTTTTTTACCACACTTTTCACCACTTGTTAAACAAAATATGTTTTATGCGCGTATTTTCCGATTTTAAATGCATGAACTTCCTTGCATTTATCATCGGGCTTAACGATGCACAGTCAGCTAACTGTTTACGCATCGATAACTTTTTTGTAAAATTCTACACGTTTTCATTGTGATTGCATTTAGAAAAGCGAGTTGGCTTGTAACTGACTTCGTGGAACTCACCCTCGCTTACCACCAATATATCGTTACCTAAAACGCAAAAGGCCCTACCTAACATTTACAAAATTTTACGGGAGAAGTAAAAAGACTATCTAAAATTATATTTAAGTTACCAAATTGCCTTAAACTGCTTATCATTTATATTTCTTCTATTTTTCTTGTTAAACCTACCACACTGAAAGAATTTTCTTCGCAATTCCAATGAATTTTGACATTAATCCCATGAAAAATTGCATTAAAAAGGAACCTATGCAGCGCTTCGTTGGATCAATGAAACCTGTTTCATTAAAATGTATTTAATGAAACATTACATTAGATCTATGAATATTATTCATTGGATGAATACTTTCAATAAAGTAAAAATTTTTTTTCTTATTTTATTTTTTTTATTTATTTTTGTTTTTTTATTTTATTTTTTTCCTCGGTGTTGATAGACTATCTCACTACCAGCTAGCCTACACGGGAAGTGTAGTTTTTGGATAAAAAAACTACGTTTTTTACTCAATTAAGAGCGTAAATATGAGATGAAATTGTCCATAACAACAATAACAAAGTTGATTGAAAGTGGATTGAAAGTTTTTGTTTCATTACTGTAATGACATTTTTATTTAACAATTAAACATTTTTTTAAGGAAACTATAATTTTGTATTAATTTATGAATACAGTTATGTTTGTATATTGTTTTTTTATGTTCCCAATTAAAATTTTTTGTTTAACTTGGCCAAACTTAAGTTTTCATATATCCAATGAAAATTTTTAACGTAATCACGAAATCCAATGAAGCGATTTTAACGAAAAGACTTCATTATAACTATGAAATTCCATTTAGACAATGAACATTTTCATTTAACCAATGAAAATTTTTTTATGAAAATGATTCATTAAATATATGAATCATTTTTTTTTCAGTGCAGTTAACTTGACAATTGACAATGTTGCATATTAATAAAACTGTTAGTTAGGTCTTTTAGTGTTTGTCGTATAAATTGATGCAATACAATGAATTGGTTAGTTAGGGCCCTTTGCGTTTCAGCTAACAATATGTTTTATCAGAATTATCTGTCTTAATTAACAAGTAGCTTTCATTTTTTTTTTTTAATTTATTGAAGAAGAAAACAAACTAAAACTCTTTTTTGCATACTTTTCCAGCTGACTTCCGTTATGAAGGTATTATTTTGGTAAAAAAGAACTCCAATATTCATACCCTTAAAGAGTTGAGAGGTGCTAAATCCTGCCACACCGGATTTGGACGTAATGTTGGCTTTAAAATTCCGGTTACCAAATTGAAGAACTCTCACATTTTAAAAGTCTCAATGGATCCCGAATTAACTGCTACCGAACGTGAACTTAAAGCATTGTCAGAATTCTTCACTCAATCCTGTTTGGTAGGAACTTACTCTCCCTATCCCGAAACTGATCGTTTGTTAAGTAAGTGTCACGGTCCTGTGATAATCTTGTTTGATGTTAAAATGTCTCTTTTTTTCCTTTCTGTTACATTTTTAAAGAGAAGAAATACTCGAACTTGTGTGCTCTCTGTGAGAAGCCCGAACAATGTAATTATCCTGACAAATTCTCGGGTTACGATGGTGCTATTCGTTGTTTGGACAAGGGCAAGGGCGAAGTGGCCTTTACTAAAGTTCAATTTATTAAGAAATACTTTGGTGTAAGTAGTTTTATAATAAAAAAAAATAACTCATTTTAATTGATTTTTAGTTGTTAAAAAATTAAAGCTCGTTTCCTGCTTTAATATTTGCGAACAAAAAGCAGAACAGTTTATTTAATTTTTTCTTTCCTAAAATAATGTTGGCTAATGACGACCTGATTGTTACAGATGATTCCCGGTGTTACTGCTGAGGGTGATCCCTCTGAATTCGAATACTTGTGTGAAGATGGCTCTAGACGTCCCATTACTGGACCTGCTTGCTCTTGGGCCCAACGCCCCTGGACTGGTTATATTTCGAATGTTGATGCTGTTAGTGGCAATGAGAAATTGCACAACTTGCAAAATCGTCTAGAGAAATTCTTTGAAAATGGTCTACATGCTGAAAACAAACAGGCCGCCTCTCACTTGCTCATCAATGAAAATGCCGTGTATCACAGCAAGCCCCAGGCCGTAGATCCCAAAGAGTATTTGGAGAAGGCTGGCTACAAGGATGTTATTGAACGTGACGGTTCTGCTATAAGAAAAATGAAGTAAGTTGAACTGATTTTATCTTAAAACATTTAGTTTGCAATTTTTTCTGTTCTTTAAAGGATGTGCGCCCAAACCGATGCCGAAATGAAGAAATGTGATACTATGCGTCGTGCTGCTTATTCCCGTGATATCCGTCCCGAAATTGAGTGCGTACAAGAAAAGGACTGTATTGTTGCCGTTAAGGAGGGTAAAGCCGATATGGTGGCTGTACATGCCGATAACTACAAAGAAGCTAGAGACGATAAACTAAAACCTGTTGTCTACGAAAGTTATGGTCCCAACAATGTTTATGTTGCTGTGGTAGAAACTTCTCTTAACAAGGAGAACATTCAAAATATGCCCATGTAAGTTGAACTTAATAAATTATTTAAATTTGCCGAAAAAGATATTGATTTATTAATCCTTTCAACCAGTCACTACAATGGCCAAGATAAAAGAGCTGAAAAAGCAGCCGCTTACTTGAATAAATTGAGAGGCATTAACACCTGCCAAACTACTCCTTCCTCTGAAAAGAATATCATGATTGTCAACTCCAAGGACTTGGAGCAACACAAGAACAAGCAATTGTTGTGCAGCACTTTGGACAAGAAACCTGTTACCGAATGGCAAAATTGCAATTTGGAAGCTAATCTCCCAGTGGCTGTATTCATTAGAGAATCTATGACTCCTGTTGAACAAGAAACTATGAAACACTTGTTTTTGTCATTGTCAGAGAAATTCGGTAAAGCTGGTAAAATACCCGATGTCTTCACTTTGTTCGGTACCTATAAAGAAAATGAAAGGGATGTTTTGTTTGATGACGATGCTGTTGAATTCACCACCGACCTGAAGAATGTCAATACTAATGAACAGACCTATTACAGTTTGAAATGTGATACAAACGCTATTAAAAGGAATTAAGCTTTTGTAGCAATAGTTTTGTAATATTTAAAAATAATTTTTATATTTTATCAATACAATTTCATAAAGCTACATATAAGAATTTAAGCATAACAATAAAAAATGTAAAATTAATAAAAAAGAGTTTTGAAATATTTTTATTTAATTTTTCGACTCTAAAAGTCGTACTATTTTTGTCGATATAAGCTGCGTTCGTTTACCCCAAAATTTGCAAAAATTTTAACTGGATTTTCGTTTATACATAAATTTGCAAAAGAGTGCAAAATAGCAGTTGTCAGCAAAGAGCCTGCAAATTTTTAATGAACAAATTTTTGCCAGTAAAATCCAGTTGAAAACAAAAACATATGATTCAATTAACCCTCTCATTCCCGAATTAAAATGGGCGTGGCTAAAATTTTTTTGAGTAGACATATAATATAGAGTTGACCTTAATATCAACCGACAAAAATTTCAATGTCCTAGGTGTCCTAGTTCAAGAGCTACAGGATGTTGCGTATATGCAACATTGGGTAATGGTGTTAAAAATTTTAATACACATTTTTTTTTTAAATGCCTTTTATTTTAATTTATGTATGGTAGGATACAAAGCAATTTTTCAGAGGATTGGAGCACAAGTGCACATTGCATTTGCTGCATTTACAGCTTGGAAACACAGTGTTGCATAGCCTACATCTGCCCCTTGTTCCCATTCCGGCCAATGATTATACCCATCAAACCGTAGGGATTTTGCAGGTTCTGCAACATATGCTCTTTTATAGGGGTTTGATTCAGAACCCGTAGAAGGAGCTGGTGATGATGGAGCTGGTAATGACGGAGTCGATGGAGAAGGTGATGAATTTCCTGAATTCATTGTCAAAAGGAGTGATTATGGACGAAGTCTCTTTTTTGCGAAAACTGTAGTTTGAATTGCGTTCAAGAGCTCTGTAGAAACATCTAATTGGAAATTCATGAGCGGCATATGCTTCAATTCGCCGTCTGTATGTATGTGTGTAAATTTCAATTCTTTTCGCTTTGTTTGCATGACATATAAGTTCGTTTCCTCACATATTTTCTGCCACAGATCATCCGCAAAGAAAATAATCAAATATTCGATAGGTTTTTTCACCGCATTGACGCATAATTTACTTTTCCAGCTGGTCTCGCTTTCCATTAACTCTGCACTCCTCGACTTCAAACTCTGTAAATCAATTTTTTCCATCACCTCTTGTGAAATAGTTTCATTTCCACTTAAATCTTCATCGTTTTCAGTTGTTTTTGTATTTTCAGCTCTTTTATCCAAATTTTGCAAAGTTTCTTTTATAATTCTGTCCATATTTCCATCTTCTTCTTCTTCATTGCCCTCGTCAGCCGAATCATCCCAATCAAAGTTGGCAAATTTTTCAATTTCAGCCTAAGTCAGACCTTTTGTTATTTTTGGAAAATGACCACAATAGAACAATGTTGCATATACGCAACACTACATTTACAAAATTATTACAGACAAACTAAATAATATTTTCATGCCGAGTTTTTTTTAAACTACTCACCAGTGTGACCAGATTTTAAAAAAATATAGAGCTAAATCAGGTTAAAAATAGAGCTAAAAAAGGCTAAAAATAAATAAATAAAAGCCAAAAAATAAAGCTAAATTTTTATATTGCTTTTTAATAATATTAATTCATTATTCGTATTATAAATAACACATACTATGTAAAAACCTTTTTTTAGTCAAAATTTAAGTAAAATATGTTTTTAATCAGTAACCAAATCAAACTATGTATAGTTATGGAACAAAAATATCTTGATGAGCATTAAATTCAAACACATATTCATGTATGTATGCTCGTATAATAATAATGATTATAAAATAATTTTTTGTAATTCTTATGCCAGCATAAGTAATGACAGTATTTACATTTTACCTGTTTGTCATTTACTTCAACAATCCACTTCGAAAGTCTCGAATCATTGAACCAGCTTTTTCTTAATTTTTGCGTGTATTTTCTAGAATATAAAACGATACTTAATTCCTTATACTTTTCTTTTCAATATTAAAACTACCTTTTGCTAGTACTAGGTGAAAATTCATCTTCTGTATCACTACTACAGCTATGCACAATTTGCTTATCATTCGACTCATTTCTTTTTAAGAATCTATATGTATAAGTAATTAAAAATAATACACCTTACTTATAGTTTTATATTAATACTACTGACCTTTCCATTTTCCTTTTTATTAATTTTTTAATTTAATAGGTAGGTATAAAGTATGAATTTAAGAAGCCAAATACGAAAAAACAGTTACATGTAGTTGACAATAAAAGAAGAAAACAAGATGTGTACAAAAGTACATTTCAAAACAGATTATAGCAGATATTGAAACATCGCATTGTTTTCATATATGTGTGTAGATCATCAAGCTGTCAAAAACAATAGTGAAAAAATAACTGCAAATCTCCTACTACCACCTTGTTTAACTTTAAAGAATTACTTGCTGACTTATTGTTTCTGTGATGCCAGATTTTAGCTGTTTGAGACTAGTTTATAAGGTTACCAATATATCTTTATTTTATTGAACTTTCTTTTTTTATTATGTACATATCATTAAATCATTGGAATACAAATAGAAAAAAAGGCTAGAAAAAGCCAAATTCATTTTTTAAAAAAGCTTAAAAAAAAGCTTAAAGCTAAATGAAATATATCAAGCTAAATCCAAAAAAATAAAGCTAAATTTAGCTCGAAAAAAGCTAATATGGTCACACTGCTACTCACCTACCTTTAATTATTTAGTTGTTGAACTTAGTTTTATAATGAATCAATTATACATATTAATGTTTTTTAACACTTTTCTAGAACACTTCGCTCTCGGGAGAATAGCTACTAACTGAACACCTGTACAGCTGACTACCAACTAATTAGCTGTAAGCTTCAACAATACATGAGGTTATATTTTTGCGAAAGCTTCAAAAAAAATATTTAAAATAGCGGTACTTAGACGCTCATAAACACAATGTTGCATATACGCAACATCGGGCATAAGAGGGTTAATTAAATAAACAAGAAGCATACAATTTATGTTAAAAACATTTAAAAGGACAAAAGCTAAATTAAAAAAAGCTAAAAACTAGGTTTCTTATACATATGTAAGTATTCTTGAATAGTAAATTTAATTTATAATGCATAAATAACATTGAAATAATATTTTAAAGATGTAAACCTTACCCTAGGTCTACACCAGAGAAAGCCAAAAAGTTATATTTTTAATACTTATAACTTATTCATACTCCACCGAGCACGAGTACAGACAGGTATGAATACCAATAATTACACTGTGCATGAAATTGACACTTTTTTTTCGTGACAAGCCGGGCACATAGCGTTTTAACATAATTCGGGGACGCTGAATCCAGTGGTGCCCGCGGTTTTTTCAGATTGGCTCTGGTTTTCGAGATATACCGTTATTTTGAAACAGGAGGAGGTTGCTCAACATATATTCGCGTAACTCAAAAGCGGTTTAGTTTATTGAAATTACTAAAAAAACCGAAATTCCGCAATAAAATTTCATTTCAGAAAAGTAAAATTCTTTTTTTAATATGAGTAGTCGTTATTGAAACATAATTTTTTTTTGAAAAAAAAATTAATTTTTTTATCAAAATTTCGAAATTTTTGTTTTTTAAAAACTCATACAAAATTAAAAAATGCAGCTAGGCTTCTAATTTTTTGCAGACTTATAAAAAACGAAGCTACAAACAAAACCAGCCATAAATGATTAAAATCTGTTTGCAACTTTTGATTTTATTCACAAAAGTCGACAAATTTTAATTAATTTAAGAATTTCATAAAACGCAATATTTGTATGGGAGCCCCCTAAGGAAAATTCTTAAATTAATGAAAAATTTGTCGACTTTTGTGAATAAAATCAAAACAGATTTTAATCATTTATGGCTTATTTTGTTTGTAGCTTCGTTTTTTATAAGTCTGCAAAAAATTAGAAGCCTAGCTGCATTTTTTAATTTTGTATGAGTTTTTAAAAAACAAAAATTTCGAAATTTTGATAAAAAAATTAATTTTTTTTTCAAAAAAAAAATTATGTTTCAATAACGACTACTCATATTAGAAAAAGAGTTTTACTTTTCTGAAATGAAATTTTATTGTGGAATTTCGGTTTTTTTAGTAATTTCAATAAACTAAATCGTTTTTGAGTTACGCGAATATATGTTGAGCAGTGTGACCATATTAGCTTTTTTCGAGCTAAATTTAGCTTTATTTTTTTGGATTTAGCTTGATATATTTCATTTAGCTTTAAGCTTTTTTTTAAGCTTTTTTAAAAAATGAATTTGGCTTTTTCTAGCCTTTTTTTCTATTTGTATTCCAATGATTTAATGATATGTACATAATAAAAAAAGAAAGTTCAATAAAATAAAGATATATTGGTAACCTTATAAACTAGTCTCAAACAGCTAAAATCTGGCATCACAGAAACAATAAGTCAGCAAGTAATTCTTTAAAGTTAAACAAGGTGGTAGTAGGAGATTTGCAGTTATTTTTTCACTATTGTTTTTGACAGCTTGATGATCTACACACATATATGAAAACAATGCGATGTTTCAATATCTGCTATAATCTGTTTTGAAATGTACTTTTGTACACATCTTGTTTTCTTCTTTTATTGTCAACTACATGTAACTGTTTTTTCGTATTTGGCTTCTTAAATTCATACTTTATACCTACCTATTAAATTAAAAAATTAATAAAAAGGAAAATGGAAAGGTCAGTAGTATTAATATAAAACTATAAGTAAGGTGTATTATTTTTAATTACTTATACATATAGATTCTTAAAAAGAAATGAGTCGAATGATAAGCAAATTGTGCATAGCTGTAGTAGTGATACAGAAGATGAATTTTCACCTAGTTCTAGCAAAAGGTAGTTTTAATATTGAAAAGAAAAGTATAAGGAATTAAGTATCGTTTTATATTCTAGAAAATACACGCAAAAATTGAGAAAAAGCTGGTTCAATGATTCGAGACTTTCGAAGTGGATTGTTGAAGTAAATGACAAACAGGTAAAATGTAAATACTGTCATTACTTATGCTGGCATAAGAATTACAAAAAATTATTTTATAATCATTATTATTATACGAGCATACATACATGAATATGTGTTTGAATTTAATGCTCATCAAGATATTTTTGTTCCATAACTATTCATAGTTTGATTTGGTTACTGATTAAAAACATATTTTACTTAAATTTTGACTAAAAAAAAGGTTTTTACATAGTATGTGTTATTTATAATACGAATAATGAATTAATATTATTAAAAAGCAATATAAAAATTTAGCTTTATTTTTTGGCTTTTATTTATTTATTTTTAGCCTTTTTTAGCTCTATTTTTAACCTGATTTAGCTCTATATTTTTTTAAAATCTGGTCACACTGATGTTGAGCAACCTCCTCCTGTTTCGAAATAACGGTATATCTCGAAAACCAGAGCCAATCTGAAAAAACCGCGGGCACCACTGGATTCAGCGTCCCCGAATTATGTTAAAACGCCATGTGCCCGGCTTGTCAGTTTTTTCAACTAGCATAGTGTTATGAACGTATATAAGTTTGTATAGCAACCGGCATGAGTAAGAACAAGCAGGCATGCGTATGGATATTAGTATGAATGCGTATGAGTATAGGCATGTATCGATGAGTATCGACAAGTAACTTCAACAACTCGTATGGTTATTGTAAAGCAAGCAGTGTAGCCAGGACCTAAAAATGTTTAATGCAGAAAAGATAATTATATTTGAAGTATTTTCCAAAACCAGCTAAACAAATATAGCACTGATCAAATAAGAATTAATTAATTTTAATAAAAGCTACTTTAAAACATAAATATTTTATAATATTATAAAATTATGCTTCTATTAACAATAATAAAATATAATCTTTTCTACGAAAGGGGTCTTTTATAAAAAGAATTTAAACAAAGAAGGCTATCAACTATTTTGGAATCTATTCTGTTTCTTTTTGCATGTTTCTAGGTAAAAAGAAAACTCATTTTGATGGTGCGTTGCAGGAATATATATGATTCTTTATTTTTTTTATAGACGACCGTGGATGTATTGTGGAGTTGTTTTTCCACCAATGCGTGATGTTGTAGTCTTCTGTAAGGCTAACATTTTCGTTGGCATACTGATCGACTTCAGCCTTTAAATTTTAAACGTCTTAAAATTGCAACTGCCAACAGTTAAACATCTCAAAGTCATACTATGTATGAATGTGATATCTCATTTCTTAATTCCGAATATTAGATTTATATTTTTTTGGTATTCGGCAACTTTTTGTGTTTTTATTAAGAATATTCATATAAAACGACGTATTATAATTTGCATCCATTTTGCCATTTTTTCGGATTTTCTTAAAAATAGTTTTTTCTATTTATATAAGAACGCAGATCTTTATATTCCGAAGATTTTTGTAAAGTCAACAATTTTTTTCAATAAAATTTTGTTGAATTTTACTTAAACGATTTTGAAAAAAGAATTTATTAGTGATTCCGCAATAACAAAAAA
Source organism: Pollenia griseotomentosa (assembly GCA_963931875.1). NCBI lineage: Eukaryota > Metazoa > Arthropoda > Insecta > Diptera > Polleniidae > Pollenia > Pollenia griseotomentosa. The sequence goes on along the minus strand of OZ007563.1, from coordinate 15,119,120 downwards.
ATTCTGGCAACACTAATGAAAAAAATGAATAAATAAAAAATGTTTGAAGTCAATGATATACCCATGGTGGAATAAGCAGGTGGCATCGTTACGGCAACAAATACAACATTACAACAAAAATGGAAATTACATAACCGTTTACGTCAAAAAATACATTAAACAAAAATCAAATCGTGCCGCTGAACGTGATGAAATAAATAAATTTTTAGCCAATTTTTATTTAATTATGGTCAATATCTTATCAAAATTATCAAAAACTTTAATAAAAAACAAAAATCACAGCACAAAACGTGGACTTTTTGTAAACATAAACAAAACTTTGACATAAACCTAGACAAACAATGCAAGAGCAAAAAATCGTCATCTGGCGTAGTGCTGCCACCTGTTTATTTCACCATGGATATACCTATGGGTGTATGTGGTTATGTGCGAGTATGAAATACAATAAGTATGATAACATACGTGAATGAAGTCAAATGCGCAGGGATATACACAAGTATATGAATAAATAGATACGAGTACGCACAGGTATTGAAAATTTTCGATATGTGCTAGAGTACTTTAATTTTTTTATACCCATTGTCTTTCTCTGGTCTACACCAAAGATAATTACAGTGCCGCACATATATATTGGCACAACAAGAATTTTTATCAAAGTTTCGTTTAAATGTGCTTAATTCCCATTTCATACTATTGATAAACTGAAATTTATTGTTGAAGGGATAAGCTATTCCTATGCGCATTTCACTGGTTGCTTAGGCCAGGTAATCAGGAAACTTCATCCAAAAATTTTAGAAAAACTAAAGATTTTATACAATAAAACTGTTAAGCGAATAAGAATTGTAAATCCCAGTTTTACTTGTAACAATATCAAAGCTTTAACAAAAACAACAACAACAAAAAGTGAGTTTATCTTTTCTTAAGGCCCAAATACATTGATCAAAATACTCATTATTAGTGAAAATTGGTATGTATCTGTGACACCGATAACGCTTGATGAAAAATCAAAAAATTTAGATATGACGGCGAATATTACGTCCAGCACACGTACACGTTGAATTCGCCGTCTGGACAAGCATTTGACAAGTGTATTTGGCCCTTTACAGTCCCGACTACACTTCTAATTGGACCTTAAGCGTTTTGGCATGGAATGCACCAACTTTTTCATTGTTCCCTCTCTTATTTATCACCATTCTTCTATCAATGCCTTCTTAGGTCAGATTTATTAAAAACTGGCCTCTTTTTCACACGTCTATCGAGTTGTTCCCACAAATGCTCTATCGATCGGATTGAGGTCTGGAGATTGTGGGGAATGGGGTAGGACATGTGCGATGGTTTATATAAGCCACATACGAACGTCATTGGCTGAATGCTTCGGGTCGTTATCTTGTTGAAATGTAAAACTGCTTGGTAGTTTCAACTCTTCAGCGCTTTTTTTACATTTTCCTTTAAATTATTTAAATAAACCGTTTTGTCCATAATACCATCTCTCCAACACCCGAAGTAGACATGCAGCCCCACACCGTAACTCCTCTCCCACCATGTTTTACAGTTGGTACATGATTTGATTTTTCATATGCCGTATTAGGTTTTCTCCATATGGTAGTTCGTCCATCAGAGCGGAAAATATTAAATTTACTCTCATCCGAGAAAAGTACTTGATCCCAGTAGCTGGTAGGCTTGCTTATGTATCGTTTTATTTATTTATTTCATCGATTTTCTAATACAACAAGACAAAAATATCTTATAAATTGCAGTATTAGAATAAGACAAGACAACTTAATATTCTGGGACGACCTGTTCTTTTAATATTTTCCAAGTTTGACTGCCCTTTAAAACGATTTAGAATACTTCGAATTGTGATACGGCTTCTGTCCATTATTTTACCAATCTCAGTGTACGATTTGCCTTGATTGTACAGATGCAGTATTATTTTGAGCTGATATGTGCTAGTTTATTTTTGTTTTGGACTCATTTTATAGTTTTGTAGACTAATTTATAAAATTTTCTTAGCAAACTGTCACATTAACTGCAAAAGCTGCTAGATTACAGTGTCTGGCTAAACTTGCAGGTATTTTCCTAACTAAGTTGCCAAACCATAAACAACATAAGGGAAAAATCAAATAACAGTTTGAGTGTGCCAATAGTTTTGTGCTGCATAATCGTGCATTTTTTTTTTTTTTGACAAACTCCTTCCAAAAATTTATTTTATGCAGATTTTTGGATGAAATTTTTTTGAATGTTTAAATAATAATATGAACTTATTAATATTAAATATTTTTCCAACAATATGATATTTATAATGCTCCTAAAATGACCGTGAAATGAAAAAAGCTCGTTGTGCTAATCACTCTTATTCCATTTAACGTCGTCAATCAATTGAATATCAAAATCAATTTTTATCGACATCGTCATCAATTCGATACAAAACTTGTATGCCATAACAGCAATGTAACGATGTCGATTGCTTATCGTTTTTTTAAGAACATCTCTAATAAGTTTTTATTAAAAATGTGCAATTTGATGTTCGTTTCTTATTAATGTTGTGCTCTCAAAGAGGGTAGCTTGATTTATTCTAAAAAAATCACCCTTACGAATGCCATAAGGTATTGATTACACTTTTCGCCCAGTATAAATCGACAGTGTTGATAGTGCCCTGTAAAAAACAGAACGGTACAACGATTGCCGAAAAGAGCAACAAAAAGTTACGCGAAAATTGCAAACATTCGGAAAATTTGCAAAAATAGCGAAAATTCGCGAAATTGTTTTTTATTTGAAACAAGCCATAAAATTGACTTAAAGTCCCCAAAAACATAAGAATGGCAAAAATTCCATAAAAATGGCAAAATTAGTAGAAATTCACAAAAATTTGATAAAAGCGGCATGAAAGAAAAATTTAATATGTATTAAAAATCTTTAAAACTGTTAAGAATCAGAAAACTTACAGGAAAAATTGCTTCTATCGCGAACATGGCTAAAATTCGGGAATTTGCGGTAATTTAACGATTTTCATGGAATTTTTGCTATTCCTTATAGTTTTAGGAACTTTTAATCAATTTTTTGGCTTGTTTGGAATACATAAAATTTTCGCGAATTTTTGCTATTTTTGCAATTTTCCCGAAACTTTGTTGCTTTTTTTTAAATTTTTTTAATTCAACATTATTATTTTTGAAAAATAAAAAAGAAAAAAACTGTTTCGACACCAATAAGACTGACGACAAAAACAGAGTCAAATTAAATCGATGCCAACGTTAACGTTGCGTACGGCATACCAAAAATACATCGACGCTTATCGATAAAACTTGATATTGACAATGGGCATACCGATTTGCAACAATCGACACAAAACGATACCGTTTCGTATTGATAACGCTAATTGGAATAAGGGTGAATATTGATGTGCGGCACTGTATCTCAGCAATTTGACAATAACGTCGGCAGAAGTCCAGAGCAATATTTCTTATTGCTCAGCTTATGTTAGAGGCATGGGAAAAGGGATTTATGTTAACTCATAATTTTAAAAAAATCAAGTGTAAAAAGTGACGCCATCTTGCAAAAATTATTTTTATTTATATAAATTCTGCCTTTTTGACTTTATTATTTAAATGCATGTTAATTGGTTAAAAGTTGAGGTCTTTTTTTTATATAAACATGTTAAGTTTATTTAATTTATTTATATTTTTTTGTTAAATAGTTGTCTAATAATTGTAAACTTGTCAGTACATACAATGTACTTCATTGCTATGCAAAGGATAGCTAAGGTAAAACATAACAAGAAGATACAATATAATAGTCTGGTAGTGTATAAAGTCATTCCTAAAAATTGAAGGAATAGGACTTTTACAAAAAAGCTTTATGAAATACAAAACAGAAATTCAGCTCATTCGAAAAATAAAAAATGTTGAATAAAATTAATATTATTTAAATTTTCATATTATTCGAATGTGTATTCTAAGTCAAATTACAATCCTTAAAAGCTTTTATACTTAAATAGTCTTATTCCTTCAATATTTTTCAGGAATATTTTCTATGCACTATCATGAGAAATAAAAATTCCTAGATTCTATTTATTCCTTTTTTCATAATTTTTTATAAAAATGGAAAAAAAAAACTTTTTAATACCCCACTTTATTTATATAATATTAAATATTTTTATTTGTTTTTAAATTTCAAGGTCTACATGTGTAAAAATTTTAATTTTAATCGATTTTAATTTTAATGGAAACATAAAATATTAACATAAATTTCATAAAATACAAAAAGTCTAATAAAATAAAAATAAAAAATATACATACATAAAAAAGTAAAAACAATAATAATAATAAAAATAAAATCGTTAATAAAAAAATAAAATCTTTTCAGTTTCAAGAAATTCCTCATAAACATGGTTATATAACATTATAAATTATTAAATATTTTGTTAGATTTTTTTTGTTGTTTGGAAAAAAGCTGGTTCAACCAGCTGCCAACTTCAATTTTTATTTTTTTGCAATTTTCAAATGTTTTTTTTTTTTTAATAATTAATTTTTGGTTTCCTCTGGGTCTTGGCCACTTTCAACATCACTTTTGTTATTGGGATCAGATTCTTCTTCGGAATAATCCTCATCATGGGTATGAGTAACGGTTCGAGGGGTACTAGGGCGGGTATGAGGTACTGTGACAGGCTAGAATTTCAAAAAAATTAAGGTTTAATATTTTTTATAAAAACAATTTTAGAAATTTTTAATATTTTTAATTAGGCTTAAATTCATCAAATTTAATTTTCAATAAATTATATTTATGAAGAAAGGAATTTTACAACATGAAAATTAATTAAAATTGTTATTGATAAACTTTCATTCTTGACCGTGGCCGGGGCTCGAACCCTGGCCGGCATGTTACCATGACATGTTTTGATCGCAACTACTCGATCTCCTCAGATGGTATGCCGTCGTACACTCGCAGCCATCGACGACTGCTGACGTCAATAGTCAAACATCAATGCTTAAACAAAACTGAATTTTAACCTTTGGTAGATCGAAATTTGCTTTTTTGAATGATTATCCATTTTAATTGATTTTACATGTTTTTCCTTACTTCTAGAAATTTTTCCTTACTTTAGAAATTAAAAATGTTTTACCTTTTCTTCAGCTTCTACTTTGCTGGCGACTACATCTGTTTGTGCTGTCTTGGCGGCCGCCACCAATTCAGTAATTTTGCCCTCGGCTAATGAACTGGTACTAGCTGTTACTGTTGTATTGGAATCGGTTTTACCTCTGGCTCTTTGTATCATTGGTGTTTCCATTTGGAATCTTTGCTCATGTGCCACTGTTGATTCGTGGGGCAGCAACATTGCTGGGGCACGGAACATATACGAGAAGGGATAATAAATAAAATTTAAGAAAGTGGCTGCATATAAATCAGCATATCTGACCACTTGACTTGAGAAAAAGGTTTGCCTCGAACCCGAACGGAAAAGAGAACCCATCATACCATAAGCCATGTCCATTTTATGGGTAACATCACGTATGGAAGCGCGTAATTTGGAAATGTCGGGTTTTTCTTTGGTGCTGGAATCGAGATTTCTGAAAAGAAGATTTCGGAAGTTAAGTTATTGCAATAATTTGTATGAAAGTTATTTATTTATTGTTTGTCAAAGTCTAGAGAAGAATATGTTTCTGCAAAGACTAGTTAAACGGTATATAGAGAAATACTTACTTATACATTTCACCTAATTGACAATCCAACTGCTGCAGTTCAGCGAAAAATTGACATTTATCAGTCCATACATGTAATTCTTGTACCAACTCAGGCACTACCAAAAACGTACGCCAACCACGAATCTTTTTCGACTTCAATATATCACCAAATATATGATCACCAATGTACAGAACATCTTTGCCCTTGGCATTAATGAAATTTGTAAATACCTCACAAGAGCCACCTGAATACACCTGACCTGGCTGTAAGGGACCAATATGTGTACCAATTTTCAGTGCTCCTGTTACGGTATCCACTTGTCGCAAAATTGTGCCCTCACCAAAGAACAGTGGCTTGCGAGCATCCACAACAATAACATCGAAATACGTTTTCCAGTCACGGTGGGGTTCTTCGGGTTTGGCGCCGTGAGGGAAATCGAAAATGTAGTTCATAATCTTGTTGGTGAAGTTATAATCACTGTTGGTAAGCAGGAAAACTTTGGCGCCTGATTCGCGAATTCGAGCCAAGACCATGGGTAGACGGGGATCTTTTTTGACATAGTAATCAAGGTTCTGAAAAGTGAAAGCAAAAAATTGAATTAAATAATTCAAAATTTAATTTTAAATATTTAGTTTAAATTAACCTCCACTGTTCTCTTCTTTAAATCACCCTGTATGTGAACCCAATCCACAGCACGACGAACATCTTGGAAAATGGAATTAAATGACATAAACAATTCACCAGCTTTTACACCAGTACGATCTCTGTGAAATGAAGAAAAAATTACAAAATAATATTAGGAAAACCCCTGCTTTTTAATAAAAATCATAAATGAGAGTAATTTTATATAATTTAAAGAATTTTGGTTGTGGAAGTGATTCTCAAAAAATGAACTTTATCTCAAGGTTTGCAATAATGAATTCAAGAATACTGAAACAGTCGAACTTTTAGCCTGTTAACTAAATTTGAAATACCGAATTTTTAACAATGCAAAACTCAGAATCACTTTCTAAATCGATCTAATGAAGACCGCCCGTCTGGCTGGTTGTCTGTCTGTTAAAAGCTTGTTCTCAAAGTACAGGTCGCAATTTTGGAGATAACTTGATAAAATTAGAAACATATGTTATAATTATCACAAGGACGAAGCCGAATTGTAAGTAATAAGGCATTGGACTGGTCGCAATTGTTTTTTTTATTTTTTTATTTAATTGTTTGCGCTGCTTAAAATATGAGGTTTGGTGTAAGAAATCATGTCCTAATTTTTAAGCTCAATCCGACGGTGCCTAGTGGGGCCCAAAGTTCCCCATATTATAAAAAAAAACATCTATTCAATCAGAAATTTATAGTTATACTAGTTGAAAAGCCGGTCTCATAGACCGAAAATCAAAAATCTGGCATCGTTACGATCTTCCGCAGTGAAAGTACTTTAGGTATGCCAAATATCAGCTTCCTTTGTCATCAGATGGCTTCAGAAATTTGCGGAAAGAATAGGACATTCATACAAACAATATATTGTATTGATAGATTAAAGTATTTGCTATTTAATAATTTAGTATGATACGAACGAACAATTTTTAACCTAATTCGGGTACGCTGAATATAGTAGCGCTAGTCGTTTTTTAAGGTTAGCTTTGGTTTTCGAGATATACCGTTATTTCGGAAATGAAGGAGGTTGCACAACATATGTTCGCGTATGTATGTAGGCGTAAAAGTGGGCAGGACAAAATTTTCTTTTTGTAAAAACCTAAGTTGGACTATGGCGATCATTTAAAAGAAAATCGTCCAAATCGGTCAAGCCGTTCTCAAGTTATGCGATCAGCAAGACACAACATTTCATTTTTATTATATAGAAGATTTCAAATTTTAAAAGATATTTAAAAATTATTTTATTGCAACAAGTGGAAGAATTTGTAACACGATGAAATTTACTTTGTAAAATAATCAATATGTTTTTTCTTTATTTATTAATTAATTCTAACTAAATAACTGTATACGTCTTACTCTACAATGTTGTAATGCTAATTTTAATGCAATTACGTTTGTTTATTTAATTAATAACTCAAGAACTAATTTTTTTTTGCCAACTTGCTTCAACAATGCCTTTATGAGTTAAGAGCAGGGCCCGGACTTTTATGCATTTAAAATCTCGTTTTATGCGCATAAAAAATGCAATAAACATAAAAATGTATGCGCTAAAAATTTAAAAAATTTACAGTTAAAATTATCTTAAATTTTTTTATTAGCGATAAAAAAAAAAACATAAAAATAACAAGAAAAACAAAAATAGCATGAAGAACGTTAAAATTCAGTCTCATAAACGTAAGTAAGGCACAATAACCACAAAAGTAGAAGTTAAAATAAAGTAAAACACAAATAAATATATAAAGAAACAGTAAGACAGTCATGTAAATTAAGTCACTTGTAATATGCATAAGCTGGCTTGAGCAACTGTGCGAATCATGTTAATCATAAGTTTCAAACCATATTGAACTTAAGAAAACTTTTTGTTAAATTTTTTGAAACTGTCATTTGCTTAAGCAAAGAGCGAAACTGATCGCAATTACATACGAATCAAATGTTTATTGATTTTGTTTTTTAGAGATATATCTGACCCTACATTTTTTCAAAATAAAAGTTTACTGACTGTTTTTCAAAACAAAACAAAACGGAAGTGACAGGTGCATGATTAAATGCTTCTCTGTGGTATATTCATTTTTACTACGCTGTTTTCGAAAACAATTTAAATTAAATATGCAAGCAGTAAGGGATTTAAAACAATAAATTTAAATCCTTAGTTTTGGTTTAAACTTTATCAAGCTTGCTACGAATTTTTTAACTTAAGTTACCGTCCACAAAATACAACTTATTTATGGCAATATCAATTAACTTAAATTCGCCATTGTTGAATCCTTTTACCATATCTTTGAATTGGCAAAAGTTTTCAGCATAATACATAATTGCTTTCAACCACCAGGAGAGGAAGACATTAATCCGTATAATTCTTTTTATATGCGGCAACACGCCAAAGTGCTTTACAAAATATTTATCCCACAAGAAATCAATAAATAAATAAAATCGAAGTTGTCTTTTATCTCTTTTGCGGAAGAATGCATGGCAAAATAAAGCAATTAAAACAAGTTTTTTTTAAAATATGCAATATCAGCAATATATGGAAAAATATGCATTTAAAGCAAAATATGCAAAAATATGCACTAACAAATCGATGCCATTTTACTGCAAATTTACTGATTCGCAAAGATATTTTGTGTACGGTAATCTCTGACTGACGAGAACAAACATGCATTTGCATAAAAGTCCGGGCCTTGGTTATGAGTAAATAAAAATATAATACAAAAGAAAAAAAAAAAAAATTAAATAAAAGATGACCTCAAACATTCAATGTAAAAATTTGAGGTGAAAGTTTTTTATTTAAAGTTATTTTCGGGAAAACCAAATTTTTTATTGATTGATTAGATTTCGTTATAACGTGCTAAATATCCATTTTTTATTTTTGATAAATACACTTAAATTTATTGTTGTTTATTATCAAATTAAAATGTTAACTACTTTTTGATACAAGTAATTTTTTTTATTATAATTTTGTGAAACACTTCACCTAAAAAATCGTTCTTGGAAAGTTTATCGTATTTAAGTTATTTACTAATTTGTAAAAAGACTGGGCCCAAATCGTCGCACACGTGATCGAATGAACTTTCGTATCGAATAAAACTTCGTGACGTATCAAAAACGGGATTGCGGCATTTGAAAGCTTTCGTATCGAAATTTGTTTAAAAAACGTAATAGATTTTTATGCTTGTATACTAATGGCATACGGCATTGCACTTTTCGACCCATATAAATCAACAATGTTGATAGTGCCCTATAAAATAGGTGACTTCGGTTTATTTATGTGGCTTTTTTTATAGCGGCGGCGCTTGCCAAAAAGAGCAACAAAGCAACGCAAAAATTCGGAAAACATTTTACATTCAGAAAATTTGCAAAAATAGCGAAAATTCGCGAAAGTTTTTAACATATCAAACAAGCCATTAAATTGATTTAAAGTCCCTAAAATTACAAGGAATGGCAAAAATTCGATTAAAAATTTTAAATTAGCGGAAATTTGCAAACAGCGGCATGAAAGCAAAGTCTAGTATTTATTAAAAATTGTTAAAGCTGTACAGAATCAGAAAACTTACAGAAAAAATCGCTTCTATCTATGACTATTATTTGCGAAAAATTGCAAAACTGAATGTAATTTTTTTATTTCTTATTGCTGAAAAAAGTTTAATACTTAAATTTTTAGCTATTTGTTAAAGAAATCTAATATTTATTCCCAAAAAGTGTGTAAATTGTTTGTAAAAAAATAATTAAATGTTTTTACGAAAGCTCTTAATCTATCGAATGACATTTCGAGTAAAGTCATTCGATCGACTACTCGTTATCGAATGACATAATGTCAAAAAGTAAAATTTCGATCAAAGTCACTCGATCACGACTGCGACGATTTGGGCCCTGGTTTTCGACTACGACAACGAACTCATAATGAGGCCGAATATCTTAATTTGGAATTTTTCATCAATTTTAAAAAATTTCTATGGAAAGTAGCGCCGGGCCGAAGTCCGGCTTTGCAGAAATGCTATAACTTTCTTTGTGTTTTTCTTAATTTAATCTTTTTTAGGGTCATATTTCATTTTATTTTTAAGGGCTATTATTAATTTTTTTGGAGTGACATTTCATTAAAAAAATTGGGTCATATTGCATTATAAATATATAGACCTTAATTTGGGGTCAATTTTTATTTTCATTTTGGGGCCATATTTCCTTGAGCCACATATATGTAGAATATTTGGCACAATGAACTTAATATGCGTCTTAACCTCCTAAAGGCTAGTTTACACTATCACACAAGTCTTACGTATTCCATACTACTTTGTGAGATATAAATCTAATGAGTTTTGTAGCGGCTGCCAAAAAATCTAATTCAGCATTACAGTTTCTGTTCACACTATCACACATGAACATGCTTTTGTTAAAATGAAAACCTGATCAAATGAAAAGTATTATTCTTTTGAAAAATTTCAAAAAATGATGAAGATTTATGGGATGTCAAATTGTTTTTCGTAATACTTGTCATTTTCATGATATATTGCATTCACACTATCACACTTTCTCATATAACTTCAGTTTTTGACATGTATTAATACAAAGTATACAGTGCACTTGGGAAAACGTCAACGCTCGTTTACGTCAACATCCCAAAACGTCAACCCTCATTTTTTTACATTTCCTACTCTAAAACGCCAACCCAACCGCAAAGCTCTAAAACGTCAACTCTGGATAAAACAAAATTTTGAATTTAGCAGCAGTTAAAATACAAACATTTGTACAGACACACTTATTTTATGAAATAATTTCAGAAATTGGGGATTCCCCTTATAAGTAGAGTAGAAAAGAACTGAAAACTGTATGTATGTATGTATTGTCTTTTTATTTATGTTCAGTTGCTTTTTTGTTCTCGTAAGTATCACATTACCAAAATGAGCTCAAAACAACCGAAAGTGCTCAAATTACTTATTAGAAAAGGGTACAAGTGCGGAAGCTTTTGCGAAGCAATCTGGGGTAACAAAGTCAACAATTAGCAACATACGATTTTTTTAAATGCATACAGTACTTTTCGCTTATAGTCCACTACTATAGTTGCACAACTTTTGTGGACTATAAGCGAATTTGGACTATAACCGATTTTTTTTATAAGCCATTTTATGGATAATAAGTGAAACCTAGTATTATCCACATTTTGGACTATATAAATATTATTTTCTTCAATAAATCCACTCTTTTTAAACCAAAGAAAAGTTTATTTAAAACATAACCAAATATTGATTTATTTTAAATAAATAGTTAAAACAAAAATCTTTTTAATTAATTAATTCAAATGCTTTAAAAGATTTCAATAAAAAGAAATGCGTATGAGATTCATGTTAATTCTTTGGATGACGAAATCAAACACAACATAAATATCAATTTCATAGGAAAAAGTTCTTTTATTTATTTCATAGGATCTTTACATGGGGTCTCCACCTGACAGTTTTTTGTTATACCAAACGTCAAAGTCTATATAAAAAAACTCTTTTATTTTTATTAGCGTTTTTTTATGAAGTTGGACGTTTATTTAACAAAAAATTGTCAGACGAAGACACCATGTCATGAAATATATATTGCGAAATTTAGCATTTATAATACAGTAGACGCTCAGAAATTCGAACTCTCAGAATCAACTTGATGTTGTTAGAGTTTAAAACTCAGTTTTTTTGGTGTTTGTATTACACATACTAAATAAAGTCAAATGAACTGAATTGTTATTTTTTATATTTCGTTAAGTTTTTTATGGTCAAATTTATCTAAATTTTTGTAAAAAAAAACCGTCCAGAAATTCGAATAACTCGGAAACTCGAATCGCCCTAAAAACAAAGTGGATCGAATTTCCGAGCGTGTGCTGTAATTGCCAGAAAGGTAAATTAAAACATGTTGCCAGTTGATTAAAAATATATAAAAAACAGAGTGGACTATAAGCGAACATTTTTGCATGAAGAATTATATACGCATGCTAAGAAAATGTGGCTTTTAAACGAAAATGGACTACAAGCGAAATGGACCTTAGAACAAATAATTTGTATGAAATTCGAAAAAATTTGCATGTGAATATGACAGTTTTGGCTTATATCCGTTTTTGGCCTTTAAGCGGAATGGACTATAAGCGAAAAGTACTGTACATGTATGTGTGCATGTAAAATTAAAATATGATCTAATTTAAAATTTATTCTTTTGGTTCTAGTTGTCTTCTATGGTTCTAGTCAGGTTGAACATGTTTTTTATTTTAAAATTTTACATTCGTGAACGTCAACAATTTGTTAAACGTCAACGCCCGCGGTTTTAATTAGTTGGCGTTTTCCCGAGTGCACTGTAATAGTGTAAACTAGCTTTAAGGTTCCAAATAGTGTACCCTAAAATTTTAAATTTTGTATTTTTGCAGGGTATTATATATGTATACTTTCTTAGTTTTTATATCGAGCCCTTATAGCAAAAATGATGTAACCAACAAAAATGAAATTTTACAGGAGAAGGTTTTTTTTAAATATCTTTGCTTTAAGTCTAGGGTTTAGTTTGAAATTGCTTTTGCTCCTTTTTCGTAACGGTACTTCCCAGAGATATGAGATTTTTAGAGATGATGCGAAAGATTAAAAATGATCGATTTTCATTAAAAAAACAAAAATCTAAAATGTTGTTGGTTACATAATTTTCGCTATTAAGGCTCGATATGTGAACTTAATTCGATTAAAAAATTACAATCATGTGACCATCCGTACCAAAACAGTAGTGTATTTTAGACTTTTGTTCTGTGTGGATTAATGTCTACTCAAAACCCTTTAATTGTTCTGTATTTTTTAAATGTTCTGTATTTGTACTGTTTTTAATAGAATAACTAAAATAAATACATACATTCCCATTTTATCTGACTTTTCCCATTACCTAAAATTTGCACATTTTTTTTTTGAAAGCTTCTTGGAATAATAACTTTAAGATATGTAAAAAAAACTTACTTTATGCCTTATTTATTCTAAGGAGCACTTTAGGCTCATAAACAATCTTTTCTACACCAACAGAATATGATATGATAGTTCTTTGTGCCCAATATTTTTAAGATAAATTCATCTATATACAATGAAATTTGTTTGCCTTTAAGTGATTTAAGGAAGGGGGTTTATATGGGAACTTTGGTTAATTTTGGACCCACCACCTCAACATTTTGTCATGACAAAGAAGCTATCGTAAAAGGTATTGCCGTCAATTTTTATGTTAATATCCACATTTTTAAGGAAGGTAAGACTTTAAAAGCAATTTCGGAGGTAGTAATTGTATCGGAGATATGGTTAACTATGGACCGATTTCAATAAAATTTGGTAAGACGATTAAGATTGCAATCAAATAAGTTTGGAAAAAATTTAGTCTTAATCCCAACATAATAAAATGGTTTAAGAGCAGAAAGACTCTATTCTGGAAAGAAGCTTGCATGGGGGCTATGGGAAATTATGGACTGGACTGTTACCACCATTTTCAAAATGCGACCTGTACCTTGCGCACAAAGTTACATGCTCAGACAACCAGCCAGATGGACGGACATCGTTAGATCAACTTAGAAAGTGATTCTGAGTCGAACAGTATACTAAAAGGTATAACCAATATTTTAATATGTTGCAGATACATCACAGGCGCAAAATATCCTCTGGAATATTGTGTTGTGGGGAAAATAAACTCATGGTGGCCTCATTCCGACAAAGCCAATGCAAATAAGTATATCAATATGATCTATTATTTTGGTTTTAAAAATATGGTCACCGTATTTATTTAAGAAATCAAACCAAAATATTAGCAACGATGTCCGTTTTATTCTTTTGTATGTAAAATATGGTCTTTAGTTTCTAAATAGCTCCGCTTTATCTTTACATAATCTACAAAAGTCAGCATTTCATACTTATATACACTGCGTCCCGCAAAGACTGTTGTTCTTAAACTTTGGTTACCCCTTTCTAAGAAGCAGCTTGGTATCGGTAGAGCCCATATTGAGCCATCGACTCTACTTCTTTACGTGTACTGTGTATGTGTAAAAATAACATTTCATAATACATACAACAATATTCTTATAATAGAAGCTGATCGGTTACTTACATATAATAAAATAAATAGTTAAACTTACTCTGTATATTCTGAGCTGTTTGTAAAGAAATCTACCAAACAGGCCAACAAATAAGTTTCAGGTAAATTGAATAAAGTGTTCAAGACATAAACACGAGACTCATCCAACTTTAAAAACTTATTGGGATACAATTCATATACTTGAGAACTAAAATTAAAGATATACAAAATTAATAACAACTTAAAAAGAGGTGTCAATATGTTTTTAATAACAAACTTACTGTTTTAAGAATTCAAAACCATGGCAACACACTAAAATATTGCCATAAGCATCAACTTTCAAGAGATTGCCGTACAGAGTATCAAACCATAAACCACGAATGGGGAAAGAAGGATCATAATCGAATTGCATGATTTCTTTGGGATAACCCATGCTAACCAAACGTTCTTTGACCAAATCAAAACCCAATTGTTCATATTGAGGCGACTTGTATTCTAACCCACAAAAGAATAAAAAAAAAGAGATGAATACAAGTAAAATACAATCACAAAAAGTTTTTAACAAGTTTATAAAAAATAAAAACTACTTACCAGCCAAAGTATAGTCCATATCGAAGCCATAGAATTTTATATTTTCCAAATGTAACGAACGATTAACAAAAATTCTGCAAAGAATAGAAATAGAAAATTTGTATTAAAATCTATAGCATAATTTAGGGGTTATTTAGGTTTAAAATTTTTTTATTTGATTTTTGTTATTTTTCCGAATTTTTTACGATGATTAAGTTTTAATTGTATTTTCTTTTTAAAACTATAACGTCAATTTATTGTCCGTCTAGTGTTAATGAAATGTTTTTTTGCGTGTAAGTTTGTTTATTGTAATCAGTTTTGTCTTTTTTTTCTTAAAAGGTTATTCAGTTTATCAGTTTTCAAAACAAAATAAAATTTGCAATTTTTTTTTTAAGTTCGCTATTAATTTTTGTAAACATACTTCTTAAATTTAAATAAATGTGTGATAATCATAATTCGACTATTCTTAAAACATAAACCGTGTTTAACCAAAGAAGCGTATTTGTTTAAAAAGCATTTTGAGGGTCTATACTGGCTGTTCGAAGAAAGAATGTAGAGTTGGCGGTGGGTTCTATATTGAGGAACTTGATATAAACCTCTGCTATAAGGCGGGCGTCTAGCGTTTTTTTTTATATCAAAACTTCTCATTTTCATAAATTTTCTGACAGATCGCTTTTTCGGTTTGTTTTATAAAAAATGTATCGGAAATAGAATTTTCATTATGGATTAATATTTGTATTGGTATTATATTGCGTTATTTTTTTATTTTGCCTCTTGCCTTAATCCATTGAAATAAAAAACATTATTGTACTTTTCTTGTGATCAATATATTTCGAGTATACAGTTCATCTTTAAGATCTATACAAAGTCGAATTACAACAGTTAGTTTTTTTTAAACAAAAATTTAAAAAAATTGAACAAAATTGGAAAAAATACCTGAATAAAATATGTTATTTGTTTGAACGGATTAACGAGAGAGGCAAAACTAAAGAATATCGCAATAGAATTTTCATGCTAAAAAAAATGCATTCCTAGCGGGTGTCTACACGACATATACTTATGGTGTTTTCTTTTCTACAAAAAAATGTGACATTTTATTTTAAAAAAATGCAATTTGGTGTCTGTTTCTTAAAAATTTTGCTCCCGAAAAGGGTGGCTTGTTTTATTCTAAAAAACTCATCCTTTTCGGGAGCAAAATTTTTAGGAAACAGACACCAAATTGCATTTTTTTTAAAATAAAATGTCACATTTTTTGTAGAAAAGAAAACACCATTAGGTTAACTGCAGACTGCCGGATGTCTTTAATGGGTCGATTACGGATCGCAAATGAACTGAAGTTGAGTTGCCAGCAGCGAAATCAGACAACGCCGCTCATTTTCAAATATACAAATTTTTTTTGTTTTATGAACTGAACTGAAGTTGAGTTGCCATTCGCTATAGACCCATTAATTTGCGACGTCTTTTTTTTAAATCCCTATTTGAAGAAACTTTTAAAAATCATTTGCGTTCCTACGATTATTTGTAGGTGCGTGCCTTTTATACTTTTATTGTATTTTTAACCGACCACTTCAAATTAAAAAAGAGAATAAAACGTAACCAGAAAAAAATAAATAACTTAAAAGTGAAATATGAGAAAAATACATGAAAATAACAAACGACTCCTTCTCTACACAGTTCGCCTACAAAAAAAAAAAGGCGACGCACAGAGGGGTGAACAGTACCAAAAACGAGGATTAATTCAAAAATAATGGTAGTTTTTCGTATAAGTATTTGGTACTATATAAAATTCAACACGAATAACTGTAAAAATTGTGGATCTATGTTGTTTACTTTTTTTGTTATACGCTGCCAAATTTAAATAATATTTTATAGTTTGGAAATATTTGTTAAAAAGTGAAAATCAAGATATTTTAATTGCGATTTGAGAGAATTGTTTCTTAGAAAACACTATTTTTTTTAAATGGATCCATCAACTTCAGGTATTTAACTAATTTATTAATAAATTTTTGTAAAGACAAATATTGAGGAAGTATTTTTAATTTTTTTTTAAATTGGTCAAAAAAATGAGTTTTTTTAAGGAAATGTTGATTTTCAAAAAAAAAAAAAAAAAAAAAAAAAATTGCCCGTTTTTGCCCCATTTGAAAATATTTGAGATTTTGTGAAACACATTAACGTGTTTTTTCTGTTTTGTTTCGTTTAAATGATTTCACTACGTCACAAAATTTTAACAAAGTCGCGACCAAATAAATCTGACAGCTAATCTTTATGTAAAAATTTCCCCTGCATCCGAATATGAAGTCAGAATTGTCAAAAGTAGAACAGTTTTTGAGATTTTCCAAAGTAACCGTTATTTGTGTTTTTAAAAAAGATGATGTGACTGAAATGCAAATATCTTTAAAATTTTTTAACGGATTATGTATTTCTTTCTTTTTGGTGAAAGGTTATAAAATTTCTAAAATAACCACGGATTGCTAGTAAAGATTGTTCAAGAAATGACAGAGTTACAGGGGACAACAGTTCAAGCTTCATTGAAAATTTTATGATTTTGGTCAATTTTGCTCTTTTCAAGTTATTTTTTTAAACCAATGATTAAAAAATGTTAATATTTTATTGCATGCGACATTAGATTATTTTAATATGAACATTTTGCGCCCAACAATACATAGATTGCTACAAAAGATTTAGCCCCGTTTTCACAACTTACCGATAGCTAAAGGTAAGATTCTATCGGCCGTATAAAGTTCCATTATTACAACTTTAATTTAACCTTCCAGGTAGGATGAACCTTAATTTTCTTTATCGCTCACTTTAGGTTAAAGTAAAGTTTTAATAATGGAACACTTTTTATAAGGCCGGTTAAAGTTTACTTTTAGCTATCGGTATGTTGTGAAAACGGGCCTTAGTAAATTATGATTAAAAACTACATAATTTAAATTTAACACAAACAGCACTTGATTTGCTTATTCTGCTAAATATTTCCGATGTTGATGATGATAACATGAAGATTATGATTTTGATGAAGGTGAAGATAATTAGGAAGATGATTTTGAATTCCATATTTTAGCAATGAATGTGCCTTGTTTCAAAAAAAAAAAAAAAAAAATAAATATATATTGTTCGAAAAAGTTACATTGATTTTTTTAAGTTTTTAGTTTATTTAATAAAACAAAATTTAAATTCCACTAAAATTTTACAACAAAAGTTTTTTTTATTAAATTCATAAATTACAGGCTTCCCTGAAGTAATCCTCGTTTTACACATGTTTCACCCCACTGTGCGACGGCACAAAAATCATCGCATAAATTGGCTGTAAATCACTCATTAAGCGTTGGTCTTACAGACTTGCACATTTGGGGTGGAATCGTGAATCCACTTGCTCCATAGCCAGGGTATTGGGGCCTGGCTCTGATGAACGTAGGACATGCTTTCTACTTAGATTAATAGAGAACATATTAGAAGAGATGTTAGTGCTAACTGGGCACTGGCCGGTAAGAACTTATACGAAGAGAATGGGTCTGGAATTCAATAACTACTGCAGAAGTGGTCATGACGAGAAGGAAGTAAAAAAGTGTGTTTCTTTGTTTGTGTCAGTGTCCTGCAATTCGGGATATTAGGGAGAGATACCTGCTAAAAATAGATGATTGTCTGTTTGGATAATCTATCTAAAATGGAACTAAGGCTGCCTCTTCTCTTCATTAAGAAAATGAATTGTTTTAATTCTGCAGTGAAGCCTATTAAGTAACAGCATTGGCGTTGTGTGTCACAAAGAGAACACTGAAGGACCCAAGTAAAGCTGTCTTCATGATGGCTGCCCAAGGAAACTAACCTAACCTAAATTAATACGTTTAAGATCAAAACTTTTAATATTCTTTTTATATTTTAATATTAACCTTTTTTAATGGTTTTAACCAAAGTTTGTATGTAATTTTAACCTTGTAAAAAAATGTAGTGAGTTTATTGGACAGTTTGTATTAATTTAAGGCCCTTTCTCATTTTATTATTAAAAAATAATTTCTAGCAAATTAATTTAGTTGACAATAGGATTTCTCTTTTTTTTAGGATTCTGTTTGAGGTTTATTTTACATAAAATGGTTTTTTAATTTTTTTAAGGATTTAGGGGGGTTCCTTATAAAACAAATGCTTTTTATTCAATATGTGTGTTGTTCGACCTTTTGTTGTAATTTTGGAGCTCAAGGTCAGTTTTTTTTTTTTTTTTTTTTTTTATTTTTTTATTTATTTAAAAAATGTTTCCAATATTTCGAGATCCACTGGATCTCATCTTTAGGGTAAAGAGGAACAATAATAAAAAAAACACGTCTCACTCGGTTTTACATTTAAAACTTTATGTTGTTTGATTAATCATATTAAAGGTGACATTAAAGAAATTTGTACTTTTGTTTAAAAAAAGTTATAATTTAAATTGAAAGAATTTTAATTTAGATTATTTTTAAAGGAGTAATTTTTTTTTTTTTTTTTAAACAAAACAAAACTTTTAATACAGAACTATGAAGTTACTGCTGAAAAATGCCCAATCAATTTCTTTATGGATGTATTTAGATACATATAAAAGATAATAATGTTATTTTTAAATAATTTTGAAAAATTGAAGAGATAGAAAAGGGTTAACAAAAAACTTTTTTTTTTGCTTAAGGCAGCGTTTCCGATGTGAAAAATCGTTATTTGATCTCAATCGACTTCTGTTTGTGTTGCTTATATGAATTTTAATGAAATAAAATTGTAATCTCCACCACGTAATGGCTCTAATTATTTATCTTCTACTTTATTTAAACTGAAATCACCATCTTTAAATCATAAAAAAACAATTTTCTGAACATATTTTTTTATTTTATAATTAAGGCATACAAGAAAGAAAGCATAGTCTGTCTTGCCCGGCCATATCATACCCTACACCACAGTATTACCAGACAAATGTTGAAGAGTGTACCCTATTTGGGACCATGGGCAATCATTAGCCTGCCTAAACCAAATTATGTAAGTCAAAAACTACTCACTCGCACAGCTCTAGTTACTACCATGGCCCTAGTTTTTCTTTTTTTTTTTAACTTGATGTTAATGATTTTATGCCCTGCAGGACATCAATTGTAATATTTCATTTATATTTCTTTTATGTTCATACATACATACATACATTTATTTAAAAAATATGCCATTGGCTTAAATTATGTCAAATTAAACTAAAACTAGTTTATTTTTTATTATGAGTTTTTTTATTCTATAAAAATAAAATAACTTTTTATAATTTAATTTCAAAAGATTTTGTTATTCGTGCTTAATTCCCAGTTTTTATTATTGATAAAAACACTTGAAATTTATTGTTGATGGGATAAGCTATTCCTATGCGCATTTCACTGGTTGCTTAGGCCAGATCATCAGGAAACTTCATCCATAAAGATTTTGGAAAAACTAAAGATATTAAACCAAATAAAACTGTTAAGCGTATAAGACTTATAGCAACAGTTCTACTTGTAACAATATCAAAGTTTAAACAAAACACATCAACAATAAACAGTGGGTTTATCTCATCTTACATTCCCCACTACAATTAGTTGAAATTCTCTCAACATTAACTGTAGTTGTAAGTAGGTTAAGAAAAACAAAATAAAAACAAACAACAACTTACAAAAGATGTTGCCAATTAAGTGTTTTTTAGGCGGTGCACTTGCCTGTTTATTATCAAAAAGTAATTTCAATTTTTGGGAATACAAAATTTTAATTTCAAAAGATTTTGTTATTCGTGCTTAATTCCCAGTTTTTATTATTGATAAAAACACTTGAAATTTATTGTTGATGGGATAAGCTATTCCTATGCGCATTTCACTGGTTGCTTAGGCCAGATCATCAGGAAACTTCATCCATAAAGATTTTGGAAAAACTAAAGATATTAAACCAAATAAAACTGTTAAGCGTATAAGACTTATAGCAACAGTTCTACTTGTAACAATATCAAAGTTTAAACAAAACACATCAACAATAAACAGTGGGTTTATCTCATCTTACATTCCCCACTACAATTAGTTGAAATTCTCTCAACATTAACTGTAGTTGTAAGTAGGTTAAGAAAAACAAAATAAAAACAAACAACAACTTACAAAAGATGTTGCCAATTAAGTGTTTTTTAGGCGGTGCACTTGCCTGTTTATTATCAAAAAGTAATTTCAATTTTTGGGAATACAAAATTTTAATTTCAAAAGATTTTGTTATTCGTGCTTAATTCCCAGTTTTTATTATTGATAAAAACACTTGAAATTTATTGTTGATGGGATAAGCTATTCCTATGCGCATTTCACTGGTTGCTTAGGCCAGATCCTCAGGAAACTTCATCCATAAAGATTTTGGAAAAACTAAAGATATTAAACCAAATAAAACTGTTAAGCGTATAAGACTTATAGCAACAGTTCTACTTGTAACAATATCAAAGTTTAAACAAAACACATCAACAATAAACAGTGGGTTTATCTCATCTTACATTCCCCACTACAATTAGTTGAAATTCTCTCAACATTAACTGTAGTTGTAAGTAGGTTAAGAAAAACAAAATAAAAACAAACAACAACTTACAAAAGATGTTGCCAATTAAGTGTTTTTTAGGCGGTGCACTTGCCTGTTTATTATCAAAAAGTAATTTCAATTTTTGGGAATACAAAATTTTAATTTCAAAAGATTTTGTTATTCGTGCTTAATTCCCAGTTTTTATTATTGATAAAAACACTTGAAATTTATTGTTGATGGGATAAGCTATTCCTATGCGCATTTCACTGGTTGCTTAGGCCAGATCATCAGGAAACTTCATCCATAAAGATTTTGGAAAAACTAAAGATATTAAACCAAATAAAACTGTTAAGCGTATAAGACTTATAGCAACAGTTCTACTTGTAACAATATCAAAGTTTAAACAAAACACATCAACAATAAACAGTGGGTTTATCTCATCTTACATTCCCCACTACAATTAGTTGAAATTCTCTCAACATTAACTGTAGTTGTAAGTAGGTTAAGAAAAACAAAATAAAAACAAACAACAACTTACAAAAGATGTTGCCAATTAAGTGTTTTTTAGGCGGTGCACTTGCCTGTTTATTATCAAAAAGTAATTTCAATTTTTGGGAATACAAAATTTTAATTTCAAAAGATTTTGTTATTCGTGCTTAATTCCCAGTTTTTATTATTGATAAAAACACTTGAAATTTATTGTTGATGGGATAAGCTATTCCTATGCGCATTTCACTGGTTGCTTAGGCCAGATCATCAGGAAACTTCATCCATAAAGATTTTGGAAAAACTAAAGATATTAAACCAAATAAAACTGTTAAGCGTATAAGACTTATAGCAACAGTTCTACTTGTAACAATATCAAAGTTTAAACAAAACACATCAACAATAAACAGTGGGTTTATCTCATCTTACATTCCCCACTACAATTAGTTGAAATTCTCTCAACATTACCTGTAGTTGTAAGTAGGTTAAGAAAAACAAAATAAAAACAAACAACAACTTACAAAAGATGTTGCCAATTAAGTGTTTTTTAGGCGGTGCACTTGCCTGTTTATTATCAAAAAGTAATTTCAATTTTTGGGAATACAAAATTTTAATTTCAAAAGATTTTGTTATTCGTGCTTAATTCCCAGTTTTTATTATTGATAAAAACACTTGAAATTTATTGTTGATGGGATAAGCTATTCCTATGCGCATTTCACTGGTTGCTTAGGCCAGATCATCAGGAAACTTCATCCATAAAGATTTTGGAAAAACTAAAGATATTAAACCAAATAAAACTGTTAAGCGTATAAGACTTATAGCAACAGTTCTACTTGTAACAATATCAAAGTTTAAACAAAACACATCAACAATAAACAGTGGGTTTATCTCATCTTACATTCCCCACTACAATTAGTTGAAATTCTCTCAACATTAACTGTAGTTGTAAGTAGGTTAAGAAAAACAAAATAAAAACAAACAACAACTTACAAAAGATGTTGCCAATTAAGTGTTTTTTAGGCGGTGCACTTGCCTGTTTATTATCAAAAAGTAATTTCAATTTTTGGGAATACAAAATTTTAATTTCAAAAGATTTTGTTATTCGTGCTTAATTCCCAGTTTTTATTATTGATAAAAACACTTGAAATTTATTGTTGATGGGATAAGCTATTCCTATGCGCATTTCACTGGTTGCTTAGGCCAGATCATCAGGAAACTTCATCCATAAAGATTTTGGAAAAACTAAAGATATTAAACCAAATAAAACTGTTAAGCGTATAAGACTTATAGCAACAGTTCTACTTGTAACAATATCAAAGTTTAAACAAAACACATCAACAATAAACAGTGGGTTTATCTCATCTTACATTCCCCACTACAATTAGTTGAAATTCTCTCAACATTAACTGTAGTTGTAAGTAGGTTAAGAAAAACAAAATAAAAACAAACAACAACTTACAAAAGATGTTGCCAATTAAGTGTTTTTTAGGCGGTGCACTTGCCTGTTTATTATCAAAAAGTAATTTCAATTTTTGGGAATACAAAATTTTAATTTCAAAAGATTTTGTTATTCGTGCTTAATTCCCAGTTTTTATTATTGATAAAAACACTTGAAATTTATTGTTGATGGGATAAGCTATTCCTATGCGCATTTCACTGGTTGCTTAGGCCAGATCATCAGGAAACTTCATCCATAAAGATTTTGGAATTTTATTGGAATTGGAATTATATAAAATTTATAATTTTTTTTTTATTACACAATGAGGGCAACCACTACAACGTTGTTTAATATAATTTCATTTCTTTATTTTAACTTCACTGTTGGTGGTAACCAGATTTGACTTTTATTCTTATCATTTAAAACCAAATTCTCAGGGAAGGGAAATGGAAAACCTCAAGCACAGTTGTTGTTGGTTGAAAATGTTTGTTTTCCATTTTTTATATCCTTAAAGTTTAGATCTCAATTTAAATAATTGAGATCTAAACACAAATATGACAGACATTAAAAATTATTATTATTTTTTATTTAAGAATATAAAACGTAATAAGATTTAACAAAAACCCCAAATTTCTACTTAAGAGATTTGTGAAACTTCTATAAAATGCAGAAGATTTTTTTTAGAAGTATGTAAATTTTTGCTTTTATTTATAAACATTTATTTGTATTTTTAGAGTCTTTTTAAAGTAAAAAAAAAAAACTATTCAAACCATTATGAAAAATAACTTTACTTAATGAAAGTCGACGGCAACGAAATAATTATGTTTTGTATTTTCTTAGTCGTTTTTGACAATAATCGATTACTATTGACAGTCAATTGATATTTTCGTAGGCGCTTTTAAGTCGACGTCGAGTAGAATTGACTCTGTTTTAGTCGACAGGAAATTTTGCGACGACTCAAATAAAAGTTAAAGGAATGTTAGCTAGAATGTAAATATTTTTATTAAATATGTACGTTAATGGATATAAGTTCTATTAGTAATTGTTAAAATTTAATATTTTAAATAGTCCATCTAAAGCTTGTCAAGTACCTGTGTACCTACACAAAATTCAATTTAGACTTCGACCAAATGTCCACCTTAGAGTAACACTTAAATATCTAAAGGGAAAATTGCAAGGAATTCGGAAAAGTGCTAAAATAGCGAAAACTCGCGAAAAATTTTAATATTGCAAACAAGCTATAAAGTTGATCAAAAGTCTCTAAAACTATAAGGAAGGGCGAAAATTCGACTTGATGTGACAACAATTTAAAGTTTACGTCGACATAGACAATGACTTACATAATAGGGACGATTCACTACCTTCGGATTGGTTAAACCTAAAATATTTACATATTGTTACTAAATTAAATCCAGGTAAGAGTTATTTGTAGTTTTAAGCGGGGTTTACACTATCGAACTTGAGTGACACTGAAAAATGTCATCAGTCAATAGTCGACCACAAAATAATCTTGATCGTTATAAATCCAAATTTTTAAATCCTAAATTTAAAAATCTCGATATCAACTCCCGCATTTAGAAGATTTAGTTATACCCCTTTCACACTCGGCAAGTTACCTGCGCAAGTCTCTTGCGCAACTCTTGGTTTGTATACGTTAGCGGTAAGGTCGGGACAAAGAAAAAAGAATTTTGTATAGACTTTGTTGTTGTCGGCAAGTAACTTGCCGTGTCTGAAAGGGGTCTTATACCCCTGATAGACATATACATAGTTTCAATACCATGGTATGCATACTACAGTAGTATATAAACCATCAATATACCACTTTGTTTCATGATTTAATTGTAGTTTAGGTTGACACACATGTAGTATACCATGATAGTATAGTATACAAATCCTACATCTGTCAGGGGTATTATCGAAGCCAGTGTTTTTTATACCCAAGAAGAGAAACTCTGGCTGCCGGCTAACTAAAGTTGCTCCAAATAGTCGACTTTCGGCCGGGCGCAAAGACTTTCTGCTATAGAACAACCACCGGCTTCGCTAATTAAAGCTTCTGTGCAAAGCCGGTATTCGGGCCGTTAATCTTGCGTCAAACCTTAATAATAATTCTTAAACTAATGCGGCAAATTAAGAAACAATATTTACACGACCCAAGTTTTTCAATAAATTGTTTTTCTGTAAATTGTGACAGGATTTAAAAAAACACCTAACTAGCACAACTCACGTAAAAATTAGCAATAAAAATGATTCACATTTTTGTATAACTTTTAATTACAGCGAGGTGCTTCAAAGTTGGTTTCCGAAAAGCTTGTCTGATACAAATCGAAAATAGTACTCTAATTAATAATCTATTTCAAAAGTAAAATGAAAAAAAAACACCTAAAAAAAATAGGCAATCCGAAAAATCAAGTATAACATTTAAGTGATACAGGGTTCTCAATTTATTGGTTTCAAATCCGCCGGTCTGGCAAGGCTGCCAGCTGTTAAATATCTTTCATTTGAAGTATAATTTATCATTTATCTAATGAAAGCTTTGCCATTTACGAATATGGATCGTTAAACAACCGAAGAACGCGTAAAAATAGTTAAAATTCTGTACAAAAAAATCGTAATTCAAACATGGCCACTTTTCGAGGATTATGGGGTGACTATAGCCGTCATAGTCGAGTTACTGTGCAAGAAATTGGCAAGATTATAAAAAAATTTCAAGAGACTTTAAGAGCTACAGATGCGGTCAGGCCTGTGTATCATCGCAATGTGCACTTCTTCTGTTAGTGAAAGTTTGGCAGATATTCCGAATAAATCGATTCCACAGCTCAGAGCGCCGTATGATAACAGAATTTTTTTTGGCCTGCTTTTGAAGATTATGAATTGGACGATAAGTGGTTTCAACAAGACGGTGCCACGAGCCACACAACATGACCGATTTTGGGCTAAGTCAAAGATAATCCCCAAACGTTGAAGAATTTTAAGCCAACATTCGTCAAGTTATCGACGAGATGCCGCTCAGAATGTGCGATAAAGTTGTCCACAACTACCCCAAAAGGATCGTTGCTGCAACCAATCAAGAGACATTGTATTTCATACATATAATGACAAAAGGTCCAAGAATTTTAATGAAATAAAAATTTCATCGAAATTATAGCTTTATGTAATTTTTATTTACTGCCTGTTCAATAATTTTAAACGTAAACGTTCGCATAGAATTTTATATGGAAAATATTTTTAAAACAGAGGGTTTTTCATTTAAATTTTCTATGCGAATGTTAACGTTCGAAATTGCTGAAATTTTACTTTTGAAACCGGAAAATGGATAACCCGTTTTTTACTCTAACTTTTATCTTTAAGTTTTTTTCTATGAAAACCACATACAAATTATGAAATTTGATTTACATTATTTCCCATTAATTGTGGGTAGGCTTATCTACAACATGAAGCACTTTAATGCAACTTTTTAACTCAATCAATTGTTCCATCACCTACAAAAGCAGGCTGCTGAGACTGGGTCTTATCAAGTTAATAAAAATCTTAGAACGTCACAAAAAAAAAAAAAAAACTACCAATCAAAATAACAAATTCAATAAATTCTGATAAGGGCTAGAGCGAGAAAGAACTGTGATTGCTGATTGTTAGCGAAATGTATATAATCAAGTAAAACATTTTCAAAAAATTTAGTTGGTTTTGAGACGGTGAAAAGGAAATTCTTTAAAAAACAAAAAATTATAAAAGTGAAGCTTGAATTATGAATAAATTCTTTAATATATTATTGGCATTTTTGGCTGTTTTGTGTTTAAGTCAGGCAGCAAATGTTCCCTTGTCAAGCAGTCAGTCAACAAATGTTCTCATCACCGAAAAAGAACAGGAAGCTCAAGTGAGAAATATTAAAATTATTCAAGACATTAAGGCGTTTATGAAACAAAATCCGCATTTGAGATTAATACGTTTAAATAAGAAGGCTCCCGTTAATCGTTCCCAATCGGTTAAGTACACTTTGGGTAATCGAGTGTCAGGTAAGACACCATTTATGTATGTGAAATTAAAATTTAAGAAAAGTTTTATAAAAACCAAGAAATTTAAAAAGTATGTATAAATTTTGCTATTAATTAAGAAGAAGTTAAATAAAATAATCTATTAAGAATTTAGCCAGATTTTAAGACATTCTAGCACTTTTGCGCAAAGATTTATGACAGCATGACTTTTAAGTTTTGTAAGTCTGGGTTCACATTATGAAAGTTTTCCCTCAGAAAGTGTGAGTTTATTGGTGAGAGGGAAGACGTTACCAGCATGTTCTCATACTCTCTAAAATAAAACTTTTATAGTATGAACCCAGACTAAGCAATTATTAAAATTGATGCTTGTTATTCTAGGCAAAAAGTAAACAAAATATTTATTTACACATCAGCATACAAATCCGTAGGATGACACATTGGTGGCGACACAATTCCAAATTCTATATCAGACACAAGCATAATTTATTTGAACATTAAATAATTGTATGGCAAAAATCATGCTTTTATAGACGTTTTCTAAAGAAAAATATTATTTAAATTTATTTAGAAAAAAGTAGACAAAATAAAAAACACAAATCACTGATTTATTAAAAAAAAAAAAATAAAATAAAACATCATAATGCTAACGCCAAAAAAAATCTTATCACGTTTCATTTGAAAAATTTTAATAATCCCAAAATAAAAGTTGTGCCAAAAAACATTTGTATAAATTTCCCATAAAAGCCTAAAAGCATACAACTAAATTGTAATTTTACGTTTTAATTTTTCTTCTCCTTTAAGGTGACCGTATGGTGGCACAATATGCCAACACATTCTTTTATCCCGCCCTAAAAGACGTCTCTACGCAGGTGACTTATCCCGAAACCGGTACCGGCAGTGTGGTCACTTCCATCGATATTAATTGTTTACAGGACAATGCCGATGGCAATGCTTATGTGGTGGCCGGTGGTATTGGACACCGTTTTTTTTCGATTGTTATGGAAGCCAATCAAACTGAACGTTTTACTTATAGTGTTCATGTTTATGGCAAGGATTAGGAAGAGGAGAAGGAGGAGAATTGGGGAATATAATTTTTGAGAAGAAATAAGTAATTTTTAATGGTAATTGTTTGTGTTTAAATGGATTTGTAAAACAAGGCAAAATGAATAAAAATTAAATATTAAAATTGAATATGTATTCAAATGACACTTTTACGGCCAATTTCATTAAGTTCAGTGATAATAAACTACCAGTTATAGCTTTTAAAACACATTAGTGGTATTCACACCGGACTTGTTAATTTGTTACTCGGTAGTTTGTTAATATGTTAAAGTTACCAACTGTGAACAACTCCCTTTTTAAAACTTTGTTAGTCTGGTAACTTTCGTAGTAAAAATGCAGATTTATTGTTCTGACACAATTTATTATTCTGGAAAAAAATAAAACATGCCACGAGAAAGTGTCAAAAAAAACAATTGAAAACCATTTAATTACTCATGCTTTGACACAAATAACGTTTGCTGACGGTAAGTAGACAAGATTTATAGAAGTTTAATAGTTTAATTACAAATAATTTATTAATGCAGAAATTTTCCACGATGATGAAGATGAAACCGAAAATGTACTGGATGTATAACAAATGACTTTTTTATTATATTTATTTAGAAACTGCAACAACTGATTGTGAGTTACCAACTAACAACTATTTTATCAGGGGTGCCGTGTCGTTAATTTGTTAAATGTTAGTCCGGTAGCGCGTTAAATATACAAAAACAAAATGCGTGTAAAAAAGTAACGATTAACGACTAACAAACTAACAAGCTCGGTGTGAATACCACTATTGTTACCTGAAAGTTAAAGTAATAGTTAATTTTAACCGAACGTGGTGAAAATGGTTGCAAATTGTAGATAAGAAAAGCAGATCTTAAAGTTCAGTAGTTTACTGGTGTTTTCTTTTCTACAAAAAATGTGACATTTTATTAAAAAAAAAAAAAATCAATTTGGTGTTCGTTTCTTAAAAATGTTTTGCTCTCTTATGCCCAATTTTCAGGATAGTTCTTAAATCTAAATGAAGTTAATTTTCATGAAAACTTAAATCGTATTTAAATACAGATTGGTTTTTTGAGTTTTATTTGAAAAGTCTTATTTAAATAAGATAAAAGTATGGTAGCACTACTAAATACAAAAAAATATCATAAGAAAGTATAATTATTTACAAGGTGGTCTCAAAAAACAGCTGATTGTTATTGCTTTGCCTGTTGTTGTTGTATTGTTGTGTTATTAAGGCCACCTTGCTAAAATATTACAATGGAAACTTAAGTTGAAATTAAGGCCCTAATTTTGTAAAACACAACGCAAGCCAAAGTATTATATTAAAAGCAAAAACAGATTCATAAATATTTTGTTGTTGCTTTGTACAGAAATTTATGTACACACAGAAAACAAATTGGTTGGGAAACGGTTGCAGTAATAAAATATTGATCATGTAACATGATTTATTATTGCAACTATTAAAAATGTATTGTTCTAACTGATTTTTAATTCTCTTGATTATTAAAACGATGTTCCAACTGAAATATGATTCCTTCAATTCGTTTATTAGTTATGATAACTAATTTAATTTAGTTCTAAAAATTAGTACAGATGGTTAGAATCACAACCGAATTTAATATAGGGCAATACTGAATATTGGTCATTGCAATCAATAATTTTCTTTTGTCAATAAATTTTGTAATATAAATGTTTATTCATTTATTGCAGCTAATTATTGATTGTTGGAATAGTTTTAATTCGAGTACAACAAATGAAAATATAATTATTTGGAATTCACAACCAAAAAATAGTTAAAAGCCCCAATTGCATACTAAATTTTCTGTCAAAACATTTGATAGATTAAAATAATTTTTAATTTTATATTTAAAAAATATCTTTGCGGTCAAAAATGGAAAATGTGCAAAAACTTAATAAATAGGGGTAAGTAATTTACGTATTCTTATAGGTATGAACATATACACGTACATATGTGTGTATGTATGTATTTTTTTTACACCCTGCAAATTATATTGGACAACTTGATCCATTTTGATCCTGGGCTGGTCCAATGTAGTTTCGTTTTGAAACGATTTCAAAGCTTATTCTCTAGAGTATACCATGGAGTAGTTTCTCCTTTGTAATGCAAACTGGGTTATATGGTACTGCCCAAGGACATCGTACTGTTAAATAAGCCATTTTTTCCATTCATTGGGACTACCTTTGGACAAGTCCTTGGCCCTTATGGGCTACATTTGACCGGTTAAAAAAATATATTGATAACGACAATCAAATCTCTTGTTATGAACACCAATTATGTGTTAATTCAGTTGCAGCAATCATATATTCGGGTATAAGCACAATATTGTTTCTAATAATCATACTAACAACTAACAATATCTGTTGTTATGACTGATAGTGTACTAAAATTCAAATGTTGCTATCAAAACTATTATGCTAAGCAACGAAATTTTCAGTATTTGGAACCGAATTGTGTGATAGTACATGCAACCGACGAAATTCGATTGGCGCGAAATTCGGTTGTGATCACGAATCTGTTTTCTCTGTGTACCATTTTAATATTTTTAACGCCACAAGCAATGAGGCGTATGCAACCTTATGCTGGGTACAATCTACATGCAATCTACATCAATGCAATCTCAAAATATCAATACGTTTTGATGTTGATGCAATCTGGAATGAATGAAAAATGAATTTAATTTGCTAGATTGCGTAAATGCATTGCATAGTGTGTACCCAGCATTAAAAACCAATGTGAATTTCTGTTAAAGGCAACAACAAAATTACAAAATATTTATGAATTCGTTGTGTTTTACAAAATTAGGGTCTTAGTGTACGACATCGATGAATTAAGTTTCATTTAAGTATTTAGTGAAGAAGAGAATTTTGTATTAAAAACGATTTTAAACATACATGTGTTTCAATATCAATCCTGAAAATTGGCCTAACTTTAACGTAGTCTAAAATTCGAATTTTTCCGGCGAAATGTGATTTTTTTTATTACTTCCTTAAAGACCAACATATTAAGGACAACTAAGCTGTTCCGTCAAAATTTTGTATACAAACTTGACAATGGCGGTATTAATCTGTTTTAAGATTAACTGAACCTAGTTTAACTGATATTTCAAGAACCCAGCCTAAAAGGGTAGCATGTTTTCAAACATCAAATTGATTAAAAGTCTCTTAAACTAATTGCGAATCGCAAAAATTCGATAAAAATTTTAAAATCCGTAAAACTCTAAAGAATCAGAAAACTAACAGGAAAAAATCGCTTCTATCGCGAATATTGCTAAAATTCGAAAAAAAATGCAAAATTGGAAACAAACCCTAAAATTTATTTGAAATCGCTAAATCGGTTAAAAAAACAAAATGTCGGAAAATAACATAAAAGGCGTTAACAAATGAGCTATAATGATGAAGAACAAACTTTTTGCCACGTGTTAAAAACAGGGCATTAACGTTTTTTATAACTTGCGTTTTATTCTCTCCAAATAACAAGAGGCATAATATTGGGCAAATAGTCGTCTGAAAAATAATTGTAAATATGCAATTGTAGTTTATTTGGAAATTAATTGCACTGTGATAGTTTTTGACCCGAAAAAAATGAACTTCGATGAATCCTTTTCGAACTATTAGGGGGGAGTCCCCTGATTGCGAAAGTACATTTGGAAGTGTCAGATTGGCTCCAATTTTTGAGAAATCGGTATATATCCATTTTTCATGGATATATTTAAGTCTGCGCTATTTAAAAAAAATTATTCGACTGTATTAGTTTTTTTGCCTTCTTAACTTTCTTTTAGGGAATGTTTTGACTTTTTTTCAAAATTTCAAGTAATTTAAACCATTAATGTCGATCAAAAGTAACGATTTTTGACCTTTTTTAGTCATAGGACATTTTTGAGCACATAACTGGAAGTCATATGTTGACAACATGCTTCAATCCTTTGAAAAAATTAATGTCAACATGTCATTAAAAATACATTTTCTTCATTACCACCAATATTACTTCGACCGCCAATTGCCATCGGAATCAGATGAGCATGGTGAACGATTTCATCAAGTTTCAGCTCAGTTAGAGCATTGGTATAGTGGAAAAAGATTAAATTCTCTTTTAGCAGACCTTTGCTGGAATTTGCAATCCGAGTTGGATGATGCAGATTAGCATGATATGTAACGGTTATTTTAAAATTTTGAGTATTTGTTGTTATAACAACTTAGAAGAAGGACAAAAATAGACACCAGATTTGAAAATTTGCGCAGAATTAGGTATATCTATGGGTAAATATGGTCAAAAATCGTTACTTTTGACCGACATTAATGGTTTAAATTACGTGAAATTTTGAAAAAAGTCAAAACATTCCGTAAAAGAAAGTTAAGAAGGCAAAGAAAACTAATACAGTCGAATAAAATATTTTCAATAGCGCAGACTTAGCTATATCCATGAAAAATGGATATATACTGATTTCTCAAAAATTGGAGCCAATCTGACACTTCCAAATGTACTTTCGCACTCAGGGGACCCCCTCCTAATAGTTCGAAAAGGATTCATCGAAGTTCATTTTTTCGACTATCACAGTGTTATTGATTAAAAAGGAAATTGTTAATCACATCGATTATTAAAGAAGAGATCATGAATAAGAAGTAAAGAAATTGGTCGCAAATTTAGAAAACGAGCCTAGATTTGAATACTAATTTCAAATTAATTTTAGTGCAACGCCTAGTTTGTGGTAATAACACAGTGCAACAGCGCAAAAAACACACAGATTGGATAGTATAGTCCGGGTTCACACTATGAAAGTTTTCTTTCAGAAAGTTTGAGTTTATTGGTAAGAGGGAAGAGAAGAATATACTGTTCTCTTTCCCACTCACCTATAAAGTCAGACTTTCTGAAAGAAAACTTTCATAGTGTAAACCCAGACATAGTTTCGATTTTATTACCAATTCAGTTTTTCGATTATGGTGACCAATTTTTTATGGATATCCAAAAATTCTGAAAATCAGTGGGTCCTCAAAAGAAGGTACCATTAGTTTTTGACCAATAGCTAATTCAGACTCGGAGATATCGCTTAACTATATGTGGCAAAAATATGTCTAAGAGTTAAATATATACATTTTGTTTTCACTTCTTTTCGAATTACTGGGACTCCTTCAAATTTTTCACTAACAATATTTCGCAACGTATCTAGGCTATCTGATGACAGGTTCCACCATGATATTACGCAGGGAGATCGATTGTGAAACAGCAGATAACACTTATAAAATCAGCTAATATAGCTGTGTACCACTTGCCGTTATATATTTTTTCCATGTGCGCAATATCTTTATGAAAACTATCCTCAGACAAACGGCACAAAAATTTTCTGGAATAAAATCTAAATGCTAATAAAAAAGAGCAATTTTAATGATATGTTGCATCTTGATTGTTGATATGAAAAAACTAGTTCTTGTACTAGTTCTTTGTAAAATGCGGCCCAAGAAAGAAAATTGTGACATACATAAATATATTTTCAAAAGCTATCCAGACTCGTCCTTATTTAAATATTAGGGCTAGATTGAAGGAATGCATTTTTATTGTACCCTTAATTCAGGAAATCTTTAAAGACCAATTGACTTAGGCCCCAATTACGGCTCACAACTCAGTTGAGTTGTAATTTTAAAATTTTTTTTATTATGGTTTACAATTTTGCTATATTGCGGCAAACAAAAGCATCAAAAAATTACAACTCAGCACAACCAGTTGTGTTTATTGAAATGCCAATTTGTCAGTGATGCCACAATAAGAATAGATTTTATTGCCACTTTTTCAGTGATGACACTAAACTAATCGAAAGATGTAGAATGGAAAACAATGAGATAGGAACATCTTGTAAAGATGATGCTTTTTAGCTCTATGTATTTTTTATGGAAAAATTTTAACACCTTCGCAAATTGCTGGTATATGTTAAATGTTGACAAGTGTGAAAAGGCTATAATGCAATTAAGGGCCCATTCTGTTGTATGAATAAACAGAGAAAAATACTATTGTTAATTTAAAAACAAATTATTGTCATGTTTGAAAATAACATGTTTAAAGGCAACCATAATATGATTGTGGAGTTATGATGGAGGACTAAAAAAAATCTAGAAAATAATAATAAAAATAATATAATTGTATGTTCACAATTTTCCTTAAAAACAGTCTTGTTGGAGGTGACCATATTAAAACATTTTTTTCTTTGCGTGAAATTACACACTTATGCTCTGCTGTCCCACTCACATAAGAAGCAACAATATTTTGTATATCGTCCTTGTAATCCCCCGTAGCATAGCACATAGATTTCACAAAAGCGACCGTACTAAATTCAACTGAGCAATCGCTTCATGTTTTCGTAGATCCCTTTTATATTTACTGCATGAGCTAATGGTACGGACGAATATTGATTTTTATTATGAAGCAACACTGCTCTCGGACTCAGTTCGGATGAGTCAAGTAAGAGTTTACATTGGAACGTCAGGAAGCTGTAGTTCTGAAGAAGTTTTATACGTGCAATAAACCAAAGCAAAATATGCGTATGGCATCAAAGCTGTAAGTGGTGAATAAATTCTAATTGCCGATATGTACCAATTCCACATATCGTCAGCTCATTATTGTTTGACCTATCGACCATTTTTAAAAAAATTTAGTTAGGTTCTGAATCCAAAACCTGTTTCACGAAATTTTTTACGGTTCCTGAGCATTAATTTTGCTCCATATCAACTATTTAAAAGTTTGTTTAGTATTGTTTTGCTCTACACGCCACTGTTTGGCCAATACTGCAAAATCCTTAAACAAAAAAGTACAAAATAAATTTCATTCTTCATTCGCTTCATTGCCGTGAGAAAAATAAGTAGTTAAAACTTGCTACTTTTTAAGTGGCTCATACACTTGCAATAAAATTGTTCAATTTTACGTATTGTACAATTATATCGCCAATGTGTATGTGATATTCGAAGGTGGCACAATATATTGGCAACAATCAAAAGAGTTTTGATTTTTATTGCACAACGAAAAGAAAGTGAAGTGTGTTGGCAACATTGTACAATGCTGTTTATGTTATTCCTATAGGTTATGTTCACCTTTTTATTGAATAAATTAAAACATTGTGCGACTTATTGCATAATAAAGGACAAAATGGAACTAATATGGCGAATATCATATACAATAATATTGCAAGTGTATGGGCCGCTTCAGAAATAGATTTAGGAATGTGGCGTATGTAGTAGAACACAACATTTTCAGTTTCAATAAAATACTAAAGGGTGTTTTTTTGGAGTGATACAACTTTGAGTTGGCATCACCGCTTTTTGTTTAGTTTGCTTTGACATTTCATTATGGATCGACTTACACCAGAGCAACGCCTGCAAATTGGGGAAAATCAAAATAATTCGGCGAATAGGCTGAAGCACAAATTGATATTGATTTTGAATTTCCATTCAAAATTTTATTTTCCGATGAAGCCCATTTCTGGTTGAATTGGTAGGTGAATAAGCAGAATTGTCGCATTTGGAGTGAGAAGACTCTACAAGGTTTTGTCGAAGCACCATTACATTCTCAGAATATTACTGCATGGTGCGCCTTATGGGCTGGCGGAGTCATTGGCCCATATTGCTTCAAAAACAATGATGGTCAGAATGCTAAAAGTTGTTGAAAATTTTTGTTCCAGATTGCGCCTTCTACGCGCCAGCCGTGGCGGCCACATGGCCTTAATCATATTTAAACATTAATGTCATAAATTTTCTATTTAATAAAGACCGTTTCATTGACATCAAAAATATATTACTATGTTTTATTATGATTTAAACTTTTATCACTCTATAAAAAAAACCCTTTATTAACTTCAGAAAACTTCATTCAAACCTTTATTGTCGTTTTTCTCCATTACGACTTTTTGGCATATGCGCCAAATCAATAATAGCTGACTATATCTAAATGATCATTGTTGAAGCCGACCAGTGTAATCAGCAACATTTCAAAAGATCATTTTAATATAATGCAATTTAAAATTTTAATAAAATTATTAATTAATGCAAAATAACTACACCCTTGCACCCATTAAGCACCTGAGTCATTAAAAAAGATACAAATTATCTGTCATATTTAATAAATATTTCATTTGCATATGCTAATAGATCAAAGATATTTTAAAAGAAATGTTTAAATTATTCTAAAGATTAATTCAAAACCTTGACCATGGCCGGGTAATCATTAAGAAAAAAGTAAACTGCACGACTCAGCAGCAATTAAAAATTTGAATAGTGAAAATATTCTACATTATTCTCTATAAATTAAAAATCTTAAGACTATTTTACAAAAGTGAGACATCAACCAAAACGTAAAAACATAAAAAAATTACATTTCAACATTTAGTTTAGTTTATTTTTATACATTTCATTTTTGTTGAATTTAAATGTTGTAATTCATTTTTGTAGTTCTTTTTAGTTTTTCGCTTTTTTTATTAACGAAAAAAATTTGTCTATAATTATTTAAACGCCATTAGGTTAAATTTGGCGAGTGCCGGCACTCAGCCAAATGTTTACAAAATTTCTTTTTTTTTTTTTGTTAAATACAGTGTAAAGTGCAAATCACATTCCCTCCTCCTTCTTTTTCAAAAAAATTTTGAAAATGAGACAATTTATTTTTATGAAAATATGACTTTTTTCTATTTTTATTGAAAACAAGTCATTTTCTAATTTAAGAAAAAAAAAAAAAAATATTAATTTATTAAAAATGTTAATTTAAACAATTTTAAAATTGTTTTATTTATTTGTTTACACCCTTTAATTTTCTTTTTACTATAGTTTAACCTTTTATTTTTTAATAAATTTATTGTAAGATTATGAAAAATTATGCTATTTGTTAATCGCTTGTATGACATTTAAAATGATGCCAATTAAACTTCCGTGATTTTCACTGCCAAAAATAAAAGAATAATGGACAAATTAAAAAAAAAAAAAAAAAAAAAATAGTCGTGTAGAATTAGAAACAGAAATATAAAAACATTAATTGATGCTAAATTATGGCTAATGGTTTATTAAACCATAATAATTTTTCAAAATTATAAAGAATGACAAAATAATTTTCAGATCTTCTATATACAGTTAGGGAAAAAATTGTTCACGAAATTATAAAAACTATATGTATACTAGCTGTTAAGCATGGAAGAGAAACTACTTATAGGTAAACCCCAACGTCGGTATCATATACTTGGCAATTCTTAGCTTTATTTGTCTTTAGAGGGCTTTAAAATTAGCAAAAATGTAAAATAACACAATTTTGCTACACCCCTTTTCCTCTCAATTCTCCGCCCGTAGGATCAGGCTATGCTCCATTGTTAGGACTATATGCTAGGGAATTTACAGCTTCCTATCTCATTAGGGGTCTTTAATATTAGCTAAAATGGTAAAAAATTGAATTTGGACACGCCCCTTTTTCCTCTTATTTCTTCGCCCGCAGGCTACGTAAGAATTTGGCCTAGCTGTTTTGCTATATGTAAGCCATTTTCAGCTTTCTAGCCCATCAGTGGGCTCGAAAAAGCTCTGGATATACAAAAAACAAGGAACACACAAAAAAGAAATTTATACACAAATATTAGCTGACCCGGAAAACGTTGTTTTGCCATATAACATATTTCTAGTGAAAGAAAGAGGAATGAAGCGCTTTATACCATGATCACCGATGAAAAAAAAAAAACGATAGCTATAGCCAAATCTAAGCCGCAAACAGCCATCGTTTGGCCTTGAGACTTATTGATGGTCATTGCAAATGCCAACGCGTTTGAATTCATTTGGGACGCCTGTGACAATCAACGGAGTTCGTGGCAGCAAAACATTTTCGTCTCGGAATTTTCTATTCAAAATGGTAGTTTCGATAACGTTTTTCATAAATTTGTTAACGACCAATCGTGTACCATTGCATAGTCGTGGTGGGTTAAAATTCCGAAGTAGAATAACCAAAGAAAAAAATTGTCAAAAAAATACATAAACTTTACAAAAGAATCGGTTAATTAATTTAGAAGGTATAGGCGGGGGTGCTTTTTCCCTTTTTGCTTTATTTAAGCCGTAAATGTTAAAATTTATAGCCTTAAGTTCCTTCAAGACTTGAAGCTACCATCGGATAATTTATTAAGAAGACATGGATAGAGGGAGGTTTTACCGCTTTTGCCCTATTTTACAACAAGACGATGCCAGGAGCCACACAATACAACCAATTTAGGCTTAATTGCATGGGAAGTTTCCAGAACGGGTAATTTCACGTTTTGGTCTTGCCAATTGGCCACCAAGATCATGCAATTTGACGCCGCTTGAGTTTTTTTTGATAGGCTACGTCAAAGACCGTGTCTACGCGGAAAATCCACTAAAGATGGACAATTTAAAAACCATCATTAGTCAAGGTATTGCCGAGATAGCGTCCGAAATGTGCGAAAATCAAAAAGTACCTCAAAAGAATCATTTAAATGATATTGTATTTTGTACGTAATAGTAAAGTCCAAGCATTATAATAAAGTTAAAGTTTCATCGAAGTCATAGCTGTTTGTGTGCTTGTTTTATTTACATTTAGTCTTGAAACCGAAAAATGGATAACCCGTTATCTTGAACACAATTGCTGATTTATCAAAAATGATTTAAACGAAATTATTTTTTATTGTCTGTACAGATTGTTGAAATTATTGTAAGTGAAAGAATACAAATTTAGGCAAGTGTTGAAAATCAGATAATTCATTTGTTTAAAGGTTTAAGAAAGAAAAATATAAATTAAAAAAAAAAATAATTTTTACTTACATAATCTACAACATATTAAATATTATTTAAAAAGTTTATTTGTATTGATTTGAAAACAATGTCCTCTAAAATCTGTTTAATGTGCTATTTTCACAACACAAGTGATTGAACACTAACAAAACTGAGTGCTTTTCATATAAATGTTGTCAAAACAGCACATAACTTTAAAATAACAATTTTCCCACTTAATTTTCTATTCAAATTCTAATTCATATTGAACAAAAATGGTAAAATATTTTATCTCCAAAAACATATTTCCTGGATTTTAATCAATCTGGTGTTTGTGTACCATTGCATAGTCGTGGTGGGTTAAATTCCGAAGTAGAATAACCAATGAAAAAAATTGTCAAAAAAATACATAAACTTTACAAAAGAATCTGTTAATTAATTAAGAAGGTATTTTACGCCGTAAATGTTAAAATTTATAGCCTTTAGTTCCTTCAAGACTTGAAGCTACCATCGGATAATTAATTAAGAAGACATGGATAGAGGGAGGTTTTACCCCTTTTGCCATATTTTACGTCCTAATTGTTGGGATTTCCAAAAAATGTGTACTTTAAAGTTTCTTTAGATATTGCAGTGTCTGCTCTATTCCACGCCCTAAATAATACAAATTATAGGCTATAGT
This sequence comes from Pollenia griseotomentosa, assembly GCA_963931875.1. Taxonomy (NCBI): domain Eukaryota; kingdom Metazoa; phylum Arthropoda; class Insecta; order Diptera; family Polleniidae; genus Pollenia; species Pollenia griseotomentosa. The sequence continues at coordinate 15,079,279 of OZ007563.1, read as the reverse complement.
TCTTGCAAATGTAACACTATTTGCCTGCCAAATTTCAAGAAAATCGGTTGATTAGTTAAGAATATAGAGGGAGGGGGAGCTTTTACCCGTTTTGCCTTATTTTACGCCCCCTAGCGATATAAAATATACATTAAGGGCTAAAAAATCAGAGCAAGTTAAACTCTCTTTTTGGTTTAAAATGCGTTTAAGCCAACAAATCTATATACATATCACTAAAAATATAAACCATATTTAAACGCATAAAATTGGGTGTTTAAACTACCAATACAGACCATATGAATTTGATAAGATTTACGTATTGCTGCCAAAGTTTTCAAATTAGGTACAAGCATCTTGGTTATCAATACACAACCTCTCTAAATGGGCGGGGTTGGAGAAGTGAGCGTGGTACCAAAACTATTTTTTTTAAATCTAAAGAACGGTAAGAGAAATATTGTTCAAATTAAAATGATTAATTAATAAAACACAACCTCTCTAAAGCAATGGTCGAGATTCTAGAAGTGGGCATGGCACCTCCCATACAAAGACATTATAGATTTGTGTATATCTGGAGAGCGGCAAGAGCCAAATTAGGTACAAGCATCTTAGTTATCAATACACAATATCCGACAAAATGTGGGCGGGATTAGGAAAGTGGGTGTGGCAATATAGAGTTATTTATATCTAAAGAACGTTATTTATATAACGTTCCGTTCTTATCGCACCATGGTGATGGGTATATAAGATTCGGCATAACTGAATATAGCACTCTTACTTGCAGAGCTAAAATAGTTCTAAGCCGTTTTCAACTTTGCTTATGGGAATCATATGTCAAAACTCTTGTTCTCTAGGCATTTTTTTTTGGAAACAAACTTTTTCACTTACTCTTTTCGCATCGATCCATCGTGCACATCCATGATATAGCAATCATCATCAAAACTGGAAACCTGTGTTAAGTCTCCATCATCTTCGATATTATCCTCATCCTCATCATCGCCCTCGTTACCGTCGTTATTAAAATTATTATTGCTATTGCTATTGTTATTGTTATAGTCCTCCTGTGAATAGCTGTACTCGGCAATTAAAGAATCTATGAATTCGTCCTCGTTTAAATTTTCTTCACTTTGAAAATTGTGGCGGCTGTCATTGAAAGATGTGGGTGGTGGTGGTGGTGCTGGTTTGACTAAAGTTGTATTCAAATATTGAGCAGATTGGCTGCGTTGACGTTGCTTACGAGCAGCAATAGAAGCCAGTGAATGGGACAATTGCTGTTGTTGTTGTTGTTGTTGTTGGTGCTGCTGTTGCTGTTGTGGGGAAGACGTTAATGGCTGTTGATATTGTGGAAATTGAATTTTAATGGTATCCACTGAGTAGCTGCGCTTATTATTGCCTCTGCTACTGCAACTACTACTACTACTGGTTATGACTGGTGCACCATCATTAAACGAGGCAACAGCACTTAGACCAACACCTTGGAGTAATGAAATGTCCGGGGTAAATGTACTAAACTCCTCCTGACTATCGGATGTTACATAAATATCACTGATTATATCATGGGCAATATTTTGTTGCGATGTAAATGAATTCCGTCGTATATCACTACCAACAGCATTCGATGATAAATCCATGTTGCAAAATACAAAAGTTGTTTGTGGCAAGCAAAGTTTTAAATATAGATTTTTGGATGGCTGCACACAAATTTATTTTTTTTTTATGGGGGTTTCGTAGGCGTTTGTTGGTATCGTTGATTTAATTATTTGTAATTATTGATTTTTTTTGCCTGTTATTTGTTTTTAAATTAAAAAGTGTTTTTTACAAGTTTAAAAATATTTTTTTTGTATTTATAGGCCTACCTACACACACACACATTATTAACACTTTTATTTTCAGTCTCGTGTCTGATTATTGGCTTTAGAAGGTTAAGCATTCATTTATTTATAGATACACTCATGTTAATTATGATTTTGTTTAAAAAAATAATGAGATTAAATAGTTTTTTTTTTAAATAAAAAATAGTTATTAAGCATAATTTATGGGGAAACTCCTAAAAGTATGCAAATATATAGCTTTTGGGAAAACTCCTAAAAGTATGCTTTTATATACTAACAACATTTACACCTGAAAGCAAACTTTTGTTTTTGACGTGAATAGCGTTCATGTCTAAGTCATAAAGTAAGCTTATGAAAACTTTTTTAAATCCGTTTAGAAAAATGTTTTCAGACAGTTCAAAGAACTTTAAGGTTCCACTGTTTGGGCAGTAATTATTGTAACTTTAATCTCTTTCCAGGAATTTTAAAACAAATAATAATTTTTTTTTTGTTTTATAATCTTTATTTAATTGAAAAATTTGCATTTGTCTTTTCTTCTTTGTTACTTTTGATTCATACTCGCTTGTATAGTTAAAAGGTCATTATACTTTTATTTGTTCAAAGTTTTTCTTTTTAATTTTTTTCTTTTGTATTGAGGTGTTTACAAAAAAAAGAAAGAAAAATTCAGTGTTTAATTAAAAAAACACTTGTCTATGTTTCTCGAATGCTGGTACAAAAATTTTATTTATTACATATAAAGATTTTACAATGTCAGGGCCATTGTTGATTAATTGTGATGTATGTTAATTTTTTTTTGTAGTACAGGGTTATCCACTAGGTGGTTTCAAAACCACCGGTCTGGTAAGGCAGTTAGTTGTTGAATATCTGTCCTCTATAGTGTCATTTATTTAGTGAAAGCTTTGCTGTTTACGAATATGGATCGTGTAATAACCGAAGAACGCTTAAAAATAGTTAAAACTTACTGCAAAAAAGTGGTGAAAACGGGGCCGCTTTTCAAGCATTACGGAGTGATTATGGTCGTCATAATCGACCATTTTTGCAAGAAATTGGCAAGAGTATAAATAAATTTAAAGAGACTAGAAGCGTTGAAGACGTTATCAAGCCTGTGATCATCGCAATGTGCACACTACAGAAAATATCGGAAGAACCGTTACTGTCAATTTAAAGCGCAATGACCGTATGGTAACTGACTTTTTTTGGCCTGCAATTGAAGATTATGAATTGGAAGATATGTGGTTTCAACAAGACGATGCCAGGAGCCACACAATACAACAAATTTAGGCTTAATTGCATGGGAAGTTTCCAGAACGGGTAATTTCACGTTTTGGTCTCGCCAATTGGCCACCAAGATCATGCAATTTGTGTGTTTTTGATAGGCTCCGTCAAAGACCGTGTCTACGCGGAAAATCCACTAAAGATGGACAATTTAAAAACCATCATTAGTCAAGGTATTGCCGAGATACCGTCCGAAATGTGCGTAAATCAAAAAGTACCTCAAAAGAATCATTTAAATGATATTGTATTTTGTACGTAATAGTAAAGTCCAAGCATTATAATAAAGTTAAAGTTTCATCGAAGTCATAGCTGTTTGTGTGCTTGTTTTATTTACATTTAGTTTTGATACCGAAAAATGGATAACCTGTTATTTTGAACACAATTGCTGATTTATCAAAAATGATTTAAACGAAATTATTTTTTATTGTCTGTATTTATGTTTACAGATTGTTGAAATTATTGTAAGTGAAGGAATACAAATTAAGGCAAGTGTTGAAAATCAGATAATTCATTTGTTTAAAGGTTTAAGAGAGAAAAATATAAATTAAAAAAAAAAGTAATTTTTACTTACATAATCTACAACATATTAAATATTATTTAAAAAGTTTATTTGTATTGATTTGAAAACAATGTCCTCTAAAATCTGTTTAATGTGCTGTTTTCACAACACAAGTGATTGAACATTAAAAAAACTGAGTGCTTTTCATATAAATTTTACTACACGTTCAATCTTGTGTTGTGTTGTCAAAACAGCACATAACTTTAAAATAACAATTTTCCCACTTAATTTTCCATTCATATTCTAATTCATATTGAACAAAAATGGTAAAATATTTTATCTCCAAAAACATATTTCCTTGATTTTAATCAATCTGGTGTTTGTTGCAATAACTTCGCTGTTGATTAAAGATACAAATACTAAAACTACTTTATCGTGCCACGGTTGAAAATTTTAAATGCAAATAACATGCAGGATATTATGAGCACATATGCATTGCATACTTAACAGCAAAATCAAGAGAAATTCCTATTCGTAATTTATTTAAAAACAAGAAGGAGTGCTATATTCGGCTATGCCGAACCTTATATACACTTAATTTGCATTTACACGACATGTTTTTTACATCTGACTTGTCAAATTTCCCACTGCAAAATACAAAAATGTCGTGTGTTACCTTTATAACATTGCTTCTGTAAAAGCCAGATGCAAAGTCGTCTGACAAAATTCCAATTAGAGCGTGCTCTATTTTTTTCTGACAAACCATCCGACATCAGCTGTGTCAGAAATATGCATGTGCCGGCAGTGACGGCCCACTATTGACAGTATCATTAGCCGGCTGAAGTTAATAATTTACAATACCAATATATGTATGATCATTTTACCATTGAATAGAAATTATCCCAAATCCTAAATTGGTATCTTTAATTATGCGAAAAAAAACAGAGACAATGTCAGAAGCAAATTAAATGAACGTTTGTGACCGAATATTATGAACCTTATGTAAACTGCAATTTTTGACAGACATGCACAATTACATGTGACTTCAAAAGATGATAAGTCAGATGTAAAAAACATAAAAGCTCCTTTACTAACATGGTTTTGGGCCTGGGGCCAAATTACCGCATTCGATAACGATCGATATTACAATACAATTTAAATGGGAATTTCGATCGATATCGAATGCCGTAATTTGGCCCCAGTTTTGTTCAAATTAGACTATTTTTGTGTGCGGGCGTTATAGTGCCAGGGGAGTCTAGGTAAGAAAATGGGGTCTAGTCAAGAATATAGACCGAATTGGCTTCGTTTTAATACAAACCTGTCGTACAAAAATATTAAATTTCAGCCTTTTGCAACCTCTGTCGTGCTTTTAACAGACAGATGGACATGCTTCATCGTCTTAGAATTTTACAAGCATCCAAAATATATGTACTTTATAGGGTCTACAATGATTATTTCGATGTGGTAAAAAAGATATACAAAATAATAAATACTCTTTTGTATAAAGATTTTGTTTAAAAACTAAAAAATATTGGCAAAAATACATTTTCTTTGTCAAAATTCATTTCTCAAAAATGTTATTTTTAACTTTTCTTGTAAAATAGTACTTTTGTGTAAAAAGTGAAGTACTTTTTGCATACATTTGTGCAGAATGTACTAATAAAGTGACCTCACAAGCGCAGCTGTTTGCAGTTATTTCCTTCGTGTGTGAAGTTTGTCGTCATTTTTTTTTGTTTATTTACTTTTTTAATAAGGCATTGTGACATTTGCCGTATCAATTCTAGCAACAAAATGCCTGTTGTTTTTTCTATTGTTTCATTGTTGTAGTACTGAGATCACTTTGTTAATACATTTTGCATTTGTGTTGCACTTTTTTTTAAAAAGGGACATTTTTTACTATTTTGAAGACGGTTACATTTTAGTAAAGTAGTACTTTATCGTTAAGGTACAATATTTTGTATAGGGGTACTATTTTGCTTGTTTGTAAAAAATAAATGTTTTTGTAAAAAGAAACACTTTTTTAAAAGTTTCTTCTTCTTCTTGAAGTGTATGCAAAATACTATGGATATTCTATGGAGTATTTTAACAAATATTTTAGTTTAGCGAATTTAACTTTCAATTTTACGTTGTCAAAAGGATTCTTTCTTTCGTACAACTATACTTGAAACAAAACCAATTTTAGAATATTTTGTTTGATAACGTTGTTAGAAAGCATTGTACGTCCATTTTAAGACAACAATATTGTAAGAAATCTGACAGTCGTGTGAACGCTGTTTCTTTCGTGACAGATCATTATCAGACTTAGGAGGCTTATTTCTAATTGTCAGATAAGCGAAGTTTATGCATCTGATAAGGGCATCATTGTCAGACCCCTTTTTCTATTGGCATCGCTGCAAATACAACCGTATCAGGGATGGAAAATGGGCTTTAGGATTTTTTATTAACTTCAATAAAATACGTGGTTTTGAGACTATAACGGTTCCAAGTTTATATTTTCTGGCTCATCTGTTGATATATATTTTTAGAAAAAAGACTTTTTATTAATTATGAAAACTTTTTTTAGAGATAGCCACCAAAGTATCAAAAAAAGGACAACTGCACCATAGTTTCCATCCTTGATATGCATGAGTGAAAAGAAAAAAAAACAAAAAAAGTTAAATATTTACGGTCTAATTTATAAAAAATAAAACCGGTTAATAAAGGCTTTATGAAACGGATTTTCAAACAAAATCCGTTTAATAAACCCTTTATTAACATGTTTTATTTTTTATAAATAAGGCAGTTAATTTAATTTAATTTTAATAAAAATCAATGAAACGTATTTAAAGCAACATAAAAAAGTAAAAATCCTTGCTATTGCTTTTTTCCTTTAATAAAATATTTCCACTTTTTAAATTTATAAAAACAAGTCTAAAACCAAATGTGGCAATCTTGACGTGCAACTATTTGACAATCGTGTGAACTGACAATTTTTGTTGGCAGTTGAATTTATTGTCTGATAGTTGTATGCCCATGAAATTGTATGGTTTTCTCACAACCGTCTTAACTGATATTTTACTATTGGTAGTAATTTTGCTTTGGCAGTATATTTTCAGCACATTGCCATTATTGTTAGATCTGACAACCGTCTGTACGAAGCTTTAGTAGGGTTTGTTACTAATTTGTTTATGTTTAAAAAGTTTAAGTTACCCAACTAAATAAATGTATTTAAATTTTTATAATTGTGGCTTAAGTCTGAATGAAAATTTGCTGCTGCATTTAGTTTTTTTTTTTTCAAATTTCAATCAACACTATAATCGGACAATAACATTGTGGCAAAATATTAATAAAAATAAATTGCTTGGTGTAAATGACAATTTCTACATTTCTTTTTTATTCTAATGCAAGACAATAAATGTATTTGAATGGATGAGATATTTTCTGTTTGCATAATTGTGTTTGTGACATTTTTGTACTTTTATTTTGAAATCATTTCAAAAAATGTTCATAAGTTCTGGGAGGGGGGATGGTGTTGGTAAGTGTAAATGACGTTATTTAAAATCAGTATAAAGAAAGAATATAGAATACAACTAAACTGAAGAACTAAACAGACATTAAAACGAATGAAAACATTTTAATTGCAAAAAATTAAGCTTATTCCAAAATCATCGGTCGACCTTCCAGAAAATATCGCTTCTGTTAGTGAAATTGCGATGATGCACAGGCCTGACCACATTTAGAACTAGAACGCTTCTAGTCTCTTCAAATTTCTTAAAAATCTTGCCCATTTCTTGCACAGTGGCTCGATTATGACAACCATAGTCACCCCTAAATGCTCGAAAAGTGGCCACGTTGGAATCACCACTTTTTTTGTAGAAAGTTTAAACTATTTTTACTTGTTCTTCGGTTGTTAAACGATCCATATTCGTAAATGGCAAACCTCTCCCTAAATAAATGACACTTCAGATGACAGTTATTCAACAGCTGACAGCCTTGCCAGATTGGCGGTTTTTAAGCCACTAAATGAATACCCCTGTGGTAAACTAAAGGGGAAAAAACATGTTTCTATATGGTCACGACTTACAAAATTTTTAAAATATCATGGTTACGATAACCCATTATTATGATTAGAGCAGCCGGTCTGCAAGCCGTCATCAATGACGGTAACTGTTAAGTGGCAAAGGTCTCTGTTTTTTCTGTTTTTAAGAGCTGTTCTTATAAATACATTTGGTACTCAATATATGAAGTATAGAAAAAGGAATATTTTTATAAACTTTCTTTACAGCCTCGTTTTCAAAATTTGTTCGGTTTTAAATCCACTTCATTTTGATTTACAGAACATACCCGTATAAGTATAAATTTAATTAACATAGTATTTTTGCATTTTTTGCAACCCTGGGAGAAGAGTTGTCATATCGAACAGTTTTTTTTCTGGCTGTACTTATTTTAGAATAAATTGAAGAAAAAAAAAGCTTAAAATGTTAAATGTTGTTTCCTTAGAAAACGCTGCTGAGATCAGGGAATAATGTTCATCTAAATGGGATGTCCCCTGAAGGAGGATATCTGTTAGAAAGATTATACAGTATGTATATTGCTTTTTAAATATTTATGCGTTTGACTGAAACACACTGGCTCTAAATTTGGGGAAAAATTTGTTTCTTTAATCTTTAAGAAGATTTTATTCTTTTAAATATTAACAGATATAAAAGTAACGGACATTTAACTAATGTCAAGGTTTTTTGATTATACTCATTCATTCATTTATATGTATATGTGAGCTTTTTTATTATATTATTAAAAGTTCTATTTCTAAAACCACAAAATGCCGCAAGCAATTACGTACCCTAAACGCTTAATAACGAAGTTTTTAGAATATTTATTAAATTTTTTTTCTACTGTTTTAATTTTTTTGCAAGCCAATTGAATGTTTAAAAGAGTGTTTCAAAATTAAATTGTAACTGTTTTATTTATTTATTTTTAGAATGAAATTAAACTAACATAATTTTAATTTAACAGAAGAAGGTAAACACATAATAGCTCTATTCAAAATCTTGTGCAAATGGTCTTGAACCGAAACATTTGCAAAATGGAATAGTATACTTTTACTGCACATCAGCAAAATAGTATACAGCGCTGCTCTTGGTACTCTTTTGTTAATATGCTACACTTAAAACTAATAGTTTGTATTTACTTAAAGTATGCAACACCTAATTGCAAGCCGGCAGCTGACACTCAGTGAATTTAATGTTTGTAAGCAAGTGCCCATTTAGACAGGGAAACATTTGGATGGGAAACATTTAGTTTGGTAGCATATTACGGGTGGGGAAGAGAGTATGATTTTTGTTTTCGATACTCGGCGACACGCTTGGTTCACATTTTCTTTGTTGACATTTATTTTGCCTTCTTACAGAAATGCAACAAAAGCTACAGAATGTTTCCGGCAACATGTTCGCCTGTGATGTTTTCCAGCCAGATGTTTTCTTTCCAAATGTTTGCTCGTTTAAACACGTCGGACCAATAAAAGTGCGATGCATGATCTTCGGTTAGCGTGTTCTCAAGGCAAATTCATGTAAACGGTGGTGGCGATACAACAAGTACAACACCAAAACCACACCATTGTATTTTATTTCTCTCAGTAGGAAAAAAATTAGCTCAACTGTGCTTTCAACGCCAACTGAAAAATGAATTCGCCTTGAGTGTTCTGTTTCGTGTTTTGCAATAAGCATTGTAAACTAAGCCAAAGAGGTTATTCAGAATTGATAGAAAATATTTACAATTACATAAATTTGCAATCTCAAATGCACAAGATTGTGAATAGGGTTAATACAGAGGGTGGCGCATAATGAACGTTTTATTTAATAAGTGAATTAATATTTGGTTTAAGTTTTTTTTTTCAGATTTAACTTTGAAAAACTTTGGAAATTTATAATGGAAAGATTCTGTACAGAACAAGGAGCCCCAAAGTTGTTAAATTGTATTTTGAAAGTCAGAATTCGGTTAATCAGACACAAAAATCATGTGGAATAATGAGCGATGACGCTCCCAAAATCCAAGAATAGTTATTGTTGTTGTGGAATTACTTCAGAAAAGATCATTGGATTATATTTTTTTTGAAAACGTCGAAAAAGTTGCGATTAATGTTAATGCCATCCAAAACCGGGCAAAGATTAAACATTTTTTAATGCCCGAGGAAGAAAACAATCTAGAATTGTGGTTCCAACAAGATGGAGCCACATGTAGAAAAATTGCTTGTTAAACTGTTAGTTTTGATACATTTGCATTCAATTTTTGTGACGACTTGTATTTGTGTGAAATAATTGGGGGATTGACAAGGTAGTCATAAAGTTGTAAAGTCATATGTCTTCAAATAATTACAAGATATATATATATATATGACTGCTGTGGGCAGCCGCTTATAATTTAGTTATCTACTGTACAGTTATGACGAATCAATGAATACAGCATTCACATTTTTATTTTGTTTGAAACACAACAATTTTTTTTTCAACAATTGAAGCACAGCAGCGAATAACGTTTTAAGTTACAAAATAATTTTTTTCAGGAGCGCAATAAAAACATTTTTAACAGGCAAGATTATTAATTTTTTATTTTTTTTTCTTTAGATTATTCAAAATAATGATAATAAAAACTTTTATGCAAAATATCAAGAAATTTTAAAATTAAATTACATGCAAATTTTTTTTTAATGGAAAAACGTTTCATATAAACAATCGCGATTTCGTTTAAAACGTTATTCCACGTTTCAAAACCATTTACTTTGTATAATTTTGTAAATAACTTACAACGTTCTTCCACTAGTTGACTCTTTGTATGACATTTTAAAGGCGTTAAGGTGCAAAATGTTAGGTAATTTAAGGTTTAAACAGTGTAAGGCCGAGGCCACGCAATGAGCGGCTAAGCGTCTAGCGGCTGAGCGATAAGCGTCAAAAAATTAAAACATATGAAATACTATTGAAGTGGCCACGAAATGAGCGGCATGCGAGCGAAATTTTTGAGCGGCTAAGCGGCGTCGCTCAGGAATAAAACTTGTTCTAATTTTAAGTTGTTTTCTGAGCGTCAAAGAATAAACATGGCCGCTATTATGGCAAGACAGATTACCAAATTTTAAAAATAAAAATATAACCGAAAATTTATTTTTTTGTTTTGTCAATCTAGTGTTAACTGCTTGCAACAGCAAATCAATGGATTTCACATTTGGGTAGATTTGTATATATATGGTTATGTTTTAAATGTAAGTTAAGCGAACGAAGTCTTCGCTCGAAATCGACGAACAGGCCGCAAATTGTTTTTTTTTCTTAATAAACGCATTAAATTCATATGAATACGATTTTCGCGTAATAACATTAAACAATCCACTCTTTACAATAGCATTTTAACAACTAACCGCTCAGAAATGACGCTCAGTAATAAGCCACTTGCCGCTCAAACTTGACGCTTTGACGCTCATCGCTCAGACGCTTGACGCTTAGCCGCTCATTGCGTGGCCTCGGCCTAAGAGAGTAATGTTAACGGTAATCTGCAAAAAAATATTTTTTGCAAAAAGTTTCTGTTAAAAAATACTACATTTGTACTTAAATGTCATTGGTTATGAAAAATTTTAATACCTAAATGAAAATAATACGAATATTTCCGTATTTTTACACAATATATTAAAAATTAGATAATTTTTTTAAAAATATCCTACATTTGCCTTAAAATAAAACATCTGTCTTTTTTTCGCTACGCTTGAAATTTTTCGAAAAAATCCCTACAAAAAGGAAAAAATTGCCTTCTGTTGGCATCATTGATTACAACAAACTACAACTTTAGGCCCATTTTTGCACATTATAAAAGTATTATGTATTTACATTTAAATAATATGCCATAAAAAATCTCAGATCTTAGTGTTTATTTCATTATCTCTAAAAAAATATTTGGGAGATCATTATTTGGCAAATAAAATATTTTTTAAATTATTTCAAATATTAGTTTTTCACAACGCTCGTGAGATTATTTGTTTTTGTAGACCGCGAATAATAAACAATTACAAATGTTTCGTTTGTTTTGTGTTTAAAATACTTAAAGTGTGTGTAATTAACATTTATAATGAGTTAATTGTGTTGACTGAATGAATTAATTATAATTGACACTGTAAAAGCCACACAATAATCACTGGCAACGCAAAGTAACAAACATTAAAGAGAATTTAACTCAGGCGCTTGAATTGCACTTAAGACAGACAAATTCTTAATAATGAGTTTCAGCGAGATATTTTCATATAAAGTACATTAATATAATGAAATTGTTCAATTAAGAGATCAAAATTTACATTGACTGCACAAAAGGGTAAACATTCAAGGCAAAAAAATCCTTTGAAAATAAAAGTTGATTCTAATGAAACTTTAATTAAATTAATTTAAACTTTTCAAAATTTCTTCAAAATTCATTTAAACCACTACAAAAATTATGTATCCTTTAAGTTAGTGAGAGTTGACAATTTTAAAAGATGTCAATTAATTTAATTAAATTTTATTTTGTACACAAATGTTCACATACACACAAAAAGAAACACGCACATTTAAACAAACGCACATCTACTTCTATAATCACTATCAGTGCCTGTTTAACGATTTCGAACGTCAACGTTCGCATAGAAAATTATATTTAAAACAAAAACAAAATTATCCCATCAACAATAAATTTCAAGTGTTTTTATCAATAATAAAAACTGGGAATTAAGCACGAATAACAAAATCTTTTGAAATTAAAATTTTGTATTCCCAAAAATTGAAATTAATTTTTGATAATAAACAGGCAAGTGCACGGCATAAAAAAACACTTATGGAGAATTAGCTGCCTTTATTTACAACTATTACACTTTTATTATTAATGTAGTTCATTAGCGATTTTTAAAACTATTCGACTTTTTGCTGCACACTTACTTTACTGTTTGGAAACAGACATTGACATCACTTATTGCTTGAACAAATTTAAAACGATAATAAATACATAGAATTTTCCACCAAAATAAAAAAACGATTTAATTCAAAATGGAGTATGCCGTCAAAGAATATTTAGATGTAGAATTCTTTTGACAAAACTTTTAAAATATTATGACAAACAAAATAAAATATTGGTTGTACAAACAAAGTAGTAAGTACCAAAGTTGTAAAACAGGGCAGTATGAACCCTTAAGTAAAAGTAAGGGTAAAACATGTAACATGTTTTGCATGTTTTTCATCAACATTTTCACAAAAGAACTTGAAAATTTTTCCCACATTTGTAATTTTTCTACAAACGAACACAAAATGTAGAACATGTAACATTAATGCAACATTTTTCTCAGAAAAGAAATCGCCATTAATTGACAACATCTTTTGTAAGTTGTTGCTGTTTTTATTTTGTTTTTCTTAACCTACTTACAACTACAACTAATGTTGAGAGAATTTCAACTAATTGTAGTGGGGAATGTAAGATGAGATAAACCCACTGTTTATTGTTGATGTGTTTTGTTTAAACTTTGATATTATTACAAGTAGAACTGTTGCTTATAAGTCTTATACGCTTAACAGTTTTATTTGGTTTAATATCTTTAGTTTTTCTAAAATCTTTATGGATGAAGTTTCCTGATGATCTGGCCTAAGCAACCAGTGAAATGCGCATAGGAATAGCTTATCCCATCAACAATAAATTTCAAGTGTTCTTATCAATAATAAAAACTGGGAATTAAGCACGAATAACAAAATCGTTTGAAATTAAAAATTTTGTATTCCCAAAAATTAAAATTTGTTTTTGTTTTAAATGTAATTTTCTATTCGATGAACGGACTGTCAGTGTTGGCCAATTGTTTTTTTTTTAATGAAGTGGTTGGTTGTGGACACAAAAAAGCAAAAAAAAAAAATGTTGAGTAGTCAAAAATTAACAATTATATCAACAATTAAATTGTTTAAATACATCTATGAGTCCCTAGGATGGGACAGTTAGAGAGCAGATGTCCATCTCGTCAAATCTGCATTGTTCGGTAAAAACATTACCTAATAAAATAATGCTATCTGAGATCATCGTGCCCAGTAAATAGGCCCACAAGTACCCTTCGTTCACTTTTTTCAAGCAGAAGTAGCTTACGTGACTTAAGCCCTTATGACACTACATTTTTTATTCATTAATTGATATAGAATTGATAGAAAGAAACAGTAAATGTTAGAAAGAGCAAACTATAATAAATGTAAACAAAGTTTTTTATTTTTTTTTTTCTCTTGATTTGGTTTTGTTTCAGGGATGGCGTGGAGAATTTTTGAAATTGTACCAACAACCTTTAAAAATTTAATTTTTTTACCATAATTGTACTAAAAGATTGTTTTAGTTGATATAATTTTATTTATGTTCATAAAAAACACCACCAAAAGGTATTATAAATCTAAGTTTAAAAAGTATCACCAAAAAAGTACAATTGAAACAACTTAACCATCCCTGTTTTGTTTATTTTATTAAATGTTGCCAAATTTTTGTTTATGAGAAACCTAAAAACAAAAAGCGGTAAATCGCTGAATTTGCCCATAAACCGCTGATTCAGCAACACTTTAAATATTTCAAGCTTGAAATGTCAATTTTAAGTTAAACAATTTTACATTTTTTTTGACATAACTTCATTTTTTATCGATAACTTTAGTAAAATTTTTGACTGTTTGCCATTTATCTTAATACAGCTTAACTCTTTGCACTTAGTAAATTTTTGTATTACATTATATTTGTACTGTTCACCAAAACTTGAACAATGCATTAAAAATGTAGTGTCATAAGGGCTTTAACACGGTAAAGAGTAACAAATATTTAAGATTTGCCGAAGCTTTGAAATATGTATATATATTACTAGCTTAACCCGGTGCGCTTCGCTACACTGCTTTAACCACTTTTGAAGACTCTCCCTTTAATAGTTCTTCAGTTGAGAGATATTTAATATATGCATCCAAGGGGAGGCATATTTTTCTAGGTTTTAACTTGTTTCAATTCCGGAAATTCAAAAAGTACCAGTTAATATGCAAAAAGTACCAACAATTTTCCTCTTATTGATTCTTATTCATTCAGGACATTGCATCTTGAATTTTATTTTTCTAGGTCCAATACTTACGAAAATTCAAAAAGCAGTTAAAGAACAAAAAAGTACCAAAAAGTTACCTCATAGATTCGTATCCATTCAGGACATTGCATGTTGAATTTTATGTTTGAAGGTCCAATATTAACGATAATCAAAAAAATACCAGTTGTAGAACCAAAAAGCTGAAGAATAATATTGGGTTTCCCGTATTCCCCATTTTGTTACTATTTTTTCCCCCCATTAAAGTATCAAAAATTGCAGTATTGTAGTGGGGGCCTATAATTTAGTACGAATATGGCAATGAATTAAGAAAAATGTTTTTAAAAAAAAGTACCAAAAATAGTTACGATTTTCACCCCTTAAACTTTCGAATTTCGAAAAAGTACCAAATTTATACTCGTATTTTTTTGATAAGTTTCGAATGAGGTATAAACTTTTTTTCTAAATTTATTGGTAACTGCCTTACTAAACAATTTTATTCTGAAAATTCGATTTCTTTTTGGAAAAAGCAAATTTTTTTTTTTTTTGGCAAAGGCGGGCATATACATTTTCAAGTCGAGAGGCGCGGATTAGGATTTTATTTTAGACCCATGGTTTCTTCAGAGAATTCTCTTAGAATTTTATGTAGATTACGTTTTTGCTATACGATTTTAAATTTTTTTTCATCCATACAAATCGACCCGGCCTAATATATATATATATATATATATATATATATAGATATAATATAGGACAATGATTTTATCGTCTTTGTAATGCAAGGATACCAGAAAAGAGCTTAGAGTGAGCCAGAAAAAACTTATACTTGCATTATGTGCTGTTTCTACAACACAAGTGATTGAACGTGTAGTAAAATGTATATGAAAAGCACTTAGTTTTCTGAGTTTTCGGCCCTTTTAGGGAGTAAACGGGTAAACCTGAATTTTTTTACTTTTTTGTAACATATCACGTTTGAAGGATATACAAAAAATGCAAATACAAATTTGGTACTTTTTAGGAATTCGTAACTTTTGTTGGTACTTTTTTTACAAAGTATTTTTCTTCATTCTTTGGCGTATACAACCGTATTAAATGGGCACCCACTACAGTATTGAAATGTTTGATGCTTCAAGGGGGAGATGAAAAGCACTGAAAAGGGGAAATACGGAAAATTTAATTTCTTTCGTAAGCATTTTGGTTCTGTAACTGGTACTTTTTTAAATAACCATTAATATTGGACCTAGAAACATAAAACTCAACATGCAATATCCTGACTGAAAAGACTCTATGGAAGAACTTTTTGGTACTTTTTTGTTCGACTTCTTTTTCCTTACCAATAACTGTTAGACCTTTTTTTCTCTTCCTAATCTAGGGTTTCTTTCAATGTCCAAGTCTTTCTTATACTGTTTAATGGCTTTTGAAACAGTGCGATAATGCACCTTCAGATATTTTGCTATTTTCTTGAAAATCTACATTGGATTTTTTGAAAAGTTTCAACTATTTGTTAACGTATTTTTTTCGCTCATGGGTATCTGGATATCGTTCATGGAAAAGAGTCAAAGTTTCCAAATTAAGTACAAGTATCTTGGTTATCATTACACAACATCCGACAAAATTTGGGCGATATTGAACAAGTGGGCGTGGCACTTCCCATGCAAATACATTATTGAGTTTTGTTAATCTGAAAAACAGCGAGAGCTAAAATTTCCAAACTCTGTATAAGAATGTCGTCTGGTTTGGACAAGTGGACGTGGCACAAAGTTGATTTATTTATGTTAGTATCACCCTGTGATCCCCTTTTACAATCCACACACTTTACAACTTATCATTATTACTATTATATTACTTTGTCAATTAAACCTTTAGTCATTCATTAAATAAACGTCTTAAAGAAAAGTTCGTCTTTTGTCTCGTGTACTTAGTTGGACTTATTTTATTCCTTAAACTCTCACACAGGTTATGGGCCCAGTGTGCCAAATAAATAGTTCGAATTAAGTCGGTCGAGTTTTTGTCTAAACGTTTGGTATTTTAAAATACAGTGTGTAATTGTTAATTGTTTTTCAACATTTTATGAAAAATGTTGAGTTCGATGCAGATCGAAAAATTGGGTGAAAACAACTACGCAAGTTGGTGCATTCATATGAGAAGTCTTCTAGTCACGTTGGACTACTGGACAGTGGTTGATGGTTTTTGTTCTTCAACAGCAACAGCGGACGAAAAAGCGCAGTGGAAAATCTTGGACCAAAAGGCTTTGGCAACTATCACGCTAAGTGTCAAACCTTCAGAATTAATACATATCAAGAGGTGTAAAACTTCTAGAGAAGCATGGGAACAATTAAACGCAGTTTATATAGCCAAAAGTCCAGCTCGAAAAGTTAATTTATTTAAAAAACTGGTACGTTTTAAAATACAAGATTCTCTTGGTTACACACAACAAATAAACGAGTTTAGCAGTTTGGTTGAATCGTTAAAAGAAATTGATGTTTCAGTTCCCGATGACTTTACAAGTATTTTGTTGCTTTGTAGTCTCCCCGATGACTTTGAAAGTTTTATAGTAGCAATTGAAAGTAGAGACAGATTACCAACAATAGATCAATTGAAGGTCAAAATATTGGAAGAACATCAACGTCGCGGCGAAAAAGTGCATTTGGGTGAAGAGCGCGTGTTTGTGGCGAATTCAAAGCAGAAAGAAAAACATAAGAATAAGTACTCAACAAACAAGAAGTACAACAACGTTAAATGTTACTCATGCGGGAAGAGGGGACACATAAAATCACAATGCAATAAAAATGAAGTTGTGATGACTGTAAGAGAATGTGAATTAAACTCAAATGATAATGAGTGGATTGTTGATAGCGGAGCGTCATCACATATGAGTGGAAATAAAAAGCTGTTCTCTTTATTTAAAGAGCATAAACAAAAGGTAGAAATCGCTTCGGGTGATTGCGTATATGCAGAAGGCATAGGTAATGTAATTTTAAAATCGGAGTATACCGACGTTACTCTATGCAATGTTCTCTTTGTGCCAAAGTTAAATGCTAATTTTTTATCAGTAAATAAAATAATTAATCATGGAAACAAAGTGCATTTTTCTAAAGAGAAAGTAATTGCAAAAACAAAATTCGGTGACACTATTTTTGAGGCGCAGTCAAAGTGTGGTATTTTTACAACAAAGTTTTTATCAAAAGAACAAAAAGCAAATGTGATGATGGCAAAATGTAAACAAAATGATTGTGACGTTTGGCATAGAAGATTTGGCCATGTAAATATTCGTGATTTGGTGAAGATGTCTAAACAAGAAATTGTTCGTGGAATGAAAATTGATGAAATTGAAAATTTTTCATGTATTACTTGTGCTATGTGTAAAATAACTGTGCAACCATTTACAAGTTATGGCGAGCGTTTTACAAAGAAACCACTGGAATTAGTGCACACAGATATTTGTGGTCCAATGACGATCTCGAGTGGAGGCGGTTCGCGCTACTTTATATCTTTCATAGATGATTTTTCTCGTTTTACAACCATATACTTTTTAAAAAACAAATCTGATGCATTTGCAGTTTTTAAGGATTTTCATACAAATGCAGAAAGACAGACTGGTTTAAAACTCAAAACTTTACGTAGTGACAACGGCTGTGAGTATAAAAATAAAATTTTCAAGATTATTTATCGTCAACAGGTATATTACACCAAACGACTGTGTGCTATACTCCGCAACAGAATGGTATTGCCGAAAGGGCAAATAGAACGTTAATGGAAATGGCCCGTTGTCTGCTGATGGATTCAGGTTTACCACATTCGTTTTGGTCTGAAGCCGTAAATACCGCAACATACCTTCGAAATAGATGTCACACGAAAGTATTGAAGAATTGTACGCCTTATGAATGTTGGTTTGGACGCAAGCCTTCTGTTTTTCATTTACGTACATTTGGTTGTAAAGCAGTCGCATTAAATAAAAAACCTGGTCGTTCTAAACTTGAAGCAAAAGGCAAAATGTATGTGCTTGTTGGCTATTCCCACAAAACTAAAGGTTATCGTTTGTACGACAATGAAAGTAAAACAATTCTCATGGCTCGCAGTGTTATATTTTTTGAAGAATTAAATTCTAAATCAGTGGATAATAGCGAAAATGGAATCAAAACAAACATTGAAAGCAACAACATTGATGATTGGTTTGACATTGAAATTAATGCAGAAAATAGTAATGAAGCAGAACAAACAATACCCCAAAATATAGAAACTGATCAAAGTACAGACGTCGATGATGAGAGTTCGGGAGACGAAAGCAACAATATAGCAGCTGGTATAAAACGCAAGAGGGGAAGACCACGATTGGAAAAAACTGGAAAGAGAGGACGTCCTAAAAAGGTGTATGTAGTTGAAAATTCTGATAGACTAAATGAGTTAATGGCAGTTAATGATGATCCAAATACGGTGCAAGAAGCAATGGAATGTGACAATGCAAATTTCTGGAAAGAGGCTATGGAATCCGAGTTTAAAACATTGCAAAATAACCACACATGGGACCTAGTGGATAAGCCTGATGGAAAAAACATTATTGGCTGTAAGTGGGTATTTGTCACTAAGAGAAATTCATTGGGAAAAGTCGAAAAACACAAAGCACGCCTTGTGGCACAAGGCTTTTCACAAAAATATAACGTTGACTATAAGGATACCTACTCCCCAGTGGCAAGATATTCTGCAATACGTATGTTATTTGCTATAGCTGCTCAAAATAAACTGTTGTTAAATCACATAGACGTTGTAGCAGCATATTTAAATGGAGATTTGCAAGAAGAGGTGTATATGCGCCAACCCCAAATGTTTTTTGATGAACGTTACCCAGATCGTGTTTGCAAATTAAATAAATCGCTTTATGGGTTGAAACAAGCCGGGAGGGATTGGTACCGTAAAATCAATCAAATATTAATTGATCTCAATTTCGTTCGGTGTAAGACCGATAATTGTTTATATACCATGCAAACAAATGGTGAGCTAGTTTTAATAGCTATTTATGTTGACGACATATTGTTGTCGTGCTCAAATGAAACAACAATGACAATGATTGTGTCACAACTTAATCAACATATTGATGCCGTAGATAGAGGTCCAGTTAAATATTACTTAGGTATGGAGGTTGAAAGAGATGGAGTGAGAGGAGAAATAAAAATTCATCAGCTGAAATATACGAAAGAGCTAATTCAACAATGGAAAATGGAGAATTGTAAGCCGATAAGTACTCCTTTTGCAGCTGGTGCAATCTTAGAAAAGTGTACAAAGAAAGATTGTTCTGGTTATAATGTTAAGACCTATCAATCATTGATCGGTTCGTTGATGTATCTAGCTGTGATATCTCGCCCTGACATTGCACATATCGTGTCCAAGTTATCTCAGTTCAACACACACCCCGAAAGAGAACATTTTGTAGCAGCTAAAAATGTTCTGAGATATCTAAAGCAAACCCCCAAAGGTATGTTATGTTATAACTCTACTAATGGTTTAATATGTTACACAGATGCCGATTGGGGCTCCGACAATGATGACCGCAAATCATATAGTGGATACGTTTTGTTTCTGGCTGGTGGACCAATATCCTGGGAGTCTAGGAAACAGAGTATCGTATCTCTTAGTTCAATGGAAGCTGAATACGTGGCAATGTGCCAAGGAGCTAAAGATGTCGTATTTCACAGAAGTATTTTGTCCGAAATTGGCTTACCAGATTATAATAAATCGCCAACAACAATTATGTGTGACAATCAAAGTGCGATGTTTCTAGTACAAAACCCTGTTGCACATAAAAGAAGCAAACATATAGACATACGCTTTCATTATATCCGGGAAAAATTTGAATCAAAAGAAATATTTATTAAATATGTTAGTACAAATGAAAATATTGCAGATTTGTTTACTAAATGTTTAGGAAAGAGTAAACATATAAAATTTTGTAATTTGATGAATATTATATTTGAAACCGAAAATTAGTATGTTTTGTAGCTATGTAAATTTATTTTCTTCTTGTAAAGTTTTTGGATTGAGGAGGAGTATGTTAGTATCACCCTGTGATCCCCTTTTACAATCCACACACTTTACAACTTATCATTATTACTATTATATTACTTTGTCAATTAAACCTTTAGTCATTCATTAAATAAACGTCTTAAAGAAAAGTTCGTCTTTTGTCTCGTGTACTTAGTTGGACTTATTTTATTCCTTAAACTCTCACAATTTATATCTAAAGAACGGTATTTATATAACTTTCTGTTGTTATCACACATAGATTCGGCATATACGAATATAGCACGCTTACTTGTTTTTAAGAAAAATAAAATAATTTTTAAAAGCGCAAAACCACAAAATTGCTCCTAAAAAAGGGAAAACCGGCGGTTCGCGTCTACTTGAAATATTATCTTTTGTCAAAATACTTTTGTCACCCTCTGTTTATACTCATTTTCCATAAGTTTGCTTGAGTGGAAATGTCGCAATTATATAATCGATATTTGTAAATCTAGTAACACAAATGTTTGTTCACATTCTCGCGCAATTGCGGTCATGTATTCATATAAAAAAAAACAAAAGAAAAATTTGATACCAACTGTTTTATTTGTTACTATGTATTGTGTTTTGTGTTTTAATTACTTTTATTTTTTACACTCAATTAACATTTAATTGTAAACAGTGTAGTCGTTAGCATTCAGAAGGGCTGTCGCTTTTCGTACTTAATAAAATGTTACTTCTATTTTTCTGGTATTTCCTGTTTAAGATAATGAAAACTTTTACTTTCATAGAGTAATTAAAAGGCTTAATAGTGTAAAACTAATGTTTCATCATTTGGATTAATGTTTATTATTTTTTATTACAAAATCACATTATCACGCACATTAAAAACACAACACGCTATCGGAAAGGAATACTTTTACTACTAACTAATCGCAAATAGATGCCACGCTGTTTTAGTTCATTTCTTTAATATGTAAATAATTTTCAAGGTTTTTGTTTTAAATTTTTTCCATTTTTTTTGCGGGAAGTAAAGCCCTTTCTTCAACACTTGCATTGATGCAGAAAATGTTAGAAAGTATATTTGGTTAAGCCCGACCATATGCTGCCCTACACCACGATATTAAGAGACAAATTTTCAAAAGTGTATTTGGCGAAGGGCAATCATGGACACAAAATTATTTAATGCGGTTGAATTTTATATAAGAGTTATTTGAGCCGAATACGACAATTTCTAAATAGATATCAACATATATAAGAGATTTGTTCATCTTAAAGAGATTTTGGAAAGGGGGTTTATATGGAACCTATGGTCAATTTTGGAACCAACAAAACAAACTTGTGCCATGTCATAGTATCTATTATAAAAATTATACATAGCTGTCAAATTGTATGTCAATACCAACAGTTTAAAGGAAGTTATGACATTAAAAGCTATTTTCGGGAGTAGTATTTGTATGGAACTATCCCTGCCATAGATTGAAGTAGTACCTATGAAGTACAAAAATATCCAGTACAAGTTCTTAACTTAAACTTTTCTATTCCATCTTAATGCTTGAATGTGCATTGAGTGTGTTTAGAAAATTATTAGTACTATTAGTTCTAGACGTGTACTAGCACACTTGGACCACATTCGGTGCTAAAGAACCAGTTTGCTACTAGTTCTTGTCCCAGTAAAAACTTCGCCTACAAAATAATGTGTTGAGTAATCAGAAAAACATAAAAGCACTACTTGCAATTCTACTGAAAGAACCAATGATTTTTACAAAGGATGTCTCAAAATGAACGCATTTAAAAGTAAGTCATTATTTTTTTACCTTTATACATCCAGAAAAAAGTAGTTATAGAAGTTGTTATATGAGAATGCTACTAAATAGTGAGTGAAAAAAGCTATACATCTTGAGAAAGTAATCGAAGTTTTTACTGGGGTGTACAGAAAAAATTAGCATTTTCCATGGCATAAACAAATGATTTGAAATCAAATTTCAGAAGCAGTATCAAAATACAAATATGTACTCAAATTTTAGTTTTGTTACAAAAAATTCTATAAGTCTACAAGTGGTGCCCTGCACTACATCAAGTATTGGCACTCATTAGAACTAGTATTTTCATATAAAAACTCTAACCGCGTTTGCACTACTCCTGCAGGGATGCTTAAATAAGGACAAATACCTTTATAATAAGATAATTTATGGGCACATAGACTCTATTGCAAGAAGAAGCTTGTATGGGCGCTATATAAAATTATGGACCGGTTCTCACCATTGATCCTTGTAACAATTGTACCAAATTCAATCAAATTATCTTCAACCTTTAGCTTATGAACAAGCTTTACATGGACAGCCAGCAAGCCTGCCGGATATGCGGACACTCGTTTGGGATCAGGATCAAACTTTTGGCATTATAACGGCCATTGAGGCCGAGCTAAAGTAAAAAAATTGTATCCAAATTTTTTTAAAATAGGCCAATTCGGTCCAATACAAATTTAATTGATTTTTTATACACAGGACCGATCACTCTAGTGGAAGCTCGTTTTTTGTTTAATATTGTAGTTCCGTTTCTAATTTCTACAATATTAATCTTAAAAATTTAAGTACAAATAATACCAAAAATTACTTAAAACAATCTAAAATGGGATTACTTTCGAGAACCATTGCTTTCTTTGTGCGTTCATACGCGTGTGTTTGTTAAAGTTAGTTGTAGAGACAACAACAACAACACTAAAAAAATAAGTAAAAACGATTTGCTTGTTTTGTGTAGGAACAACAGCAAAACTACAA
The DNA here is from genome assembly GCA_963931875.1 of Pollenia griseotomentosa. NCBI lineage: Eukaryota > Metazoa > Arthropoda > Insecta > Diptera > Polleniidae > Pollenia > Pollenia griseotomentosa. Next base: position 15,055,870 of record OZ007563.1, on the reverse strand, counting down.
GAAGAAAAACATGCAGTATTTTCATGTTTAAAAATTAATTTAAGAAGCGAAAATTCCCGAATTCTATTCTTTAAAATTATTTAGTTAAAATCATCAAATTTCAAAGTAGAATGATTACGGAAATCATATCCGGCATGCTGCTGGTATTCATCTTATAATTATTGAAACAAGCAAATTTGTAAACAGTAAGGAATTATAATATTCGCTCACTGGTGTTGTGGGGAAAGTTTTTTTTTAGATAAGAATCAATCAAACTTATCAGTTTTGGATTATTTAAAGTACAAATTTGGGATTAAAACTAACTTAGAAATTCTTTCAATCAAGCACAGTTTGGGATCAATACATATTTATCTTACTTTAACTTAAGCACTTAAATAGTCCGTACTTGAATCAAGCGTTCTGTAGTTGATTTAAGGAAATTCGTACTAAGCTTAGTATTGAAACCGCTTCGGCTTGATTTAATTATGGATGGATTGAGTTTTCTTAATTAATATTTAAAATGAGCCAACTTGGTTTATTATTTCAAATGGTCCCTATAGAAGTCGTCAGCTCATTATTGGTTTGACCTACCGACCATTTAAAAAAAATTGAGTTAGGTATGGGGTATATCAAATTTGAATATCGCCTTTCCGAATACAAAACCGGTTTCACGAAATTTTTTTATGGTTTCTGAGATATAAACCATTATCATCTATTTTAATGTTTATTAGGTATTGTTTTGCTCTACACGCCACTGTTTGGCGAATGCAGAAAATTCCTTATACAAAAACATACAAAATAAATTTCACTCTTGCTTTGCTTCATTGCCGTAAGAAAAAAAGTGGTTAAAGCGAAATCAAAACAAAATGACAAGAAAATAAAGTTCACTCTTGTTTCGCTTCATGGCCGTATGAAAAAAGTAGTTTAAGCAAAAGCAAATCAAAATGTCAACAACTCAATACGCAGCAGTAAGGTAACGTATGCAGCACTAAAAGCTGCTTTTTAGAAATAAATTTAGAAAATTGGCGTATGCGGCACAGCACAAAATTTTCACTTTAAACTTATTAGTTCGTTCGTGAAAGTTCACAAAATTTTACATTTTTCTCTAAAGCATATGCCAGAGTTAGTGGTGAAAATACAAAAAAAATTCTATCAGAAAACTTCACGTAAACCTTCATTGTCCTTCTTTTCCACTACGACTTTTTGGCATATGCGCCAAACCAATAATAAGCTGCCGAAGTATACTTTCGAATTAAAGTTTTTGGTACAATTTAAATACTATGGTGAAGGGTTTATCAGGTTCTGGACAGCCAAAAAGGACACTTTTACTTATTTAAATTACTAAAAAATACTAGTTAAATATTTCCTTTGTGTTTTATAAGTTTACTTGGTTTTTTTAAACTAATTTTAACATATTTGGCACGGCCGAATATTGCCTTCTCACTTGCTTTTATTATAGAACTCACTTGATTTTTTTAATGATTTTTTTTGTGAAAATTTCATTTGGTTTTCTTGGTATACTTCCCTCAAATCATATTTTTCTGTTGTTCTATTTTAGTACTTTTCTTTTGTAAACGTCACAGTTTTGGTAACATTTTAACTATTTTAACACAGATTAAAGCAAAACCAAAAAACTTTGCTGCACGAAATCGATACGATTTTTAAACAACAAAAACTATTACGCCTTTAACACTTTGTGAATATTAAAGCGCCAAATATCTGTTTGTATGATTTATATTTTACCAAGTACTCGATATATCGCAAAAAAGCAATGACAATTGAAAAACTTAAAAAAAAAATTCAACAAAAAACAATGAAAGAAAGCAAATCATTTATAACAAAAGTGAAAAACCCAACCAGTATTACACAAGAGTAACATTTAATATTTGCTTTGTAATATCACAAAATATTTATATTGAACACAATATTCTTGGGAAATTTAATTTAAACGTAGATATAGTGATTTTTCCTTTTTTTACTTTTCTTTGTATTCTGCAACAAAAAACTTTTCTGCAATATTATCAAAAATTGTTTTTATTGGTAACACATTTGCTTGCAACGTTTTCGTGTTGTGTTTGCGCTATAAAGTCTTCCGATAAACTGACAGACAGACATACACAGCCGGCTTGTAAAACATGCAAATACAAAAACAAAAAAAAACTAAAAAAAATAAATGAAAATGAAAATAAAATTGTTGTTTAGTTAAAAGGTACGAAAAAAAATCTCAAATACTTACACAGCTACAACAAGCACTTGAACATTCTTTGTGAAACCCCCAGTTTTTTCAAAAAGAAATAATAATACATAATAAAAAAAAATGATTTGCCACAGTTTTCCAACCCAGCGTATGAGAATTTTTGAAAATTATTTTTATAGGCGCTTTCAGCACAGAGTTTACAATCCGTGGGTAGTTGTTCTTCTTGTTGATGATAGTAATTTAGTAGATATGATTTCAAGTGTCTGTTTTCAATAAACACCATTTCCCAAATTTTAATAAATAAATATACGGCCATGGTCTCGAAATCATTTGGTGAATTAGGGTATACAGAGTTTGTCATTCCGTGTGAAACTTTTTTAATATTCAAGACCCCATAAAGAAGATATATTTTTGATCCTTGAGTACACTCATGGAAAATTTCATTTTCTTATTGATGATGCTGTAACATTAGAATTGTGACCAGCGTTGCCGTTTTGGTTACTTTTAACCAAAATTGGTTACTTTTTCTTCCAATGTGTACTTGTGTACTTTTTTTTCCATTTTGGTTACTTTTTTTCAACACAAAAATAACCAATTTTTTGTTTTGGAACAAGAACTACCTGCTCCGCTTTGTTGACCCTTAAAATTGTGTGTGGTATTTGTGCATCTAAACCCAATTCTTTTTTTATCTACTTAAAAATTATTTTTTTAGAAGCTTAAGCTTTAACATTGATAGTCTGTTAACCATTTAAGGTATATACTTTGAAGTATATATGACCATTATCTGCTGTTCTTAATGCTTCAAAGGTCTAACCGAAACACTTTTCTAGATAAGCGATAAGGGCAAAGGCCCTTCCGATGCAATCCCGTTTAAAATAATAATCACCCTTATTGTGTTGGCGTAGTCTAAAAACGACAGCTGTCGTAGTTGCAGTCGTATTTACAATTTTATGTTACCGTCTAAAATTTTCGACTAGCAAAATTTTGTAAAAGATTCACAAAGTAAAACAATACACTTAATGAAATTATTTTGAAACACCCTGTCAAGGATCTGTCAAACAAGTGTTTAAATTAAAAATAATACGTATAGTAAAACTTTTAAATTTTTGGTGAAATTTTTGTATTATTTTACTTGTGAAAATGTTAAGTTTAGGTTTTTATTCATCTCTATTCACTATGAGCTGAAACTATAATTTTAAAACGATATTTTTGTTTATTTATTTCAAGATTAACATTTAAGTAGTTCTAAAATTAGTACATATTTACATGTACATAATTAGATTAATTAAAAAAAAAAAAAAAAATTAAATCATTTGACTTTTTATTAACTCTTCAAGTTCAAGTGGAGCTGTCAAAGGTGAAGTACACGGGTTTTCAATTTCGGTAATGTCAGTTATTGTGTCTAAATTTGGCTCGGGGTCTGGTGAAATCCTTTGCGTTCTCTTAATTCCAAATGGATCTTTATGTTCGGCAACAGCACGCATGTCTGAAAAAGTATTTTGCTTAAACGGCCCACCACCTGTTGCATAGCTTGTTGATATTAATTTTATTGCATGTTTACATTTTATTTCCTTCCATCGAGATTATTTCTCAAATAATTTTAAAACCGTCGTGATCAAAATGTTTAACGACAATTTTTTACACGTTTGACAGACAAATACGCCAAACACGGTACTGTTTTAACGTCGTTTTTGTAATAGATTTGAAAAGTGTCGTATTCATTGTCGGTTTTCGCCAATCACGGCACCATTTCAAAAAAACGACTAGTTTACGCCGCAAAAACGCCAAAGACAATAAGGGTGAATATTTCCACCGGGCAAAAGCATCTACCGAATAATTTAGCTCAATTTTGCACTTTGATACCATTACGCATAGCAAGACTTTAAAAGTTTTACTTGTAATAGCTCTTTATAAAAAAGGTTGAAAGCTCTAGCTCAAAAAGTTTTTAAAATTAAAAATAAGTGTTAACTTTGTATAAAAGGTGCCACTTACACTTAAAAATTACGAAAAGTTGTATAGCATATTGTTCCTTCCAGACCATCGGTATTATACTGTCAAAACTTTAAAAAAATCGGTCCAACGGCTTATGAGCCTACAATATGCAAACAAACACTATTTCTTGTTTAGACACACAATTTGTAAACTGAAACTGTTTAGACACAATTCATAAACTGAAGTGCGAATAAAATACATAGTACTTTTGATACAAATAATTTTGGTTACTTTTTTTGGTTACTTTATTTTTGCATTTTGGCTACAAATTTTTTTTGGTCGTGGCAACGCTGATTGTGACATCATGTCATAGGAAATGGCATCAATCAGGCAAATTGTAACATCAATCCAATGACGAGTGTCATTATAAAATTTTGTCATATTTTATGCAACATCTATGCTAAAACTACAGTAACATTAATTCGATGTAACATTTTGTTATTTGTTATTTTAAACATTATTTTAAAAAGTAAAATAAGAAGCAAAAATTCCCATATTCCATTTTTTTAATACATCAAATTTTCAAAGTAGAATGATTACGAAAACCATATCGTACATGCTGCTGGTGTCTTATAATTGAGAGTTCTTATGTAAACAAAGGGCGGAGTACAACAAAAGTGAAACAAACACGTGTAACGGGTAACTATATAATAATATTATCTCACTCTGACTTAAGTCAATCCCAATGACTCAATTTAGTGACAGTTTGCCTAATAAGTCCTTTCTCCGATGTTACTGAGTCATCGCACTGATGACATGTTTTATTAAACGTCATTTCTGTGTTACCGATGTGTCATCCCATTGATGACATAATTTCATTTTCACTGGTTTACAAAGTTTAAACTTTTTGCCATAACCTCAAAAATAAGATGTTTTCTAAGGTAATTCGGGACGGCCGAACACGGCCCTCATAATTTATCTCAAGAAGCGTTTTTGAGATAAATGCGAAAATCGTGTTTTTCTGCAGTTATTTAAGCTATTTCAAAAAATCTCAAGAATTATTCATCTAAATTTTACAATATTTGGACTATTCAATAAATATGTTCTTCCTCCTTCAGCTCATGTTTATACTGTGTTAATCGGATAAAAATTCACTGAGTTACAGGCCTTTAGAATTAAAAGAATTTTGGGACGATTGATAACAAGGATAAATTTGAATTTGATAAATTTGAAAAATGACAAGAAATCCAGTTCAGGAATCCGCAGCAGAACCAGTTGCTACCAAATCAACAGTAACTTTACGTATTCCACGATTCTGGAAGGAAAATTCTGCAATTTGGTTCGCTCAATTGAAAGCACAATTTGAAAATCATAGCATAGTCAACGAAAACTCTAAATATTTTGCAGTTTTACCGAAATAAGACCCCTACCGAAAATCATATATCAAAATTTTAATTTCGGTATTTCACACATTTAGTTTTGTTCATAAAACGGGTTTTAAGAAAATATATTTTTTTTTAATTTTTAATTTTCCGTAATTATATTCCAATACGATGGAAATCGATTTTGAAAAAGAAACTATTCAAAAAGGATAATATCGTTTTCAGTATTTTTAAAAATTTATTTCTTAAGCATTTTTCTCTAATTTTCGTTACATATTGTTTAAAATTTTATATGAAAGATAGAGATTGAACTGTATTTAAAAAAAAAAAAATGATGACTTAATTAATAAAGCCCTTATGATACTACATTTTTTATGAATTGAATTGGTAAAGAATTGATAGAAAGAAACGGTAAATGTTGGAAAGAGCAAACTATAAAAATGCAAACAAAAATTTTTTTCAGTTTTTCTTTTGTTATGATTTTGTTCATTTTATTAAATGTTGTCAACTTTAAGTTTATGAGAAACATTAAAACAAAAAAATGGCAAATCGCTGAATTTGCCCTTAAACCGCTGATTCAGCAACACTTTTAATATTTCAAGCTTGAAATGTCAATTTTAAGTCGAATAATTTTACATTTTTATACCCTTCACCACAATTAGTTGTGAAGAGGATATACTAAGTCTGTCATTGCGTGTGAAACTTTTTTATTATTCACCTCAGACCCCATGAAGTATATATATTCTGGCTCCTTAAGTAATTCTAAGTCGATTTAGCCACTTTAACAAATTGATAATTTTGTTACAAAAACTAACATAAATGATTGAAAAACGCACGAAATGATATGAAATTTTGGAGATGTTCGTTTTAGACTAGAAATCACACTGTTAATTTTCATGATCGGTACATAATTTACCCTAGACCCCATATGAAGCCTTCTCCCGGAAAACAGTTTAGTACGCCTAATTATTAAAGCTATCATAACAAAATTTGGCACGTCTGTTTTTTAGGACTAGAAATGATACTGTGAAATTTCATGAAGATCGGTCCATAATTAAGCCTAGGCCCCATATAAACCCTATTTCCGTCTGACTAGTTGTCTGTCCATAAAAACCTTGTACCAAAAGAACAAGTCAAAGAACTTTGTTAAGACGTTTATAAAATCTGGTAAACTCGTTCTAATTGTTCTAAAGACGAAGCCTTTGTAAATGGCGAGAATCGGTCTTTAACTACACATAGTCCCGATACAAACTTCTTTCCGAAATAGGTTCTTTGTGTCCATAAACCATCTAATTATGTAAGTATTTAGATTAAATTCGGCACAAAAATATTTAACTGCAATTTAAATTTTAATAACCCATTTTGATTTTTGGGGCATATTTGGGGCAAGTTTTGTTATTGCATACTTCCGGTTTCCCTGGTTATTTAAAATATTAAAGAAAGCTTTTGAGTCATGAAAATTATGGAGGATATAAGTATAAGCTTTTAAAGAAAACTTGAAAATGATTTTCAGAAATAAGTTAGCTTTTTAAGCGAATTATTTAAAACTTTAACAATTTTCCATAAAAGCTTCAATTTCAGCAATAGCTAAAAGGTTTTGTTACACAAATTTTTATATTTTGGAAAACAGCTATAAAAAGCTTATATGATTCGCTTCAAAGTTAAAATGTTTCGATTTTAATCAAAAAATTTTTATAACAATCACTTTAACGACCACTTTCATTTCTGATGAAAGCATATTTCAATAAAAATTTACAATGAAACATTAAAAGCTTTTGGGAAACGGTGTTCCATCATTATCACAATGCCATCGTAGCAGCATGTGTATGCCAAAATACAATCGCGGCCTGGTGCTCTTTTATACTATAATTTTCAGCGGTGGGCGCTTATAGACAACCTGACGACCATTTTTAATCGTATTCGACACTCTGCCAGTTGGAAGGCAGGCAACTAAATCCACAAGGCAACAATTTCAACTGCCACGATAAGTTCGAATGTATGTAAGTATACAACTACTCGTACAAGTAATTGTAGACGCTGTCATATTATTTTGATTAGATTTTTATTATAAAATTAATGAATATTTCGATATTTCTCGATTGTATTAAGCTGGTGTTAACATTCGCGAACACTGTTTTTGAACAACAATGTTTTAAAATGATTGTTAAACGAATAGAATTAAAAAACTTTCTCTGGCAAATAAACACCTATTAATGCCACTTAAATGTTTAATTGAATGATTGAATTTCAAGCATGCGAATAAGCTGCGACCACCATTGGCAAACAAATGAATTTTGTGTTTTTTTTTGGGCGGGAAAATTTAATTCATTAAAAAGATAGATCTATAAATTAAAAGGAAAAAAATATTGATATTGAAAAAACTAAAAATAAATAATAAAAAAAGAAACAAAAATGTATCGGCTTGCTAAGAAAATACTGTAATTAACCTAAAAAGTTTTTTATACATCTAATAAAAATCTTTAATTTAGTTAGACTATGCTAGTTGAAAAAAACAGACAAGCCGGGCACATGACATTTTAACATAATTCGGGTACGCTGAATCCAGTGGTGCTCGCCGTTTTTCTTAGATTGGCTCTGGTTTTTGAGATTTACCGTTATTTCGAAAATGGAGGAGGTTGCACAACATATATTTGCGTAACTCAAAAACGGTTCAGTTTATTGAAATTGCTAAAAAACCGAAATTCCGCAATAAAATTTCCTTTAAGAAAAGTAAAACTTTTTTCTAATATGAGCAGTCTTTTTTGAAACATAATTTTTTCTTGAAAAATAAAGTGGGGTTGGCCATACATTTGACCCATCTATGAGCATCCTAGGCACTGCAGCAGCCAAATTTATGAATTTCAGCCAAACATATATGGCGGTTTAATAAAATTCTTAAACTTGGCCCCTGCCTAGGATGCTCCTAGATGGGTCAAATGTATGGCCAACCCCACTTTATTTTTCATCTAAATCATTCATTTTTAACATACCAACCCGCTATTTCCATTCCTTAAGGGGTCTCCCATACAAAATAGTCAATACAGATTAGAAATATTTTTAAGAAAAAGCCCCATAACTGCCAAGGAATTGCCCCTAGGGGGATAAAATGTATGACCGTTCTCCATTAGTTTTTTGTTTTTAACATTTTCTTCAAACATACTTGCCATATATCTCCACCCCTTAGGGGGCTCCCATACAAATATGGCCGTTTAATGAAATTCTTAAATTTGGCCCCTGCAGCGCCTAGGATGCCCCTAGATGGGTCAAATGTTTGACCAACCCCACTTTATTTTTCATTTCAATCATTTATTTCTAACATACCTACCCGCTTTCACCATTTTTTAAGGGGGCTTCCATACAAAATGTTCAATGCAGACTGGAAATACATTGAAAAAAAATCCCATAAATGCCCGGGTGTCGCTCCTAGTAAGATACAATGTATGACCGACCTCAATTAGTTTTTTGTGCTTAACCTTTTCTCGAGACATACTTGTCCCGTATTTCCACTTTTTGGGGGGGCTCCCATACAAATATTGCGTTTTATGAAATTCTTAAATTAATTTATATTTTTCGGCTTTTGTGAATAAAATCAAAAGTTGGTAACAGTTTGCAGCTTCGATTTTAATATGTCTGCAAAAAATTAGAAGCCTAGCTGCATTTTTTAATTTTTTATGAATTTTTAAAAAACAAAAATTTCAAAATTTTGATACAAAAATTTAATTTTTTTTTCAAAAAAAAAAAAAAAAAAAAATTATGTTTCAAAAACGACTGCTCATATTAGAAAAAAGTTTTACTTTTCCTAAAGGAAATTTTATTGCGGAATTTCGGTTTTTTTTTAGTAATTTCAATAAACTTAACCGTTTTTGAGTTACGCGAATATATGTTGTGCAACCTCCTCCATTTTCGAAATAACGAATTAGGTTAAAACGCCAGGTGCCCAGCTTGTCTCAAAAAAAAAAATTGTCAATTTCTTGTACAGTGTTATTAATTAATATTAGACTTAAACAAAACTTTGCAAATTGAATAATAGATAAAACATAAAATTATTAAACTAAGGAAATACATGTTATAAAAAAAATTAACGCATCATTAAACTATAAAAACTTTTAATTAACAACGAAAAGAATCAGTGAAATTTTATATCAAGTTTAAACTACAGTAAAACACATAACTTAGCTAACGTTTTTAAAAAGAATCCATTAAAAGATTGACCATGGAAAGAATATTTTAATTTACACAAATTTAAATTTTTTAGCACAATCACAGCATAGTGTGAAAAGAGATGGATATGTCAAATATTCTTTATAAAATACCATGTAAGAGAAATGTTAGTGGACAGTGTAATAAGGTATATATAGGTACAACAAAAAATAAACTGAAAATTAGGATAGCAGGACATAAATCAGATAAAAAATATAGAAATATATCACAAAAAACAGCTGTATCAACTCATTGTGCTAATCTAAATCATTATCCAGATTTTGAAAATACAACTGTTTTAAACACAGAAAATAATTATAAACGTAGATTTATGTTAGAAATGTTACAAATTTTAAAGGTTCCGACAATTTCAAGAATTAATTTTGAGTCAGACACTGAAAATGTAGCACAAAATTATAGACACTTAATTTATAAAAATAGAAACGGAAGTTAAAAATTTATTTATTTTGTAATAGATCAAGTTTGATTTGAAAAATATTTTTTTGTTTTTGAATTAAAAACTTTTTGAATTGTCAGTTATTGTTAAATTTGTTATAATTTGTGAAAAATTTATAAATTAAGAAAAAAACCCTGAAGAAGGCACTCAAGGAAGTGCCGAAATATTGGTTTTTAAATAAACGTTAAAAGTTTTTTAAAACAAAAAGAGTTAAGCTTGAAAATTTGATTATTATTTTTTTTAAAAAGGCCAGTTCTTTAAGACTTATCAGAAATGGTACCAACTGTAGGGGTTACCGTGTTGTAACACTTTCGGAATGCAGACAAATGTTAAGTAGCTCAATAAGATGTTTTTACGATACGATTGAAGTCAATTGTCTTTGAAATATTCGAGCATTATATCGATGGTCAAGAATTGTAGAAAAACAATAGGCTTTTTATAATTTTCTAAATAAAGGCTTAAATCTATTATTTATAGCTAATTCCAACTCAGCCGCTCAATCTTGGGACTCAAACCTAGTCTTCATCTCCGTTGATTCATTTATTATATGAAACAATTTCATTATTCTATTTTAATTTTATGCTCTGCTTTTTACTGTGTTATTTTTCTTAGTTGTAATGCAAAAATTAAGCAAAGAAAATTAAATTGTTAGTTCAAAAAAACTCCAGAAGAATATAAAAAGTATTGTCCTATCGACAGCAAAATATCGCCGATGCCGATATATCGGAAAATCTGAAGTATCGCCGATATATCAGCTTCGGTATCGGGATTCCTTACATTCCTAATTTAAATGTCTAAAAAATATTACATTTTAAAATTGAAACATTCTTTTACGATCTCATTTTTTTATCCTTCACACAGGTTTGTCATTCGTTTGCAATTTCTACAATATTTTTCTACGTGATGAGAAGCGATGCATGTTGAAACTAGGTTGTTTTACATATATTTATATGAATTGTACTACAGAATAAATTGGTATTAAAATTTATATTCTGTGTCCTTATCAGTAGCAAAGTAGATTTAACGATGGCTGTCTGTCCGTGTGTATCTTGAAATGGGGTTTCTGAAGACCCTAGAAATGATAAGGACTAGGTTGTTATACATTTATGTCACATATTCACCGTTAAAGTTTGCTATTGAAATTCAGCCAGGTCATTGTAAAGATGATGAAGATATGAACAAAAAACCACGACTGCCTCTAATTTGAACCCAGGAATCTCCAATTTTTTCCCATACACTTAAATTCCGAAGTCCCTTTATAATTTATGAATCAAATGTTCCACTTTCTTTTAAAACAAACTCAGTAAAATACAGCTAGTGATAATTAACAAAATCGGTCCATAAATGACAAAGTTATATACAAATAACTATCTCCGAAATAATAGTCTTGCCACTGTAGCGCCTACACAATACGAACTAGAAGGACAACATTTGCCTAAAAATTTTTTAAATAAAAGGAATATTAAATACTAAAAATCAGCCAAATCGATCTATTATTTCACCTGGTCCCTACACAAATGCCCTTTCGAGTAAAGAGTTTAAGTACGATAGGGTCTGGGAAAATCAAGAATCTTGATAAAATTGATCTTAAATTTAATTGTTGGACTTATAAAACTCTGGTGAAGTGTATATAAGATTCGGCATAGCCTATAACAGCACTTTTACTGGTTTTTAATTAACGATAAAACTTTTTAACCAAATTTGCACTTAAATACACTTTATCCAAAATACATTTTAAATTCAAAGTTGTATAACTTTTTCGTCAATTCACTGTAAATTTATTGGTATATCAACTACAACAAATGAAAAAAATTGTATGCATCGTTTAACAGTGTTTTACACATTTATTCAAGTTAAAATGTAAAATTACAACGAAACCCAAATTGTAAAAAAATAAAATCAGTCACTGTGATGCTGTTCAAGATACTTTTTCTTAACTGTAATTTCAGAGCTGAATGTTTTAAATTGCATGCTGCTTTGGGGTAGCGACACGTTGAGAGGGAGTGAATAAGCAAATAAGTGAGAGAATCAAACATCATTTCACTTTTTGTGACATGACAACAAATTGATAATGCAATAAATGAAGAACATGACACACATGTTTCACATGTTGTGAATGTTGTTCATGTTGATGATGATGATGATGACAATAACTGTGACGGGCGATGGGTTTTGATGTGTAAATAACTAGAGTAGACATTTATTTAATACGCCGTTGATTTAACAGTGAAAAATATTAGTTGAAAAACATGAAGTACGTAACAAATAATTTAGAACAAAAAACGTAAAATTAATATGGAAAAAATTTACTAGAATTTGTTCGTAGTTTTAAACAAAATTTAAACAATTTCAAACAAACAAATTCAAACATTGACTTTACTTTCAATCTGAATTAAACTTGAAATTAATAAATAGTTATTCACTAGAATTTGTTCTTAGTTTTAGACAAAATTTAAACACTTGCAATCTTAACTATGATTCTCTAGTTTTAATAATTATTAATTATATTTTCCTTATAAGATTCAAAGTTTGCATAATCTTTTTAATATTTCTCAAATGAAATTTGTAATATTATAATGGTAATCTCACCCATAAAAAAATTTCTGTTTAACAATGAAACGTACCTGAAAAGAGAAAAAGGAAAATAATTAAAAGAGAGAAAAGTATTGTATACAGAAAAGATTTCCATTGAAATAACGTTCTTAATTACAGTTGTATAGATAAACTCAAGTTAGTATAACCAAGTAAATAATATTTAAGTTGAGTATTTAATAAAAGTTAAATTTTTTTTAATTCGCTATTCGTTAAAGATTATTTGCACTGTAAATCATCAATATCTTATAGTTTAAAGCCTTTCTGTTATTAGGACAACGATGAAAACAAAATATTACATTGATTACTTATTTACAAAAAAAAAAAAAAAAAAAAAAAATTAACTCGAATATAAAGTTCGCAATGGCTAAACTTCAGTGTTTTTAAAATTATACAAAAATTTTTAAATAATTTTGCAAATACAAAAAAATACTAAAATATTAAAAACTAATGCGAATTTTTTAATATTATCTGAAAAAAAGAATACTACCGAAGTTCGCAATAGCGAAACTCTATCGTATTTTCTGAAAAAATTGCGCTAGAATTTTTTAACTATTTTTTTCGAATTCAGTAGCCCCAAAACCATATAGACTGACCATAAAATAATTTTGTACAGCTAGATTCGACATTCGTCCCACTGTGCATAGTTTGTAAACATAAGAAAGTGTTTAATTTTAAAAAGTAAATTTTTGTTTTTTCAAATATGTTGCAAATCAATTTTTTCTATTACACAATGCAGCACGGAAATCTTGAACCAAGTGAGATCCCCAAAAACTGAAAGCTTATGATATAATAAGGTTTTTTTTAATTCGCTTTTTCGTTTTCGACTGGGGGTGGAATTTAGTACAATTTTTAAAAAACATGTACTGATTATTAAGTCTATATCTCGCGAACTATTCGAATTATTGCTGGTCTCTGTTTGGCAAATTTTTAGCTCTTAATTCGATCTAAAAATTTTACCTTGAGATAAAATCAAAAAAACAACAACATCTTACTCAAAACAGCAAAACTGTCAAAAAAGTAAAATTTCGTCATATATTTTTATTGTTGATGATGGAAAATATAAGGACATTTAAAATATTCCCTTCAAACCATTTTGTACTTAAGAAAACTTTTTGGTTAATTTTATGAAACTGGCATTTGCTTAAGCAAAGTGCGAAGCAGTAGATCGCACTTTTCGTACGGAATAAAATATTTTTTTATTTTTTTTAAAGGCTTTTGAGAGGTTTTTGTTAATTTTTGACAGTAGCTTAAGCCAGCTTATGCATATTATAGATGGGCCTTTAGAAAAACATGTTTCCTACCGTTTCGCTAGCTCAATTTTCGTATAAAAATACCTTTTCTCCGCTTTTTGTCAGGTTTTCTTGAACGGTTCAGCAGAGGGCATAAAACGTACGGGTCCATGGCAACTGTGGCAACTGTTTTTCTCTAGCTCATAAGGCTAAAGACTGCACCACCTCCTCTGTATGTCGCAAATGAGAATGTTTTAAGAAAAGAAAAAAAGTTCTTAAAAAAAAAAAAATTTTAAAGAATGTATTTTGTTGAAAAGATTCTTTGATTTATTTAAAACATCTGTTTTTAAATTTATTTTTACCTTAACAGGTACTTTTTGCAAAATGTCGGAAGTGTAATCTTCCTAAAGGCTAGTTTTCACTATCTCACAAGTCTTACGTATTCCATAATACTTTGTAAGATAGAAATCTAATGGGTTTTGTTGCAACTGTCAAAAAATCTAATTTAACATGACAGTTTGTGTTCACACCATCACACAAAGTATAAACAGTCACACATGAAATAAAATGCAACCCTGATCCAATGAAAAGTATTATTGTTTAGAAATTTTTCAAAAAACGATGGTGTCGTATGGGATGTTAAACTTTTTTCATAATATGTACTTGTAATTTTCGTGACAAATTGCATTTACACTATCACACTTTGTCATATTACTTGAGTTTTTGACATGTATTAATACAAAGTATAATGGTGTAAACAGACACCGTCACATGATCCCGGCATGGTTCCGTAAGGAAACTTTTAATTTAATTATTTGTATAAAATTTAATATTTTATGTTTCTGCAAAAGTTTTGTTTTTTGTATAAAGTTACTTTTTTTAAAAAAAGGTACTTTAAAACGTGTTTTTTTTTATAAAATGGTACTTTTTTAATGAAGAAACTAATTTAAAAAAAAAAATATTATTATTAAGTACCTTTTGCTCCTTGTCGTTAATAGAAGGGTGCAAAGCGTACCTTTTTACCTGAACGGTTTTAAATATAAAAACGTTTTAATAAAATCTTAGAAACTCTCTTTTGTAAAACTAAACACTTTCACAAAAGTGAATGGGTTTTTATGTGTTGGTTAACTAATGTGACCTTCAACTTTTTTTTTGCATACGAGGGTTTACATTCATTTTAATTAAAAAATGTTTATTTGTTCAAACAAATATTTAAATAAAAAAATAAAACCATTTTTTGTTTAAAAACCGTAGTGCTCTTATGGCCGTTTTCGCAATGTATCGACAAACTGCCTGTTACTTAATCTCGACAAAAATCTTACCTTTAACAAGTTGTAATAATGAACCTTAGACCGATAAAGTTTCCATTCCGATTTTTGTTTTCTCAATATATCAACAAAGCATTATTTTCGGCTGGCAATACCTTTCAAAAAAGATGAAAAGGTGGGAGTCAGCTGATTAAATTTCTCTGTACGGCAAATAAATAATTGGCAGGTGAGGGCGGGTTAGCTTTGAGAAAAGCTAAATTTTTTAAACTGCAGTATTTCGTTATGTTAGTGCCCATTTACATTAATCGATTTCTGTCGCTGCAACTTTTGTCGGTTCTTCTTTTAAGTTGCGTTTGCGTTTACGTTGTGCAATATTTATCGCATCAACTTTTTCTTTAAGTAAAAGATTTGCGACCGAACTTAAATACATTTTTCATCAAATGAGAGAATGAATAAAGGAACAAACTGAACCGAAGAGTACCCTCGCTTGTGTACCCCTTTTAATCCCTTTCTTCCCTCTCGCACGCAAAGTACGAATCGCAGCTACAAAGATGAGTGAAAGCGAGTACTGGTCTCTTAAACCATTTAATAGTAAATTAGCACTTATTGCACACTGTAAGCCGACACGAAAAAAAAACGCCTAATGAAAAAATGGTCATTAGAAAAATAACCGTGAATAATAAAATAATTATAAAATAATTATTATAATAAAAGAAGGGAAAATATATTAAAAATATGTAAGATCCTCGATTTTTTTTAAATCTCCAAAAAAATACCCAACCCAAAATGACTCTCTTTGTCAATTTTGCTCGCTTGAAATCCTCAACTTTGGGGATCAATTCCCAAGACTGGCAACCTTTCTAGTTACTCTAATGCCTAATAAATCACTGATGGTTTAAACGCTGGTTTAGTTGAACTAAACTTGAATTTATATGTAGTTTAAACTCATCAACCATAAATCAGTGTCCCATGTATTACATGTTGTTAAAAAAATAACATGTGGCAGCACTACGACAAATGTTGGCAAATTCATATGATTTGTACTGGTAGTTTAAACGCCCAATTTCATGCGTTTAAAGATGGTTTATATGTTTAATGATTTATAGATTTGTTGGTTTAAACACATTTTAAACCAAAAAGAGAGTTTAACTTGCTCTGATTTTTTAGCCCTAAATGTCACAATTCCATATAATAAAATTGACAGCCAGAATAACTCTCTCGAATGCATTTACCTTAAAAATGTTTCATTCAATAAAGTAACAAAAAATTTTCTTTTCTTTTAAATTTTTACTCCAAAACATCACTATAATATTTTCTGTTGTTTAAATTTTCCAACTACTTAATTAATTCGGTTAATATTTGTTTTATGGTTTCCATTCTTTTAACCGGGTTGTTTTAATGAAAATATTTTGTGTAGGAACAATTTTAAACGATTTAATTGTGCAACGAAACAGGAGAATAGTTTCAAGATGCTGCTTTTGCTTTTGTCTAAATAACAAGGAACAGCTTGTAGTGTAAATTTCTGTGTGTGTGTGTGTAGTCGTGTGTTTTAAAAAAAGTTGAGCACTTTTAAATACTTCATTTAAAATTCTTTTGAATGTTGTTGCATCTGTAAGATACAACAAATTTGTACGTGATAGTTCATATTTGTACGTTTGAAAATTTTGCATGACTACGAATTTCGCGAACGATAGAAGACTTCTTCGCAGAAAGTGGTTAGATATGTATGAAAAAACTCTTCATATTACAAAATATGAGGCAGCATTATTAAATAGTTTATCGGAATTCAATAACATTCAACGGAAGTTGGGTGTGTACTTTTAAGATACACGTGTAGATAAATAATGTTGCGGGTAATTAAATTGTAACTTACTTAAATTTTCATAAATATTCGGATGATCTTTTTTTAATGTTAATGTAAATGCTTTTAAATTATAATACACAAGCGTATTAAGCACACTATTACGGTTCACAACTCTATTCAGTTGAGTTGTAATTTTTTAATTTTTGTATTATGGTTTACAACTTTGCTATATTGCGGCGAACAAAAACATCAAAAAAATAACGACTCAACACAACCAGTTGTCTTATTTACAACTCAACTGAGCTGAGGTGTGAACCATAATAGGGGCCTTAATAAACATGATGCAGTTGCAGAAACAGAAACAGAGCAGTCTCTGTGGGGAATCGAACCCGCATGCCTCACACTGTCACCCGAATATTTAAATTTAATAAAAATTTGTTACTACAAATTATAGCCCATCGTTTAGTTTTAGCTATGTTCACACCTAATAAATATTTACCGGTCACACGTAACCACCATTTTTATTAAAAAATTATTTGCTTTTGCAAAACGTTTTGCTAGATCAAACATCATTTTACAGTTTTTAACTAACATTATACAAATATCTTCTTACAAATAAAGCTAAGTAAATCAATAGAAATTGTAAAGTTTAAAACTAACCTAGCATTTACACATGTCACTACCAGTTCGAAAAACTCAATACACTCAAACTTTTTTACTAATACACTCACATTTTTCGCAATGGCAGCTCCAGTGGCAGCAAAAATTGCATGCGAGTGTAAATTTGACACTTGCATGCCACTAAATGACAAAATGATGAACAATGTTACCCTGTTTAAAATTTAATGCAAACTTACTGGATTATTGTCAAATTTTAATTAAAGTTTTGACTTGATTAATGTATAATTATGATTAATTTTTTGAAACGCGCATTACTAAAAGCAAGTTTGTCAATTATAGAGCATTAATATTGTTAAAATAATGCTTATATAAATAAATGTAAACCATTCCCCCAAAAATGTGCTTATATGATTAGCTCGGAAACTCTCTTTGGTTTTTTGGTACTTTTTTTTTAATTTGAGAAGTAAACAAATTATCTCAAGTTTGCGCTTCGACGACATTTTGAAAATGTACTCGTAGTGGCATATGTAAACACAAAAGCAAATGGCATAAGATTCGACAATTTCGAACAATTTTTCTTTGATAATATGTATACAACAGGGGCATGCCACTACTTGCATGTGTAAAGGCAGGGTAAAGTTTGATAAATATACTGGTTGGATTTTTTTCGTTAAATATTTGTTAGGTCTGAACATTCTTTTATTAAGTCTGGGTTCACACAATGAAAGTTTTTTTTCAGGTGTTGGCCTTCAGACCTTCTTACGTTTGTTGGCATAGAACAGCGATTTAGTAAAATTCCCCCTTAACAAAGGTAATTGCACAAATCAGGCGCCTGTTCGGAAGTACCGTTGCGTGAGATAACACGCTTGCCGACTTTGGTCTTGCGCAATTCGATTACTTGAGGGTTACACGATCAAGTTTTGCCTATCAAGTTTTAATACTCTCACACTTTTCTACCAATACACTCATACTTTTAAAAATTGAAACGAACTTGACTTTAAAATTCTATTTCCAGAGAGTGCATCAATTTACGTTCAAGAAAACAGCTGATTTCAAGGTTAGTGAACAAATTTTTCGTTTGCCTTTATAAATTGTTCTCTTGGTGATATCTTGAATGTAAATTGCTCAAAAATTGAATGCAGCCTACGTCACAACTTCCAATTTTTGTTAATTTTGACAAATAGTATATGTAAAAAGACTATCAAGAAAATCTTGATCGTGTGGCTGCACTGTTATATAGTGTGATCTACAATACGTTTCGCCAATCTGTTTGAACCACATATCGCTTAACGTAATGCTGGTTGCAAAAATACTCCGATTTATTCAAAGAATAAATCTGGGCAACTGACACTGCCGGCATATAAAACCTTCTCGGATAAAGTTGTGCCTCGTGCATCCTTTCAGTGTGTTCACTCTTCCAAATGCAACAATTTGGCAGGTAAACAGTTCCATAGAGCCAGAATGGAGCTCCATCGAAAATTTGCGTTAGCGCAAACAACGTAAGCGAAAAAAAAATTAACAAAATTTCCAAACTTTCTTGAAGTGTTTGTCTTGCCATAAATTTCGTTTGAAACTGTTCATGGATTGGGAAGTTAATTTCACTCCTATTTGAGAAATATTAAAAACAAAAGGCTTCGTAACTATTAAAACCCCGATATAGTGGCCACCTAGCAGGGATTTTTTGCAACAAAACTAAGTGGTGCCATATTTGCATTTTAAATGTTTGCCTGATTTTCGATAATATTTTCTTAACATGTAACTTTTTGCTCTGTAATTATATAACAACATACAAATTTTCAACCATCTACTACTCTACTAGTGTCTTCCTTTATTTCATGAACATATTTTTATGTCTCTAGGTTTTAACAAAAAAGTACCAACATTTTTAAGCTTAAAGGTGCTTATTCTCAGAGGACTCTGCATTTATTATTATATGTTTCTAAGTTCAATATTATAAAAAATTCAAAAAGTACCACATGTTGAACGAAGAAGTAAAAGAAAGAAATTTAATTTTCCGTATTTCTCCTTTTTGATACTTTTTTTTAACCCATTAAAGTAGCAAAAAATTTAATATTGTAGTGGAAGCCCCTAATTTAATACGTATATCAGTGATAGAAAAGTCAGTACTATGGTATTATTTTCAGTACTTTTTCTTTTCAAAAATACCACGGTACCCCTACGTCCGTTTTAGTACTCTTTTCTTGTTATGCTTCTTTGTTTAAAATTTAGCATTGATATTTTTTTTAAACATTGTCAACCAGGGCTGTGAAGTCGTCAACAAAAAGTTCTAACTCCGACTCCAGCCGCTGAAATTCCAACTCCGACTTCTAATCTAACCTTAATGCTAAATGTATATGAGACTGGTCCTTATTTGACTTTAAACTTTTTTTTTAATGCAGAACATTTAAATGCAAGAAAAGGATTCAGTTAAAATTTCGAATCAATATTTTAAATATTGCATCGTCAACTTCGAAGTATTTTCATTTTGGAAATTATTAGAATATTTGTCTATATTTTTTTATGTCGAAAAATTTTGGAGTCTGAGCAACATACTGTTTGTGGGTACTTCGACTCCGGTACAAAAGCTCAACTCCGACTCTACAACACCGACTCCATATGCTTGTTGGTATATTTTAATTAAAAACAAAAACAAATTATGTATTTAATTTTATTATTTTTAAATTCATTTTCCAAAAGAATATATTTGAAAAAGTACTAAAATGTTGAAAAAATTACTCTTTTGCTTGGTGGTCAGTACCACCTAAATTTTTCAATTTTCCATCACTGACGTATATGTCAATAAAATTTATTGAATTTATTTATTTATATTTATTGAATAAATATATAGAGAAAAATGGTTTTTTAAAAAAGGACCAAACATAGGTACGGTTTTCTCCCCTTAAATGTATGTTTTTTTTTTTAAGAAAAGTTAGGAATGTGATATAATTTTTATTTCTATGTTTATTTATTTTAAAGATAGATGGGGTGACAAACAAGTTCCAAAATGCAGGTTTTACCTCCCAAAAGGGCGAATAAAAAAAAAATTCTAGACACCTGTTCACTTATTTTTCTAATAAACAACAATAAATTGAAATGCCCGTATTCATAAAAATATTTTAAATGTAATAATGGTTTACAAAACAAATTTTCTATGAAAATTTCCCTCAATAAACGTTTGTTAAATTTAATAATCGTTTATGAATCCGGGGGTAAATCTTTTTTTGTTTATACAGTTTTGTTTTGTTTTTGCTTTTTAGCACAACCCGTATACAGTGATATCAGATTAGGGGATTTTGTTTTGAAAATGGAAATAAAAAGTTTGATTTGGGGATTGGAGATTTTGTTTGGGATTCAAAGGTTGGAGCTTTTTTTTTGGGATTTTTTCTTATTTTTATTTTCATTCTTTTTTTTTTATTAACATAAAGTTGTTAAAATAAAAATGTATGACTGGCAAGTCTTTTACTAAGTAATGACATTTTTCATGTTGAGTGTACAAGTAAAAACGTACCAAAAATAATTGAGGCGATAGAAACCACCGATTCATCCTAATTAGCATTAGATTCAATGTTACGATTTTGAAGAATAAATTAAATTGGTAGATTCAGTGTTGTCAATAAAAGTAAAGAAGGTATAGTTTTTATCTCTTAAAACTTTAGTGTAACAAATTTTAAAGAGTTTCCCAACAAATTAAAATTTGTTTAAGACTTAAAAACATTTTGCTCCAAATATATGCTTTAACCCATTAGGACAGCCCAAATATAAAAATAATGTCATCAGCAGGGAAACCAGATGCCCTAAGAAATACGTTTTATGCGCATTAAATATGCAGTAAAAACTTGAAAATATGCCCCAAAATGTTAAAAATAAGCCACAAAAAATTAAAAAATTGCTAATTTGAAAACAAAATAATCAACAATTTAATAACAGTTCCATTTAATAAAAACAATCCTTAAATTTTAATCGGTAAAGCCCAAACTCCATAGTATTTACAGACGAATTTGCGAGATTTAACCCTATTTGGAAATGATGGGTCTTAAGAGTTATTTGTGCCGAATATTATTATCTAGATATTAACATCCATATGAAATTTTTGGTCTAAAAGGGATTTTAGGAACTGTCGCTAAATTGTTTATTGATGTTAATATTTAAAAGGAAGTTAAAGCTTTCATAGATGGGAGCTTTGGGCAAATGTGAACCGATTCTAAAAGAATTTAATTTGATATAAAATATTTTTGGGGCGAATTCAAATTAAATACCAACTAATTAAATGGTTTATGGACACAAAGAGTCTAATTTGGAAAGAAGTTTTTGTTGTAGACCGATTATCACCATTTACACAGACTTTATCCTTAGTACAATTAAAAAGAGTATTACCCTGCTTTTACACATGCAAGTAATTACTTGCAAGCAGTATATACGTATTATCAACGAAAATCTCGAAGAAAAAACCGAAAGTCTTGCAAGTAGCTGAGTGTTTACACCAGTGTTGCCAATTTAGCCATTTAGTGGCTAGATTTAGCCATTTTTCACCCTGTTTAGCCATTAAAAAATGAGTTTAGCCATTAGCCCTTTTTTCAAATTGTTTAGCCATAAAATTTTATTTGTTGTTTTTCTTTTAAAAGAATAATTTTTATTTTATTATAAAAATTTATAAAAGTAAAACAAACATTTTAAACGCCTTTAATTTAAATCACAACTTTTAAAAATGTGGAAAATCGCTATAAACTAAGATGATGAAACATCTTTCAAAATAAAATTTATAAATGGACCAACACAAATAACGCTGTTTTTTCTGGTTGCAAGTATTTCAATAAAGAGATGCAGGCGACAACAAATTTTTTTAGAAATTTCAGAATTTACTATAAAGTTGCTCTCACTTCCATGGTCTAAAGCTGGGATCACACGATTGCCGCAAATGCACCAATATGACACAATTTTTATTGTGCTTTATTGACGCACAATAATGAAATTGGACCAATAAAATATTCTGAAATCACACGATTGCCCTGTTTAAAACAAATTTAATTGCCGCTAGTTGGTACAAAGCGAAATGGTTACAACAATTGCCGCAGCACAGTCACACGATTGTTCTTACCTGACAACTGCGAAAACAGCTGTTGTGGTAGCTTTTTTATTTGTTTGAAAGTTCTTGTTGGTTTGTTAATTAAATAAAATTAAATATGTATCATATATGTATGTACTTAAACAAATTTTTGTTGAATAGGTATTTTTATTTAAATTTTTAAAGAAATTCTAAAAATTAAGTCTGTTCAACAATTTCGTATGTTAATGTTCGCTTAGAAACTTAAATAAAAATATTCGCACTGAACAGCTAAATATGCTTTTGAACATACATATTTTGGTAATAGCAATAATTAAAAAAAAAAATTAAAATGCATAATGAATAAATAAATATTTATCTTTATTACCTTTTTTACATTATATAAAAAAGTAAATTTATTTAAAAAGGCAAATATTGGTGCGTATTGTGTTGTTTGATTGCCGCACAAGAACACAATAAATATTGGTGCATTTTTGTTATTTTTATTGACGCGCGGTTGCACAGAAAACAGTCACACGATTGCCGCACCAGGGTTGCATTTGATTGGTAAAAGTAAGCACAATATTGTCCTTGATTGGTACATGAGCCAATTGGTTGTGCAGTCACACGATTGGGGTATTAAAAAGTATGAAAATTGGTGCATTGCGGCAATCGTGTGATCCCAGCTTAATGCTGAAGTAGAGAGGATATTTTGCCAAGAAAACATCGTTAAAAGTAATTTAAGAAATAGGTTACATTTAGCAACCGTTAATTCGATTTTTTTAATAAGGTAAATATTTTTACCGTACCAAAAAATAGTTTTTACCAACACCACAATAGTGGAGAGCGTACTATCCGTTTGTGGTGATGTTTGTAACACCTTAAAATATTGATACTTAGCCAACCTTTACGTATACCGATTGACTCAGAATCACTTTCTGGCTGGCTGTCCATGTACACCTTGTGCGCAAAAAACAGGTCGCAAATTTGCAGATAATTTAATAAAATTTGGTACATAGGTTAAAATGTGGTGTAGGATATCATCTAGTCGGGGTTGACCGACTATACTTTTTTACTTGTTTTTTATTGTAGATCTGTGCCCATGTTCTGTAACTCTCGTGTCGAGAAACTTTTCGATTGAAATGTGTGAAATAGAACAAAAATGCCGTATATTGAAACAAACAGCTGTTTTTCTCACTAAACTGTGTCTGTAACTTTTTTTTGGCGAGTACAAGCTGTCACGCAAGGAAATTACTCGCCAATTTACAGAAAAAGTGTGTCTGTAACATTTTGGTGAGAAAAGTTCCCGCTTTGGACTGTCAAAAAAACTCACGAATAAAAATGGGGCGAGAAAAAAATTTTTACACTAAAAAACAACTAAAAATGCAAATTGCAAAGAATAATAATAATAAAATTATGTTCTTGGCCCTTTTTTTATTGTTTAATTATTTTCTTTTACCATTTTTATAAAATATACGAATTTTTTCAAAGCTCGTTTACAAACAACAAACATTAAAGTCGCACTTTACATTATTTGGCATGGCCGACGGTTGTATTTTCGCCGCCGTCGTTGAAAATTTTTCAATTTTAGTAAATTTTGGTCGCCGTTAACTATATGTGTGATTGGCGTCCTCAACGTTTGCAATGTCACATCGGCTTCGAGTGCAATGTTATGACTTTTATAACGTAACGACGTAATCTCTTTTGATAGTTTTCGACATAAGTTACAGACACACTTTTTTCTCACTTTTTGAGAAACGATGGAATATTTTGTTTCACATCTTTTCGATGCGAGAAGTTCTCACTAAAGTTACAGAACATGGGTACTGGACTCAAAAGGTTAGGTTACTGTTGTCGTGATTATGATTTTCCTTCAAGTTATTTAAAACTAATAGGCTCAAGTGATTCCTATGAGATGAACAATAACGACATCGATTTCATCGATGATTTAATTTTTTAAATATCTATCAAAATATTAAATTACGATTATTCTTATTTAAGAAATTGATCTTAACTTAGAATTTCATCGTAAACAACTTTAAATGAATTATTTCAGTTTTTTATTGAATTTTAATGTGTTTTTATTTAAAAAATCTTTTAGCCATTTTTTAGCATATTTTTAGCAATTGTTTTCCGTAAATTTAGCCATTTTTGGTCACCAAGTTTTGGCAACTCTGGTTTACACAGTCAGTTGTAAGTTAATTTTTCAAATGTTGTTTGTTTTTTGGTTTAAAAACATTACCATGTTATAACAAAATAAATTTAATAATTTCTTCTTTATGTTTATTATATAAAATATGTGCTTACAGTATTGCCGCAGAAAATATTTTGATTAACATTTTATTTTTCAAAATGCTTAAAATTCATGATTAAAATTACCATTAAGATGCGTTGTTGTATAGTTGTGTTCTTTTTTATTTGTTATTTTTTATAAATACACAGAAAATCCGCTAAAAACATAACTTTAATTTTACTAAGTACTAGTAGGTAGATACAAAAGTTATCCACAGCAACACTGTTTCTTCATTTGGGATTTTACTTGCAGCAAGTGTCAAAAATTTACTTACAAGCAAATTCTCTTGCAAGTTGAGCTGCAAGTACGAAAAATTTGATGGTATTAGTGAAAAAGTGTGAGTGCATTGAGTTTTTCGATCTTGCACTTGCAAGTGTAAACCCTAGCTTAACCAAATTTGATTAAATTTTCTACAAGATTGCAATTGCACTTTACGCAAAGCTCTTGTAGGCAAATAAAAAATTAAACCTGTATCAAAATATGCCTTAAAAAAGCAAAATATGCCATAAAAACTTAAAATATGCTGCAAAAAGGCTCTTTTAACCAACTTATGCAAAAAAATGCTCCAAACGGTAAAATATGCAATAATATGCACTAACAAATCGATGCCAAAATTCATCAAAAGCTCTACAATGGATACATTTATTTTTACTGCCTTCACTGGACGCTCAAGGAAAAACATGCAATTGCATATTTTTGGTTTCCCTGGTCATCAGCTATGAATATCAATCTTTCACCAGATATTTATAAATCACAATGGAGAAAATGAGCGTTTGTTAAATGAATTTTAATAAATTTGACGTACAAAAATTTAACACTTTCAGTTCATTTTGGACAGAAGTTATGTAATATCAAGATATTAAATTAAGGTCTCTTTGTAATTATCACACTTTTGAAAATTTCACAAAAGAAAAAAGCCCTCCATAAAAAAATAAGCCAATTAAATTTAACTTCAATTAACTTAATTGCATGTGCTAATTCTATTTTCTTTTATGCCCTTAAAAAAATTTTAATTAATATTCTAGCGAATTTCTAGAGATTTTTATTTTTAATTTTACTTAAAAGACTTTATTCATACAGATAGATTATCTCTTTTTGTCTGCTTTTTAATTTTTGTATTTTCTTTTATTGAGACGTCATGTTTTTTTTTTTTGATAATTCTGATATTTTTAATATGAAAGAATGCCGCTACCGTTAAACAGGCAAATTAATTGACATTAAGCACTATTTTTCATCATCGTTATTATCACTGGTTGCCAGGTTACAGTTATCGGAATTAATAAAAATAGTTATCATTGTTATCTTTACGTTAATTTGAAGATAATAAAGTCATTAATTCAAGCGAAAAAATAACTTATTCAAGAAATAGAGAGTAAATTGAAACAAAAAAAAAATAAATAAATGAATTATTAAGAAACATTATTACTAAGGCAATAGAGACGGGGGACAGTTTTGAGATAAAAAATTATTAAGTATTTAAGGCCTCGTTACTCTTACGTAAACGTATACGTTGCGAATCAGCTGTTTAGTTTTCATTACCAAGTTTATGTATAAAGAGAACATCTGACGTAAATGTGACGTTGCATTCGGAGGAAAACTTGATAGAATTAAAAATTTTCTTAATTTTTCTAAAATTTATGAATTTTTTTTTTTTAGAAATCATCGTTTCGGCAAATTCTGTTTTTTATTTTGTTGTTGTTTTTAACACATTTCATCACCATATGACACGTTTATGTCTTTTTAGTAACTACCAAACATTATAGTCGACCTGAAACTTTACATATCCGCAACACTTACGTATGACTAAGCAGGTCTTTAGGAAAAAATAAAAAAAACTCTTTAGTAAAAATCAGTCTTTAAAAGCACCTATAAACCAGAAGTTTTTTTTTATTTTTGCTATTGCTACTGCTATTGAAACTTTT
The DNA here is from genome assembly GCA_963931875.1 of Pollenia griseotomentosa. Taxonomy (NCBI): domain Eukaryota; kingdom Metazoa; phylum Arthropoda; class Insecta; order Diptera; family Polleniidae; genus Pollenia; species Pollenia griseotomentosa. The sequence continues at coordinate 15,028,950 of OZ007563.1, read as the reverse complement.
ATTAATAGCCAATGTTTTGTTTTTGGTTTGTGCAAAAAGTTAATACCGTGTTTTGTATATTGTTACTTTTTAACATTTGCTTTTCAAGCAGCTAAGCGAGAAAAATTGAAAGGCACTTAAAAGGTAAAAGTTTAAAATACTTATTTAGGCTCTTGCTTTTTTTACTTTTACTTAAATGAAAAGCTACTTAAAAAAGGCAAAATTAAAAAAAAAATTAAAAATTGCTACTTTATAAAAAAGCAGACAAAGAAAATTCTTCCCTGGCTGGTAATAACAAAAATACAAATTCAAGAAAACGAGCACAAAAAAGTTGACGAATTAGTGCTAATAGGAGCCGAAGTACCTGCTAATAGCATCCGAAGTATGTGCTAAAAGCAACACTAACACTTTTTATACAAATTGTGACGTTTATAAAAGGCCCTAGAGACGTTACAAAAAAAAAAAAAAAAACACATCAATCACATGTGTTGTGTGCGTGCGGTAGTTATTTTTCGGCTGCACTGATTGATAAAAAAAAAACCATCAGTTTCTTTTGTGATTCAGACGGTGATTTTTTTTATTTTTTTCCATGTTTTTTTTTGTAGACCCTAAAATGATGGGGGAACAATCATCGCTTGAATCTGTTGTGTTATTGGAAGCAACTTTTAAAAGCAATTAAAAAAAGACATTTAAAACACGGTCTGAATACGGTGTACTAATGGAAAAGTGCGTGGACGAACACAAGTTTATATTGCGTTTTTTTTTTAATTACCAGAACTTGCCAGCTTTATGGGACGCTTCGAAGTCAAAATACAAATAGTGATTGACGGGTGTATTTGTACGTCTCCTTAAAGGTAGAAGTACATAACACGCGTTAGTGCACGCGCGCTCTGTAGACTTCTGCCAAAAAAGTTAAACTAGTGTATTTTCATAGAACAAGCTACATGTAAAATATTTTCACGCGTTTGCGCCAGAAACTTTGAACTTTTTAACGCGTTGTGTATTTTTGACAAGTAATCAGCTGACAATAAAAAGAATAATTTAACAAATTTATGAATCATGAGAGAAAAACTTATTGAATAGCTTAAATAACATACAATATTTATATAAAAAGAATAAATTTAATAAAATAAAAAATCTTTATATACTTTCGAATCCGTTTTCAATGTACAAATAAGTAAACAAATAAAAAAGAGCTGACAGAAATGGCTTTTGTAACGCGCGTTGTGTAACTTGCAATTTTTCGTGTCCTAAAGTTTTTAAACGCACGACACTCGTCAACGTGTTATGTACTTCTACCTTTAAAGCAATAAGCATACGGCATTTCCACATAAGAACTGTTAGACGGGTTTATCTGATCGTTACCAGGGCGTTTAAAAGGAAGGCAAAGCACACAAATTTTGACCTTATTTTGATTCTTATGTTGTATAAAAACAAAAACAAATTTTTGTAGTTTTTGTTTGGCATGAAAAATTTCAAATGGTGTCATTTATATTTTTCATGAGACTTTAGTTTCTCTTCGTTTTGCTTTTAGCTAATGGTTGAGTATATTTTAGCAATTGTTCAAGCAATCGCTTCTGCTGCTATTATTATATTGGGCGGCTTACATTCGTTTTTTATGTGGCGGCTTACAAAAGCTGTTTCTTTTATTATTTTTTTCTTACATTATTTTTCCTTAAGTATACAAATGATTGCTGCTGCTTTTTAAGATCTTTCAATTAAGAAATGTCAAAAAGTAAGGCTTTAAAAGCAGTGCTTTATATTGCTATGGCTTTTGTAAATTGAGGGCAAATTAAGTTTTTGGCACTTGTAAGCTTTTGGGTTTTGATTTTTATTTTAGTTGCGGAAAACCCCAAATTTTGCTGCTTTTGCTAAAAGCATTTAAAACGCTGGTAAAAATTATCCAAAATGGTTTTTTTTTAAATTTTATTTTTTTAATTTTCTCTTATGGCGATTTCTTTTCTAAGTAAAACGTTGCATTAATGTTACATGTTCTACATTTTGTGTTCGTTTGTACAAAAAATACAACTGTGGGAAAAATTTTCAAGTTCTTTTGTGAAAATGTTGATGAAAAACATGCAAAACATGTTACATGTTTTACCCTTACTTTTACTTAAGGGTTCATACTGCCCTGTTTTATATTTTATTTTGTTTGTCATAATATTTTAAAAGTTTTGTCAAAAGAATTCTACATCTAAATATTCATTGACGGCATACTCCATTTTGAATTAAATCGTTTTTTTATTTTGGTGGAAAATTCTATGTATTTATTATCGTTTTAAATTTGTTCAAGCAATAAGTGATGTCAATGTCTGTTTCCAAACCGTAAAGTAAGTGTGCAGCAAATAGTCGAATAGTTTTAAAAATCGCTAATGAACTACATTAATAATAAAAGTGTTATAGTTGTAAATAAAGGCAGCTAATTCTGTTCGATTGAAGTTGTACAACATGTAACACTTCGAGTGATTATAGGTAACATGAAAAAGTGTTACATGCATATACTGTAGCATTTTTTTCTCAGAATAGAAATCACCATTAGTGTTATTGCAATTTACTTATCTAATTATCCGTTTTTTCCAATTTACAAGATGTATGTACCTCTTTCAATTTACAAGGTGAACCATCGTAAATGTTACATTTTCTTAAATTTTTTCATTTAATTGCAAGTTTTTAGTTCATTTCTATGGAACAATGTACTTTTCAATTACAAATTTTCATTGAAATTATCTCAAGTAACTGCTTTTGTTATTAAATACAAATTAACAAATACTCCAGACGTTTTTTAGTTGTGTGTTTTTTTTTGGTACACTCAATGATTTTGGTATCTTCTCATGGCTGTTGGTCTGTCTGGATGTGAAACTTTTTGGGTTGGAATATTATTTTTTTATTTTTATCATCAATTACATCAATTACAAGGCGAAATTGCCGTGATAAGCAACATCTATCAATTGTCAAAGTGATAACAGTGGAACGCAAGAAAACTAAAATTGCTTAAAATTTTCAAGTACTTTTTTAAAGTTACTTTTTGTAAAATCAGATTTTTCTTTTGTAAAACAAGTTTCTTCTTTTAAAAATTACTTTAAAAATTACCTTGTTTCGAATACTATTTTACAAAAAAAAAAAAAAAACATTTTTTTATACCCTCCACCACAATTAGATGTGAAGAGGGTATACTAAGTTTGTCATTCCGTGTGAAACTTTTTTATTATTCATCTCAGACCCCATAAAGTATATATATTCTGGCTGCTTGAGTAATTCTAAGTCGATTTAGCCATGTCCGTCTGTCTGTCCGTCTGTCCGTCTGTTGAAAACACGCTCACTTTCGAAAAACTCAAAAGAAATAAACAAACTAGGTGTCAAATTGCTTGTAGTTTGGGATTGAATTTCAGCAAAATCGGTTCAGTAAGACCAGAGCTATGAATCAAAATATGGAACCACCACCTTCAAAAACTTGATAATTTTGTTACAAAAACTAACATAAATGATGCAAAAATGCACGGAATGACATAAGATTTTGCACAAGTCCGTTTTATTCGACTAGAAATTACACTGTAAAATTTCGCGAAGGTCGGTCCATAATTTACCCTAAGCCCCATATAAACACTACTCCCGGAAAACAGTTTAGTACGCCTAAAACCGTAAAAAATAATGCAATCATAACAAATTTTGGCTCGTCACAATTTTATAGGATTATAAATGATACTGTGAAATTTCGTGAAGATCGGTACATAATTTACCCTAGGCCCCATATATGCCCTACTCCCGGAAAACAGTTTAGTCCCCTAAAACCATAATTAATAACAAATCGTCACAGTTTAAGATAATAATCAGCCTTATTCCAGTTGTCGTTGTCGTAATCGATCAAGTGGTTTTTTGTAAGAGATTAAAGTAACCCGCAGCCAGTGTTCTTTAATCTCTTACAAAAAACGACTTGATCGATTACGACAACGACAACCGGAATAAGGCTGAATAATAAAAAGACATCATACAGATATTACTCCTTAAACATTCGAACTGTCGGTGGAGGGTATTAAAGATTCGGCACAGCCGAATATAGCACTCTAACTTGTTGTATTTTCTTTTGAAAGCCTTTTTTTAAAAAGATAATTTTGTCATTCCCTGTGTAACACAACGTAATACCGTGTTCAGATATGCCCCTTAATTAATACGAAATTGTTATAATATTAAGTAAAATTAAAATTCAACACTATCACCCAAGGCGAATTAATTTTTCACGTGGCGTTGAAAGCACAGCTGTGCTACTTTTTTTCTTAATTATAGAGAGAAATGTCAAAAGTTGCTTGTGTTTTTGACATATCGATCAACGAAAGCAACAAAAAAATACATTGCTGTGTTTTTGGTGTTCTTACTTGTTGTAGTATCGACACCACCGTTTACATGAATTCGCCTTGCTATCACAAGTATATATAGTGAGCAAAACACAACTCACTAAACGGAGTGTTTTGACATTTGGCAACTGAAATGCTAACAGAACAAAGGTCCGTCCATTAGGTCTGCGCAAAAGCCAGATGTTTTTTTTTTTTTTTGTTTATTCTTTAAAGATGTCAAAAGTTGTTTACATTTTGCTTGAGTTAATTGCTAATTGAGTTAGCTAAATTGTGTATGTGTGAACAGAAAGATAATTATGTCAAAAAAAAAAGAATATAATAACATCATAATGCTTAGTCGATTTAGCGAAAGCCGACTGCCTATTGAAAGCACGATTGAGCTTGCAAATTGCTTAAGGTGTTATGATACTTGCTATTTTCTGTATTTTTTCAATATTGGAGAACAGTGCAAATATATTTGCATAAGAAAACTGACTAAGTGTAAAGAGTAAGATAATATCATAAAAAATCTTTAAATGTCAAAACAAATATACGTGTGTTATCGATAAATAATCTAAGACTGTCAAAAAAAATATAAACATTTTTAACTTAAAATTGACATTTCCAGATTAAATTTTAGCACTGTTGCCAATTTTTTTAGTTTTTGATCGAAAGTAGAGGTTTTAAACTTTTTTTGTTGTTTCATTCAGTCAATCCTAAAAAAATCCAATACAAAAAATAGCAAGTATCATAACACCTTTAGGAATATAAAACATCGTAAAAAAATAAATGCCCTAAATAGGTCTTGTTTTTTTGATCTAACCCCAACGCAAATGTCTCCTTAGACATTCGGTAGCAAACAAAAGGGATTATCAATACTTTTTTTGAACAAAAAGTGTTTGGTATTAAAAATTGACTTATGTCGGGTTTTTGAGATTGGGATTAAGTTTAAACTTAGTTTTTTCCGGCGACATTATGATTTTCATTTTATTATTTCGCTAAAGACCAACATTTTAAGCATACCGAAGCTGTTCCGTCAAAATTTTGTAAACAAACTTGATAATGGCGGCACAAATCAGTTTTCCGACTTACTAAACCTTGTTTAACTGAGATCTCAAGATCTCTAAGACGGCAGGAGACAGTAACGCAGTTTCACCTAAATGATGTGGAAAGTATTTATCGATCCATTATTTTGCCCATCGTATTATACCATTATTATTCCCATGGGATGTATGGATACCGTTAAGGATAAAATTTCACCTTTTGTTGTAGCACCCTAGCTGGCATCCGACAAAGATCCAAAATGACAGGACTCTTGAAGTCTTTTGATTACTTGAGACCGAATGCTCAGCAGAGATCCTATATATCTGGTATCACTGCAGTCAGAAGCCCCCGGTGAACAAGGCACCGGTAATAATTTTGTTTAAAGCCCCCGTTAGCATGCTTTTTGTGAGAAATGTTTCCTGTCTTTCTGGTTATTTGTCTTTTCGGATCTTTACCTTTATAATAATAAGAACCTTAAAAATGTTAAACCTCTGTATAGCATGTTTTATGGGGTTCCACGAAGGTGCTTTTTTGACGAAGGTATACTTTCGGGGATCACGTGGAGAATGTGGTTTATACACAAAACCGCGGGAAGGCAGACTTCCACTAGAAGGCTAATTTTTTTCTCTTGTGGCACGTTTTGTGAGATAGTCAAGTCGGATTTTGCATTGATGTGCTGAATATTTGTAGAGTTCAAAGCTGAACAAAAGAACCAAGTTATGAAATATAATATATATGTATATATTTCAAATTTGTTGCGAAATTCTTAGAAAAGTTTAACTTAGTTCTGTACCGTACTGTACTGTATCAAAAAGTATTTCTTTCCTTAGTCAATGGCTCCAAAAATTAATGCATGCCAGTTCACTCTTGTTTTTTAGCATCTAGGTTAGAGTAAGAGTCGAAGAATTATTTCAATGGATACAGTCGGAATTAAATATATTGACGACTTCACAGCCCTGAATGTCACGTTCATAAAATTGAAGCACATACAACCAATATGACACAATAGAACACTTTGTGAATTGCCTAACTATATTTAACAGGTTAGAAAATTTGACATTAATTTGTATTTAATTTTTTTTTTTTTAATAATTTATAGGACATTTGTTGAAAAAATTTTATTTTGTTTCTGCAATTTTAAATTATTATTGAATACGTTTAAAAAGTTTCAAGTTTTTTTTCGAAAATTTAAGACACTTGGAAAGTGTTTTATCATTCCCCTTGTTATTTCCACTGTTTGTAGTTATATTCGCTTTTTTTCTTTAGTTCCTATGACCTTTTTTTAAATCATGATAATCTAATCGAAATTGAAAAAAAACAAGCTTTAAATTAAAAAAATCCTTGCTAAACAAAAATGTATCTTATATGTCTGTATTAGAAAAAGTTTTCATACACAGAGTTAAAATTGTAAATCCCTTAAGACTAAAAAATCCGAAAGAATTAAGTGCATTAGATAATTTTGAAATCTTGTTACACATTTGTTAATGTTCGTGAGTGACAATGAAGAAAAAAACAAGATGTTAACCACATTCAAAGAAAAAAAAAAAAAAAATAATCCTTAAAAAAATGCCAAAACAAAAAGATACTTGAAAAGCTTCAAGGTCAGACGACAAGATAATTGTAAACACAGAATTTTTTTATAGATATCTACTACATCTATTGGGTATCCTGGTAACACAAACTGATTGAGATTCAGATACAAATACAGATACGTTCTTAACTTTATAATGTTAAGTGCTTGTGTTAAGACAATGGCAACGAGTAAGTTGGTGTCTGTTAAATGGATGAAAAAAACATGTACATATCAAGTTACTACAGAGAGAAAAGGCAACAATAATTTCAAAAATGAAGAAAAAAAAATGATAATTTTTCAAAATTTTAGTAATTTTAGTAAATTTAAAATAATCGAACATAATTTCGAAAGCTTAAAATTTGGTTTTTTTACTATTTCTTAAGGCCCAACCTGAATGTCCATAAGCAAACTTAAGCTACTGTCAAAAAGAAAACAAATGCATTTAAAATAACAAAAAGAAAATAAAAAAACATTGATTCCGTACGGAATGAGCGATTAGTTTCGCACCTTGCTTAAGCAAATGACAGTTTTATAAAACTTAAGATAAATTTTCCTTAAGCTCAATATGGTTTTACACATATAAAAAACCAATAGTGAACTATGTATTTTAATACAACATACAATTGATACAACGATACAAGTGGTTTTGTGAATACGGTAATTGTATAACCGTGTAAACTAGCCATAAATGGTACACAACTCATGCCACATTGGATATTATGCACAAGCGATTTTTAAACTGGCAAATTCGAAAATACTTAGTTTTAAAAGTTTTATATGTGTGTGTGTGATTTTCCTTTTCCTTTTCTTTTAAATATTTTTATTAATTTATAAAATTGTTCATAGATTTATAAAATTATGTATCAAAATCTTTTCTCAGCTCAAACCAAATATTTAAATCTTATTACTGAGTATAAATAACTTAATAATTTCGCCCAGTGTAGTTCAAAAGTAAATATAAAAACAATAGAAAAAAGAACAATAGAAAAAATTACGTCCTTTAGTCTGTGATATACAAATAAAAAGGATTATATATGAATTGTGTTTTAGTTGCTTACGTATAAAAATACTTTATTATTCACATATTTAACTTTACAATGTCATCTACTTTCTTTAACTTCTTCATCTATTTAAAAAAACACTAAGTGGGGTGAAGAACCTTTTGAGATAAAATACTTAGAAATAAAAATACTTGTAGTAACGTCACGATTTTTACTTCAATAAATTATTTAAGCCATTTTAGTTCTTTTTTGAGTTTTTTTAAAGTGGTTTTTGTCTTGAAACAATTCCTTATGGTGTTTTCTTTTCTACACAAAAAATATCACCTTGTGAAGAGGTGCATGTATAAAATGTCTTGCCAACCCTGTAATAATGCTACTTGTTATTTGTCGAGAACGAAACACAAGCTTTGAAAAAGTGGAATGAATGCCCTGTTTTTTACACCTGACAAAAAATTGTTCTTCATCATTATAGCTCGATTAAAGCGCATTTTATGTTATTTTCCCGCATTTTGGTTTTTGAACCGATTTAGCGATTTCAAATAAATTTTAGGGTTTGTTTCCAATTTTGCAATTTTTGGCGAATTTTAGCCATGTTGGCGATAGAAGCGATTTTCCTGTAAGTTTTCTGATTCTTTACAGCTTTAACGATTTTTAATAAATATTAGACTTTGTTATCATGCCGCTGTTAGTACCCGTCCATATTATGAAACAATGCAGTACGAGGACTAAGCCAGATTTTGCGAATTTTCGCTAATTTAGCAATTTTTTTTTTTTTACAGAATTTTACCGGATTTTCGGAAATTTAACACTAAACGAAATATTTATAGTGTGTTTTTTGATAAATGGCTATTTTTAAGTTAACAACTATTTAGACCGAATTTAATCTGCGCTTAATCTTTAAAATTTTCAACACAAATTTAAGAATAACATTTTTTAAAGGGAATCTAAAAAATCACAGTTTGATTAAAAAAATTAAAAAAGTTTTTATCTTTAAAAAAACATAAATTTTTTTTTTTAATTCTCTATGTCTTAAATAGATTTTATATTCATGTGTTCTTAAAACTGTAAATTAAATTAAAATAAATTAAAATAAAAAGGGAAATCATTTTTTCTTATTTTAATGAAAGTTAAAGTCTTAAAACAATATAAAATTAAAGCTTTAACTGTGCAATTAGGCTAACGATTGTACTTTTTCAATTCCCAACTGAAAACTCAAATAAACTTTTGTGTTCTTGTATAATTGCAACAAGCACTTGCCAGACACGTTATAATTATATGTAATTTGTATGCAGTTATTATTGGAAAATATGCGCATGAAATACTTAAAAATACGATTTGTGTTCTTTACAGTGCTAAAAATAATTTTACGGCAGATGGCACCGTTTTGTTGGAATCACATATTGTCAACATTAATATCATTTAATTTTTTAAGGGTGGTTTTTCCACATTTGGACTCATAATTCTCACCCTACTGAACCGATTTTGCTCTAGTGCAATCCCAGGAGGATAGCTAAAAGCAATTCTTAAGGCTTAAGGCTAAGTCGCTTTAGAATTACTTGAGCCAAAATATATACACTTCATAGGTTCTGAGTTAAATAATATAAAGGCATCACATGGAATAATAAACTCAAGGTCTATCCAATAGTGGTGGATTTACGCCTAGGCCCGTGAGGCCCAGGCCTAGGGTGGCATAATTTAAAGGGCGCCAAAATTTAAAGGTAAAAAAATGTAAGGGAAATTAAAAAAAAAAACAAGTAAGAAAGTATAGTCGGTCAAGCCCGACCATATGATACCCAGCACCACAGTATTTAAAAACACATCATGCTTATGTGTCCATATAAATATGGATTTCTCTATGTTTAAAAACTTCATTAAAATCGGTTTGAAAGTTTGTGAGAGGCAGAAATTGCCCCCTACATCCCTTTGTGGTCCTATTTTTGAAAAACTGTATAGGTTATGTGTCCATATAGATATGGATCTACCTATGTTTGAAATTTCATTAAAATCAGTTTGAGAGGCAAAAATTGCCCCTTTCTCCCCTTGTGGTCCTATTTTTTTAAAACTGTATAGCTTATGTGTCCATATATATATGGATCTATCCATGTTTTAAATTTCATTAAAATCGGTTTGATAGTTTCTGAGAGGAAGAAATTTCCCCCTATCTTCCCTCGTGGTCCTACGATTTGGCCGATTTTCAATAGGCTTGGTCCTTGTGCCAATAAGAACCTATGACTCAAATTTTATCAAGTTATCTACAAAGTTGTGACCTGTACTTTGCGCACAAGGTTACATGGACAGCCAACCAGCCTGCCAGCCAGCCGGACGGACATCGTTAGTTCGACTCAGTAGATCGGTATACTTTAAGGTGGGTGTAGGACCACTATTTTAAGGCGTTACACACATCAGCACAAATGCATAATACCCTCTCCACTATTGTGGTGTGGGTATAAAAAAATAATAAAAATTTGGAATACACTTTTTTTAACACACCATTTATGTGTAAAATTTTTTAAAATGTTTTGTTTGAAAATTATAAACAAAATTCTATGCATAAAGACTGATATGACACTGCTGTGAATTGGCAAAAAGATAGGAATAATTATATGTAAATTAAAATATACAATGTTTTTGGTTTTTCAAAACTCGACGTCGAAATTTTCCACCTCTCCAAGGTTAATAAAAATTTAAAGTTTTTTAAAATGATTAATATTAAATTTAATCCCTAGAACACGATACACAAAATCTGTAAAATATTTTGGCGAAAATTTCAATTATGAAGTCAAATTTTAAAATAAAATAGTGGATTTTGTGATAATGCGGATTTTTGTAGAGTTTAGCAGCTTGGCGTCTGGTATTCAGCGTTACCGTTGTGATACTAAAGTATCAATTGGACCCTTTTTCAACGGTCTTGATACCTTCTATGACCCTTTTTTTAAATTATGCTTTTGTATCATTTTTACCTATTTTGTGACACTTTTTTTTTTGGAAATAGTACTAACATTTTGTTTTTTGTTAATACTAGGAAACGGCAGTGCTAAGCAAATGTTTTCGAAATAAGCATTGCTTGATATGGAACAGACTCAAAGTAGAAACTTACAATTCCATGCTTTCTTCGCCTAATTTGTTTGAAGCGGAGATGGAGGAATGGACTTGAAGTGAAGATTTAATAGCAAAATATAGAACGCACATTACTAAAAAGTAGTTAGCATTCCTAAAAAGTTTGTGTTTAACGATTTTTTACGACTTCTAAATTAGATTTTCAATAGTAAAGTACAATTTCCCTAAAAGGAATTTAACTCATTCATATACACATTTGTTATTTTTTATGGTGGTTTCTTATAAAAAAAAAAAAAAAAAAAAATAAAAATAAAAAAATGTGACATTTTATTTAAAAAATGCAATTTGGTGTTCGTTTCTTAAAATTTTTTTGCTTTCTTAAAGAGTAGCATGTTTTATTCTGGCAAATTCACCCTTAATAATGACATAAGGTATTGAACTTTTCGCCCTTTTTTGAATGGACAGTGCCCTGTAAAATAGGTGACTTCGGTTTATGTATGGGGCTATTTAAAAAACGGCGAAGATTCCCTCAAAAGAACAAAGCTACGCTAAAATTTAAAAACTCGGAAAATTTTGCAAAAATAGCGCCATAAAATTGATTAAAAGTCCCGTAAACTAACAGGAATGAAAACATTCGGTGAAAATTGCTAAATTGGCGGAAATTTCCAACTATTTGGCAACAGCGGTATGATAGCAAAGTCTAATATTTATTAAAAATAGTAAAATGTTTAAAGAATTAGAAAACCTCAGAAAAAAATCGATTCAATCGCGAACATGTCTACAATGCGCGAACGATTGCAAAATTTAAAACAAACCCTAAAATTTATTTGAAATCGCTAAATTAGTTAAAAAAATGAAAATATCGGAAAATAACATTAAAAGCATTAAAAAATTAGCTATAATGATAAAGAAAAACCTTTTTTATTAGGTGTTAAACAGGACAGGAGGGCATTCCAAAAAATATTATGTTTTTTGAGCACTTCCTAACTGAAATAAATATTTTTTGTTGGTTTATAAAAAAAACTTGGTCTTATTATGTTCAATAAAATGAGAAATACTGCTTAAAAAAAACTTGACCCCTTTTTCTGGAAAATCCCCTTTTTGTGACCCTTTTCAAAAATGTCTAACGGTAACCCTGCTTGTATTATAAAACTTTTACTCCGTAGAATTTCCACTCTCCCAAAAAACGTTATCTTTATGAAGTTTATTTCAGAAAACGTGTTTAAATTAAACAAATCAGTCCATTTTCTAAAAATTTGTTAAGAAGAATGTAAAATAACTCATATTTAATGAAGAATCCACAGGATATCATTATCCTTCCTGTAATGGGTATGCCATTCATTTTTATTTTAAGCTTTAATCAAGTGGATCAAAATAATATATTGAATGTATTTTTTGTGCACACTGGCTATAAAAATAAAAAATTGTAACAATTTTTTGTTTGTTCTATAATCTTAAAGGTAATAAAATTTTGATTCACAACTCATGGAGAAGTCCTAAAGGACGTAATTATAAGTCATTACTTTGTTCCTACTAGGAACCACAGGTCATAATATATATATATACATATATAATTTAAACTTTTTTTTTAATTTGTATGTACATTTCCATACAAAAAACTAGAAAAATTGCAGTTTTAAGAGATCTTGATACGTCGTTCGATTTCGCTCAAGTTTGGAACATGTGTTGGTGTGGTTCATACGCAATGATCCAGCCTTGAAGAGTATGAATCGGACTTCTTCAGACGATTTTGAAGCACCCTAATATGTATGTATATAAATTAATAAAAATTAATACACAATAATTTTAGTATTTAAATTTTTTTTTCGGATTATCACTCCTATATAATCAAAAAGGGCGGCATATTAAAGAGTGCCTAAGGAGGAAGCAGGCCTAAATCCGCCACTGCCAATAGGTCTGCGCATGAAGCCAGATGTTTATTTGGTTTATTCCTCAACGATGTCAAAAGTTGTTTACATTTTCCTTACACATGTATATTTTTGCTTACGTTTTTGGTTTTTTGCCACACATACATGCACACAAATCACATTTTTCCTTTTGTTGTCCCTATTTTACACAAACAAAATGCCTGTTGTATTGTTGTATTGTTGTAGAAGTAAGCAGACCTATTGGATAGGCCTTGGATGAACTAGGTATACCCTCATTCACCACTAGTGGTGGTGGTGGTGGGTATAACAACTAGATATGGCTCGAAGTTTCATAAGTACTAGATTTCGTTATAGTGTAAACGGGCTATTACTTGCAATAATTTTAAAAATCGTAACAAACAAAAAGCAATATCTGCCATAGATTTAATAAAAATTTAAAAAAATTGTTACAGCATTACATTGCTTAGAGAATTTATTAAAAAACTGCTTTCAAAAAAAATTCGCGACTAGAAAACTATAATTTTGATTAAGTTTTTTTCCTTCTCCTGTAAAGTAACAAAATATTAGTTAGAGCCTTTCTACATTAAGGCAACGATAAATAATATGTGCAAACATATAAATATTAGGCTCTACAATACATACACTATTAAGCTCATTAAGTGACCCTTTAAGCTTCTAAAAGTTGTTAGAGTTGGTAAAGTAGAAAACCAAAATTACAAATTATGAAGGGATTAAAGAGTGTGTTGAAAGTATTATTAGTATGAGAATAAATGCATAATAACGTTAATTAAGTGGAAAATAGTGTAACAAAGAGCCACTTTGAGTTTTGGTTACAATTTGCTTTGGAAACATACGTTTTCCTTTAATTTTTCTGCTTGTATTATAAATGAAAAGCTTGGATCACAAATTTTATGATAAACGTAGGTGCCCGATTACATTATGCGAATTTTTTCGATGCGATTCTTACTTTATGGGCGAGAGGGGAGAGAGGAATTAAAAACGGTCTCATTTGACAAAAAAATTTATTAAGATCAGCCGCACAGAAAAAGTTGCTGCGATATAAATTGCACAATGTAAACGTAAAAGCAATTTTAATGAAGAAACGACAAAAATCGTAAAATTTAAATTGGCAGTAATACTGGCCTGTCACACATTTCGATCGGAATGGTTTTTATTCTGCAGTTGCAATTTTGTTCGAATTTGTTTTGATTTTTTAAATGAAATTTTCGGTTTTTTGGGAAGCAAAATACAGAATTACTTTCGATCGGAATTGATTTCTGTCACAGGGGTGCATATTATCCTACATATTATAAACAGTGTTTGAAAATAAACATTAAATATCGCTCTTTAGTGTCCGGTTCGGGAGATTTGTGGACGAATGGGACACTTATGTCCCATTTGATTTTTTCGTCATTACAACCATATTTTCCAATGGATTTCGATAAAATCGATATTGTTCGAACACAAAATTACAAATACGTACGTCCTTTGGTATTTGTGTAAAAATTAAGGTTTTGTTTTTTTCAATTAGGCTTAAGAGCGTCTCAAAGTTAGAAATTTCAATTTCTTTTTGGCACTTTCAGTTCGTTTTACCTCGAGTTCTAATAATTACTATTGGAAAAGCTTTTTGTATTTAATGTATCAATGCTTTTTGCCAATTTATTGATATTATGGGACATATATGACATATGTGTTCGAATAAAAAAAAATCATTTTAAATTATGTGTTTCGCCAGAACAGTTTTTTTTAAATTTTATTTTTCATTTTTTTATTATTTATGTAATTTTTGTTGAAATTTGAATTTTTTAATGAATTAATTATTTTAATTTACTGATAACTTTAAATTATGAAATCTAACGTCAAGCAGCTTGGGAAATTATTTCCCAACTGTTATATTGTCAAATTGTTAAGAACCATTTTTAAAAAATAAATTTAATTCTAAATTGTAAACGAAAGCAACCGGTCTTGTACTTATTTTCGAGTGTGATTTTTTATAAGTTTTAAAACAACCCCAAAAACTATTATTTCATTCTCGTGAAATCTCCTTAAAAAATATTAAGGAAAAACATTATGAATACATACTTATAAACTAAATCAAAATCGAACTTAGTTGTGATCATTTTCAAAACAATTTCTGTTCCTGGAAAAGCACATTGGACATTATCTGGGAAATAGCAACATAATAAAAAATGGAGCTTCCAACGAAGGGAGAAACATAAAAGTTTCGGTTACCATTGCGCTTACGAAAGACATGAATTTTATATGGCGAGTTCCCACTTTGAAGCAATACATTTTTGACACATAAAGCGTATTATTCAGCGCATATAAAAATTGTTGGATGTAACGATCAGCTTTACACACTAAATGTTTTGATACAGTTATTTTTTAGTATTCTCCCTTAAAAACCTGCTTCGTAGTAAAGGAATGCCGTGGCACTTGAACTATTTATTTATTTATTTTATTTTTATTCACTGAACCAAAAATCCAATGAAAATGTACGTTAAGCAAACGAATTCCGTTTATTAAAATATTTTCGTTGGCTCAACGAATTATTCGTTAATATAATGAAAATTTAGGTATTATTTTCATTATATTAACGAATAATTCTTTGAGCCAACGAAAATATTTTAATAAACGTAATTTCGTTTGCTTAAAGTTAATTTTGACTGGATTTTTGGTTCAGTGTTTTATTTATTAATTTGAATTGCAGTATGGAACTGAGAATGTGTAAAATTATAAATCATTAATTAATTAACAACTTAATAACTATGTAATTAAATTTTATATATAAAGCAAAACTAATTAAAATCAAACAAAATTTAAATAATTTAATCATATGTACTTTAATCTCAAATAATTATGTTTCAAATTGCTATGCTGAAAACAGTTTAAAAATATTTTCCTTAATCTAATTCGATCTAATTCTTTTTCCCCTGCTTGTATTTGAAATACAAAGTTTGCTGTACTGATGATCAGGTTTGTGGGTATATATTATCTTATGTAAAAAAACTAAGACTCTCCTGTTCAGTAGATTATCTAAAGAAAGGCCATATAGCCGAGATGAAAACAAAGATATACTAGAACGCCTATTAAGTCCATACACGTAACGGACTATGTTATTAAATGCAACTTTCAATTTTGTTTTACTAAATGTATCACATCACAACCACATAGTAAAACGGGCATCATCATATAAAAATTGTTGAGAGTTCTTAAAAAAAAAAAAAAAACGCTTTCAACTTTTACTCATAGAAAATATTTTACCATTCGGCTCACAATAAAGTTTTTTTTATTTAATTATGTAGTCTATTAGCGTGTCAAACACACAAACTGTATTGAGGAATTTTTAAACAGATGGGACACCCTAATTAGCGTTTAGTTTTAGGTTTAAAGCTTGCCCATATATGCAATCACAGTCGATATAAGCGGGCGAAACGTAATTTTAAATAGTTTTTAATTTTTCACTGATATTAAACCAAAAGTTTTTTTGTTTTTTTTCAGATTTAAAAACACCTTTTGCCATTGAAGCATGAGTCTTAGAACTTTGGTAGTGGACGGTTTTTTGGTCTGCAAAATATCGGCGATTTCGGCTCCGATCACCAAATCTGTTAAATTATCTAAAAAAAAAACTTTATTTTCGATGTCTAATTCCAACACATTTTCTTTATCTTCACTTTCCGATGAGTTAAAAAGCTTAATAATTTCATTATCATATATTGTTCAAAAATTTTTAGCTTTGACGATGAATGGAACACATTTGCCCCATGATTTTTCTCGTAGAAAAGTTGAAATTTTAAAATTATAATAACTCTTTAGTTGCGTTTCCGAGTAAGAGTCCGGAATAAAATTTTAAACCTGATGTGTCTGAATTAGCACTGAGTTAATTTTATACGTTATCACAAAAATCTTAAGAATTTTTTCTTTTTGTTAATTTAATTAAACCATTTTTTTCTTTCGCACTTCACTGTATATCTCTTTTTATAAAGTTTTCATTGTACATAATTTAATAACTAAATCGCATTTGTAGGTCAAATATCAAGCTACCTTTTAATTTTAATTTTCAACATAAACAAACAAAAAAAAAAAAACCTAAAATTTCACAATATGAAATTTTATCTTTGAAAACCGAGCAAAACTTATGACTCATTAAAAAAAATTAGTGTTGAATAAATGTTGAACATTTATATTAATCAATACGATATTATCAAACTTTTTTTTTTTTTTATAGATAATTACCTGTGATCTAAAACTCTTTTATAGCTGTGGGAAACTGTATCAATTGCGGACAGGCCGTTTATAATCGATTGTTGGTCCATTTCATGTGTTTTATCAGCAGCAGCAGGAGCAGCACTCGCCATGTTTTTAGAACTTTTACGTGAATTGTTTATTTCCAAATGATCTTCAGTAGACTCGGTATTGGAATATGTTTGATTTAAATATGTTTTTGCTGGAAACTGTTCGCTAAGACCTATAGAATTTGAACGAAAGCGTATTGCACCGGTTGAGATGGGTGGAAACCCGGGATTAAGGATTTCAAAAGCATCTTGGGAAATTTCAGGCATAATTTAAAAAATTTTTATTTTACGATTTTATTTAAACACCGATATAAGAAAAAAAAATTGACGTCACTTTGCAAAATTGAAACGATTGTTTTCACTTTTAAATTTAACGTTTGTTAAGTGTGAATGTCTATTTACAACTGCCAGAGGATGTAAAAATTATAAAATTTAATAATAAATCACGATCCGAAAAGTATTTCCAAGATACGTTTTAATTATGCCGTATAAATGTTGTTGATTTTTTCTTTTGTTTTTGCAAAAAAAAAGTGTTGTGTGTTTTTCTATTCACTTGTTTTTTTTTGTTGTAGTAAATAATTCGTATCTTATCAGTAAAAAAAAAGCATTCACTCACTCGTATTTTAAAACCTACATTCTCTTAGATACTTAAATAGAACTAAATAAACAGCGTTGTCAACTCAGTGCTTTTTGCGCTGTGTTTAGTGCTTTTTTAAGCTCGAGCTCACTGTCAGGTTTAGCTGCATAATTTTAAAACTAATGTGTAGATTTTGTTTTGCAACCGAACTTCACTGAAATAAAAATTTATATCGGGTAAGGCAACTTTGTTAGTTGCCATTTTGACAGATCGGCAACCGAAGAGAAGTGAACAATTAACAGAAACAAATGAAAAAAGTGAATTTAATAAAAAAAATAAATATGATGAGTTCCTTCAATTTAGTTTTTCGGTGACCAAGAAGTAAGCGAGTCATCTATTGGGCGACACTTGAGAGGCAATTCTAATCTGCTAAAATCACCGGCTGTTCTTCTTAACAAATTTTCTTGCTTTATGGTATATTTTGATTTTCTTAAAGATGCTGTAAACTTATTTAGTAGAGACTATAAAGCAGTGTTTAAAAATAAACAGAACATTATTTAGCGTACTGCTCACCACCCAGAAAATATATCTATTTTTTTTTAGTGTTTGTGTATACGAACACAACCCTAAATACCGTTCGTTACTTTTTTAATGAAAGTAAAGAACATTTTATAGTGTTCTGTTCTTCGTTATAAAACAGAACAATTGTAGTGGTTCTGTAGACATACATTAATTTTTATGTTCTGTAGTGTTTCTTTTTTACATTGATAAAGAAATGAGCAAACAAAAAATTTTAACAACGACCACAGCACGAATAGCTTGTGTGTTCATATGTTTTGTTTGTGTACATTTTTTTTCGTTTGTGTATTTTGTTTTTGTAAAAAAATATTTTTTTTACCGGCCAAAAGGGTTCTAAGCACTACTGAAACAAACGAACATTACTAAGCTGAACCAAATACAACGAAGTTTATGTTAAAAAAAAAAAAAACTAAAACATAACGCAATAAAATGTTCTCATTTTTTTTGTTTGGTTGGATAAGTACAGTATTATTTCTGTGTTCGAAGATCACAAACAGAGAAACCTTATTTTTAATGATTTACTACAGCGTTTGTGTTTTCCACAAATCTACCGAACGCAACACTAAGGAACGATATTTAATGTTTATTTTCGAACACTGCTATAAAGATTGAACACAAATTCACCGGTTAACAGCGATATCTCCACTGTTTAATGTTTTCAATATTAGGTGAGTTCAATTCCATTTGTTGGACTAGAAAGCCAAATTGTTGTTCCGTAATAAATTTATTGATTTTTTACAAAAAAAAAAAAAAAAAAAAACCTACACAGCAACCAAAACTTTACGGTTGCCTAAATATTTATTATTTGGCAACTGAAATCGTCATCAGTTGCCATCTGTAGTATATTTTCGGTAACTGCTACCGAAAATAAAAAGCACTAAAAAAAGACGCACTTAACACTGACTAAAGACTTTTCGCGTCGAAATTTTAAAAAGCACTAAAAACGGTGCGAAAAACTTCGTGTTGACACAGCTGAAGTCTTATCACTTTTGTTATTTTAATAAATAATTTAATGATCTTTTATGCTCTTTCCTCTTTTTTGTTTATTTTTTTTTTTTTTTGCTAAAGAAGAGATGTTTTATAAATCACTCTCTTTTTTATTCGAATTTTACAAATTCCCTTAAATA
Organism: Pollenia griseotomentosa; assembly: GCA_963931875.1. Classification (NCBI taxonomy): domain Eukaryota; kingdom Metazoa; phylum Arthropoda; class Insecta; order Diptera; family Polleniidae; genus Pollenia; species Pollenia griseotomentosa. Next base: position 15,009,501 of record OZ007563.1, on the reverse strand, counting down.
AACAAACAGCACTCTTTCCATTTGATATTTATTACTCAAGTTGTCATTGTTTGAATTTCAAAACTTTTTTAAATGTATTTATTTCATTTGTTTTTTTATAAACGTTTTACATTGTTGTTGTTTAGTGGTTGTTGTTTTTGTTGTCGTTACCCTTTTTTGTTTCCATATAGACAATATTTACCAACGCATTTGTTTAAATGCGTCTCTGTTTTTCTTTTAAGTTACATTTGTTGAATAAAATTAGAATCATATTTGCTGTACTCTAATACTTTATGACATGTGACGAGGATCGTGTGCTAAGTTCAAGGGTTAAGAACAATATACTGATTCACATACATTTAGTTTGTGTCGTCAAGTCATGCGTTTTTGGAAGAGACGGTTAAAGAGATTAGAAGTTTAACAAACTTGACCGTACTCGACAACGTTCTTTTTTTTTCTTTTTATTTTCGTATTCGTAGTGTTTTAGATGAGTTTTTTAAGTTTAACCCCCGTATTCACAAGCGATTATAAAATTTAACAGACTTTTATTAAGGACAACTATCATAATAAATTTGTTCTTCAAACCTTTATTAAATTTAAAAATGTTTTATGAATACAGGCATAAGTTGTTAAAGAACATTATAAGCTAGAGAAATGAGTTTTTTTGTTTTATTTCACACTGTAACTGGGATACAGTATTTCAGTATATTTATTAATAACAAAACAAAAATAACACAACAAGACTTGCACTTATATAAATCAAGTATCATTCGGAAAGGTTTTTTTTTGTAAATCTTTGTTAGTGCTTATGACTTCAGAACAACAAGAATATCAACAAAAAAAAAACGACGCGTCGGTGAAATAAAGAAACATTAAGGGAAATCACGATGGGAAGTGCAAAGTGTGCAAACGATGCAAATGAGTGCAAAAATGCACACATTTGCACAACACAACAACAAAATGTACGTATTTGCAATTTGCTCTATTTATTTCGTTTGCACTAAAAAAAACCATGAGCAAAATTAGTAGTGCATATTTGCTTAGTTGCATACAAATATAAACAATAACATTTGACATATTAAGAGCCATATTGTTTTTTAATGAAACTTATTAATTGAACATTTTTGTGGGTTTTAATACAAAATAGAGAATTAAATTTAAATAATTTAAAAAGAAAAAATTAATTTTAATTTGCTTGTGTATAATTGTAAACAAATGCAGATTTTTTACAGTGCTGCCGGAAGTTTTTGTGTTGCCAGAATAAATTTTTAGAAAAATAGCACATTTGTACAAAAATAAAAGCGGTATGCTCACGATCAATCATAATATACACTGCAAATTTACAAATTGCAAATTTGCACAATGACCATCGTGATTACCCTTATTAAATAATAGCAAAAGCATCGAGTGCAACAGAACACATACAAACAACGTAAAGCTCCGTACAGACGGTTGTAAGATCTAACAATATTGTCTCAACTCAGTCATTTACGAGAACGAGAACCGTAGTAAGGCCGAATATTTACTTACTTGCCCCACCCTGGTGTGACCAGCTCCGGGGAAATCAGGTGTAGTCAATACCTGGGATTCGGCAAAAATCAAAAATTGACAAATTTCAAGACATCTTCACGATCTGTGATCGAGGCTTACCACAGATGCTATTTGGCACTACGGCAGTCATTTGCCTCGGGTGGCATGGCACCGGGAAGATTATTTGTTAAGGCCTCCGTTAGTATGCTTTTTGCGGGAAATGCTTTTTGTATTTCAGAAATATTTCGGGGTGGTTGAGCTCTACTAGCCAAATTTGCGGAAAGGGATTTCCTAAAAATCCCAATAAAAGTGCACCTGAGGTAGGATCGTCTCTACAGATGTTACTAGCATTTTTCCGAAAGCAGCGTAAGTTTGATTGCTTTAAGCCCTAAACAAGGGGCGACAGTATAATCATGCCGGATGATGCAATCAATTTGCTACGTGAATGTGTTGGTTGCGCTCACACTCGGGGGCAGTTGGTAAACGCATTGTTTGTCATTGTTTAGGGCAGGTAACAATGTAAATCTTCTCAATAGCTGTCTCAAAGAGCACCCAAAAATTTATCGATGCGTTCACAACAATAATTGGACGATACATTTTTGATTTTAACTGCAAAGTATTATAATGTTTTTGAACTCTGCGTATTAAAACGGTATTGGAATTAACAACGAATTCGTATGGCAACCTTCAATTAAATTATCTACTAGTAAATCCGAAAAATTATCACACAGACCACGTACATTTATTCAATTTTAACTCAGTGGAATTCAAAGTATCTTAAAATATAAGTAATAATCTTCAGACATTTTTCTTTTACTTATAAAAAGTAATTTGCATTTCAAATATTATTTAAGAGTTGATGACATTTTACAAAGTTTGTTTTGCTACGTTGTTTCTTGTTGTTGTTTCTGTTTATCTTTTAAGGTATAAATTTGAACTAAAGCAAATTATAAACTTCCAACAAGATTTTTGTTCGAACAGTACGCGTTTCGTTTTTTTTTTTATTATTATTTTATCGGTTTTGGTGAAGTTATCAAAAGGAAATTAAAATATATCTTTAAGAAGTTAAATAAAAACTTTTAGTTGTTGCATTTTATCATTTTTATCTAAAAATTATTGTCGTTCTAAATGAAAAAAAAAAATGTTACTTTTCTAGAAGTTCACTAAGTGAGATATTTTTTTCATTTAATAATAATAATTTTTTTCGTTTTTATATATTTTTACTGAAAAGTAAAAGTAAATTATTGAAGCTTGAAAATTGCCAATAATGCTCTTAAATGCTTAGACATCTTTGTCGTTTGTACCCGTAATTCTATTAAATTGAATAAATATGATGTCATTATTTGAATATGAATGCGTTCATTGCTCGCTCGTATTTGTACATAAAGAAAAATTTTAGTAGATTTACGAAAAAATATCTATGAATTACCAAAATTTATATTTTGTTGTAAAATATTTACATATTTTTACTATTTAATCTTACATACGTATGTTTGTTTGGGTATTTATTTATTTAATATTCATGTATGTATAAAGTTGAAGAAATATTTATAAAAAATCTTTTGTTATCATTTAATGTATGAATGAACTTCTTCTTATATTTTAGCTAAATAAACAAGTAACAAAGTATAATCGGTCAAGCCCGGTCATTTAATTTCGTAAACCACAGTATTTAAGGCCGTTATACACTATCCCACAAAGTATTTAGTAATTTACGAAAATGCAACCCTGTCATGATAACTTGTTATTTTTTTTTTTTTTTTTTTTGAAAATTTTCAAAGAATAATTAGATCAGGGAAGCACTTTTAAAAAATACTTAAGACTTTGTGCAATAGTGTGTAACGGCCCTTAGAAACAGATTTTCGAAAGTGTACCCTATTTGGAAAACATGGGCAAGCAAACCCCGGCCAGAACAAAATTATGTTATGTGATTAAGATTCATGTAATTATTCTTTGTGCCAAATATTATTTAGACATCTTCATCTATATGAGATTTAATTGCCTTTAAGTGATTTTAGGAAGGGTGTTTATATGGGACCTATGGTTTTTTTTGGACCTACCAACACAAAATTTTGTCCTGACATAGTAGCTATCGCTTATTTTAATGTCAATACCAACATTTGCAAGAAAGTTATGGAATTCAAAGCTATTTTCAGCAGTACACAGAAAGATAAGCACTCGGGATAAATTAAGTGTTTTATACTTACTTTAAGTTCGAGTCGTTCTCAAAAGTTCCAGTACGAATAACACAAAACGTACTTAAAACAATCCTAAATTTGATTACTTTCGAAAATCAATCCCGGAATTTCTGAAAAGTACAAAATTCTTAAGCCAAGTAAAAAAAGATTGAACTTTTCGTTGGCAATGCCACTCTGGGAGTAAAATTACAAAGTAAGCGTTTTAATATCATATAACTTTATTAGTCTCGTATCTCGGCATTGAATTCTTTATACGTGCATACGCGTGTGTTTGTCAAAGTTTGTTGTAGAAACTACAACAACACCACACAAGTAGGTAAAAAACGATTTGCTTGTTTTGTGTAGAAACAGCCAAATCAACAGAACAAGAAGAGAAACATACATTATTTTCATGTTTTAAAAGCAAAAGTTCCGATTTAGCTTATATTTAGTTAAACACATCAAATTTTTAGAGTAGAAACCATATCGGGCATGATGCTGGTGTTTTACAATTGAAATTCTGTGAGGTGTAATACGGGTAAGTAAAAAAACTTAAAAAACTTAGATTTAAGACAAAAACAAAATTTCAAAATTTGTTTTTGTTTTAAATGTAAGTTAAACGAGTCACTTTTGAGCTCGCGTTCTACAAACAGGCAGAAAGACTCTATTCCGGAAGGAAGCTTGTAACAAAAGTTGAAAGTAGAAAGTTGTAGATAATGTGACCAAATTTGAAAATAGTTTTTAATTGTTTTGTGACTTCACCACGTTGTTTCTATACTAGTATTTTTCATACGGGATTTTCCGGGACAAAAAACTTGAGCTCCCGCACAGTAGTCCCGGGAAATTTGTGCGGGAATTCCCGGGACTTAATAATGGCAACTTTACTGCTGATAAAATTGTAAATGTCAATAAATTAATGTATTAGATTGAAACCCAATGCTTAATGTTTGACGCTCTGAAATTTCAAACTACACAATTTTTTATTTAAATTGAGAAACTTTTAAATGAAATTGGGAATTTTAATTTGAAATTGAGAAAATTCCAATCGAGAATTTTAATTTGATATTAAAAAAAAATCCAATTAAAATTAAAAATTTTAAATTGAGAAAATTCCAAATTTTTCAAAATTGTTTGCTATAAAATTATTCTCAGATTGCCCTCGTTTATTGTTTACTATTAAATGAGCTGTTTACTTATTTATGGCTTAATAATTGCCAAATCTGCATAAAATTACATTTTTAATATGTGCACAGATAAATACTTTTGCTGTGTTTTATTAAAAAAATTAATCACGTCTATTGAAAAAAATAACTTTGATTAAATTTTTTTTAGATTAGATAGCACAGTTAACAAAAACTAAGCAAAATTAAGTACATATTTAAAATAAAAATATGGAAATTTCGTGACGTACATGACTTTTTATATAGAAAAAATTTTTTTTGTGAATTAATAATATTGGAAATAAATTAAAAAAGCAAAATAAACTTGACTTAACAAAAAAAAAAATAGTTTGAAAAAATGTAGAAAATGAAAAAGCTCACTTAAAAAAACTATTGCTGAGGTATTTATTAGTGGTAAAAATAAATTCACGGTTGTTTCTTGCCATCAAATGACTTATTTTCAAGATTTTCACTACACAGAAAGAAAAACACTTGGGATAAATCAAGTTTTTTATGATTACTTTAAGTACGAGTCGTACTCAAAAATTCAAGTACGAATAACATTAAAATGTACTCAAAACAATCCTAAATGGGATTACTTTCGAAAATCAATTCCGGAATTTCTTAAAATAAGTATGAAACTCTTAAATCAAGTAAAAAAAAAAATATTAAACTGTTTGTTGTGTTTAACCCTCCGGCCTACGCATGTTTTAATTTTCTATACACATTGAAAAAAGGTCTGGCGAGACTCATTTGCACGACTAAGGGTTAAAAAGTAAAATTGGACTCTGATTCTCATTAAGTTTATATATTAAGTTAAATATGTACATAAGATTTCTAAAATAAAAACCATATCGGGCATGATATTGGTGTTCTATCATTCTGTAAGTTGTAATACGGGTAAGTAAATCAATCATTATAACTTTTTCTTTCTAATTTCTTGATAAAATCAACTTTATAATACTTGAATCAATCGCATTTTGAGATTGATTCAATCTTAGTTTTATATAAATCAATCTAATTTTCGGATTAATTTAAGTACGAATTCGGATTAAAACAATTTTATAATTCTTAATCAAGAGTATTTTGAGATTGATTCAATCTTAGTTTTACTTAACTCAATCTCATTTTTGAATTATTTCAGGTACGAAACGGATTGAATATGGATAATTTAAGTATTTTGTGATTGAAAATCCGCACTTGAATCAATCTTTCTGAACTTGATTAAAAAAACCGTACTTGAATCAATCTTTCTGTACTTGATTCAAGAAAATCCGTACTTACCGTACTATTAATACCGCTTCGGATTGATTTGAGTACGGATGGATTGATTTTTCTATTGGGTGTAACAATGCCATTGAAAGATTGATGAATTCTGTTTAAAAAAAGTTTATCTTTCAAGGCTTGAGAGCTAATGATGTTAGTTTTTGATATTTTTTCCTACAGGGGAGTGAATTCCAAACAGACATTTCCGCACCAAATGAAAATAATGCAAGCATTATAATAAAAATCTAAGCAGGTGAAATTAAAAATCCAGTTTTCAAATATTTAGTACCAAAAAGGTTTTTTTTTTTTGTTAAAACAACATGGGGAAGAGTACGAGGAAGAGTACTGTCATGGAAGAAAAGTAAAAGAATCGTGTCTGGTTATCTATTCTAGAAGTTTTTTGTTAACTACTCTCCTATGCAAAGCCTGATGAACATTAACCTAAAACATGAAGATCAATTTAACAAAACGATCTTTTAATTTCATCAAATAAAATTCGTATTTAATTATGCGTGGTCGACTTCCGGTTGTTGTTATATATTTTATCAGCGTTAAAAAAACTGCAGTCAAAGTAGAAAAACTGTCATTTTTTCCACTTCTTTATTTGGCATTGGCAAAAAAAAAAAAAAAAAAGAAAAAAAAAAACTGTTGATTTTACTTCTGATTCATTAAATGTAAACAGTCGATGTCAAACCAAATCAGATGCGAAAAGTTGTTCACAAATTTTCGTTTTTTGTTCGACATATTTTGGTTTCGACTGCAGTTTTCCAACCTTGTATTTTATATCCATTGGCAATGTAATATATAAAACCTTTCCTTTTTATCTTTAAAGCAGCATATCTGTTTATGTGTCACCCGATTTAATTCTCCAAAATCTTAATTTAGCCACTAAAAGGATCTCTTGGTTATTAAACGGCGGAAACTTCTTTGTACTGCCAATAACTGAAAAAAGTTTTAAAATTTTTGTTGTCAAATTCAATTCAAGTAATCGAACAACCTCTGTTTTATTTTTAACTAAAAACGTTCTGTTCTAAATACACCAGCCATACAACTTTTTAGAATTAATTACATTAAAATAAATTTAATTGGGCTCCAAAAAAAAAAAAAAAAATGATAAAAAGAACTTTTTGTTTTTATTACAATTTGTTCGATGTTTAGCATTAATAATTTTATTTTTATTTCAGGTAATAAACACACACACGCACATATTTCTAATTTTATAGAAGAGTTGTTTTTGTAAATTGCTCATTAACATTTATTTATTATAGAAAAGCAGCAATAAAAAAAAAACAACACCAACAACAACTCTTCATTCCAACTAAAACAACAAGGTTGATGCATAACAACCTTATTGTTTTTGTTGGAATTTAAAATAATGATAATTAAAACGGAAAATGCCAAAAAAGCAAAAATATTTTCTCTTTTTTCGTTTTTTTTTTTTAATAATTTTTTGCTGAAATCCAGAAGATGTAAATAATAAATTTTTTTTTTGCAAAAACAATTCGTGTATGATTTTTCACTGAAGAAATTTCTTTGTTATTCTTTTTGAACAAACATACAAAACACAATAATTAATTACAATAGTTAAATGTAATAACAAAAAAAAAATAAAAAATATTTTAAAATTCTTATAATTTTTGATCAAAAGCAGTCAACGTACTGGGTACAACTGATCGTGAGCCCCAAAATGAGTGCTGGTATATTTCTCTTGCTTAACAAAAACAAAAAAAAAAAAATTAAGAAAACAAACTTAACCCATAAATAAAAGAAAGAAAAAAAAAACAACAACAAAAATATATATAATTGATATAAAACAAGATACAAAACTTGTACTTGAAAAAACAAGAAACAGTTCCCAATGAAAAGAAAAAAAGAGAAGACGAATTATTTTGTTTACGATAAATACTCTTCTTCTATAATTAAGTGACTTTTTTATGCTCACTTTGCTCTTACTTACTTAGTTACTCACTGACTGACTCACTTGCTCATTTCTGTTTAACAAGAAAGAAAGTCGGTCCAGCAGTGAGACCATATGATACCCTACACCACAGTACAGGGTGACCGCCGGAAGGTATACTACGGCGGCGTAAATGGTCTTGTTGAAGATGCCCTTGTGTCAACTGAATCTTAAATGGAAACAAATGCAACTCCTACAGACCCTCTTTCTTCAAAATCATTCACTACACGATAAATAGTGCGTTTCTCATCGTCACAGTAATCGATGATTGATTTTGATAAAATGTTTTAACTATTAAAACGCGTTGGTTTATTGAATATTCTCCATAATAAATTTGCCACGTGTCTACTTCACGACTGCCAAGTATGAACTGTCAAGACTAATGTTAACCAAAATGGCGCCAAAACAAAGTAGTATACCTTCCCGGCGGACACCCTGTATTTATAAAAAAATTATTGCGAGTGCAACCTTTTTGAAACCCATGGGCAACAATGGACCACCATAACAAAATTATGGTATGAGATTTGTTGGCCTTTATGTAACAGCGTTACCGTTGTGCGACTTTAGTTGCAATTTGCAACCTTTTTGACGCTCTGAGACTTTTTGTGCGACTTTTTTAAAATCTTATAATTTTGCAACTTTTTGCGACTTTTTGCCCCTTTTTTGTAAGTGAAATACTTTTTTACAGTTTATAAAAATATCAATTTTGTTTTAAACATTCCCCGGGATATGTCACCTCATTTAATTGATCAGGTGATTATATTGTATCCAGACCATTTTAACTAGTAAACTGTATTGAATATGCCTTGTTTTGTATCATATTCATTGAATTTCCATGCCAATCTAGGATGATCGGCCTTATTATTTAAAGCGTTTTAAGATCAACTTTTTACCGCTATTGATCTCATATCTTTATTTAAAAATGTTGTAAATGACACAGGCTTTTATTAACGAATTTAAGTTGTTAAAAAGTAAATCCATTGATAAATCATACAATTACATTTTTAAAAAAATTACAAATGCTAACCATTTTGTGCTGATATTTTTTTTTCAAAATTAATGAAAAATAACTTAACCAACAGGTTAAAAGTAGAAACCTGTTAGTCCATGCTATTAACTCTAAATTTTCTAGATACTGAAATAGTTTGGTTGGAAGGTTGGAGGTAAAAATTAATACACAAAAGTGTACTTAAAAACATTTTTAACGTATAGTCTCTCAGCTATTTATATCGTTTAAATTGTTAATTCCTTTTTGTTTTGTGTTTTTTTTTTTTGATTAACTATCGCCTTACCAAAGATTTTTATGTAAATCATTTACCAATACTCACCCGGGTATTACTGCATGTCTATAAGCGATCATACAATTTTTTTCGGTTCTAAGAGAGTTATTAAAGAAATAAAACCGAAATTAATATGTTAAAAAAAGTGTGGACTTAAATTTGAAAAAAATTACTTTTTTGTGCGACCTTTTGTTTTTAAAACGACGTTTTGTGCGACTTTTTCAAAATTCTCAACGGTAACCCTGTTATGTAATTTTTGGAAGGGGATTTATAAGAGATCTATGGTTAATATTGGACCTACCAGCACAACATTTCATCATGACATAGCAGTTTTATCGTAAACCATAATGCACGACCTTGACGTCAAGTTTTTTGCCCATCTTAATTTGACATTTCTTTGTTTGAGTGTTTGGCAAATTCAACCAGGGAGAGGTACACAAATTCAATGGACGGTTGAACAGACAGAAGTGAATAATGACTTTACAAAGAAAATCATCTTCAGGGAAAAGGCACACGTTCACCCCAGTTGATTCGTTAGCCAGCAGAATTGTCGTGTTTGTGAAAATGAGAATCTCCGAAATGCATTCACAAAGAGCGACTGTTTGGTAAGGTTTATGGGCTGGCGACGTCATCGGGCCTTACTTCTGTGAAAATAAGGTCGGCCAAGCAGCAACCGTGAATGGTGTTCACTTTCGTGAGATTATAAAGGACTTCTTGTGGCCAGAAATTTAGGATATGGACCTGGACAATATGTGGTTCGAACAGGATGGCGCCACTTGCCACACGGCCAACGAGACAATGGCTCTTTTGCACAAGAAATTCAATGGCCCTGTTATCTCACGTCGTGGCGATGTTAATTGGCCGTCACGATCATGTGATTTGACTTCTTTTTTTGGGGGATATTTAAAAGAAAAAGTGTACGTCAATAAGCCTTTAGCTCTTGGCTTTGGATAAGATAATACGGCACATTATTGATATTGAACCTAAATCCTGTCTCAGAGTCATTGAAAATATGGACTATGGGATAGAGGTATGCCACCGAAGACGTAACGAGCATTTGGCCCATATTTTGTTACACACATAATTGTCATAGATCCTTCTATCATAATAAAAAATATTAAGATAATTCTCTGAAAACTTTTTGTTTTATTTTAATTAACATCGTGTGTGTTGGACACACACCCCTTTAGCTTTATCGTAAAAGGTATTGTCGCTTATTTTTATGTCAATACCAACATTTATAAGGAAGTTCTGGCATTTAAAGCCATGGGAGCTGCGGTCAAATATGGATTCCAATAAAATTTGGTTAAATGATTTAGATTGTATGAAAATTAAATAGTTTTGGACCAAATTTAATCTAAATACTAACATAATAATATGCTTTATGCGCTCAAAGACTCTATTCCGGAAAGAAGCTTGTATGGGGGCTATGTGAAATGATAAACCGATTCTCACCATTTTCAATAGGCTTGGTTCTTGTGCCAATGTTCCGATGTTCCGAATGTCATGAAATTATCTCCATTATTGCGACCTGTAGTTTGTTTACAAGGATTACATGGACTGCCTGCCTGCCAGACGGAAGGACATTGTTAGAATGTTTCAAAAAGCGATTTTGAGTCGATCGGTATACTAAAAGTCTAGAACCAATATATTAAGGTGTTACAAACATCAGCACAAACGTGTAATAACGTCCCACTTTTGTGGCGTGGGTAAATTGTTTTATTGTTGTTAGTGGTAAGTTGCATCTTGTAGTTACTCGTACGTAAATAAAAATGTCTTTTTCGATTGCTTTTGTAGTTTTCTTCGATTTTTGTTTTATTTCCTTTTTCAGATACGAAATTTTATGTTATGTGTACGTTTGTATTTGTTTATGCTCTATTTTTTTGTTTTTTTTTTTTTGATTTTGTGAAAAATGTGTGATCGTAACAACACGAACGACCAAAATTCTGTGGTTTTCACGAATAATCGCGTAAGTCGGTTTTTACCGAAATTGAGATAATGATGTCAAAGTGCTACATTTTGCATTAGGTTTTTATAAGTATTAAGCTTTTTAGAATATAATGTAGTATTATTAATTTTTTTCTGCTAAAAACAACTTAAGTTAACTGTTTAATAAAATATTTTGCTATTATAACGATTTATGTCGACATACATCGCCAAAAATTGTAAAATTGCTGAATATGTTTCCAAATAAAAAGCATATGTGATGTTATGTTGTTATTCGTGCAAAAAATATGAAAGTATTTTTTGAAAATTTTTCTATTAATAACAACTTATATGTACATGTGCGTTTATTGTTGACTTCTTTAGTTGCAACAACAGCAGATGAGCGGTTGTTTGTAATTTTAAGTCTATACGTTGTGCTATAAGTATCAAAAACTCTGAATATGTCGCCAACTTGTGTGCTAAAAATAACAACGTAAGTCGTCATGTGTGATTAAAATGATAACATTTATTTTCACAAAAAAGAACTTATGTGGAGATATGATGTTATATTGCACACACTTAATGAGTCAATCAAACATATGCATTTTTAATCCTTTTACAGATTGTGATCCTGTGAGGATTTTTTCATGAAAACTATGTATAATACGTAGAAAGTCACTGATAAGAGGATAGTAAAGAAAAAAGTTTAAAAAAGCATCTACAAAAGCCGTAATTGAAAAAAATAATTGTTTTTGCTCTCCTGAAAAGTTTGGTTTTATAACTTACGCGATTATTCGTGAAAAACACAGAATTATGAAAATGACTTTCAATCAGTCCCATGAAAATTTTCGTTGCTTTTATGATTTTTTCTGTTGATTTCAATGGGACTTTTTAGAAATCAGAATAAACTTTTTCATCGCACTTTCTTCTAAAAATTAAGCTGGATTTTCAATTGGTTCTAAATTAGAGTTTTTTTTTCCCGGACTTTTTCGATTCCCGGGAAAGCGGGAAATTTTTTTAAATTTCCCGGGATCCCGGGATCCCGCTCCATATAAATAATACAAAGTAAATTTTGTTATTAATTAATGAAAAAAACTTTTATAAAATAGCGTAAGGGAACTTGTTTACAAAGAAAGTAAAAGAAATGGTTCAATACTAAAAAATTTATTGAAGATTGAAATAGGAACTTGAATTATTATCACCTTATCGCCCTTATTCCCTATTATTATGCTTTTATTCAGTATTATTATGCTCTGGATAATTCATAAAACAATAATAAAAACAAAATAAAAATTGAGGTACTCAAGATATGAAATCAAAAATTTAATTAATAAAATAGATAAAATACTTTAAAGAAATATATAACATTTTTAAATGGCTTAGGAAATAACTTTCTGACACACTCAAAGCGCTTTGTAAGTCGTCAAAAAGTATATTCCTGATTTTATTTACTAATTATCATGTTTCCGAAAAATTTCGTTCATTTTTTACCGAGGTTGGACAAATAGTTAAAAGTGCACCGTTGTAGCATGCTTCGGATTCACAATCAGAAGCATTTTTTTTTTTTTTATAAACAACGTCTATATCAGTCAAATGTATGTCAAGGTTGATGCAAAAATAGCATCAACCGGACTGCTTCTTACAAACCTTTTCATTTCAATAGATCCATTTGTAATCTTTAGGAAAATGTGTTTTTCAAGTTGTATGTTGTAGTATCTTACACGAGTTTCCAAAATGTTATTTTATTTCGGTTTCCCCGCACTTCACGGGTATATAAACCAACACAAATTGAAAATTTGTGTTTATCAGCTAATAAACATATCGCTCCTACATTGCATCATAGTCATCTCAAAATTTTAAGTAACTTAAGCAAAGTTTTCCTTTATGCCTTCTCGTGTTATATCGCAAACTGAACCGAAGTTTAAGCAAAATACATCTTTAAATCGGTACATTTTGAAAACTTTAATCGCATTTTGCCAAGATCGTTTGTTTTTGTAGATATGACTATGTTGCAATAGAGGAGCGATATGTTTAGGTATCTCCTGTTTTTAAGACTTGTTCATGGACAACGAAACTTTACTGCCTGCATCTTATTTTGAATTAATGTACTTTATTAACTCTTCACTTCACTAAATGTAATAATTATCAACTGTTGCACTGCCCATTCTGCTTTTAGTAGATTTATTGCATCAGGAGACATTGATTTAAATACATGTACTCACTTGTTGTTATTGATCTAATCCACAACCCATCCACAGATGCTAATTTTTAGAGAATAGAAAACTAAATTTCAAAGTATAAATAGCTATTTTCTGAAATTATGAGGAATTTTTTATTTCCCGGGATCCCGCAAGAAAAATCCCGGGAAAACGGGAAATAAAATAATTGAAATTCCCGGGAATACCCGGGACGGGAAATCCCGGGAAAAAACCCTAGTTCTAATGCATAATTTATGTTTTTTTTTCAGTTAAAAAAATAATTTTTTCGCTTAACCCTAAACAACTATTTCGGTTAAAATCGTTTAAATCTAAAACGATTTACCCAACAAGCACGAAGTCAAACTTTATAAAATATAAATTTAAGATATAAAATTATTATACATATTAATAAATTTATAACGATTTGAATCAAATTTGAGTCAAACAATTGGGTTGTTTAGGGAATGCGGATTATCAGGTTATATGGTTATGTAGTTATATTAACAACAACAAAATATATATAAAACCAATTTAAATAAATATATTTTGTTGTTGTCAATATAACTTGATAACCATATAACCTGATTACCAGCCTTCCGTGAAAACCCAGATACGTTAGTAATTTGTTATCAAATGTTACTCTCAGATTAAAATTACAGTTGGCAACACTAAAGCGCAAACTAAATGCCAACATTTTAATATGGCGATTAAAGCTAAACGTCTTTTACAATTAAAGAAATATTGCTTGTAAAAAATATTAAATAATTTTTCAATAAAAAATAAATTACTATGAATAAGAAAGCGACTAAGGAAAAGATAAAACGGGATTGTGAAGAAGGTATCGGAGTTTTTTGCTGCATGAGAACCTTAGATATCGATAGCTATAGTTTGACAGTTGAGAATGTATAACTGTGTTGACATATCGTTTCAGTAAGATTTGGCCAATTATCATGAATCGTTTCAAGCTAAAGCAACGCTTTCAAATTGTGTTAATTTACTTTGAAAAAATTAAATCTATTCGCGAAGTTCATACACAGGAAAAATTCTCCAAAATTTTTCACCAATTAAAGCATTAGTCAAAAACATAATCAGTTTTAATTAAAAATTTAATCAAGTGAATTAAACTTTTAATCAAGTGAATTAAACGTTTAATTAATACTATTAACTGGTTTAATTGATACTATTATTTTGTTTATTGCTGCAAATTTAATTAATTTTTTAATTAATATCACGAATTTTTTAATTGAAATCAATTTTTATTTTTTTCTGTGTAGAGCACTTGGTCCATTTTACGAAGCCCATTTCTGGTTAAAGCCTAGTACTCTGTTCAAATTTGTGAAAAATGTTGAGCAACATTAATTATTCCACACGAAAATTTTGGCATTTATCAATGTTACCAATCTTGCTAGTTTGCACAATTTGACGTTTTTATTCCTTCAAAGTATGCTACATTGTTTCGTGTATGTAAACAAACGCCACATGTATTTTACTAAAATTATTTTTTTTTTAATAAAAAATTTAATAAAAAAAAAGTAAATATGGATAAAAAAAACTGTTACCGATTGTGTTATTTTAATTTTTTATTTCTTTTTTAATATTAAGTTCATATTTTTTGCTTTTGCTTAAAATTCCACGTGAAATAAAGGCAGCTTACATTATTTCGCAGTTGTAAAAAAAATGTTGCCAGAAACATTTCGGAACTTTTTCACAAAATAAACAGAGTACAACTCCATCAACATTATTTCGTAGATATTCCGCACAAGTTTATTTCATATGCATTTTGACAGCATTTCACGTAACGGCAAAATTGCCGTTAAACAATTATCATTACATCCATTAAAATTGACTGTTTGGTGCAGGTTATAAGCTCTTTCGAAATGAGCAAGGAGCTCTCTTTACGGTAAATGGCGAGAGCTTTCGAGCCATGCTGACTGAATTAATACTTAATTAAAGCATATAACAACCTAGTACCCATCATACCTGGCGTTTTCGGAAAACCCATTTCAACATACATACGGACAGATTACTTAACGGATTGACAGATGAACATAGTTTTATCAACTTCGCTACTCATAACAGTGGATTTACTTACACAGAAAAAAATAATTTTCATATTTGAAACGAAAATCGTATAGTATTTGATAAAAAAAAATTTTTGGATTTTCTGCGATGACGATTTTTGCGGTATTTATAAAGAAGTTTGTAGGTAAAGTTATTGAATTTTTTAGTCAACAACCAAGTTTATTGAGTTAGTAAAAAAAGTGGCTGCCCAAAATAATTTTTTTCAACAAAATGTTTACTTGATTTGTTACAAAAAATTGTTGAAAATGTTGAATAAATAAAAAAAAAAAAATTTATCGAATCTTTATTTATTTATTAATTACCTATGACGTGCATTTCGCTGGTTGCTTAGGCTAGTTCAGCAGAAAACCTTTTTCCAAAGACTTTGGAAAAACTAAAGATTTTATACAAATAAAACTGTAAAGCGAATGAGAATTATGTGCTGTTAAAAAATGTACAAGACTTGTAAAATTACTGTCTTTAATAATTAGTATTGTGGTTATTTTGTTGAACTATTTATGGTTTTTAATCCAAATTTTCAATAATTTTAATTAGGCTTAAGTTCATTAAATTTAATTTTCATTAAATTATTTTTATGAAGAAAGGAATTCTACAACATGAAAATCAATTAAAATTGTTATTACTGTCTTTACTTTGATTCAAATATTTTTTTTAATGAATATGAAGAAATATTTAACTATTTCATTATTATTGAGTGCTAGTATGCAAAGTGTAATTTTGATAAATTTTTTCATTGAATCAAATAAAGAGTTTGTTGACCTTAAATTTTATTTTATAATATTCCCTTTCCACCTGTTGCGAAGCGTTTAAAATGGAATTGTAGATATGAGTTTTAAGGGTACTTTTTCTGTTTTCTTGTACTCAAGTGAGCAATTCGTTATGTATGTTATGGTTCAACAAAATATAATCACATACAGTGTCGACTAAAATCAGACTGCAGTGCAATTCACTATTTTTCATAACGGTTACCCGGTAAGCTAGCTGGTATTAGTGTATCAGTGCGGTGATTGCGGGTTCGATTCCCGCCAGAGATTCTGGTCTCCTGCAGATAAGCTTAGAGCTTCGCGGGATTAGCTTAGGGTAAAAAAAAAATAAATTAATATTACGAATATTTATCGAATATGCTATTCAGTAAAATTTTTAACGATATTCGCTGTCGTTTAAAGACAGCTGTTACTTTAAGCAGTTATTTTTCGTTATTGTAGCAACAATAATTAACGTTGTGTTTATTCAATCGATAAAGGGTATTTTATGTTTAAAATAGCTGAGGCCCGACTTCTTACATACATACATATAGAGTCATAACCGCAAAAAAAACTTAAGCGACAAAAACAAAATTTTACAGGAGAAGGTGTTTTTATTTTATTTACTAAAAATTTTGTATTCAGGTTGTCGCTTACGATAAAAATGTCTTTGCTATAAAGGTACGCCCATGACATGTGGGAGATGATGCAAGTGTTGCCAATAAAGTCATTAAAAAAAAAAACCAAAATTTTAAATGATTTCGCTTAAGCTTATTTTGTGGTAATGTATATGTATATATGTACATATAAACAAAAACAAAATTCTTAATTCAAAATTTATAAAAAAAGCAATTTATCGGGCTTATTCTGTAAATCAGTTAATTTCAAATCACAAGTGCCTTTTTAAATCACACTTGTGATATTTTGGTGTTTCAGTGTGATTTTCAATTTTCGAAAAAAGAAACACGAAACACAAACGAGAAACACAAAACGGTCTGATTTGCAGAGCACCACAAAATCACACGTGTGATTGTAAAAGGCACATGTGATTTGAAATCACGTGATTTTTACAATAGGCCTGTATGAACAAAATCAAAATTCTAAATGTAAAATTTACAAAAAAAAATATAAAAACCGCAAATAAAGCACAATTTCATTTGTTTTAATTTTGTTTTTTTTTTTTGTGCTTTTCGTTTATTTTAACATTTTGTAGACAGAGATTTCACAAACTATCGTTAAAAGAAATTACAGAATCACACTGTCGTTACTTCAAGCATGTTGACAAATATAATGATTGTCGGTTCGTTAAAAGTAAGTGAATCGCACCACTTGATTAAGTTTGAAAAATTAAAAAAAACTTTAATAATACTTGTAGTATTATTTATAAATATTTTTAAATTCTTATCGCAAAAATTGTTCAAAAAGATATGAAACGCGAATAAATTATATTTTGAAAGAAACAACAAAAATTCGACAACTCTTTAAATAATTTTTCAGATTAAATTTTGTTTTCTTTTCTTTGTAGACAGTCAGGCTTATCACGAGAATCGTAGTCGTGGTCGAAATTGTTTGATTTTTTTTCACAAAACAATCAACCCAATGATGAATAAAAATTCCCCTGGAGTTTTTTTTTCCTTTTACTGGTTTTCCTATTTAAATTCAATTGTATAAATGGAAATGGATGTTTAGTCATTGATTTAAGTCGACAAACCAGCAACTCTTGAAGCATTGGAAGCCAATATTCAAGCTACCATTGTCGCCATACGGGCAGATTGATTAGGAAAAGTAGTCAAAAATTGGTCTGATCGAATGGACCATGTAATTCGTAGACGCGGCGGACATATGCCGAAAATTATATTTAAAAACTAAATGCCATGAAATTATCTACCAGAGTATAATAAAAAAAAACATTATGTACATCAATTTGACGTTCTCATGCAGCTAAAAAAAAACACCCTATAAATGCAGTTACTAATTATGTTCCAACCAGTGATCAAAAATAAACAGAACATTATTTTACGTACAGCTCACACACCCAGGAACGATATCTATTTTTTAAGTGTTTGTGTAGACGAACACAACCCTTAATACCGCTCGTGACTATTTTCGAGAAAGAGCCGAACATTATATAGTGTTCTGTTCTTCGTTAAAAAACAAAAAAATTGCAGCGATACTGTAGACAAACATTGGTTAAAAAAGTGAACAAACAAAAAATTTTAGCAACGACCGCACTACGAACAGCTTGTGTGTGTTTTGTGTATGTTTGGTTTGTGTAAAATTATTTTGCTGGCTTTTTGTTTTTTTTTCGTATGTGTATTTTGTTTTTGTAAAAACTTGTTGGTGATTGTTTACCAGCCAAAAGGGACGAACATTAATGAGCTTAACCGAACAAAATGAAGTTTGTAGTTTTTTTAAAAAAACCGAACGGAATTAAATGTTCTCATCTTTTGTTGAAATATATAAAAACATTATTATTTTCGTGCTCAAAAGATGATAAACACGAAAACTTTATTCTTTTTTAATGATTTTCTACACAAACACTATTAGTGTTTGTGTTTTCCACAAATCTACCGAACCGAACACGAAGGAGCGATATTTAGATCTTATTTTCGAACACTGGTTTAAACTTAATTAAACGGGCAATAGTTACATAGAACTTCAGCACGTTATAGTGAAGCAGATCGGAGTCTCTGGCGGAAATTGAAATTCGCAACCTTCGTACTAATAGACATGTTCACCTCCAAGTTGCCTGCCGGGACATCCCAAATGATATTTAATTTAATACTTAGACATTTTCGCTGGCTTAACTTTGGACGATAGATCCTATAAACGTATTACAAGTGAATTTTAGGATCTGAGAAATGGAACATGCTCATTGTTTTAATGGTTCGCATTTTTTGATTATTTTCCAACTTAAAACATTTTTATTACGATCAATTCTCAAAAGCTTGTCTTTAAATTTTCGGGGTGCCCCTGTGAGGTTAACAATTTTCAATGGACGCATATCTGAACAAAATTTGGAATATTTATGAACACTTTTCTTTGGCTGTAAATCCTGATATTTACTTTTTTAATTTTGTAGGCCTTGATTTTATTTATAAAATTTGGAAAATTTTTAAGGCAGAATTTTGATTTGAAATTGAAAAAGCGTATGTATTGGTTCTAAAAAAAGGAAACAAAAAAAGAAAAATTTCTTTTTGCGTGTTGAATTTTTAATTTAATATATTTGTGCAAATAAAAACGGAAATCTTAAAGGAAATACTTTTTTGCCTGAATTTGGGAGAAGTGCAAGTCCTTCAACTTGAAATTTAATTTGGTTAAGGTCTATTTGCAAGCCACGAACAATAAAATCAAGAGTCTGGCTATCGTTTATTGGGAAAAAAGCAGTTGTGTCTTAATTTATTACCAGCCAATAGTCAATCCTGATATCCGGTATCATTTAAATATTTTGTTTATTTAAAATATAGGGTGACCAACTGCCCCACAGAGTTTATACGTAGTAGCATTATCAATTCAAGTTACGTGGTGTGTAGACAACTCAAAACTATTTTTTTTTTTTTTGTTTATACAATTAACGTTGACCACATCATAATCGTTTTTATAAATAAGTGGAATTTATTATCCGTGATTTTTTTTTATATTTTGGTTGTGGTTCCAGAACATAATATCATAACATGATGTTTTATTAATATACCGTATTTAATGAATTTTTCTTAATTCCACGAGTTGCTGACTTGGAATTTGTTTTAACTTTAATTAAATATATTTTATTTTTATTTTGTTATTAACAGTTAAAATTTATATGGTCACCTTAAATTAATTTTGTTTTTACTAAATCATATTTATACCATACAAACAAATAAACACTCATTTTACTTACACTAATAAACCCACCTCAATAATCTAACAAAACCATTCTCATTTCATTTTAAATAATACACGTTTACATGTACACATAAACACTCATATAAATAAATACACTATCAATATGTGTGGATTTCGTTGCAATTAGAATTTTATAACATTCATATGTATCGTAATCTGCACAACATTATTATTAAATCCAAAATTTGAGTTAATTTAATTTTTTTTATATGATAATCTATCTGCTGTCAATGGGCGCCTACTGACATCGTGGGATTTTATCAAAGTAAGTTAACTTTTCCTATTATTAATTTTATTCCACCATACTTATAAACTCTCTCATTGTGGATTACAATTAGCATCTTTTTCAGAATATGAATATTTAAATTCATTATTTTTTTGTATTTGCATTTGTCTAAAATAGAAACTCATTTGCAACTAGGGTTGCCTTATGTCATTTTATTAAATGGTATTAAATATTCATATTATGTATACAATTTAAATAATACCTAAAGATTAACATTACCACATTTCATAATATTCTTTATTTCTTATTTATAAACTTATAAATTTGTTTTATATATATATTGATATTTTCTGTTTAATGATTATCGGTTTAAATTAAATTACCTATTAGGTGACCGTTACTTGTTAATTAATCTCGTCTTTTTTAGATATTTTGTTATTTTTGAATTATATTCGCGTATTGTAAAATAGTAGTAACTGTTACCACACAAATAAATTTTGTAATTTTATAATGTTTTAAAAGGAAAAATGAAATCTTAAATTTGTTTATTATTTTACTATGAAAGGTAAAGTTAAGGTATGGGTTAGGTAGGGTAAATTTTATTTTGGTTTATTTTTTTTTTTGGGCTGACACCAAACGTAATACTCTTGTCAGCATGGTGGGTGGGCCTGGCTTTAATGTAGCAAATTCCAGCTTAAGCTACAAGCCAACCATCAATTACGTTCTTATACTATCCTTGTTTTAATTTGCTTATTTTCTGTATTGGTTATTGATATTTTTGGCTACCTAAGTTAAAATCTTTTGTAGCGGGTTCTTTTGATATTTGACATTAGGAAGATTTGGGAACATTATACACCCCCCCAAACGACGAGCACGGCCGGATTATAGGTAGCCCGTTCCCAAGGAGGATTATTAAAACCTGAAGAATCGTTACAGAGATTTTTTGGCGCCCAACGTGGGGCTCTCAGTTTTCGTAACTTTAAAAATATTCTTGTGCGATTTCATCCAGATGCTGAGGGCCTTAGAATCTTTTGTGTGCAGTGATTATACGGATATATTTTTTTTATTTTAAATTCTATTATGTAGTAACTTTTGTTTAATTATTTGTTACTGTGGACTTATTTGACAACTGTTTTTGTACGGTTATCAATTCCTGGTAGAACATTTAATGGACCTAAGTTATCAGGGCTTGGGTTCGAACTTGAGAATTTTTGTTCTGGTTATAATCGGTTCAACACTCGTTCGACTCTTTTCCTTTTTATTTTCTTTTATGTTTGGATTTTCGTTTCAAATTTTTCTTTACGGTTTGATTTGTCTGGATGTATGGACTTAAAGTAATTTTCGATTATTCGGTTACTTTCCTATGATAGACAGTTAATGCCTTTTCCCTTTCTTATGACTCATTTTTGTTTTGGACCTGATTCTTTTGAGTTTTAATCGAAAGTTTCCAACAATTTTGAGTTGAACTTCTTTTATTTGTTAAACGTAATTCTGGTTGGTATTTGGACATAAATTTGTCTAGTTTTTTTTTATTTATTTTTTTTTTATTTTTTTTTTTTTTTTTAAATTTTTCATTTTAGTTATCCTTATTTAAAATTTTCAAATATTTTGTTTTGATTTTATTAATGGTTTTTTATTTACCCATACCGAGACTTCACTGAGTAGTAGTTAGAATTACCTTTTGCCAATTCTTTGAAAATAAACTTTTTGTTAAAATTACGCTAATTATTTCGAATTATTTAGTTTTTTATTTAGAATTTTAATTAACTTGGATTGAATTGTTAAATTTTTGACTCTGACTTTTGTTGTTCATTGGTTTTCTCTTATTCCAAAGTTTTGTTGATAATTTACCAAATGCCGTTAGTTAGGAGTGCTGAAAATATTCCAGCAAGCTTAGAGCGGGAATCTGCTAATGCTACTATGATTATAGATGAAGGCGCTGGTGGGGATTCAAATCTTACCCCAAATACTGTTGGAAGGCCTAGAACTCGTTTGCAATCACGTAGAGATGCTCGAGTACAGGAAAATTGTAATGTTAGACAGATTCGTAGCGTTGTGAATGAATCTTTAAGAGGATTTAGAGAGGAAATAGCCAATATGGTTACGGAAGGGCTACGCACCTTAACTTTGCCAGTAGAACAGGACAGACAACAGGATCGCAATGAACGCACGGATCGAGATGTTAGGAGCATTATTTCTCGGGATGAACGTGATTATCGTGATACAGAAAATTTTAATAGAGGTTTCGATAGAAACTCTGAGAGAGTTCTCAATGTGATCCGTAATTGGAGAATTGGATTTTCTGGGGATACGTCCGATGTAACAGTGGACGAGTTTATCTATAGGGTAAACACTTTGACAAATTCTAGTTTAGGGGGCGATTTTGGTTTGCTAAGTGAGCATGCCCATATTCTTTTTGAGGGCAAGGCTTTAAAATGGTTTTGGCGATTTCATCGCAGTAGTGACGTCATGAATTGGAATGATTTGTGTTTCGCTTTGAAAAGACAATTTAAAGAATACACAACGGATTTTGATATTAAAGATGACATCTTCCGTAGAAAGCAAAGACAAAACGAAAGTTTTGATGACTATTATGATGCGATTTTAATTTTATGTGATAGATTGCGAACCCCGTTATCCGAAGTCGAACTTTGTGAAATTATTCAGCGAAATTTGCGACCAGACGTAAGGCATGAGCTCCTACATTTAGAGATAAATCGAGTTGGTGAGCTAAGACGCGCAGTGAGACGTCATGAAAAATTTATTAAAGACACGACCTTATCGATTGGTAACAAACGCTCGTATCAAAAGCCTCAAATTTCGGAAGTTGATGTGGATAATACTATGTTAGATAACAAAGATAATATGAAAGAAGAATCAGAGATTTGTTTATTAGTAAAGACTGGAAAATGTTGGAATTGTGACGAGGTCGGTCACACTTTTATAGATTGCTTGGAACCACGAACAGTGTTCTGTTACGGTTGTGGGGCGAGAAATATTTATAAACCCAACTGCCAAAAATGTTCCAAAACTCGGGGAAACTCCTTGAAGGATGTCCGGATTGTGAGAAACGGACATCCGAAACAAAATTAGGAAATGTAAAAAAACCTTGTGAATTGAATTTACCAGCTGAAACTTATATCCCTGATATGACAAAATTACCGGAAGAGACTCAAAATAATATGTTGCATCCTTTGCAACGACCCTTTCATATTCGATTAGAAGAGTATAACAAGGCTAGGGCTAGAATTTTTTGTGAATCTGTTTTTGAACAAAAGCCAAATAGATCTTCGAGGAGAATTAGTGAATTTTTTAGACGTAGAAAAGAATTTCGTAAGCATGTCATATCTACTTTAGTAAGCAAAGAGAATGACAACAGACCATATATTAAATTGGAGTTATTTAACAAATTCCATTTTGCGTTAATGGATAGCGGCGCGAACGTTAATGTGATTGGCGGAGATTTGTGTACGGAGATATAAGAAACTGGAAACTTTAAGCATGGGATTGGAAATGTTAAAACAGCTGATGGGCAAAAACAACGTGTTACAGGAACAGTGATTTTGGAAATAACATACAATGGACTAAGGAAACCAATTGAATTTTTACTTATACCATCGATAGCTCAAGATGTCATTTGTGGTATGGATTTTTGGGACAAATTTGGAATGCACATTTTTACACGAAATACTGTTTGTGAAATTACTAGGGATGAAGATCCGGGGAAAATTCCTTTGTCAGCGATGCAAAATCAGAAACTTCAGAAAATAATTAATTATTTTCCAAATTCTGAACGTGACGGCTTAGGTTGTTCAACATTGTTGGAACATATCATTGATACTGGTAATGCTGCCCCTATTAAACAAAGATATTACTCGATATCTCCAGCTAGGGAAAAACTGTTGTGCGGGGAAATAGACCGTATGCTAAGTTTAGGTGTTATTGAAGAATGTCCAACTTCTCCGTGGTCATCTCCGGGCGTTTTAATAGTGAAACCTAATAAAGTGCGTTTTTGCGTGGATAGTCGAAAATTGAACTCCGTGACGACGAAAGACGCTTACCCAATTCCAAATATAGACGGACTAATTTCAAGGCTTCCTCCAATTTATTTTATTTCCAAAGTGGATTTGAAAGATGCATTTTGGCAAATTAAATTGGACGAAACCTCAAAACCAAAGACTGCTTTCACAATTCCTAATCGGCCGTTGTATCAATTTACAAGAATGCCGTTTGGATTGTGCAATGCACCGCAGACAATGTGCAGACTGATGGACCAGGTCATTCCGTATACTTTGAAATCGAATGTTTTCGTTTACCTTGATGACCTTTTAATAGTTTGAAAGGACTTTGACGAACATTTGAAGCACTTGCAGGAGGTAGCATCTCAACTTAGAAGAGCTAATTTAACAATTAACGTTAAAAAGAGCAGTTTTTGTATTCGTAATGTTCAATATCTTGGCTATGTAGTTGGTAAAGGATCTTTAAAAATAGATCCTGGAAAAGTAAAAGCAATTTCCGAATTTCCGGTTCCTAAAACCGTTCGACAAATTCGTCAATTTCTAGGCATGGCCGGCTGGTACCGACGGTTTATAAATGATTATGCAGAGATCACATTTCCACTGACTGAATTGCTGTCAAAGCGGAAGGTTTTCGTTTGGTCAGATAGTGCACAAAAGTCATTTGAAACAATCAAATCAAAATTAACAACTGCTCCAGTTTTAGTGCATGCAAACTTCGATAAACCGTTTATTCTTCAATGTGACGCTAGTACTTATGGAATTGGTGCAGTCTTGGCTCAGTTGGATGAGAATGGAATCGAAAGGCCAATTGCATTTATGTCCCAAAAACTCAACAAAGCCCAAAGGAATTATTCCATCACAGAACTGGAATGTTTAGCGGTAATTTTGGCAACCAAGAAATTTAGAGCGTATATTGAAGGCCAGGAATTTAAAGTAATAACTGATCACGCTAGCCTCAAATGGCTTATGAGGCAAAAAGATTTATCGGGACGTTTAGCCAGATGGGCTCTGAAGTTACAAAGTTTTGTATTTACAATAGAACATCGCAAAGGTAAGGATAATGTAGTTCCAGATGCATTATCGCGAGCTTTTGAAGATGACGCAACTGTGGGCGAATTGGAAATACAAGCAATGCCATCTATTGACCTCAATTCTGAAGCATTTGATAGTCAGGAATATGATAGATTAAGAAAAGAATTTGCAAAATCAGAGTTACCAGATTATAAAGTTATAGATAGATTTATTTATAAGAGGACTAATTTTTCATCAGGAGACCTTGATGAGTCTGATTGCTGGAAGCTGCTGATTCCAAACGAACTGCGTAAAGAAGTGATTTTTGCGGCTCATGATTTGCCAAGCGCAGCACATGGTGGTATTGCTAAAACTGTTCACCGTATAAGAAAATTTTTCTACTGGCCTAAATTGGTTAGTGATGTTAAGAATTATGTTCTTAATTGTACCCTGTGTAAAACATCTAAGGTACCAACTATCTCACTTAAACCACCCATGGGAGAAATGGTGGATTCTGAAAGGCCTTTGCAACGTCTTTATATTGATCTCATTGGTCCTTTGCCTCGTACTAAAAGTGGAAATATAGGTATTTTAATAATTCTCGACCATTTTACAAAATTTACTTTTTTAAAGCCTCTTAAAAAATTTGTAGCCAAACCTATCGTCGAATATTTAAAGAATGAAATTTTAACTTGCTTTGGTGTTCCAGAAATTATTGTGTCCGATAACGGAAGCCAATTCAGATCGGCTGAATTTAAGAAACTAATGGATAAATTTGGTATTAAACATCAGTTTACTGCGGTTCACAGTCCTCAATCCAATTCAAGTGAAAGAGTAAACAGATCCATTAATGAAGCTCTGCGGTCATATGTTCGCAACGATCAGCGTCAGTGGGATGAATATTTGCCAAGCATCAATTGTGCAATACGCAGTAGCGTTCACCAAACAACTGGACATACTCCTTATGAGCTTTTATTCGGACAAACGATGATAACACACGGTCAGGATTACAAAATTTTACGTAATTTAAAACTTTTAGCAGACACAGATACGAAACTAGAAAGACAGGACAATTTTACTATACTCCGTGATTCAATACGGGCAAAGATTGAGGAGGCATATAAACGCAATGTCAAATCATATAATTTAAGATCCAGGATTCGTGAATTTAATATTGGCCAAATTGTTATTCGTAGGAATTTTTCTCAGAGTTCATTAGTAGATAATTTTAATGCCAAGCTTGCACCTACTGGGATAAAGGCTGTCGTAAAAAGGAGAATTGGTGGAGTAAATTACGAACTGGAAGATGTAAATGGAGGATATACAGCGGTGTACCATATAAAGGATATCTGGTTATAATAAAACATAAGATTTTTGAATTTGAATTTTGTCACCTTTTTCAGATTAAATTCGGCAGCAGTTTTGTGAGGTTAACAATTTTCAATGGACGCATATCTGAACAAAATTTGGAATATTTATGAACACTTTTCTTTGGCTGTAAATCCTGATATTTACTTTTTTAATTTTGTAGGCCTTGATTTTATTTATAAAATTTGGAAAATTTTTAAGGCAGAATTTTGATTTGAAATTGAAAAAGCGTATGTATTGGTTCTAAAAAAAGGAAACAAAAAAAGAAAAATTTCTTTTTGCGTGTTGAATTTTTAATTTAATATATTTGTGCAAATAAAAACGGAAATCTTAAAGGAAATACTTTTTTGCCTGAATTTGGGAGAAGTGCAAGTCCTTCAACTTGAAATTTAATTTGGTTAAGGTCTATTTGCAAGCCACGAACAATAAAATCAAGAGTCTGGCTATCGTTTATTGGGAAAAAAGCAGTTGTGTCTTAATTTATTACCAGCCAATAGTCAATCCTGATATCCGGTATCATTTAAATATTTTGTTTATTTAAAATATAGGGTGACCAACTGCCCCACAGAGTTTATACGTAGTAGCATTATCAATTCAAGTTACGTGGTGTGTAGACAACTCAAAACTATTTTTTTTTTTTTGTTTATACAATTAACGTTGACCACATCATAATCGTTTTTATAAATAAGTGGAATTTATTATCCGTGATTTTTTTTTATATTTTGGTTGTGGTTCCAGAACATAATATCATAACATGATGTTTTATTAATATACCGTATTTAATGAATTTTTCTTAATTCCACGAGTTGCTGACTTGGAATTTGTTTTAACTTTAATTAAATATATTTTATTTTTATTTTGTTATTAACTGTTAAAATTTATATGGTCACCTTAAATTAATTTTGTTTTTACTAAATCATATTTATACCATACAAACAAATAAACACTCATTTTACTTACACTAATAAACCCACCTCAATAATCTAACAAAACCATTCTCATTTCATTTTAAATAATACACGTTTACATGTACACATAAACACTCATATAAATAAATACACTATCAATATGTGTGGATTTCGTTGCAATTAGAATTTTATAACATTCATATGTATCGTAATCTGCACAACATTATTATTAAATCCAAAATTTGAGTTAATTTAATTTTTTTTATATGATAATCTATCTGCTGTCAATGGGCGCCTACTGACATCGTGGGATTTTATCAAAGTAAGTTAACTTTTCCTATTATTAATTTTATTCCACCATACTTATAAACTCTCTCATTGTGGATTACAATTAGCATCTTTTTCAGAATATGAATATTTAAATTCATTATTTTTTTGTATTTGCATTTGTCTAAAATAGAAACTCATTTGCAACTAGGGTGTCCTTATGTCATTTTATTAAATGGTATTAAATATTCATATTATGTATACAATTTAAATAATACCTAAAGATTAACATTACCACATTTCATAATATTCTTTATTTCTAATTTATAAACTTATAAATTTGTTTTATATATATATTGATATTTTCTGTTTAATGATTATCGGTTTAAATTAAATTACCTATTAGGTGACCGTTACTTGTTAATTAATCTCGTCTTTTTTAGATATTTTGTTATTTTTGAATTATATTCGCGTATTGTAAAATAGTAGTAACTGTTACCACACAAATAAATTTTGTAATTTTATAATGTTTTAAAAGGAAAAATGAAATCTTAAATTTGTTTATTATTTTACTATGAAAGGTAAAGTTAAGGTATGGGTTAGGTAGGGTAAATTTTATTTTGGTTTATTTTTTTTTTTGGGCTGACACCAAACGTAATACTCTTGTCAGCATGGTGGGTGGGCCTGGCTTTAATGTAGCAAATTCCAGCTTAAGCTACAAGCCAACCATCAATTACGTTCTTATACTATCCTTGTTTTAATTTGCTTATTTTCTGTATTGGTTATTGATATTTTTGGCTACCTAAGTTAAAATCTTTTGTAGCGGGTTCTTTTGATATTTGACATTAGGAAGATTTGGGAACATTATACACCCCCCCAAAACGACGAGCACGGCCGGATTATAGGTAGCCCGTTCCCAAGGAGGATTATTAAAACCTGAAGAATCGTTACACCCCTTCCTTTTCAATTTTCTTTATAAAATCATATAAATAAATTAAGTATTTATATAAATTATTTTTCTGGTACATAAATTTGATCAGGATTTAGAAAACGGTAAAGAAATGTATATCACATTTTTTAAAACCGAATAGATTTTTATTTTTTTAGGTTTGTGATCTTTGAGGGCTTTGAAAAAACGCATTGGTTTGGTAAATATACAATTTTCCATGACTCAGACACATTAATCACACTGAACATAACCACCCTGCAGGAGATTATGAGTTAATTGTCAAAATGACACTAGTACAATTACATTAACAAGAGGTACTAATGGGGTAAGAGTTTTTATAAAAAGATACTAGTGCTTATGAGTCCCAGTACTTGATGTTGTGCAAGGGCACCACTTGCTTTTGTACCAAAACTAAAATACACAAGAGCTAGTAACAAACTAGTTCTTAAACACCCAATGTTGTCCAAGTGCACTAGAACATGTCTAGAACCAATAGTACTAGTGATTTTCCAAGCACACTCAATGCTTATTTGAGCATTAAGATGGTATTGAATAGTTTACAGTTGAGCACTAGTACTGGATATTTTTGTACTAGTTTGGTACTAGTTATGTACCGGCAGGGCAATGGCATGGGTTATGTTGGTCTTGAGAGCTGCCTTGGTTTTTGACTTATTCGCTTAGATCTGCAACTTACGAAAGCCCCAATTACATAAAACTGTCTAAAGGGGTCAAATCGCACGATCTCGTTGGCAAGTAATTATCTCCACCATGTGAAATAACTTTGCCCATAAATCTTTAGTGCAGAATGGAAATGTGGCATGGGCTCTGTACCACGTAGCGATATCCTGTTAAAACCACATCGCTCATTTACTTCAATAGTGACATAACTCAAATTCTGAAATTTTGGAGCTAGTAATGCAGAATTGTTCGCAATGTTTTTTTTTTATTTTGTGTATAAAACTCATCCCGTTTTGAAGACAATGTAACGTTATTTTTTCGAAGTGGCTAGTAAAAATCAAAAATTTTAAACGCCTTTATCTCGAAATGGATATTTTTGAGTTATGCCACTATTAAAGTAAATAAGTGACATGTTCTTATTATCTAAAAAAAAGGCTTAAAAAAAGTTGTAACCATGGAACTATAACGCTCGCCATTAACGCTGATGAACTTGCTAACGTCGTTCGCAAAAAAATGTAGACTGATGACGCCGCAGACCAAATTCCGCATAAAAAAGTTACTTTTTCAGGATGCATTAAACGTTCTTTAAAAACATGTAGATTGGTATCGTCTTTAATTTGATGATTTTTTTGTTGACGAGATTTTTACCTAAAAATAGCCTTCATCGCGGAAGATAATTTTTCAATAAAAATAAAAGTCGGTTACAAGTTAAATCATTTGCAAATGGTTGTGGAATGCTATGCCCATCCATGCTGATTTGGAAAAACAGTTTTAATAACTGACTGCCAATACGACGGATGTAGTTGCAACAATATGGCCGCTATCAACAGTCAAAGTTCAGAAGTCCATATTAGAAAACCTTTTAAGGTACATGAACGCAACATGTTTTTTACATCTGACTTGTCAACTTTTCAAGTCACATGTAATTGTGCATGTCTGTCAAAATAGCTGTTTTCCATAAGTCTGTGTTCATACGGCTCATGTCTTATTGACATGAATCTTTTGTTTTCTTCTTTGAACTTTCATTGGCTTTCAAACAATTCATGTCATGTTGACGACATGTTTTTGTTTTGTATAGTCCTTAAAAACGAAAAAGAAAGCAAGAAGAAAAAAAATTAAGTAGCAATCATTTCAATAAGCCATCACACACGAGAACAATTATGCTGGCTTAAAATGGCAGTTTGTAGGCAAGCGAGGTAAAGGGAATGTATTTTCATTGGCGTAAAGTTTCAACTGGCTTCAACCCCGCACAAGCAGCACAAAATCAATGCATGCACAATTTAAAAAAAAATGAATGCAAAAAACACTAATACATATAAAGCAGAGTACATGTATACAATTTTATGCCAGATGAAATAATCCCGTGTGTGACGGAAAGAAAAAAATTGGTTCGGCTTAAAAAATATTCTCGTCTGTGATTGACCAATAAGACATCAACCGTCTAAAAACAGACTAATGGCTTATAAATCAGTGAATGCTTAAACGCTGGTTTAGTTCAACTGAACTTAAATTTGTATGTAGTTTAAACTCAACAGCTGTAAATCAGTGTGCCATGTATTATCCCTACAGATAATATTGAACTACGTGGTCCATTGTGGCTTAAATGGACTACTTACAACATGGTCCAATCTACTGTAATATGGACCATGTTATAAGAAATTAACATGCAGTGCTGCCAAAAACTGCACGATGAATACTTTTATTTAGTTTACAGTACATATTACACATTGGTAGCCCTGATGGTGTCCATTATTAATTGTTTATTTAAAAGTGAAAGTTTGTGAAATTTGTGAAAAAAGGTAAACAAATTAAAAATACCAAGTAAATATATTAAATAATAGCAATAATAGACTACAGGGCACGCCATAAAAGGCGATTAGTAAAAAATGAAAAATGCTTCAACAACCGCTTTAGTGTACTCCATACTGTAATGACATGGAGTACTTTTAAAACTAACCCACTTTAGTACTCCATGGAGTAGTTTAGGGACTACTTCGGTGGGTTATATGGTCCCCTCCTAGGACATCGTGATGTTAAATGGACCACCTTTTACCCATATATTTGGAGTAGTTTTGGAGTACTCCTACTCCTTTATGGACTACTCTTTACATGCAAGTATGGATTAGTTTCGTTATCTGCAGGGATATGAAGTTAAAAAATAACATGTGGCAGCACTACGATAAATCTTATCGAATTCATATGATCTGTATTGGTAGTTTAAACGCCCAATTTTATGCGTTTAGAGATGGTTTATATGCTTGCTGATTTAAAGATTTGTTGGTTTATACCCTTTGTACACTTGCATACATACGCATGCATATGTGAAATACACGTTCACACTTGAAACATCTAACATCTACTATCAATAATAAATTTCACCATTTCTGAAAAAAAAAACTTTTATTTTTTTTAAAATACATACTTTTTTTCTACAAAAGTGCCAAAGTTTTAAAAGAAAACACCAAAATGTATTTGGAATTTATTTGTTTAATATTAAAAAAAAAAAAAAATAAATAAAAAAAAAGGCTTGCTGCTTTCAAAAAAATGCTATTGCTGTCACAGTTATAATAGAATTTGCTGCCACTTTTCTAGTGATGACACTAAAAAAAATCGAAAGATATAAAAGGGACCTAATGAGATTGTAACAGTTTGTTAAGATGTTGGAAAATTTTGAATTTTAGCTCTATGTATTTTCTATGGGAAAATTTCAACACCTTCGCAAATTAATGTTAGATTTTAAATGCTGACTTGTGTGAAAAGGCTATTGAACACATTTGTAAACAAATAGAGAGTTTAACTGGTTCTGATTAATTTACCCTGAGGCTTATAATATGTGGTCACAAACGTACATGTTATTTGCTTCTGACATCGTCTCTGTTTTTTTTTTCAAAGTAGTTCTTGGTTTCGAAATAGCGTGCTGCCGCCACAAAAAAGACCGTCTTAATTTTTTTCTTTTTAAATTTGAAGATACCAAGTAACTGCGAGTTTAGACGAGCGAACATTTGGAAAGAAAACATCTTGAATTCTCTTTTGTTTTTTTAATTCGCGCACTCACAGACAAACATGTTGCCGGCAACTTTCTGTTACTATTGATGTTTTTTTTTTCTCAAAAAGCAAAGTTAATGTCAATAAAGAAAATAAGAACAAAGCGTGTTCGCTGAGTAACGAACACAAAAACCATTCCCTCTTCCCCACCCATAATTTTCAACCAAACAAAATGTTTCCCTGTCTAAATGGCATATTATAATGATTCCGTCGACACGACATGTATGTATTTTGCAGTGGGAAACTTGCCAAGTCGGATGTAAAAAACATGTCGTGTACATGCACCTTTAGTATCAAAAAGTTAGGCCACATTTTTAAAAGTAGAAATTTTTAATCGTATCAAAGAAAATTTTTGTGCGATGACAAAAACAAAACAAAAACTCGCGTTGCGATTATAATCGACATGCAAACTCTAGTTAAACGGAAAACGTCCTGTATTGTAGTTATTGGTTTAAGCATGTCAAAGTATTAATTTTTAGGTTAACTATTTTTTTTTTAACATTTGACAACTGATATGGGTATAAAAAGAAAAAAAACATAAATAAATAATTTGTTGTTGTAACAATACTTTAAATAAATTTATTTATTTAGATTTGTCTAAACCTCTTGAAAACAGTTCTTTTTTAATATGCCTTATTTGCAGTGTTGCCAGTGAAATTTCAAGAAGGATACACTTTACTTTCCAAAAAGATACATGTTGAAAAAAATTAGAAAATCCATTTTTAACGTTTAACCTTTATTAACATAACATTTTTATTTCATATTTAATGAATATTGTTAAGAAAATGATATCATATAAATTAATTTTTATATTTATTTAAGTCATAAACATTAGATATGAAATTTTTAAAAATACAGTAAGCAAACTTTAAAATTTATTACATGTAACTATCTTTGGATGTGATCAAAACTTATTCATTTTTGTAAAAATTAATGTACGAGTTAAGGCGTTTATACTAAGGCGATTATGTCGAAAAGTTCTAATAAATATCCTGAAAATAAATGTAATCATCAATTTAGGGGGATCGTATGTTGAAACATCCTTAATACTTTCTTTCACCATTATTAATTAGTATTGAGTCGGTTCCGATGATCACTCTTAATAAGTTTTAGTTGGCTAAAAATTCTCTCCAAGCATGCATTCGAAAATGGAAGTGCAAATGTTTAACAAACTAATTTTTAAAAATTTTTAAACATCGGCTAATTATCAACATTTTTTAAATAAAACACTTTTTCACAATACTCATCAGCGGTCATGTCACTCTTAAACCAAATTTTAATATTTTATTTTGTACATGTTGTGTACAGATTTAAAAAATACGAAAAATGTCCGGATTATACATGGTACCTGAAGTCATCAAAAGATACGAAAAATGTATCTTTCGTATCCTAATGGCATCACTGCTTATTTGATTTCAGATAATAATAAAATAGAGAAAATAAAACTTTTTTTTTTATTTTGTGAAGGGGGTGGGGTGTGCGACAATAAAGTTGTAAAATAATGAAAATATGGAGAATATTGATTACTTTGCAAGTTGTAATCAATAGCATGTAACGCAAGTGACAAGTTTTTTGGAACTTTCTTTATTATTTTGTTTATTAATGATTTATTCCCAAAGAAATTTGTATTGATAATAATTTGTAAAGCTGTCATAATCTTATAAAGTTTATAACTACGAGGGTCAAAAGTCTCTTTAAAAAAATCAGTAGTAGTACAGAAGTTCTAAAAAAATATAAGTTAGAAAAAATTTTTACATTTTTCCAACCACACCTCAATAGTGGGGAGGGTTTTATGCGTTTGTGCAGATGTTTGTAACATCTTAAGGTATACTGATCGACTAAGGGCTAAAAAATCAGAGCAAGTTAAACTCTCTTTTGGGTTTAAAATGTGTTAAAACCAACAAATCTATAAATCACAAAACATATAAACCATAGTTAAACGCATAAAATTGGGCGTTTAAACTACTAATACAGACCATATGAATTTGATAAGATTTATCGTATGGCTGCCACATGTTATTTTTTTTTAACTACATATAATACATAGGACACTGATTTATAGTTGTTGAGTTTAAACTACATATAAATTCCAGTTTAGTTCAACTTAACCAGCGTTTAAACCATCAGTGATTTATTAGCCATAGGAATCACGTTTTGAATCGATCTAACGATTTCCATCCATCCGGCTGGCTGTCCATGTCAACCTTGTGCAAAAAGTAAAGTTCACAATTTTAGAGATCATTTGATGAATTGTTACAAAGACCAAGCCTTTTGAAAATGGTGAGAGTCGGCCCATCATTTCACATAGCCCCCATTTAAGTTTCTTTCGGGAATCGAGTCTTTGGTATTTAGAATCAATTTGATCCAAATTTTATTTAATTACAATCTTAATCATCTTGCCAAGTTTTATTGGAATAAGTCCATGTTTGACCGTAGCGCCCATACAAATACTCTTCCCGAAAAAAGCTTTTAACTTCCTTATAAATGTTGGTATTGACAAAAAAATAAAAATAGGCGACAATAACTTTTACGATAGCGTCAATGTTATGACAAAATGTTGTGCTGGTAGATCCAAAATTAATCATAGGTCCGTCCCATTCAAACGCCTTTTACAAAATCAATTTAAGGCAAACAAATTTCCTTTTGATAAATATATCTAAATTATATTCGGCACAAAGAACTTTTACATGAATCTTAACCTCATGGTTCCGATATATGGAACGCTCTCGATTTTCTCTCGAAATTCGTTTTTAATGGCCTGTTCGTCGATATCGAATAAAGACTTCGTTCGCTTAACTTACATGTAACACAAAAACAATATTTTATAATTTGTTTTAAATATCATATAAACGAACGAAGTCTTCGTTTGAAATTGACAAACTGGCCTTAAATACTGTGTAGGTTATCATGTAGGGTCGAGCTTGACGACTATACTATAAACAATAATTTCGTTTAGCTCGAGGCCATTTTTATATTTTTGATTTGCAATATTTCGATTCTCTTCGAATATCATTCTCAATCCACTAAAATTGATTATAAAACAAAATAATAAACCACTGTGCTTAAGTTGTATGTACGTAGATGGAAAGACATAATAAATAATAAAAAATATATTAAACACTTACAATGAGCACAAATAACTAAATGGTGGTCCAACCAAAACGAACGATGTTAATTGTAAATAAAACAAAAAGTTTTCAGAGAATTATCTTAATATTTTTTATTATTATAGAAGGATCTAAATTATGTGCGAAACACAAATATCGGCCAAATTTTCGCCACGGCTTCGGTGGCATACCTCTAACCGATGGTCCATATTTTCGATGACGCTGAGGCATAATTGAGGTTCTATGTCGTTAATGTGCCAAATTATATCATTCTTAAGCTCTTGAACTGTTCGCCACGACGTGAGATAACACGGTCATTGTATTTCTCGCGCAAGATAGACATTGTTTCGTTGGCTGTGTGACAAGTGGCCCCCTCCTTTTGGAAACACATATCGTCCAGGTCCATATCCTCAAGAACTAGAACATATCGCGATAGCGAACACCATTCATGGAAACTTCTTGGCCAACCTTATTTTCGAAGAAGTGCGGCCCGATGACGCCGCCAAACTGGGCGAGCATGCTCCCAATTGTGTACGAGTTTGGTCGATTATGCTGACCAAATAATCACGAACTTCATTGTGATTTGAACGCCCATTTCCGTAAAAGGCTTCAACAATCTTAACGCGCTGCTTAATTGTTTACCTCTTCACTGCTGAGTTTGTCAAACACTGAAACAAGAAATGCCAAATTAAGTTGGGCAACAAACTTGACGTTAAGGCGTGACTCACAATTAACATCATGCATAATGGTTGGACCACCATATAGAATAGGACGTCACAATTACATCACATTCAATATTGCACTGATTATATAAATTTAATCTTTTATTAATAACTTTTTTTTATTAATCGACCCCTATTTGCGAAATGATCATCCAAACGCCCAAACACGAATTTTATAGGAGACGGTTTTTTTTTAAATTATTTTAAAATCTATCCAAACAATTTAAAATGTTTTTGTGCACGATTTTAGATCATTGTTCGATACGTGACATAAAGTAAAAAAAATGGTGTAATTATACAATGTTGTCTTTTTGTTGTTGGTAATTTTTAAAAAAAACGGGTTTCACCCTTTGTGTTAAATGTACAACTCTGTTTCATTTAAAACGGGCTTATACCACAAAGCATGAGTGTCTTTTTCGTAGGTATTGTAAATTAATAAATCTGTTGAGTGAGAGAAAGAGAGGGATAGAGTTCCGTCAACTGTTTTAAGGCTCAACCAGAATGTGAATAACGTGACTAAAGGCTCAGTTAGTCTTTACTTTCTGTTCTTTTACGAATCAGCTGATAAGTTTTTGTTATTAAAAAACCTGTGAAATTGATCAGTTTTTCTGTTCTGTTGCGGTTCAGTTTGTTAAAATCAAAAACTTGTTAAGTAATTGTAAGTGACAGCAAAATAAATATTAAAAAATACATTTTTATATTGAAATAAACTATTTTTTGATTTTAAGAGTCATAAAATTTAATTTCTTCAAATTTATGTGCATTAAAGTTATTGAAATAAAACAATGGATAGTGCAAAACTAATAAATTTGTCATAAATGGATGATAAGTTTCTACAGAAAAAGTAACTATTACAATTTCGTAACAGAACGGCACGGAACAGAACAGAAACAGAAAGTAAAAACTAACTGAGCCTTTAAGCAACTGAGCGAATACATGTAAATCATAGTCAAGAATGACTTTTCACATTAAATAAATTTTGGGAAATTTTATAATTTTTTAATAAAAAAATTGTCTTGTTTAGTTTTTAAAAAAAATTTTTTTAGCTCATCCGTTTTTGTTCTTTATTTATAATGCTAGAAACAAAAATAAAGACCAAATTCATTGAAAAAGACACAAAAATATTGCAAAAACCAACATGTACTGCAGTTTATTGGTGTCAAATAATTATTTGCACAACGCTACGTTTTTTAATGTTTTTGGAAACTCTTGACTGTTAACGGTTACATACCGATATTTATTATGTGTGTTAGTTTTCTTTGTAATTTTACAACTCATTTGGCACAGAATTTTTGTAGTGCATACGTAATTTACATAGTAAGTTTAAGTGTTAAAAATTGCCAGGGAAACGATTATCGTAAGAAGTGATTCAACTGATTTATTACAACCACCAATTGGAGGCAAGTACTCAGGAGCTATAAGAAAGGTTTTTGGTATCAAGAATAATCATTTATAATGTGCTTTACCGTGCTGAAAAAGAGGGTAGGCTATAATTAAAGCCTGGAGAAGGTCCTCATACTAAAATAAATAAGCGCGCAGAGCGCTTAATTCTAAGAAAAGTGACCCATAGCCCACAGATTTCTACAAGAAGACTTGCGAAGGAGCTTAAAGAAGAGTGTAATGTTGTTGTTTCTCATGAACCTGTTCGACAGGTCTTATTAAAAAACGCATACTGTGCAAGAGCAGCCGGTAAAATTAAAACTGTTTTCTGCAGTAAATATAGAGAACGTTTTTCCTTCGTCATAAGAAACATTTCGCAGCCTGTGGACTATTGGGACGATGTGATACTCTGCGACGAAACCAAAATAAAGTTGTGCTACAACGATGGACCAACTAGATTGTGGAAAAAACCCCTAACATTCTTGAAAAATCGCAACATTATTCCAACAATAGAATTTTGAAAAATGTCGACTATGATTTGGGGCTGCATTTCGAGCAAAGGGCTAGGAGATTTAGCTTTTATAGAGACAACCATGGATGCGCAACAATATTTAAGCATTTCGCAAAATAATTTGATAAGCAGTGCACAAAAAATTGGGGTTCATACGAGATAATAAGCAGCAATTCAAATTTTATCAAGATAAGGACCCCAAACACGAGTCCCATGTAGTAAGAATGTGGCTACTATATAATTACGGTACAGTTATAAAAACACCTGACCAAAGTCCGGATTTAAATCCGATTGAAAATTTGTGGGTTTATTTGAAAAAAAAAGTTGCTTAATGACAACCGACTAACAAGACAGCTCTAAAAGCCGCAATATTGGAAGAGTGGCAAAATATACCAGCCAACTCTGACTTAAGGAAGTTAATTCACTCGATTAAAAAGAAAGTCCAATGCGTGGAAGATGCTAAGGGTAGTCACATCAAGTATTTAAAATAAAAAATCCATTTTTTTTTTTGTAATAATGTTAA
Source organism: Pollenia griseotomentosa (assembly GCA_963931875.1). NCBI lineage: Eukaryota > Metazoa > Arthropoda > Insecta > Diptera > Polleniidae > Pollenia > Pollenia griseotomentosa. The sequence continues at coordinate 14,970,604 of OZ007563.1, read as the reverse complement.
TGCTTAATATAGGGCGCAATGCTTGTGAAAAGAGTTTCTTGACATCAAAAAAAATTAAGTATTAACTTTTTAGTTAAATATTTTGCTTTTTTTTAATCAAAATGGATTTTTTTTTTCTTTTATATTATTGTAAATTATGCAAATACATAATAACAATAAATAAAACACAAATTTGTTTTTAAATAAAAAGTACTTTTTTCTTTATAAAATAAAGTGAAAGAGTTAATTTTTTTTAATGTGAAAATTCATTCTTGACAGACTGTACCATATTGAACTTTATACAACTTTTTGTTGTGTTTTATGAAACTGTATCAAATGTTTTTGATTTTGTTTTTCTAAATGCATTTAAGAGGCTTTTCGATTATTTTTGACAGTAGCTTAAGTTTGATTATGCACATTCTGGTTGGGCCTTTATTCTGGTAAATTCAAAACACGTGTTTACTACAGCTTTTTGTAGAATTTTTCAACCACAGCCGCAGTACATTTTTATACCCACACCACAATAGTGGAGAGGGTATTATGCATTTGTGCTGATGTGTGCAAAGCCTTAAAATAGTGGTCCTAGACCCACCTTAAAGTATACCGATCTACTCAGAATCACTTTCTGAGTCGAACTAACGATGTCCGTCCGGCTGGCTGGCAGGCTGGCTGGCTGGCTGTCCATGTAACCTTGTGCGCAAAGTACAGGTCGCAACTTTGGAGATAACTTGATAAAATTTGGGTCATAGGTTCTTATTGGCACAAGGACCAAGCCTATTGAAAATGGGCCAAATCGTAGGACCACGAGGGAAGATAGGGGGAAATTTTTTCTTCTCAGAAACTATCAAACCGATTTTAATGAAATTTAAAACATAGATAGATCCATATATACATATATGGACACATAAGCTATACAGTTTTTCAAAAATAGGACCACAAGGGGATGAAGGGGGCAATTTCTGCCTCTCACAAACTTTCAAACCGATTTTAATGAAGTTTTTTAACATAGAGAAATCCATATTTATATGGACACATAAGCATGATGTGTTTTTAAGTACTGTGGTGCTGGGTATCATATGGTCGGGCTTGACCGACTATACTTTCTTACTTGTTTTCTAATAAATTTTGTTGTTGCAATGCTGTAACGGTTAGTACTTTAACTACATTAATAAGATTAACAAGGTCTACAAGAGTATTTTACTATCAAGGGTGAAAAATTTCTTACTAATTAATTAACTAATTACAATTTCAACACAAATCAAAATTCCCATACCTGGTTTATGGTCATCGAATAATGTGAATGGCAAATTTTAAAGAGGAATAAATAAATAAAAACTAAGCTGGACGGAAAAAATTATTACTAAAATAAATAAATTTCCTTGTTTAGTTTCACTTTTAAAATTGTTTTTTATTATTTGGAAGAAAAAAAAAATTGCGAATCTTTCTAAATACTTTACTCAAAAAGAATTGACATTGTAAATTCAAATGACATTTTTCATTTTTGGCATTAAGCAATACGATAAAAATAACGATACAACAAATATGTCTATACACAAGTGCATAAACAAAAATCGTATTTATTTAAACGATAAGCCATACGACATAGCTTGTGTATAATGTATGTGTTAAATAAGTCATCCATTAAGAAGCCACAATCATATTATGGTTGCCTCCGTTAATAATAAAATATGTTTAAACTTATGTTTAATAGCATGGTTGGTTGTTTAATAGCATGGTTGGTTGTTGCTCTTGGAAAAGTGGAAATACTAATCACACTTATCGTGGTTGGCGAATTTTTTTTTTTATTTTGCTTAAAAATAAAAGTTTTTGGCGAACTATTTAAGTTATAATGCCAGGGTATCACACAATTTTTGGAGCTTCAACCACACGTCTGAGTTATTTCCTTTATACTCCACCAGAACATCGTCTGAGTTATATAAAGTTCTCCACCAGACAACCACATTAAAATATTGATGTTAAAAACGATTGCATATAGTTAATGTTGAACAACCGCAAACACTGTAACTCAGTACAGTTATACGACGCCGAAACATTAGATAACCAATGCGGGGTGACAACGCAAAACACACGAAAAGCAGACAAACAAGAACGACCTGTTTGAACTTAATGCTGGGTACAGACAGTGCAATCTACATGCAATCTGTTTCAATGCAACCTCAAAATATCAAAGCGTTTTGATGTTGATGCAATCTCGAATGAATGAAAATTAATTTAATTTGCTAGATTGCGTAAATGCATTGCATTGTGTGTACCCAGCATAAGAAATAATGACAAAAAGTGCGAGCTGCTTCTCAACTCAGAGCAGTTTTACGAGTGCTTAGCGAATTTGAAATACGCCAGCGACTGTTTCGTAAAAGATTTAAGAGAACGGGAACCTCTTTCCTTTAATCTATTACCAAACAGTCGTAGGCGTCGTTTTGTTAGTTTTTTGCAATCTAGATTAAGTTTTGAATTTGGATGAAATAAAAGTACTTTTTTAGCTTAAAATATGGCAAAAAAAACGTTAGAATTTTAATATAAAATGCATGTAACTTTGTAAAAGATTTTTTTTCACAATTTTTTCTGTAGAATATTTATCGGTAACTCATACAAAAATATTAAAAAAAAAAAACGGGACAAGTTAAAATCTTATATAAGCAACTAATATGAAAAGCATTAAGTTTTGTTTAATGCCTTTCATATAATTTGGAAAAATAGACTGATTTGGCTGATTTTCAATATTTAATACTCTTTGAATTTAAGAAATATGTATCTGAGCTGAATTTGGTCCTCTTAGCTCCAGGCGCTTTCCGCCAAAACCATTATTTTGTGAAGAAAAAAAAATTTTTATTTGTCTATTAACTCGGTGATTTATAGACCGATTTTGCTAACTTTCACTTCCAATATTCTACTTAGTATATTTAAGATGAAAGTGAAATTCATGTATTATACCGTCTTAAAAAAGTAAAGACTTAAATTAACCATTAGTGGACCGATATGATTGAATTTCAATAGACAACTATTTCGGACTATATACAATAAAAATATAGACAGAATATAAAGAATATAAAATATAGACAGACGGACATCGTTAAATACACCTTGTTACACCTAAACACTTAGAGTACAGTATTTAAACTATTGTTATAGCTCTTTTGACCAAAATTTGATTTTGTGCAAATGTGATATTTAATAGAAAATTTATCGCAAACTTGCACACACAGAAAAAAATTTCTTAACCTACTTACAACTACAGTTAATGTTGAGAGAATTTCAACTAATTGTAGTGGGGAATGTAAGATGAGATAAACCCACTGTTTATTGTTGATGTGTTTTGTTTAAACTTTGATATTGTTACAAGTAGAACTGTTGCTATAAGTCTTATACGCTTAACAGTTTTATTTGGTTTAATATCTTTAGTTTTTCTAAAACGTTATGGATGAAGTTTCCTGATGATCTGGCCTAAGCAACCAGTGAAATGCGCATAGGAATAGCTTATCCCATCAACAATAAATTTCAAGTGTTTTTATCAATAATAAAAACTGGGAATTAAGCACGAATAACAAAATCTTTTGAAATTAAAAATTTTGTATTCCCAAAATTGAAATTACTTTTTGATAATCTCAAGAAAATTTTTAAAAACACAGTTTGTTAAAAATAAAATTTTAGGTCAACAAACTTTTTGTTTGATTCAAAGAAAAAATTTATCAAATTTACACTTTGCAAAATAGCACTCAATAAAACATATTTAATAATGAAATAATTAAATATTTCTTCATATTCAATAAAAAATATATTTGAATCAAAGTAAAGACAGTATTTTAACAACTCTTGTCCTTGTTTTTATAAAAATATAAAAATTGAAAATTTATGACATCATCATTAATAAATAAAAAAATAAAGATTCGATTAACATTTTGTTTGATTTATTCAACATTTTCAACAATTTATTTTAACAAATCAATTAAAAATTTTGTTGAAAAAAATTATTTTGGGCAACAACTTTTTTTATTGACTCAATAAACTTGGTTGTTGACTAAAAATTAAACAATTATACATACAAACTTTTTTATCAATACCGCAAAAATCGTCATTGCAGAAAATTTAAACATTTTTGTAGTCAAATATGCGATTTTCGTATTAAAATATGAAAAGTATTTTTTTCTGTGCATTTAATGAAAATTTTGTGTACAAACTGCGAATAAAAGAAAATTTTGTGCAAATTTTTTATTGCACATAAAGTTAATTTTGCGCAAATTTGTTAACTAAAGGTAATTTTTAAGCAACTTAGCATACATATTTAGAAAAAAATTTTGCATACGAATTTTTGAGAAAAAAAAAAATTTCTATAAAAAGCAAATTTTGAGTAAAATTGCCTGAACAGGTCATTGAATTTGGTTTCTACCAATTAATTGTTTATTTTTATAACCAATATACAAATTTTAAAAACAACAAACAAAATTAAATTTTTTAAGAAAAAAAACAACATTTTTGTAAAATAAAACTCTAGAAAAAATGAATTTTTCCGATTTTAAATGAAACGAATTACCGAATCATCTGTAAGGTTTGTGTAAAATCATAATTGTTAGCCGTGAGCGCTTCTAATCTTAGAAAAACATTTATGTTTAATTTTAACACGAAACATTTATTCATTTCTGACTAAATTCTCTAAAGGAATTACAAAAACTATTTTAAAAATAGATTAGAAGGCTCCATACGGACAATAATCAATTCAAAATTGCAATTTGAAAACAAGTTGAGTTTAATCAACCGTAAAAATTTTTATTTTTTATTAATGATTTACACAAACACATTTTATTTATAAAACACAAAATAATAAAACAAGAAATAGAAAAACAAACGGTCAAGCCCGACCATATGATACCCTACACCGCAGTATTAACAGACAAAATTTTTGGACTGTACTTTATTCGGGACCCATGGGCTGTAATGGACCCAACAGAACAAAATTATGTTATAGGAATTAGATTCTGCTAATTTCGTTTGGGTCCATGATGGGTTTCCCGAGAAATATTTTTCTATGGGTTCCTGAGACGGGACAGTTAAAGAGCAGATGTCCATCTCGCAAAATCTGTATTGACTAATATAAACTGATGGTATCTGAGATCACAGACCCCAGTAAATAGGCCAGTAGGTACCCATATTCCACTATTTTTAAGCTGCAATAACAAACGTGACTTACCACGGGATATAATAATATATCTTTTATTTTGTCGAAGGCCAGAAATATTTGTTCGTAGATGAACGAATTCTCTTTCGGACCATGATTTTTTTATTATCCCAGCAGGGATTTCGAAAAATGACTCATAGAGGCGGCGAGCGCTTCTATTTGGCAAGCACCCTACAAAGTCAAATTGTTGTGTTTCTCAAGATCATTTAAAAATGTAACACAGTCTAGGGCCACCTACGACCTCACCTCAAAAGAGAATGGCCCTCTAAAAGCAGCCTGACTATCTATGGTCAGGTAATTTAGGTTGCAATAAAATACTTTTGGGCTTAATTTAATCTAACTGCAAACATTATTAGTTAACTCTATTCTCTATTTCGGAACGAAGTTGTTATGGGAGCTATGTGAAATTACGGACCGGACTTCGTCCTTTTGCAAATTAAAACTTATACACCAAATTAAAGCAAATTATCTCTAAAATTCTGACCTGTACTTTGCGTGTTCACATGAACAGACAAATAGCTGCACGGACGGACATCGTTAGATCGATTGAAAAAGTTATCGTAAAGTTGATCGTCATACTAAAAAAAGTTCGAAACCTCCAATATTTGTGTTATACATATCAGCACGAGCGCACAAAACCTACACGTTGGTGTAGGGTATAACGATAAGACAAAGAAATTGACGCAAGACTTTTGATTTATACGCTCATGTCGTAGAGACCCTACATAGTGGTCTAGTGTCATAGAGTTTGCAGCAGTTTTATAGAAATATAGCAAAATTTATATCTTGAAATAATATAAAGCACTTAAGGAAATTAAGCAAATTAATAAGTTTAACGGCCTATTTAACTTAGTTCAGTTATAATTAACTATCAGTTATAAATTACAAAACATATTATTAACTGGAAGTTAAAGTAATAGTTTGTTTTAACTGAACTTGATAAAATTGGTCGTTAATCATGTGTTTTCGATTTATTTTTGATAAATTTATGGCTGTTTTCTCATTACGCGATTATCTTTTTTCCCAACGAAAAACTGCACATTACAGAAATTTGATTTTCTCAATGTCTCGTTTGCTTCTATTCTGTCGTAAAGCTAAAGGCTAGTTTACACTATTATACTTTGTATTAATACATGTCAAAAACTCAAGTAATATATAAAAGTCTGATAGTGTGAATGCATGTGTGATGAAAATGACAAGTATTAAGTATTATGAAGTCCCATACGACTTCATCGTTTTTTGAAAAATTTCTAAACAGTAATACTTTTTATTGGATCAGGGTTGCATTTTATTTCATGTGTGAGTGTTTATACTTTGTGTGATGGTGTGAACACAAACTGTCATGTTAAATTAGATTTTTTGACAGTCCTAACAAAACTTATTAGATTTCTATCTCACAAAGCATTATGGAATACGTAAGACTTGTGAGGTAGTGAAAACTAACCTTAACCAGCACTCATCTGCCAATTAATTATTTTCCTTTTATATATTTGCCGTACAGATAAATTCAATCAGCTGACTCCCAACTTTTACATTTTTCGGTATATTGAGAAACCCAATATCGTTAACGGACAGTTAAATTAAAAAATCATATTCATATCATTTTATTAAAAAGTAAAGGCTTTTAACTGATATTTTTTTTATAAGAAAAAAGAAAAATTTAGCATGATTTATTTACGACCTATTTAAATAAAAAAAAACCTTGTGTTTTTTTTCCTCCCAAGACAAAGTTGTTTACAAAAAGATTTATTCAAATACAAATATGAAAAACATTTAATCTGACAAATAAATTCATCCATTCGATATGTACTTTACCACCCATCAAGTGGGGACTAGCAGATCGATGAACCTGATACAAATTGATAACAATTTTAAAGAATCTTTGCATTTAACAACAATTAGGAATTAAATGTGAATGTATGACGAAAAAACAATAAAACAATAATCTTATCGAAATAAATTTTATGACTTAAGTAGCTTGTTTTGAAAAATCGTATTAAGAATTATTATTTATAATTTTTTATTATCAAAATAAAAACATCTAAAATATAATTTAAGAATCTCTGTTATGCGTTTAGATATTTTTTTTAGCATAAGAGTTCAAATTAAATGCTTTTTAATTATTCTGTGATATTTATTTCAAAATCCTGTTAAGATGTTAAGAAGATCGCCCCGATTTTGGGGGAAACAACACACAGAAAAAAATCAAGGTAAAATCGTCGAAAACAAGGTTGATTTTACCATTTTCGGTGGTGATTTTGCTTCATAGTTACTTCATGTTAATTTAACATGATTTTACAATAACTTGCGAACAACATTTTTTTCTTTTAAAAAAACTATAATTCATGTTAATTTAACATTGCAGTAAAGTTAAAGCAAAATGTCATTTATATTGAAACAACAATCCGAATCACGTTGAATGAAAGTTATTACAAGTTGAAACAACGTGAATTTCATGTAGAATCAAATTGGTTTGAGTGTGATATAACAGTAAGAAGAAGCTTCAGAGACAACATTTATTTAAGAATAATTCAAGATACTAACCCCTGTAACACATGTTTCACCTTTTTTTATACCCCTTTGTTAACAGAAGCATCAGCAGAATGGCCCGATATGGTTTTCGTCATCATTCTACTTTGAAAACTTGATGTACTATTTAACTAAATAATTTTAACTAAAAGAATACGGGAATTGTATTCTTTTTATAAATATTTTAAACATGAAAATAAAAAAATGGTGTTGTTTTTTTCTATACAAAACAAGTATCACAGGTTTTTATTGTTTTTTTAATATTGAACCATTTTGTTATAACATTTTTCATTTAAAATAAACATGAAACCAAGATAATTTTAAATATAGTCGATACATAAAAACAGGTTTTTATGGATTCAATATTAAACAATGTTATTTTAACATTGAATAATATTAAATAAACGTGATTTAAGGTTATTTTAATATTTTTTTCATTTAAAATTAATATAAAATAATGATGAATTTAAAAAAAGTGCATACTTTTGCAGAATACTTTTTTTTCTGTGTGAATACATAAAAAAAAACTTATCCCGGAAAGGACATTTGTAAAGGCCCAATATCAAACAAAGTTTACATATAAACGATATGTGAGCAGAATTTCTATATTTTAAAATTGGTTCTGGTAACTGGTCTGTTTGTTAAAATATTTGTTCGCTCAACGATGTCTAATCCTTACAAGAAGTGAATGAGCGAGTAGTCACTTTTTTCACGTTGACAGAAAACATTTTTTATTTTTCGAATTTATTCTATGAGTTACATTTCAGTTATGTATTTTATAAAGCTTTTTTGCAATAGTTCTATTCCTTAAATTTTTAGGAATGACTTTTTATACACTACCAGACTATTATATTGTATTTTCTTGTTATATTTTACCTTAGCTATCCTTTGGATAGCAATGAAGTATTTAGTATTTACAGAAAAATTTACAATTATTAGACACCAGCAGAATGTAATGCATTTTCTGGCCAGCTACGGCCTTCGTCAGCATTCTTTGTGTCACACTGGATAATTGTAAATTTTTCTGTAAATACTAAATACTTCATTGCTATCCAAAGGATAGCTAAGGTAAAATGTAACAAGAAAATACAATATAATAGTCTGGTAGTGTATAAAAAGTCATTCCTAAAAATTTAAGGAATAGAACTATTACAAAAAAGTTTTATAAAATACATAACTGAAATGTAACTCATAGAATAAATTCGAAAAATAAAAAATGTTGAATATAATATAAAGTAACCCACGAAAGGAGATAATTCTCAGTTTCTATTTGTTAAAAATAGTTGAGTTAAATACATTCAATTTATAAAGTATCGCTATCCAGTGTGACACAAAGAATGCTGACGAAGGCCGTAGCGGGCCAGAAAATGCATTACATTCTGCTGGTGTCTAATAATTGTAAATTTTTCTGTAAATACTAAATACTTCATTGCTATCCAAAGGATAGCTAAGGTAAAATGTAACAAGAAAATACAATATAATAGTCTGGTAGTGTATAAAAAGTCATTCCTAAAAATTTAAGGAATATAACTATTACAAAAAAGCTTTATAAAATACATAACTGAAATGTTGACAGAAAACCTGATTTCGGTCATTTCATTCTATCATTTTCTTAACACTAACGTGAAAAAAGTGACAACTTACTCATTCTATTCTTGTAGGGATCTCACTGCAGTAATTCCTTATAAATAACCGCCATCTTGATTGTTATTGTTGCTTTTTATATTTTTATTTTTATATGCCATACGTTTCCCCACATCAAAAAACAAAAACAAATTTGAGTTTTTTTATTGTTGTTGCAAAGTAAATTCTCAAGCAAAAATTTCTATTTTATTTTGAAAAGCAGGCAATAAGCAAGTCTTATAGGCTTATTAATGTCACACCAGGTGGTGGAAAGCCGATTTATAAAGAACATAAAAGTTTTTCCAATCTACTTCTGGCATAATTTCTTCTGCATTTTCAAAATTTCTAGTTCATTAGAATTTTTTGCAAATAGCATAAGTGAAAAACACCTCGTAAAATCCACCTGGGGGGCTACTCTCTATTTCGATGCGAAAGAAAATGGTAGCAAATTTAGCGATTGGTACTCTTTAATGCGTTGGCGCATTTGTCTTTCGCATCTATTAATTTTTTTCTTTTCGCAAATCATCACTATTTATTTTATTTCAATTTTCTAATTTCAAATATTTTTATATATTTTAGCATTTTATTACTGTCAATCTGCGCCATCTTCCATTTTTGTTGCCAGTATTGCTCCAATTTCAAAACATTTTGCGAAAGCGATAGAGAGTACCAAGTTGACATTTAGCTTTCGCATCGAAATTGTTTTCGCATCGCAATAGAGAGTGGTTATGATTCAGTTCTTATGAAGAACGTTTCCTATTAAGTTGAGTCAGTTTTTTTCAGGAACAGTAACAGTTTTTCTATTTTTAAAAAAAGTTAGATTGAAACAGTTATTTTCTGATTATTATTTTAAAGAAATCTCAATGATGATCACAATTTAGAATAAACATTTAAAGTCAGCTAAATTATTATAACACGTACATTAGGGTTATAACTTTTTTTGGACAAAATTTCTTCATCCCACCACGCGATGGGCAATTTAGTAGTGATAATAAAAATAATTTTTTAGGCGATTTTTGCCAAAAAAAAAATGCAATTTCTAATTCTAAAGCTCCTCAAAAAAAAAATTTTTTTTTTTTTTATTTCCATACACATTATAAAATGTATGGTACATTTATTGTTTATTGATGCTATAGCGGAGTTCAGTATTAGGCTTGCAAAAGTGCAAATGGAAAATATCGTAGCTCTTTTGTTAAATTCAACAACAAAATACACAACAAAGTTTCCGTTAGATTTCATTTAATTGCAACGATATTTTGCATTTGCTCTTTTGCAAGCCTAATACTGAACTCCGCATATATATTTTAAATATATTAAATAAGTAACTGTATAACAATAACGTAAAGCTTTGCCTAAAGTGCAAGTTGATTTACATAATGGAAAAATATCTTGTGCAACTTTTACCTGCAAAGGTAGTTTTTTCTGAAAATTATCACTGTTTCATAAAATAGCCGCCAAACAACTCATCTATCACAACATCTGCCATTTGACATTAAAATTTAGTTTATTAAAAAAAAAAACCGCGAAAAAGAGTCATAAAATCACGATTTTGTTGCGCCTTTCTTTCGTACAATTGGTAAGATCTTGTTATATGCATGAAATTATTAGAAAATACTTAACATTTTGTTATTAAATGTTAATTTTGTATACTTAGGAGAAAAATTTAAATTCAAAACTTCATCGCGTTTGGCGCGGAAAGTTTTTTAACGATCGCGAAAAAGTAGTACATCATTTCTTAATATTTTTTCATGATCTATACGGCTATGCAATCAAGATTTTGATATTCGCAAAAACTGCAAAAAGTTATAACCCTAACGTACATTTCTTTAAAGAATAACTTTTATTTTAGCTCGAAAAAATAAAAATCAAAACATAATTGTTGTTTTAGTTCAAAAAAAAAACAGAAATCAAAAAATAAGCAAATAAATATCAAATTCTTCAAAATCAATATATTTTATCATAAACAAGTTCATAAGGATCAATATGGTGGAATACTTGATTCAGTTTTCCAACATTTACTTCTAAAGGGTGATTTTTTATGAATTAAGTTTTTCGGGCAAGCAGCACTGGTTGGTAATTGTGTCCAAACTACATCTGTGAAAGTGAACAGTGTTCAGTATACTCTGCCATTTCATCATGGAGAAACTCACAAACGAGCAACGACTGCAAATCGTTGAAATTTATTATGAAAATTCGTGCTCGTGAGAAATGTTCATCGTTGGTTACGAACTTTTTATGGTCGTCATAATCGACCAAGTGAATCAACAATTCGTGCTATTATCACCAAATTTTGCACCAAATTTACTTTGGTGGACATTAAGCCACCGACTCGCGTTCGTAGAGTGCGTACCGAAGAGAATATTGCAGCCGTAGCGACCGCTGTTGATGAGGATAGTGAAATGTCAGTTCGTCTCCGTTTTCAGGTATTGGGCATCTGTTATTCAACCACGTGCAATGATACGCGACTTTTTTTCTCCCAATTGGCTGAGTTGGGCTTGGTTGATATGTGGTTTCAACAAGACGGTGCCACATGCCACACAGCTCGTGAAACAATGGACATATTGAAGGATAAATTTGGTGAGCAGTTTATCTCTCGAAATGGTCCTGTGAGTTGACCGCCAAGATCATGTAATTTGACGCCTCTTGACTATTTCTTGTGGGGTTATGTGAAGCCGTTGGTCTATGTGGACAAGCCAAACACGATTGAAGCCCTAGAGTATAACATAGCACATGTTATTCATGGAATACAGGTAGGGATGCAAACGATACATCGATGTTTAGAAAACATCGATGTATCGTTCATAAACATCGATGTTAATATCGATGTTTTGATTTACGATACATCGGCGATACATCGTCGTCAAAACTAAAAAACATCGACATCGTCCATTTAATATTTATAATATTTTTACCAATTTTAATTTTTATTTTTCAATTAAACCTTTTATTTTAAAATATAAAAAAATGTTTTTCAAAGCATACGTTAAACGTAAGAATTTTAAATGTCGGTTTTTAATAAAATTTCTGTAATATAATAATTTTATGACAAATATTATATAAATATTTCTCTATTAAACAGAATTTTAAAACAAAAATTAAAAATATTTTATTAAAAGTGTATTAAAAACGACCTCCCAAATTCTTGCGTTTTACGTTTCCATTTTCCAGCACACCCCTGATAGCCATACAAAGTACGTATGTATGTATGTACATGCATGCATTCTGTGCATTGCATTACTATATGTATGTTAGGGTGGCCGTTATTTTTTTTATTTTGATTTCTTATATTCTCCCCCCCTAAATCGGTTCAGTTTTATGTAAAAAAAAATACAAAAAAATTTCGTAGCGATAAGTTGTGTTTTAGGGGGGGCGTCCGTCCCTCAAAGTTTGCCATCAAGCCATTTATTCAAATGTAATTTGTTTGCATATGACTATCTTCTAAAACAACATTTTACAAGAATATGATATATGGCAATATTTTAGCTCTTCTAGTCAACAACATAAGCCTTTAAGAAAGTTTTTTGCTAAAATTAATATTTTAGAAAATAATTAAGAAAATAAAAACAAAATACCAAACATTTTATATACGTTTTATATATATAAAAGGGGGATTTAATGTCAAGTGACCCAATTTTGAAATAGATGTCTTTCGATTTAAATGAAATTTACACCAATTTTAGTACTGTTAGATAGTAGCTTAGACACAACTTTTTAACAAGATCGGTCAAAAAATTTCTGAGTTAGAGGGGGTCAAAGTTTGACATTTTGGCCATACAGGTGTTCTTTCTCATCCATGTAACTTATTACCTATTGGTGTAAGCAAAATTTGTCCCAAGTAGCTTAGATAGCTTTTTGATCAAACTTTTAAAAAAAATTGTTTTTGTTTTTTTAAAAAATTTTTAAAATTTTTTTTTTTTTAATTTAACACTTGGCTAAAAAAAAAATAAAAAAAAAAGTTTTAAATTTAAAAAAAAAATTAAAAAATTTTTTAAAAAAAACAAAAAAATATTTGTAAAAAAGATTGATTAAATAGCTATCTAAGCTATTTGGTACAAATTTTGCTAACACCAATAGGTAATAAATTACATGGATGAGAAAGAACACCTGTATGGCAAACTTTGACCCCCTCTACCTCTGAAACATTTTGACCGATCTTGTTGAAAATTTGTGTGTAAACTACTATCTAATAGGACTAATCTTGGTGTAAATTTCATCCAAATCGGAAGACATCGATTTCAAAATTGTGTCACTTGACATTAAATCGCCTTTTTATATATATAAAACGTATATAAAATGTTTGGTATTTTGTTGTTATTTTCTTAATTATTTTCTAAGATATTAGTCTTAGCAAGAAACTTTCTTGGAGGCGTATGTTGTTGACTAGAAGAGCTAAAATATTGCCATATGTCATATTCTTGTAAAATGTTGTTTTTAGAAGATAGTCATACGCAAACAAATTACATTTGAATAAATGGCTTGATGGCAAACTTTGAGGGGCGGACGCCCTCCCTAAAACGCAACTTATCGCTACGAAATTTTTTTGTATTTTTTTTTACATAAAACTTAACCGATTTGGAGGGGGAGAGTATAAGAAATCAAAAAAAAAAAGTTCTCCATACAACTAACGGCCACGCTAATGTATGTATTAAGTTGGCTCAAGCAACTGTGCGAATACATAAAAATCATATTTGTCAAACCATATTGCACTTTTGGAAACTTTTTGTTTAATTTTATGAATCTGTCATTGCATCACTGATTGCACTTTGTTTTGGTGTTTTTGAATGCATTTGACAGGATTTTTGTTAATTTTTGACAAAAGCTTATGCAAGCATATGTATATTATATTTAAGCATTAAGCTTTTCAGTGGCAAAGAAGAATTAAAACAGTCCGTAAGTATAATTGCAAAGTAGGTTTCAAAATCGATGTTAAACATCGATGTATCGTGTTTTTTACCGATGTTTTTTAACATCGATGCTTATCGTGAAAACATCGACGTCTTTAAACATCAATGTTTTTCAGAGCGATGTTGCATCCCTAAATACAGGCCGAAATGCTCGAAAAAGTGGTGCAAAATTGGACCTTACGAATGGACCATTTGAACCGGAGCCGCGGGCAACATTTACATGAAGTTATTTTTAAAAAGTAAATGGCAATAAAAATTTCGAATATATGATGCAAATTTGAGTGTTTTATTAGATTTTTAAAAAAATTATTATATGCGTTTTTGCTTTAAAATTTCAATATAACTGTTATTTTCGGTCCCTGGTATTTTTATAAAGTCTTAAAAGGGTATTTGTAAAGTTATTGTTATCATTGTGTAAATGGTTGTATAAAATCAGATGGTATGACGGACTTTATGACGAAATTGTTACGTGCATATATTTTTTTCTTTTGTTTATTTCTTTGAAATATTTCTTTTTTTAATTTGCGTATTATACATATGTACATAATAAGAAAAAGTACTTTTGTTTATTTTGAATAAGAAAATTCAGCTGTACAAACACTATTTTTACTAAAAAATTTCTTTATCTGATAAATTTTTAATTGCCATTTTTATTTAAATTCATATTTGTTTAATTCCCAAAAGCATCCCTCCTATTTTTATTTGAAGTCCCAAAAGCGAAAATTCAATTTACCGTTTTTGACGCTATATTGGCGCACATTAAATAAATGTATTTGGAAAGGCCGGGATTCACTATCCTACACAATCGTACGATTCATTCACACGAAAATCTGATGGAATTGTATCCGGCATAAAAAAATCTGCTGTCAATGCCACACTATCCCACAATAATGATGCCAACTCAAATGGCTTAGCTACTTTACAAGAAAATGCAACTCTGACCGCATATAAACTTTCATTTTATGAAAATTTTCATAAACATTTGCAAGTCGGACAGACTTGTCAAAAAAATCTGTCCCTCAATTCATTTTTAAGCCACACTATCCTACTTTATGAGCACACACGATTTTTTTGACAAATCGTACGACTAAATAGGGTAGTGTATCGCCGACTTAAACTGCATATGTTTTATACACTGAGAGAAATTAAGGAAATGAAAAACCAATATTAGGTTTTAATAACAAGAATTTGAAGATCCTGCTTTAAAGCTAGAAAAAATATACAAATTTATATGTGGATGATTCTCATTCACGTTTGGCTACGTCAAACATCATTGAACAGTTTCTTAATTACATTATACAATTATTTTCTTACAAATAAAATTTAGTAAATCATTAGCAATTGGTAAAAATAAATCTTAAGTCTGATCAATTTTCTGGACACGCTTTTTTTGGATTTTTTCGTCAAATATTTTTGAATTTATATCGGTAAAATGTCTGAATTGGGGTTTATTACAGTTTATTGTACTGAGCGTTATTCTTTTTTATAATGCTTCATTACTATTTTTAATTGCTGAAATCGCTTTGACAACATGCACTTAAATAAAAGCTGCGGTTTATTATACGAAATGTTTAAAAGTGTTGTGTAATTTATAATATCTCAAGGTTTGTATCCTAAAAAATGTATTCATTGTTATTCAAAATTTAATAAGCTAATTTGAAATTGTTATTGTATAATTGAGAATTTTATGTTTAAACGTATCGAAGATTAAACACCTCAAGTGTTATAAATTCAAAATATGTATTGAGCGTTACATTGACAAAATTTTTATATTCACCAGTAAAAAAGCAGAAACAATATATTTTCTTAATTGTTACTTTGATGGTTTTTTGTTGTTATTTTATTTTTTAATATATATTATCTAGTTTCTTTCCCAAATAATTAAGAAAATAAAAAATTTTTGTAATAAAAATAATTTCTTTGCTCGCACAACTACGATGCACGAATATAAGGACAGAAAGATTTTTTGAATCGGGTGAGAAATAAAAAAATGACAAGCGCTGGAAATGTTAACATACCAAAAGTGCCGTTATTTGGACTTTAAATTTTCGCCCCTGAGCACTATGGAAAGCTTTTCCTCTACCACGTCATTTTTAAATTTCCTTCCGATAGGATTATTTGTTTAGAAGTACCAGATTTATTTCCAAAATGTTTACTGTAATTTTTATATATCCGAAGAAATTATTAGATAGGTCGCATTTTGTTCAAATAATGCAATTCCGATCGTTTTTTGACGTTCTTCAGATTCCAAACGATTTTGTTTATTCCCAAAAACTATTAAATCTCGGCTTTTCAGATCAAGTATGGCATTGTTGTGCATGAGAAATAAAAAAACATGGTTTTGCTTATCGTTTGCGTTGCCAACGCTTAAATTTGTTCTATTTAAAAAATTTTTGTTCACAAAAATATGAGGTTTGCACAAAAAATAATGTGGCAATACTTCGATTGAAAAATACATCATCAAAGTTATTTACGGGAATACA
The DNA here is from genome assembly GCA_963931875.1 of Pollenia griseotomentosa. Taxonomy (NCBI): domain Eukaryota; kingdom Metazoa; phylum Arthropoda; class Insecta; order Diptera; family Polleniidae; genus Pollenia; species Pollenia griseotomentosa. The sequence continues at coordinate 14,953,895 of OZ007563.1, read as the reverse complement.
AAATTTATCATTAATACGATTTCTGTATGACGTGCTAAATTCCCAATTTTTCATATTTGATAAATACACTGACATTTATTGTTGAGGGAAAGCTAGCTTCTATGCGCATTTCACTGGTCAGCTCATCAGGAAACCTTTTCCTAAGATTTTAGAAAAGCTAAAAATATTATACGAATAAAACCCTAAAGCGAATAAGAATTTTAAACACTCAAAGTCTTACTTGTAAGTAACAATATCAAAGCTTAAACAAAACACCAACAAAAAACAGTGAGTTTATCTTTTCTTACATCCCCCTACAATTGGTTGAGTTCTTTCCGACTCGAATTGTAGTTGTAAGTGGGTAAAAAGAAAAAACAAAATTAAAAAACAAATTGTTTCATTCTATTGTCTTCGTAAGAAAACAACAAAAAACAATTTGCCAATTCAGTTTTCTGCACGGGCACATGCGAGTATATTATCAAAGTTATTTACGGGAATACAAAATTTATCATTAATACGATTTCTGTATGACGTGCTAAATTCCCAATTTTTCATATTTGATAAATACACTGAAATTTATTGTTGAGGGAAAGCTTGTTTGTTTGTTTTTTTTTTTAGCAAGCTTAAAAAATTTAAATGTTTAGATGCATACAAGGCGAAGTGACTAGATGTGGTCAAGTCAACATGGTTTTATTTCGGTGGTCGACTTGTCAAAGTTTGTATAAAAACTAGTTTTTTATGTAAACAAACATTTTTGTTTTACCCCGGGTCTCCACGTAGCAATATTTATTGCGGCAAACGTCAAATTTGATTGCTCCATTAAGTTTGCGACGTATAGACCGCATATTGCCATGAGTGGCAATCCATTGCGCAATGATTGCTCTTCTGATTGCTTGAGCAATTATTGCTTAGCAATCTGCTGTAAAATGAGTTGTCATTTATCTGACATTTAATTTCTCTGTACGTTTGTTTATGGCAAAGCAATTTCACGCACAGAGAAAACAGTGCCTAATAAATACCTAATAAAATAGAACAAAATTAATAAGATATCTCTATGGTTTTTTTTCAAGAAGAAAGTCGTATTAATTTAATAAGGAAAACCTTTTTAAAAAAATCAAGAAGGAAACTTAGTGTTTTTATTAGGCAATCTTCTTGATTTTTTTCAAAACGGGTTTCTTCTTGATTTCATTAAGCTGTCTTATTAATTTTTTCAACAAGGTTTTCGTCTTGATTTTATTAGGATGCCTTATTGAATTTATCAAAGTGGGTTTCGTCTTGATTTCAATAGGAGGTCTTATTGATTTTTTTAACAAGATTTTCACCTTGATTTTATTAGGCCGTCTTATTAATTTTTTCAACGCGATTTTCTTCTTGATTTTATTAGGATGCCTTATTGAATTTTTCAAAGCGGGTTTCGTCTTGATTTCAATAGGCTGTCTTATTGATTTTTTTAACAAGATTTTCATCTTGATTTTATCAGGCTATCTTATTGGTTTTTTTAAAAAAATATACTTCTTGATTTTTTTTGATAATTATATTGATTTTTTATTTTTATAATAACCTAGGAATACATTTAATATACAGGTAGTAATAAAATGTAAGTGTTTTTACTAGAATATACGTTTGCTATGGAATATTTATAAGTACGTTGGGCCATTACTACAACTTGCCATTAGTTAAAGGCAGGATTTTGTCAAGCCGCTAAATGGCTTAGCATTATTAAAACTTACAGCCTGTTCATCGATTTCGAACGTAAGCGTTCGCATAGAAAATTACATTTAAAACAAAAACAAATTTTAGAATTTTGTTTTTGTTTTAAATATAATTTTCTATGCGAACGTTGACATTCGAAATTTATTATTTATTGGGCAGACAAAATCCTGCCTTTAACTAATGGCAAGTTATAATAATGGCCCTTTATATATTATAATTTTCATATATGTATACATTTGATATAATAATAAGAAGTAAATATTACATATTACCAGTATTTTTTTACTCGAATAACTTTAAGTCCATTGTTCAGTAAGTAAAAATGAATTGGCGGTCCGTCTAAATCGATCAAGTTGATCACGGCATATGTTTCGGTTTCATTGCCTATCAAATAAGATTGAAATCTTTGTGAAAAGCTCAGGTTTATAAATTTCTTACCAACAATTTTTATATTGTTTTCTTTGCATAAAAAATCGATAGAATTTTCTGCTGGCATCTGTGTACTGAGTGGGGATTCCGTGCACCCTGAACTACTAAGTCTGTCAGAAATTTTTTCCAACCACTCAAAAATCCGACTACTTGCCGAAAACGTATCCCTTTCGCATATAAATGGTAAATTCTGAAAACATAATAAAGGGAAAATATTTTTTTTCATAAAAATTATTTTGTACGTACAATATTATTCCTCCATTCCCTTAAGCCTGCTTTGAACTTTATTATCTCCCCAGTATATTTTTGGTCCAATTTATTTTATAAATTTTCAATGTCTTCAATTTCCATTTTTTTTAAGACAGTTGTTGACGTAATTCCAAAAGTAAAAAGAATGTGGCACGTTTCATCGCACAGTTCCCATGATTTCAAAATAGGCAAAAGATCGACATCTTCAGTTAAACTTTTTTGGTCCGCCATTATTTGAATGGAACTGAAATAATACATTTAAACTTTATCAAATATCCAACAAACATAAAACTTTTTCAATAAATACCTTTTATTTAATATGCAGATGAGTGGAAATAATAATTTATATTAAGTACATATATTGTACGTACACACTTATTTGTTATTGTTAATCAGATGCACTTTTTATTATTAAGTTTTTTTAAATTATATTTAAATTTTATTTTAGTGGACAAATATTGATTTGTTCTTCCGACTTGTTCACCTCCCACCTGTTCACTTTCAACTAAAATTTTAATTTTAATATGTCAAGTACAAAAAACTAAGAAGTACAGTTATGAGCGACGGCACATGTACAAACATGCATACATGTATCACAGCCTAATATCGAAGTCTCTGCAGCAGAGAAATATTGCAGTGCAAAAATGAAAAAGATCATGAAAAAAATTGTCTCTATGTGGATTTATACATACATATATGAAATAACAAGCAAGCTAATATAATCAAGAAGATGATTTACACATGATCATATAGGAACCTAATGAAACCAATAAGGAAACCCTTTTTGAAAAAATCTATTAGGTAGCCTAATAAAATCAATAAGAAATCTCTTTTTATACAACTTAGAAGAAAACCTAATAGAATCAAAAAGTTTTTCTCTATGGATTGTTTTTTTTGGTGCCAAAATAACGGTAATAGAGTGAAAAAAATTGCGAATAACAAGTTTCCTTCTTGATTTTATGTTTTTTCCTTCTTAATAAAATTAAAAAGATTTACAACATGAAAATAATAAGGAATCTCTTTAAAAAAATCGTCGCTTCTTTCTGCTGGGATACCCCTTAGCCTAAAAACGTTTCATAGAGAAAATCTTCTTGATTCTATTAGGCAGTTTTGGCTCTGTGCGTGTTCTCCAGCAATATAATCAGCAATTATTGCTCCATTGTTCTGGCGACGTTTTTGCTTGTACTTAGCAATAAAAATTGCTAATTGCTAATTTTTGACAATCTGACCACAGAAGCAGTGTTGTTGTAGAGTTGACCTCGCCTTTTACTCAATTCGCCTTGGATGTATATAAATATTTACTAGATGCTAAAGAAATCAATGTAATAATCGAACATACTACTTATTCTTTCATTTTGACTTAGTTTGTTTTAAGATTTTTATTTAATAAATTGAATTTTTTAAATAGCAATTCCACTTGAAAAATTTTAAGTGGTTCCATTCTGAAGAAATTTTTCGTTTTCTTATTTCGGAATTTATGTCACTTTCGATCGGAATTCCGCTCTATGACATGGCCGATAGCTTCTGATATTTTCGGCCGGTTTAAAAGAAGAAATTAGTTTTAAAAACTCTACTTGTGCACTTGGATATATAGTGCTTTCAAACCCTATGCTTACTTTTTGTGGGCTATTATTTTCGTTAAAATTATTCCCAGAACAACCATGAAGGCAAATGTAACGGTTAATACACAAAAATATTAAAAACTCAAAAATATAATTTTATTTCCGGACCCATTGAATTAGGCGAAATTATAATATTAATCTTACCATCTAATTTGTTTAATCACCCATGAAATTTTTATTCCCCTCGAAGGGAAAAATGCTATCGTGAATATCATGTGGAAAATTTTTCACGATATCAGTTCTTAGTGAATGAAAAAAATTTTTTGTTCAAAAAAATACGCATATAAAATATTTTATAGAAAAGTTAAAAAAACAAAGCAAAATATTTAGTATTCGAGTGATTGCAACGTTAGTTTATTGCACTATTCATTTATTTTTTTTTTTTTTTTCAAAAATAAGTTCGAAAATACTTCGAAAGTTTCACACGCTTTGTGTTGGGCAATACATCAGTGACCAAATTACGGCATTATATAGAAATTCCCATTAAATTGAATTGTAATTTCGATAGATATCGAATGCCGTAATTTGGCCCCGGTTTTTGCCTTATTAACGGATCTTGCCTTTAAAGTAATTTTTGTAAACTTTAATTTTCGAATTATAAGAAGAACTTTTTACATACATTATATTCCTTAGCAAAAGTAAAGTGAGAAAATCAAAAGCAAAAGTTAAAAAAAAATATTAGGGAAAAAGTATTTACGATAAGGGGAATTTTTCGCCGCGAACATTTTTTCACGATATTATTCTCCTTTGAATTACACCAAAAAAAAATTTGTTCGTGGGAGTTTCTCATGATCGCAAAAACGTTTTCGTAGGAGTTTTTCATGATCGCAAATTCGAAGTAGGTACGAGGGAAAATATTCACGATAGGGGTTAAATATATTCACGATTGGTTAAAGGAATCACCAAAGTACATACTATTCATTTTATAAAGTTTCGAAACTCTTTTACTCTATTATTTTCAATGCAAAAAATATGTTCTGTCCAGTTTAGGTAGGATAAAATTAATTGTCAAGTTATTGAATTCCTTATTTTAACTTTAAAAACATTTAAGTTCTCGCTTACCTATGAGCTGCTTTACGATAATACTTCCTTGCCGGCATGCTGGTGCCGTTTGGAGAAGTGGGAGACGTACATTCAAATGATTGTTCCTGCATCGAGTAGTTGAACTAGAAATAATGAAATTTATATTAATTTATACTAAAAACCAAATTAATAATTATTTTTTCTTGACCTGAAGGCCTATAAGATTTCATTGCTGTTTGCAAATTAGCATTTAGTTTGTAATTATCTTGTTAAATGTGTGTGAAGATAAATACGTATTTAACTAATGGCGATTTCTATTCTGAGAAAAAAATGCTACAGTATATGCATGTAACACTTTTTCATGTTACCCATAATCACTCGAAGTGTTACATGTTGTACAACTTCAATCGAACAGAATTAGCTGCCTTTATTTACAACTATTACACTTTTATTATTAATGTAGTTCATTAGCGATTTTTAAAACTATTCGACTATTTGCTGGACACTTACTTTACTGTTTGGAAACAGACATTGACATCACTTATTGCTTGAACAAATTTAAAACGATAATAAATACATAGAATTTTCCACCAAAATAAAAAAACGATTTAATTCAAAATGGAGTATGCCGTCAAAGAATATTTAGATGTAGAATTCTTTTGACAAAACTTTTAAAATATTATGACAAACAAAATAAAATATTGGTTGTACAAACAAAGTAGTAAGTACCAAAGTTGTAAAACAGGGCAGTATGAACCCTTAAGAAAAAGTAAGGGTAAAACATGTAACATGTTTTGCATGTTTTTTATCAACATTTTCACAAAAGAACTTGAAAATTTTTCCCACAGTTGTATTTTTTGTACAAACGAACACAAAATGTAGAACATGTAACATTAATGCAACATTTTTCTCAGAAAAGAAATCGCCATAAGATTAACATTTTTCAAAATAGCACTTTTTTAAAATTCAATTTTCTGAATTTCCATAATTATTCCAGATATACCACTAATAGGGACCTAAAGAGTACCCCTTGGAGCACCATTTCCATATAGTGTGTTGCTAGTAACATTCCATATTTTTCCAAAATGGTCACAAATCCTCCCCAGAAATTTCCGTAAAAAACGAAATTTTTCAAATATGAATTTCTGAAATTCCAAAATTATTTAAGATTTTCCACTACCAGAATCCTATAAAGATCTATATTCTTATGTGCAACCGGTTCCATTAAACTAAAAATCGTCCTTAATACACTTTATTCTATTTCAGTAGCACTGTTAAGTACAATGTTAACTGCAAATAGTTGCTGTTAAGAAATTGTGGTGGATGTCTCCGCTAGTTAAATACGTATTTATCTTCACACACATTCTTGTTAATAATAAAAAGATAAATGAAATAAAATAAAAACATTTTTTATTTATATTTTTTGTTGTTTGGCCAATGTGAATGTTCATTAAATTAAATTTTATTTTAGCTAATACGGCCTAAAGTTCTATATGTAATTAAAAATGCATTTAATCCATATTTTCCCAATGTTTCGTGAATGTTATGTTCACTTTATCAAGGGATTCGTAATAAGAGAAATTAATTTTTTTATTACATTGAACAATTATTTGTTGTAGACAAACATAAAAAACATTAAACATGAAAATTAAATTAAACACAATCTTAAAAATTATATCACAGTTTAGTTTTTGCTAAAAAAAAAATTTAAAAAAATCCTTTTTATCCATAATTATTTTTATTATTGCGATACTTACAATGTTACCATCATGGAAAAAACGTTTATGTGACATGATTTCAGTATTGAAAATGTTGATGTTGCTGTTGTCGTTGATGGTGCTGATGCAAGACGGTCTAAAGAAAAGCTTGTGTTTTTTTACATTTGTAGCATAAAATTGAGTGCAATAATTTAGAGGAAATTTTTTATAATAATTATTAGGATTTTTACAATTATTTAAGAGCAGCGTAAGACGAGAAACATAAAGTTGTAAAGCCATTTTATTAAAATATTTTTTTTTTTATTTAATTACAAATTAAAAGCATAAAGGGTGTTTATTGTGTGATGAGAGTATTGTTGTGGGGTTTTTGTTGTTTTTGTAGTTAAGAACATGTAAATATAAATTGAAAGGGAAAAAAGAAAAAAAAGCAAACTAATACAGTTTTAGCATATCAGATTTACATAAAATGAAAAATAATTTAAAAGGAAAATAAAACTTTAATTACAAGAAAGTAATAATTAGAATTAGCATACAGTAAGAAATTTCTATTGAAAAAAATAAATTACAAAAATATTTTATCGAATTCACAAAAAGTAAAAATTAAAGATCTGGGGCCTGTTTCTCAAAACTGCAAGTTACAAAACTATAAGTAAAATATATTTGAAACAAAAATTGTAAAATTGTTGCTTTTTTTAACGTATTTTACTTGTAGATTTGTAACTTGTAGCTTTGAGAAACAGGGCCCTGAACTCAAACTTTCTACAACTTACATCAAGCAATTATTTGTGCATTAATAGTTTTCTTTTCCTATATACAAAATAAGCAATCAAAAGTTCGTGTTAAAACTATAAAATGTGTATATATTTAGCGTAGATCTATTTAGTCCTTGACTTTTAACCAAAAAACCTGCATGATATTTGTGGGACATATTTACTCGCTGAACTCACTGAAATCTATGAATTTTGCCTAACGATTTATTTTCATTTAGGTGATTTTTGTTATAAAGTAACTTTTTAACAATTGTTGCTATTAATTTAAGAATCACCCTAAAGGAATGGAGATAGCGGTTAGGAATGGTAAAAACAAATGAAAAATAAAGTGGGGTCGGTCATACAATTGACCCGTCTAGCGGAATTCTAGAGGCTGTGAGGTCCAATTTTGCACAACTTCATAAAATTTTAACTGGGTTTGGGAGCACCCTAAAGGATAGAAGATCGGAAGGAAAGTTTTTCGGTAAAGAAAAATTAAGGGGGTCGGCCCTACAATTTACCCATCTTGAAGTGACTCCTTGGCAGTTATGGAGTTTTTTTTTGTAATTTTTTTCCTTTTTGCCCCCTACTTAGAGCTCGATTAGCGCACTCTTCCTCTCGCGCTAGCCCCCTCCCCCCTCATTTCTTGATCCGAACCTCTTAAAACTTTTACAATATAATTAGGGCAGCGTAGGCTAATTTCGGTTAAAAAAACACAAATATTGTGGCTAAGTTAAAAAACTTTATTTATTTATTATACCCTCCACCCCAATAAGTTGTGAAGAGGGTATACTAAGTTTGTCATTCCGTGTGAAACTTTTTTTATTATTCATCTTAGACCCCATAAAGTATATATATTCGGGCTCCTTGAGTAATTCTAAGTCGATTTAGCCATGTCCGTCTGTCTGTCAGTCCGTCTATCCGTCTGTTGAAAACACGCTCAGTTTCGAAAAACTCAAAAGAAATAAACAAACTTGGTGTAAAATTGTGTGTAGTTATCCTAAGCAGTTTGGGATTGAAATCCAGCAAAATCGGTTCAGTAGGATCAGAGCTATAAATCAAAATGTGCAACCACCACTTTAAAAAATTTATAATTTTGTTACAAAAGCTAACTAACAAAAGTTCGTTTTATTCGACTGGAAATCACACTGTAAAATTTCGTGAAGATCGGTCCATAATTTACCCTAGGCCCCATATAAACCCTACTCCCGGAAAACAGTTTAGTACCCCTAAAACATTTTTATTAAAGCTATCGTAAAAAAATTTGGCACGTTACTGTTTTTTAGGACTAGAAATGACCCTATAAAATTCCATGAAGATCGGTCCATAATTTACCCTAGGCCCCATATAAACCCAACTTCCGGAAAACAGTTTAGTACGCCTAAAACCGTAACTATTAATGGTATCATAACAAAATTTGGCACGTCACAGTTTTTTAGGACTAGAAATGACACTGTGAAATTTCATGAAGATCGGTCTATAATTTACCATAGGCCCCATATAAACCCTACTCCCGGAAAACAGTTTAGTACTCCTAAAACATTTTTATTAAAGCTATCGTAACAAAATTTGGCACGTTACTGTTTTTTAGGACTAGAAATGACCCTATAAAATTCCATGAAGATCGGTCCATAATTTACCCTAGGCCCCATATAAACCCAACTTCCGGAAAACAGTTTAGTACGCCTAAAACCGTAATTAATAATGCTATCATAACAAAAATTGGCACGTAACAGTTTTATGGAACTAGTATTGATTCTGTGAAATTTCGTGAAGATCGGTCCATAGTTTGCCCTAGGACCCATATTAACCCCACTCTGGTAAATTAATTAAATACGCCTAAAATCGTAGCAGATATATATATTGTGGTAACATTTCTTCCAACTTAGTTTAATATGGCCAGAAAAAATGTCATGCAGTTTTGTGATATACGGTCCATAATTTACCTTAGATCCCATATTTTGCAGTCTTCTGAAATTCACTGTAAACGCTTAAACTTATTTCACCCTTGTATTGAAATTTATGTTTTTTAATACCATAAATCACTCTGCGGAATTTTGGGATGATTGGTTCATAACTTACCATGGCTCCAATATAAATACCCCTCCTGAAAATCATTTAAGTTCGGCTTAAACTGTTACGAATCAAGATATTTTACTCAAGATTGTCGGTCAATAATTTACTATAGGTCTCAACCGCAACCAATTTTAATGCTGGTGTCTGTTTTTATAAAGATAAGTTTATCACTTCTGAAATATTCGAACTGCGGGTGGGGGGTATCAAAGATTCGGCACAGCTAACTTGTTATTTATTGAAATGGTCACTTCTGGTTTCGCAGTGCGACAACTATGGACGGTTGTTTACTATCTTTTAAACTAATTGATATCCCACTTTAAAACTTTTACGATATTAAGTGTATACTTTAGGCTAATTTCGGGTTTAAAAAATTAATGGGGTCTTAGTCAGAAAAATTGGAATTAAAAATTATCACTTCCGGTTTGGAAGTGCTTTACGTGTGTAAAGAAATTTGCATCACTCTTAAACTTATGGAGATCCCATTCTTAGACTTTTACAGTATAATGAGGACATCCTAGGCTAAGTTTGGTAAAAGAAAAGGAAAAACTATGCCGAAGTTAGAAAAATTTTGAAGTGAATTGGTAATTTCCTGTTTTGGAGATCAAAAAAATTTTTTTTAAGATCAAACAATCTCCTATAAGAATCACTTATATAAATGTTTTTTGTTCTTTTTGTTTGTAGGGCTAAGCAAAAATAAAAAAAAATTAACCGATTTATCAAAAACGGCAACACTTAAGCATCTTATAATTCGACAAATAAACATAATACAAAAATATTTGGCACACACATTCATATAAACTAGAAGTATAGTTATGCCAAATATAAAGGAATTTCGGCAAAATATTTTTTTTTTGTATGTCCGCTTCACGAATAATGTAACTCCGTCCACTGCACCTTTGCAGTGGGATGTAGTGAAAAAATACCATTCAAAACATTTAACAGTAAATTTCCTACACCTCATTCAACATACACTTTATATGCGTTTCTTTATAAGTAAAATTTTAAAGCAGAGATGGAAAATGGCTTTTATGATTTTGTAACAAAATACAAAAATATGTATAAAAATTCACAAGTTTAATGAATATTATATACATACATAAGTTTACATACATTACTTAAGCTCATTACTGTTTTGGCGCATATGCCAATAAGTCGTAGTGGAGAAAAACGACATTGAAGGTTTTCATGCAGTTTTCTAAAAATATACCTGATAGATTTTTTTTGTTCCTTTACCACAGCTTCCGGCATATGTTTTGAAGAATGTAAATTTTTGTGAACTTTCATGAATGGAGTTAAAAGGTAAAAGTATTTTTTTTTTTTTTTTTTTTTTTTTGAAAGTGAAAATGATTGTTTTGTGCCGCATGCGTCACTTTTCTAAATTTATTTTTGAAAAGAAGCTTTTTGTGCTGAGTACTATATTGAGTTGTTGCCATTTTATATTGCTTTTCCTTTAACTACTTTTTTTACGACAATGAAGCAAAACAAGAGTGAAATTAATGACTGTTAAATCAATTAAAAAAGTAAAACATCTTTCTCAAAAATATAACAACTTCTGTTTGGAATGCTTTAATTTCTTACAGTGTAAATATATTCAGCCTTAAGATATGCTTTTAAATGAGCACAAAATAATACAAGCCGTTAAATGAAAATGATAAATAAATAAAATAACAGAAACAAAAACATTCTATAGTAAGACGGAAAGTAAACAAAATTAACTATGTACATAAAAATTATATTTGCATAGAAATAAAAATACCTATAAGTTTAATAAAATAATCAATAAAAATAAATTTTTTGCAATAACAACTAGAAATATTAATTTTACTTTAATTTTAAAATAAAGAGAATCAATTGATTTTTCTTTTAGAAGCGATAAAAGATTTTATTTAAATTAATATTCAATAACAAAATATTTTATATAAAAGCACACAGTGCTATATGTATTTGATGACTGTCAAACTTTTAAACAAAATTGGATTCTGGCCAAATCATAACACACACACACACACATGCTAAAGAAGAAGAAGAATATTGTAACCATGTCATTTTGCAACGAAATGGTTCCATGAATAAAATATCAATCAATAAAATAAATAGAAAATACATCAAGTTTTTTTTTTTTTTGTTTCAGAAGGAAAACATAAAAAAATGTTTTTTAAATTGAAGCAAAATAAACTTTCCAGAAATATGATCTGAGATGAGAAAGCAACATGACCAACAACACCAACTAAAGCAAGCAATCATGTAATTGAAGGATAAAAAGTAGTTGAAGTCAAAGGCGGTGTTGCCACTTTCTAAATAATAATTTAAAAGGTGTACTGTTTTTTAATATTTTGAATCATTTTTGACCCATTTCGTTTTTGTGTAACTTTTGTTTTTATTCTATTACAAAAAATAATCCTGGATAAACCCAATTTCTGTTCAAAATTTTTTCGTAATTTGATAAAACGTCTTAAAATAAACTTTTGAAAATTTAAAAACCTGTAACACAACTCATTTTTATCTGATTAAAACAATCGTTGCTGAAAGCAAAGAGAGATATTAAGCAATCAAGAGCCGCCAAGTGAAAATATCCTTCAACAAAAAACAGTATTTATATTTTATATTTTTAAATATATTATTATATATGTATTATACTTTTAAATAAACGTCAATATCAACAAAAGCAAACGGCGAATTTGTTTTTTTTTTGTTTTTTGTATATTTTTATTTTTTCAATAGAACAATACATGTTCTAGGTTTTTTTTCAAACGCAAATTAACAAAAATGTAATACAAAACACAGCTACGACAATTACAATTATTTTATTAATTTAAAAAAGAAAATCTAACAACCACTTCAAACACACAAAATAAAACATTTGTTACAAATACAGCCACAAAACTTTATACAACTACTCGCGGTGAAAATTGCAAATTTATGGCAAAGCAATTTCAAGTGTTCTCCAGCAATATAATCAGCAATTATTGCTCCAGTGTTCTGTCATTGTTCTGCCGACGTTTTTGCTTGTACTTAGCAATAAAAATTGCTACGTGGAGACCCAGCGTAAATATACCTTGCAATATACGAAATAAATACACTCTGATCATGGTAGAATAAGTACAACAAGGTATAGTCATTAGAAATTTTGTTCTCAATTTCAAAACCCATATAACGTCAAACAAAAGAATATATGGAAAAAAATTAAAACAAGCGTAACAAATCAAATAAATTATTTTGACATTACATGGGTAAATAATAAAAACTCTCCCTAATGAACATACCTGGTACTTATTATACTATGACTGATTAAATTTTACAGCGTTCGCTACTACGTTTATACGGTGCAAAAGGACTGCGAAAGTATAGACCACAGAGTACTTTTATAATAGCATCTATGTATGTTATTTCATAGTACTAATCAAAGTAATACTAGATAGATATATTTAGATATTTCGCACAAAAATCTCTTTTGTGAATCTTAATCTCATAACATACTCTTTTTGTCGGAAACATGATGGGGCCATTGGTCCCAAATATTATGGTGTAGGGTTGGGCTTGTTCGACTATGCTTTCTTACTTTTTGTGTATATAAAATTGGCTTCTTTACTATCAGCCCAATTATGAATACAAATTCCCCGGCAGTTTTTTCTCTTTTCCCATTTTTACAATTGAATTTACACAGGAAAAATGGGAGAAGGGAGAAAACTCCCGGTGAATTTTGATTCATAATTGGGCTGTATATATTTTTAATCTGTTAACAGTAACTTAATTATCGTTATTATGTATTTAACAAGGACTTTTTTTGTTTCGCAAGCTATCGACATTGTTTGCCGATAAAAACTGTTCAAATTTTATTACAGAATAGCTCTTAACGACAATTATCGTTAACTATCGAATTTTGACTACTTAACGAAACATTTTTGTCGTTAAGAAGTCATATAAATAAAATCGGTTCAAAAGTTACAGACTTTTGGCCAATAAAAAATGTTTCTGAGACACTGTTCGACATTTGCGTCAGGGTTTAAAAAACCGCAGTCGAAAACAAAAACTGTTTATAAAAATTTACATTGATTGAAAGCTGTGACGTAGTGCAGTCAATTTGAAAGCAATTTACTGTCAAGATGTCATCAAGAAAACAATTTATAAGAACAAACTTGTAAACAACTGTTAATTTGAAAGTAAAATTGCCAAACAAATGGAAAGGTGAAATTGAAAGCAATCTCGTGGTTAATTTAAAAAGTGAGTGTGTTAGTAAAAAATTGAGAGTGTATTGAAATTTGAATGGAATTGAAAGACAAAACTTGATTGTGTGGCGACCAAGTTAGCTCAACCAAAACGTCGGCAGAATAATGGCGCAAAAATTACTGATTATATTGCAGAGCACATGAAATTGCTTTGCCATAAACGAACGTACAGAGAAATGAAATTTCAGATAAATAACAACTGATTTGACAGCATATTGTTAAGCAATAACTGTTGAAGCAATCATTGCGCAATGGATATGCCGTACACACGTTGCAAATTTAATGGAGCAATTCAATATCACGCTTGCCACAATAAATGTTGCTTCGTTGGGACCCGGGGTGAAGAAGTGGAAGAAATGGAAGTTTTTCTTATTTCTTCATATAGGAAGGCGAGAGCTTCTAGAATCCGCTCCAGAGTATTTTGGTCTCCACCAGTAAACGGCTAAGTTATTACCTTGGTACTCCACCAGTAAAACGTCTGAGTTATATATGGTTCTCCACCAGTCACGTTGAGTTAATTTTGGTTCTCCACCAGACAACACATTAAAACATTGGGGTTAAAAACGATTGTATATAGTTAATGTAGAAACCGCAAAAACTGTAACTCGGTACAGTTATACGACGCCGAACCACTAGCCAATGCGGGGTGACAACGCAAAACGCACGAAAAGCAGACAAACAAGAACGACCTGTTTGTCCTTAAGAAATAATGACAAAAAGCGCAAGCTGCTTCTCCACTCAGAGCAGTTTTACGAGTGATAATACTTTGTAAAGGCTAGTTTCATCATTTTTTAAAAAATTTCTAAAGGCTAGATTACACTATTATACTTTGTATTAATACATGTCAAAAACTCAAGTAATATGTTAGTTACAGTGTGAATGCAATGTGTCACGAAAATGACAAGTATTATAAAAAAAGTTTGACATCCCATACGACTTCATCGTTTTTTGAAAAAATTCTAAATAATAATACTTTTCATTGGATCAGGGTTGCATTTTATTTCATGTGTGAGTGTTTTTACTTTGTGTGATGGTGTGAACACAAACTGTCATGTTAAATTAGATATTTTTACAGTCGCAACAAAACTTATTAGATTTCTATCTCACAAAGTATTATGGAATACGTAAGACTTGTGAGATAGTGTAATATAGCCTTAAACAATAACACTTTTCATTGGATAAGGGTTGCATTTTATTTCATGTGTGAGTGTTTATACTTTGTGTGATGGTGTGAAAACAAACTGTTATGTTAAATTAGATTTTTTCAAGGCGAATTCAACTACAGGTCGTGTCGGAACTACAACAATCCAAAAACAACAAAAACAATATAGGGTTTTTTGCATTGCATTGTTAGTGCCATTAGCTCGAAATGTCAACCATTATTAGCAAAACACTAACAAATCAAAACAAATAAGCCCGAACTGTCAAAATCAGATGCCGTTTCGACACCACCTGTAGTTAATTCGCCTTGGATTTTTTAAAGTCGCAACAAATCTTATTAGAATTCTATCTCACAAAGTATTATGGAATACGTAAGACTTGTGAGATAGTGGAAACTAGCCTTAAGATGGAAATCTAATGAGTTTGGATGTGACTGTCAAAAAATCTTATTTAACATTACAGTGCCAGTTCGCACTATCACACATAAACAAGCTTTGCAACCCTGATCAAGTGAAAAGTATTATTGTTTTGAAAAATTTCAAAAAATTTCGTATGGGACATGGCCTAAATTATTGGACCATGGTATGGGATGTCAAATTATTTTCTTAATACCTTTCCTTTTTTTAACACATTGCATTCACAGTGTGAATTTCACACTATCACATTTTTACATATTACTTGAGTTTTTGACATGTATTAAAACAAAGTATAATACATAGTGTATACTAGCCTTAAGTCGTATGCTACTACGTTCAAATGGTGCTAATGTGTTGCTACGGTTAAAATCAATATTTATTACATATTAAAGCGACCTTAATCAAATTTCCCAAAGTGTAAAACTAAATAGAATTGTGTAAATGAAGTGTAATGTGTTCTTGCCATATCGAATGTATGTATGTATGTAAGTGTAGTTTGTAAAAACAGATTTTATATGAAAAAAATATGGATGACTCAATCAATACCTTGGAGACTTTCAAATCCTACTAAAGAAATGACAGTTTTTCAAGTATAAAATACTTTTCACTATTTAACAATTAAAAAAATCGATGTTAGCGAATAGAACACAACCAAATTTCAATTTTTATATTTCAAGACACGATTGATTTTTTTTTATTATTTGCACACGTTACTTGCGTAATTTGTTAATTCATAAATATGTATGTATATATTACTATATGTTATTAATAAAGAAATACAGCCAAGTTTTTTTGCAATTTAGAAAAACTAATTTTAATTCTCAGTGAAAATTAATTGTTTGTTAGCTACGAATATCACACGCACACGAGAATTTGAATTTTTCACTTTTAATTGATTTTTCAACACGAATACTCTCGTCCGCACTCACTTTCTACAATTTTTTGTTATTCGTAATTCAATTGATTTTTTAAAATGTTAATTAAATTTTCCACTAATAATTTTATATTTTTACAACTTTTAAATTTCTCTCCGTCTTTTATTTTAATAATTTTAATAATTTCACTTTTCTACCTCCTGTATTTTTTTCTGCTCGATAAAAATCTGACAATTCTGGCGCAGACGCTCCAGTTTTGTTTTATTTTCTACTTTTTGTTTTCATTCGATTTTCTCGATGTAAACAAAAAACAAAAGCTTTTCGTTTTTCATGGAATTAAAATGTAATAAAGCCGGCAGATGTCAAAAGCTTTTTTGTTTATAAACAAAAATATGGCATCGACCAGCGTTGCCATTTCGTCGGGTATGCCCCATGACACGTTTTACAAACATTGAGTTTTATTTAAATCAATTATATAATAAATGTACCCTCTTTTCAAATTTTTAATCTCTTTTTTGACATTTCGAATATATTAAGAGATAGTCCGAGTTTAGACGAGCGAACATTTGGAAGGAAAACATCTGGAATTTTCTTTTGTTTTTTCATTTGCGGTCACATAGACGAACATGTTGCCGGAAACATACTGTTAATATTGTTGTTTTTTTCTCAAAAAGCAAGGTAAATGTCAACAAAGAAAATGAGAACAAAGCGTGTCGCCGAGTACCGAACACAAAAACCATTCTCTCTTCCCCACCCGCAATTTGCTAAGTCCGAGTTTAGACGAGCGAACATTTGGAAGGAAAACATCTGGAATTCTCTTTTGTTTTTTTCATTCTCGGTCACACAGACGAACATGTTGCCGGAAACATTATGTTTATATTGTTGTTTTTTTCTCAAAAAGCAAAGTAAATGTCAACAAAGAAAATTAGAACAAAGCGTGTCGCCGAGTACCGAACACAAAAACCATTCTCTCTTCCCCACCCGTAAATTGCTACCAAACAAAATGTTTCCCTTCCAAATGTTTCCCTGTCTAAATGGGCACTAACAAACAAAATGTTTCCCTTCCAGATGTTTCCCTGTCTAAATGGGCACATATCAAGCCCTAACATTGCCTCATATCCTAAATTTTCACATTCTCTAAACATTGTTTTGCTTCATTTGTCACTTTTTGTGCTAAAAAGCAAATTTTCAATGTGAAAGTAACAAAATTATTGTTTGTAATTGTTATGCTGCATGTTCTTTTCAATGAATGTAGATAAAAACATTTTTGTTCCTTGCGGCAAACCAGCAACCACCCGAAAAAACACTATATGGTTTCTATTTTTGTTTGCTTTTACAAATAATTTGACCTATTCTAAATACATTAAAAATATGAGTGTAATAAATTGTGTATGGGGCACAAAATAGGTTTGCATTATTTTAGTTAAATCACAGTAACTTTTTATATTTTGGGCAATAAAAATCAACTCTCGCGACTCACGTTATTTTTAATAAAAAAATTTTATCCAAATTCAAACATAAGTTATCGTTTTGCTAGGAAAAACATTTTTGTTCCGTGGGGCAAACCAGTAGCCACCCGACGATTTGTCAAGTTTCCCCTCTTTTTTTGCGAGTTTAATGCAAAAATGTTTTAAATATTTGCAGTTTTTTATAAGTATGTACATAATAAAGAATTTTTTAGTGTATTGGAAGAATATATTAAGTATTTTTTTATGCAATTAAACGCCATTACATATATTATCTTTCCTTTATGGCGACAAATAAGTAAAAAAAAAAGAAAAAAGTGCCCAACTCTTGGGGTCTTATTTCATATGAAATAAATCCCCAATTTAACAAATGAAATTAACGCCCAACGGCTTGAAACAACAGCCCAAACAGAAATGGACTCCCAATTTTTAATGATTAATTTCGTATGAAATAAGACTCCAATTTCAAAAATAAAATAAGACCCTAATGTTCAGTTTTGGTTACAAAAATGGTATAGCAAACACCGATCTCGCTAACTAAAGCTTTTTAATTTGTCTTTGTGCCCGACCAAACCAACTGGCTACAGTTTTGAATGTTGACAAATTTAAATTTCAAAAAATCTTAAAACAAGAGAACAAGTTTTATTTGTTTTTATAAAATTTTATATTTAAAAATGCATTTCATATACCTATCCCAAAAAATTTCAAATTCTACCAAAAAAATCGGCAAAGGCAAATTTTCATCGCCAAACGTAAATATTCATTGTAAAATGGCTTGACAGCCCTGGTGAATGGGAGTGTAATAGATAATAAAGCTTTTTAATTTTCACATGCAGTCCCAGCAAACACAGAAATACTCCATATGTATTGCCAAACGTATTGCGTGGATGAAAATTATTATTGCAGCAATAATCGATTTCGTATTGCGGAAGATACTTCCTTCGGGAATACGAAAGCGATTCTTCTAGATGATAAACAAGCAATATTGCCAGATAACCACTAATAAGAACATAGAAAGATATCGCCAAAACATCATTGGGATGATAAAAAGAAGAGTTTTAATTTTAAAAAATATTCATTTTTGTAAAAAGTAAGTACAGCTTTGTATTTAAAATTTTAATTACATACACAAATATAAATTATACTTACAAAAAATATATTTTATAATTAATTTAAGTAAACTAAAATAAAAATGTAGTTTCCACCATATGTTCCAACCAATTCCTTAAAAATTGCATCCATTATGAGGGTGAGTAATATCTTGATTAAGTTAAAAAGGAAAAGATTAATATTTAACAGATTTATTTTATTTATATATGTACATTAGGGTGGTCGTTAACTGTATGGAGCATATTTTTATTCTATTTTTCCATGCTCTCACCCCCAATTTGGTGGGTATTGATAAAAAACTAAACCAAACAAAGTTTTAGGACAATCGGCGAAGGCTAAACCGTCCCTCAAGCACGCCAAAGTTTGAGAAAAATCATTAAGTCCGACTTTTATGCCTCATAACTTGGAAAATATTAATTTTACATAAACATCGTTTACAAAGAAGATGTTATTAGTGAAGTTTCCAACAACTTTTATCTGAACAAGTTTTCTCTAAATCTCATATTACAAAAAGTAACAAAAAAAAAGAGCAAACAGCAGCATTAAATCGAATTTTTCTTTAGAACATTGATGTCAAATTCATTCAATTTCTTGCACAATTGTGCTAGCACAAAAATCAAAAACTTTAGATGCACACAGAGCACATTTTTCTGTTTTTTCAAATAGCGCAGTGTAATATGAAATCACTATTAAATTCGAATACTTAAAAAAAAAAAAATTATTCTTGCTTAAAGGGCGGATTAAAGGCCTAACAATAATGTGCTAAAGTGGGATAAAGCAAATGTGCGAATACATGTAAATCATATAAAGCAAACCATATTAAACTTACGGATACTTTTTGTTAAATTTTATGAAACTGTCATTTGCTTAAGCAAAGTGCGAAACTGATCGCACATTCCGTACGGAATCAAAGGTTTCCTGATGAGCTGGCCTATACAACCAGTGAAATGCGCATAGAAGAAAGCTTTCCCTCAACAATAAATTTCAGTGTATTTATCAAATATGAAAAATTGGGAATTGAGCACGTCATACAGAAATCGTATTAATGATAAATTTTGTATTCCCGTAAATAACTTTGATAATATACTCGCATGTGCCCGTGCAGAAAACTGAATTGGCAAATTGTTTTTTTTGTTGTTTTCTTACGAAGACAATAGAATGCAACAATTTGTTTTTTAATTTTGTTTTTTCTTTTTACCCACTTACAACTACAATTCGAGTCGGAAAGAACCCAACCAATTGTAGGGGGATGTAAAAAAAGATAAACTCACTGTTTATTGTTGGTGTTTTGTTTAAGCTTTGATATTGTTACTTACGAGTAAGACTTTGAGTGTTTAAAATTCTTATTCGCTTAGGGTTTTATTCGTATAATATTTTTAGCTTTTCTAAAATCTTAGGAAAAGGTTTCCTGATGAGCTAGCCTAAGCAACCAGTGAAATGCGCATAGAAGCTAGCTTTCCCTCAACAATAAATTTCAGTGTATTTATCAAATATGAAAAATTGGGAATTTAGGACGTCATACAGAAATCGTATTAAGGAATCAAATGTTGTTTGATTTTGTTTTTGTTTTTTTAAATACATTTGAGAGACTTTTTGATAGTTTTTGACAGTAGGTTAAGCACGGCTATGCATATTATGGTTGGGCCTTAAGCCTTTAGAATACTAGTGCTTGACGGGTCCCGCATGGGCTAAAAAATAAAATAAATTTTGTAAGCCAAACAATTTTTTTCTAAAATTCTAATTGCCTTTTACTCCATGTAGTAAATACGTATTTAATTTTGCTTCAATTGACAAATATTTGTCAAACAAACAAATCAAATTTTTTTTAAACCAAAAATCTTCTTTTTACTAAAAAGTTAACTTGTTAAATAAAAACAAAACAAATTTTCAACAATTTTAATGAGTTTTGTTGTTAAACAAGACATTTTGTTACCCCTTTTAAGGGAGGGGATTGTTAAAAAGGAATGTTGACACTGAATACCAAATTCAGGTGAATGTCACATTTCCGTTTTACAAAAGACATTTCCGTTAACACTAGTTTCAGTTTTTCCACTTTTTATTTATTTTACTTTGTTAAAGAAAAAATTCAAATGACAATGAAAACCAAAATCCCGTTTAACTAAAAATGTCAATTTAACTTTCGAAATATGGCAGTGGATAAATTGTAAGAAGAGTAAAAATTAATAATGACTGAAATAGCAAACAAAAATGAAAGATCCAGTATTTAAACAGACATTTCCAAAAAGCCAAAACTTCTCCTTATTAACTGAATAACTAACTAACAATAAACTGGACTAAAATACAATCGCTTGGTATCATGTAGTTATTCATTGAAAACTTGATTTAGGCAAACAAACAGCAACATGATGATTTAGTTGAAAATAAAAATGTGAATGAATGTTGTCATAATAAGCAAAAATGATTTTGTAGCAAAAAAAAAAAAAAAAAAAAAAAACAAAAAATCCCTGGGCTGGCTACAGTAATTTTGACTTACATATTTCCTCTTGTTTCCTATTTTAATGTTTATCTTGTTGCTCGTGGTCTCTTTGTTACTTTTTATTGCTGCTACTCCTGCTGCTGCTTCTAAGTTGACAACTCAATAATAGCAAACAACGAGGAAAATGGTTCAATGTCCCGTAACCAAAGCCACTTAGTCACACACACACACACACACTCACAAAGCAGCACTCATTCATATTGATGGCCAAAATCATCATCCTTTCAAAAACGTACAGAATATCGAACATTCGTTGTTTTTTTTTACATAAACTGCCAAACAATTGTGATTGAAATTGTAAAAGCGCCACGAGTGATGAATTAAAACAAAACCAAACCTCATGCAAACAATCAAATCAAATCGTGCTTTCTTTCAACAATTATGAACTGTTGGGACTTCTGGTTCATATACCTAAATCACAATAAGATGAAATAAAAAAATGTTGCGGAGTAAACGATTTATGTAGATATCCAAAGACAAAATTATAAATTTAATAAAGCCGCTGTATAGCAATGCTAAGGCAAGAGTAGTGCACGGCGGATTCAATAACGAACCATTCCATACACAATCAGGAGTCAAGCAAGGATGATTGCTGTCACCATTACTCTTTGTGGTGGTACTAGATATAATACTGACGAAAGCATCAGTGTAACAGAGGGGGATACTACCATCGAGGGTTAACGAAAGCTTGGAAGATCTGGTCTATGCATTGAGAACTTGATGAGCTTGCGTCATTGGCAGCAAAAAACGGACTTAGTATCAATATGGATTAGACGATAGCTTGCACCAGTAGGAGCAACCGAACTCCACCTTTCACTATTAACAACGCGACAATGGAAAACGTGACAAAAATGTGCTACCTTGGCATCATAATTACCTCAGATAGCGGCGCTAACAGCGACGTAGAAAGCAGAATCCATTAGCCCAGGGTTGCATGCATACGACCTCGTAATATATGGAGCTCCAGTGAACTTTCCTGAATGACAAAGGTATCGGTCTATGATGCTTGTGTAATATTAGTTCATACTGTTACACGCATCTGAAACATGGCATGTCGTATTTACGAAAATCAAACGAAAACTGCAGAGCGTCACGAACAGGTACTTACTAAACATATTTAAGATTAGATGGCCGATGAGAATCTCAAAAAATGGGCAAGAAAACAAAGAATGTAAACAATTAATTGTAATGAAATCTGCGGGGCAGTAGAAGGCGCGGTGAACCCAAATTAATTTGGAAAAGAACATTACTCAACGAAACTGGCAAATCTTTTAACGAATTAAGATATTGAGCATAAGATAGTGAACGATGGCGATCCTTTGTAAGTAGTCTTATTTACTGGTGGAATTCGATAATATTAACAAAAGCGGACTCATACGCAATATCTTTAAACGACGTATTAGGTGCTGCCAAAAGGGGATTATTTATTATAATCTATGGAAGAGAATCACATAGACGCCCGCCCTAGGCCCCACTGTATGGTGGATCTTAACCAACACACCCAGGTTGCAGTTTGAGAACATAATCCAGCAAGATAATATACTCACTCCTTGTTTAGAAGCAGGAGGTATCTAACCTCTTCTGCTTTTGAAGAAATTATAGCAACATCTGTTGAGTAGCAACAGCACCTAGGGACGATCCTTCCTCAGGCCGAACTCTCCCATAAGTTGTGAAAAATCAGAATATTAGTGGGATTTTCAGGATATCCCTTTCCGCGACTTTGAGTAGTAAACCACAACCACCACGTGATCCCCGAAAGTATATTTCCAACGTTGAAGCGAAAGTTCCGCAAAGACAATTTTATTGAAAGACAGAGATCATTTCCTGCAAGACGCCTACAAACCCTCTGGGGATCTACTTTAAGCTACTGAATTGGGATCCGGAGATCACAAGGGACCTCCACCCAAACACCAAAACACTTTTAAAGATAGAGTTGGTCCAAAACCGCTATTTGCGATCAAATTTGAACCCGTAATATTCCATTGTGCAGCGCTCGGCCACATGTTGCATAAAACCAATTAAAAGCGATATAAAGGGAATATTTGGGGAGTTATGCTTCACCCAACTTTTGTCCATTTCTTGCTCCTTGCGACTACAACTTGTTTGGCTCTATGCTAAATGCTCTTAGTGGAATTGCTTCACTTCAGAACAGGGTTTTCGTTCACTATACTGAGAACCACAAACCACAAACGATTTCGTGCAATGAACGACAACTTTCATACAAACACACGAGTACAGTGTTATCTCGAGAATTCGGACAATTAAAACTTGGCACTGTCCGATATACCGAAATGTCCGGAATTTCAATACACTAAGAAAAAGTAAAATATTATAATTAGTACTGAGGTTATTTTGTTGAATTATTTATGGTTTTTTAATCCAAATGTTTGGTATTTTAATTAGGCTAAATAAAGTTCATCAAATTTAATTTTCATTAAATTCTTTTTATGAAGAAAGGAATTTTACAACATGAAATTAATTAAAATTCAATGTTAATTTTTCATTCTTGACTGCCGCGGGGCTCGAATCCAGGCTTTCACGGACAGGTTACCTTCACATGTTTCAATTGCAACCACTCAATCTCTTCAGAGGGTTCTGCTGTTTAACACTCACAGCCATTGACGACTGCTGGCAGTCAACAGTCAAACATCAATCTTTAAACTAAATTATTATTACCAAAAATATTTAATTTATTTATTTATTCGCCGCACATGCATTTTCATAAAATGTCTTGTTTCATATTTATTAATAATTCGTTGTTTATTGTACGAGTAATTAGTAATTTTCATCTGGCGAAGTTTTGTTTTATTTTTCTTTCCATAGGCAACGTCAGAAAAGCCCTGCTCTTCGGAATATTTAACACAGGAATTAAGTAATTTAATTAAAAATACAATATTTTATAATATGTATAAAAAAAATATAATATTTGGTTCTTTATTATTCAAAATATAATTCAAAACTAAACTTAAAACTTTTATAAAAATGAACATTATTTCAAAGAAAGAATATTTATAAAATTAATATTGATAAATAAAAATTATATAGTATGTACATATCAGAGATCAGCAATGAGTAGTGAAAAAGTGAGTAGAGCTAAATCATGACTCATAAATTCTTGTACTTATAGTATAAGTCTTATACGCACTCATACTTATTCCAATGTTATTCAAACTCATATTCACTCAGAAGTTTTATTTTACTCATCGTACTCATACTTAGCTACATTTGTAGTGGTTGATTTAGAATCTACTCAACTCAATGTGTATAGGCGAAGCAAAATGCGAGGCTGCCAGATTTGTCCCCGAAATAGCAAAGTGACGATTTGGCAATTACAGTTTACTAAAGTTACATGTATGAAGTGGACGATTTTTCGGCAAATTTATCTGGCAGCGTTGATTATGAAGTTGTGTGTTTGATCTGTTGTGTTAAAACGGTCAATGGATGAGCTAAATGAGTTAAATCATTGTGAGTATTGTAAGTATTTTCTTGAAATTATAAACAGTGTTGCCAGAATTTTTGAAGGTAAAATCAGCAAAAAACAATGATTTTTCTTCAAAAAATCTGTAAAATCTGCGTATGGATTTTAAAATCTTCAAAAAATCTTCAAAACAAATTTAGTCCATTTTTTATGTAGTTTATTTAAAAAAAAGATATAATAATTCATTTTAAAATATGTATGTACATACCTATAATAATATATAAAAATATTTTTTATTTCAAGCAAAACGAAAACAAATTAAACATTAAAGTGGCTAAGCTAAAGCAAAACATACTTAAAAGAAAGTTAAGTTAGGATTTATCACATAAAAATTATAAATTAAAAGTTAAATGCTTGACCTGTTATTTAAATTATTAAAAGTCAAGTTAAGAATTTACAAGAGCTCAAATATTGCTTAAATTAAAAATATGTATTAATAAATATGTACATACAAAGGAATATATACGTACATAAGCAGATTATTTCGTGTAAATATCAGATGACATAAGTTTCAACAAGTTCGGTGATATTAAAGTATCAAAACAATGCGAATTTTTAAGTTTTAAATAATCTTTTGTAAGTAATATTCCTACTAATGAATCAATTTCCAAACGGTTTCGAACTTTTGTTTTGTTTAGGTTTACCTGGTTAAAGATTCTCTCGACGTTTGCTGATGAATGCGGTAAGACCAATATACCTTGAATAAATTTAGAAAGAGGTGAAAAAGCAGATTTAGTATCATCGTATTTTATTTCAGATACTTTTTTCCAGAATTAACTAAAGTTATTTCTTCTCCATGTAAAATGTCGTTTAAGTTCAGCAATTTTAATTCCCTAAATTCCTTCAAAAAATTTGGAAAATGTTTCACAATGTCAAAGACTGAATTAGTAGCACCATTTATTATAAGATTTGGGCTTATAATGCTAAGCGATCTTATTTTATTATCAAAGTCAAATCTTTTTAAAATTTGATCCAACAGTTCAATATAAAATTGAATACAATTTTCAATTATAACTTTAACATCGCATTTAGAGATGATGTCATTTGCAAGCATTTCAGCTGCATGAATACCCAGGTATACATTATTATAATTTAGAAAATTTGAAGGATCTTTGTAATTCACACTAAAAACGTCACCAGTTTTGATCAAATGTTGTTTTAAAAAATTGCTCATTACTATTTTGAGTAGTTTTTCCATTTGAGCAAATAAATTGTGGATTTCTGTGTCTTCGCTTTGGAACATTTTATTAATATTATTAGTAATACCAAGTATATACTTCAAAAAACATAAATATGTTCTATTTATATCGTTAAGATTGTTTAATATGAATTTTGAACTGTCAATTTGATCGATATTAACTGCAAATGAGGAAAATATTTTTAAACTTTCATATAGTTCTAACAAGCGGTTTACAACAGATTCTAAAGAAAGCCAACGAGTTTGGCATGGATGTAAAGGGTGTTTTTTTAAGCTAGATAGAACTTTAAATTGTAAAAAGTAACACAAAAAAATTAAATTTTGATGAAATATTTTTTTTTATCGTTTCAGTATACTCTGACAAATCATCATGAATAGACTCACGCTTGAACAAATTTACTTTGAAAAATTTAAAAATTTAATCCAAATTTAAATCGCAAAATTGTGTTCAGCGATGAGGCGCATTTTTGGCTTAACGGGTTTGTTAATAAGCAAAATTGCCGCATATGGAGCGAGACCAATCCACAAGAGACCCTACAGACTCCATTACATCCAGAAAAATGCACCGTTTGGTGCGGTTTTCACGCTGGTGGCATCATCGGACCTTATTTCTTCAAAAATGAGGCCGGAGCTCGCGTTACGGTCAATGGAGATCGTTACCGCACCATGATCAATGATTTTTTGTTTGAAAATATGGATGACATTGATCCGGAGGAGATGTGGTTTCAACAGGATGGCGCTACGTACCATACGGCGAACGCAACCATCGACTTATTGAAATCAAAATTTGGCGATAAGTTGATTTCGAGAAATGGACCTGTCAATTGGCCTCCAAGGTCGTGCGATTTGACACCTCTCGATTATTTCCTGTGGGGCTACGTGAAGTCACTGGTTTATGCTGATAAACCACCAACAATTGACGCCTTGGAGGCCAGCAGTGCTCGAAAAAGTGGCCCAAAATTGGACGTCCAGAATGCGCTTCGTCAAGAACTGCCGCGGTGCCCATATGCCCGAAATCATTTTCAAATGTTAATGTCACTTATGATCTTTCGAATAAAAAAAAAATTTTGATTACAATTTAATTTTTTGTGTTATTTTTTACAATTTCAAGTTCTTTCGGGCTTAAAAAAACACCCTTTAAAACCTTTTTGGGCTTTATTTCTAATAAACTTTGTATTTTCTCAAACTGGTGGTGACGTTTTGGACTGTTGGACAGATAATTATATACATCTCTGGCTAGGGTTTCGACAGCGGAAGGGAGTTTAAGGCATGAATATGATGAGCATAACGCCAGTGAATGGCATACCTTTTTCTGTCCCGCAAGAAATGTCTATAGTGTAAATTGGGACTAAGTGACAAAATAAAGAAGTTGCCACCGAGCTAAAAAAATCTGCGTTTTTAAGACAAAAATCGTCAAATCTGCATTTTGGAAATTTTGGGAATAAAATCTGCAAAATGCAGATAAATCTGCACTTCTGGCATCGCTGATTATAAATCAAACTGACGTCATTTATGAGTATGCGTATAATGTCGATGTCGCACTCATATTAATTTCTCTTGTGAGTATGAGTGAATCAGAGTAGTTTAGTTATACTTACAATTGCATGAGTCAGTATGAGTAGCGAAAAAACGATTCATTGCTGATCTCTGGTACATATATATACAGTATGATAAAAAGCATATTGGGTATAGTTACATATTCGTAACTCAGTTGTTGGGTTTTTGGAATACTGTTAACATGTTCGTCATGACAGAATTCAACGTCATCTTTTTCTTCAGCTTCGTCATAAGTAATTTCAATTTTAATCATTCGTTAACTTTATTAGAATTATACACATAAGGTTAATTATCGACAAGTAAATCCACTATTTTCGCGGTATCACTGCGCCTTCGAATTTCAAGTGGTATTTCGTCATTTGAGCTCTATTCTTCTCATAAAGAATTTTGTTAAAACATTTTTTAAGGACACCTTCATTCACATTATCCCAAGCATTTGAGGCTAAAAAGGCCACGTTTTTCAAAGAAAACGTTTTTAATGCACCATTCGATCTTCTCAACTGGATAAAATAAGGGAGGTAACTTTTGCGATAATTAAGTTTTAAAATACGAATGGCATTTTGGTCCATAGTCTGAATAAGTGCCGTGCAGTTCGGTGGAAGAAACATAACACAATGTGCTTGTTTAAACATGAACATGGTTTTGGATGAAAAATTGCGTTTTCTAAGAGTGAAATTGCTTCGTTTGACAAATTATTTTTTTCCTATGTTTTTACTTGTTTAACAAAAGATTTTTCAAACCAGTTTTTAAAAATTATTTCTGTCATCCATGCATTCTTGCTGCTGGCATATTTTAAAGGTAAACTTACTTGTATCTCTTTTAATATCCCTCTAACTTAAGCCTGTGCACCCCAGTTGCATTGCAGCAAACCTGAAGGGTGACTCTCTCTTTACCAATCTTACGTCCAGGTGCAGATTTTTCTGCGTGCAGCGCGAGTGTTTTTTCTAGTAGCTTCTTCAAAATAATGCTGTCTTCTCAGCATTGTATACTTGGGAAAAAGTGTTTCCAATTGTACCATTTTTGTGTGAAGCGTTTTAATAAAAGGTTTGACTAGAGATGGATCATTTGAAAGTTTCTCTCCCGATAGTTTTACAAATTATATTCCATACCGCGATCGAAAATTATTAAGCCAGCCATTACTTGCTTTAAATTCAGACTTTGTTTTCTCTTATTAATAAACCAATCATAAAGGGGTTTTTAACAAGAACTTTTTTTTTTAGAACAAAATAAAACAAAAAATTTAGATAAAGATGATTAAAATTTGTATTGTGTTACGAAGAGAAAAGTTCGGCAGTTATAAGTGAAAAATTATATCTGGCAAATGTCCACCACGAGCAGGTTGACAGATGTAGATTCTGTCATCAAAGTTTTTAATAATTTTTTTTTTGGCAAAATGACGGGTCTATTTCGTTAATCACATCACGGATTTTGAGTTTAAAGGCTGCAATCGATTCGACTTTCTCCGTATATACTTTGTCTATAACATAGCCCCACAACAAAAAATCCAGTGGTGTTTAATCACACGATCTGGCTGGCCACTTAACAGCTGATGTTCGTGAAATTATGCGATCGGGAAACTCGGTTCGCAATAAATTGTTTGTTGTTATGTTTTTCGAAAATATCACGAATATTTCGAAATGTAACTTTAACAGAAGCACCATTTTCATAGTGGATTTTAATTATTTTAATGCGATTTTCGAGTGAAATTGAATTCATTGTACAAGGAAAGAAATTTTTGCACCAGTAAAAGCATTAATCAAAAAAAAAAAAAACTGTTTTAATTTAAAATTTATTTAAGTAAATTAAACGTTTAATTGATATTATTAATTTGTTTACTGGTGCAAATTAATATTGTCAATTAAACGTTTAATACAATTGATTAAACGTTTAATTCACTAATTTAAACGTTTAATTAACTTGATTAAATTTTAAATTAAAACTGATTTTATTTTTGATTAATGCTTTTACTGGTGCAAACAAACTTCTTGTTAAAAAACCCGATGCAAACGTTCTTCCATTATCTGATATTCAGCACATAGTTTTGCGATTTCCAAGACCACTCTCCGTTTTCGAAAAATAACTACAAAAATTCACTTGACAATATACATATGGGGGATTTCATGTCAAGTGACCCAATTTTTAAATCGATGTCTTCCGATTTTTTTCAAAAGATTGATCAAATAGCTATCGAAGCTTCTTGGGATAAATTTTGCTAACACCAATAGGTAATAAGTTACATGGATGAGATGGAACACCTGTATGGCCAAAATGTCAAACATTGACCCCCACTAACTCAGAAACTTTTAGACCGATCTTGTAATAGGACTAACCTTGGTCCAAATTTCATCCATTTCTTTTACAGATTTACTTATCTATCGATTTTAGCTTTATTGGATTTTATGTCTGAAATTGTAGACTTTCCAACATTTTTTTTCTTTTGCTAGTTGACGGATAGATTTTCCATTTGTTAATTTCGAAAGAATTTCTTTTTTCTGGTCAGTCGTTAAGAAATTATGTTTTTTTTTTAATTGTTCGTGGCATATTTTAGCATATTATGTAGGAAACGCTCAACCAATTTTCGTAAGAGCTGGCACAACCTTTATTACAACCAAAGAATTACATATGTACTGTATAACATATGTACTTTTAAAACTGCAAACATAAATTCTTTCTGCACCTGTGCCTAAAAGTGGGATTCCCGTCACTTTAATGTTAGAAATCTTAGCAAACATTTCGGTGTCCGGATTAAAGAGGTAAAATATTATTACGATGTCCGGATTACAGAGTCCGAATTTGCAAGTGTCCGAAATATCGAGATTGCACTGTATAAGGCATGTGTGTATTTATAATTGGTACATATTACATGATTAAATATAATTAAAAAAAAACTTATTTCAGACATTTTTTTTTCATCTTCATCTTTCTCTGAACACGAAACAAACATTAATGTCTGCTTGTAAAATCACACCCGTCAACCAACAAGTCTGTTATGGAATATAAAGAATGTGGTTTGGATTTATCCATCCGTCAACAAACATCAGTCAACAAAAAAGTTGCCTTATAAGCCGCATAATCATTAATGCGTTATTTTGTTTCTATATATTTTTTTAAATGTTTAGCCGCAAGTAAATAATTCCTTTTCATGATTTTCTACTTTTTTGTTTTGTAAATTTTGATGCAAATGTCTAATAAAGACAACAATTTTAACAATTGAGGCAAAAAAGTTAAAACAATGTTACGAGTTGATGCTGAAAATTAAATAAACAAAACAAATCCATAACCAGTTGTGGCTACAATTGTCGTCAGTCACCATAAACGCTCAGTTAGCCGGGAGTAGCAGTAACGTTGCAGATTAGCTGCTTCATTTTGTTGTATGTAAAGAAATTATAACGATTATCGTTAGCAGTAAGATGTTATGTCTTAATCTGTAAGAAATAGATTGGTCTCACTTTTTTACGGTAAGGTTAAGTTACTGTTACTCCCGGCTAACTGAGCCTTTAGTTGTTCATCAATAGGGGCTGAAATTATATGCAAATGCATGTTTTTTCTTAAACATTTATTTATTCGAATGACATTTTTTGCTTGTAAATGGTATTGATTTAATTGTGATTTTTTTTAATATTTTAATTTTAATGCAATTTTGACATACATATATTGTAAAAAAAGCATATAAATTTGCATATTGCTTAATAATATGCTGAAAAAGCATATTTGTGCATATTTTTTGTTTAATGACAATAAAAAAATTATAAGAAAAAAGTTAGAGTGCTATATTCGGCTGTGCCGAATCTTTGATACCCTTCAGCGACAGTGTAATTTTCCTAGATATTCCCAAACTACAAAAAAAAATTGGTATCGGTACGCTATGTAATCTTTAATAAAAACTAAAAAGAAATTGCTGGCGCATACTGATAACCTGATAACGTAAAAACAATGTTTACTTTTTTTTTATCGAAAATTTTAAAATAAACTCCATGCACCTAATTCTGTCATGTAACGGAGAAATTCCATATTCATAGTTTTGCTCATCACTTGAATCATTAAAATTTTGAAAGTCCTTCTGTGACTTTTTGCAAATTGCACACTTTAAAGTTGAAGAAGTATCTGTTATTACATTTAAGACTTTGCCATCAATCATTGTAAGACAATATTCATAATAAATGAAAACCTTTTTTCCATTCTTCATTTCAATAACAGAAGGCTTTAGTTCGGAAATTTGCTTTTTTATATCGTTTACTGTAGACTTGATTATTTCTGAAGACTCCTTTGCATATTTAAAAAATATCGGACGGCAAAAATGGACTGACGATGGGCGAGGATTTTTCCAATGCTCAGAGATTTCACTTCTAAGCCGTAAAGGAACTATAGAAGCCATAAACATATTGGCATCTGTAATAGTTATGTCAGTTGTCGATATTGTTTGTTTGTAAGCACTTTGACCAGATGATCCATCACATCCCCACTTGCTTATCAATGTAAGCCTGTCTGGAAGTAATGCTCTTTCTTTTTCAGGAAAACTTAAAACTAAGCGTTTAAAAGTATGATCCATTAAGTCTTGCAGTTCAACTTCTGCTGTAACTTCAGTAACTTTTACATTAGATGGAACTGCTTCTTTTTTGGCAGAGGTAACCTTTTTATATCCAGGAAGAACATTCACATTATGATTCTTTAAAGAGCTTCGTAAAATATTATATTTCTCCTTTGACAATCCCAAGTCCATAAATAACGCTAAGGCTTCTTCTATGCTATACTTTGTGGGTAATGCATTCGGAGGAGTTGGAATACTTTTTTTAGTCCTTCGCAGTCGATCTGGGCTAGCAAGCTCCACAGCTTTTGTAATATCAGACCTTGATTTATCTTTA
The DNA here is from genome assembly GCA_963931875.1 of Pollenia griseotomentosa. Lineage (NCBI taxonomy): Eukaryota > Metazoa > Arthropoda > Insecta > Diptera > Polleniidae > Pollenia > Pollenia griseotomentosa. Next base: position 14,921,491 of record OZ007563.1, on the reverse strand, counting down.
TCTTTTACGTACTTAAGACATAATGCTTCTGACAGATTCGATGTAGATATATCTTTTGTAGCATTTTGAAGTTTACGTTTTTTTGTGTACTCCGAACACTCGTTTATAGTTTTAGCAGGTCTTCCTTTTCTGCTGTCCAAAGATGTATGCAGTTCTCCAATGTTTTCAAAAGTTGTTACTCCATGTAGCCAGTATGAGTACTTTTCCAAGAAAACGAAGTGAATTTTGTTTTTAACATCCTTTTCCTGGTAAACCGTGCAATTTTTCCACAATAGCCAAATTAAATACATTTTCATTATGTGATTTTCTAAATAACTCGAACAATTCCGAATTTTGAAATGACATTATGAGTTCTGGTACTGATCACTACTTTTGCAAAGTAAAACTTTAACTGATTGCATTACACAATTGCAGATTAATTTATACCCAAAAATAAAAAGGTTCAAGCTACCTGATTTGCGAAACATAAATCTAGGCCACAATTAACTGGATTATATAAAACTGCAGTTTTTATTTTACTTAGTATAAAAACCAAGTTTTAAAACTACCTGCCTATTTTCATAATGTGTTCTTAAATTTAAATAAATAAATAAACAAATTCTAATAATTATGCCTACCTGATTGACACAAGAAAATATTGTTTATAAATAAGGCTACATACATATTTATAAGTAGGCACATATGCATACATTAACAGAAATATGTCAGTCAGTTCCACTTATATTTACATTTTTGTGCTGTAAGATAACATAAAATATAAAAAATATTAAAATTTTGGTAGCTTTTTTCCTTATTTGGCAATTTTTTTTTTTTAATTTTGGTTGCAAAAATATCTTGGCTGTGGCAACGCTGGCTATAAGATTTTAACATCTTTCTTCAAATTTCAAGAAAACCTGTAATTTTTTGTTGCCCAATTTAGCGAAATTATTTAAAGTACTGTGTAGTAAAAATGCTAAAAAAATATGGGCGTGACCATGTTTGCCCATTTTTAGATATTCTCTATTTTATTTGTAAAAAGTACCTAAATATAGGGTGTCTGAAAAACGGCAACTGCCAAAAAAGTAGGGTATCTGGTGGACATTTTCTTACTTATTTTAATAAACAATAGATATACCTTTAAAACAATACCAAAAAAGTAGTGATCACATGGCAATATTTCTGACACTTCAATTCTAAAATGTCTTTTTTTTCTCAAAATCACCTTTTTTTGGACTTTCTAAAAACTGTCGACTTTAAGCAGCTCCACCAGCTATAATTCTTATCCAATTAAGAAAAACGTTTTTGAATTCTGATCAGTAAAATGGTCTTTATACGATGTGTTCATTCATTTTACAAAATTTTGTCATCAAATTTTGTATTTTTGCCACGGTTTTTGGGAAAAGGCGCCACAGTGCGCCGCCTGACCTAAATCCTCACCAGACAGTTGCTCGTTGTTTGTGCTTCTGTTTCTCATGGATTGCATAAAGATTTTCTGAGCCCCAATTTTGAAAATTTCGTGTATTCACGAAGCCATTCAGATGGAAATGCGCTTCATCGGAGAACATTACTTTTTTTTTGAAAAATTGTCCTTGACTTTACTTTGCTCCATTGCAATTATAACGTGTTGTTATTTCGTTAAGCGCTCTATTAATAATAATCGGAATAAAAATATGTGACAGCTGCCAAATTTCAGAGTTGCCACTTGCACAAAAAAATACACAAAATTTAAAAAGGGCATTTTTACTGAGACACCCTTTAATTATGAATATAAAAGAATTAATTAAAAAAAAAACAACTTTAACTTTGATTTTTATGAATTTGGTATGGAACTCCTCGCATATGGTTTTGTTTTTCTAGTTTTTCTTTTGTATTAAAAGCATGTTCTTTCTAAAGCAAACATATTTTTTAACTTTTTGTTGCACATTTTATGAGTACAATTTTCCATTAATAAGTGCATTTAAATCCAGCCCCTAGTCATCATTATAATGGTTCCATTTTGGCTGGTGAATGGTTAGTCGTTGTGTTTTTCAGTCTTTCCTTCAAAATTTTGACATTTTACTTAACGTGATTTGATCGCATTTTATTGAAAGTATTGATTTAGTTTGTCTGGTTTAGTTTACAAAAGCGGTCCTGTGGTCTTGTTTGATAGAAGTCATTGGTTTTTTTGAACATTTATTTCTTTTTAGTTTAGAATTTGTACAAAGCATAATAATTGACCTTATTCGGTTTTAAAATTTTTGGCTAAGAATTGAAATAAGACTGTGGCAATAAGGAAAAAGTGCTTAAGTCTATTTTTTTGTTTTAAATGAGAGCAAGTTTAAAATTTAAAGCTGATTTTTGAAAATTTACTCCTCTTCTACTATCTGTGTGAGAAGTATTCACTTTTGAGAATTTTTTTTTTCATTGCATTACAATCTATCAACTCAAGATAATAAGTAAATTTTATGGAAATTTTATGAAATTTGATAAAATTTAAGGTTTTTTTAATCGAAAAGTTCTTAGTGAAATTGGCTAGCAAACTCCTTATGAAGCTGTTCTGAGTTAAATTAGGCATTGGCAGTTTCAGTAAAATAAAATAAAAGAGAGTAAAGGCTCAGTTAAGGCTCAGTTAGCCGGGAGTAACAGTAACAGTAACCTTACCGTAAAAAAGTAAGACCAATCTATTTCTTACAGATTGAGACGTAACATCTTACTGCTAACTATAATCGTTCTAATTGCTTTACAAACAACAAAATGAATCAGCTGATTTGAAACGTTACTGTTACTCCCGGCTAACTGAGCCTTTAGCCGGGAGTAACAGTAACGTTGCAAATCAGCTGCTTCATTTTGTTGTATATAAAGCAATTAGAACGATTATAGCTAGCAGTAAGATGTTACGTCTCAATCTGTAAGAAAAAGATTGGCCTTACTTTTTTACGCAACGATTAACCTAAAACAGCAAAATATTGTCATTGGCCCTTTTAACACCAAGCCATAGATGAAATCATCACTTCTATGCGGTTAAATTTTGTTTAAAGTCTTTTTTTCCTAAATATTCCTTATGTCACAGATTGTAATTAAACTTAAGATTTTTCCCAAATCTTATTGCACATTGAAAATAGATAAGCAAAAAGTCATTTTGCTACAACTTCCTGAAAAATCGTACAAAATAGTAATTGAAAAATTGCCCATGGTATTATTGAACGTGAAGACCTTTGAGGTGTCATTAACAAAAATTAAGCTTAAGTTACAGAAATATGAACACATGTTTGGCACACAGTGTAAAAGAATAGCTGAAAAATACCTACAAAGTTTTGTTAAGAAAGATCAACCATAAAAAATTTAATGGAATTGACGTCACATATCAACACGGGTATTTGTTACAATAACACTAATCTATTTCAAAAAACGACTTAGACGTTTACGAGATCGAGAACCGTAATAACGGTGATAATGATAATTTTTTTACATGAGGGATAACTCAACCACTGTATTGATTTATAAAAAAAAAAATATTCCGACTCCCCAAAGAATAAATTACAGAAAACAATACTTGTTGCATTAATTTAGGTTTGTCCACTTAAACGTCAAGGAAAACATGCATTGAATGTTAGACCGAAATCAAATACGAATATATTAAAAATAATTCGGTAATAACGAATCTTACATGTCCTACATTGATCTGGTGGTATCAGTGTTGCCAGTAGTAGGGGAAAATCTCACATGTAGGTATTTTTGTTACTAATATAATAAGCGTAGTGAAAATCGGACAGATTTTTTATAATCTCCAAAACGTAGGGATTTTTCATCATATCGCATTAATTTTGAAATAAATGCAGAAAAACACATTTTTAAGTGATGTTTTCTTATCCAAAAACAAATTATTTTTCCTAAAATCGCTTTAAATTATATTTCCAGAGTTGTTTATGGTTTAAAAAGTTGGCAACACTAATATGTATATATATGTTTTTTCTAAAATATCATTTAATGTTGAAAGATTTAATTGATATCGTCGGAAAGGTTAATTTTCTCAGCATTAAGCTTCGTACAGACGGTGGTCAGATCTTACAATGTTGTCATTTAAATTGACTAAAAATGTCTTGCAACTGTGTGAACATTGTACGTTATTTTCATTTGGCAGATGTGTTAAATTAACGCATCTGACAATGGCACCATAGGCATAAAAATGACAACATTGTAAGATCTTACCATCGTCTGTACGAAGCTTTAGTTTTATTGTTTAGGTTTTAGAAACACTTAAGGCCGCTTTAGCCGACCGTAAATGTAATTAAATGCAATGTAACGTACCGTAACGTACTGTAAGCTCGTTTGTGCACTTATAGAACATGTAAGAACGTGTCAGCTGTTTTTCAAAAACATTAACAAAAAAGAGAAAAGTGATGAGAACAAAAAGTGTTGAAATGGTGACCGCTTTGAAGAAAAAGTACCAAGTGATTTAAATAGTATCAAAACGGTATTTCTTGTATGTTTATATAAATAAATAAATATTTAATATTAATATTACAGATTTACAATAAACAAATATGTATTATGTATAGCATATTCGTACACATGTTCTTACATTATTTTCAAAATGTGTATACAAAAAACAAGGTTTTGACATTATTAAAAACCAGAGTTTTTATTGTTTGGGGATATGTATGCATTTGTTTATTATATACATCCAAACATATATTTTTATAAATAAAAATATGTATGGATTGTAACTTATTTTGTCAAAAGTCCACAGATATTCTTACTAAAAAAATGTACCAAAGAAAAAGAGTGATTTTACCCGCATTCCATTTAAAATACAAGCAGCCCATCACTATCTACAACTGTCACGTAATCTCGTAATGAAATTCTATTTTCTACAGGTTGGCACGTTACGGTAAAGTGACATTACAGTCAGTTAAGGGCGTGTCAGATAAAACTTTTGCTTCGCGTTGCGTTACATATACGCTTTGACATTTGAGTTAAATGTACATGTTTATATGGCACTTGTCACATAAACTGCTTTTAACGCAAAGCGAAGCGAAAAGTTGGGCAACTCTCATCTTTTTGCGCGCTTTGACAATCTTCTAGTATAATTTTTTTTATTTATTTTCTTTTTAACACACAATGTGTGAGTGTTGTCAAAGTTTTTATTGTGACATACACTTTTTGCTTTACGCTTTTCTGTCAAAGTATATGTAACGCAACGCGAAGCAAAAGTTTTATCTGACACGGCCTTTAAGCAGTTGCATTGCATTCCATATAACAGAAACGATCAGATGTTTACATTACATTTACATTTCTACATTTACTGTCGGCTAACGGGGCCTTTACGCACAAATATGAAAAAATTCAAAATTGGGCATATGCTAAAAATTGGTTTTATAATTGTCTTGAGTTAAAAATAATTTTAATATACATATCCCACTCGCAGCCCACTAAGCAACAAAAACTACCTTAAAGGAAAACCATTTAAATTAAAAAAAAAAAAATTGAAAAAACCAAAAATTTTTTTCGAGAGATTGAAGAAGAAGCTATAGGTAATAAGTTACGTGGATGAGAATACATGTTTGCCCAAAATGTAAAATTTTGCACCCTCTAACTCAGAAACTTTTTCACTTGTGTCTAACGGCCATGTTCTGACAATCGCACGAATTGAAATCGCAAAACCCAGATTTATTTTATTGTGTTCTAAAACTAGTTCGTTTTGCTTGCGACCTGCCATAGTTTTTTAAAGTTCCCTTGAGCATACTTTTGCAATTTGAGGTCACCAAACTTCTTGCGATTGAGATTTACAGTACACGTACTATGCAATTTCAAGCTAAGATCGCAAATGTTAAGCGTTTTGCGATTGTCAGAAAATGCCCGTAAACTATTATTCAATAGGACTAACCTTGGTGCAAATTTTTACCAAATCAAAAGATATCGATTTCAAAAGTTGCGTCACTTGTATGAAATCCCCCATATATGTATTATTTTTTTTCAGTTTTGTACTTATTTTTTGCCAAAGCTTAAATATATGTATATATTCGAATAAAATTTATTTTTTATAACTTGTGTTGTTCTTCTATTTTAATGACAATAATGCGTAGGGACTATTGTAGGGGAAATTTCTCCAACGTGTAGGGTAAAATCGTATTTTTGTTAGCATGTGTAGCTATTTTTTCGAAAAATTCACTGGCAACACTGGGTTGCATACAGATATGTAAATCTAAATACAATTTTGTAAAAGGAAACGATAGAAAATAAATTTCGCGTTAAGAACTTTATCTTGTATTCACGTAGGATATCAAATTTTTAGGACTTTATAATTACCAAAAACGGCTTAAATTCTTGTTTCTTTCATAAAAATTGCCAAAAATTATTTGTAAGAAAAATTTTGAAAAAGTATACGAAATGCTGTGGAAAGAAAGTTTGTATTAGAAATTTCTTATTTCGATTAGGAATGTTTTGTAAAGGAAATTTTCAAAGACTATATTAGATTTACTTACTCATTTTCGTATAGTTTATAGGAATCACATATTTAGAGCGCAAATTCAACACCACCCGGCTAGAAAAACTTATTTGACAGATCGCTATTTCGGTACAGTTATATTGCCAATGTGTACGTACGCAAAGGTGGCACAATATATTGGCAAGAATTAAAATCCTTTTGAGTTTTATTGCACAACGAAAAGAAGTGCAATATACTGTGAAATGTGTTGGCAACAATTTACGATGTTGTTTTGCTTTAACCCTACGTTTCCACATGCAAGTAATTACTTGCAAGTAGTGTATACGTATTATTAACGAAAAATCGAGGAAACAGCCGGTTGGCTAAAAGTACAAAAATTGTGTGAATGTTAGTGGAAAAGTGTGAGTGTATTGAGTTTTTCGAATTTGCACTTGCATGTGGGAACGGGGGTAAAGGTTATGTTTTATTTTAATTAGAGTTGCGCCATATTTTAATTAAATCCAGTGTGCCACTTATTGAATAAAATTGTGCAATAAAAAAATAATATGGCGAATAACATATACAATAATATTGTTAATGGATGGGGCGCTTAAGAAAAAAATTTTTATATAGATATATCGGGAAACCTCAACTTTCATCGATAAATCGGTATTCGTTACATCCCTATAATTTATAGTCATGGAAAACTGAATTCCAGCAAATTTCATTAAAATATTCTTCTTCACCTCACCATCACAAATGGGGTGCTTGGTAAGCCCAACAAACATGCGGATAACGTCAATCCAAAATATATATCGACAGCTCAATTGCAAAACATGCGTACACACATAGAAAAAAAACAAGGTAAAATCGTCGAAAACAACCGTTTTCGGTGGTGATTTTGCTTAATAGTTACTTCATGTTAATTTAACATGATTTTACAATAACTTGCGAACCCACGTTTCACTTATTTTTATTCCCCTTTGTTAACAGAAGCATCAGCAGAATGGCCCGATATGGTTTTCGTCATGATTCTACTTTGAAAACCTGATGTACTATTTAACTTAGAATTTTAACTAAAAGAATACGGGAATTGTATTCTTTTTATTACATATTTTAAACATGAAAATAAAAAAATGTATGTTTTTCTTTTTATGGTGTTGTTTTCTTTTCTATACAAAACAAGTTAAACAGGTTTTCATTGTTTCAATATTGAACAATTTTATTTTAACATTTTTCATTTAAAATAAACAAGAAACCAAAATAATTTTAAATAGAGAGTCCCATCCATAAAAACTGGTTTTTATGGATTCAATATTGAACAATGTTATTTTAACAGTGAATAATATTAAATAAACGTGATTTAAGGTTATTTTAATATTTTTCATTTAAAATTAATAAGAAATAATGATAAACTTAAATAAAGGGCATACTTTTGCAGAAATTTACTATGATACTCAATCAACATTTCGCCATGTTAATTTAACATTGGTATTTTTTTCAGTGTGTAAACAACTTAGCAGGTTTTTAAGTTTCTGAATTGAGTATTGTTCAACTTAAATTCTGGCAAATTTTGGTGTTGGTCGGCTTATCCAATCCAAAGTAATGCACTAAAAAGTAACTTAGCATCCCTGCAAATAATGTTGGACCACCTGATCCATTTTGATTAAATGGACTACTCCAAGGAATGCTCCGATGTAATGCAAGCATGGACCATGTTATTGTTAAAAAGTGTTTGTAGACACAATTTTTCGATAAAAAAGTGGATCGCATTGTGATAATAAAATTCAATAATTTGCAAGCGTTGTTCGTTTGTAAGACGATTCATGGTTAAATTATAGACCAAACTGAAGATGTTTGACAGTGAAACAAAACACGAAACGTGCGTCAGCTGTTTAAACCAGTGTTGCCGAAAAGATAATAGCTAAAAAATCACCTTAAGATCAATATTATAGAATTTACAAACTGAATGACAAACTAATATATACAATTTTCAACTGTAGTTAGTGATCAGGTATGAAAACTAAAACTAGAGCAATTTAAGTGGACATAAATGCGTTGCTGCCTGTTTAAAGAAAAAAAAACCAACATATGTATGTATAAAACATAAAAAAAATAAATATTAAATATTTACAAGGAGACACTATGAAAAAGCCCCGCCGAGGCGCGCCGCTTAACTAGAAATACTAAGAAAAATTTTGTATTATTCCAAAGCTGAGTAAAAAAAAGTATTAAGTGAAGGCAAAACTAGTTGACCATGTGGCATGAGAGCTGCGTATCAGTCTATGCCACATACACGTATGATAAAAACCACAAAACTCTACTTAAATGTTGCTCCATCACGCCACGCGCTTAATATTTGTTTCTATCTGCATCTATGAAATGTATGGCAGTACCGGTATCTGTGTCTGTATGTTTTGGTACTTGCCATGACAATGTTTATTAAAATTGCGTTATTTCGAAAATGTTTTATTTTTTTTTATTTTTTGTACAAGTATTTTTATTTTGTGGCGTGGTCATGTTTATATTTTATTGTTTTTATTGCGATAAATAATTAAAATTCAAAATAAATTTTTTCATATATGGGAAATATTATTTTGTTTATTTTTTTGTCTTTGCTATTTTTGAATTCGTAATGCAATAGAAAATGTAGCGCATAATTTTTGGAAAAACAAACTTAATTAAATTAAAAGAAACCAGCAAGTGAATCGAATCGATTTTTGTGTGAGTTGTATGCGATTTTGTCTATTTAGAATTGACCATTGCATTAGATTTTATTTTTAGTTTTTCTTGTTTTGCATTTCGGTTTTAAATTTTAGATTTTGTTAACAATTTATAGATTGCGTGGCTAAAAACTTCGAAAAATAAATTGATTATATTTTGGGCAATTTTTGAGGTTTGATTAAAATCAATAAAATTCTTAATTATAAAATAAATAAAAAAAAACACTTAGAGAACTAACGGGTTGTTTAAAGGAAAAACCCATAACGTTTTCAAAGAGGTAAAAACGTAAAAATTTTTTAACAGAAATAGGATTGTTATACATAAATTATTTAGCTTAATTTCTTCGACCTTCTTAATATTATTTCCTTTCAATAATTTCTCAAGCTCAAGGTCCGTTTGATATAATGTATATTTATTTAAAAATTATCCAATATTTCGCTATCTCAATGGATAGCTTCTTCAGGGATTTGTTGGTTTTTTATATTTCAAACAATTTTATAAACAAAATTTAACGAAAAAACAAAATTGTCAATTATGAAAATTAATAAAAATTATACACAGGAAACAAAAATTATTCTATTACATTTTTGTAAACTTATTTAATTTCCTATCTTATTCTTATAAATTAAATGTCTGTAATTTTGAGCTACATTGTCCGTATCTGTCTTAAAATTAATTCTTTGTTCCATTGGTATGTTTATAATTTGCAACATTTCTAACATGAAGCGTCGTTTGTAGTTTGTTTCTGTATTTAAAACTGTTGTATTTTCAAAATCTGGTGTATGATTGAAATTGGCACAATGCAATGACAATGCAGTTTTTTGAGAAGATGTATTTTTGTATTTTTGATCAGATCTATGTCCTGCTAGTCTAGTTTTTAATTTGTTTTTCGTAGTACCTATATATACCTTACTATATATTTCATTATCCTTACCCTTACAAGGTTTCTTGTAAATAATATTAGATTTATCTAATTTTTCTGTCTTATCTTTCATTTTACTGAATAATCTATCCAATGTATTATATGTTTTATGACCTTTGGTAAATTATAAAACTTTAACTGACTTCGTTAAGGTTTTACTCGTACTAAAGTGTTTTCCGAGAGTGAGCTTTACAATGGGCCTATGGTTAATTATGGGTCGATTTGCACAAAATTTAATGTCACCAAATTTTTTTCTTAGACATAAATAATTTTTTTTTCTACGACAATACCGTCAAAAGCGGTGCATCAAGCTACGCTTTAATGATTGCGCCAGCTATTTTTTATACTTTTTTTATACGCCGTACGGTACTACTTTAATAAGGTGCAATTGTGTTCCTACAGTTATGAAGAAAAAGCAACAGAGCTAATTCTAGATTTTAAAGAAACTGCAGCCAAAGCTTCAGAAAGTTTTTAAGTTAGTTGCATATCCAATTATGATGACATAATGGTGGCGCTGCAATCAGAGAAAACACATTTTTTTTCTAGTTATGTTAAGCACTTATAACACAGTGCTACAAAATTCGGGCCATCGCCGCCAGCCTCAACACTTGCAACGCGAAATGAAAGTAGACTGCTAATAGAGCAAATCTGCCAAGGGTTTTGAAAAGTTAGCTCGGTTTCCCGAAATATGGGCCCCTAAAGTTTTTGAATTTTTTGGAAAAGGCGTTTGGTATAAGTCAAAAAAATATTTTTTGCATTAAATTTCACTAGGGGTCTTCTAAGACCAAAAAAATCGTGCAATGTATGTAAAACGAATTTTTCTAAATTCCGGGCCTTAAAATTTTTGAATTTTTCGAAAACCCGTTTTACATACATTGCTAGTGAAATTTAATGCAAAAAATCTGTCAAATCGGTTAAAAAATAGCTGAGTTATAATCAAAATACTGAAATCCCAAATATTAATCTTTTTATACCCTTCACCACAGGTGGAAAAGGGTATATATAAGTTTGTCATTCCGTATGTAATTTCTACAATATTGATCTTAGGCCCTGTAAAGTATATGTATATATTCTGGGTCCTTACTACCCGTCTCCACTATTCGTCAACTTGGTAAGAACAGAATGTCGCACAAGAATTCTACTCGTGTAGACTGTTCGTGTTTCGTCTATGTGCTGCCATCGTCGCCTAAACATTTGTCTTAGCATCCATGTGCGCCATGATGTTGGCCATACAATGTATTTTCTGTATACAAACAAACGCCACAACAACAAAAATTGTGGTCAATCAGAGCATGAACATAAATACGTATTCGCCACATACAAGAACATGAACAAATTAATACCGTTGCTCTGCCGGCGTTATGGTCATGTCATGTTCAAATCGAAAGCGCATGAAGACGTAAGGTTATGAGGAGAGAAGTTTATTAAACGATGTGATGTCCCTCTACCCCCCATATAGCTTATCCCATCAACAATAAATTTCAAGTGTTTTTATCAAGAATAAAAACTGGGAATTAAGCACGAATAACAAAATCTTTTAAATTAAAATTTTGTATTCCCAAAAATTACTTTTGATAATAAACTGGCAAGTGCACGGCCTAAAAAAACTTACCTGGCAACATGCTTTTGCAAGTTGTTTTTTGCATTTTGTTTTTTCTTAACCTACTTACAGCTACAATTAATGTTGGAAGAATTCCAATCAATTGTAGTAAGAATAGAATGTAAGAAGATATCTCACTCACAGTTTATTGTTGATGTTTTTGTTTAAAATTTGCTACTGTTACAAGTAGAACTGTTGCTTATGATTCTTATACGTTTAACAGTTTTATTTGGTTTAATATCTTTAGTTTTTCTAAAATCTTTATGCATGAAGTTTCCTGATGATCTGGCCTAAGCAACCAGTGAAATGCGCATATCCCATCAACAATTATTTTCAAGTGTTTTTATCAAGAATAAAAACTGGGAATTAAGCACGAATAACAAAATCTTTTAAATCCTTCCATATTCTTAAAAGTTTTCATTAAAATTTTTTTTAAAAAATTCGAAATTGTATTTTTTTTATTTCTCTTAGTTTTGAAAGTGTGATTGTTTTTTTTACAAATTAATTTGTATGTACAAATTTCATTCATTAAATATTCGCTTTTAATATTCGCACACACTTTTTCATTCGTTTTTCCACATTCACCATTAAACTCAAATGTTTCGCATTAAATGTTTCATAACGAATATTTACGTATTTTACACAATATTTTGAAAATGAGATAATATTTTAAAAATTCCCTATATTTGCCTTAAAATAAAATATCTGTCCTTTTTCCCCTACGCTTGAAATTTTCTGAAAAAATCCCTACAAAAAGGGAAAATTCCCTACTGTTGGAATCACTGAATCATAGGTTGACCATATTAAAAAAAAACACACAAAAAACTATTAATCGGGTGTTCTAGAATCCGAATCCGCTCGAAAGTGGATTAGCGACTTCAAATTAGTTTTTGGGTTGCTTTCAAATTTTGCAATTTCTGCGAATTTCAGCCATGTTCGCAATAAAAGCGATTTGTTCCTGTAAGTTTTCAGATTTTTTACAGCAAATTTTTGCGAATTTCCGCTAATTTAGCAATTTTTGCCATTCCTTATAGTTTAAGGGGCTTTGAATCAATTTTATGGCTTGTTTGATATATTAAAAAATTTCGCGAATTTTCGCCATTTTTGCATATTTTTTTTGCAATTTTCCTACATTTTGTGTTTTTTCACCCAATTAGCGATTTCATTAAAATTTTAGTGCTTGGTAAAAAGTTTGCAATTTTTCGCGCATTTTAGCAAAGTCCGCTATAGAAGCGATTTTTTCCCTGTGGTTCTCTACAGCTATCATGCTATCATGATTTTCAATAAATTTTAGACTTTGCAATCACGCTGCGGTTATTTTTTTAGTTTATTTATTTATTCCAATTCTATACACAAGACTTAAAGCCTCTTATTGCAGTATAGAACATTGTTTTAGCAGAAACATTAAAAATAAAAATAAAATAAAAATTGTTATTTGTAAATGATAAAATTTTAAAACAAAAGAAAATATTTTAAAAGAGAACAAAAATTATTAAATAATAAATTAAATTGAAAATTAACAAAATGATAATATTAAAAATCATAACACGTCTTACGTATGCGTAAGCAATAGAAATAAACCTATCGCGGAGTTCGTTTCGCACGACGAATTTCGGTCTACGCAATGATTGTGTGTACTTTCATATACATTAATGTGTTCTATTTCTGGCGACGAAAATTAATTGCGAATAATTCGGCGTTCGTCCCAGCTGTGTTTCTAGCATTAGCGTACGGCTCACACCTTCAGAAACGATATCTATTTTTTTAGTGTTTGTGCATACGAACACAACCCTAAATAGAGTTCGCAACTATTTTCAAAAAAGTAACGTAGTGTTTTGTTTTCGTTATAAAACAGAACAATTGTAGTGACTCTGTAGACATTGTAATGTTCTATAGTGTTTGTCAGCCTGTTTGTGTATTGCGCACAATTTTTTGGGTTTTCATAGTTTTTCGCTGGCTTTTGGTTTTTATTCGTATATGTACAGTGAAACTTCGATAATCCGCACAAATATAGTTTTAGGCTCGGTCGGATTACCGAGTTGTCCGGGCTATAGTAGTGACAATTATTTTCACTTTTGGAAACTTTGTCACAACAAATTTTTTAACAGTAAATACCATGCCTTAACTTTAATGGATCTAACCAGCTCGCTGAAACTCCCTACCTACCCTGTCATCTTTACATAAACAAATTGTCCTTCGCTTTTAAAAGTTCTGAAGAAATCGTGATATGATTGTGTCTGTGCTGCAAAAACCATGTTTAAAGCGCTTTCTCTCATTTTGGGTTTTCCGCTTCTTGTATAACTTTTCTATTTCCTTAAAAAAAGTTGTATGTTATAAAAATGGTTCAAATGTTACAGGGTCCATTATAGGTATTCGAAATAAATTGTTTTATTTTCTCCTTATTTATTTTTTTTTTTTTAATTTTAACATAGAATTTTTCGGCAACCTGCCTAATAGTTTTTTCCTCATTAAGAAACTGAAGTAATGAATCAACGTGTGAATATCAAAACATGTGATGTAAAAACGGAAAAACAACGGCACTCAATTTTTTGTTCTTGCATAAAAAATATTTGTCCAGATTGGAAATGTAAACATTTTAAATTTTCTGAAAAGTGGAAGCGTCTGACCGGACTTTCGAAGTTGCACTGTATTTTGTTTTTGTAAAAAATTTTGGTTTTTTACCAGCTAAAAGTGTGCTAAGTACAACTGAAATGAACAAACATTTATGTGGCGATTCGAACACAACAAAGTTTGTGGTTTTTTTTAAAAACAGAACATATTTAAATGTTCTCAGCTTTTTGTTGAGTTGGATAAGAACAGTATTGTTCGAAGATCACAAACAGAGAAACGTTATTTTTTTTAAAAATTTACTACACAAACACTATTAGCGTTTGTGTTTTTTAAAAATCTACCGAACCGAATAATAAAGAAATATATTTAATGTTAATTTTCGAACACTGCTTTTAATAGTTCAGCGTGTTGCTTATGAATAATAGAATTTTTTTTGTTAATTTAAAAGCATACAATTAGTTGTGGCAAGTAAATGCTGTTATTATCCATAACATGTTCGGTGCCAACCATATTTTGGTTGTGGCTCCCAGTGTTGCCAGTGACATAATCTATTGACCCCTCACAAGTCTTTGAACTTGAGATTAAGCGTTTGGGGTAGCTTACTTCTGTCAAAGTTACTAAAAATTAAATTGAATATGGCCTTGGCAAGTAAAGCTTCGTACAGACGGTGGTCAGACCTTACAATGTTGTCATTTTTCTGGTAATGATGCCATTGTCAGATGCATTAATTTAACATATCTGCTTAATGAAAATGAGCTTACAATGTTCATACAGTTGCAAGACATTTTTAGGCAATTTTAATGACAACATTGTAAGATCTGACCACCGTCTGTACGAAGCTTAACTTTTTAACATTTATGACAATAAGTCGCCGTAGGCTCCAAGGAGAATGGATAACCTATAAAGCACGGCTCCATTCATTCATTCACCTAATCAAAAGTGCATTAACCATATTTTTCTTCCCCTAAAAAATTTCTCTCAGTACATTTTTTTTCGCTTCTGTTTATTTTACGTAAAAGTGACTCAAAAAGCCTTAACAAATATTTACCGTTTATATTATCGTCGTATATGTATTTACGGATTGTTTATGGTAACATTATCAAAGTTTCAGGCAAATTTTCATATCATGGTCATGTTTGTGCTATTATGAGACTTCACATACCCCAACTAACGGTATTTTGATTGTAAAATTCTTGTTGTTGCTGTTGCCGCTGTTAATTTTGGCAACATTTGAACACATTTTCTGAATTAACTCAATATTTAATGTGAATTATTTTTGGCATTTGACGGACACTCGGGCAAATGCAAAGCTCAAAGTACACGCAAACGTGAATAAATATGGATGGTGGTGATTTCATAAATAAATTCAAAAATAAGTTAGTATGTAGTAATTATTTACTAAAATTGGTAACATTAATTAATTAAAAATACAACAGTACAATTTTTTAATATTATGTTGTTGTTGTTGCTGTTTAATGGTTTCATGTAATTGAGTGCAGATTATTTTGATGTTAAGGTCGTTAAATCATTTTGAAAAGCTTTGAATAACTGTAGATGGATTAAATATTTGTATACCCTCCACGACAAGTAGCTGCGAAGAGGGTAGACTAAGTTTGTCATTCCGTGTGAAACTTGTTTAATATTCATCTAAAACCCTATAAAGTATATATATTCTGGGTCCTTCAGTAATTATAAGTCGATTTACCCATGTCCGTCTGTCTGTCTGTTGAAATCACGCTCACTTTTTAACGACTCAAAAGAAAAGAACAATTTTAGTGTCAAACTGTTTTTAGTTCTTCTAAGAAGTTTGGAATTGAAATCCAGCAAAATAGGTTCAGTTGTATGAGAGCTATGAATCAAAATGAGAAACAACCACCCTAAAAAATTTTTATAATCTTGTTACAAAAACTAGCGTAAATAGTGGCAGAAACTACATATTGATATGAGATTTTGCACAAATTCTTTCTTTATGACCAGAAATCATACGGTAAAATGTTGTCAAGAGCCATCAATAATTTACCAAAGGCACCTTATAACGCCTACTCTCGAAAAACCGTTAAATACCCGTAAAACCGTCAAGAATAATGATGTTATAATAAAATTCGGTCTGTTACAGTTTCATAAGACTTGAAATCACACCGTAAACTTTCGTGAAGATCGGCCCTTATAAAGCCCACTCCGGAAATATTCCAACTGTAGGTGGAGGGTATAAAAGACCCGGCACAGCCGAATATAACTTGTTTTTTCTATAAAAAAATCTAGAAAAGATTCTCTGTTAAAAGAATGAACGCTTTTTTTATCTAAACTTTAATGTTTTTTCTAATTATGTTCCTTTAACCTTTTTAACCGTCATTATTAATTGACACGTGGAATGATTAAAAATGGCCTTAATGTTTATGTTAAGTTTTAATATTCAATTTAATAATGGTAACAAATTCCCTTTGGGCGTAAAAATATCTTTACAAATTTTTATGTCTCCTTTAGGTCTAATATTTTTAACAATTTTTCTTTGTTTCTTTTTTAAATCCTTTTTATATTAAGTCAAATACATACTTTCATTTAAAGACCTGAATTAAAGTACAGTTTATGTTGAAAAAAGTACTATAGTACTAAATCACTAATGTAGTAAAGTAAAAGAGCAGTAAAATACTTTATTTCTTAGGTATTACAGTAGCAAAAAACAAGTAGAAAAGTAAAGTCGGCCAAGCCTAACAATATGATACCCTACATTATGGTATTTCCAGAAAAGTTTTCGAAAGTATACCCCATGTCAGACCCATGGTATCATAATGGACCCGCAATAAGAAAATTATGTTATGAGACTAAGATTCATAAAAGAATTTTTTGTGCCAATTGTTATTTAGATATCTTCTAGAGTATCTCTACTTGATTGATCGTTGTGCAATTATTCGGGGAATTTTTCGCCATTATTTGATCGAATAATTGTAAATAGCCAATTTTGAATACCGAATAACTCGAACAATTTATGCCAATTAATCGATTTAAATTAATTTTTTTGAAAATTTTTTCTTTTTATTAGATTTCTAACTGTTTAAATACTTTTAAACTATTTTACATGCTGTTAGTGCCGGTCAAGTAATGGCATCCTCTTTACCCTTCTCTTCTAAAAGCTCAAGACTTGACGATTCAAACTTGACGTGTTTGAACCGGCCCTTACCTTCTGCATTTATTTTCATTCCACAAACTTTTTAAAATATTTAATGGGGATTACAAAAATAGATACTTATAAATCAGCCACAGGGCTGCCAGATTTGACGATTTATCGTCATTTTGACGATTTTTTTTGTTCCGAAATTAGCAAAGTGGCGATTTGCTGATTTTTTCTAAAAAGTGACGATTTTGTTCAGTCTCCAAACTCAATTTAAATAAAACATAACATTTTCTGACATGTTCGTTTTTTAATCTAGGAATGTTTAACAGCCATAGGCCCGTTTTCACGACTTACCTTTAAAGTTCGATATAGTTAACGCTACCTTTAGCACTAGTGAGGAATAAAGTCACCTTCAACTATTTTTCGTTTTCACAACTTCTGTATAAAATAAACTTAACATTTTTAAAAAAGTGGCAATACTAAAGAAAATACCGATTATTTTTGCCAAAATAAAAATACGAACTGGCAACTACTTACTTTTTACAAAATATACGTATAATTGGAGTTGCCATATATAAAAAATATGTGAATATAATATGGCAATCTCAAATCTAAACCTTACGACAAAAGTTAAAGGTAGAACGTTCCTCTCTTTAGCTTATTCTTCACTTTAAGGTTAAAGAGAACTTGTGATAATTAAAAACTCATTATCTGTTCGATAACTTCCTACATTTAGCTATCGTTAAGTCGTGAAAACGGGCCTTACTCTAACAAGAGCGGAAGGCGGAACGTTTTCTTTCGCTTACCCAGCGGGAAAACTCAGAAGACCTTCTTACTTCAGGCCTTTTTTAAAGGCCTGCTTAAAAGATTTTTTGATTCAATTACTATTCTTATCTAACTGCTAAAGAAGGCCTCGGCTCTTTCGTATAAAAGAAAAGATACACCTTCCACACTCGCTTCTATGAGAAGGGAGTAGAAAAGGAGTAACATTTTTTGTATTGTTTTTTTGCACAAGCAAAAGCAAAATCAATTTTTTTTGGTCCCGTTACCCTTCTTATGTACCTGCTGAAGAAGCGAGAGCGGAAGGCCTTCTCCGCAATGACAACGTGTGTAAAAAAGATATGAGTATGGAATGGAGCAAGAAGGCCTTGTACATCCAAAAGAAGGGGTACAGAGGCCTTCTAGAAGGCCTTCCTACTCCTTCTTTTTCCCGCTGGGTAGCTGATATGCCATACCTAAACAAGAACGTCAACGTTGTGTCACGAACTTTCTTGATAATTTTCTTGTTTAATAAAACAAACAAAATATAAACAAAATGGAGATACAAGTGCTATATTGAACAAAAAATAGCTAAATTCACTATAAAACGCGTTGTCAAAATCGTGTTTTCCAATTGCAAAGCGTTGACGCAGCTCTATTTAGGGATGCTTCATACAAATTGTATGGTCATGACATATTTTGATTACTAGAAAACGCATGCCGCTTTTGTTTAGGTACGGCGGTATTATGCAAGTCTTAAGAAAATCTTTAAATGATTATTTTTGGAGTACAACAACAACAATGTTTATCTTTCGTCAAACCATCATCGAATGAATCTTTTGCTCTATATGAGTCTCATACGATTCTTGACATGAAAGACACGTTAGATAATCTTTTTCCACGTCTTAAACGATTCCCACAATGATTGAATAAGAGTCTTTCGCTGTGCAATGGAAGATTTTCACACGTGTTACAGTACTTCCAGTGTTAGGAATCTTCGATTAAAAAATGCGGTCATCGACGATCAAAGACGTTCTTCATGAGACTCCCAGTAGCTCTTACAAGATGGAAATTCCTTGCTGGATATGAAGAAATTATGTTTTTGTTTAAATGTTTTTTTTATGAAAATCAAACAAAAATTGTTAAAAAAGTAAGAGTGCGATATTCGGCTATGCCGAATCTTATATACCCTTCACCATGGTTGGGAAAGAACAGAAGTTTATATATACGTATGTATATCTAAATATATGTAAATTTATATATGAAGTTTTAATCGCTTAATTGCATTTAATTATTTGCACGTGTTTGCGTGGTATTAAATACATATATGAAGTAAACAGTAATTTTTGGGATTTCAGTATTTCAGTATTTCAGCCATTTCTTAACCGATTTGACAGATTTATATACCGGTGTGTTTAAGAAGAAATTTCCCATTTACTTGGGTTATAAAACTTGGACTCGGAAAGATCTATGGTTTCCGAAAGTGGGTATTTTTCAAAAAAAATTTTTAGTTTGGTCATAACTTTTTATACCCTTCACCGAAGGTAAGAGGGTATATATAACTTTGTCATTCCGTTTGTATGTTCCAAAATATTGATCCTACACCCTATAAAGTATATATATTCTGGGTCCTTATGAAAAGCGAAGTTGATTTAACGATGTCCGTCTTGGTATTTGTTTATATATACTAGCATAATGCTCAATATAATTTTCGTTATCAGCCTTCTTTATTATTTCATCTATTTAACGAAATAATTTTAACAAATAGAAACTAGGAATTTTTGTTTCGGTTTGCTTCTAAAAAATCGCCAAAAAAGATAAATCTACGGTATGACAACAGTGCCTATACAAAAAGAAATCAAACAAACACACATACATGGTACAAACTATTTTGGTGATTATAGGCCACCTTTGCTTTATTGTGGTGAACTAAAACATCAAAAATAATTACAACTCAACTCTGTTGAGTTGTGAACTGTAAACTGATCATATTTACATTTAATGATATTCACAAAACGTTCCTTCATGGTCCAGTTGTTTAGGGGGTTTGTTTAGGTTAGAAACTGTGAGTCCCTGGTTCGAATCGTGTTTTTCAAAAAGAAAACTTTTTTTTTAATTTTTTTATGTTCTGAAACGATTTAAAAAAATATTTACCAGTTTTAACTTTTTAAATTTAATTTATAATGAAGTTTTATGTATTGTATATATGTATGTTTATGTAGAAATTATTTAGGTTTTATCTAGTTGCTCTGTATTCTGCTCGCACAATGGTGAAGGGTATATAAGATTCGGCACAGCCGAATATAGCACTCTTACTTGTTTGTATTTAAGCTGATTTTTCCGAGTTTTGCAGAAAATATTTTCTACTGAAGATTTCCGATCTTTTGATATATAAGGGACCATAGGTCATATGACAGTCCAAAAATTCAGGTTTTTATACAATTATCGATATTTTTTGTAAGGCAGGTGGGCGTGGACGTGCTGTATATTGATAAACTTAATGTGTGTACCTAATTTGAAAACTTTGACTCTTGCCGTTCTCCAGATATACAGAAAAAAAGTAATAAAGCTACAACAACAACAAGGGATTTTTGGAAAAAATTAGAAGTAGTCGTGGTTGTTTGCTCATATCTCAGCCATTTTTGGACCGATCTGGCTGAATTTCAATAGCAAAATTATAAAAAAAATACCTGGCAGAAATATATATCAACCAAGCCCCCATCATATCTGGGCGCTTTGGAAAACCCATTTCAACAGACAGACGGACAACCGGATTTGAACTTCCCTTTTCATAAGGATCCAGAATATATATACTTTATAGGGTCTAAGATCAATATTGTAGAAATTACAAACAAAATGACAAAGTTATACTATATACCCTTTTACCTTCGGTGAAGGGTATAAAAACTAAATATCCGATAAATGTCCGATTTTTCGAAACAAGGAAAACGATTTTTTGATTTTTTCTCAGAAATTGACGATTTCTTCACAAATTTATCTGGCTGTCCTGATTCAGTCATGTTGTGGAAACCGAATACATACGAGTGAAATACGAGAAACAATGTTAATTTTTCGAGAAATTCATCATTTTATCTAGTAAAACTATTTGTTTATATAGAAAATCACTTCAATAAGACCATGAAATCAATCGTAAAGTTGAAACTGTTTACTGCGCCAATAATTTAGTTCGTCACTGTTAATTAATATTTTAACATTAAGTACGAAAGGTTTGAAGCTCAAAGTAAATAATGTTTACAAAAATTTTGAAACTTTTCACAAAAGTTTTTTTTTTAAGTTAAATGGCATTATGAATTTCTCTTGTACATTCCAATGTATTTAGTAAAATGGCAAAATGAAAGAAAACCTTTAAATTCTTTTGCATCATTTTTGACATGGTTGTGGTAGTGTAGGAACTCTTTTCTGCGGATCCAAAAATAGAAACATTCGCTTTAGCGAAATAATAAAACTTAACAACCATCATTTATATTCAGCACGTGTTGAATGATTTTTGCTAAATTAGAAATAAAAAAAAAGCAGAGCTGATTTATTCGGCTTTGCCGAATCTCAAATACCCTTCACCATGGCGATATACGAACAGAAAGTTATATAAATACCGTTCTTTAGATATAAATTTTTTTCACTCCCGCTCACATTTTGGCGGATGTTATGTATTGATAACCAAGATGCTTTTACCTTATTTGGAACCTTTGGCTCTTGCCATTCTCTAGGAATGCAGAAATCTTGTACGTCTTTGAACGGGAGTTGCCACGCCTACTTCTTCAATCACTCCCATATTCTTAGAGAGTTTATGTATTGATAAGCCAGCTTTGTGTGCCAAATTTGAAGAATTTTTCTTTAACCATTTTTTAGATATAAATACATTTATTTTGTATCACGCCCACTTGTACACTCCCGCCCACATCTTGTCGGATGCTATCTATTGATTACCATGATCTTGAACCTTGTTTAAAAACTTTGACACATGCCGTTTTGCCAGGGATTTTATGGATAAAAGTTAGAATCAGTCGTGATTTTTTGCTTATATCTGAGCCATTTTTAGACTGATCTGGCTGAGTTTAAATAGAAAAAAGTTCCGGACTATATGAGATATAAATATAAAACAACCTAGTCCCCATTATTTATTTGGACTTCGGAAAACACATTTCAACAGACACACGGACAGACGGACATCGCTAAATCAACTTCGCTGCTCTTAAGGACCCAGAATTTATATATATATATATATAATTTATAGGGTAAAAATAAATATTGTAGCAATTACAAATGGAATGACAAACTTATATACACCCTTTTCCAACTGCTGTGAAGAGTATAATAAAGACAGGGATAAAGAAGTTAAAAAATAAGGGATAACAAATTTCCATTGTGTTTAAAACAAAGAGTATCATGTCCTTTTTAGTAAACCATTTACATTGTTATTTGCTATGGTATCCTTCGAATATTAACAGGCTTCGCAAGGTCTCAATGTGGGTAATAATGGTAAAGAGTCCTTTGGCATTAATCATTATTGAGATCTTTTTATTCAAATATCAGTTAATTAAACAAAAAGATTCTTTAAATAACCATTAAAACCATAGAAAATCCTTATTCTCGTTCATGTTGTCTCTTTCTGTTACTTCTTTAATTTGTTTTTTTCTGCTTTTTTATTTTGCCCGGCACAAAAACTAAAATCTCTGTGAAATATTTCCATAGAAACTGGATTGATTTAATTATATTAAATATAGATTTAATTTCTGGGTATCATGAGTCTCAAATTGTTGTTGCTTCACTGTATGACAAGGATTATAAGAGAAGAAATAATAATTTGGTAAATTATTTCCCACAGAAGTGATTTTTAAGCAAACGAAGAAATAAAAGAACTCATGATGGAATGAATGGACAGAAAAAATATGAAAAATCAATTTGCGAATATTTCATTTACAATAGGACCCTTATGAGTTAAATAAAATTTCAATGGTACAATTTGAAGTCAGAGTTTTTCTTTTCCCGTACTTTTTCATTTTCCGGGAAAGCGGAATTTATTTTTCAATTTCCCGGGATCCCGGGCAAAATATTATTAATTTAATTTATTTAAACAAATGAAATTTCCTGAGATCAATTAAATAAGTTTATAAATGCATTAAATTTTTTTATTTCTGTGGCAAAAAGGAAAAAGTGCTCAATGGCACCTTAAGATCTGCAAGTTCAAAAGTACACATTGTCCAAATTTCAATTATTTTGTAGGATTTTGAGGAGGTTATAACTAAATAACTTTTTTCAAAGTGCAATAACATTTGGTATAAAAACTTAAGTTAGCTTTCGATCGGTGGTATTAGGAGTGCTTAGGAATAAAAACTTACAAAACTATAACCGCAGAGAACTGATGATTATATTTAACTCGGAGTATATTTCCAAAAGCCACCTTTAAAATTGTAAATGGTTCTCTTTAAAAACTAAACAAACAAATAGACTTAAGCAATTATTGCCACAGAATTATTTCAATGCCGACAGTATTTATATAAAACCAAAAAAGTTAAATTAGTTAAACAAATTATTATAAAATATTTTTTTTTTAAATAGGATTTTAGTTCAGAATAAGCATTTACAGAATCGTTTGAAAGCCTATTTTTAATTTTTATCCAGAAGATTTAAATGAAAAAACACGATTCCTTTCTAATCATTATATAATCTTCACCTTCCTTTAAAACTTGTAGTTCCTTTAAAAAAAAAAAAAAATATCAATCAATTAAGCGTTTTCTTTATTAATAACTTTTGCCATCATCGTTGCAGAATCTAATCCGAAAAATTTTTTGTGCAGCTGCTCTTCATATAAAATCATAAAATTTTTTGGAGCAAGTGGGAACATTTTTTTTCGTTTTTATAAATTAAAGTTGGGTCTTTAAACAAATTAAAAATTCTGTATGTTTTTACTCTTCTTCTTTCGAAACTTCAGAGCATTAAACTTGTCGGATATAAATTGACACCTCTTGGGCGCCTGGAAAAACTGTAGTTTTTCGTTATTTTAAATTAAAAAATTTTTTTGGTTTTCTTTATTTATGGCCACTTACTTTTGTTTATATTTATTATTTATATTTACTTATATATATTTAGCTGGTGAGGCCTTACTCCTTTTGTGAAAATAAAAATTTTTATTTTGTGTATTTCATAGACTTTTTTCCTAAGAGCAGAAGATAACGATAAGAAGCTGTTGTGCTAGACTAAAGTGATTTTAACCAAACAAAAGGGGGGAAAAAATTAATTAAAGCCTATCAAAAACTCAAAATGCCTTTTTTTAAGTCCTTTTTGCCTAACAATAAAAACAAATCCCGGGAATTCCCGCACATATTTCCCGGGATTTTTTTCCCGAAAAATTTGAGGGACCCCGGGAAATCCTGTATGAAAAACACTAAAGTCAATACAATGCAATTGTTGAATGGATAAATAGAAGGTTTTGGAGGAAATGAGATAAAGAGGTTATTTTTGAATGATATTTCGTTGTGATTATTTTCGAACATTTGCCAAACAAAATCTAGCAATCGAAAGGCCTTTTCTAAGTATTTGTTATCCAATTACAGTTGCATTGAATTTTCCGAAAGTAAATTTGAAATTTACGAGATGTAGGCCGCTCTTAATAAAGAAAAGTATTCCTGAGATGTTCTAAACTAGAAAGTATGTGCCAACAACATTGAGTACTCTCGGATTTAAAGAAATATTTTATCAATAAATCCGAATTAAAGGCGTTGCACTCTCAAGGAATATACCTTTAGACGTAAGAGCTTAACCCTGGTGGATCGCCCTAAATAACGGTTGACCAGACTACAGTCTAATACCGCGAGAGCCAGTAGACCCCAGCATTTTATAGATCCTACTCTAGTTGCTGGTAAAGCCCATTCGTGGATAATGTGGTCATTGGGCTACCCCAAGACTTAAAAGGTCCTCGAATAGCTCCTAACTAGCCACTTTTGGAGGCAATGCGAAAACCCAATCTATGGGAATTAATATTCTTGAATTTTCGGATAAGGGGTTGGTTCTGACTGTATTCTTAAGTTAAGATCGGGCTGCTGGTGAAACCGTACACGCAGAGAAAAAACATGTTTAAATATGGTCACCTCCAACAAAACTATTTTTAAAGAAAATATTAACCATATTATGTTTAATTTTACCATATTATTGTCACTGACAACCATATTATGGTTAAATTAGTCCTACATCAAGACGCCACAACCATATTATGGTTGCCTCTAAACATGTTATTGTTAAATATGACAATAATTTGTTTAAAAATTAACAATAGTAGTTTCCTCTTTTTTAAAGAGCAACATGCTATGGTTGAAAACCAACCATGCTATTATAAGTGTTAAGCATATATTAGTTATTTTTAACTATAACATGTTCGGAGGCAACCATATTATGGTTGTGGCTTCTTGACGGAGGACTTATTTAACCATAATATGGTTGTCAGTGACAATATTATGGTTAAATTAAACATAATTTGTTTAAAATTCTCTTTAAAAATAGTTTTGTTGGAGGATAGACCTTTTTAGGGACTATATTGGTTTAGAGGTTTTTGATCAACGTTTGTTAATTGTTCAAGTTTGTTTTGAAATTCATAATTCAATTCGACAAATTCATTATTTTCCTTATGTATTTTTGAGGTGGCATTGAGAACACAGCTGTGCTACTTTTTTTTCTAAATTAGAGAAAGGACTGTCAAAAGTTGCTTGTGTTTTTGACATATTGACCAACGAAAGCTACAAATAAAATACAGTGTTGTGATTTTGGTGTTGTTACTTGTTGTAGTATCGCCACCATCCTATACATGAACTCGCCTTGACTTAAGCCATTGTTTAAAAAACATTATAACATTCAGAAAACTTCAACGTTTGGTGCGCTTTAAACGAAGGTTCATATGCTTCACAAATAATGATGTTCAGAACGTTTTTATGAATATGACAAAATAAATTTTATCACTAAACATGATCAAGCTTTGGAGATGTCAACGTAGAAATACGTAGGCGAAAGCTTCGGTGGATTGGACACACACTACGTAAATCGCCCACATTAGTATATTGTTAAGTCCTTATAAACAATTGCCAAGGATTAACGAGACCCGGTCGTCCAAACACAACAAAGGCAAAGTTGGAAATTATTTATAGACAGCCTATGTATGCCCAGTATTGTTGTAACCTGTTTCAAAATTTACTTGTTATTCAACAAAGAACATCGGTAGTCGACATGTTCAGTCTGTCAAGCCAAACACTTTCGAACATGTCGGGTGTCGATGTTCTTTGTTGTGTACAACTTTTCATTTTTGCTTTTGCCTTGATAGCGACTGTTTTCATTTAATGAATCAAATTAATTTTTTTCCAATGGCAAATGAAGAAGTCGAAGTTACAGACCTTTAATATCTCGACTGCAGCTTTTTAAACACCGATAAACAGTTTAAAAACGTTATCTCTTTTGCAAATGTTATCGGTTTGTTCTAAAGTCCTCGTTACTCAAAAACAAACGTATACATTGCGGATCAGCTGTTACGGTTCCTTACAAAGCTTATGTATAAGTTGTCTTCTTACGAAAAAGTGACGTTGCCTCGCGTTTAACCCTAGAAAGATAACGTTATTTTTTTGTACTGAAAAGATAACGACACTATCATTTAAAGGGTACCACCGAAAATAATATTGATCAGTTTTATTGTTGAGAACATTTATTTAATATATTTCTTTTAAAAAAATATAATTTTTAAACAGAAAATTATAATAAAAATAAAATTAAAAATAAAACTCAATAAGCATTATCAAAAATTAAAGAGTTTTTATAAAGGACTTCAGTTCGGTTCTAAAAACTTAAATAAATATTTTCTTTGTACTTTGTGTAGATAATGTTATCTGTATTAACTTATATAAACAAAAAAATAATAGTTTGAATAACATTGTGTGCAATATTTACCAATTTAAGTTTTGTGGTCGCCACATACAGGTATACCGCATTTGACACATACCATTTTGGACATAAGTTTAATATCTGATGGACAGAAGCCACCGTATTATCTCTTTTTTGATTCACGCTGTTCTCCACTACAACCTCAATCATAGGTTACTGCATCTTGAAAAATTTTTCAATGTTGTCGGTCAAAGTTTTCGATAAAATAGGAATTTCTAGCATTAAAATTCGACACTGGTCCATTAAACAATTTCCAAAATTATTTCGGTAGTAAAAAATATGGAAGCATGAAATTGGGTCGTACAGTGATTTGCATTCCCGAGTTGGTCCTCTTGTCGTACGAACTATATTAATTGAAGAAACTCGGCCATCAGTTGACCCTTCGATGTAGACCACTTACTTTTACTTCTTAAAGTGGGTCGAGATAAGAAGTAGTAAAATATTCAGGTTGTTGAGGAGTTTCCTGAATCGGTGCTATATTCTCGTCAGGTTCAAGGATGTCAAAAGCTCATCTTCTGGATCACTTTGAAGACTATCCTCCAATAATTAATCTTCCAATTCGCTCAAATTTTCCGGTGAAACCGAGTCCTTCAACACGCCTTGCAAAATAGCGGCAATTTCTGCGTCGTCCAAGCCGCGCTTACAACACATTTTTAAAACAATACCTTAAAATTCAACCAAAATACAAAGTTATCTTCGCTGCAAAAGTTACACTTAAGATAACGATACGTCTCTCAGACATATGTTGTGTTTATTTGTGTTTATTTCTCAAAAAATACATAACTTACAACATAAAAACTGCCACCACCAACTAGGTGCTGCTAACAACTGGGATTATTGAACGTGAGAAAGTTGTATGTTAACAAATGTCAAAGTAAGAGCACAAAATTGAAAATGCGTACGTCTCGTAGACGTACCTTATATTTCTAGGGTTAAGCATAATTAAATTAAAATTGTTCTCCGTTTTTACGTATCAGCTGTTAGAGGATTTTATGTTAATTGATTAAGCAAAAATTTCATTGACACACACGACGTTTTTTTATATTTTTATACAAAACGCTTATATAAGAGAAGCTAAAATTATAAATTAAATAAATTTTCATTTTCGGTTTTCTTTAAAACACATTTCAAAACGCTTTCGTATTTTTAGCAACTACCAACTATTTAAGTCAAACGCAACGTAAACGTTTTTGCAACATTTATGTATGAGTAACGAGGCCTTAATAGTTTTCTTTTGCGGGTTTCGTTTAATTATTTTAAAATAAAAATTCCAAAAGTTTTTCATGTCTATGCAAATTTTAGGCTGCTATTTTGTTACAACATCCATTTATAAATCAGGGCGAATGTGTCAAAATTTTTAACAGATTAAGGTTAAAAATTACATGAAAGAATAGATAAATTTATGGTACGCATTCGTACCACGGACACATTCATTTATGCTTTTCATTACTAAGCAATTTATGGCTTTTAGTTTTCCAAAACAAGAACAAATATCCGTCTACTAGATTTTGAATTGCCAGGCATTTTTATTCCAACGTCTACCATAAACAGCCTTTTACTTTTTCGTTTAAATTCTATAAATTTCTAGTGCTTAACTAACAAAGTTTTGATTAAATAAATAAATAAAAAAAAGAATATTTTACAGCCTTCACTTGTTCAGAGTAAAAAAAATAACAAGTTTTCTTGTTTTAACTTTTTTTTTATTTTGTTACAATTAAGATTTTTGTTGTTTAAGTTACGACTCAAAAATGCGTATTTCGCTGCAGTTTCAAATGCATTTTTAACTGTAAGAAAAATTTGAAAAATTTAAGGCGTTAACTGGCGGTTTAATCGCAAAAAATCTTATAAAATCGTAAAGTGTGTGAGACTGTGCGGCTAAAAAAATCAAGAGCTTATTTAAAGTTTGTTTTGACTTTTAAAATAAATTGAGTTTTACTTTAAGCTGAAATATAATAAACACGATTAGCGTAAAGTTTTTTTTTTAAGCCAAATAGAAAATAAGTATTGGGTGTATAACTTAAAAACTTTAGATTGATTATTTAGTTTTTTTTTTATGTTACAAAAAAGAAAATTACAAATGATATGGTAACCAAGGTTTCCAATCTATACCGTTATTAATACCGACAACGATTAAATACACTGATAGAAAAGGCGTCATAGCGCTGATGTATTTTCACATCTGTACAACGACAAGTGTCTACAATTTTGAGCCCATGACACTTTTCTTTATTGTGATGTCTGCCTTAACATCACTTGGCAAAATTGTCATCAGATAAAATTATGTCATCAATGGAGTGACACATCGGCATCACAGAAATTACGAATCATATTCAGTTTAATAAAAAATGTCATCAGTTCGATGACTCACTCACACTAACTTAACTATTACAAATATTTGTTGAACTTTTGTTATACTCCGCCCCTTTGTTTACAGAAGAACTCTTAATTACGAGACAACAGTAGCGTGCCCGATATGGGTTTCGTAATTATTCTGAAAATTTGATTTATTTAACTAAATAAAAAAATCGAATATGGGCATTTCCCCAGAATGGTCTACCAGGTTGAAAAAATAAAATGTTGATAATCTTTGTCTTTTATTGTTTATTATTATAAAAAAATCTATGTTGTTATAAAAGAATGGTTTCATAGCATATCTCAGCTGTTTTACTTGAGGAAATTGCACTGGAAACTGGAAAATTTTTTATTTTCTTATATTTTCTACTTCTAAAGACATTTTTATATACTTATTTTAAATGCAAAAAATATGTTATGTTTACACTCTTTCTTCATAATCTCTCCATTACAATCAGTTGTAAAAGGAGTATTAAGTTTTCTTGTTAAGGAAATTTAAGGATATTTATGGGAAAATGCATGGTGATAATAATGAAAAAACATATGGAAAAATCGTACGTTCGCGACCCGTACGTTCGCGACCGGTACATAAGCCAATTAAACAAAAACCAAGAGAGATATTTTATTTTGTAAATGCTGGATGGAGACCTACATTAACACACTTTCAAAATAAATTAACCACTTTTGAATATTCCGTTCCATTACGCAGATTTTTACATTTCACTACTGTCATCCAAAGTTGACTTCTATTTTGCGTACGTTCGTGACCACATGTTTACAACTATCATTATTAAAACTTAAACTCGATGAAACCCATCTTTTGCACTAAACATAGAGCTACCCAAATGCTATCGAATCGCAAAAAAAATTCTAGGAAAAGTTTTGTTTTCTATATTTTTTGCATACCAAAGCGTACGAACGTACGTTCGTGACCCCAGGAAATGCCCATATGGGAATTTTTGCTTATTATTAAACATGAAAATAATGTTATTAATATACAAAACGTGGCATCGAATTCATGTCACTGTAGAATAGATGGCGCATAAAATATGACAAAATGTTATGACGACGTTCGTCATTGGATTAATGTCACTTTAAGTCTAATTGATGTCAACTTTAATAACATTGATGTCACAATTCTGCTGTTAAAGCATCATCAATATAAAGATGCATTTTTTTACGTGTATACCGCTAAAAACAAATTAGCGGTTTTAATACCGATTGCGAAATAACAAAAGGTTTAATACTGATACTGATACTGATACCGAAATTCGTTTCGATTGCCAACTTTAATTATAAATCAATTAACCGAGTAACAGTAACGAGGACCTCTAGGTGGCATGTCACTGTCAATGGACACACGAAAAAGTGTCAAAATGTCCATGAACGGAGTGTCATATGATCCATGGACATTATGACACTTTTTAGTGTGTAAAAATCAATTTGCTGTTGGTTCCATTATTATCAAGCTCTGGGACGAAAAATTTACAAATTAATAATTTGGGATAGTATCGAAATACAGGGTTTCCGCTTTCTGAGTCTTGCAATCACGAACTTTCTAACTCCAAATTTTGAAAACACAATTTAAAAATCCCGATATCAAATCTCGAATTTAGAAGCTTAAGTTCGCTAACTTAACCGGGTTTCATTATACCATAGAGGAGAAGACCCTTGCACTCGGCCGATTGCCATGTATGCAGAGAAGCTTTAGTAAGCGAAGCCTCTTAATTTCCAGTAGAAGACCGAGGATGTTAGACAATTGCCCAAACCGCGTTATATGCCTTGTGAAACCGAGGAAAGTATTACTACGACACATTTCAATGTGAAATAATACCAAAACGTGTCACATGGACATTATGACATTGACATGTCACCGACCAGAGTTTCTGATGGGAATCGAACCCGCAACCCTTGAACCGTTAGTCTAACTCACTAGTGACTAGCCTCCCGGGGCTCCCAAAAATTAGAATTTTGAGCCACAGTCGAACTTTCCTATACTGAATCTACATGGGACCATAAAATCACTCTATTATATAGAAAATTTATTATACAAAAATTATATTTTTTCCACCTTATTTTGCAAAATAAACATATGTCTTAGTTTGGATAACACACTCTTCAACGTTTCGGATATCCTGTTCTAATCTAAAGCGTTTTCGATGAAAAATGATATGTGGTATACACATTTTCGGTGGGAATCGCAGGCTGTTTCAAAATTAAACAAGATGGTTTGCTCTCAAAATTTTGTGTGGCAAAACATACTGTTTTGATAATGATTGGGGCGCGAACAATGAAAGGGAGAGCGAAACAGGAATATTGCTGTCCGTGGGAAAATAGTATTAAACCCCCATACATCATACACTGTTTTATTTATTTTACGTGGTGGCATCATGGTTCAACAATAGAAACAAATGTTACATCATCTAGTGCAATTTGTGCGCAAAAAAAAATTAATAATCAGCTAGACCTATGATGTTAATTTGTACTCGACACACGAGCAGTTTTAAATGAGCACGTTTGAAAACCGACGGTTGAAATCAAGTTGAAACAGATTTTATTTTACGCGTGCAAAAAAGACGGGTTTGGCCTACACACGGACAGTTTTGATCGTACGGGTAAAACTGTACGGTTAAAACTGTGTAAAAAGAACGAAGTTTATTAGAGGCTTTACCGTTCGTCGCTAAACGTCACAATTGCATTTTCACTAATAATGCGTTAAGAGCTATGCGAATTGTTTGTTTGATTATTAACTCAGATCGCGTTGTGTAAATTCCTTAAACATTGTAAACAATTTTGTTTTATTTTTTTTTTATTTTTACAAAACATTGGCTTTAAATCATAAAAACTCCGTATTTAGTTACAGCAAGTAAAAGGCGTTACTTTGTGCCAACATTTAAAAAAAAAAGTTGAACTAGTTAAGTCTTTAAAACTTAAATAAAATAAAAATTTAATTTAGAAAAAAAATATCAAAAATTATAATTTAAAATATAATTTCCATTTTCATTTAAAACATTTATCTTAAATATTTTTCTATTTTTATACCCTTCACCAAAAGGAAATAGGTTATATACATAAAAATAAGTTTGTCATTCCGTTTGTAATTTCCTTAATATTAATCTTATACCCCATTTTGTATCCTTACGAATAGGAAGGAGAACAGTTTGATGTTAACCGTCTCTCCTTGTGGTTGTTGAAATTGGGTTACTTGAAGAACGTTCATAAGTTGGGCACTAGGATGTTACATATTTCTATCACTTATTGTTTCAAAAATTTAGTTATTGACTGAACTAGCTGAATATAGCGGTTCAAAACAGTGTTCAAAAAGCTGCAGTTGGGATAGTAAAAGTCATAAGAAATTGCTGTAACTTCGACTTCTTCAATTGTCACTGGACAAAAATAAACTGTTGCCTTTACTTCTGATTCATTAAATGAAAACAGTCACAGTCATGGCTGCCAGATAAATTTGTAAGAAAATCGTCAATTTCCTGAGAAAAAATTATTATATATTAGCTTGACAAAAATAATATTCAAAAAAATCTTCTTTCACGTTTCGAAAAATCGTCAAAAAAATCGGACCACTTAAAATTTAGTTTTTTTTTAAACAATTTTTGATAGATTTTTATAAAAAAAACATTCAAACAAAAACATAATTTCTTCATATCCAGCTAGAATTTTCAATCGTATAGGAGATACTGGGGGTCTCATGAAGAACGTCTTTAATCGTCGATGACCGCATTTTTTAATCGCAAAAGATTCCTCAGATTCTTCCATAGCACAGCAAAATACGCTTCTTCAATCGTAGTGGGATTCGTTTAAGACGTGGGTAAAGATTATCTAACGAGTCTTTCATGTCAAGAGTCGTATGAGCCTCATGTAGATATTCACCCTTGAATAATTTTTCCCCTTTTCACATATTTGCGATCATGAACAACTCCAATGAAAAAAAGATAAATAAAACTCAACGCCAAAGAATTATATTAAAAGCAAAAACAAAGCCATAAAAGCCACAAATTATGAGGCGTTTGAAATTTTAAAAGTCAATGTGAAGTTCTGTAGAAAGCAACAACAAAATAACAAAATATTTTTGACTTTGGCGTTGCGTTTTACATAATTAGGGCCTATAAATAAATTGTCAAAGGCAAAACATTTAAGAACACCTTCCTTCTCTGCTTGTCAATCGATTTGAATAGATAATACACCATTTGAAAGGTATTTACTTAGAGAAGTGTACAATATATATTTTATTAAAATCTGAGCAGGTAAAAAAAGGTAAATTCGGTAACCTCATATCTCCAAAACTAAAAGATATAAAAAAAATATTTAATACTTACAACGATTATGAGAAAAATAAGTGGACGGGTGTCTGGTAGTTTTTTAATATTCAGCCCTTTTTGGGACATCTTTGTCACCCCATCTATCTTTTAAACCAATAAACATAAAAACAAAGATTATACCAAAATCGTAACAAATATATATTTGGTACTTTTTCGAAATTGGAACGTTAAAAGGGCGAAAATCGTACCTATTTTTGGCACTTTTCTTCAAATTATTTTTCCTCATTTATTGACTTATTGGTATTAAATTTTTGTATTGTCGTTAATATTGGGACTAGAAACATAAAATTTAACATGCATGGCTCTGAGTGAATAAGAATCTGAAAAAGGGAGATTTTGGTACTTTTTCGTTCTACAACTGGTATATTTTTGATTTTTGTTAATATAAAACCTAGAAACATAATTTAAACATGCAATGTCCTGAGTGGGTGAGAATCTATGAAGGAAAACTTTTTGTTCTTCAACTGGTACTTTTTGAATTTCCGTTAGTCTAGGAATAGAAACATAAAATTCAACATGCAGAGCCCAGAGAGACTGAGAGTCTATAAGAAGAGACTTTTTGGTACTTTTTTATTTTCAATTTGTACTTTCTGATTTTTTTTATTTTTGAAGTTACAAAACTTAAAAAAGCATTCACGGACTAAAGTGGAAGACAATATATGGGCCGAAGGTTGGTCCTTCGACAAATCAATTCACTAAGACAAAAAATTTATATAAACTAACTGGAATGTTCTCCTCATATTTGCATTAATAATTATGCTACACTAGTATATAAACATTTTTTCGGGATGTTGTTCCATATTTAGGTTCGCAACCCAAACTTCTTAGGAGAACAAAAAATAATTTGACGCAGACGGACTTAGACCCGTTTTTACAATCAGCCGAGAGCTAAGGGTAAGATTTTATCTGGCGTATAAAAAGTGTTCCATTATTATAACTTTACTTTAACCTGCCAGGTACCTTGAACATTTATTTGATAAGTTAATTTAAAGGAAGGTTTTAATAATGTAACACTGCTTATACACCCGATAAAATCCTACATAAAGCTATCGGTAAGTTGCGATAACGGGCCTTAATGCGGTATTCGATTAATATGAAAAAAGTTTAACATAAAATGACAAACTTATTTTACCCCCATTCACCACTTGTGGTGGAGGGTACAAAAACAAACAAATAATACTAAAGTGCAGGGTATAAAAAAGTCATTCTGACTTGTTATTTTTTTTCTGGAAATTGCGTTTTTGTTTGCTACAAACATTTTCAGACTAGTTGGCTGTTAAAGTTATTTCCTTTCGAATATTGAATTTAATGATTTTTTAAGCAACAGGACAGGTCGTTTTAGTTTTATTTTTTTATATGTATGTAAGTATGGAGTTGAATGTTGCTGTTGTTAAAAAAATGTTTTCAAAATTTGCTTAAATTGCCTAATTTCCTTTGTAAATTTTGGGAAATGTATTCGTTAGTTTTTTATTGTTTTCGTTTACGTTTTTTTAACCTTTTTTTTTGAAATTTCCAGTTTAGCTGGCCTATTTTTAAGCTTCATTAATTTTTGTTACACAATTTTGCTCTTTAAGCAATTTTTTTAAAAGCTTTTGATTTTAGTTTCGAAAATTTGTAAGGCGTTTTTTGCTCTTAACTCGCATATGAAATAATTGTTTGTGTACGCATTTTTAAAAATATTAAAATAGTTTTACGGGATAAAAAAAAATCCATTAAAATTTTGTTTAACTTTAAATTAAAAGGAATAAAGCGATAAAGTTACTTTAATATTTGAACACTTTTTTCAGGCAAATTCTTACAAAGATTGGAATGGATATAATAATTGTTTTTTTTTTACAATATTATACTTATCTCTTATTTAAGCCATTTATTTACACAGTTAAATATAAATGTGGTATTAACAAGAATTGCATATTCTTATAAAATTACACTGACTACAAATCTTTATTAGACGATTGTCTACGATGTATAATTTGATGCTCTGGCCATGGTATTTGGCTTCGAATTACAAATTAATAACTAATCTAACATGAGATCCTTAAAAGAAAGTTCGGATAATTAAGAATAAGTCAAGATTTAATAACGAGATTGCAAAGGCGGCACTGCAGTAAAACTCCCGAAGGCCATCGCGGACGTTCAAAAACATCCTTGCGCACTGCAACAAAACATGGACTGACTGTCAGAAGGTTTTACTTCCAGGGATCATCGCAAGGATATTTCACATTCTGGTGCAACATAATCCAGAGCAAATAAGGTGTAGGCCAGCCTGAAATCCGGCAAGGATTCAAAGTTATAGGTCCCCTGAAGTCTTCGTGATTTATTAAGACCATGTCCCCGTTTCTGAAAACTACAAATTAACAAGTAAAATACATTTGAAACAAAAAAAAAAAAAAAAAAAAATTGTAAAATTGTTGTTTTTTTTAACGTATTTTACCTGTAGATTTGTAACTTGTTGTTTTGAGAATCAGTAGCCCCGGTGAGCAGGCATCAAACAGAGTATTGGTTTAGGCCTTCCATAAAATGATTCTTCCATTAGTTGAGCTTACGTATCTTAAGGTAAGGGGATCAACGGAAGTGTTTTTTGACGAAGGGATACTTTCGGCGATTACGTGGTAGTTATGGTTTAGGTTCGATTTCGCGGAAAGGGATAGTACTGAAAAGCTCCACGGAAAATTGGTGTGTGACAATACGTGGATTAATTGTAGGCTAAATACTTCAAAGCCATATTATTCATCGACTATATAGGGACAACTAAAAAAAAACACTTTTCAAAGCGGATTTAACCACACCAAAAATTTTGGTGTTAATAAACCACAGTTTGTTTTGTTAAAAATAACAGCTGACTGAAACAGCTGGCTTTAAACACCAGCAGATGTCGTTAAAAGTGTTAGTGAATAGCAAAATGGTTAATTTTGTGGTTAACATTTTTAAACGAAACAATTGTGGTTTAAAAAGCATTGTGAATCGCACTACAGGTATCCATAAGCAGGGTTTAAAAAACTGCAGTCGAAACCAAAAACTTTCAACCAGAAAACGAAAATTTGTGTACAATTTTGAGTTGGTTTACATTTAATGAATTAGAAGTAAAAGCAACTGTTGTTTTTTGGCCAATGACAAAAAAAGAAGTGGAAGAACTTATTGGATGCAGTTTTTTAAACGCTATCCATGTGCATCTATTCCACATTTGTCCGAGGGTTTTTATAAATTATGTAATAAGAACAGCTCCCAACAGAGTCCGATGGAAGTTGCTAATTAAGATGGTTTGTTACAGAGCTGTTGAATAGCGGAACATCATCATTTTTTTTTTAATTTAAAATACTGACCCCTTTAAAAGTTTAAAACTAATTACAAAATTAATGTTAATGTAGTTTTTATTAGAATCTCATATTTTTATAAGAATTATTAAAACCGAATATCCATTGCAACTATGTATTATTAGAATTTTTTTAACTCATAAAATTTAAAGTTGTAATTAAAAAAAAAATTTTTTGCTTAAAGTTACTTTTTTTATTATGTACTAGGGTATTCATTTATTCGACCTTTTGCTTTAATCGGTTAATCGCTCGATTAATTAACCGAGGTTTTGGTTTAATCGGTCAATAATCGGTTAATTTTGTTTTTGATCGGTTAACCGATTAATAAAGTTTGTTTCATAAATTAAGTAATTTCAATATATAGAAATGCATTAATTATTTTTTATTTGGAGTTTATTAGTAAAAAAACAATAACATACCAATCATTAAAATTCTTTAACTAAAACGAGCAAACAAAAAAACAATTCATAAATATGTAATATGCATTTTTCAATTACATAATACATAATTGGGGGATTCACAAGGTAAAAATGTTAATGCTGCGCTCATTGAATCGTCATAACTAGGGATGAAACGATACGAGTAAATACAAGTACATATTCGATACTTTTATACAAGTACCAACTATTTTTGTAATCGATACTTAGACACCGAATACCAAGTAGTATCGGTAAAAAAATACTCGGTATCGGTCAAAAGTAATCGCTTCACTTTAGCATTGAAATTATTCTTAAACTGAAGCAGTGTTTTTTAATAGTAAAAAAAATTATGAAATCTTTAAAAATAAAAAGGTTCAAAATAAAATTTATTTAAAATGGGACCACCAAAATCTCATGTCCCAAATTTTTAAGTACTCAAAAATTCCCATTCCAAACTTTAAATCCCCTTTTATTAAATTTATTCATTAATTATAAAGTTAAATTACCCTACAAGAAGACTACCGGTCATTTTACTAGTTACATAACCGGTAGTGTTGACCAATATATTGGTTAAAGTTTCTATTAGTTTATTAAGAGCAAAATGAAAAAACTAACCGAAACTCTTGTGTACATGTGATTTTGCCTCTCTTTCTAACTAATGAATTCCACTCGACTACGGAACATATATCTGTACTGCTTACTCTGCTGCTTTTTATTAGTCAATGATAACCAAAACAGTGGTTAATGCTAACTAGTTAGTCATAACGTAAATATTGGTTAGCACTAACTAGTTATTCATAACGTAAAAATTGGTTAGTACTAACCTTTATAAAAAATAGTATATTATTTTATTTTTCATTTTAAATAAAAATTTTTTTATTGAAACAATTATAATCCAATTATTAGTCAGGAAATTAGGCTTCAGAAAAATAAGTACCACTTATCGCTATTTCTGTGGCTGCTTGGTAACGTTTCACTTCTTGCGTGGGTCTGCGAATGGAGGTAAACGTACGTGTGACCATTTAATTTATTGTTAACAGATTGAGACCAAAAAATCAAATACATACTTGAAAAGTCATCAGGACAAATCTTAAGCGATTGTCCTGGCCAAAGCCACCACCTTTCAAAACGATCGCTTCGAACATGACCACTGTTGTTTCCAGAGAATCCACCACCGCATCCTCTGAAGCCACCATCAGTACGTCCTCCTTAGCCACTAGCATTCTGATTTTCCGCTGTTTGCTGGTGCTACTTTTTCTTCATAGTTACAATCTAGTTACAAATATAATTTTTTTTCTTTAACACCAATAATAAATATTAAATTAAAGCAATTCACAAATTTTATCAAGCGTATGACAAAAATATATTAAAAAATTGGCATTTTTAGAAAGTGTTTTTAGTTGTTCTACTCTAACACACATGTTAGAGTAGAAACACTAATGTAAAATTGTTGCAAGTGTGTTAGTAAATAAGTTTTTTTTTTTTAGTTTTGGTTATGCATTTCTTGTAGGGTAATTACATTTATTATTTTCAAGTGATGGCAACTTAGTGCTTTTGGCATTATTTATGGTTCTTTTTGATGCCTCAAAACGCCAATATAAAAATGTCATTTTTTTATTATTTTATTTTCAATAAAAACGGTCACCCATCAACGCCTTAGCCTTTTTTTAAATTTTGGAGTTATATAATATTCGGCACAGCCGAATGCAACTTTTTTGTGTTTAATTAAATTGTGAAAATGGTTTAGTGCTTTTTACGCTTTTGTTTGTTCGAAATAGTACTTTTTAGTGCCTTTTTTAAATTTTAAAGTGCTTTTTGCTCTCAAAAAGTTGACATCACTGATAGTGACTGACATTGTCGGAGTGCTAATTGAATTGTTTAGTACTAAACTACCTTATCTGCAAAAAAAGGATCATTTATAAATGCTTGTATTGTATGTATCATTCATCATTCGAACCGATACAAGTAAGTATCGATACTTTTTTCCCGATACTAAGTAGGTATCGATGCTTTACGAGCGATACCACAACGAGTAAAAGTATCGATACCTTAGAGGTATCGTTTCATCCCTAGTCATAACTGCACAGTAGAAATATAAATTATAAGCGGTAGCCAACAACAGTCATATCATCGGCTTTATATGCAAACCTGCTAACTTTCTTTCAGCACGTTATACAGGAGAGACCAACAACTTTTTATTTTTTTCTATTTGCAGCTTGATAGAAAATTAAAATACAATTAGTTTTACACACTTCAAGACTAAATAGAAGAAAAACTACATCCTGGTCGACGAGGCGTATCTTTTTCTACCACACGGCATCAAAATCTCAATTTACATAAAAAGTGGATCTAGCCGGTTTGCATATTAATCCTTCGATATATATTTCTAGTAATTATTTAAAGACATAAGACTTTACAACTTTATGACTACCTTGTGAATCCCCCAAGTATGTATTTGTAAAAAAATAGAATGAGTTAATTTTATTAGTTATTTCAATAATCTTATAAAATAATCTTTTAGAAAAGTAATTTGGTTTAAATGTTTTGGAGTAAAGCGATTCTTTTCTTTTATTTTGACAAAAATTGACTTAGAAAAAATTCTTTCACTTATCGTAGATCAATATCTTATTTTTCTTTTTCAGGATTTCTCTAAGCATATAAAATATTCCATTATGCCCTTAGAGTCCTGTTTTAATTTTTAAAAATGTTTAACACTTCTAGTTGTTTCGGTTAATTTTGTTAAAAGACTGATATGAGAAGGTATGAGAAGAAAAAAATAACTAAACACATACATTTAAAAAGTCCGTGAAACAAAAAAGGTGGCAATCAAACATTTAACCTATTTTTCGCCACATTCCTGTTGATTGAACATTGAAATCGGTCGGCGGAAAATGGGTTGAAATGAAGATCACAGAACACCTTTGTTTTTATGAAAAAATATTTTCTAAACACATACCTTTTGTATATGAGACGAAACAAATAATTAAAAACACAAAAAAATATGTTATAATACTACAAAAAATTAAAAATTTTATTACATCGGTTAATCGGTTAATCGACTGAAATTAACCGGTTTAATCGTTAATCGAAAAAAGCCAATTTGAAATTAACCGATCAGTTAATCGGGTAGTAATTAATCGGTTAACCGATTGACGGTTAACCGAATGAATACCCTATTATGTACCTTTAAGTAAATATTATTTATTTATTTTTATTTATTTATTTAATAGATAACAAATATACATATTAACAATATTTAATATTAAAATGTATCCATTAAGGACCCAAATGAAATGTATTGAGTATTATTGAGTAATAAAAAGTAGCAGAATTTGCCAGCACTAATGGGTGATTTTTTAAGAGCTATAGGAAAGCTTAAAAAAAAACACATAAAATTCAGAAAAATGCATGAAATCTTTATTTGAATCGATAGTACGGTCCATATAGTTTAATGTTTGAAAATTATTTCATGCAAATGTCGACCGTGACTGCGCCTCAAATGGTCCATCCGCTTAGTCCAATTTTGGCATACTCTTTCCAACATTTCGGCCGGTATCTCATGAATTGTCTTTCAATGCGTCAATTGAAGCGGGCATGTGTGTATAGACATAACATAGCCCAACAAAAAATAGTCTAAAGGCGTTAAATCGCAAGATCTAGGCGGCCAATTGACCGGTCCCGAACGTGAAATAAAATGTTCACCGAACTCGCTTCTCAATAAGTCCATTGTTAAGCGTGCTGTGTGGCATGTGGCACCGTCTTGTTGAAACCTGTCATGTCATGCAAGTCAAGCTCTTGCATTTTGGGCAAAAAAAAGTTGGATATCATCTCACGGTAGCGCTCACCATTCACAGTTACGTTACGATTCGCATCATCTTTGAAGAAGTACGGTCCAATGATGCCACCAGACCATAAACCGCACCAAACTGTGACTTTTTCTGGATGCATTGGTAGCTTTGCAATGCTTCTGGCTGATCTTCACTCCAAAATCGACAATTCTGCTTATTAACGTACCCATTGAGCCAAAAATGAGCTTCGTCGCTGAACACAATTTTTCGTTAAAAAAGTGGATCTTCGGCCAACTTTCCAAGAGCCCATTCACCAAAAATTCTACGTTGCGGTAGGTCGTTCGGCTTCAATTCTTGCACCAGCTGTATTTTGAAAGGCTTCACACCTAAATCCTTCCGCAAAATTTTGGACGTTGTTGAGTAACAGAGGCCCAATTGCTGCAAACGGCGTCGAATAGATAATTGATGGTCATCATTAACACTGGCCGATACAGCTGCGATATTTTCTTCACTTCGCACTCTACGTAAGCGTGTTGGTGGTTTAATGTCCAACAATGTAAATTTGGTGCGAAATTTAGTCACAATAACCCGAATAGCCGCTTCAGTGGGTCGATTAAACTGACCATAAAATGGAAGAAGCGCGCGATGAACTTTCTTAACAGAGCACGCATTTTGATAATAAAATTCAATAATTTGCAAGCGTTGTTCGTTTGTAAGACGATTCATGGTTAAATTATAGACCAAACTGAAGATGTTTGACAGTGAAACAAAACACGAAACGAGCGTCAGCAGTTTAAACCAGTGTTGCCAAAAAGCTAATATGTAGCTAAAAAATCACCTGATAGTTTTAATGTATCTTAATCTTTTTTGCTTACAATTACGAGTAATTATAATTAAGGCTTATCATTTTAATAATATTGCTTAAAATAGTTAATGCAAATGCCTCAATTACATTTTTTTGCAATAAAAATGATGTTTAGGCCGTTATTAAAGCCCATTAGATGTGCTTGTTAGTAGTTCTTATTGATTCTTTCCTATAAATTATTTAAAAAAACCACAATGTTGGCGTGAATACATATAAAAAATTTAAAAGACAAAAATCTAAAGGTGTGTTATTTTTATTGGTTTTGATTTGGGTATATTTTTTTTTCATTTGTATATTGTTTATAATAATTTACAATTTTTATGATTTTTTATCTATTATACAACAATATTTATTTGCACTAGACATTGCAGGCTTTTGAGAGGAAAAAAAATGTTTAAGAAAATGTACCTTAATCTTTTAAAAATATATTATAATATTTTATGTATGTGTAGCGCAAATCAATAAATCTTTTTAAAAATCTTTTTAAGTTAAATGAAAAGTTGTTCCTAACATTAGGGAGTTGCGATTTACCCTTTTGCCGATACGCCAATTGAATTAAAATGTATGTTTAAATTAACAAATCTCAAGAAGAGTATCAAATAAAAGGAAACATTTATTAAAAACAAATTTGCGCAATATTTCATTTAAACAAAATTTGTGCTTTTTATAAATA
Source organism: Pollenia griseotomentosa (assembly GCA_963931875.1). Taxonomy (NCBI): domain Eukaryota; kingdom Metazoa; phylum Arthropoda; class Insecta; order Diptera; family Polleniidae; genus Pollenia; species Pollenia griseotomentosa. The sequence goes on along the minus strand of OZ007563.1, from coordinate 14,878,733 downwards.
GACAAGCAAAAACTTTTTATGTATAACCAATTTGGCCAAATTTTTTTATAATTAGCAAACTTTCACAAAATGTCTTATACATAACAAATTTGCACAAAATATCTAAAAATAAACCATTTGTGCAAAATATTTTATAAATACAGTTTTGTTAAATAAGTTAATAAATAACACAAATTTTTCATCAATAACCGATTTGGCCAAATTTTTTATTAGTAGCAAAGTTGAGCAAATTCGCACAAAATGTCTTAAAAATAAAAACTTTCAACAAAATATCTAAAAAAAAACTAATATGCATAAAAATATTATAAAAATTGAAATTCCACTTAACACGTTTAGAAATAACACATTTGCGCAATGTTTCTTAAAAATAACCAATTTGAGCAAAACTTTTTATAAATAACAAATTTGGGCAAAACTTCTTGTAAATAACAAATTTGCGCAAAACTTTTAATTAATAAAAAATATTGCACAATCTTTTTATGTATAATCAATTTTGCCAAATTTTTTATGATAAGCAAACTTGTGCAAATTTTCACAGAGTGACTTAAAAATAACAAATTTGCATACAATTTCCTATAAACAGCAGATTTGCGCTAAATTTGCGAAAACTTTTCTAGCAAATTTGCACAGAATTTTTTATTAATAGCAAATTTGTACGAAATTTCCCTTAAAGAGCGAACTTGAACAATATTTTCTTTAAAGAAATTTTACAACATGAAATGAATTAAAATTTATTGATAATTTTTCATTCTTGACTGAACTGGGAATCGAAACCAGGTTTTCACGGACAGGTTGCCCTGACGTTTCGATTGTTACCACACAATCTCTTCAGAGGGGTTTGCCGTTTAACACTCTCCGCCATTGACGACGTCTGGCAGTCAATAGTCAAACAATCTTTGGTAGATTAAAATTTATTTTGAATGATTATCTATTTTAATAGATTTATGTACATGTTCTTTCTTACTTCCATAAACCACTAACAGTTCAATAAATTAACCACAATACTAATAAATATCTTTAAATTTAAACATAAAAATGTTTTAACATTTTTTTGTGCTTAATAGTTGCTTAAAAAAGTCTTCGTGATTACGTGCGAAATCGTGCATGCTTTTTAAATTTTCGTTCGTTTTATTGATTTTTTTCATTTGTGAAAAATTGCTTTTGCAGGGTGTTATTAAATGGTTTTATTACCGTTTTGGGGTAAAAATTATATCATTTTTAAATGTTTATCCAATTATTGTAACAGTTCCATCAAAATCTAATCATTTCTCAAATGTTCATAAAAACATGTAAATTAAAGAAAAATTTGAAAGGCATAAAATAAAAATTCAAGATTTGCATATAAAATTCCCAAAAAAAGCTATAAAACACACTTCAGTCTTTTCGCTAAAGTAAATGTGATTTTCAGATTTAGGCCTGAAAACGCCTTAACTGTGACAACGTATACATACACGTACCACATAAATTCACTCACTCCATTTTAGGTTGTGCAAAAACATTTTAAACGATTTTGTTCTTAAACATTTTTATTATACCCTACACTGCCATAAGTGGGGAAAAGATATTTTGCATTTGTGCTAAAGTTTGTAACGCATAAAAATATTAGTACACCCACCCGAACCCATAATCGCGAAAAATGGCAAACTTTTCAACAAACCCTAAATATTATTTGAAATCGCTAAATGGGTTAAAAAAATGTCGGAAAATAACAAAAAAGAAAAAATAGAGAAAATTCGCGAAAAATTTTAATATTAAGCCATAAAATTGATTAAAAGTCCCTAAAACTATAAGGAATGGCAAAAATTCAGTAAAAATTACTAAATTAACGGAAATTCGCAAAAATTTGCTAACAGCGGCATGATGGCAAAGTCTACTATTTATTATAAATCGCAAAAGCTGTAAAGAATCAGAAAACTTACAGGAACAAAACGCTTCTATCGCGAATATGGCTTAAGTTTGCGAAAAATTGCAAAATTTTAAACAAACCCAAAAACAAACTAATTTGAGATCGCTAAATCGATTAAAAAAAAACAAATCGTCGGAAAATAACATAAAAGGCCTTACAAAATAAAAAGTCGATTTTAAATTTTGGATAAGTTGGATAAAGAACATTTAAAACTAAAAAAATTTTTTTTTTGTTAAAAATGTTATCACATTTTAGAATAAAAGTCGATTAGTTTAACTTTCACCAACGCCTTACTACTCCAATTGAACACCAAAAATGCTAAAGTAATCCACTTTCGAGTGGATTCTAGAACACACCCCTATGACAATATTTTTCGTTAATAATATACAGTATTTGCAGTTGCAGGTTAGATATCGTATGAAAAAATTTAAGCCTCTAACAAAATTTTGTGTTGTTAGGTGACCTAACTTAGGTCCATAATACAAAGTACTAAATACTTACAAGTCGTGAAGGGTGTCATACAGTTGAGCTTGCTCGACTTTATTTTATAACTTTGTTTTTATTATAAGCAAACTGTTGCCTTTATGTATGCGTAATTTGTAAAGACAATCATTTTAGATTGTGCTTAAGGTGTCTTTGTTTTTTTTTTTCTTGTTTTGCTTAATAAATTTTGAAGTTTCTAATTTTTGCTGCTGCCTTCATTTTTGCAATCCGGGCAATTTTAATTGCCTTTTGACTAAGTTTGGTGGGTCATTAAAGAAAAAATTATGTTACGCACTTTTATTTTTTTTAGAAGTAATATCATTTTAACTGGAAATTTTGTGCAAATTGGCCACTAATAAAAAGTTTTGCCCAAATCAGTTTTTGTAGGAAATTTGGAATTTATAGAAAATTTTAAGCCAATTTGCTATTAAAAGGAAATTTTGGGTAAATCTTTCACTAAAGCCTTGTACTCTGATGTTGAACGTGAAATGCTGTCAAAATTCATATGAAAAAAACTTGTGCGAAATATCTCTGAAATAATGTTGATAGAGTAGTACTCTGTTAATTTTGTGAAAAAATTTCTCAATGTGTCTGGTAACATTTTTTTCCAACTTCGAAATAATTCAAGCTGCATTTTTTTCGCGTGGAATTTTAGGGTTTGTTAACAAGCGCAAAACAATGTCGCATATTTGAAGGAAGAAAAACGTCAAATTGTGCAAACTCGCAGAGGTAACATTGAAACATTTCAAACCGTTCGTGTGAAATAATCAATGTTGCTCAACTTTTTGTCACAAAACAGAAAACTGTCTTAATATTATGAAACTTTTGTTCAAATTTGCACAATTTTCGCTTTTTTTTCTTATAAATATTTGCTATTTATTGGAAATTTTGGAAAAAATTGCTTTTAATAGGAAATATTTTTGCAAATTTGCGGTTTGAAGAATATTTCGCGCAAATTTTTTTGCATATAAAAAATTTTTATCAAAAACATTTTTTGTGCAAATTTGGTGTTAATAAGAAATTTTGCGCATATTTTCATAATTTTTGCTATTTATTAGAAACTTTGAACAAGTTTGCTTTAAATAAAAAATATTTGTGCAAATTTGCTGTTTATAGAAAATATTGCACAAATTTTCTATGTTTAAGAAATTGTTTTTCAAAGAAATTTTGAGTTTATTTGCTATTAATAGGAATTTTTGCGCAAATCTGTTACTTATAGGAAATTTTGTGCATATTAAGTTTAGAAAGTTTTGTGCAAATTCGCCACTTATAAAAAGGAATGCGCAAATTTGTTTTTAAAGGAAATTTTGAATTTTTGCTTTAATAGGAGATTGTGCAAAATTTTGCTAGTAATAGGAAATTTTTCTCAATGTTTTTACAATTTTGTGCAACTTTTATTAATAGGAAATAGTTTTTCAAATTCGCTGTTTTTAGCAAATTTTGCTCAAATTTTCTGTATTTAGAAAAATTGTATTTAAAACAAATTTTGAGCAAATTTGGATTTTATAGGAAAATCTGCAATTTATATTAAACTTAACGCAAATTTTCTATTTGTAGAAAATTCTTAGCCAACGCACACTTCTACTGGGTTGTATAGAAAATTTTGTGTAAGCTTGCTATTTTGAAAATTTGTGTATATTTTACTAATTTTTCTTTCCTTATTTTCAATACATTTGGATTTTTTGGCTTCGAATTTTTATTTCTCGTTACATTAAATTCGTTAAAAATCTTTTACCATAATTGTGTTCTAATTACATTTCAAGTCTCACAAAATTCTCTTTGGACGTCTTCAAACAATAAAGACTATAATTTGTTTGTTACTTTCTTCAAAACTAAAAACGTAAACTTGCAATTTGTCATAAAACATAATCTCTAGCACTCTGTTTACTTGCTAAACATTTGAACGAACAAAAAAGTACAATGTAAATGTTTAGCAGCAGCACAAGGAGTATAAAATCATCCAAAATATATAAAATAATAAAGTACATAAACTCATTACTAACAACCATAATGTGCTCCTCTTTTGATTACAGTCATTTTTGGATTTTAGAACACTTATTTAAGTGGAGCGCACTAACACATACACACCGATAAAAGCACATACACGCAAACACAGTTAAATTTGAAATGAAATTATACTGTTAGTAGAAATAGTAGCAGAGGCATCAGTGCACACTGGTGGATGGATGATGGCTGCGGCAGTTGTAACACTTTGTTGATGATAACGAGAACGAGTCTTCTGCAAAACAATAAATTCCCTCTAGACATGTAAATTACTTATTCAAATATGTTGCATACAACATTGTATATCATTTAAAGTTTTTGTCTTTTGATTTGAAATGCACATTTTGTAGTGAAAGGAAATATGGCTGCAGGATAAATATTTAGCTTTAATTGGTACTTAAATATTATGAGTTTTATACGAGTGATCATCATCATCATCATCATCCATAACTCTCTCTCGATTATGAGTACATTAATTTCTTGGACCTTGTTCTTTAAGTTAGTCGAGTGAAGTCCCCAGGGGACGTAGTTCAGCATCAAAAGGATTCTCACTTCCTGATGTTACATCCACTGGGGAAATATGAATAAATGAAAGGAAATATGACTGCAGGATAAATGGTCTTAAATGATAATTCAATATTATGGCTTTCTATGAGTTTTATAACATTTTATACGAGTGATCATCATCCTCATTTCTTAACTCTCTCCATTTCTCCATTTCATATATGGGTGCAACAATTTCTTTGACCTTATTTCTTTTAGTTAGTCGGGTTCCCCATCTTGGTGTTACATTCACTGGAGAAATCAGGTGTTGTGAAAACCTCGTATGTACTGTGAGCGTCAAAATAAAGTGTACAGCTTGTTTTCCAATATAAAAAGGGTTATGTTATTTATAAAAAGTTAAATTTCTACTTTGCCAATTTTGATCAGACTTCAAGCTTGCTGTCATCTGTGAAAAATACGTTGCTCCAAAAAGTGACAAAAGCAAGTTGGACAAAAAATAAACGTGATAAAAGGTAGAAATAAGAAATTCAACGAAAAAAATATAGTATCTAAAGTGAAGAGTGATAGGGTTAGCTTTTGTAAAACGTCATAAAACAGATGGATCAGCCCAATAGTCGCTCGATATCAACTCAAGTAAACATCTGAAAACATTTGGACAGACAAATTAAAAAAAAAACATTAGCAGCAAGCACTCTCTGAATAAAATTCTGCAGAAAGGGTAGCCAAAATTGTTTACTGATCTAACTTTAAAATGGGTGGAATTGATGCCAAAGAGACTATAAGCCGTCCTAAAAGCAAAAAGAAATCAATCAAAGTATTAGCCACTTCACTTTTCTTAGTAATGTAAAACTGTACACTTTTTTTTGACGCGTTTAAAACGGAGTATATTAGTTTTTTTATTGTATTGATTTTGTTGTTTTTGAAGTATTTCAAATTTTTAATTTTAAATTGTAATAACATTGCCCAGGTTTTGTAAATGATAATAAACTTCTACAAATTTTAATTATTTTTTGCTAAAATATCACTTTTTATATTGGAAAACCAGTTGTACACTTTATTTTGACGCTGACAGTAAGTAGGTACGTACCTGTTGCCAGGATAGAGAAGCCGTCGAGAAATACCGAAAGAGTTTTCTGTTTTGCTGTATAGTCGTTCTACCATAAAAATATTTCTTAGAGAGATGGACTAGAAAAGCATAACATTTATATTGCATCGATATTTTAATTCGGACATTTAGAAACTATGGCGAAATCTGGTGTAGCAGAAACTGGAGCTCGAAAAAACTCAAAGTTGGTAGATCGTGATAGCTTTCCGGTGCACTCCCCCGGAGGATGTTCTGCGCCTCTCAGGATGCGTAGTTAAAGCATCTTGAGGAGCTAGGCATCCACTGTGGAAAATAACAGTCTTATGCAACTAAATGGCAGGGTTCTTCTGGGTCCAAAAGATTTTACAGAGTTCGAAGTAACTCCAGAGTACTTTTTCTTCTGGGACAACAGGAGTTAGTAGCCCCTGGTGAACATGCACACTAGTCTGACTATTGGGAGGCTTTGCCTTGCTTTTCACTGAAAAGATACTATCGGGGAGCACAAGGTGGCTGTGGTTTATACCTAAAATCGCAGGGAGGGTGACGTTCATGACATGGAAGGCTGATTTTTCACCCTTGTCTTGTGGATAGATGCTGGGGTGGATAGGTGCTGTTACTATTCAACATATGCTGCTGGGGTTGATGATTAGCAGTAGAGGTTAGAGAGCTCCGGCTCCTAAACAAGTGATGGGTGTATAATTTTTGGTGGATTTGACACTCGAATTGCTGCCTATGAGTGCAAATGATCCGTAATTCACGCAGGGGAATTTTGCCAGTGTTGAGATCCGTCATAAGATTAGGCTATGTTACAGGTGCTCATGTAAATCATAACTATCTGGTGCCCCGGGAATAAGAAGCCCTCGGTGAGCATGGCACAGGACTGACTTTTGGTTGAGGCGTTCGTTAGTATTTTTGCTTCCTGTCTTTCAGGATGGTTTTCCTTGCGGAAGCTTTACATTTCTGATCGAAGGTTCCTTTTCATTAAGTTGTTGAATGGGGGAGTGCCTTTTTGAAGGCATGAGCTCACAGAAGGGTACAAAGAAAGGCATTACGTGGTAGATGTGATAGAGAGCTATCCACTTGTTTAAGGCACTAGCTGCGAGGACAAATCATCCTTAGGGGCAGTTGCTATTAGAACAGGTGCTGCTGTATATTGGTACCTACACAGTAAAAATTCTCCAAAATGTTTTGCTAATCAGTTAATTAAAAATTTTATCAGGTGAATTAAACGTTTTACTGATACTTTTAATTTGTTTATTGCTTCAAATTTAATTAATATCACAAATTTTTTAATTAAAATCAATTTTAATTTTTTTTCTGTGTGTGTGTGTTAGCCAAGTATACACGGGGGCGGCATTGCTTGTCACCTATATGAAGGAATTACCATGAGATTGGGTTTTGATTGACTTTACTAGCTTACTTATTTTTTAGTGCCTGTTCAACAATATCGAACGAATTTAATATGGAAAATATTTTTAAAACTAACTGCCTGGCCCACAATGTCGACAAGAACATTTCTTTCGAAAATTTATATTGAAAACAAAATCAAAATCAAAATCAATCATGACTTTCTGAAAGAAAACTTTCATAGTGTAAACCCAGACTTATTAAAAAAGTTCCTAAACAAAATTTTAATAAAAACACAATAAATTGTTATTTTCCCAAATAAAAAGTATTTGACCTTAATTTAAATTTTACATAAAGAAATACGTTTCATTTTGAATGCAAACAAAAACAATTAATTTCCTTTAATATTTGCCAAATGCCTCCATAACATTCTATCCTATTTCCAATCCTGTTTCTTTCATTTACAATTCTTAAATTCTCAATAAATAATTCAGTGTCATTATTTTCAATTATTGGCATCACTCTGCCAGCAAGACGAAATTTCGTTCAACAATCATTGAGATTTGTTTACAATAATGTAAGACATTTGTAAAACATTAGAGTAGCTTTAGAAATATTTTATAAACATTAATTACGAAGGGTCCTAATCCTCCCTCCCTTTCCACTAGTCTTCTTATAATTTGCTGTTTAGAAATTAACTTTATTTAAATTAATTTTGCCTTTAAACCTTAAGAGACATAAATTTGGTTATGTGTTTTTTTTTTGTTTTTTGCAATTGTCGTGTTGCAATGCAGTCGTAAATCTTTGTAATGACTTGAAAGTTTTAAAAGAAAAACTAAAACCTCGAAAAACATTTTGGCTCAAAAACTAAGATTCCGCAGAGAAGTTTTTTTTCTTTGTCTAAGGACTTTGTAACATAAATATGTTCATACGCAGTGAAATTGCATAGTTACCTACATGGAAACTAGGGAATATTAAGAAAAAAATGTTGACTAAAACAGTGAGAAAATTGTTTTTACAGTGATGTCAAAATGTATGCTCTAAAAACTTGATTATTTTTAACAAACAATAAATCTAAGAAAGATCAAAAACCGTTAAAACATTAATAAACAAATTTTTATCTATATTCTAGAAAATTTCAAAACAAAATGCTGTTTGAATACTTTTGTCTTCGAGTGTTTAGTAAAAAAAAATTATTCTTTCAGTTAAAAACAAGTAGTAGGCTTGATTTCCCAGCCAATATCTTCGCTTTGATGTTGTTGTAGGCTGATTGCAGATGTATTCTCAAATTGTCTTTATACTAACGTTTGCCAGAATTGCGGATTTGTAAGAGAATAAAAATATAAAAAGTTAATAAGACCAAGCGAAATTCGATTCTTAAGCTTTTCTTGTGTGAACAGCGAAAACACATTTTTACTACTTATTTTCGTCGGCAATATTTTCCTTTAAGTCGTTTTTCAGTAAATACTTTTGTATGTGGACTACACGGGAAAAGTTTCCTCGGAATTCCCAGGAAAAATGTTCTCCCGGCAATAATAATTTTCCAAATTTCGTTATAGAGGATTGGGCTTTATAGGACATTGATAGGAGCTCAACCTCAATTAATCGCGAAGATAGCCGGATTACTGAAGCGTTTTCCTGGCGACTTTAGAAAGCTGTGGTCTGGCTCAAACTATCTGCTGTGTTGACGACTGCTGTGGATATCTACACTGATATCCGTGCCGTCTTTATTACCTTAGATTCCCTCTCTATGAGAACGAGTACAGCCCTTGACTGCCGCTTATCTCTAAACAAGATGGCTGAGCAGTTTGACATCAGGATCATAGCGACAGCTCAAGTTCAAAACGTGCTAAGTAGAAAAAATGAGTATTGCAGGTGAAGCTCTTAAAGTTTAAGTTTGAAAAACGTAAAAAAATTAAGAATATGCTAAGTCGACTTAACATGAAAAACATTAGGGTGGATGAGCTTGCCATGCTAGGAACTACCTTACGGGTTAAACTGGATATGGATATTCAGCTATCAATAATACCTGCTCTGTTATTGTTTTGCACTGGCGAAAAGGCAACCAGCCGGAATGGAATCAGCCACCTTTGATGGATTATATTAAATCTTTGTCGTTGAACTTGAGGGCATTTTAAAATTCACTAGAATTTTAAGTTGTTCCTACGGTAAAGGGTTCTGGAAAGTCCATGGTATCACAATAGGTCAGTAGCTTCAAATGTGTCAGATAAGTACTGACTGCCAAACTTATAGGGTATTCAAACGATTAACCGTTGTTCGATTAATCGATTAATTTTAAAAATATGTATAGATTAATTGAAAATTAGTTTTTTTTACAGCAATAGTTTTTTTAATGTAAAAAATAAGCCCGTACGTTTTAAATACCCTTTTATTGTTTTTCAACTTAGGAACATTTCATTCGAGTAATATTTCTTAAACTATAGTATAGTACAAAGACTGAAACCAAAGAGTTTGGGAATAATTTATTTTTAAGAATATTTAGTACAGACTTTTACCACAATGATTCAAATGAAGAAGATGATTTTATTAGACGAACGAAAACAATCTGCTATCAGACCTTAACAAGACTATTAAAAGTACATGTTAAAATTGTTTAAAAAAAAGCAAAAAAATTATTCAAAAGTTATGGAAGACTACTCATTTATAGAAAATACAAGAAAAAAAAAACAAAGAACTTGGATATGCTTTATAGCGCTTTACTTTCAATCTTTCGAACGTCAGCAATAGGTTCTAAATCAAGTTTCATCAAAAAAAAAAAAAAGAATTCGTTTGAAACATAAACATTTAAACTGTATACTCTTTTTGAAAGATTATTTTAGATTAGCTTAAATTTAATTTTGATGCTATTTTTTATTCAACAAGTTTTCCTTTTTTATTACATATAGAAAAGAGAAAAAATTAAAATTATTCGATTAACCGAATTTTATTAAAATTTTCAAATATTATTCGATCAAATTTTTGCCTCGAATAATATTTCGCGCGATTAATCGATAAATACAAACAATCGATTAATTGAATACCCTGCTAACTAACCTAACAGTTATGAAGACGAATTTATGTTTTTTTTTTTTTGCACAAAATTGCAATTGCTCAAGTTTGCTGTTTAAGAGCTATTTGTCTCGAATTTGCTATTTGCAAAAAATTTTGCGCAATTTAAATATTTATAGGGAATTTTTTAATATTAAATACTTGGGTTAAGTTAATAATAATAGAAAACTGTCCGCAAATTAGCATTTTTTTTTTTTTTTTTTTAGAAAATTTTGTGTAAATTTTCTCTAAAAGGAAATTTTGTGCAAATTTGTTATTTATAGAAAATTTGCCGCAAAATTAATACAATTAAAGAAAATGTTAAGCAAATTTGCTAATAAAAGAAAAATTTGCTATTTGTAGGAAATTTTGCGCAAATTTGCTTTTTTTTTTTGGAAAATTTTGTGCAAAGTTAATACTTATAAGAAATGCTATGATGTAAATTCCATATTTTGAAAAAATTTGACGTAAAATTTTGGACAAAATTTAATATTATAGAATATTTTGCCCTTTATAGGGATTTTGTGTAAAATTGCTATTCATAAAAAATTTTTTACAAAATGCTAATAATAGTAAATATTTCACGAAACAACTATTTATACAACAAGTTAGAGTGCTATATTCGGCTGTGCCGAATCTTTGATACCCTCCACCGACAGTTCGAATGTTTAAGGAGTAATATCTGTATGATGTCTTTTTATTATTATTATCTTAAACTGTGACGATTTGTTATTAATTATGGTTTTAGGAGACTAAACTATTTTCCGGGAGTAGGGCATATATGGGGCCTAGGGTAAATTATGTACCGATCTTCACGAAATTTCACAGTATCATTTAGAGTCCTATAAAATTGTGACGAGCCAAAATTTGTTATGATTGCATTATTTTTTACGGTTTTAGGCGTACTAAACTGTTTTCCGGGAGTAGTGTTTATATGGGGCTTAGGGTAAATTATGGACCGACCTATGCGAAATTTTACAGTGTCATTTCTAGTCGAATAAAACGGACTTGTGCAAAATCTTATGCCATTCCGTGCATTTTTGCATCATTTATGTTAGTTTTTGTAACAAAATTATCAAGTTTTTGAAGGTGGTGGTTCCACATTTTGATTCATAGCTTTGGTCCTACTGAACCGATTTTGCTGAAATTCAATCCCAAACTGCTTAGGATAACTACAAGCAATTTGACACCTAGTTTGTTTATTTCTTTTGAGTTTTTCGAAAGTGAGCGTGTTTTCAACAGACGGACAGACGGACAGACAGACGGACATGGCTAAATCGACTTAGAATTACTCAAGCAGCCAGAATATATATACTTTATAGGGTCTGAGATGAATAATAAAAAAGTTTCACACGGAATGACAAACTTAGTATACCCTCTTCACAACTAATTGTGCTGGAGGGTATACAAATTTGCTGTTTATAGAAAATATTGCGCAAAATTTAATTAAAAGAAAATTTTGAGCGAAACTATTAATATTAAAAGAAAATGACAGTTGGCTATTTTTAAAAAAAGTTTTGTGCAAATTTGCTATAGATAGGAAATTTTACCCAAAAAACTTTTTATTGTATATTTTGCACAAAATTAATTATTTTAAAACATTTTAAGCAAATTTTCTATTTAAACAAAATTTTGGGGAAAATTTATTATTTAAGGAAATTTTTGCGATTTATGGTAAATTTTGACAAGTTTTTTTTAAAAAACTTTATGCAAATTTAACTTTTATAAGAATTGCTATTAAAATTCAAATTTATAGGAAATATTGCGCAAATTTCACGATTAAAGGCAAACTAGCACAAAATTTAATATAACGACCATTTTATAGAAAATTTTGCCAAAATGCGCTTTTTGTTTAGAAAACTTTGGGAAAATTCAATATCTATAGGAAACTCTATGCAAATCTTATATTTTTAGAAAATTTGTAGAAAATATATATTGCGCAAATTTGATAATAATAAAAATCTATATTAGGAAAACTAGTTCGAAATTTAATATTCATAGCAAAATTTGCTCTTCATAGGAAATTTTGTTCAAATCGTCTGTTTTTGAAATTTTTTTACATATTTGCTATTAATAAAAAATATTGCGCGATACTTTTATTTAAAAGAAAATTTTGAGCAAAATTGCTACTAACGAAAAATGTTGGAAAATTTTGCTTTTTATACGAAATTTTGCGCAAATTAAATAGGAAATTTGATGCATAATTGCTATTTATGGAAAATTTTAAACACATTTACTATTAAAAAGAAATTTCAAGCGAATTTGCTTGCTATTTAAGAAAAACTTTGGGGGAAATTTGCTATTTAAGCAAATTCTTTAGAAATTTGATATTTATACAAAATTTTGCCAAAATTTGCTATTTTTATTATTGTGAAAAACGTGCTATTCACAAATAATTTTGTGGAAGTTTTCTATCTAAAGAAAGATTTCTATTAATAGATTTTTTTGCCCGTTATTTACCATTTGTTAGAAATTTAGCTATTTATAGGTAATTTTCTATAACATTGCAATTCAAAGAAAATTTTGCCTACATTTGCTTTTTATAGAAAATTTTGTTCGAATTTGCAAGTTTTCTCTTAATTCCCAAATTTTTAATAAAGGAGACATTTTTTTCCAAATATAAATTTTTATTTAGAAAATTTTGCTTAAACTTTACTATAAAATGTATTGGTATACACACATCAAGTTTGACTGTTCAGTTCTTAAATTTTTATGAGAACGGGAGAAGGAAAATGAAAAGGGGTACAGACTTCGCCGTACTCGTTTAATTTCTTTTTTAATTTTTGTTTTTGCATTCGTAATATGCTAGATGAGTTTAAGTTAAAGGTAAAAAACAAGAAAACTGACATACGCAGGTTCAAGATAGAATCAAAGAAAACTAGTTTAGGCACTTATTGCTACCTTTAGGAAATTAGAAACGAACATTTTGTTCTTTTCGTAGAAATTTTACGGAAATTTTCAATTTAAAAAAAATTGTTATGCAAATTTTTGTTTTTCTTTTCTATTTTGTATAAGAATACAACATTTTATACAACTGCTTTAGCAGCATTCTGTAAATTATGGCATAAAATACTAGTGTATTGTATTGCAACTAAACGTAGTTATATCTGTATGTCTCATAAAATTTACCCACATGTCTGCATCTTTTTCTTCACCACCCCCTAAAATAAAAGACCGGGTGGGTGCCCGTTTGTGAACATATCTTTCGTATGAATATAATGGCAACATGTTGTTTACATATGCTGTTGATAATACTGGCATACGTGTTTTCGTTGTTTTTTCTGCTGCTGCTGTTGCTTCTTAATGTTGGTTGCAGTACTTTGACAATGCAGTAGTAGTTGTTGGTATCGATGCTATTGTTGTTGCTGTTATGCTGCTGTTTTCAAAATATTTAAATTTCTTTTTGGAAATTATGATGCACAATGTACTGCAATGGGGAAACTTGTGTTATTTTTGCTATCTAATTGGGATACAGAAAAACTTTATTAAGATTCAAGTTTTTTTTTGTTTTTGACAAAGAAAAAAGTTTTGAAATCTGAGCCCAGCTTTAATGTAAACTTTAAGCTTTAATAAGTATAACGTTTTATATATTTCTTTTTATGAAAATATTTTGTCTTTTCATATTAAATAACAGGCAGAGTATTTTTTATATAAAATTCATAAGAAAAGTTTCCTTATGTATGTTAGTTTTCTTTCCCAAGTAAATATTTTAATGTGAAAAGTTTTTAGATTAAAGTCTACTTTAGCACTCATACGCTTAATTAAAATGTTAAAAAAGTTTTCGTTCTAAGTTGCATTAAAAAAGACAACAAAAAATAAAAGAAACTGAAGCTTTTTTAGTGGCAAAATCTTTTTAAGATGATATTTTTCTTTAAGTAGCAGCAATTCTAGATTTTTTTTCTGGTGAAAAAGGCCAGTTTTGGTTTGAACTCATTCTCACCAAAACATATTTGATTGACCTTTTGTTAAATGAAAATTTATTTGTCTTGTGTTATAACAATTGACATTTAACGATTCTTTTTATTTTTAGTTAAAAACAGTTTAGGTCTGCTTGTCTTAAAAGATTTATTTAAGAGAATACTTCATTTAATTTGAATCTAAAATCACAAAAAAGTCACAAGAAAAAAAAAGTATCTCAACAAAACAAAGAAACTATTGTGTGTGTATGTTTTTTTTTTTTGTATATAAAGTTTCAATAGAAAATGATTTCAATCGAAAACTACTTCAAAGGAACCACACCCAAAAATAAAAATATACTCATATTCGTATCAATGAAGGTCTTAGCTTTAGATAAATTACATAAAATAAGTCACAGAAACAATAATCCAGCGCTTTTAGTGGAAAATCTTTAAAGCAACACAATTTGGCCCAGCCTGAGTCTCAGTCTTGGCCGCAAAAGAGCCAACAGAAAATGTATTCAAAAATAAATTTATGACACCTTGCATTTGTAATGTGTATGGAAAAAAAGATATTTGCTTACAAAGCAAAAACAATGGAAAATGTGGCATGTGTAGAAACGTTTGAGTGGCACAACGGGGATAAAGTAAATGAATTTTGGCAAGATTTTTAAAGAAATTGGGGACAAATGAATTTCAAAAAAGAAAAAATAAAAAACATGTCTAAGGGAATTAAATTTTTAAAGAAATATTTGATGTTCCGCTATTCTCCAGCTAGGGAGCAAACGGTCTCAATAAATGACTTCCAATGGACTCTGTTGTGGGCTATTCTTAATGCCTCGTTCCATGAAAACCCCAGTGCAGCAAGTCAACGAGAACCTTAGGGGTTGTTCTCCAGTGCTGCCTTGGCTACTTCGTTATCGGATCTCAGTGTATGAGTAATCCATCCAAATTTACTTCTCAGGATGGCGTACTGGATTGGCTGTTGGTTCGTGCTTGGATGTGTTGGGTCAAAAACATCGAAAAAGCCTTCGTAAGCCCCAGTTAGTGAAAACTTGCAGTCGTCGTACGCCACTCTTGCATAGACCCTAAGTTTCTTATGCGTATAGGAGTATGGGTTTCACACCAGAGATCAGCAATGAATCGTTTTTTCGCTACTCACACTGACTCATGAAATTGTAAGTATAGACATCATTTAGAACCACCCTGTAGGAAATGCCACTAGTGAATCTGTACTGATTCATTACTGACACCTTCACCAGTACTAGTGACTTATTAAACCCCAGACAATGTTATTTACTATAGACATTTAACATGTGCGTGTCATTGGAAATCTACTACTGACGTTGGTACTATTGACTAAAGCCTACAGTACACGGAATGTAAAAAGCCACATGCGTATGTCGTTCTGACGTAATTTTGACGTCACTACAAAGCCTCAATAGCAAGTTCGTGATGTGTGATGACGACAAAATTACGTCAGAACGACATACGCATGTGGCTTTTTACATTCCGTGTACTGTAGGCTTAAGTAGTTTTTTTGGGACCATATGTAGACATTGCAACCAGAGAATCACTATTTCATTTTAGAAAATCTAATCTAAAATGGTTTTTTTAACATTAAATTATTTATTGAAAAAAAAAGTTAAGATTAGAATTCATAACAAATTGTTCTTCTTTTTAAAGACAAATCTAAAAGTGTAGACACTTCGTTGACAATGTCGCCAAAAAGTCACCAAAATAGTCGACAAAACTGGTGACTTGGAGACACTTGCACGCAGGTTTCCTTTAGGACAACTACTCTGATTCACTCATACTCACGAACGCAATAAATATGAGTGCCACGTCGACATCATACGCATACTCATAAATGACCTCCGTTTGATTTATAATTTCAGGAAAATACTTACAATACTCACATTGATTCAACTCATTCAGCTCATCCATTTACCGTTTTAACACAACAGATCAAACACACAACTTCATAGTCAGCGCTGCCAGATAAATTTGCCGAAAAATCGTCCACTTCATACATGTAACTTTAGTAAACTTTAATTGCCAATTCGTCACTGCTATTTCACTTTTTCACTACTAAAGGCCGTTATACACTATCCCACAAAGTCTTTAGTAATTTACGAAAATGCAACCCTGTCATGATAAGTTGCTATTGTTTTTTAAAAATGTTCAAAGAATAATTAGATCAGGGATGCATTTTTTAAAAATACGTAAGACTTTGTGGGATAGTGTGTAACGGCCTTAATTGCTGATCTCTGTATCACACATGTCTTACATAGCGTCTTTACCTGACAATTTTTTGTCATACCAAACGTCAAACTTCATATTAAAAAAACGCAGACAAAAATTTTCGAGTTTTTTTTATATAGACTTTGACGTTTGGTATGACAAAAAATTGTCAGTTTAAGACGCTATGTTAAGTGCTTTGGTCTTCAGTTTTGACAGATCAAACACACAACTTCATAATCAGCGCTGCCAGATTAATTTGCCGAAAAATCGTCCACTTCATACATGTTACTTTAGTAAACTGTAACTGCCAGTTCGTCACTGCTATTTCACCTTTTCACTACTCATTGCTGATCTCTGTATCACATATGTCTTAAGTGCTTTGGTCTTCAGTTTTGATTTAGTTGATATCTTGGATGATACCCATGCTTCTTTTAAGCAATGCATAGTGGCATGGCGGATCTTGTTGATTCGCGCAGAAAAGTCTTTGTTTGCACCGCTGTTCGTTGTGATTGTGCAGACTAGGTTACAGAAAGATTGTACGTTTTCTATGGTGTTCTTATTGAGAGTTAGACAGGTGGTATTGGTTTCTCATTAGTTTGGTTATCCGCAAGTTAATTGTAAACTAACTTTGAGAGTGTTGTTATGGAGAGCCTTCAGTGTGTTCTCTATATGTTCGAAGTTCGAACCTATGTGCTTAGTACGGTTACCAGACGGCCTGGAATGGCCTGGATTGTCCAGTTTTGTTATGGTCTTGTCCAGTTACCAGCTTAAATACAATTTGTTCAGTTGAAAAAGATATGCTTTAAGGTCGATTCACCCATGCGTTCCGAACAATATTTTTGATCGGACAATAATTTGTTTACAGAGAGTGTTCTGCAGAACGATTCACCCATCTCGGAAAATTTGTCCGGACAAACAAAGCTACCATATGGTTTACAGATGTAAACGATTATACAAAGTGGCAGCACAGTTAGCAAACTATTAGTTTTTTTTATAAAAGTGTGTTAAAGAAAATGGACGAAAGAAGAAAATTAATTTTATTATTTTTAATTGAATTGCATAAAACCCATTTACTAGCAAACAAAATTTATCAAAAAATGTTGAAAGTAAAAAGAATAGCAGTAAGAAAAATATTACAGAAAAGAAGAACAAACGGTGTTTTCCACACACTTGTTCCTGAGATGCGCCTTCATGACGTAGAATCGTTTATAAATTTTCACCGTATGGACCCCAATACGTTCAATGAAATCCTTGCAATTTTAGGGCCTGATTTGCGTGGTATAGCTATTCGTAAGTAAGAGCATATTACGCCGGCAGAAAAGTTGTCCTTAACATTAAGGTAAAGTCAAAAGTGAATACATAATAATTAATTAAACTTGTTTGTGAACCATTTATTTGGCTAAATACTAACTTTTGAAACTTTTTTTGTTTTGTTAATTTTTTAGAGTTGTAAAAGTGTTAAGTACTTGGGTACTTAAGGTATCAATAGCAAAAAATTATTCATGTTCTTTTGAATAAATTAACCTATCACAAATTAGTAATATCAAATAAAATAAAAAACAAACAAACATGTAAGATTACATAAAATAATTTCTTTGTATTTTCCAAAAATGTTTGTGTTATAAAAAGTATTTAATCGAGTACCAATAAAAAAACGAGTTAAGTGGTCAAAAGTGTAAACATTTTTCAACACTTTAATTATCTGTCATCAGCTGTTGCCTTTATTTTACGAATTCTTACAAAATTTGCATTCGCGTACTTTTTTGGGCAACAGCTTTTAGTGAGAGAAAATTTTTCAATTTTCTCATTTACTGTATTTCAATGTAAAAGTACTCAAACGCACCTAATATTTGACATTCACTTCCTACAATAATTGGAAACGTTATGTTAAAAAATATTAAAATTTACCATTTAAAATTTACTTACGACCAATTCCAATAGATTTTTCTATTTCCGTCCATATATTTTGTTTAAGGTAAGTATTTTTATATGAACGATTGCCCATATCATAAATATATTCTCTTCCTGGTTTTTTTATTTCTTCAATTAGTTTCAGGGCAATATTTTCTTTTGTTTAATTTTTTTTTTAATTATTCAGCACAAAACGAAAAATGTAATATGTGGCAGCTCAATTCAACTTTTATGTACAAATTGAAAAAAAGTGGCAACTCAGTTCATTTTGTTCGGCACAAGAATTAAAATTAAACCAATTCAAGAAAAAACGTGCCGAACAAAATCTTTGCTCTCTCTCTCAAAAGTAAAACGTCAAACTCAATATAAAAAAAATTTTGTCCGGACAAAAATTTTGTTCGGAACGCATGGGTGGATCGAGCTTTAATTTAAAAATATTATTTTTATTTTTTAATTACATATTAAATCTGTATTAATCGTTTGTATTTTCCATAACAATTGGCAAGACTTTTTGTGAAACTACTTTAAAGATTTTAAATAATCTTTACTCACAAGAAAGAAAAATGTTTATGAAAATTCCAAACAGTCAAATATGCTTTATTTTGGGCCATTTGTTTATAGAAGAACTCTCAATTACTAGACACTGACAGCATGCCCGATATGGTTGTCGTCATAATTCTACTTTGAAAATTTTATGGATTACTAAATCGTTTAAGAAAATAGAATTCGGGAGTTTTGCATCTCATTTTACTTTAGATTATATTTTGTATTGAATAATCTTGCCAAAACGAACTAGATTTGGCTCGAAATCTCGTGTGTGCTAGATTTCGCAATGGTGCAAATGTACTATCAGAAAATAAATCGCCATAAGAATAATTGCAATACTGAAAGTTACTTCAAAAAAGGGATAATTTTATTTTTTAATATAAAAAATTTGTCCTACAAGTTGTGCTGAAAAAGGTCAACAAAAAAAAAAAGACAAAAACATGAAAAATGGAAACTGTTCTTTGAACTTCAAGGAGAATTCTTGACAAAAAGCATAAAACAGATAAAACAGAAGAAAGGAAGAACATGTAAATCGATTAAAGTAGATAATCATTCAAAGCAAATTTCGATCAACCAAATTTTAAATACCATTTGGTTTAAAGATTGATGTTTGACTTTTGACTGCCAGCCGTCTTCAATTGCTGTGAGTGTTAAACGGCAAACCCCTCTGAAGAGATGGTGAGGTTACAAACGTCAGGGCAACCTGTCCGTGAAAATCTGAATTCGATTCCCAGTTCAGTCACGAATGAAAAAATTATTTATAAATTTTAATTAATTTCATGTTGTAAAATTCCTTTCTTCATAAACAAATTTAATGAAAATTAAATTCCATGAGTTTTAGCCTGATGAAAATATTAAAATTTGAATTTAAAAAAATTAAAAAAAAATATTTTAAAATATTAAATACATATTATTAATATAATTTCTAATATTTTTTCACTAATAATTACATTGTATGTTAGTTATTAATTTTGAAAAATAAAAAAATAAATAATTACGAATAAATTGAGATTTAGCTGAGAGAATTTAATTACCTGGATGTTTCAATTTATTCTTTAATAAAGAAATTCACGTTATTTTTCTAAGAATCCAAATCAAAAGAAAAATTAAAATCCTTTAAAAATTTTCAAGACAAGAGAAAGGAAAGAGTTTTCCTTAACAGAAGAAAATGGAAGAAACTAAAAAGAAAAATTAGTGTTAATGGACGACAAAGATTTTTAATTCATTTTTGCCATTTGCAGCGATAAAATGCACAACAAAAGAAAGCAATAAATATCCGCTTAACAAAGAGTGAAAGAGTGAATAACAGCAAAACCAGCCATTTTACACAGAAACATTGTACAGTATTAAACCATACATATGTACATACATATAAAGATACGTATATATGTAAATGCATAGACATGTTTTGTTTGTATCTAAGGATCTACAATAAAGGAAACACAATTTTCCATACATACAAAATAAATGTATGTAGATGCAATTGTAAATATACAAGAATAGTTTAATGTATTGTGTAAATATTGGCAAATTGCCTACAACTATACACATACATACATAAATAGCCATACATAGCCATTTACATGCATAAGAATCTTACATACACCTAGTATGAATCTACATGAAAAATCATCCAATACACAGGCAGTAACACTAGGCCAAAGTCCTGTTTGTTTGTAGAAATTTTTTTGTTGGTCAAAAGTTAAAATAACAGTCACAACACACAATCAAACATTTATACACACACACACACATACACAAATTGTAATAAACGTTATAAAGCAGGACAAAAGTTCATTTAAATCTGCATTAAAAAAATTTCATGTTTATCTCGTTTTTTTTATTTTATTTCGTAACACTTTCCTTTATTAAACAAGACAAGATTAAATTGGTAGATTTTGCTTTCTGGTTGTCGGATTTTAACATTTCTGTTTCATTTATTTGCCACAAGCGATCGATAGTGAATTTTAAATTATTCCTTTTAATTTCTTTATTTCGTGAACTGTGTGTAATATTTTTTTGTGAAAATTTTTCCAAACAAGAACGAGAAGAGCAAGAGAGGGAAAGATAAATTCGTATATCGAAAATTAAATTTTGGTTGGAAAAATGTTTACCGATTTACAACACAATTGCATTGTATTCAATTAACTTATCGTTGTTCAATTAAATATTTCTGGTAAAAAAAAAAATTTACTTTAAAGTTTTACTGTTGAAGGCAGTAGGAAATGATTGGAATTCTAATTTAGTTGATGAATTTACAGTTGCGGGTTAAAGTTAACGCACTTAGACAACGTCTAGGCTTGCAATATTTTTGTCCAGATTATGAAATTATAGTTTTGCAATTTTTGTATTTACATCTTGTCTTTCCTTTTCTCCTTTTTATATTTTATATATAAATACAGATACACCTACAGCCAAATTCAAGTAAAAAATTGTGAGAATAACAAAACAGAATTGCAGAGTACATAAAACTGAGTACCTCTCCACAATCTTCTCACCCCTCTTACTAATAAACTCAAGAATTGCAAGTCTGGACGATGACTTATTAATGTTAGTCGTACAATTATATTAAAACATTAAATTTTTAAAACAATGAAGTTTTGAATCAGCTTGTTGTTTATTGGTTTTGCACACTTTTGCACCCAGTGTCAAGAATACACTAAATTGCATCATTATTTCTGGGCATACAAAATATTAAAAAAAGCATCTTATGCGGTCCATACACTTGCAATATTATTGTATATGATATTCGCCATATTATTTCCAATTTGTCCTATATTATGCAATAAGTCGCACAATGTTTTCATTCATTCAATAAAAAGGTGAACATAACCTATAGGAATAACATAAGCAGCATTGTAGATAGATGTTTGGAACAGTTGTCTATTAAACCTAAAATTATGACAAAATATGTGGATGATTTATTTTGCGTAATTAAGGAATCAGAAATAGCAAAAATTTTAGATACATTTAATTCCTTTCATGCGGATATAAAATTTACAATGGAAAAGGAGTTTGAATCTAAATTGTCTTATTTAGACACTTTGATAATAAGAAAGGGAACAAGTTTATTAATTGATTGGTATCAAAAACCAACATCGTCTGGTAGAATAATTAATTATTTTTCAAATCATCCTAAAAGGATTATTATTAACACGGCTAGAAACTTAATAGATATAGTATTGAAAATAAGTGATTCTTGTTTCCATAGGAATAATAAGGAGAAAATTTCTAGAGCATTAAGAGAAAATAGTTTTCCAAAGGAAATTATATCTAATTTATTAATACAATATAATAACCATAGAATAAATAACTCGAACGGTAATACGGAACCAAAAGTTTATAAATCGCTAACGTATGTACCAAAATTTTCGGAGAGATTAGAAAAATCTAATATTTATGATACGGAAAGGTATACAATTGCGCATAAATCTTATAACACAAAAGGTAGGTTATTCACTAATATGAAGGATAAAATAAATAAGTTGGAAATGTCGAATGTAGTTTATAAGATACCTTGTGGGGGAAATGTTAATGGACAATGTGGTAAAATATATGTTGGTACAACGAAGAATAAACTGAAAACTAGGTTAGCAGGACATAAGTCAGATCAAAAATATAGACATATTTCATCCCAAAAAACGGCTTTATCAGCTCATTGTGCAAATTTAAACCATTATCCTGATTTTGAAAATACAACAGTTTTAAATAAGGTAAATAATTATAAACGTAGGCTTATGTTAGAAATGTTGCAAATTATTAATGTACCGACAATATCGAGAATTAATTTTAAGTCAGATACTGAAAGTTTAGCACAAAATTATAGGCATTTAGTTTATAAAAATATAAACGGAAGTTAAAAGTTTATTTATAATGTAATAGATTAGTTTTTGAATTGGAAAACCTTTTTTTGTATTTAATTGAAATTTGTTTTTTGATTTTTTGTTATATTTATTTAATTTGTTAAAAATTGTTGTCAAAAATTCAAGAAAAACCCTGAAGAAGGCACACAACGGAGTGCCGAAATATTGGTTCAATAAATTTAATAATTTCAACATTTTTCATTTTTTCGAATTTATTCTATGAGCTAAATTTTCAGAAATGAAAAATTGAAGGAATAGAACTATTACAAAAAAGCTTTATAAAATACATAACTGAAATTTAGCTCATAGAATAAATTCGAAAAAATGAAAAATGTTGAATATAATATAAAGTAACCTTCGGAAGGAAATAATTCCTAGTTTCTATTTGTTAAAATAGTTGAGTTAAATACATTCAATTTATAAAGTAACACTATCCAGTGAGACATAAAGAATGCTGACGAAGGCCGTAGCGGGCCAGAAAATGCATTACATTCTGCTGGTGTCTAATAATTGTAAATTTTTCTGTACATAAAATATACCTCATTGCTTTCCAAAGGAAAGCTAAGGTAAAATGTACCAAGAAAATACAATATAATAGTCTGGTAGTGTATAAAGTCATTTCTGAAAAATTGAAAGAATAGAACTATTACAAAAAAGCTTTATAAAATACATAACTGAAATTTAGCTCATAGAATAAATTCGAAAAAATTAAAAATGTTGAATATAATATAAAGTAACCTTCGGAAGGAAATAATTCCTAGTTTAAATTTAATATTTTTTATATAAAAAAAAGACCTCAAGCTTAATTAAATAATAATAATAAAAATGGTTATATTTTTTCAATGTGGAGATGTGAACTTTTTTCACTTTGGTATCTTTTTGGGGAATCAAAAATATAAATGTTTATTTAATTAGATAAATTTGCATATTTTTTCAATTTTATTTAAATTTTATTTAAACAAATGCACAGTAGATAAGTAAGTATTTTAATTTTTTCTTGTTTGAATCTATTTAAATTTAATAATATTTTTTAACTTCGTTTTAGGTTTTTATCGAACAAGACTCCAAGTAATGAAACCGAAGAATTATCATCTGAAAGCGACAATGAAAGCAGGTAAAAACATAATAATTTTTCAAACATTTTTGCTATAAAATAATATTTCTAATTCAGTAAAAACAAAAACAACTCAAAAGAAAGTTTCGAACTGCATGGCTGGATGAATTTCCTTGGCTTATCAATAAAGATGGGAGTGGTTATTGTACAGCTTGTGATAAGAAATTGTGCAATCATATAAGTTATTTAAGGAAACATGCATCAATACGCATTCACATACAAAATGTTGGAAGGAAAAAAAACCAAAATAAATTCTTTTGTAAACGCTGAAAAAGAAAATCTTGCCAAACAAGTACACCAAGCCGAACTAGCACTTGTAATGTTTCTATTTTGCCACAACTTGCCATTTATATTAATGGATTATTTATCCGGCTTACTAGTGATGTGTTGTCCTGACTACGATAGCTTGGAATATAAAAATGCGGCAGAACAAAAGCAACAAAGCTAGCAGAGACGTTGGGCAATAAATCCAAAAATGATTTTATATCAAAATTGCAAACTACAAAATTTTCTTTAATATTACAGTATTCCACGGATAATTACCTCGCCAAAAATGCCAATATTTTTGGGTAATTATGCGGGGTAAGCATTTAAACGAATACGCTTAAATACCTCGTTGAGGTAATTATAAGAATACGTTTAACTACCTCATTGAGGTAATTAAGCGAATACGTTTAAATACCACAGTGAGGTAATTAAACGTATTTATTTACAAGATACCTTAACTTTTATGTATGAAAAAAAGTTGACATGAATTTTTACTTGTATCAGCTAAATCTAAAGAGATAACAATAAAAAGCAATGGGATTGCTGTATTTTTAACTGTAATGCTTTTTGAGAAGTTTTGTCATATCCTACTAACAAAAGCGTACTCATACATATTTACAAACTTATGATCAGGGAAACCGTAAATACGGAATTGCATGGTTTTTCTTGTGCGACCAATGAAGACAGAAACGATAAATTTATCCGTTCAGAGCTTGTTATGAATTTTGGTATTGATCTGTTTGTGAATAATTTGCATATTTTAGCTATTGCTGCATTTTTATTGCATATATCACGTTTTTAAAGCATATTTTTATACATGGTCAGCAAATAAAAAAAATTCCTTAAAATTCTGGTTAACAGATGAATTTTCTGTTGCTTTAATTTTGCCATCTACATTTAATTTCACTCTACAATTGTAAGTCAAATAAAGTTTTTGTGAAGATAAATGTTTTTCAACACTTTTAATTTTTATTTATATGCAAAAATTAAGAAAAAGCCATTATATAAATGTTTGCTAATACATTGAAATTTTAACGCATCGTATAGTAAACCGATTGAATCAGAAACACTTTTTAATGTGATCTTTTCGTGTCCGTCCGTCCATCTGGCTGGTCGTCTGTCCATGTAAACCTTGTGCGGAAAGTAAAAGTAGCAGTTATTAGATAATTTGATAAAATTTGGTAAATAAGTTTTAATTGTCATAAGAATGAGACCTATGTAAATTGTGAGAATCGGTCTATAATATCACATAGTCCCCATGCAAACTTCTTTCTTTTTGTCCATAAACCATTTAATCATGTTCGCATTAAGATTAAATTTGGCCCAAAATATCTTACAGCAAATTAACTATTGTTGAATCCGTGCAGATTTAAACATACAGCTTTCATTCAAATTTTAATCCCTAAAATATTCAAGCTATTTTATCCTTTTAAATGTTTATGTACTTTAAAATTTAGCGACCTTTCCTTATATCCCTTTAAGACAAAATATCTCACATATTTGGTGTTTCTAGATATTAGTCAGCACCTCATAACGTAACTTTATTCTGGTGAGCACAGAATACATTTTATTTTAATGCAAATATGAAATTGTGGAAAATTTTGCTTTCAAATAAGCCATATTTTGTTACTATTGTGTTACTTGCTGTGTTGTTGTCAAATAGTACTGAGGCAATTAAACGAGTGAAATTTAGGTGTAATTTTGTTTTTGGATTTTATTTTTTAAGGCAATTACCCGAATTGGGTAATTAAGCGTAAGGCAATTAAACGTGGATTTTTGTTTCAAAAATGGAAGAAAAAAAACAGGGATTTAAAACTCAAGGTAAATAACCGAGAAAGGCATTTAAGCGTGGGGTAATTAACCGGGTTATACTGTAAACGAAACTACAGATATTTCTACAAAAAAATCCCTAGTCTTAGTCTTTCGATACATGGACAGATTGTCCCGAAATATTTATTACAGGTTTTTAAGTCTTATAGAGGTTGTAAGCTCGGATGCCAAATCACTTTACGACACCAATAAATTTGTTTAAAGAACATAATATTCCTCTCGAGAACATTATTGGGTTAGCAACTGGTGGTACCAACGTAATGGCTGGAGAAGCCAATGGGTTGCAAGCAAAATTTAAAAATGATGTTAATATATTTTATATTAAATGTACTTGCCACTCACTTCATTTAGGTTCTGCTTACCCATGTAAGAAGCTTCCTGCACAAATTGAAATTCTTTGTAGGGGCATTTATATTTTTTTTCGCATAGTCCGAAACGTATTCTTGAATTTAAAGAATTTCAAGATTATTGCAGAGCTGAGCCACATAAAATATTGGGTGTTTCTGTAACCCGTTGGCTGGCACTAGAAAATGTTATTAATCGTATAATTGAGCAGTGGTCTGCTTTACATTTATATTTTATATCGTTCTACTTAGAAGTAAACGGTATAAAAGCTTGTGAACTAGACGAAATAATGTGCGATACTATCTTAAAGGTTTATTTTTTATTTATTTCGTATATCTTAAATATAATAAATAGCTTAAATAAAGAATTTCAATCGGAAAAAGTGCACCTTCCATATGTATAAAGCCAATTGGAATTAAATTTTAAATTAATTTTGAGTAATTTTACCAAAAGCAATTATGTTAACAGTTTAATTTCGTTAGAAACGGTAAATTTATTTGATTAAAAAAATTAAAAAAAAAAAAATATATGTACAATCTTTTTATATAGAACTTCTAAAAGAAATTTCAAAACGCTTTGACTTTTCAAAAAAAAAAAAAAGATATAAAACATCTGGCTATAATAACACCAAATCAAGCTTTAAGAAATTTTGAAATTTCTTTGGAGCCTTTATTTTTATCTTTCCCAAACTTAACAGGTGGTGATGAAAAACAAATTTCAACTTAATGGAAATTATTAAGATTTTCAAACATAATAATTAGTATTGTGGTTATTTTGTCGAACTATTTATGGTTCAATCCAAATTTTAATATTTTTAATCAGGCTTAAGTTCATCAAATTTAATTTTTCATTAAACTATTTTTATGAAGAAAGGAATTTTACAACATGAAAATGAATTAAAATTTTTATTGATAATTTTTCTTTCTTGACTGACTGACCTGAGATTCGAACCCAGGCGGCTGGCCTGAGATTCGAACCCAGGCGGCTGGTTACCCTGACATGTTTCAAACACAACCACTTGACATAACAGAATTAAAGAGTGACATGGAGTCGAATTTTTTTTGGGAATTTTGGGACAAAACATCCAAATATAAAAACGGAATGGATGAAACATGTTTTGAAGAACTAATTTATTTTGTTCAAAATTTACTGACATTTCCACATAGTTCAGCTGCTGCCGAAAGAAAATGTTCACAACTTAATTTAATAAAAAACAAGTTTCGAAATAAACTTGACTTTAAAACTATTAATAATATTATGCAATCAAAGGAATTGTGCAAAGACCAAAATGATTCACATTTGGGTGGTCTGCCAAAGATATGTTTATCAATTATTTTTTTTTTATCTCAAATAACAGTGATACATTTTTTATGTTAAATAACAGTGATCAATTTGACCTGTAACTAATTTGTTGATCACTATTTGTAATAAAATTACATATAAGTTTTTTTTAGTTATTTAGTATTTTATAAGTAAAATAATTAAATTTTTGTTTTTTGTTAACTCTGAAGTATAAATTAATCTGAAGTATAAAAAAAAATTGTTGTTATTTTTTTCTCATTTGGTAACTTTTGGCTGCAAAATTTTTTTGGTAGTGGCAACACTGATGGGAACGACAAAACTCGTATAATGTAAATTGGGACTTTTATTGCTGGAGTACACGTGAAATTGCTTTACCATAAACACACGTTCAGAGAAATGAACTGTCAGATAAATTACAACTGATTTTACAGCAGATGGCAACGCAATAATTGCTCAAGCAATCATTGCGCAATGGATTGTCACTCATGGCAATATGCGTTCCACAAGTCGCAAGTTAAATGGAGCAATCAAATTTGACGTTTGCTGCAATAAATATTGTCACGTGGAGACCCGGGGATAGAAACGCTAAACCTGTCGACCGACAAGTCGATAGTTAGGGGGCCGCTAAAGAGAAAGATAATTATTGACTTGGGGACAGGCTGTAAATGTCTTAATATCTGGAGAAGTATAACAGTAAAAGTATCTCAAGTTGGTACAAATCGTTTTGTTATCAATACACGAGATCTGATAAAATAAAAAAATTACTAATGTTATTTCAATGAAGTAAAAAATACAGCTTAATGCAAGTGGGGAAAAAATAATTCTAAACAAAAACTTATCTATTTCTTTTAGCAAAAAAAGTTATCTGCTGTTGACTTTTCTCTTCGACTGTTAATTAAATTAAAAGTTTAAAATTCTTTGCAAAAACTATTAAATGTTAAAATGAAGATTCAGTCTGATGTTTAAGAGATTTGTAATTAAAGTTTTTTTTTTTATATGAAAGTCCGCAACAGACTTTTGAAAATAGAAAATGCAGAGATAATTAGTAAATGAATGGCATTCATTTACTGTGTATCAAAAAGAAAGAAACAGTAAAAAGAAAATAAATTAAAGAATAAGATGTACACCAGAGCTGTAAAAAATTGGAATCGATTAAATTGTGATCACATGATTTTGCTCAAATGATATCTAATTATTTGACTGCATTTAAAATCGTTATTTAATTTTAGATTAAAATCTTGAATTACATAAAAACTAAATTGCATAAATGCAATCAATTGCATTCAATGATTTCTAAAAAAAATGTTTAGAAAATTATTGCAATCGCAACATTTTGCAAGTTTGACAAGATTTCATTGTGAAATCTGAAATCATTTTAAAATCAAAGAATTAAATCAGTTTGGTGAACATCACTTTAATATCAATGGCATTTAACTACAGTCTTTTACACCACTGATACACACAAACCTACACAAATGTATTGCTGCGAACAAAGTATTTTGGAGAAAAAGTTTAAGATTCCCAAAACAGGAGATTATAAAATTCCGACATTAAAAAAGTAGGCGTACGCTACAGGAAGTAATGAGAATCAATACAAAATAAAAATTTTCTTTATAATACTACTTTAGAGAGAATAAGAAATATTTAGAGATACTTACTTTAATGGAAATTCAGTAGCGTGTTGACGATTATTGTGCATAATTGGCAGTATATATTAGTATTCTACCGGTAATAATTAAAGTACTACCCACAACGATTATTCACTTCTTCTAAAACTATGTATATTTCCTAAAAAATTTCTATTACCGAATGATTAGGGTAGCGCTCTTTAAAAAATCTTTATTTTAAAATGGCATTTACGAAATTTCGAAAAAATGGTAAGGTATGGAATATTAGTGTACCGTACAGTACTAAACAGTACACATTCACATTCAATAACAAAATGCAAAGAAAAAATGTTTGTGTTCCGATCTTGTTTTGGCGTACGTGTAGTGTTCTTTTAGCGAACGGATTGTGTATTTTCATTTGACCTCCTTTACATTCAATATAATGCATGAAAAACTTATATGCCTCAAATTCGCGGAAAATGAAGGCTTCGCGTTTGACTTCACTCATTATGCATTTTTTATTGGTTATTTGACATTTGATTGCAAAGCATGTAAGATGTCGCGCCCTTAAAACAAGTTTTTACAGGATTACTTTAATGTTATCGATGAAAGTGTCGTAGTTTGTAAAACTTTAAGCTGTGAAAATAAGAAAATAAAAATTATACTGGAATTCTCGAAAGGTTCTAGACATTAAAAACACTCCCACGTATGGTCAGCACAAAACGTACATTAAAAGTTCATTACACGCACACTAAAAACCGTACGCTTAAAGAGCACTACACATACGCTAAAATTAGATAGGTACGTTATCTTAACATTTCTATCAATTCACAGTCGTTGTGTTTGTGTATAAATTCACGAACACTAAAATAAGTAAATGAGTTTGTGTTTTCAACGCTACGAAAACACTAAAAGGACAACCCTTACGCTAAAAGAACACTACGCATACGCTTAAAATAAGATCGGTATGTTATCTTAACATATCTTTCAATTCACAGTCGTTGTGTTTCTTTTTAAATTCACGACCAGTAAAATAAGTTCAAGAGTTTGAGTTTTCAATGCTACGCAAACCCTAAAAAAGACAACCCTTACGCGTAGAGAGCACTACGCATATGCCTAAATAAGATCGGTATGTTATCTTAATATCTGTTTAGCTCTCAA
Source organism: Pollenia griseotomentosa (assembly GCA_963931875.1). Classification (NCBI taxonomy): domain Eukaryota; kingdom Metazoa; phylum Arthropoda; class Insecta; order Diptera; family Polleniidae; genus Pollenia; species Pollenia griseotomentosa. The sequence continues at coordinate 14,848,271 of OZ007563.1, read as the reverse complement.
GCGTTGCGTTTGTGTATAAATTAACGAACACTAAAATAAGTTCAAGAGCTTGTGTTTGCAACGCTACGCAGACACTAAAAAGACAACCGTTACGCTAAAAGAACACTACGCACAGGCTAAAATAAGTTCGGCACGTTTCAGATCATAGTCGTCGTATTTCGTATTTTGTTTGTGTATTAATTTGCGAACACTAAAATAAGATCAAGAGTTTGCGTTTTCAACAACTAAACTACGTTAGTGTACAGCTTTTTTAACTCTGGTTTAATCGCATTTTTAAAGGTATATTTTTTTGTATTTCTTATTTTTTTTCTTTTGCTTGATTGTATTTTGAAGGACTTTAGCTAGACGCATTTATCCTCGGGTTGCATTTTTGCTGCATGTTTTTAATTGCTAAAATGGACAAAGACATTAGTAGCTACATTGTCTCCTTAAAATCTGTAAATGCTTTTCGAGGGTCGTTAAAACATTTTTTGAAAATATAAATTTAAAACAGAAAAATTCGATTTTTATTCAATTAAAGTTTTTAACACCATAATTAAAGTGAACGCAAAAGATAATTAATCAAGTAGATAACATGCTAACAGTGGGCGGCAAAATTAAACCAACGCTTTAACAAAAATAATTTAATAAAAATAGGAATAAAAATGTTTGCGTAAGAAATGTATCTCAGAAAAAATTTTATTAAAAATTACTTTGACAGCTGACAATATTTTAACGCTCATTGTATTTGATCTAGTTTGAATATCCGTTAATTTAATTTAAATAAAATTCCATTGCATTTTGCCCCTATCATACACTTTGCGGACCAGTAAAACGAAGTAAAAAATACAAAAATTAACTTGTTAAATTAAACATAATCTCTGCAATTAACTGGGCATGTCAAAACAAAAACACATAAATCATTTTGAAAATTGCCAAGAACCATGTCAGTAAAATCCAACAGAGTTCACTCAATGTAACTTTGTTACGAAAAGACACATAAAGCGAATAATTTTTTACGCACTTTAAGATTTTATTAACACAAAAACGAAAAACACAAGCTCTGTAATTTGTCTTGAAGTTATTAAGTAAAAATCATTAAAGAAAAAAAAAACAGTCATAAAAAAACTTTGCAACTCGTAAACTATAAATCTGCAGGCAGCTAAAAACCAAAAGAGCCTTGAAATTTCTATTCGGTTTTATGTAGAAAAAATTTTATGCACTTTGTTGAGTGTGACCAGAATAACCCTGTTTTATTTGGAGCAGAACTGAGTCTAAAGGACAACAGAGGAGCAAGGATTAATGCTTAAATTAATGCAAACGTACGGAAGAAGCAAGAGACACACCAACAACATCAGCACATAGCCATTATTTAAAACGTACATGCCATCGACAAAGACCATTTATTAACCTTGTCTGTAAAATATTAAAGAAAAATTGGGGGGAAATAAAACCATAAATGTTTAAATTAGTAATACAAATTTTGTGTAAAAGTAAGCTACAACCACTAAAAGAACATTACATTTTACTGGAGGAATAGAAAAAAATAAATATTTAAAAGAAACTTCTAAACAACATTTTGAGGTTCTTTTGGCAAAAAAAGAAGATGGCTTATATATTTATGTAAAACGTTGCCTTATTGCCAAACAAGATTATTATACTCACCCACAACAGTAAAGAGAGTATTATGCGTTTGTGCGGATGTTTGTAACACCTTTAAATATACCGATCGGCTTAGAATCACTTTTTGAATCGATCTAACGATGTCCTTCTGTCCGGCTGGCTGTCCATGTAAATCTTGTGGTCAAAGTACAGATCGCAATTTAAAGATATTTCGATAAAGCATGGGTTCTTATTGTCACAAGGACCAAGCCTAATGAAAATGATGAGAATCGGTTCATAATTTTACATTGCCCCCATACAAGCTTCTTTCTGAAATAGAGTCATTGTGGCCATAAACTTTCTTATTGTGTTGGTATTTGGATTAAGTTTGGTCCAAACTTATTTTATTACAAGCTAAATGATTTTACTAAATTTTATTGGAGTCGGTGGTGCATATTTTGCCACAGCTCCCATACAAATACTACTCACGAAAATAGCTTTTAATGATATTGACAGAAAAATTAACTTTTACGATAGCAACCATGTCATGACAAAATGTTGTGCTAGTAGGTTCCAAAACTAAAAAAAGGTCCCATAGAAACCCCCTTCCTAAAATCACTTTAAGTCAAAAAATGAAGATAACTAAATAATATTCGGCACAAAGAACTTTTACATGAGTTTTAACGCCATTTCATAATTTTGTTCTGGCCGGTTTATAATTGTCCATGGTCATAAATGTGGTATCATATAATCGGGCTTGCCCTACTGAACTTCTTTATTGTTTTTTTTTTTTTTTTTTCTATGAAAAGGAAAAAAGATAATTCTTGGTATTAAAGTCTTAAAGGTAAAGTGACTTTTGGTAAAATTCTACCTTTAAAAGGAAAAGATTCTTTTAATAAAAAGTACTTTTTCAACGGTTCTAAAAGTAAAATAGTAAATTTTTAAAAGTTTTTTTTAAGTAAAAAATTCTTTTAAAGGTTCTGTTAGTAAAAAAGTACACTTTTAAAAGCTTTTTATACCTTCCACCACAATTAGTTGTGAAGAGGGTATACTAAGTTTGTCATTCCGTGTGAAACTTTTTTATTATTCATCTCAGACCCCATAAAGTACATATATATATTCTGGCTCCTTGAGTAATTCTAAGTCGATTTAGCCATGTCCGTCTGTCTGTCCGTCTGTCCGTCTGTTGAAAACACGCTCACTTTCGAAAAACTCAAAAGAAATAAACAAACTTTGTGTCAAATTGCTTGGAGTTATCCTAAGCAGTTTGAGATTGAATTTCAGCAAAATCGGTTCAGTAGGACCAGAGCTATGAATCAAAATGTGGAACCACCACCTTCAAAAACTTGATCATTTTGTTACAAAAACTAACATAAATGATGCAAAAATGCACGGAATGACATAAGATTTTGCACAAGTCCGTTTTATTCGACTAAAAATTACACTGTAAAATTTCGCGAAGGTCGGTCCATAATTTACCCTAAGCCCCATATAAACACTACTCCCGGAAAACAGTTTAGTACGCCTAAAACCGTAAAAAATAATGCAATCATAACAAATTTTGGCTCGTCACAATTTTATAGGACTATAAATGATACTGTGAAATTTCGTGAAGATCGGTACATAATTTACCCTAGGCCCCATATATGCCCTACTCCCGGAAAACAGTTTAGTCTCCTAAAACCATAATTAATAACAAATCGTCACAGTTTAAGATAATAATAATAAAAAGACATCATACAGATATTACTCCTTAAACATTCGAACTGTCGGTGGAGGGTATCAAAGATTCGGCACAGCCGAATATAGCACTCTAACTTGTTTTTACTATAAATAACTTTTTTATCTAGGGTTTTTTTTACTAAAAAAAAACTTGTTTCGAATATACTTTTTTTTGATAAAAAGGGGAATTTTTGTAAAAAAAATTATACTTGATTCAAAAAGTGAATTTTTTATCCCATTGGGACTAAGAAACTTTTTATGGGTGTTTCCACAGAAAATGACCCCTGATAGCTCAAAAATGAAATTATTATTTTGAATTTAATTTTCCGCTAATATTATACAAAATAAATGTATCTGTAATTTCCGAAAGATTAACTTTAATTTTTATTTATACTAACAAAAATATATTACTTTTTTGTTACCCATAATAAAGGAATTAAAACACAAAAAACTTTTAACTTTTTATAATGTAACGACCGTTACTTAAAAAAAATTTTTTTTGGTAACTAATGTAAGAAAAGATAAACTCACTGTTTATTGTTGGTGTTTTGTTTAAGCTTTGATATTGTTACTTACAAGTAAGACTTTGAGTGTTTAAAATTCTTATTCGCTTTAGGGTTTTATTCGTATAATATTTTTAGCTTTTCTAAAATCTTAGGAAAAGCAACCAGTGAAATGCGCATGGAAGCTAGCTTTCCCTCAACAATAAATTTCAGTGTATTTATCAAATATGAAAAATTGGGAATTTAGCACGTCATACAGAAATCGTATTAATGATTAATTTCTTTGGTTTGAAAATAAATCCATTCCTTAAACAAAACATTTTGAAGAATTTAATCAGATATTTTTCTTGACATATCCTGTGCAAAATTTTACAATACGTGATGTTTGTGGTAATAAATTACACTACGTGACAAAATTTAACAATATCGTGACCAAATGAATCTGACTTCATATTTTGGAATATCTCAAAAACTGTTCTACTTTTGACAGTTGTGCTTTTTTGTTCATATCTTAAGGCCCAACTATAATATGCTTCAGCTCCTGTCAAAAAATAACAAAAATCTTTTCAAATGCATTTAAAAACACAAAACAAAACCAAGAAACATTTGATTCCGTACGGAAAGTGCGATTTGTTTCGCACCTTGCTTAAGCAAATGACAGATTCATAAAATTTAACAAAAAGTTTCCTTAAGTTCAATATGGTTTGACATATATGATTTACATGTATTCGCCCATTTGATTAAGCCAACTTAAGCATATTATAGTTGGGCCTTTAGCCATTTTTATAACGATCTAGCTAAACTTCCCTAACAGACTTTTCCGGACTATATTTGTAATAAATACATAACAATATTTTCCCCATTATTGTTGGGCCTTCTAAAAAACCCACTTCAACCAAGTCGACGAACGGACAGAGGGACATCTTTAAATTAAGTCTGCTACTCATAAGGATGCAGAATAAATATATATGAACTTTATAGTGTCTAAGATCTATATTGTAGAAATTTCAAATGGAACAACAAACTTATATGGAAAGGTTATCCACCTGTAGGAAGTAGTTTTGGTGAAAAGTTTCTTAATAAGAGAGTTACATTTAGTAAGAAAGTATTTTTAAAAAGGTTTCTTTAGAGAAAAATCACCTGTTTAGCAAAAAAAGGGGTTTTTTTTTGGCTATAGAAGTACTTTTGCTGCAGTTCCTCTTGGTAAAAACGTAATTTTTAAAATGTCCCTTAATTAATAAATTACTTTTTGGCACAGGTACTTTTTATAAAAATGGCACTTTTTGAAACATAAGAACTCTTAAAAAGTAATTTAAAACATACTTTATTTTAATTATTGTTAATAAAAAGACATCGGATAGATACGCCCCACGACTGCACTTACAAGTGTCGATTTTTTCATTAAAAATGTTCAATCACATTTTGGCAAAAGGCCGGGGATATTGTCGTGTGCACCCTGTTGGAGCAGTAGTAAAGGTTGGCAACACGAAGGGGTTTTTTGACAGCTATAAGCAAAACAATGACAATAAATAAAAACAAAAACTAGCATAAAAAAAATTTAATTAAAAATGCAAAGGCTGAATTCGAAACCATGTCCAGGGAGCCATATTGGCTGGCCGAGGTTTCGTGGCCAGAAAAATTTAAAATGTCGGCCTTTTTTGAATTTGGTTTTGCGAGTGAAGGTGGAGTTTGTGGCATAAACGGAAGGAAAAATAGTACGGCAACGTAAATTCAATTTTGTTTGATTTGCTTTATTAACTTTTAAATTAGAATATATAACATTAAAGAGTAAATTCAAGTTAAAGAAAAAAAATATTGCAAGATAATAATCTCCAACCCAAGCCACACCATCGCCAACTCCATCCAACGTGGGTATCGTTTAGGTTTTCCGACTCATACGTCTCATTGCACCCGGACTAGGGCGACGGACGTTGAAACCGTTCCTTTTTTTTATTTTCCTCTTTTTTACTATTTGATTTATAACAAAAGCAATAACTAAAGGAAACAGAATATAAATAGTAAAATAAATTAATAAGAGAAATTATATAGATTCAGGTGAAACTTTCGGCTGTGTCGTTTTTCTTATTCCGCGGGGTAAGTTTTATTTTGAGCCCACGCGTGCGCGACCGGTTAGGGAGAGCTCTCGTCAACCAGGTGTAGTAGAAGCGGTGTTTGTGAAGTTTCCAGTAACAATATGTAGTTTCCCTTAAAAATAAAAAGGAAAGAGAAAAAAGTTATAAATAAAAGGAATCGTTAAAAGTGAATTTGTTTTAATACTGGGAATAACGCGGACCCCTGGACACGATACGGACGGACAGGAAAACCAATTTTACCCCTGCTATGTGCTTTCTATCGGTGCCTGAATAAACAAAAATTGATAGAGGTTGTCCCGCCTAAAATAATTGCTTAGGAGTGAGAAGAGATCTGGGCTGGAGAGGAAAATTAATAAAACTCAGACTCAACCATTTCTTGTAAAAAACAAAATCATTTATTGAAGAAAATTTGAAGTTGTAGAATAAAACGAGTAAAGAAACTAAATCTTGTAAAGTTCAGCCTAAGGCTGGAACTAAAATGAAAAGCCGTTTTTGTGGAATTAAAAATTTAGTGATTTAAATTAAAGTAACATTTTAAATTTTGCAGTTTGAATTTAAATAAAAAAATAAAGAAAGAATTGGCTACTTTGACTTTAGAGTTAAAATTTATTAATTTGAATCTAAATTAAAAATAAAATTAGCGCTCAATAAATTAAAATTACAACTAGGAATGAATTCAAATACTTAATATTCTGAATGTCACTTACAATATTTGGATAATCATATCACAAATTGTAAGTGATTCACGCATCGTTTTGTTCAAACCACTTGTCCATACAGCCGCAGATCTAAGAAAGGAGGGCCATGGGGCTTAAACTACTTCTGGGCTAGTCAAAGATTGCTTTTTAAAAATAAAAAATTGGAATTGGAAGGAATTTTTTGAGACTCCCCGCTCAACTGACCGCCCTTGTTTCTATATCATCAATAACAGGTAATGTGGTTGCTGTGGATAGCCCAATCGCTAAGAAAGTCGTGGAATTGACAAACTTAGATCTTCTTCAATAGTGCGTCTCACGGCTGCATTGTTTTTACTTCAACTACCCGGTCACACGCGGGTTGGTTACGGTACATCATATACTTAAATTAATCGCATAAAAGAAAGATTCCTGTTTATTATCAGGAATTTTACTAAATGAAGATTCTAAATACTTCATATTTTTTTTTAAATCTTTTTTTTAATGAATCAAAAAATTTCTAAGTCATTGTGTCACGAGTTTTTATTGTTAAAAATTTATATTTTGCTTTCATAATTCTGAAAGTTGAATATGACCATTTAGCCAGACTACAAACATTTTTTTTTAACTTTTTATATTGTTGCGTTTTATTATAAATTTTCATTTTTTTTTTTTGCATTTTTAATCAAATTCATTTTATGAATTTATTACAAAATTTTTGTTACAGCAACATAAATTTAACAGTCTTAAATCAATCAACAATTTATTTTTATGTGTCTACAACAATAAGTCGTTGGTTTTTATTAAAAAAAGTACAATTTGTTGTTGTTAATTTTGTTTCTAGACTTGTCTAGTCAAAGTTGTTTCAAATGTATTTGTTTGTTGTGAATTTTGTGAAAAAAAAACTAAAATTGCAATTTAAATTGTTAAAAATGTTATTGTAGGCCTAATGAAAATGACACGGGCGCAACTTTTTTGTACGAGTGCAAGCGACAATCAGCCAATGAACCAGCCAACCGACAATATTCGCACCGACACTGATTCTTGTAAACGTGTCAATTGTGGCTGTTGATTGCAATATTGTGCTACACAAAAGGCTGTAAAATACAGTGGCAGAAAATAATTTGGCAATTATTTTGAATTGAGATTTTTTAAAAGCACAAAATTTATTTACACAAAAAGTCTAGGAGTTAAAATTTTGTAAAAGAAGAGTTAAGAATGGCTTATGTAAAACCCATCCTAGCCAACAAAAATTCGAAGTTATCACTGTTCATCTTTTAAACAAAGGCATCGTAATCAAAATCCTTAACTTAACAACAAATATGTTCAAATCAGGACCACTAACTTAATTTTCAAAACTTCTGTTATTTGTCTTTTTTTAATCTATGTCACTTTGTCTATACGTCCTCTTTTGTTGGTGAGTGTTTTCAAAATTTATTCATATATTTTATAATAATCTAAACTATTTAAATATTTTTTCTTTTTTTTAATAAATAAGTAACTTTGTCAAAGTTATTAGCAATTTCAAAATTTAAGGTGGGCCTAATTTTGTACATGAGTTTGCCTTTTTGAAAAAAAAAGAACAAAACGAGAAGGTTGTAATTAAACGTAATAAATTTTAAACAAATCGATTTGAGAAATATTTATCTTTGCTAATAAAAAAAGAATAATCTATAATCAAGAACATTGATTGGGCGTTAGACAAAATTATAGATGTTTTTAATTAAAAACCATTAATTTAAAGCTGTTTTTTTTAAATTTTTAAAAGAAAAATCATTAAAATTATTATTTTTTTTTCCAGCTTAAAATTAATAACAAAATAATAAACGAAATTCCCACAATGTTTGAAATATACCACACCCTGAAATATTTCCACTTTTACACGCTCTGACGAATTCAATTTATTCATAATGATTTTTTTTTTTTGGATTAGTAAATTTGTGTAATACTGCAAAAAAATTTAAGAAATTTTTTTGGCCAGAACTTAATTTAAGCCAAACGACTTGCCAGATTAAATGATTTTTAAGATTCGGTCTCCATCTCTCTTAAAGTCCATACATTTTTTGGCACGCACTGTCAAGGGGCTCACGCATCCCCACGAAAAAATAAGTTTTGTTTAATCACACACGCTTACATGCGAAAATTCTAAAACACTTCATTTAAAACCCTGAGTGTTTTGATTCACTCATAAAAGTGGCATTAAAATTGTTTGCTTTAAAATAGCAACAGCACTAAAATTTTTCGCTGTGCTTACATTTTTTGCTGCAAATTAAAAACCTGTGCTTCTGAATGCCTACTAAACACTTTAAAAGATAATAAGCAAGAGCAGAAAAAGATATACAGGTATGTGATGGAAATCGATTTTAAAAACGAAACGATTTGAAACCGAAAATATCGTTTTCAGTTTCTTTTAAAATGGGTTTTAAATACATTTTCCTTTTATTTTCAGTCTTTATTCTTTTAAATTTTATATCATATACGTTAACTGAAGTGTATTCTGAACGAAAATTTAAGACTATAATTCAGAAATGGTTTTTAAAATCCCTGGAAATTTCATCACACCTTTCTAAAACGTTCGTTTTGAAATCGATCGATTTTCATCACATAACTGATAGAAAATAATTTGCTAAATCTCACTTTGTTTATGCTCTCTACTTAAGCAGTCAGCAAAGAAACCCCATTTAAAAGAATTGCTGTTGCTTTAAGTAATAAGCTCTTGTCTTTGCTTAGCAGTTAATTGGTTTGCTTGAATTCTGTTATATCATATTTCATTAGAAAATGATTAATCCTTTTTCTAAAGGGAAGTTAAGCAATTGCAAAAGCATTAAAAATAGTCACACATTTGTAAGCCCGACATAAAAACAACTTTTTTCTTAAACAACCCAATACAAATTTTACTCCTTTTGCGAAGCACTAATGCTTCATTTAAAAAAAATTTATGCGCTACGCAATAAGCCAAACAGAGATGCAGTAAAGTAAGAAAACAAACTCTTAACAAGTGTTATAAAAAAAATAACATTTCAAGTGCCACGGAATTCCCTTGGGGTACTTCGGGTATTGTGGAATAGGTGGGCAATGCGGAACGCCCTTATTTTCCCAGACTAAATGTTATTTAGAAACGCTCACTATGTTAACATTAACTTACATAAAAATATTAACATTACGAGTTTGGCTAAGCAAATGGTCGCACTGTTAGTTTTTTTGTCGGTCTGTAAGTGATTTTTGTGTGCATATTTTAAACCGATATTTTGCTTTAAATACTTTTATTTTATTTGTGTTTTTTTTTTTGCAATATTTACAAATTGTTAACTAAACAATACTTTTAATTGGTTAGCATGGATATTTAATAAGTTTTGTAATATTTATAAGATTTGTTTTAACAAATTTGACAATCGGCTAATGTGGAATAACTGAAGGCGGGTATTGTGGAACCTATTCCACCAATAGCCATGAAGGCTGAGAAATAATTTTAAATGGAATATATTTTTTTTTTTAATTACAAGTTATGCCAATTATGTTTAAAATGAATTAAAAAAAAAATATATACTTAATTTAATTGGTTTTGTTATTACTGTTTTTTGCTTCTGAAAGTCCCAATTTACACTAGGGACATTTCTTGCCGGACAGACGAAGTTTGATGGCGAGGGGTCGAAAAGGTAGAGTGTGAAGTACATGACTATCTGTACTGGACATTTTTTCATTTCTCTTTCTTACTTTTCGTTGTTTACATCTTGTTGCTTTATATTTTTTTTCTGTCTGACTTCATATGTAAACGCTTCAGGTAAGATTAAAAGAGAATTCAAAAAATGTCCGGTAAGAAATGTCCCTAGTGTAAATTTGGACTTAATAAGTTATAGTATTTTATATTACCCACCAGGGGGGTTCCACATTACCCTCGAATTTTTCAAATCACTGTTTTTGAGGTACCTCAGATTTTCCATTTATAGCTTTTTTAGTATTAAGAAAATATAATTTTTGTGAAGAACAAAGTTAGGCAATTGCTTTAGAAACATATTCCAACTAGTCCGATGAAGAGTTTGCTAATACTTTTCAAAAATTGCCAAAACAAAAATACAATACCCGAAGTTACTCTACTACGAAGCAGATTTGTAAAGCGGCCCATACACTTGCAATATTATTTTATATGATATTCGCCATATTATTTCCATTGTGCAATAAGTCGCACAATGGTTTCATTTACTCAATAAAAAGGTGAACATAACCTATAGAAATAACATCAACAGCATCGTACAATGTTGCCAACACTTTCAAGTTCTTTTCGTTGTGCAATAAAAATCAAAAGTCTTTTGATTGTTGCCAATATATTGTGCCACCTTCGAATATCATATGCACATTGGCGATATAATTGTTCAATACGTAAGATTGAACAATTTTATTGCAAGTGTATGAGCCGCTTAAGGGGGAATACTAAAAAAATACCTGTAACAAAACATTCGGTGTGTAAGTCTGATGGCTAAGTTTTTATATGCGTTGAATAAAGCGCTTTTTGTGCCAAAAACGTAAACCTGCTTCGTTTGAAGATCAATTTTAATTGGAATGTTTTCCTATTGTTAGTTTTCAACAAAATTGGTTTCTTCTGATCTTAGTAGATCGTTTCCTTCTGGTGGAGGCTTTAATTTGTTTTGGTGGCGAATACGATTCCCCAACGAAAGGCTGCTCTATTAAAAATGTCCGGTAAGTTATCTGTACCATCAATTTATGAGATTTGAACAAAATATTCGCTGCGGCAGTTTTAAATGTCGAGCACAAACAGCGGCCCGCCATAAATTAAATAACTCTTAATTTGGCACACTGAAGAAAGTTACCTAGAAAAACACGCTAAATAAAGAGATTTCCAAGTATTTGCAGCTCAAGTACGAAATTTATGGAAAATATTTTTTTGCTCTAGGGAAAAAATAAAGTTTTCTTACTATCAATTTCAAACAATATTTTTAAGGTTCAAATTTAGAAATTTTGAAGCGACTTTCATTCTTTCGATATAATTCTACTAACTGAAAAAAATTTTATTACAATAGCATAATTCGTTATAGTTTCAGGTACACTAAAGTGTTTTCCGAGAGTGCACTTTATAAAGCACCTATGGTAAATAAAGGCATAGTAATAGTTTTAGTCCATAAAACTACGACCAAGTTATGTTTGTTTTTTTTTTCAACAGAAATTAATTTTTTTAGGATGATTGTTCTACTTTTGTGCAGTGGTGGGAGTACGCCTTGGACCGTTATGGTCAGGACTAGGGTGGCCTAATTCAAGGGGCGCCAAAATTTAAAGGTAAACTAATGTAAAGGCGATCCATTCATTGAATTGGTAAAGATGAATTAAGTTAGTCGACTGAGGCTGGGTTTTTGAGATCTCAGTTAAGCTAGGATTATGCCGGTATTACTGAGTTTGTTTACAAAATTTTGACAGCACAGCTTAGTTTATCCTAATATGTTAATCTTTAATGAAATAATAAAATTATCAAATTTAGCCGGAAAATCCGAGTTTCAGATTGCGTTAAACTAAGTTTAAACTTAATCCACATCTCAAAAACCCGGTCTTAAAAAGATATAGAAAATTACTACAGATTCAGTAAAAGAAATAAAACCTTCACTTTTTATCTGGTCACAAAGCCAAAGCTTCTTAGAATAAATAAAATGGTTTGGACATATTGAACTGCCGTGGTCAATCTTATGATCAGTGTTCGAAAATAAATAATATAAACTGTTTAGGGTTCACAATAACCACACAAGCTATTCGTGCAGCGGTCGTTGTTAAAATGTTTTGTTTCCTCATTTCTTTATCTATGGAACATTAAAATATAATGTATTCCTACAGAACCACTACAATGTTTGTTATTTTCTTGAAAATAATTACAAACGCTATTAAGGGCTGTGTTCGTTTACACAAACACTAAAAAAACTAGATACCATTTCTGGGTACACAGAAAAAATAAAAATGGATTTCAATTAAAAAATTTGTGATATTAATTAAAAAATTAATTAAATTTGCACCAGTAAACAAATTAATAGTATTAATTAAACCAGTTAATAGTATTAATTAAACGTTTAATTCACTTGATTAAACGTTTAATTCATTTACAAAAATTTTTAATTAAAACTGATTATATTTTTGATTAATGCTTTAATTAATTGTAGAATTTTTTCTGTGTATGTGAGCCGTACGCTGCCCATTCTTTAAATTGTGTAAGCACTTGCGAGCTGGGTCTGTAACTTATGTAGTAAATTTTCTTACACCTTGCAAGAACTTTTTAATTTTTCTACAATATCTACACATCGTTGGAAGATCTTGCTGCAAAGGACAAATTCAAGACTCAAAAGTCTCTGCTCTGCTCGACATGAAACATGTTAAAAAAACCGTGGTAAAGCCCTTAGGACACTACATTTTTAATGCATTGTTCAAGTTTTGGTGAACAGTACAAATATTATCACCCCTATTATAAAAGTCGTCGTCGACGTCGACATTAATTTTAAATTGTTGTCACATCACGTCGACGACTACATCACTTCGACGTTCAATTGGTATTTTATAAGAATGTTGTGTCGACGTCGACTAGTTATCGAAAATTTGACTGAAATAAAATTCCATCTTTAATTATTTTTTTATTATTTTTGTTATAGCTCACTTTTTAACGCTATTTATGCTATTTTCCGACATATTTTTTTTAACCGACTTAGCTATTTCAAATAAAGTGTAGATAGAGTTTGTTTTCAATTTTTTCGCGAATTTTTGCCATGTTTTCGATAAAAGATATTTTTACTGTTAGTTTTCAGATTCTTTAAAGCTTTAACGTTTATTAATAAATATAAGACTTCTATCATGCCGCTGTTAGCAAATTTTTGCGAATTTCCGTTAACTTAGCAATTTTCACCGAATATTTGCCTTTCCTTAAAGTTTAAGGGACTTTTAATCAATTTTATGGCTTGTTGGAAATATTAAAAATTTTCGTGAATTTTCGCTATTTTTGCATCAATTTTATTTCCGACATTTTGTTTTTAGCGATTTCAAATAAATTTTAGGGTTTGTTTCCAAATTTGAAATTTTCGCGAATTTAAGCCATGTTCGCGATAGAAGCAATTTTTTCCTATATTTTTTCTGATTCTTAACAGCTTTAACGATTTTTAATAAATATTAGTTAGACTTTGCTATCATGTCGCTGTTAGCAAATTTTTGCAAATTTCCGCTAATTTTGCAATTTTTACCGAATTTTCACCATTCCTTATAGTTTTAGGGACTTTAAATCAATTTTATGGCTTTTTTTATATATTGAAAATGTTAGCGAATTTTCGCTATTTTTGCAAACTTTTCCGAATTTTCGCAATTTTGGCTCTTTGAGTCAATCTTTTTATATTAAAAATTTTGGCGAGTTTTCGCTATTTTAGCAAACTTTTCCGAATTTTCGCAATTTTCGCGTTAAATTTACTAATAAAATTTGTGCCCATAACTTCTTTTAAATTTGCATATTTTATTTTAAACGTATTTAATAAATATGTTTACATTTCATTTAAATTGTCTTTAATTTTCATTTGAGTCGTCGCAAAATTTCTTGTCGACTAAAACAGGGACAATTCTACTCGACGTCGACTTAAAAGCGCCTTAGAAAATATCAATTGAATATCAATAGTTATCGATTATTGTCAATAACGACTCAGAAAATACCATTACAGTTCAGGTTCCGTCGTCTTGTGTCGACGTCGACTTTCATAATAGGGGTGAATGTAATACAAAAATTTACCAAGTGCAAAGAGTTAAGCTGTATTAAGATAAATGGCAAACCGTCAAAAATTTTACTAAAGTTATCGATAAATAATGAAGTTATGACAAAAAAAATAATAATTGATGCATTAAACTTGAACGAGGACGACAAACCGATAAAGCACGATCGGAAGCTTTTGTATTTCAACCAAAATTTACATCTAGAAACTGCTATTCTAGTTATTGTTTGGAATCTAATTTTAAATCGCTTTAATGCTGCTAATAAAATACTTCAGTTATCTCATGTTCATTTGTCATCTGTATCTAAATGTATGGCGCTCTAGCTTCATTTCTTCAGGATATGAGAGTTATAAAATTTTCTCTATACTATATATATATGAAAACAAATTTTGGATGGTGTGCCTTAGTTGAGACTCATCAAATGGCCGGGCTTATTAGAAACGTTCATCTATTTAACTTATTTAACTTTCGGGAAAAAAGGAAAATATTCAAATTATTTTCGGGAATGGCAAATTTCAGGCAATAATCCCCATACGTTGCCATTTTAAAAGTACTTTTCAAACCAAAGTTAATTTTAAGTAGTTATTAAAACAATATTAAAAATTTTAAAAAAATTACATCAGCTTTCGTTGCAATTAACTGAATTTAAAATTAATGAAAAAGCAAAAAACAAAAGTGCCATTAATATTAAAAACGACCATAATTTGCAACACCAAAACAACTAACCAACCATTAAATTAACAAAAATAAAAACCAATAAACGTATTTGATCTCTTAATTATGGTTAAATTAATAATAAACGAGTTAAAGATGTGAATTAAAATTATTGAAAACTTAAAACGAATTCCAGCCAGCCAGCGATCAATCAGAGAAATAAAAGTTGGATTAAAAAGGCAGAAATGAAGTTAAAAAAAAAAACAAAAACGTACAAGAGATAAAGACAAGAGAAGAAGAAAATGAGTTAAATATGTTTACAAAAATCGAAATGGTTTAACACACAAAAATAAATATGTTTAAAAATCATTCACAATAGTGGATTTTAGAGGGCAGTATAAGAGAGAAAATTCAAGATTTAAGAGCTTTTTTTTTGATCATTAAAGTTTGTTTGAACTTTTAGTTAAGCTGGAAAAACTAAATTATGTTAAAGTCTTTAAACTAAATTAAAAAAAAAAGAAAAAACTAGTTTTTCTCAAGATCTTTGTGGCAACTGAAATTAGAGTGTCTAAGTGTTAGAGTCTCTACATATGGCAGCAGTAGTTTAAGCTGCTGCAATTGATGCTGCCTGTGTTGGGGGCTTTCAAACAGCCAAAAGTATAAATAAAGTGCAAGAATTTCAAATTAAAACAGTTTATTTAACGTACTCCAAATAAAACGGTGCCAATTTAGAAAAAGAAACTTTAAGTTTTAATTTCCTTTTAACGAATAAAACAGAACAACAATAAATACAAATAAAAAATGGCTTTCAAGGTGCGTAAAATAAACGTGAAATAATCCAAAGGATTTAAAAAAATCAAAAATGAAAAAAAAACTCAGCATCAATAAAACCAAAAGGACATTTTTTAGAAAAAAAAAACTTTGTTCAAATTATGTGTGTGAATCAGTGTTTTTTAAAGTGTTTGAATGTATGCGTGACCTTTACATATACTTCATTACACATCGTGTGTGTTTGTGTCACTTTTAGCTTTAGTTTCCTCCTCAAAACCAGACCTGGGACAAAAGCATTGAATATGCTAATGCACTATTTTTTGCACTTAATTATTTTCTTAACAAGACATACTATTTGATTGTATGTCAATTAATGCTCTACTTTTCCATTATTATTAAAGCAAATCATCAATAGTGCATTGTCATTGCATTATCACTTGAGTAGTGTGAAAATAATAATGCATTATTTTTGCATTATAATTTAATCATACAACGAACAGCGAACTTAAAAAGGTTATTAAAAAGCAAAGTAATTTTCTCAACACAATATTATTTTTCGTACAATTTTAAAGAACCTATACGGCATATTCAAAGCTAACATCACACAATCGTTGCACATAGCACATTGTGACGATTTTTCGGCGCATATTGGCTAAACCAAAAACCAGACAATAATCGGTCTAATATGATCACACTATCGTGCCTTATTTTTGCTAATTTGCTTTAAGCAGATATAATTTTTATATTTTTAAAATGGATAACGTTAAAAAAAAAATAAAAATTAAATAAAATAATATAATTACGTATTCCACGGAGGGGTAAGCATTTAAACGAATACGCTTAACTACCTCTTTGAGGTAATTATAAGAATACGTTTTAATACCTCAGTGTGGTAATTAAACGTATTTATAAACAAGATACCTGAACTTTGATGTATGAAAAAAAAACTAAGACATAGGAATTTTCAGCTAAATCTAAAGAGATAGCAATAAAAAACAATTGAAATTTCTGTCTTCATTTTTATTTGTTATGATTTTTGAGATGTCCTGTCAAATCCTACTAACAAAAACGTACTCCTACATACAAACTTATGATCAGGGAAACCGTAAATATGCAATTGTATGGCTTTTCTTGTGCGACCAATTAAGGCAGAAATAATATATTTATCCATTTTAGAGCTTTTTATGAATTTCGGTTTCAATCTATTTATAAATAATTTGCATATTTTAACTATTGCTGCATTTTTATTGCACGCAAAAAAAATAAATTGCCTAAAATTCTAGTTAACAGATTAATTTTCTGTGGCTTTAATTGCACCATCATAAACCGTTCGAATCACAAACACTTTTTAAAGTGATATTTTCTTGTCCGTCCGTCCATCTGGCTGGTTGTCTGTCCGGACGGAAGTAAAAGTACCAGTTTTTAGATAATTATAGTTTATATAATAACTTGGTAAATACGTTTTAATTGCCATAAGAACGAAACCTTTGTAAATTGTGAGAATCACACAGTCCCCATGCAAACTGGTGAGCCCAGAAAAAAGTTTATTTTAATGCAAAGAAGCCACATTTTGTTTTTTGGCATATTTTTTTTTTAATTTTTAAGTGCATATTTTCAAATTATTAACATGTAAACTTGGTTGCATTACTTGCTGTGTTGTTGTCAAATAGTACTGAGGCAATTAAACGAATGAAATTAAGGTATTATTTTGTTTTGGGAGTTTAATTTTTGAGGCAATTACCCGAATTGGGTAACTAAGCGTATGAAAATTAAAAGTGGATTTTTTTTTGAAAAATGTAAGAAAAAAAAGGATTTAAAACTGAAGGTAAATAAGCGTGAAAGGCATTTAAGCGTGGGGTAATTAACCGGGTTATACTGTATTTAGTTTTAACAAATATCCTAAATTTTAACAGGGTTTCCTTTAAAGGGTTAACAAGATTTCCTATAAAAGGTACAATTTCCTTTAAAAAGTAAATTTTAGCAAAATATCCTATAAAAAGAGAATTTAAACAAAACTTCTTATAAAAACTAAATTTTAATAATATTTCCTTTAAAAGGTAAATTTTATATAATTGCCTATAAAAAGTAAATTTAAAGAAAATATCCTATCGAGAGTAAATTTTAACAAAATTTTCTATAAATGGTAAATTATAGCAACATTTTCTATTTATCGTAACTATAAATATCAATAAATAGTAAATTTAATCAAAATTTTTTATAAAAAGTAAATTTAATCAAAATTTTCTATAAAAATTCAATTTTTACAATATTTCCAAAAAAGTAAATTCTAGCTTAATTTCCTTGAATTTAAACAAAACTTCCTATAAAAAGTAAATTTTAGCAAATTTTTTTTTTAAAGTAAATTTTAACAAAATACTCAATCAAAAGCAAAGTTTAGCTTAATTTCCTATAAAAAGTTAATTTTGGCAAAATTTCTTATAAATAGCAACTTTTTGCAAAATTTCCTACTAAAAATAAATTTTAACAAAATATCCTATACAAAGTAAATTTTATCAAAATATCCTATCAAATGTAAATTTTGGCTAAAAAAAGTTAATTTTAGCAAAATTTCTTTTAAAAAGTAAATAATAAAAAATTTTACCAAAATTTCTTTTAAATGGTGAATTTTAACAAAATTTCCCATAAACAGCAAATTTTAACAAAATTTCCTATAAACGGTAAATTTATCGAAATTTCCTATAAAAAGTAAATTTTATCTAAATTTCCCATAAAAAGTAAATTTTAACAAAGATCCTATAAAAATTTAATTTTAACAATATTTCCTTTAAAAGTAAATTTTATATAATTGCCTATAAAAAGTAAATTTTAACCAAATATCCTATCGAGAGTAAATATTACCAAAATTTTCTATAAATGGTAAATTATAGCAAAATTTTCTATTTATCGTAATTTTTAACAAAATTTCTAATAAACAGTAAATTTAATCAAAATTTTTTATAAAAAGTAAATTTTAGCAAAATTTCTTATAAAAGTTAAATTTTAACAATATTTCCAATAAAAGTGAATTCTAGCTTAATTTCCTTGAAATAGTGAATTTTAACAAAACTTCCTATAAAAAGTAAATTTTAACAATTTTTTTTTTTAAGGTAAATTTTAACAAAATATCCTATCAAAAGTAAATTTTAGCAAAATTTCTTATAAAAAGTAAAGTTTAGCTAAATTTCCTTTAAAAAGTTAATTTTAGCAAAATTTCCTACAGATAGCAAATTTTAGAAAATTTTCTTATAAATAGCAACTTTTTGCAAAATTTCCTACTAAAAATAAATTTTAACAATATATCCTATATAAAGTAAATTTTATCAAAATATCCTATAAAATGTAAATTTTGGCTAAATTTCCTAAAACAAGTTAATTTTAGCAAAATTTCCTATAAAAAGTAAATAAAGTAAATAATAATAACTTTTACCAAAATTTCATTTAAATGGTTGATTCCTATGACCAGTAAATTTATCAAAATTTCCTATAAAAAATTTCCCATAAAAAGTAAATTTTAACAAAGATCCTATAAAAATTGAATTTTAACAATGTTTCCTTTAAAAAGTAAATTTTAAAAAAAATTGCGATAAAAAGTAAATTTTTACAAAATTTCATCTAAATAATAAATTTTAGAAATACATATATGTATTTGCTATAAATGATTAATTTTAGCAAAATTTCCTATAAATGGTAAATGTTAATAAACATAAACTTTTGTTAAAAATTCTTATAAACAGTTTTCACGTTTATGTTTTTATTTGTTCAGCAAATCGGCGCTGATTGAAGCCGTTTACAAAAGCAGCATCCGAGTTTCTTAATAAATTAATTAATTATTAAATAATAATAATAATGCAAAAATACAGCACTTTTATTTGTACACTACTCTAGTGCTAACGCAATGCACTAGTCATGTTAAGTTTTGAAAGTAGTGCATTAATTGGCATACAATTTAATAATATTTAAAAACGACTGCACTACTTTGATAAGAAAATAATGTAGAACACAAAATAGTGCATTAAAATGGTTAATGTGAATGGTAATGCAATAATTTTGTACTAAAATATTTTTATAATCAATGAAATGGTAATGCAAAAGCAATACAAATCATCCAGGTCTGCCTTAAACAACTACATATAAAAAGCAAAATGGATTTCTTGTTTTCCCCTTTTCATTTTCCTTCTTCGTAATTTTTAATTTAACGTTTTTTTTTTATCGATTATTTATAGAAATGTTGAGTATAAAAACCAACATATTTTTTCAATATTTATGGCTTGTAATTTGTATTTTTTCAACTTGAAAAATAAAGTTTTCTTTTCTCGTTAAAAAATTCTTTTTATTCGTTAAACTGCATAAATGCAAAAGTGGTTTATATGGTTTTTTTTTTTGATTAAAAAGAAGGTTTATTTTTAAAGGCATAAATATTTCAGCTGATAGGTGGATGGATGGTTGGCTGGCTTTATTCAGTGTAGGAGTATGGAATTTGAGAATTTGAGAATTTCACATTAATTAAAGTTTTAGAAATTTAGCTTTTCAATTGAAAAGGTTGTTTATGTTCATTTTTTAAACTTCACTAATTAGAGTTTTAGCTACAATTAAGCAACTTTTTATATGTTTTAAAGAGGGACCTACCGAAATAAAGCACCTTTGCGACCGACTGGATTGATTTATTGATCAAAAAACATTTTGAGTTCCTTTTTAATGTGTGTGTGTGTGAAGAAGCTTGCCTGATGACAAATGTTTAATTTGTAAGAGATTTGTAAGGGGTTTACACATGCAAGTACTAATAGCAAGTACTATAAGTACTACTTATAAAAATGGTCTTTTCAATTTTAAATTGAATTTTAAGAAGTAAAAGTGCTAAATTCATCTGTACCGAATCTTATATACCGTCTACCGTGGTTCGATAAGGACAGAAAGTGGGCCTCATTGAAAAAGCCTTAGGTGGATGTATTTCGAAGTCAGCATAAGAAGGCATATTTCTGTCGATAATCGAAAAGAATATTATACAGAACGGATGGTCATCGTCTGTTTGCTACAATCTTAAAGAAGAGTTAATCTTTTTTCACTTATCATAAGGATCTCTTAAATTACGTTAGAGCAGTCATGGGCATTTTTTCTAATTTTTATTTCGCTTACCAAAGTTTATCCGTTTTTAATTTCTACAATATTAATCTTAGACCCTATAAAGTATATATCTCTGGCATTCTGACAAAACATCTTAATTCGAGATAAGATAGCAAAAAAGTTTTTAAGAAAAAACTCGGTAAAAAGTCATTTTTATTAAAAAATAAAATAAAACAAAATTAAAGAAAAATTTCGTTTATATTACAAAGTTTTAAAAACGCAAACAGAAATGTTTTTTGAATTAAAATTCGTATGATTAACAACATTTTTTTCAACTTTTTAATTTTGACTTAATATGTTTTGGCAAAATGCCACAGAAATATTCTGGGTCCATAATAGTAGCGATGTTGATTTTACGTTGAAATGTGGTTTTCAATATTTGTATATTTATGACACCAAATTTTAATATTTTAATCAGGCTCAAATTCATTGAATTTAATTTTCATTAAGTTATTTTTCTGAAGAAGGGAATTTTACAATTCCCAGCTCAGTCAAGAATGAAAAATTATCAATAAATTTTAATTAATTTCATGTTGTAAAATTCCTTTCTTCATAAAAATAATTTAATGAAAATTAAATTCAATGAACTTTAGCCTAATTAAAGTATTAAAATTTGGATTAAAAACCATAAAACCATTTAATAAAATACCCAACAAACACGGAGGTTTGATTTCAAATTTAAAATAATTTATATCAAACGTTTTCTCAAACGACAAATGTTTGGTAATGATTTGAAAATCATAGCATTCTGAACAAAAAGGCGAAATTATTTGCAAATAAAAAATGCCTTTATTTTCAACTTGCTTTCAAAAGCAATTCTCAAATGTTTTTCAAAAGTGGATTATAATACAATGTGGCACATAAATAAAAATATTGTATTTTTTTTAATTTAAATTCATTATTTATTTATATAAATTGTGAGATAAACATTCGGCACCATAGCTGAAAGATGAAATAATGTTCTTACCGTTACTTGACTCGCTTTGATTTTGAGGATTGTAGCACCGCGATCATACAACAAACTTATAATTTCTTCACTTTCCCGGTTTATTTATTTTTTAATTCGTATTCTTTATCATTGTAACTACTCACAAATAATTCTTATTTTTCACAAGAAATAAATCTTTCTCTTGTAAAACACGTTTAACCACGAAGTAAAAATTTAACTTTTATCGCCATTTTTAATGTTTACATATATTTTTTGCTTTAGTATTGCCAAGTTTAGTTTTGATTTGACTTTAACATTTGATACCAATTTGACATCAAATTGATAAAACATTTGATGTCCCATGTTCATTTTTAAATCATTATCAATTTGAATTTAAATGTTAAAACCAAACAATTGAAAAACGTTTGAGAATTGTGTTCGATGTCAAATGATAAAGTCATTTCATATCTAAGGTTTGACTTCGTGTTTGTTGGGTAACCACAATACTAATTAGTAGGGCAACCAAAAAAAATGCAAATGCTTATTTTTTGGTTTACAAGATAGAAAGATCTTGATTGAACACAAATTCCGATCATAAAAAAACAAAGAAAATGAGCTATATTTGTTAGGGCTTTTTTTTTTGCTTATTTTGGCAATATCGGCTTTTTTTTTAGTTATTTTTGCGATATCGGCTTTTTTTTACTTATTTTGTTATTTTAAGATAATTTTTCATTTTTTGCATACGAAAAAAAAACTTAATTAATAATATTTTGCAAAAATCGTGATTATTATTTATTTTTATATGGAACTTTTTTTTACAAATACTAAAAAATCAATCATTTTTGTGCTGTAACAACTCTGGTTAAAAAAATCGTTCAACGTTATGGTAATATTTTGTGCTTCCCTTGAACAATATCATCCCATTATCCAATATTATATCTGTATGTTATTATAGCTACACTAAAGAGTGGAGAGGGTATTATGCATTTGTGCAAGGCAAATTCAACTACAGGTGGTGTCGGAACTACAACAATCCAAAAACAACAGAAACAACATTGGGTTTTTTGCATTGCATTGTTAGTGCCATTAGCTCGAAATGTCAACCATTATTAGCAAAA
This sequence comes from Pollenia griseotomentosa, assembly GCA_963931875.1. Classification (NCBI taxonomy): domain Eukaryota; kingdom Metazoa; phylum Arthropoda; class Insecta; order Diptera; family Polleniidae; genus Pollenia; species Pollenia griseotomentosa. The sequence goes on along the minus strand of OZ007563.1, from coordinate 14,825,372 downwards.
CACTAACAAAACAAAACAAATAAGCCCGAACTGTCAAAATCAGATGCCGTTTCGACACCACCTGTAGTTAATTCGCCTTGGCATTTGTGCTGATGTGAGAAACACCTTAAAATATTGGTCCTAAAGTATACAGATCAACTCAAATCACTTTCTGAGTCGATCTAATGATGTCCGTTCGGCTGGCTGGCTGTCCATGTAACCTCGTGTACAAAGTACAGGTCGCAATTTTAAAGATAATTTAATGAAATTTGGTACGTGGGTTCTAACTGGCACAAGGGCGAATCGGTCCATAATTTAATATAGCCCCCATACAAGCTGCTATCCGGACACGTAAATAAATATGGATCTACCTACAAATGTCTTAAATTGCATTAAAATTGGTTTGATAGTGGGCACAAAGACCCTCATCCGGATAGCAGCTTGTATGGGGGTATGCATTTTTTAAAAAATAGGACCACGAGGGGAGATAGGGTAAATTTCTGCCCATCAGTAACTATTTAACCGATTTTAATGAAATTTAAAACATAGATAGATCCCTATTCATATGCCAAACACTCTCGAAACTTGTTTTTTAATACTGTTGTGTTGGGTATCATACGGTTGGGCTTGACCGACTATACTTTCTTACTTGATTTTTATGCAACTCTGCCTTAGCGGTACTGTAAAGTACTTTTTATAATGTTGTGTATAATTTTTATGTGTTTTTGTTTTTAGTATTAAGCCTTTTTATCAACTTATTTTATTAATTGCTTGTTTAAGTTCTTTTCTCTCGAAAATTCCATAGCTTTGCAACGTCTTATTTCTTTTTAAATATAGTTTTTGTATAAAGTAACGTCTGTTAGCTCGCCTTCTCTCTGTTTTTGGTATAGTAACGTCTTATTATTTGCTTTCTTAATATAGTTTTAGCCGTTAGTCAATACTGACACTACAATTTAACAATTATTTATCTTCATAATAGTAGCGCTTAAGCATGTCAGGGAGATCGTTTGTTACTGATTCAAAGTAAGGTTTGCTTTGTGTGTGGTAAATATTTGTTTGAAAAAAAGGATCAGTATCAAAATCATTAAAATATGCATATTTACATTATTTTGGTTTTGCAGCCAGAAACTTGGACAAACCGTGCACACCGACAAGTTTTTCATATTCCTCATTCGCATTCGCATGCAGTGAGCGCGAACAAGGGGAGCTAGCTCACCAAGATTTAATGAAAATTGAAAGAATTTACCAAGGATTTTGAGACAAAAGCATGCTAGGAGGCTATTGCTACAACAAAATACAAACGACGCGACGCTCAAATAACGCCATTAACTTTTGAAAATTCATTGATTTTGAAATAAACTAGTGAATTTTTATGTAAAAAACGAATAAAACAATTTTTTGTATCTTGAAAACCTGACGTGAAAGAGCAAAACCAAATACCGATACAGATATTGTAGGGTGGTATTTAAAAAAAAAAAACATTTTACAACATTAAACAACAAGTTGTAACGCGACAAAAGTTTGCATTTCTTTTAACATTTATAATCAAAATTTTGTTTTACCAGTTTGTTTATTTTCTTATTTATAATGTACCAAAGTTTTTGGACCCCGTTTCAGTGCTCCTCAGTACTCCTCGTTAAGAATTCCAAATATTTAAGTCCTGTTTATTCCTTCGTCCTTTAGCAAAACGTTGCGTCAAATACTGCATTATGTAAGATGCACATTTTATAAAAAATTGAAAGCAAAAAGAAAAAGAAGTCAAGCTGAACTAAAAAAAAGATAGTAAATACTATAAGATGATGTGCTACTTTTCCTTAATTTTTTTATTTTTAAACCCTCTTTTCTTTACTTTTGTCGTCAACATCAAAGAAGTTTGCTGCAGACAGCAGGAAGACAAGAAAAAAAATCCTTAGCCCAGTACGAGTGTTGTAAGTTGTAATTTTTTTTTAAGCACGAGCATGAATTCTGGAACAGTTTCTTCTTTTTGTTTGAAAATAGTTGCATTTCGTTTCAGTTTCGTTTTATTTTTTAGATTATTTTTATTATCAAAGACGCAGTTTGTTTTTTTTTTTTTTTTTTTTGCTTAGAGGTCAATGAGAATTTATGTTGCTCCAGGGAATGTAGCAAATAGAATTCTTAAAACTGACATTACAAAAGGGGTTCAAAAGTAGTTTTCGGGATCAAATGGTGCGGGTAAAATAAAGGAAGCACTCTACACGGATTTTGATAATTTTTGCAGGAATTTTGTTTCAACTTTCGATTAAGCTTTTTTCAAGTTTGTTTTCAATTTTTGGAGAAATTGGGAGGGCGTCCTCGGCTAAATTCGATTGGCTTTAAATAATAGATAACAGAAACGTTTATGAAGCACACACAACTAAAATTCTAATAGAGTGTAGTGAGAATTTAAAAATTTTAATCGCTCTCTTTGGCAATGTTGTTATTTTAGCTACGCACTGCTTAAGTGTTGTTTTAGGATAGTGTTAGAAACGTTTTGTAGACTTCACCACAGGTGAAAAGTATATTTGAATATAAGTTTATCATTCCGTTTGTGATTTCTACAATGTTGATCTTAGGCCCTAAAAAGTATATATATTCTGGGTCCTTATGAGCAGCGAAGTTTATTTAAAGACTCCCGCCTGTCCGTCAGTTTTTTGTAATGGGATTTCCGATGACTTCAATATTTATGAATATCGATCTCAAGACCTACAGTTTTAGCTAGTCATACAATTTCATTAGTTTTCTCCTGCATATCAGGGAGTGTATGAGAGAGAAGGCATATATCATCTCCGTAGACTAGGTCCTCAAAGTGCTTGAAGAATCCCCGAGTGGCACCCATTTTTTGGTGCACAAAACAGGCATCAGGTGGTTAAAGACAACCAAAAAAAGTAGTGGAGAGAGTGGGTACCGCTGTCAGACCTTGAGAGCTTTAGATGACTGATATTTAAGAGATGACACCCTTGCCAGACTATAAATGGATAAACAATAATTAATACAATCTTATTCTAGTTCTTAAGTTTACGTCCTGCCAATGCCGGTCGAAAATTCTCTTAATTACTGTTCCCGTTCACATCGGTGCTTAGCGCTCTTCTGATCGGATAAGTGCTTCGCTTTAATTTTAAAGTTTTTTTTTTTTTTTTTGTTCAAAAAATCTACTATAAATTCTACGACTCCCTCGTGTAGTGCGCAGTAAAAGTTTTCTAAAAACTAGGGAAATTCAAACTAATGCATAAATCCAATTCATTTTATTCATTTCAGCTGCTGTAGATGTTTCATATTTTTTGCATTAACTCGAAACAAATAAGGTTACAACTTTTTTTAAAGGGTGTTTTTTTTAGCCTAAAAAAAGTTGAAACTAACAAAAAAAAAAAAAAAATTAAATTTTAACTAAAAACTTTAAAAATTTTAACATTTGTAAATGATTTCGGGCACATGCTGGACGTCTAATTTTAAGCCAATTTTTAAGAGCATTGCTGGCCGTTTGTCCCGTATAACACGAACAATGTTGGACTCCGAGGTGTCAATTGTTGCTGGCTTGTTAGCATAAACTTCACATAGCCGCTGAGGCTAATTGACAGGTTCATATCTCGAAATTAATTTATCGCCAAAGTTAGGAAAATCTTATTAGAAGTGGCATAAGTGTTTTTGTGATGTTTTGATTTTATTATATTTTTTAATTGTTTACATACCCCTGAAGATGGTTAGCAATGCTAACCAAAATATTGGGAACTAAATAAAAATATAAAAACATCACGAATTTTTATTTTTTATTTTATTTATTTACGTGGACCTGCAGCCAAACTAAAGCAACTTATAATCCAAATTTTAATTTAATAAAATTGTTGGTTGCGTTGCCGTATGGTACGAAAGAACACGCTGTTAAACCTCATCTCGGGTGAATTCAAACAAAAAATCATTTATCATGGCGCGGTAACAAGCTTTATTTTTGAAAAATTTAGGTCCGACATTGTCCCCAGCATGCAAGCCGCAACAAACGGTGTATTTTTCTGGATGTAATGCTGTTTGTACACAGAAAAAATTCTCCAAAATTTTTCACCAATTAAAGCATTAATCAAAAATATAATCAGTTTTAATTAAAAATTTAATCAAGCGAATTAAACGTTTAACCATGTGAATTAAACGTATAATTAATAACATTAACTGGTTTAATTGATACTATAAATTTGTTTACTGGGGTAAATTTAATTAATTTTTTAAATAATATCACAAATTTTTTAATTGAAATCAATTTTTATTTTTTTCTGTGTAGTGCCTGATGTGGTTTGGTCTTACTCCATATACGGCAATTTTGTTTTTAAACAAACCCGTTAAGTCAAAAAATCCTCACCTCACAATCCAACACAATTTTTTGTTAAAACCTCGTCTCGCGACTCGAGGACTGGGGCCAAATTACGACATTCGATATCGATCGAAATTACAATTCAATTTAAATGGGAATTTCGATCGATATCGAATGCCATAATTTGGCCCCTGGTTTTCAAAGTTAGTTTGAATAATTTGGTAATGTTGTTCAAATTCGAATCCTTTCATGATGATACGGATCATAAATGTAAACAATTGAGCGCAGAATGAAAGTTCGTTTGCCAACTAACCGTTTCGTAAGTTCTATAAGGCTTCAAAAAAACACCCTTTCCAAAAAAATCCGTTTATTGCAAAGTAATCTTGATTGACATTGTGCTGTTCGGTGCACAATAGCAAACATTGTAAAAAGAGTTTATTTGTAACACAAGAGCTGTGGTTGTCGCTGATACGCAGTGTCGCTGTTTGAATCTTTTCATGTTGTTTGCACTCAAGCCATTTAAATTTAAATAGTTTTTAAAATAAACTGATTTTTGTTGTTCTATATTATTTACTTATTTATTATATTTTGAAAACCAAACGATGCCACCCGTTGCATACATAAAATAAAACACTCGTTGTTTGACGTGGTGAATTTTGTTGCAACAGAAAAAACGCTTTCAATGTTTTAATTGTTTTGGTATTTCGCGCTTGTTTAGTGAATACAATAAAAAAAAACCAAACGATATGAATTTCAATAAAAACCAAAATCTGTTAATATAAAATAGTTAATTAATGTAACGAAGTTGGCTTGTTTTAAATTGCAAAAGTTAACAATTCAATTAAATTTTCATAAAAATTGTTGTAAAATATAGTCGAAAATAAAGGTGACCATGTCTACAGATAAGATTTTTATTATCTCAAAAAAAAAGAAAAAGTTATCATTATTAGTGCAAATTTGACTCGTCAAGTATTGCGTTTTAGTTAAAAGGGGAAAAGAGAATGGAAAGGGTGACCGTACCAGTCCGTTTCTTTTTTCTTTTGTTTTTCTATCCAAAAGATGTAAGTTTAAGGTGAAGAACAATAAAATTGACGACACAAGAGATTGTGTATGAACGTACACGCAAGTTCAAAAGAGAATTAAAGAAACCCTGTTTAGCTAAACCTGATCTTAATTAGCCAGCACTTATGGCAATTTTCTCAATGTATCGACAAACTGTCTTTTACTTAATGTCAACATAAATGTATAACACCGATAAACTGTCCATTAACGATTTTGAGTTTCTCAGTATACCGACAAAAAACATTGTTTTCAGTTGGCAACACCTTTCAAAATACATTTAAAAGTTGGGAGTCAGCTGAGTGAATTTATCCGTATTTTACAAAAGTAGAGTTAAAAGTAGATTCCCTTTTTCGTTAAAAATTTCAAAATTCTTGAAAGAATAATGTTGAATAAAGATACACTGCATACAGGGCTTGTTTCAGAATTTCTTTCTAGTAAATATATATTTAATCCGTTTAGTCCTATGGGAAGCATAGGGCCGTAACAATTTGATTCCAATTTTCTTTATTTACAGCACAAGCTTTTAGTTCATTTACATTTAAGTTTAAAATATAAGCCTCGATTTTAATTTGATGTCTCCATGTGTATAAAGGAAGATCTCCTCCAATGTTGCCCTATGGACTCCACTAGATAGCCTGCCATGCGATATAAACTGCTATTTTCCTTAAGCTGTGGCTTATCCATCACTATCTTCGCCTTCTAATTTCAAGAGGGATGGCTTGCTGGTGTGTTGTTAACCATAGGCGATTGTCCGTGATGGTTTTGGTCCAAAGTATGCATAGGATTTTCCGTAGGCACTTATTTTAAAATATGTATTTGAATAAAGTGTATATTACGTTGAGCCGCATTCCATAAATCACAACTGTAGATCGATATTAACTTAGCATTATAGTTAAATATTTTCAATTTCGCCTTCTTCGATTATGTTTTTGACTGCCATACAGGGTTTAAAAACTCAAATGCAAGCCGAGCTTGATTAATGTGGTTGATTGTATCCTGCTTAAATCCACCTTTATTGTCTATATGATTCCCTATTAAAATTAAAGTAGATATTTTCGTTGAACCCTTCCACTTGACCACTATTCCTTTTTTTCCGTTCAACATTTTGTAAAGTTTTCGCCATCTATTGTTATGAATATTGGGTCAACAAATATCATGTTCTCTTGTTAAACTAAAACAAATTTTAAAAAGAGATAAAGTTAATCAAAATCAGCTTCCAAACTTTAAAAAACTGCACGATTGACGTTAAGTGGAATAAAAAAAATGTAATAAATGTTTTCCAACTTTTAACACCTGGTTACCCTTACAGTGATTTTTTTAATTTCTAAAAGCATTTTTTGTTTTAATCTCAATCTGTTTTATATGCAAAGTACATAGTTTTTATTTTCATTTAACAATAGTTTTTGGTTTTTATTTAAAACAATTGACCAAGTCATAGAAATAAATGAAATATTTAACATTGAAAACTTGTTTAGTTCAAGAGTTAATACAAAGAGTTTTATTTAAATAAATATAGGAGTTAACTGAAACTAGTTATAGATTTACAAAAAAAAAAACATTTAATTTTTTTTCTAAAGGTTATACATAGTTGCAAAATCGACATTTAGTATGGCTTGAAGTTTTTTATTAAATTAATTTTTTATAAATTCTATATTAAATGTTTGCTATATTAAAAATACTAGTATCTATGACATTTTAGAAGAAAAATGTGTTTAAAGATGCTTTGAAGTAACTTGTAAAAACAATGTTATTATGACACAAACCTGAATGCTCTCAATTACATATTGTATATCGTTACATCTAAACTCAAACAAACAATTGAATGTTAAGATAATTGGAAGTATATTTAATTTTCATTAAATCCAATACATTAATTTTTATTAATGTACACGAAATTCAAATCTTTTACATAAAATTACATGTAATTGTAATCAAAAAAATTCAACTACAAGTAATTTGAATAATTTGATGTACCTTAATAAAGTTATTTTTCGTTTTTTAATTTTAAATACGATTAGAAATACATACATATGAACTTCAATACGATTAGAAATGCATACATATGAACTTCAATTATACAATAAATTACATCCATTGCACTACATTACCCCATTTCGGACCGCGATGCATCGATTGTGCTGGTGGGTTTCGGTCTCAATATTTTCGCTTCTATTTGCCCAATGCAAATAGACCGGCATGCATCGATTGCGCGATTGTTTTTTATGTTCGATTTCCACATTATTCCGCTGCTCGCTTCACCGGTTCTTGAATTAACAGTTCAGTTTTGTCATAGTGAGCCTCAGAAATAAGTTGTGTTTTCAATTGAAAAAGTACAAAACGTTAATAAATAGTAAAGTGGGCATATTTTACTTAAAAAAATTTTAATGTTTCAATCCAATTAAACTAATTTTTTGACATGACATGACATGACATGACATGACATGACATGACATTACATTACATTACATTACATAACATTACATTACATTACATTACATTCATTACATTACATTACATTACATTACATTACATTACATTACATTGCATTACATTACATTACATTACATTACATTACATTACATTACATTACATTACATTACATTACATTACATTAATGTAATTACATTACATTACATTACAATACATTACATTACAATACATTACATTACATTACATTACATTACATTACATTACATTACATTACATTACATTACATTACATTACATTACATTACATTACATTACATTACATTACATTACATTACATTACATTACATTACATTACGTTACATTACAATTCATTACATTACATTACATTACGTTACTTTATATCATATTATATTACATTACATTACATTACATTACATTACATTACATTACATTACATTACAATACATTACATTACATTACATTACATTACATTACATTACATTACATTACATTACATTACATTACATTACATTACATTACATTACATTACATTACATTACATTACATTACATTACATTACATTACATTACATTACATTACATTACATTACATTACATTACATTACATTACATTACATTACATTACATTACATTACATTACATTACATTACATTACATTACATTACATTACATTACATTACATTACATTACATTACATTACATTACATTACATTACATTACATTACATTACATTACATTACATTACATTACATTACATTACATTACATTACATTACATTACATTACATTACATTACATTACATTACATTACATTACATTACATTACATTACATTACATTACATTACATTACATTACATTACATTACATTACATTACATTACATTACATTACATTACATTACATTACATTACATTACATTACATTACATTACATTACATTACATTACATTACATTACATTACATTACATTACATTACATTACATTACATTACATTACATTACATTACATTACATTACATTACATTACATTATAATGCAATGCAATGGCAATAATCTGTTATTATTCACACACCGGCCACTACCACTATATATTTTTGTCCATTTTTTTACATATTTTGAATGGCTTTTTAACTGATGTTTTTCCTAAGCACCTCGTGTACATAAATCTTTTCGTTTTTTTATTTTAATGTCAAATATTTGTTCTTTTATTTCAATTTAGTTTCCTCTTCTTTCGCCATTCCATTTTATTTTAACAATATTGAATTTACATTACCATTATAGTTTTTGTCATTTTTTTATTTCAATTTCAATAAAATGCACTTTAAACAAGTGGCAGTTTAGGATTGTGTTTCTTTAGCTAATACAATCACACACCTTAAGAATAATACATAAAAAAAGAACTAAAAGGATAATAAAATACAGAAAAGAAAAACCTAACAATATCAACTAGTGTTTTTATAGGATAAAGAAAACGTAGAAGCTTTAGACTTTTTGCCACCGATACTCGGGTGGATGTCGCAGCTTCATCTTTAAACACTTAAATACGGTGTTTGGGACTTTTTTTTATCAATTGAAGGTCATCTTCTTTTAAGTGTTTGTTGGAATTAGTTTTGCCAATAGAATTTTATTGAGATACTTGTTAGTTAGTTTTCTAATACAAAATTTTGCAAACATTTTATTAAAAAGATTTCAGAAAAATTTTATTTAAGAAGACACTTATTGATTAAAAGGACTATAAAAACTTAAATAAATACAAAAAAGGTTTTCTTTGAAACGAAAACATTTTCTTTAATAAATTATTCTTTTTTGTTATCCACTTTTAGACGTTTTGAGCCACTTTTTGGGTTAGAGATTAGCGATTAAATTAACTTTAATCTCCGAATTTACTTTTTGAGTTGTATTTTTTTAACTTTATTTTGCTAGTTACTGATTATTTTAATTTAAGCTCTAGGTCTTTTTAAACGGTTTAATAGTTTAAACGGCCAATGGTGGTGGTTTAAACCTTAACTTAAACTGTCAACATACACAGGATTGGTTATGTTAAGTTGTTGCAAAAATATGAAACAAAAAATAGTTTTTAAAAAATGATATGTTGCTAAGCACTTTTATGTAATTTTTCCTTTCTATATTATTTCTTTAATATATTTTTCTTTAAACACAAAAAATTTCTACCTTGCAAACAAAATTAAATTCGCGCATTTCCTTCTTTTTTTTTTGAAAAAATCCATATTGCTTTGATAAAAAGTTGACATTTGCAAAAAAATGTTGCCATTTATTTGTGCTCAGTATGGTAACACTACATGGCTTAAGCTACCACTCAAAAATATCAATTTCAATTGATAGTAGATTAACTTTATTTTCAGATTAGATAATTTTAGAATTAAATTAACTTTAATCTCAAACCCAAAAAGTGGCTCTTAGAGTTTTCTTTTGCTATTGTTTTACGTTCAATTTAAACAATCTTTAAATTCTTTATATGAGTTTGTTTGAGTTTGTTCCGTTTGTTATTTCTGCAATATGGATTTAACACCCTTAAAAGGTTAACACCCTCATTCATAATAAATATTTTAGTTTTATAAGTGGTTAATTAAACAAATTTGCATATAAATTTGTTCTTATAAGCCTGTTATTATGAAATATTTTTACGAATAAGTCCTTTAATATATATTCTTAAAAGTAGCGGAGTTAATTTATTAATGTCTGTCTGTCTCTGTGTTGGTTGAAATACTTTTAACGAAGACTGCAGATACGCTGGACACTAGGTTTTAGAGGTCTGCACAATTTCATTTGAGCACACATTCAAATCATTGATACATTTTCAAACTTTCTAACAATTTAAACTTCATTCAATAACACGCGCTTTGGTCTGCTATTAACTCATTTTTTAACTTTGTAGTGTAGTGTCACTGTCGAAATAAATACTGAAAAGAAGAGTAGACGACGAAATAACGTAAATGTGTGAAAGTAAACAGAAATACTTTACTTTAGAGCGGGTACAAAAAATACTCTCAAAAATGAACAAGGTAATCAAAAATAGACGCAGCAATGAAAGTGGGAACAAACATCTACACACATTCCTTATTTTTTTAATGTTAGTTCGGAATATGTTTGTACAAAATATTTTGTATGTAAATTTCTTTAATAATATATATCAACTATATTTCTTTGCAAAAACGATTCTTTGTATGCGAACGCCACATACGACAGTAAAAATCACATATTCTAGCAGACTGCACGCGGTAATTTTCAAATACTTAGAAACATTTTTTTATTGTATTGAAAGGTTTTGAAAAAGAACAAATACTGTCTGGAGTGGATTTCTTTGCTCTCTTGTACCTTCTCAACACTATTTAAATTATGCGACAAACTGTAACGCATGTCATTTGTCGTTGTAGATGTACACAAATGTTTTGTAAACACATTTGAACTTTGTTGTGTGTTTGTGATTTTGAAGTACAGGCCTTTACAAGGTTTTTATATAAAGAGTGTCCTAAAATTAACGCAAGATTTAAATTTTCGCTATTTGTGCAGTCAACTTTAGGGTAAGTAAAAATGGAGCGTTACACGATAGAACAACTTGCCTATTAAACAATATATCAAAAATATTATAAATTTATTTTCGAAAATTTAAAAAAAAATATGGGCGGAATAGTGTTTTAGAGGTGGGGTGTCACAAATGGGACATAAAACCATAATGGCTTTATGTCCCATTTCACAAAAATTGATATGAGACTTAAGGCCATATCAAAATTATGGCTTTATGTCCGTTTGAATTGAGACATAAAGCCATTATGGCTTTATGTCCTATGGCTTTGTGACACCCCACCGTTTTAACTTCCTCAACTGTGAAGAGATTAATTGAAAAATTCAGGGACACTGGATCGGTTGGAGACGCCAAGCACATTGTCCAAAAACAAGCCATTCAAACGTTAATATTGAAGCAGATTCAGTTTTCCTGAATTTTTCAAATTATCTTCTTTTTTTTCTTCTTCTTCTTCTTGAAATAATAGTGTTCGCATTAAAGCGCACATTTTTCCATATGAGCAACAAATTTGGCTTAGATGTTTCGTATAAAAAATGATTTTTAGCATTAAAAAAACCAAATCGGTTTGACCTGTCACCCATAAAAGCGTACCCCTGAATGTAGAAGTTTGGTACAATTTTTATTCCCATAGTGAAGCATAAATCGGATTCGGCAAAGCCGCGTTTTTCTCATTTAAACACATGCTTTCAGTATAAAATTAACTTTATACCTGAAATAAAAAATATTTATGTATTTAAAAATGCATCCCCTTTATTTAACATTTATATTCTGTTTAAAAAATTTATTTAATTTAATAAAGTGTCGTTTTAACAGTGTAAACACAAATTACTATTTTTTTATAATTTTTTTTTTATCATTGTTTACTTTTTGATGGCAGCTGCAAATTTATTAATTCAAAGAGCATGAGCAAAAAAAAAAAAAAAAAATTTATATGTTTTGAAGGTAAAATTTTTGCAATATAAATATATAAATGGCGTTCTTTATATCGTGAGAGACTAAAAATTAAAGTTAGAAATTACAAAAATAAAGTTTTTTAACAATAATTCTATAGTGTATCAAAAAGGTACTTTTTAAACAAACAAAAAGAACATTCTTTTAAACAAAAAGTTTTCTTTTTTAACGAAAATACTTTTTTTGAAACAGGAAGTAATTTATTCTAAACAAAAAGTATGTTCCTTTAATACAAGGTACCCTTCTTATAAGCCATGAATTTATTTTTTGATAAAAAGAAACGTTTTGTAAACAAAAAGTACTTTTTTAAATGAATACGAGGTAGTCAAGCTCACTACCAACTAGTCTACCTGTGGGCCTTAAATCACATTTTAGTATCTTTATGTTTACATAAAGGAAAACCAAGTAAAAGTACTATATTCAGTTGGGCCGAATCTTAAATACCCATCACTATAGTACCTAAAATCATACCAAGACCTAAAATTCCTGAGTAGACATACATTTTTGCTACTGAGTTTATTTCAGATAAAATTGAAAACAAGGTTAAAGTATTTAAAGAAGATTCACAATGGACCGTACCGGTCTCCGAGTGGAAGTGTGCCGTTGGGCACATAACTCTTCTTAACCTCACCATAACCATTTAAAGTAGACTTTTAAAGACTAAACCATATGGCTAAAAATAAGAGGCAAACGAGCTTTTTTCGTCTTATTTCAACTATTTGTGAACCCATCTGATTGAATTTCATTAGCAAATTATTACGGACTATGTGTGATATAAATATATAACAACCTAGTCCCCATACTTTTTTGGGTCTTCGGAAAACCCATTTCAACATACACAGACAGAACAGACCAAGTTCACCAAGTTCAGGGGCCAAATTACCACATTCAATATCGATCGAAATTACAATATAATTTTAATGGGAATTTTGATCGATATCGAATACTGGCCCCAGCTATAATTAACTATCAGTTATAGTTGTCAAACCATATTGTAAACTGGAAGTTAAAGTAATAGTGAAATCTAACTGAACTTGGTGAAATTGAGGTTAAGATTCATATTGTAGAAATTCCAAAAGAAATGACAAATTTATATATAAAACCAACACAAGGGTATAACAACGTTGACATTCTTTATCTGTCCTTCACAATATTTTGACGTATGACTGACTGATGTAAAGCTTTGATTTAACAAAAAAAATTTTTTTTTTTAAATTCTTGAGCTAATTTATTTAACTATTTCCTTTAACAGCAAAAAATAAAATATTTTCTTTAGAAAAATAAATTCCTTAACGCTAGAATTGAATGAAAATAAAAAAAACTATTTTGAACCATTTTGCAGCCAAGTTAAAGAAATAGCGTAAAATTCCTTTTTTTTAATATAAAGGTACGCCTTAAAGTATGTTCTTTTACAAATATTTAAGCTACTTACATAAAAGTATGCTTTACATTCCAAATCATTAAACAGCAAAATATCTTTTTAACCCATTTACACCCGCTGTGCCAATTTGGGATCACTTAGTTTTTTGCAACTAACGACAAAATTTTTGACATTATTCAATTCAATTATTGATAAACTAAGAAAAAAAAAATTTTTTAAAAAAATTTTTTTTTTTAAAGTGACCGTAGTGCCAATTTGGGTACAAAAAAAAATTTTTTTTTTGTTTTTTGTTTATATGTAAAGAATTAAATAATAAAATAAACAATATTTTATTTTTTGTCTGGTAATTTTTGTTTCGGCTTAAATGGGTTAATCTAGCGCCCATCATAAACGATAGTTGTGACCAGCAAAAAAATAAATAAGATTTTTGTTCTTAAGCACAAAATCCCTAAAACTATGCTAAGCAAATTGTTGTTTTAGTGCTTGTTTTTGTTTCGTTGCCCCTAAACTTATGGCTATATCTGGGGTTTAAGTAAGTTTAGAAAAACACGGTTGCCAAAAATATAGTAAAACAAAATCGTGGTCATAATCTTCTTGTTGCTGTGTGTGTGTGTGTGTCCTTCTAGCAATCCCATGTATTGCCAGTTTCTCACGTTTCTTTAGATACTAAGCGGAAATTAAGTATTTCATTTGCTGCATTTTAGTGCCAAAAAAAAGATTTTTTTTTTGACAAATCCTAAAAAGATTTTTTATTTATGTAATGTAGTTGATGTGCTGATGTGTTGTAATTGTCTGGTGCAGTTTTTCCTTTTCTAGATGAAAAAGCTTTATTGTTTTAAAAGTGTTTAGAGTTTTTGTAAGTGGCTGTATTTTAAGTTGCGCCTAACAACAATCTTCAATTATGTTATGATTTATAACTCAGTGTAGAATTAACTTGGCTTAAGATTTCACTCGTATACATTATGGTGAGAGTAGGAGTTGAGAAAAAAAATTAAGAAAAAAGAGATTATTATGTAATAATGTTTCCAAGAAAAATTATCTTCAGGAATGGACGACAGCTGCTTTAAAGGCTTAATAAAAGAAAAAAAACTTTTGCCGCCAAAGTCCTTAACAATTGTTATTTTATACCTGTCTGCAACAGTAGAAAAAAAGTTATAAGTGCTTTAGACAAGTTAATGTTATGCCAAATTGTCCATCAAAACCGTTTTTTTTTCTTATTAAGTCTTTTCCAGAAATTAAAAAGTTTAATGGAAATTAAAAAAAATTTTTGTTTTAAATTTTTTTTTTAAACGGGAAACATTACAAGGTCAATTTTTCTTTGATTATAGCTTTAAAGTATGCAAAATATTTTATTTAAAGAAAGCTCCTTTATGTATGCTTTATTAAAATATACCACATTAGAGATTATACATTACATAAACAGTCAAACTCTTGTTTAGTGAACTTTAGTGAATAGGGAGAGCATCTCCCTATTATGAAATAATTTTAAAAGCAATGCTTTTTTTGTTTAAATAAGTGTAATTTGATCTCCGCATAATGATTTTTTTTTACAATGAACAAATTTTTTAAAAATAAATTAGATTCTCATGCGTTTGTGTCTCCATGTCATCAATTGTTTCAAAAAAATTTCTTTTATGGGATTCCTAGAGATGACAATAAGAACAAAAGAAAAAAATATCTCTGTGATAACAATTTTGACAACAGTTTCCCCTGTTCAGTGAACGAAATAAATAAAAATACCCCTTAAAGTAGGCTTCATATTTGTATGTAGTTTTATTGCATGGTGTGTTATATCCTTCACCACAGGTGAGAAGGTTATTTTAAAGTTTGTCATTCTGTTTGTAATTTTTACAATTCTGATTTCACCCCCTAAAAAATTTTATGTATTCTGGATCCGTATGAGTAGCGAGGCTGATTTAACGATGTCCGTCATGACGTCTATTGGTGTGTGTGTTGAAATTGTTTTTCCAAAGACAACAGAATTGATGTGGACTGAGCCGTCATACATTTATATCAGATATACTCTGTTAAAGTTTGCTATTGAAGTTCAGTCAGATCGGTCCATAAATGACTGAGATAAGAAAAATACGATTGCCTTTTGTTTTTTGTCCTAAAACAACAGGAGAGTTGTTGTCTTTTTTATTTTATTGCTTTTTTTTGCACGTTACAATTGCATACATTAAGATTGTCTCAAAGTTATTATATTAAGAGATAAGTGCACTGTACATTTTATTTTAAGGATTGTGCAATTTATATTTGCAGCTCTAAAGTATACTTTTTATTTTATTTCAATAAACTCCTGACAGTGTGCTTTATTATTTTGTTAACTATTAACCCTATTTATCTTGTTTTTTTTTTATAATATTTAAATGATTTTTATTATGCAAAAATCTTTAAGTACAATTTTTGCTCTAATTCCAGATTGTGTTTGTTTTCGCTGCTTTCCTTGCCTGCGCTTATGCTAGACCTGGTGGTCCGGCTGCCTACTCAATTTCCGCACCCAGTGTAGATCATGCTTCAGTGGGTCAATCACAAGAGCACACCGTTAAGGGTCATTATGGCCAATCCTCACAGTCGGACTACTCAAGTGCAGTTCAAACAGCTCATTCACAATCTCATGTGCATCGTACCAGCATCAGCAATGATGCTGGTTTGGCTCCCGGTAAGTATTTTAAAAAAAAGTTTGTTTGTTTCAAATGCCAAAGCAAAAGTTCCTAAAAAAAATTCCCAAAATAACTAGAAATACTTAATTAAAGTAATTAAAGTTTTGCACAAATTAAATATTTTTATCAAGCACTGTTAATTCCACAAAAAAAAAAAAAAAAAAAAAAAAAAAATATTGCACTGTAAATTTTATATAAATTCTCCCAGTATCTCCAGTACATTAACCCACTAAAACTCATTGAAACAGCCCCTCAAAACAGTCCTGGCAAAAAGTCATTATTTATTAAAATAAATGTAATTTAACTTAACCGTTTGTATAAATCTAACCTTGTGTGTACATAAAAATATGTAACAAACAAAAAAAAGGTCATGTAGTTGCTGCTGCTCCTGTAGCCCATGCCATAGCTGCTCCTGCTGTTGTCAGTCATGCTCCCGCCGTCTATGCACACTCTGCGCCAGCCATTTCGCATGGCATTTCTTATGCTGCTGCCGCTCCAGCCATTTCACATGGCATTTCTTATGCTGCCGCCGCTCCTGCTATTTCACATGGCATTTCTTATGCCGCTCCTGCTATTTCTCATGGCATTTCTTATGCTGCCGCCGCACCTGCTATTTCTCATGGCATTTCTTATGCTGCTCCCGCCATCTCACATGGCATTTCGTTGGCTCCTTCCTACGGACATGGATACGGACATGGATACGGCCATGGATTGTACTCACATGGTATCAGTGCTTATGCAGCTCCAGCCATCAAATACGCTGCAGCTCCCGCTATTGGTAGGTTAAAATAGAGAGAACGCAGGTAACTTAGAATTTAAGAGCTTTTAACGCTTTCATAGAATTTGCACAGATTGATTTTGTGTAGAAAATTTTTGCACTTTTTATATTTATAGTAGATTATTAACCATAATTTAAGGTAATTCTGATTAAAGCTCAAATTTGTAGTGAAATTATGTAAAATATTTATTTAGTTTTAAAATTTATACTTTAATAATTTTGTTCAAGTCAATTGACCCCTGGTAAGTTATTGGGTAGTGAGTTAATACGTCCACGTAATGTTAAAGAAGTTGTTCGTTTACTGAACTTTTATGTATAAGAGTCTTATAAGAATGCCTTTTGTCTTTTAATTGCTACTTTATTGTCTTTTAAGCTACGGTAACAATTGTCAAAAAAAAACTGAATAATCATTTCCTTTATTTCCGATCTTTATTTTGATTATAATACCACATCTTACAAAAAACAATTTGTTGATATGTCTTCTAGTAGTTTATTTTTGTGTTATTACGACCATGTTAAATCTCACTAACTATTAGCAAAAGTAGGAGTTACGCTTATTTTGTCAAATATTATCATTAAAAAAATATGAAGGCTTTTTGTTTATGTGGACTGTAACTATTTTTTAAGAAATGAAATGAAAAAATTGTCGTTTTCACATTTTTATTTTCAATTCTAAACTTACAAAAGTTTAAGAAATTATATTTAAAGGCGGTGCGCAAAATAACCCCAGTAAATATGGCCCCAAAAGGAAAATGTTACATGAGACACAACAACACGCAATTTTGGGGCAATTTTTTTGTTTTTTTGGGGTTATTTTACATTTTTTCGTTAGGGTGTTTTTGCATTGTAAGTGGAATAAAAAATTACCCCAACAACAAGAAATGAAAAAAGGCCCCAAATAAATTCACAATTTTTACTTTGGAGCTATTTTTCGTTTACTAATAAAAAATGCAAAATCTAAGAATTGAAAAATAGCCCCAAACATTTTTACACAAATTATATAAATTTTATGCAGAAATGCTTTAGTGAGCGAAGCCGGTTTTTTTTATACCATAGAGTAAAAAATACTTGCGCCTGCTATAGCGAAGGCAGTGTTCTTTATACAGTAGAAAAGAAAATCCCTGCGCCCGGCCGAAGGCGTGCTATGTAGTGAACCTTTAGTGAGCGAATCCAGTGTTCATTATACCATAGAGGAAAAAATCGTTGCGCATGGCTGAAAGCCCAACCATGCCATCAATCGTACGATTTTTAAAACCAAAACTGCATAATTATTCGGATTTTGAAATCGGGATTCTAAATTTGGGATTTTTAGTTTCGGGCATATGAACTCCACCCAAAGTTTTTAATATAACTTTCTTTGTGTTCTTTTTTGGGGTTAAAATTCATTATAAATTTTGATGTGATTTTTTATAATGAAGAATTACCCCAAATTTAGGGTCATATTTCATTTTATTTTTAGGGTTATTTTTCATTTTTTTGGGGTAATTTTTGATTAAAAAAATATGGTCATATTGCATTATGAAAAATAGACCCAAATTTGGGGTCAATTTATTTTTTGGAGCCATATTTCCTGGGGCCATATTTCGCAGCGCCATGTAAGAGTCATATACTAGTCAAATATATATATAAAACCATGCATAGACATTTTCGACTCTTTAGCTCGATCTAAATAATCAGATATCCTATTCTTATCACAAGCAGCGTTGCCGTTTTGGTTATTTGTTACTTTTTTTCTCAATGTGTACTCTCTTCCACTTTGGTTACTTTTTTTCAACTCAAAAATAACCAATTTTTGTTTTAGCCGATTAAGTTTAGCACTTCTAGTTTGAGTACCCTCAATACTTTTTAAAATTGAAACGAATTTGCTTCCAGATTCTCTTTCAAGTTGAGTGTTCCAATTTACGTTCAAGAAAGCAGCGAATTACAATTTTAATGAGCATCTTTTTCGATTGTCTTTATAAAGTTGCTTTCCTGATGACATCTTGAAAATAAAATAAATAAACAGTATGTGTAAAAAACTTGAAAGCAACTCTTGATCGTATGGGCGCAGGGTTAGTATTCCCATTACCCGCTCCGCTTTTCTGGATTTATATAATTGTTTATGGTATAGATACATTCATACTATTTTTTTTTTTTAATTCACTTTATAACGATTGTAAACGATTACACTGTGCTAGTTGCAAAATTAGACAAGCCGGGCACATGGCGTTTTAGCATAATTCGGGTACGCTGAATCCAATATTTCGAAAATGGAGGAGGTTGCACAACATATATTCCCGTTACTCAAAAACGGTTTAGTTTATTGAAATTACTTTAAAAAAAACGTGGGTATCATGGGATTCAGCGTACCCGAATTATGCTAAAACGCCATGTGCCCAGCTTGTCTAAAAAAAGTGTAACTTTCGAGCACAGTGTTATCAATTAAGCCATAGAAGCTATATAATAACCACTTCTGGGGTATCATTTGCCCTACTCTTACCGAGGCAATATGTAACCTGGTAATGTACATAGATTTATAGTCTGTAAATTCTTGAAAAGTTTAAACGCTCTAACACACACAGTTTTGTAAATAGATGAAAATACGTTTTAGCTTTGTAAGACTGTTAGACTATCTCTCTACCAGCTAGCCTACCGGGGCACTCCCGGTATTGTACCTTCCATATCATCAGTAACATACTTTACAAATTTGTCAAAACTATCATGTTGTTGGTGTTGCCACAATTAAAAAACAAAGTTCTTGTTGAAAAATCCGATATTAGTATAGATAATTTTGAATTGTATATCAGAACATTTAAATTATAAAAAAATACATTTTATGGTGGTAAGGCTTACATACGGTGGCTTTCGAAGAATTAGGAAAAAGGTGCCTACATTCAGATACAACTTGTAGTAGAAACTGTCGTTGTACTTCATCTTTTGTCAATGATGAGTTGAAGTCTTGAACTAATTTTACTCCTCTCACAGCTGTATCATCAACTACTCTTAAACTGTACACCATATTTTTTAGCTTTTAAATAACGTTGATTTTCACACCATCAGAATCTATATTTCGAAAATATGTATCGATTTCAAATCTCTTAAAAAATTTTATTAATATTTTCCTCGCAAAATCCATTAACACTTTTCATTATCAATGCCAACAAGGGGTCCAAAACATTTACACATGTCCGAGTTAATAAGATCTTGCATGTGCCTTAAATTAACAATTTAAGCAATCAAGCAGAAACATTTTGCCACATGTCTACAGGCCGACAATAAAGTAAATATCAATCATTTACGTTCATTCGGACGACCATCGCGCCCACACAATATCCTGCAATGCACACTTCATCCATAGCCATAGTCTTAAGGAATAACAAAAAAAAAAAAAAAAAATTATAAACTGAGATGTTGTTGCTATCGTTACCAACACAATTGTTGATTATAAGCACGCATTAATGACTAGGGCGTGGAATTTCATGCAAATGCATGTTTTTCATCGAAGGTTTAAATATGCATAAAAATATTTTAAATTTAATAAAGGCTTACAAAACAAATTTTGTATGAAAATTTTTCTTAATAAACGTTTGTTAAATTTAACAATCGCTTATGAACACGGGGTATGTAAATCAGGTATTTATCCGAATGCATATTTTTATCGTTAATGCATTTTTCGTCACATATTGTGCTTAAAAATGCACATTAATTCGCATATTAAAGGTTGCAAAAGTTGCACCCTTGCGAAAAAGCAAAAGTGCAAAAACATAACAACAACCACATAGACAATTATTTCGCACAAACGATGCAAAATTGTCAGGGTCTAACTAAGTGCAAGATTATCAGAGTAAAAGCATAACATTTTTGTAACTTTTTATGGCATTGCCAAATTGAAAAAAATGCTTAAAAATTATTGTATACATACTGTCGGGCCTCGATTATCCGTGATCCGGTTAACCGGTAACCTCGATTAACCGTGATGGCCAAAGATCAGTGTATTGTGTTTTGTTTGCAATGTTTTTAAATCGTTTGCTTCTATTAACCGTGATTACCTCTATTATCCATGATGGTAGTTGAAAAATATTAAACAGACAACATTACACGAATTTTTTCAAGAAATTGTATTCTTAGTTGTGAAGAGGGTTTACTAAGTTTGTCATTTCGTGTGAAACTTTTTTATTATTCATCTCAGACCCCATAAAGTATATATATTCTGGCTGCTTGAGTAATTCTAAGTCGATTTAGCCATGTCCGTCTGTCTGTCCGTCTGTCCGTCTGTCCGTCTGTTGAAAACACGCTCACTTTCGAAAAACTCAAAAGAAATAAACAAACTAGGTGTCAAATTGCTTGTAGTTATCCTAAGCAGTTTGGGATTGAATTTCAGCAAAATCGGTTCAGTAGGACCTGAGCTATGAATCAAAATGTGGAACCACCACCTTCAAAAACTTGATAATTTTGTTACAAAAACTAACATAAATGATGCAAAAATGCACGGAATGACATAAGATTTTGCACAAGTCCGTTTTATTCGACTAGAAATGACACTGTAAAATTTCGCGAAGGTCGGTCCATAATTTACCCTAAGCCCCATATAAACACTACTCCCGGAAAACAGTTTAGTACGCCTAAAACCGTAAAAAATAATGCAATTATAACAAATTTTGGCTCGTCACAATTTTATAGGACTATAAATGATACTGTGAAATTTCGTGAAGATCGGTACATAATTTACCCTAGGCCCCATATATGCCCTACTCCCGGAAAACAGTTTAGTCTCCTAAAACCATAATTAATAACAAATCGTCACAGTTTAAGATAATAATAATAAAAAGACATCATACAGATATTACTCCTTAAACATTCGAACTGTCGGTGGAGGGTATCAAAGATTCGGCACAGCCGAATATAGCACTCTAACTTGTTTTGCCTCATGTTTTCAGTAGAAAATTTAATGTATACATACTTATTTAATTTAAAAATGTACATAAACTTCTTGAATTAATTTGTTTAATGTAAATATTTATGTACATTAATGTCACTTGTTAAATAATAAAAATATTAAAACAACTGTATAATCAAAATGGCTATTCGATTAACCGTGAAAATCGATTATCCGTAATGCTTCTGGTCCCGACCATTACGGATAATCGAGGCCCGACTGTACTTATCTAAAAATAGATATAGATAAGTTATTAATTCGACTTGTAAATTAATAAAAATATTTAATTTTGTGTAATTTTAATTAATAAAAAAAATGTTTTAAAATAATCGCAAATGCATGCATATTTGAATATTGTCAAATTAAAAATGGTTTCAAAAATTTCACGTCAACAAATAAGTGCAACTATGCTTTTTTGCACAGTTGCAATGGTAAACAAATTGACGTGAATACCTTTAATAAAAATGCACATAAGTTCGCATTTTATGTTTATTTTTGATGCAAAACCATATTTTTTGCATATATTTTGTTTTCATTTAATTGATTTTCTGTGTTATCAAAATCAAACAATTGTTGCTCTCAAACAAAAATTTAATAAATCATTTAATAAAATAATGACTTTATTTTAAAAAAAAATGTTATTTAAGAGCTTGAAGTAGCATTTCTGATGAGAAAAATAATCGTTCGATGTTTATCTGCTGTGCTAATTTTAATGATTTGGCAAGACGTTTTTGTGTTTGACAAACGTCTTCAAACTGGTGTCTCAATTTATGAAGTGTCAAACAGACAACAAACATTTGTATCCAGAAAGAAAAAAGATAGTCAGTTTTTTCTTTAAATAATAAATGTATATTTTATATAGCATATTTTTAATTTTTTTTGGCATGTGATATGCGCATATTTTTCCAATAATGTATGCATAAAATTCCACTCCCTATTTATGACATTTAAAACTTATGGATGTATATTGAAGGCAGCAAATATTAATGCAGACATTTAAGTGTAGGCATGTGATAGATATTCCTTTATTGTTGTTGTCTCTTGTTTATGTCATTCATATATGATTACAATGCATTTTAAATAGAATGATATGCAATAGAATTTTATTGTTGTAGTTGTGAATATGAATTAAGGCGTGCTAATTTTGTTGTTTTTGTTCTGAAAATGATTGATGAAAATCTAGTCAAAATTTCGAGAGTAGGGGAAATGTTCTAGTAGCGGGTGTATTTTCTTGGGATGTTTGCCTAAGTAGCAGTCAATACATTGTTCTTACACGCGCACAATTGACAGTTGACAGCTGATTTGTCATACATGTATTTTGCTATTTTTTTCAAGTCTAAAGACGTTTTGTGAAAAGAAATAAAAGAGTTTATTGGAAAATAAAGAAAATTAATTTTTTTTAAATAACTTTAAGAAGCATTTACAATTTTTTCGCAATTCATAACGGATACCTCTCATATTTTGTTGATCCAAGCTGCTCATTACTTTTTCCATACAAAATGTATTTTCATAACCGGACGGACACTCTTATAACCGGAAGCTGATACTAAATTTCATTTATTTTTTTTAAATATCTCTCATAAACGGACAGAAACGTTTAAATTACAAAAACAAATGTTGTATTTTTTGTACATGCTTTTATTTTTGTAGTTCTGATTTATATTCGTGTTAATGCCAATCAAATTGATGGTGATTCAACTGTTAACCCAAAGGTTGGCAAAGAAAGTCCTATTTAAAGTTGTTTGATAAACTAGTGTTGTCTGCTTTAAAACGACAAAATGGCTTTCGGAAAGACGGCTTCTCAAAAGTTGGCAATAATCTTCCGGATTTTAATGCCGAGGATGATATCCCACTTGCAATGTATGCAAATTTTAGAAAAACTGTTCGGTCAATCGAATGGTTTTGAATAATTTATTAAAGCAGATGAAAGCATTTACACTGAAATATCGACATATTAAATTAAAATATTTAATTCAAGCGCAGTGCTGGAGATTAGTCAGTCTAAAGACTCTAAAGACAAATTGCCCTTTTGAAGAATTTAGCAAGAGACGACTTTGTCGCATTTCGATAATGAAAATCATTCATTAATTTTTAACCACACAGCTTAAATTGAATTGATCTGAGTCCAATCTACTATCGCTTTAATGAAATATATCATCATAAAATAAAATATCTCTCATAACCAGAGTACCGATACGATCACTCATTATTTAGTCATGAGCAAGCGTGAACGTTTTAAAATGTTGCTGCTTGTTCACCCTAATAAGGGTAAGGAATAAAAAAAAAATTTGAATGTCCTCACAAATAAAAAAAAAAAAAATTTCATAGCTGAATTTTTCACATATGAAAAATTTGATTTATTCACATTAAAATTCTTCACAGGGAAAAGAAAAACAAGCAAAACATGTATACAATGCACACACAGGCTATTCGTGCTGCGGTCGTGCAAATGGTCGAGCAGCAATAACAATACTAGTGAGGAGCGCTGCTAAAATGCTGCCAATTCATTTATGATGTCAAAAATGCTCAAAAATATTTGAAATTCATGAACGCAAATTTTAATAAACGATCAAATTTAAATTTTTCTTAACTCCATTACCCGACAAAAACATCGTGACGGTGAGTGTCCGGGATTGAGAGGTTTCACTGTTTTTAGCATAAGCTTTTCAGTTTGGTTAGATAAATTTTAATAAATTTTCGAGGCATTCGAGATTTTATTGTTAACTCGACCGGCACTTTACTGTCTACTTGTGGTAGCAGTGGTAATCTGTTGACAATATAACAATTGTAGCTGAAAAAACCAGGGCTTAAAAAACTGCAGTCGAAACCGAAAACTGTCGAACAAAAAACGAAAATTTGAGTTGGTTTGACTGTTTATATTTCGTCGTTTGTAAATTATTGTGTTCAATATGGTTATATTTTACATATACTATAAAACGCAATAATTAACGAACGACGATTTAATGAATCAAAGTAAAAGCAACAGTATTGGCAATGAAAAATGAAGAAGAGGAAGAAATGGCAGTTTTTCTACTTTGACGGCAGTTTTTTAAACGTTAAAAAAACAGCTTATAATTGGTAGATTCTAAAATGTTAACTATGCTGTCCCTTTATAAGCTTTTGAGAAAATATTACATTGAGAGAAAAAAGTAAGTTAGTACATTTTTGTGGTACTCATAAAAGTCGGCTTAGAAGATTTGTTGCACACAAGGTTGGTAGCCGAAACGAATTTCGGTATCTGTATCAATGCCGGTATTAAATTTTAAACGGTACATAAGCGGTATCGGTATTTATTAGGGTATTCATTTAATCGGGCTTTTGCTTTAATCGGTTAATCGCTCGATTAAATAATCGAGGTTTTGGTTTAATAATTATTTTAGTTGTTTCGGTTAATTCAGTTGTTGTGTTACTACCGAGAATTTCTTCTGTTGGCAGGTTATTATCTTACTTATCCTGGCAAAGCTCAGCACAGAGCATTTCGCAAAACAGGTAATTTCCGAATTCCTTAATTTCTGTTTTTGTACTTTATTTTAAGAATGAATTTCTTAAAGGCAATATATTGTATAAACAAATATTTCTAAACTTTTTTGGTCCACTTTTGTAACTTGTTTGATGAATTTTGGTACAGATAACATTGTAAAATTCGACATGATTGCATTGCAGAATGCATTTAAAGAAGCGTGTTGGTTTGCAACTGCCGGTTTGAAACTCACCCATAATTAAAAACACAAAAAATGGTTTAATGCAACAAAAATCAAAAATTTTGTTACATCGGTTAATCGACTGAAATTAACCGGTTTAAAAAAAGAGCCAATTTTAAATTAACCGATCAGTTAATCGAGTGGTAATTAATCGGTTAACCGATTAACGGTTAACCGAATGAATACTCTAGTATTTATATTGGTTGCCAACCTTGGTTGCAAGCAAATTACTGTCCCATATGAAACCTTTTGTAAAAGAAAGATTCGGTTGTATTACTAATTATTTTAATTTTAATCTCCTTTTTGATCCATCGAGGATCATATGGCCCTGTGATCTGGTTTCAATAATTGTATTTATTTAAATTGTGTAGCTGATCGGTTTGCATTACTTAATACTAACCATATTACCACAAGGCAGTTTATAACTTTCAATGCTGTCTTTTCCGAACCGCCACTTTACTATCCCCATGGAAACTATCAACGAAACAAAAGCCTATTCAAAAATCAAAATTTTTTAAATTTCTATGGGAGAAATCAAAATATGTTAAAAGATTTGGTTTTATGCCATTTAAGAACGCTAAGAAATTATGGTAAGACTTTTTCTTATATTAAAATTTTACATAAATTTCCTTCTCGAACCCATAATTTATCATATTTAAGTCAAATTGAGAAACACTTATGGCCAATTTTACCAATTTATTTCAATATCAATTTATGTTTAAAATTCGTTTTTCATGTCAAATAAAATTAAATGTTTTCCTTGTACAATTTGTACTCAGAATTTACTACCGTGTACAATTTGTACTCAGAATTTACTGTCTGTTCAACAATTTCGAATGTTAAAGTTCTCATAGAAATTTTCTATGAAATCACTAAGTTTTAAAAATATTTTCCATATAAATTTTCATAGTATATACGACCTTTAAGTTCGAAATTTCTGAACAGGCAGTTAATAACAAAATCCTTTTTTAACATTTTTAATCTGAAGGATTAACCAGAATGTTAATTTGACATATTGCTCAGTATTTTTAATTTATGAAAATGTAAGAAAAAGTCAAAATCATTCCACAACCATGCAATTCCATTGAACGATTTTAAAACACACCCACCCACACAAGCTGATATACCAGGTGTGTGTGTGTGGGTTTGAGAAAAAGTTTTAGTGTATGATTGAGTATGTGGATTATTCCACTTGCCTGTGTATCAATAATAAGAATTTGTCGCACTTCAAGTGATTTTATCGCTTGATGACTCTGTATTTCTCTTTTTTATTTTATTTGTATCCCTGTTGCTTCATTAATGTTTTTTGTTGTTGTTGTTGCTGTTCACAATTTATCATTGCTCATCGCTCATCAGTTGCTCATATCAATTTCAAGTTTATTTTAATTTCACAGAATTAAGGCTGGCAAAAGTTCAATCATCAATCAACCTATTAACGACCTGATGTACAAGTGTTTGTATTACACATACACATATGCACATGCGAAGTTAAAAGGGTCGGTGTAAAAATCGCCAAAAAAAAAAAAAAAAAAAAAAAAAATGAAGAAAAGAAAGCAGATGAAATAAGGAGATGTTTCCAGTTGGCCCTTTTCGACTCAGGGCACTCTGTAATATTTGTAAGTCATTTGAACTCGTTGACAGCTCGCGATTAAGATCTTCTACGAAAGGAATTTCCAAAAAGTTTTTTAAGACAGAAATAAAGAGGCAAGCGAAAAGTGTCGACAAACCATAAGAAAGCAAAATCTTGATTTCGAATCAGTGAGTTCCTAGAAGAGATTGTAGAGTTAATATCTTATAAAATTTTATAAACTTCCAGAATTTTCAATATATATCTTTTACTGCTTTACATGGTACCACTTCTGTGGCTAAAAGGAACGAGCGCTTAACTTGACTTATGCTAAATTTGAGTTAATGGCACTTTTGTAATCTTTACGTTCAAAAGTATACAGGGGCTTTTGAACGACTTTTCAGGAAGTTATAGCAAATTGACTTTTTGGTAATCTTTTCTCAATGTGATATTGCGAATATTTAGGAATAAAAAAAAAAAAAAAACTATAACCGCAGAGAATAGATGCATATCAGAATAGGAGTATATTTTCAAAAAGTTTAAAACTGGTTTACAAAACGAAAAAAAGACTTAAACACTTCTTCCCAAATGTTACTTACAAAAAGTTGATAAAATCCAAACAGATTTTCTTAAGGCTAAACATGGTGAAAAAACCTTAATCAAGTCGCTAAATTGCATCACTGGTTATGTAAAATCTATTTAAGGCCTGTCATATTTTACCACGGAACACATATATCTCGCACACCTAGTTCAAAAGTGACTTAATTAAAAAACTTAACTTTTCAGAGATAGAAAAAAACTGTTTCTGACCTAAAAAAATAGTTAAAAACAATTTTTTGGAGCATTTAATAGAAAATCTTTTCAGATTATGATTTAATTTTTTTTTTTAAATATTCATACACTAGATAATGTACAATTTTTAGTTGTGTCATTTTTGATGGTGTATTTTTTGCACAAGATACCGAATTATTTAAAGTTATGCCACTTTAGCAAAATTTTTTGAAGTCTTCAAGTTTGACACTTTGCCAAATTCTTAATTGACATAAGTCTTATTAATATAAAATCCAAAAAAGATTTATTTTATCAAAAGTGTCACAATTCAAATTAAGACTATTTAGCACTTATAAGTAGGGATCTATTACCCTTTCAGACACAACTAAAAAAAAGTCTTTTATGAACTGCCACTTTATACTAACTGAAACATAAAGAAAGACAAAACTAATTTTACTAATACAGTTAACAACGACAAAATACACTGATAATTCCCTGTCGGACATTCAGTTAACTTTAAATTAACTGAAAGCTAACTATTTCTCAACTAGTGGTGGTTGACACTTGCACTACTTTTATATGGAATTAACTAACTATTTTAACATTGCGATGTCCTAGGAAGTAGTCGATTGTCCGACTCTGCATTACTTTCAATTAACTTTAAGTTAACTTTTTGTAGCTAGCTATAAACTCAATACTTTAAGTTAGCTTTAAGTTAAGTTAGTTTAAGTTAAGGCCGATTAAGGCCGATCTATGAATGTTATTCATTGGATGAATACTTTCAAAAAAATAAAAAAAATTTATTTTTTTATTTTATTTTATTTTTTTTTTTTTTTTTTTTTTTAACTAATCAAAGTTGTTCTTATTCAAATTTTTTTTTTTTAACCAGTGACGCTGGCGGAAATCGATCCCGCAACCTCGGCGCTGATAGACTTGCTCACTACCAGCTAGCCTACTGGGCAGCGTTACCGTTGGTGCCACTAAAGTGGCAATTTGCCACTTTTTCGACTGCTTGGATACTATTTGGCCACTTTTACAAAATGCACCCAAATGTGGTACTTTTTGCGATTCTTGCCACTTTTTTGATACTTTTTACGCTAGGAAAATATACTTTTTTTCTTTCTGTTTTATTATAACCCCCAGCTTCAATATATGTAAAACTGTCTTCATATATGTATATGTAAGCAAGTTTATATGTATTTTTTTTCTTGTCATGCGTGGTTAGCTTTAAATCGGTTTAATAAACTTTCTATTTACCTGTTTTATTTATTATGAATAATGGGATAAAGATATCTCACATATCGATGGTTTTCTTCCGCAACCTCGTAACTCAAAAATAACTACTTTTCAGAAGAGGCAAAATACTTTTTTTTTACCAAATATTTTAAACTTTTTCTATATATTCTTTTAAAAATCAAGAATTAGGAAAAATTCCTTTACATATTTAAAAGAATATATAGCAAAAGTTTTTCTAAAACGTTATGGATGAAGTTTCCTGATGATCTGGCCTAAGCAACCAGTGAAATGCGCATAGGAACAGCTTATCCCATCAACAATAAATTTCAAGTGTTTTTATCAACAATAAAAACTGGGAATTAAGCACGAATAACAAAATCTTTTGAAATATAGCAAAAAGTTTAAAATATTTGGTAAAAAAAAGTATTTTGTCTCTCCATAGAAGTCATGAAACAGAAACCGAACTGTTGTGTACCGAAAACTTGTCTAAAATTTGTGTAATTAACATTAAATCTAAGTTTTTACCAAAATTGTGGTACAAAACATCATCCGAAATTACAATAATTGGTATATCTTATAAATGTGACGTGATGGGAGAAAACTGTGCTCATATTCGGCCATAGCATTCCAAAAAACATAAGAATCTGGTGGAATGGGCAAATAAATTTCTAAAAAGTTTTTAAATGTCTACCTGTGCAATAAGTGTCTTAAATAAATCAAAGAAAATGTATTCAGAAGGAGTAGTACAAGAAATATATTACTAAAGGCCGTTATACACTATCCCACAAAGTCTTTAGTAATTTACGAAAACGCAACCCTGTCATGATAAGTTATTATTGTTTTTTAAAATTGTTCAAGGAATAATTAGATCAGGGAATCATTTTTGAAAAATACGTAAGACTTTGTGGGATAGTGTGTAACGGCCTTAAATGTATATATCAAACACATTTCATAAAATCTTCTATTTGCTGCAACAATGTCATAATCCAAAAAACATGTTTGGCAGAAAACAAGTTTAACGTTTTTGAATTACCAAAACATTAAAGTAAATATTTTATAAAAATTACTTCTCGAGAGAAATATTTACAAAATATTTATTTTAGATTTATACCATTTAAAATAATAATAAATAGAAAAAAAAACGTAAAAAATACACAATATGGTGTACTTATTTTAATTTTAAGAGATGTGCCCCTTTTTTTTAAAAAATCCACTTTTTGGTGCCACTTTTTTTGTTGATATCCCCTTTTTTTGGTACTTTTTGAAAATATCCGACGCTACTGGGGCAGTCTAGGTTTTGAATAAAAAAACTATGTTTTTTGCCATTACTCAATTAAGAGCGTAAATATGAGATTAAATTGTCATAACATAACAACAATAACAACGTTGATTTTTTTTTACTAACGACTTGGCTCTCTCTACTTAAAATATACAACACAGTGTTTGTATACACTTTGGTTAATGTAAATTTTGCATTGCGTAGTAGTTGGCTTTAAGTTAGTCTATACAAGCTAACTTAAAGTTGGGTTTTTTTGTAGTTAGCTACTCATTTGACGGCAGGGTCGTTATAGATAAACAAGTGCAGATATTGTGCACCCGAAAAATTGAAATTTTTAGTTAAGTCACTTTTGAACTAGGTGTGCGATGTATATATTTTCCAACAGGTTCGGATGTTCAGTGGTAGTCCTTGTCTGTGTATTTTTTAATGAAAATGTATAAGATTTTGTTTCTTTTATTTATTTCTGCTTGTATGTATTAATACTCAGCTAGCATTTGGGTGATAATTTTTGGGAAAAATCACCTAAGTGAGTTCTTTGAGAACACTTTTGATGATTAAAAATTGGTTTTTAACTTAGTTAAATGTTTTGAATTTAAAACAAATTTATCACTAGAGCGATTGAAAAAGGATTCACATATCAATGGTTTTCTTCCGTAACCACGTAACTCGATTTTTTCCGATTTTTTGTTTAAACCGGAAAAGTAATCAGTAAATACCACCTTACAATTTTGCAATTTTTTTGTTTGGTGGGATATCGGAATTTTTCTGAATTCTAGAATTATTAAAGGATATAAAGCAAAAAGTTTCAAATATTTGGTAAAAAAAAGGTATTTTGTCTCTCCTGAAACGTAGTTGTTTTTGAGTTACGAGGTTGCGGAAGAAAACCATCAATATGATAAATTTATATGCCCAAAAAGGAATCAGAAAACTGGACCACAAATGATTCTTTGAGGTGATTCTTCGTTAAAGTACCATTTTCTCACAACGAGAATATCCCTTATGATCGAAAAATTAACTCATATGCGGTTATTTTGCTCTTGACGCTGATGCCTAAAAGATTCGATTATGATACAAAATGCTAGCTGGGTAATTATGTGTGTTACTTATTTTACACATTAAGAAATTAATGAAATGCTTGAAAATTTACATAAATAAATGAAATGGAATAATATAAAATTAGGTAATTAAACTTTAAAGCAGAGCAAACTATTTTTTTTTTGCTTTATAAGTGACTAGTTGTTTGGTCCCGGCGTTGCTCGGGATTTTCCAAATTATAATAAAAAATTAAATACTGGTGAAATCCTGTCTGAAATTGGTCATATCAACTTATGAACCTTCGCCGGCTCATGCTCAACAACTTTGCTAAGGATCATAGCATCGTCAAATGCAGAGTTTACGATTTAATTCATACTGAGTAATTTTCAATGGCGCCACCTGTTTTAGATTTTTTTCGCTATTCTTCTTACTTGGTCAGAGACCATTCCGAATTGGTACGAATCATCGAGCCGTTCTTTAGTTATAAACGTAGTAACTAACGCCACTTTCTTTTATATATATAATATAATATAAGATAAGGAAAATTTCAGGCAGTGAAAGCCCGGCATTGTCTGGGTCAAACCATTATGGACTTTAACAAATAATCATAAAATCACTTTCTTACTTTTAACGTTTTGTCAAAATAACGGGTTATCCATTTTGCGGTTTCAAAAGTAAACGTAAATAAAACATATATAAAATTTTTTTATTATAAAGTTTGAACGTCGACATCATGTGTGAAACACTATATCATTTAAATGACCACCGTGCGAAGTGTTGCAAGTATACTACAAAAATGGTGATTTATAATTTAAGAGGAGATTATGGTTTACATATTCTGAAAAAAAATATTTTATATGTGTTTTATTTACGTTTACTTTTGAAACCGCAAAATGGATAACCTTATATTATACCAAAAAAGCCTTTAAATGTATTTTTTTTTGTTCGTTTTAAGTTTGCGCAAAATTATTTTGAAAAAATCTAGTTTAAAAAAGTACTTAAAGTACCTTGTTTTTCCCTCAAATTTTCATTAATTGCTTGCTAAAGAACAGGTTTTAAGTTTGCTCAAAATTATATTGAAAAAAACTTGTTTAAGAAAAGTACCAAAAGTACTAAATTGTACCCTGGTTTTTCCTCAAATTTTCATTACTTACTTGCCCCCTTTGTTTTAAGGAACATAGTTTTGAAGTTTGCGTAAAAATATATTAAAAAAAAACTTGTTTTAAAAAAAGTACCAAAGGTACGAATTTTTACCCTGTTTTGCCCCTTTTAAGTTAATATTTTTTATGCATATGTATGTACATACCTGGTGATAGTTTGAGAACAGAAATAATAAAACTTTTAAAATTAATTAAAAAGTACCAAACTTTCCCTATTCTACCCACTTTTAAAGGTCGACTTTCAAAATGCGCTTTTATTGAGACATGCCATCGTAGCTATATAAATTCATACAAAGAAAAACATTTTTAATTAAGGATCGCAAACATGTTTGAAAAAAACTAGCTTAAAAAAAGTACCAAAAGTTCGATTTTTACCCTGTTTTACCTCGCCAATTTACAGAAAAAGTGTGTCTGTAACATTTTCGTGAGAAAAATTCCCGCTGTGAACAGTCAAATAAACTCACGAATAAAAATGGGGCGAGAAAAAATGTTAACACTAAACAACAATTAAAAATGCAAAATGCAAAGAATTATAATAAATAATATTTTGTTTTGGCACATTTTTTCATTGTTGATTTATTTTGCTTTTAACATTTTTATAAAATATACGAATGTTTTCAAAGTTCGTTTGCAAAGAATAAACATTTAGGTCGCACTTTACGTTATTTGGTATAGCCGATGATTGTATTTTCGCCGTCGTCGTTGAAAAATTTTCAATTTTAGTAAACTTTGGTCGCCGTCAACGATATGTGTGACTAGCGTTGTCGAAGTTTGCATTGTCACATCGGCTTCGAGTGCAATGTTATGACATCTATAACGTAACGACGTAATCTCTTTTGATAGTTTTCGACATGAGTTTAAGACACACTTTTTTCTCACTTTTAGAGAAACGATGGAATATTTTGTTTCACATCTTTTCGATGCGAGAAGTTCCCACAAAAGTTACAGAACATGGCTACTGGAAAGCATTTATATCGTGCGATGTCGTATTCCAGGATACGCAGGTGTGAAGGAGAACAGATTCTATACAGGAATTAAAAACGCTGATCTAAGTTCTCCACGAGATGGCAGTGAACTTACTAGTCGGAAGATGCCAACCCTAAGGAAACTAACACCAAGCTGGTCACGTGACAGTTCTAAGGTGGGAGGGGTCAGTTCTCGTTCTAACACTTTATTCAAAGGGATTTGTCACTTTAACCTGGTGATGTCCTAGGAGGGGCTTAACTGGCCCCTTATTGACACTTTGAGCCGGTGACTGAAATAACCTAAATAGGCACTTTTAATTTCTGTTAAATTAATGCCTATGGCAGATATTGTCCCGTGTGAACCATGTTAATATGATAGATCCCCTTTATTGAAAGTAATATAACCATATAGAATTAGCCACTTTCCGCTCAAAATCTAGTCACATGACTGTTTTGTGTCAATTACCTTTCCTCCGGCTTTAAATGCTTCGCACACAAGGTATTTGAGTTTAGCTGGAATATGGCGAAAACTGTGAGATCAGCATATGCCAGACTCTCTAGATATTGATTGAGCCCCCATCTTTTACCACTATTTGCAGAAATAGCATAACGTACGATGATGTCAAGTACGATTTTCAATAAAAGGGGAAATACGCAGTATACATTCTTTTCAAAAATGCTTGGTGCATTTCCAAAAATCTTTTTTTTTCTAATCTTTTAAAACTGATTTCAGTTCAAATATCTTTTTTACGTTTACCGCCAAAATAATAATATGTATTTAAATTTAAATTAAGCTTTTCTTTGATTTTTTTACAGATATTTTATTAAATTTTCTTATAAAATAAACCTTAAAAAAAAGATTGGGATAATTTGGCAAAGTATACTTAAGGGGTTACAAATTAAGTCAAACTAAAGCATAAATATCAAAATAAAAAATTTCATATTTTAAAGGAATATTTCTTAAAATGTATAGGCAATTTTTTAACCAAGCTATGTCCATTATTTAATATTGTTTTTTTTTTTATTCAAACTAATTTCAGCTCATGGTGCCGTCTTAGGCCATGGTGCTGTCTTAGGTCATGGTTTAGGTTTAGCTCCCGCTCATTACGCTGCCCCAGCTCTTGTTAAGTAAGTAAACATTTTTTCTACCCATATCGACCGCTCAATTCCAAAACATTACGGAAATTAAATTAAACAATACTTAATTTAAACAAATTAACTGCCTGTTCAACAATTTCGAACGTTAACGTTCGCATAGAAAATTTGTATGAAAAACACTCAGTTTTAAAAATATTTTCTATATAAAATTGTATGCGACTTAGTATATTTTGGATTTTAGCTGTCGATATTTTCATAAAAGATTTTCAAACTATGTCCATTTCTTCCACTGCTTTTGCAAAAATATATAAATTCATTCGTCTTTCAGAGCTGCCGTTGCTGCTCCAGCTTTAGTGCATACATCCGTTGCCGGTCATGGTGTCCATTACGGCTACTAAACACCTTTAACATCACATTGAGAGAAATATTCAGGCAAGTGAAGAAAGAGAGAAATAAGAGAAAAACAACAATGCTGATATTAAACAACTACCGAATTACTTTGCCCCAAACCCAACCCAAGCGAGAACAACTTTAAATCAACAACACCTTTAAACATCCATCCATTTTATTTGTTTCTATGAATTATTTTCCTTTAATCCTTTAAAATACTCATAAGCATAAAGAGAAAAAAGAAAAGTTGAAAATATTTTTTGTGTTAATATTTAATTTACTTTTGTTGCTTTATCGATTTACACTCGTATACACCACATTACGGCAATTGCAATGAAAACTGTAAAAAGAGGAGAAGAGAGCAAAAAAATAGTATTAAAGTTTAATTTTTTATGATTCTTTATTTCAGAAAATCTTATTTGTTTGTTAATAATAATTTTGTAAATAATTCATAATCAATTTATCGCGGTTAAATTTTACTATGTAAAAAAAAAAAATAATAATAATAAATGAACAACAATTTATATGTAAATGATGTGTCGAAATAAAAGAGAAATATAAAAACTAAAAGTTTACTGTATTTAAATTTATGCATCTAAAAGACTTTAAAAAAATATTTTTACTCCACATTCGCTGGTGCAGTCGCTCTTCTTATTAAAGTCGACTTAGAAGTTAAATCAGTAAATTTCTCTTTAAGGTTTTTTGATGTTGTTGCAATTTTCTTTTCAGAAAATTTACAGATAGCGGTACGTTTCATATACATAAGTGTCACGTCACAATCAAAAGATTTAAGCGTTTTCATATTGAAATAAAACAGAAATCTACGGATTTATTTTTGCAAATTTAAATTTTATAAAGCATTTTGTTTATTGTGATAAGTAATTTATTTTAACTAAATTATATGTACATAAGTACATATAATACGATTGCTTAATATTTATTTTCTGTTTAACCTTTTGAATCAATTAGTTTTAAACATGATTGACTTCATGGATATTTATTTACCTGCTACTTTATTTTTGTTTACAAACAAAATCGACAGGTGATGAAAACAAAAAAGGAAAAAAAATTGCATTAATCCTTTTTAACGTCAGTTAATTGAAAAACTGATAAGACCATGATTAACATTTGCAAAGGAACGATCAATTATCAGCCATTTGTTTGCACGAGAGATAAAAAAATGCAAACTTTGAAAAATAGTTAAAAAGCAAAGCACAACACAGAAAGAAAAACTCGTGCTAAATTTAATGGGTCGATTACGAATAGCAAAATAACTGAAATTGAGTTGCCATCAGCGAAATTAGGCAACGCCGCTCATGTTAAAGAAGCTAGCTTTCCCTCAACAACAAATTTCAGTGTATTTATCATATATGGAAAATTGGGAATTTAGTACGTCATACAGAAATCTTATTAATTAAAAATGATTTAATATTTTAAGATGAGGGGCGTTGCCTGATTTCTCTGCTGACAACCAGGGCTGTGGAGTCGGAGTCGGAGTTGAGGTTTTTGTACCGGAGTCGGAGTCGGAGTCGAAGTACCCACAAAAACTAGCGATTCCGACTCCGACTTTTTTGCATTAAAATTTTTCTAATATTTTTCAAAATAAAAAATTTTAATGACCAATTTCTCCAATTCTTTTTAAATATCAATTCATATTTAAATATAATTTTTCTTATAATTTTATTTTTATTTGACATAAAAAAACAAATTTTAAACATAAATTGATATTTAAATAAATTAGTGGAATTGGCCATAAGAGGGTCCGCTTTTTGAAATTGTGAAGTCAGAAAATAAGGACCAGTATACTTTTCATATGAGTAGGTGAGTTTCAAAAATTAAAAAATTGAGATAACATCTTACTTTGACAATTTATAAGAATAGTTATATAGATTGTATCGAAGCATGTCCTTTTCTATGTTTTTTAATTTGACCTCAAATTTCTGTAACCAAAATCAGCGGTATCACTATTAGAATATCGTTAATGAAATAGAGCCGAATTAAGGAATTTAAAAATTAAATTTGTAAAGATGTTGGTTTTATTTATCGTATATTAACAAATATTTTTGTAGCCATGTTCATAAATATGACTTGAAATCAGCTGTAGCTCCTGTGGTGAAAGCATTAAGTGAACTACATTTTAAGTTCCAACCTTCAAGGTGAATTACAATAGAATAAAAGGAAAAGGAACTCGGAAAAATACATGACATTGTTCCAGATATAATTCCCATCAATGTGGGGGTTAACCCGAAAAATGATTTGAGAATACTTTTATCTACTCACTTTAGGGAAAATTGGAGAGATAAAAAAGACTTGCAATTTCAAATTTCGGTCTTGGACAATAATAATATTGAATAAGGAACGGAAAAATGCAATAGCGCGTACACTGAAGAAAAAGATTTAAATTTAGTTGTTTAAAAATGCATATTTTTTTTAACTCTGCAGGTGGGAGATAAACTACATCAAGCCACATTTTGAAAGCTTTACAGCAGACCGCGAATTGATAATCGCAAATGATGTTTATGTTATAAAAATGTGCATTTGTACGAATATTTTATATGATCCTAACGTATTTTTTTTATGTCCATGATATACTTAAAAAATTACGTCATAAAAGGTTAGTTACCTTCTATGGTACTGTTCCATGCCTTGAGACAAACAGCACCAAGTGTGCTATTTCCCAAAAATAATAGAAGTCTAACAAAATTTTTTTACGTTACGTTCTCTTCAAAATGTGTTATATAAATTGTAGAACTAACAACTGAAGGCGCATCTGCATGTTTTAATAAACTGTATAAAATTTTCCTGGGAATGATTTGACTTAATTAATAAAACAAGACCAAAATGGCAGTGTCTGAATTTATGTATGTATATTAAAAACAAAAGACCTGACTTTACAACTTACAAAAAAGGACTGTCCTTTGCCTCTATTAATATTGTGGTAAACAACACTAAGTACACTTGATGCCTTTAACCGTCTATGCCAATTGGACTTGGTGTTGTTTTCAACTTTTCTATCTCGAAAGCTACATTAGATAGGACTTATATGTTTTTTGCATTTTTTCCAAAATCCAAATAAAATATTTTGCAGCTTTCCTACTCATATGTTAGTAACTAGTAGGTTAAAGCTCAATGCGCGGCACGTTAGAATTAAAATATCGATTTGATATTTTTACAGAATCATTTTCTTGCTATATTTAACCATTTAACAGGTACTAAATTAAAAAAGAGTTTAAAGTCAAATAAAAACTAGTCTAGGTTAGAGTAGGAGTCGGAGTCGTACTTAAAAAATTTCAGCAAAAGGAGTCGGAGTCGGAGTTATAACTATTTCTTAAAGACTCCACAGCCCTGCTGACAACTAAACTTAAGTTTAGTCGTCATCCGTAATGTACCCAGACTTTTTTCCACTTATTTGAAGTACGAGTCGTACCTAAAATGTTAGCATTGTATTTTATGTGCGTGCAAATGCGTGTGCTTGTAAAGGTTTGTTTAAGCAACAACAACACTACACAGGTAAAACTGTTAAGCGAATAAGCATTATAAGCAAAAGTCTTTCTTGTAACCACCCTACAGATAATATTGGACTACGTGGTCCATTGTGGCTTAAATTAACTACTTACAACATGGTCCAATCTACTGTAATATGTAATATAAGAAATTAACATGCAGTGCTGCCAACAACTGCATGATGTATACTTTTCTATAGTTTACAGTATTAGACATTGGTAGCTCTGATGGTGTCCATTATTAATTGTTTATTTTAAAGTGAAAGTTTGTGAAATTTGTGAAAAAAAGGTAAACAAATTGAAAATACCGAGTAAATATATTTAATAATAGCAATAATAGACTACAGGGCACGCCATAAAAGGCGATTAGTAAAAAATGAAAAATACTTAAACAACCGCTTTAGTGTACTCCATACTGTAATGACATGGAGTACTTTTAAAACTAACCCACTTAAGTACTCCATGGAGTAGTTAAGGGACTACTTCGGTGGGTTATATGGTCCCCTCCTAGGACATCGTAATGTAAAATGGACCACCTTTTAGCCATATATTTGGAGTAGTTTTGGAGTACTCCTACTCCTTTATGGACTACTATTTACATGCATGTATAGGGTTGCCATCCGTCCTCTTTTCCCCGGACACCGTCCTCTTTTTTTGGGTATCCGGGGAAGTCCTACTTCTTTTTCATCAAGTGTCCGGGGTTGTCTGGCTTTTTACACCTTCTTTGTAAATTTGTTCCTGGATTTAAGTCACAGTTCACAAAATTCATTAAAAAAAAAGATTTAGGTGCTCGGGTTTTTTTTAAGATAGGTATGATTTAATTTTTGGGGACGTTACGTGACAAAAAGAGTACTTTTCTTTGAATGTGCCCAAAATGGAGCTTCCAAAAAAATGGAACAAATAAGCAAAAGCAACCTTATCAATGTCGTTACTTTTGTTCAAATAAATACTTATTGCTAAATGATTATATTAAAATTTTATTTTAAGATTCTTTTTGGAAAGAAAAAAAAAATCATATCTTAAAAAAAGCACATCCCTCAAAGTTTTAGGATTTTTAAAAAACAGTTTTATATAAAAAAAAATCAGCAAAAAAAAGGGTTTTGACTTAGTCCATTTTTAAAATTTGATATATTGCATATACATTTTTTTCAATATATTTATTGTAGCCTCAAGTATTCTCTTTAAACTGACAAAAATCATCTTCGTATGTAAAGTAGTTTTCGAGATATTAAAAGAATAAACTCAACACATTCGGCTTATTCGGCGATATTATGACAATTTGAATGACATAACTTTTGAAAAAAAAATTAAAAAATTGTTTTTCGTTGATATGTGTTCTTTATGGGATCAAATAAACCCTCTCGCCAAATTGCATTCAAATCGAAAGGGGTCGAGTCCCACTCTTGGTTGACTTGACATGGAATTACCCAAATTAAGTTTTTGTGTGCCGTCGTTAATTTTATTAATATTAAGTTGTTTAAAAAGTGTCCTCTTTTTTCGAACAAATGTCCTACATTTTTTATGCTGACGTACTCTTTTTCTCAAAATAGAAATGGCAAGTCTATGCATGTATGGACTAGTCTCGTTATCTGCAGGGCA
This sequence comes from Pollenia griseotomentosa, assembly GCA_963931875.1. NCBI lineage: Eukaryota > Metazoa > Arthropoda > Insecta > Diptera > Polleniidae > Pollenia > Pollenia griseotomentosa. The sequence goes on along the minus strand of OZ007563.1, from coordinate 14,785,051 downwards.
TATCCAAAGCTTTAACAAAAACAACAACAACAAACAGTGAGTTTATCTTTTCTTACATACCCCACTACAATTGGTTGGAATTCTTCCAACATTAATTGTAGTTGTAAGCAGGGCTGGGCAGTATTTGAAATACATGTATTTGAAATACGTATTAAAAATACAAATACGTATTTTGTATTTGTATTTTAAATACATGACGTGCAAGTATTTTGTATTTTAAATACATATCCAGCAAGTATTTTGTATTTTGTATTTTAAATACATACAATATATATAAGTAGTTTGTATTTTGTATTTTAAATACATAAAAAAATGGGAGTATTTTGTATTTTAAAAACATAGTTTACAAAATATATTCTGTCAGTTTATTGATGGTTGATTGCATTTTAATCTACCAAAATATAAAAAAATATGGTGTCACTTTTCATCTTTCGTGAAAAATGTTTCCGCACCGAAAGCGTTGAAGTTTTGTTTTTATTTTTTATTTTCATCATTAAATCAGTGGCTCTTGTCTTAAATAAGTTCGTTTTTGTTTAAACTCATATATAATCTTCAACATTAAACCATTTTTCATAAGTCAAATGCAAAATCAAAGGGGTTTCAGTTTCCAAAAATAAAATTTACACTTAATATGGAGTTTTAGGAATCGCTTACGGTGCGGAAACTTTTTTCACCGAATCAGCTTAAAAAACAGTTTTTTATTATCAGAACAAAATTCCCCACATGGCGCTGGAGTGGTATTTTGCACTCAAAAAAAAGTTATAACCTTAATGTACATGACGTGGAAGTATTTTGTATTTGAAATACGTTCAATAAATGGAAGGATTTTGTATTTTGTATTTTAAATACATACAGGATGTGTAAGTATTTTGTATTTTGTATTTTAAATACATAACCTGAAAGTATTTTGTATTTTGTATTTTAAATACATGACCAGCAAGTATTTTGTATTTTGTATTTTAAATACCGCAAACCATGTATTTTGCCCAACACTGGTTGTAAGTAGGTTAAGAAAAAACTAAATGAAAACAAAAACAACTTGCTTTATTGCTCTCGCAAAAATAATGCATGCTGCCTGAGTTTATTTTTTTAAGCCGTGCACTTTCCAGGTTTATTATCAAAGTCATTTTTGGGAATACAAAATTTTTAATTTACAAGATTTTGCTAGTCATTTCTAAAATCTTTGGATGAAGTTTCCTGACGATCTGGCCTGAGCAACCAGTGAAATGCGCATAGTAATAGCTTATCCCTTCAACAATAAATTTCAGTGTTTATCAAAAATTGGGAATTAAGCACGACTAGCAAAATTATGTAAATTAATAATTTAAGAATTTCATAAAACGCAATATTTGTATGGAAGCCCAACTAATAAGTGGTGGTAAGGGGCAAGTATGTCTCGAGAAAATGTTGAGGACAAAAAACTAATTGAGGTCGGTCATACATTGCATCCCACGCGGGGCGACTCCTGGGAATTTATGGGACTTTTTCTTCAATATATTTCTAGTCTTCTTTTGGGGGCTCCCATACAAAATGTAGAGGTAGCGGGTAGGTATGTTGGAAATAAATGGTTGAGATGAAAAATAAAGTGGGGTTGGTCATACATTTGACCCATCTAGGGGCATACTACGTGCGGCAGCGGCCAAATTTAAGAATTTTATAAAACCGCCATATGTGTATGGTTGCAATTCTTAAATTTAGCCGGTACAGCAGCGCGTAGGATGCTCCTAGATGGGTCAAATGTATGTTATTGCGGAATTTCGGTTTTTATATAGTTTTTTCAATAAGCTAAAGCGTTTTTGAGTTACGCGAACATCACCTAAAAAAAAACGGCTAGTACCACTGGATTCAGCGTACCCGAATTAGGTTAAAACGAGAAGTGCCCAGCTTGTCTAAAAAAAGTGTAAATTTCGAGCACAGTGTTGTTATTACACCCTCCATCACAACTAGTTGTGAAGAGGGTATACTAAGTTTGTCATTCCATGTGTTTCTTTTTGAAAATATAAGTCTAGCATCCCATAAAATGTATATCAGCCCAATTATGAATACAAATTCCCCGGGAGTTTTTTCCCTTTTCCAATTTTTTACAATTGAATTTACATAGGAAAAATGGGAGAAGGGAGAAAACTCCCGGGGAATTTTTATTCATAATTGGGCTGTATATTTTGGGTCCTTGAGTAATTTTAAGTTAATTTTAATATGTCCGTCTGTCCGCCTATTGAAATCACACTCACTTTCAAACGACTCAAAGAAAAAAAAACATTGGTTGCAAATTATCTCTAGTTCCTAACCAGCTTGGAATTGAAATCCAGCAAAATCGGTTTAGTAGGATAAAAGTTATGAATCGAAATGTGAAACAACCACCGTAAACATTTTATAATTTTGTTACACAGGAATGCAGAATGCACATATTGATATGAGATTTGCACAAACTCGTTCTATATGACTATATATCATACAAAAAAATTTCATGAAGATCGGTCGGTTTAATTCACCATTGGCCCTCTCCGATAATATTCTAGCTGTAGGTGAAGGGTGTCAAAGATTCGGTACAGTCAAATATAGCACTTTTACTTGTTTTATCTGTCTTTAATACTTGTTAAAACTAACTTTTGAAATTTAAATGAAAATAACTCTTGGGAATGATTATATTTGAAACTTAGATCAAAACGAAATTTCGCGAGAAAAGTACAAATTTTCTTTAAAATTTATTTATAACAGTGTATTTGACAGTGACCTTATTCGTTCCTTTTCCAATACGCATTTTCAGTTTTTACAGTTGCAGTTATAAAATGTCATTCAAGCAGTATTTTGTTGGAGAAAAAATGTTAGCGAATTTTATTTTAACAACTTCCTGCTTTATAGAATTGTTTAATTTTTTCTTGTAAACTTCAAAACAAAATATAATAAAAATTTGTTAGTTTGTGTGTGTCCTCTTTTAAAATTTATGTACAATTTTGCCGGTTCGCCATTTTTTTCCAACACTTCCGTTTTACAAGCCACTTTTCCGTTTTGTCTTGTTTAATAATTTAATGGTTGAAAAGTGAAAAATACAAACATTTTTTATGTTTCGTTTCCATTTGAGTTGATTCTGGTAGAAAGTAAAAAAGATTTATTCGAATTTATTAACTAAAATCAAAAGCTGCCATGTCAAGTTAATTTCGATGTTTAGTGAGTTATTAAATGTTATTCCTTTTGGTAGATTGTTGTTTACTTTTTTCTGTGTTACTTAAAATTTTATAAATTTAAATAAAAACAAATAACATTTAATGGTTTCATTTTAACGGCGGGATGTTTTTATATTCCCAAAATTAAAGTATAATCCCATAAACGATTATTAAATTTAAAAAAACGTTTATTAATGATATTTTTTATAGTAAATTTGTTCTTTAAACCTTTAATAAATTTAATTTTTTTTATGAATACGGGCATAAAACTTTCAAAATTACAAAATGATCTACTGCAAACCTGTAACATTCTAATGGGTGATTTTTTAAGCGTAGTTTTTTTCTTAAATCTAATAAAACACTCAAATCTTTATCATATATTCAAAATTTTTATGGGAATCAATAAATTGGTCTTTGCCATTCACTTTTTAAAAAAAACTTTATGCAAATGTTACCCGCGACTCCGGTTCAAATGGTCCATTCGTAAGGTCCAATTTTGCACCACTTTTTCGAGCATTTCAGACTGTATTCCATGAATAACACGTGTTATGTTATACTCTAAGGCTTCAATCGTGTTTGGATTGTCCACATAGACCAACGACTTCACATAACCCCACAAGAGGCGTCAAATCACATGATTTTGGCAGCCAACTCACAGGGCCATTTCGAAAGATAAACTGCTCACCAAATTCATACTTCAATATGTCCATAGTTTCACGAGCTGTGTGGCATGTGGCACCGTCTTGTTGAAACCACATATTAACCAAGTCCAACTCAGCCAATTGGGGCAAAAACAAAGTCGCGTATCATGGCTCGATATCGTTCGCCGTTGACGGTAACGTTTCTTCCACGGTCGTCTTTGAAGAAAAATGGAGCGATGATGCCACCATCCCATAAACCACATCAAACTGACGTTTTTTCGGGATGCATCGGTAACTCTTCTACGGCATGTGGCTGTTACTCACCCCAGATGCGGCAGTTTTGCTTGTTAACGTATCCATTTAGCCAGAAATGAGCCTCATCGCTGAACACAATTGTTCGATAAAACATTTCTCACAGAGCACGAAATTTGGCGATAAATTTAAACGATTTGCAGTCGTTGCTTGTTTGTGAGTTTCTCCATGATGAAATGGCAGAGTATACTGAACACTTTTCACTTTCAAAGATGTAGTTTGGACACAATTACCAACCAGTGCTGCCAGCCCGAAAAACTTAATTCATAAAATATCACCCTTTAAAAGTACACATTTTTACTAAATAACTCGGTGATAATTATGTTAAAAAAAATTCCTAAAAATTATAAGAAGCATACAAAACTTAATTTGACATAATTTAAAAAATATATTATCCTATGCTTCAGATATATTATGGGCGCGTAGTGAATTTTCAATGAGCTTGTTTTGGTGATCATACGCATTTGGATTTTTTTCATTAATGATATTGCGTGTAAAGAAGGTCACATTAAAATTCAGAACGCAAACACAAAAACAACACTACACGTACTATTAAACAAGATTCGTCCTCATCAGCTCACAATCGCTGTGTACCGTATTTTGGTTGTGTACAAATACACTAACACAAACATATTGGCCCATAATTATAGTCAAACGCTAAAATCGGTTCTTTTTAAAAACAACTTTAAAATAAAAACATTATTTTAATTATTTTGCTACTATAGTCGAAATTAAAGTATGTTTTAAATTGAACCGACTTTAACTGGGTGCAACCTGAAATGTAGAAAAATTGTTTCATACAACTTACAACAAGATATAAGCACGTGCGCCAAGATAGCAACGAAAGTTAGCAACGGCAGAAATTAAAAATCAGGGGATTGAGTGGCAACGCCTGAAATAAAAATTAAGGGATCTTTAGGATACGATTTTAGAAATATTTATATAGATATAGATTAAAAAATAACAACCGTGCAAAAAATCATCCGAGCTTTTCCAGAGAAAAGTGTGTTCAGCCAAAATGGTCAGTAAAAATCGTTGTTGATTTATGCCAGCCAAACAAGGCAGTGCCAAGGCATAAGCTCAATGCAATATGGAAAAATACCACTTAAAGATTAATTAAATCAATTTTTAAAATAATCGCCCGAGCCGTTACAGAGAAAAGTGGGTTCATCCAAAATGGTCAGTAAAAATCGTTGCTGGTTTATGCCAGCTAAAGTAGGCAGTGCCAAGGCATAAGCTCAATTGAATATGGAAAAGTACCGGCCCGAGCCGTTCCAAAGAAAAGTGGGTTCATCCAAAATGGTCAGTAAAAATCGTTGCTGATTTATGCCATTTTTTGAAATTAGTTTGACAAAAATGGCACGAAATAGTTTTCTGCCTATCGATAAAAGAGCACAAACTGTTTCTTTATTTGCTTCGGTTTTTTGTTAGTTTCAGGTGTGGATACAATAAGGCATATCTTGAGAGCTGTTATAGTAAGAATGTTCAAACTTTGCAGTACTCACAATAAACAATTGGGACATATAGCTTTTCTTGGTTCTGAATACCAAATAATTATATTTTCATTTATAATTATAAGTGTTGATCGACCTTTTTTTGATTACTCTAAATAGTTTATATAGTTTCCTATATGCAGGCTTTCAAGGTCATTTATTTAATGTAAATAAAAGATTATTTATTTCATTCTCAATAAAATCCGACGTTTCGTTGGTATTCTTTCCAACTTCTTCAGGGATTGAGTTTTTATTAAAATCTGGCTACATTGTAAAAATACAAAGTAAAAAGTAGTCAATAATAACAATAATTATAATCTTAATTTTCGACAAATTAACTTAAAATAATCTTTTTCGTCAGTTTACATTATTTATAAATTATATCACAGTATTTTGTAAAGGTGGACTTAAAATATTAAAATAGATGATGTAAATATAAAAATTATCACAGAAAATTTGTCCTTTTTTGATCACAGTTGTTATTATTACTAAAGTATTGCAACGGTGTAGTTTGCATTTGTATTGTCTTTGTCTTCTTTTGTGTTTATTGCACTTGTCGATTTTTGTTGTATTCTTAAGCTCTCCAACGTATATCTTTTATTTTCCCTTTTCTCTTTATCTAAAATTCTCACTTTTTCAAAGTTTGGCTTGTGTCCGTTTTCAATGCAGTGTTGTGCAAGTGCAGTTGATTGTTTTCCTCATTTTATATCAGCTTTATGTTCGTCTATTCTCACGCCTAAATTTCTCTTTGTTGTACCAATGTAGATTTTTCCACACTCCTCATTATCACCGCCGTCACATTCAATTTGATAAACAACATCACTTTGATCCCTACACTCAATCTTTGTTTTTGTTTGTGTAAATAAATTATGTATTGTCTTGTTTGATTTATGCGCGAATATAATTTGTTGGTCCTTTATTATCTCTCTCAGTTTGTTGTTCTCAGTTAATCTTGGAATAAACGGTAGACTATAGTATTTGGCGTTGCAGGATGTGTCATTTTTGTTTTTTTCCCCTGATGAAATATTATTTTTGACTTAAGTCAGCAATGAATTGATCAACCACTTTGGAAAATAGTTTTTCATTAAAATATCCTTTATTCTTGTCATATTCTTAAATTGAAATTTTACGTTGCTTATTTTTATAACTTTGTCAATTAGATTCATTGCTGTATTTATCTTCTGTTTCATGGGTTGTGTTGAGTGGAAATTCATCAAGCGTCCAGAAGCAATTGGTTTCATATACCAATCTGTTATTATTTTGCGATTTTGTCGGAATATCTTCATATCCAGATATGGTATTGCATTGTCTAGAGTAAATTTCAGTTTGCTATGATATGAGTTGAATGTTTTCAATATTATGTCTTCGTCTTTATATTTTATTATGGCAAACAAATCATCCACATACTTTGTGATCAGTCTTATTCGTATATTGTTCATTTGTAGTTCTTCGATGCATTGTTCCATTAAGTGGTCCAATATAATGTCGGCTACAGTCGGTGATAATGGGTTACCCATTGGCATCCCGTATGTCTGTTGGTATAATTTTCCATCATGCATAACATAATTATTATCATTTAAGCAGAATTTAAGTATTTTTAGAAATTGTGGCCTTGGTATTTTAGTGTGATTTTGTAGCACATTCCATTTTGTCATGATATTACTTATCGCTAGGTGTATAGGTATGTTTGTAAATAACGATACCACGTCCAATGATACAAGAATCCTATCTTCGTCCAATGTAAGTATATCCAGTTTTGTCTTTAGTTCTAACGAGTTTTTTATGTTAAATTTGTCGAGTATAATGTTTTTTTATATATTCCCAATATATTTTGATAACCCATAGCAGGGTACTCCTACCGATGATGATATTGGACGAAGTGGGTTACTAGGTTTATGGATTTTCGGAAGTCCATACAGTCGAGGCGCCGTTGCGGCATTTGATGTCAATATTTTCTTATCATATCCACTTATATATTCTTTTTTATATAAGTCTATAATAATTTTGTTGTTTGTCCTTTGTAATTTTTGTGTTGGATCAATCAACATACGTTTGTAAGTGTGTTTATCCTCCAGCAATTTGTTCATTCCATCGTTATAATCCTTTTTGTACATTAAAACTGTTTTGTTTCCCTTGTCTGCCTTTGGTGTCTGTCATTTGTTGTACTCGAATTAAAACTATACTAACAATCGATAATTAGCTGCAATAAATTAATTAACATTTATATTACAAAATTTAGTGACGAAAGCAAATTATTAATTGCAATAACCAATATTCAGTTATGCCCTGTATTAAATTCGGTTGTGATTCTAACCATTTGTACTAATTTTTAGAACTAAATTAAATTAGTTATCATAACTAATGAAAGAATTGAAGGAATCATATTTCAGTTGGAACATCGTTTTAATAATCAAGAGAATTAAAAATTAGTTAGAACTATACATTTTTAATAGTTGCAATAATAAATTATGTAACTTGATCAATATTTCATTACTGCAACCGTTTCCCAAACAATTTGTTTTCTGTGTGCATTTTTATTTTACTCCGAATGATTTTGAAAGAGCTTTTACAAGCGCTTAATTAAATTTTATTATATCCGGACTTTCTACTCCAGCTTATAGAATGTCTTTCCTCTTTCTGCAGTACATATTAAAATTTGTTAACACAACAAATTTGGAAATGCAATCCGAAGATTTCTCTTTAGAACTTTAAAAACTTTTATTGTTTTTTAAACTCCGGGGGCTCGAAATTCATTTTTGATCTATGATTTCTTTGGCAATGTTTCATGGAATGACTTAATGAACAAGAATCGCGATGTGCTTTTGACGCGAAAAAATTTTACCAACCTTATTATATATGTATAATTAATGAACATGTATTTATTATTATTTTTTCAATATCTATACTTTACATGTAAAAAGGAATTTTGAGTACCTTTTGTTTTGTTGTATTAGATTTTTGTTTATAAAAATAAAAAGTACTATTTTAAAAATTCGTTGGTACGATATTGGTTTTCTCAAGTATCATCCCTGATAGTCCCCTTTAAAAAGCTAATATGCAATGGTGGATCTTTGATATATGTATAGTTGAAGTGGATAAAGAAATCGCTTATCTTAAAGACTACTTTAAAAAGCAATCGCAAATGGATTCAAATTTCTAGTCATATATGACGAATTGTTGTCAAATTTTATGACAATACCTACGAACTGATACCGATTTTTCATTAATTTGTGGTTAATTTGGGAGTTTTTTCTGGGAAAAATGAAAAAACTCCCAAGGAATTTTTATTCACGATAGGGGTTAATAATAATATATACAAAGAATACATTAATAAAAGTAAATAATATTGTCTTTAAATAAAAAATACTGTATAATTAGAAAAGAAATATCAATTTTATATGGAGGTTGGTTTACATTTACATCCATAATTTTTTTTCGTATTGAATCGATTGTGTTGGCTTTCAATCTCAAACTGCTTACGAGATTAAGAAACAATTTCCCTTCATAATTTAATTTTTGTTAAGTCATTTGAAAGAAGCTTAACAGGCAGATATTTCTTCAAGGACCCAGAATATATATACACATGTTTATATCATCACCTAAAATGCACAAGGGCGTAACAACACTTTATTTTTTTTACAGGAGAAGCAACAACTTTACAAAAGTAATAACAACAAGTTTGAATTTCTTAATAAAGTCGCCATTTTTGATCGCACGGATCTAAAACTTTTTGTGAACATGCAGTTTAATAAAACGAACGAAAATCAATCAAAAATCTATGTCGAATTTTTTCGTTGTTACGCCCTTTGGAATTTAAGGTGACTATATATATATGCACTATGGGAATTAAGATCAATGACAAACTTGATATGCCCTGCCGTGGTGCAGGGTATTAAAATAAATTTCATATTTTTAGTTGCCAAAGCAACTTTTGCTTTCAACTTTTGATGCATATATGTTAGCATGTATGTAAACATGTATACATATGTATCCCAGCAAACACAGAAATACACTAAATGTATTGCCAAAGGTATTGCCTGGATGAAAAATATTATTGCGGCAATAATGGATTTCGTATTGCGGAAGATACTTCCTTCGGGAAGAAACGCGTCTCGATGGCAATACGAAAGCGATTCAGCTAGATGATAAACTGGCAATATTGTCAGATAACCACTTATAAGAAAATATGAAGATTCGGCAAAATATCATTAGGATGATAAAAAAAAGATTTTGCATTTGGAAAAATATTAATTTACATGTATAACCACAGATTTATTTCAAATCAAATTGTTTATTATATATGTAGTTTATAGTTACAAATAATATAATTTATTATTAAAATAAAGTAATAAAAAAATTCAGAAACAATAGAGAACAAGAAAGTATTGCATTGTTACAGAAAGGAACAAACATTTTCTTTATTTACCACATGTACGACACTTGAGTTCAATATTTCTTCGTTCTTCGTAAAAATTTCGTTCATAAATTTTGCAGTTTTTCTTTTGCTTAGTTCTGTCATATCTTTAAAATTTATTACCGTGGAAATTACGCCCTTCTTTATATATTTTTTGATATACATATTGATGTATATTAATAAATAGTTTAAATTTTTTTCTTCCTTTTGTAATTATTTTAATAAACTATAAAAGAAGGAAAATAACAAATTTATTTGATTTGTTTCTTCTAGATGACAATTTGGGGATATTGCTTAACTATTGCTTTACAGGATATCTTCCATTTGTTTGCAGGGATGTATTCATATTTACATGTTTGTATCAGAGCTGAAATCAGTGCTGCCACATAAGGAGACTTGTCCCAAAATTGGAGACTTAAATATTTATTTGGGTTAAATGGCTATGTAGTTATTTTACCAGCAACAAAATATATTTTAGAAAAATATAATAGAATAAATTTATTTTGCTGTTGTGACTATACATATGCTGCGACTTATAACTAGATACCCACAAGCCTTCCGTGAACAACTCAAAGTTATTTAATTAACTTAATTTATTTTTTTAATTTATATATTCATTTATTTTAACATTAAAAGAAACGTGTGAAAAATTATTTAAGGTTTTTAATTCAATAACCGAGTTTTGTAAGAGAATTTTGTACAATTGCACAGTTTAGACGCCTGATTTGAATTTTGGTTGTTAGGAACTTTTCATTATAATTTTATTTTAAACCTTTGGAACTATATTTTGCTCTTCGGTTAATTGCTTAAGTTTTGAACAACTTTTTTCTATGATGTTCCACTACTAGAACTATTTGTGACAAACGCATTTAATATTCTTCTTTTTCTTCCTCAATTAATTAAAATTTATACAATTTTCTTGTTAAAAACAATTATTCTAAAAATTGTATTTTATTGAAGTTTGCAACTTTTTTCCCAAGGTTTTTAAAAACATAAAAAAATTGGGCACAAAATTGTGGATTTATGTTTCGATATAGCGGTTTTTTGGAAACTTCAAAAAATTGAATTGGGTATACAAGCCAAAAGCTTTCTGGCAACACTGAGCGCAATATGCAATTTAGATTTTTTATTTGTGCGTATTTGTGACTGTATGGTCCATTTTATTATATTGCAAATTTATTATTTATGCGTCCTAGTCAATTCTTTTGCTGTATTTTTGTTTTTTTTTTTCTCATGACATGTTACCGACAGTATTAAAATTACATTTTAAAAATAACAGAAGAACAGTAGGAAATAAAAGTAGTAACATAGGAAATAAAAACAAAAATTTTTTTTGTTAGTGTTATTGTTGGTCCCAATTTACACTAGGGACATTTCTTGCCGGACAGACGAAGTTTGATGGCGAGGGGTCGAAAAGGTAGAGTGTGTAGTACATGACTATCTGTACTGGACATTTTTTCATTTATTTTTCTTACTTTACATCTTGTTGCTTTATATTATTTTTCTGTCTGACTTCATATGTAAACGCTTCAGGTAAATTTAAAAGAGAATTCAAAAAATTTCCGCCAAGAAATGTCCCTAGTGTAAATTGGGACTTGGTTAAGTTGGTCGATACGTTCAAAAACCACGGCAGCTTTCTCAGCAAATTTAAAACAGGTCCCCCCGCCCGGATTCGCTCTGAAAAAAAATCTATTTTTATTTTGTCAAGAGCAGTTGTTTAACGTCAAAACTAAGGCAAATTCAACATTGACAAGCATACGAGACAAATAAGATCAAAATGCACGGAGCAGCTGATCTCTCGAGTTCACCTGTTGTGAATTTAAAGAAAGCTGCCAATTTCTTGGTCGAAGTCAGAAAATATAGCTCAGCTGTCTTTTTATTTCCAACTTTTAAGTTAATTCGATACTTTTAGTTTTGTTATATTTTATAATTTATAATTCATTGCCAACATTGAATGAAATTAAGTCGACACTGAATAAATAAAAAGATTTGATGCATTATTTATTTTTATACAGCAACAGTGAAGTTCAGTTAAGTGGACAGTTTTTGTTTTCTTTTTCGGGTTAAAAGGAGAGTGCAACTAGATGTTTGCAATTCTGTGTAAAACCTTTTGAATATTCATCTAAGATCCCATTAAGTATAAATAAATCATGGGTCCTTGACTAATTCGAATTCGATTTAGCCATGTACGTCTGTTGAAACTACGCTAACTTTCGAATGAATTAAAATAAAAGAGCATTATGGGTGTCAAACTGTTTCTAGTTCTCCTTAGCAGTTTTGGATTGATATCCAGCAGAAGCGGTGCAGTACGCAAAGAGTTATAAGTCTTAATGCTCCGATTAGAATTTTTATTAAAATTTGTACGAAATCCTTTTCCTTAATAAATATAGATATTGTGGTAAAATTTGGTTAAATTTAACTTTATAAAGCTAGAAATAAATAACACCATGTAATTTTGTAATAATAGCTCCATTATTTACCATAGGTCATAAAGCCACCTTCTGAAAAGTACTTTAAAACACATAACAATTGGCACTACTATATCGTGTTTTGGTCCAAAATAATTTCTTTTATTGAGCCCTCATCGCAAAAAAGTTTAAGCGACCAAAACACAACTTTACAGGAGAAGGATATTTTATTTTTATTTATTTAATAAAAATTTTGTATGAATTTTTTCTATAAAATCGTAATGGTACCTTACGTGACCATGACATTTTAGGAGATGATGCAAGTGTTGCCAATAAATTCATTTATTAAAGAAAACGAATATTTTAAATGATGTCACTTAAGCTATTTTTAAATATTTATTGATTATTTAATATTTATATTTTAATATTTTATGTAATTTATTACTTAAAAAATATCGAATAGGAGAAATATATTCATTTATAGCAAAACAAAAAAAAAAAAAAACAAAAATTAAATAAAAATGGAAATATAATTTTGGATTAAATAATTTTTTATTACAAAAAGCTTTACGCCGTCTTGACGAGCCATTGTTTTCTGCACAAGAACAAAAGTTTGCAGAATTTCCGACTCACAATTGCTAATTTTCATTGATGAAGGGAAAAAGTGACAAACGGCCATATAAAATGCAGCAATAACAATCAAGTTAGCTTTTATATTTATAGCAATACTACAGTGATGCTAGACATCTTTATGCAAACAGATGTTTAAACAAAATACAAAATATCGACAACAGCAGTCTTCGTAAGCTCAATTTATGTGTGCACAATAAATTGTTTGTTATTTAAGCACTGCGATGGCTCGTGAAGACAAGGTGTCGAAAATCTTTAATTATTTTTAATTTCTTGGCAAGAATGGTCAATGAGCAAAAATGCGTACATATAACATTCACATCGCGCCGGGAATCTTGCCTCCCATTACAATCAATAATCAAATAATTCCTAAACATTCGCATGTAAAATATCTCGGTATAAATCTGGATCGCCGATTAAAGTGAAATGCCACATAGAGGCAAAATTAACTCAAATGAAACTAAAAGCCATTCATATTCATTGGCTTATTGGAAGAAAATCTGTCCTTAGTCCAGATTGCAAGCTTCTACTTTAGAACTCTTTCTTAAAGCCTATCAGGTGCTACGGTATTCAACTATGGGGCACTGCCTCGGCCTCTAATATCGAAAAAATTCAAATTCGCCAAAATAAACTTCTTCGGATAATCACAGACGCTCCCTGGTATATTTAAAACTCAAACATTCATAAGGATCTCAATGTGCCATTAGTAAAAACTATGATTACAAAATATGCAGTAAAATATTTAAAAAGGCTTGAACAACACCCTAATCCACTAGCTCGAATTATTTTAGGCCACACTCGCTTTAGAAGAAGAGACACTGCAGCAGTTATCCATTTAGATGAACGATAATCACCCGTGCTGAAGAAAATTTTTGTGTGGCACTGGCAGGACATAAATAAAGTATTAGGATAAGATTTGATTAATTATTGTTACTTCATATTTAATATATGAAGATGAAAAAAAAACAAGAACAAAAATTGGGAATTTGGCACTACAAACGAAATCTTGTTAATTTTGTATTCCCAAAAATTACTTTGATAATAAACTGGCAAGTGCACGGCCTAAAAAACTGAACGGGCAAAATGCTTTAATTTTTGATTTTCTTACAAAAACAATAAAGCAAGTTGTTTTTGTTTTTATTTTGTTTTTTCTTAACCTGCTTACAACTACAATTAATGTTGAGCGAGTTCCAACCAATTGTTGTGGGGAATATAAGAAAAGATAAACTCATTGTTTTTTTTTTTGTTGTTTTTGCTTAAGCTTTGATATTGTTACAAGTAAAACTGTTGCTTATAATTCTTATTCGCTTAAGAGTTTTATTTGTATTATATCTTTAGTAAAGGTCTGGCCCAAGCAACCAGTGAAATACACAAAGGAATAGCTTATCCCATCAACAATACATTTCAAGGTTTTTATCAAGAATAAAAATTAGGAATTAAGCACGACAAACGAAATCTTGTTAACAATTTTAAATAAATGTTTTTATTTTTCCCTGGATTCCGGGAAATGCAAAATTGTTTACCAAATTGCCGGGAACTAAAATTTCAAGATAAAAAACTAGTTTAAAAGAAAAATTTATTTATATGTAATTCGAAAGTTACTGTACAAATTTAACCTTATTCATATGGATTTTTTATGCAAAAGCATAAATTTGCTCATTTGCTTCAACAATGTTATTAGTTTAAAATCGCAAATTTTGATTTAATGTCACTAATGCATAGTAAATCATTCATATGAAGATATTTTAAACTGAACGCTGGAGAGATGAAAAAAATTTTCTTTTCCCATAATGTTGTGTATAAATTTTAAACTTTAAAGTCGTTTCAAGTGAAACTTATGTTTTTGACTTATAACGATGTTGAAGCAAATGAGCGACATGCGTTTATATTTGATATTTAACATTCTATCAACACTCGTTGTCTTTTCTAGTTCAATCAGTTCAATGCAACACAGATGCACATGTGGCCACAAATGAACCAAAAATAAGGAAAAAGAGAAAAATAATTGCATACATCAAGGAGAAGTCGAAGGATGTGTATTGATTTCATTTAAAGTAAAATATTTGTTTAAAGTTACTTTCTAAATAATTAAGGAAACAAAAAACAAAAAAAAAAAAAAATAATACCGAATCTTATATATCCTTCACCGAATATTATATATCTTTCACCGAATCTTATATATCCTTCACCGTTCTTTAGATATAAATAAATCTATTTTGTGCCATGGCCACTTCTTCAATCCCGCCCACACTTTTTTGGATATTGTGTATTGATAATCAAGATGTTTGCACCTAGTTCGGAAACTTTGGCTCTTTCCGTTCTCCAGATATACAGAAATCTTTAATGTGTCACGTCCACTTAACCAATCCCGCCCAGATTTTTAAGCAGAGGTAGTGTATTAATATCCCGGCTATGTGTGGCAAATTCAGAAAATTTTTTTCTTATAGTTCTTTAGATATAAATAAATCTATTTTGTGCCACGGCCATTTACTTACTTCCGTCCCAATTTTGTCGGATATTGTCTAGTTATAACCAAAAAGCTTGTATCCAGTTCGAAAACTGTGGCTCTTGCCGTTGGCAAGATATACAGAAATCGACGAAGTCTTTTTATGGGAATAGCCACGCCCACTTCATCAAACCCGCCTACATTTTGTGTTTGCAAAAAAAGACTTAAATTAAAAAAAACTTATACCTTTTTACTTTTGGTGAGAAGTATAAAAACCCAGCAACATGTCATTTTATGAAAAAAGTTAGAGGCAGTTGTGGTTTTTAGCTCATTTATGGACCAATCTAGCTGAATTTCAATAGCAAACAATTTCGCACCATGTGTGATGTAACGATATAACAAACGAGTTTCCATCATATCGGGGGTCTTTCGAAGACCCATTTCAACGGACACACGGACTTCTTTAAATCAACTTCGCTACTCATAAGGACCCAGAATATACATATATACATTCTAGGGTCTTAGATAAATATTATAGAAACTACATACGGAATAACAAACTTATTTATACCCTTTTACTTTTGGTGAAGGGTGTAAAGATTCAGTTTGTAATAAAATTTTAAATGTGAATTTATTGTTTATAATACAGGACGAGAATCATATGAAAGGATAAAAGAATTGTCATTTAATTATATTTATTGTGTTTCTGAACTTTGCTGTAGAGTTCTTTTTTTTATTAAATTAAATTATTCATACACCCGTTGCTTGAAATCTTTCATTTCTATTGAAGTTATTTTCTTTTTTTATTTCATATTGTTACAACAGCTACTAACACTTTATGTATATCTTCAGAATTACTCACAATAAAACGCGTGTATTTACTTTTATTTCATAGTAAATTTATTGAAAAGTATACAATAATAAAAAAAAAAAAAAAAAATATGTGAAAAATAATCATTCTTTTTTCACACCTGCACAATTTTCCTACAAATTTAATCAGGCAAAGTATGAAACAGAGAAAAGCATTCTTAGCAGTTGTAGAGAAAAATGCAATTTAATATTAAACACAAAACATTTCGGCGTACTCACAGATACAGATACATTTTTAAGGTTAACTTAAATAAATACAATTGTTAAAGCCTTGATAATCGAGATCTTTCGATTTTATTTTCATATGGAAATTTATGTTAAACTTATAAATGAGAAATTTTTATTGAAATCATGCCAGGGATGGAAACATTTTTTTTTTTTAAATAACAAATTTTTATGTTAATTTAACATTCCAGTAAAGTTATAGTAAAACGACATTGATATTGAAATAACACTACGAATCACGTTGAATAAAAGTTATGTCAAGTTGGAACAACTAAAATTTCATGTGGATCAATTTGATTTGAGTGTGAAATAACAGCAAGAAAGAAAAAGCTTTAGGGACAAGATATGTTCATATTTATTTTAGAATAATTCTAAGCACTAACCCGCGTAACCAGAGAGAGAGAGAGAGCAGAAATATTATTATTTATTTGACTGTAAAACATGTCACTTGTTTTAATTTTTTTTGTAATCCCACTTTGTTTAGAAGCACGGACCTGCAGATTTTGCTTCGAAAATTTTAAAAATTTGAAATAAATAACTTTAACAAAAAGAATACGGGAATTTTTCTTCTTTTTATACATAATTTTTAACATGAAAACAAAGGAATTTATATTTTTCTTCTTAAAGTGTTGTAATTGTTGTTTCAACAAAAAACTAGTAAAGCTGGATTTATGGATTTAATATAAAACATTAAGGTGGTTTACATAAGGCGGATTATCAGGTTATGTAGTTATAATAACAGCAACAAAATATATTTAAAAAAAAATTTAAATAAAAGTAACGGGTGGTTTTAAGGGCCGATGTTGAATGTGAACCACACCTAAACGTCAAGTTTTTATCTGCATTTCATTTGACATTTCTCAATTTCAGACTAACTCAATGTAACCCATGGAAAGATACACAATCTGGCAACGCGTTAAAGTTATTCACGCTTATTATGAAAAAAGGCGTTCAAACCAAAATGCATATCGTGCACTTCGTGATTTTTTCGGTCAATTTAATCGTCCAAATGTGCGTACAATCGGAAAAATCATGCAAAAATTAGAGCAAACCGGGTCTGTAGAAGATGTGAAAACACCAGTGCATGCCCGTACAGCTCGAACTGCAAAAAATATTGCTGCTGTTTGCGATAGTGTGGCTGAAGAGCCGTCTACCTCAACTGGTCGCCGTGCCCAACAATTGCACCTCTCACGCTCGTCGTTAATGAACATTATGCATAAAGACTTGCATTTACACGCTTACAAGGTAAAGCCTCTTGACCATTCCAAACGTCGTCAATGGTCGAATGGTGACAAGAAATGGCAACAGTGGATGATCATTTTCGAAGAAAATCATCTTCACCTCAGTGGATTCGTCAATAAGCAGAATTTCCGCATTTGGGCGAATGATTATCCAAAAGTGATTGTCGAAAAACCAATGCGCCCACAAAGAGTAACTGTTTGGTGCGGTTTATGGTCTGATGGCATCATCGGGACGTTTTTTTCCAAAAGGCAGTCAGGCAGTTACTGTGAATGGTGTTCGCTATCGTGAGATGATAACGAACATTTTATGGCCCAAAGATATGGATGTGGACGATATGTGGTTTCAACAGGACGGTGCCACTTGCCACACAGCTAACGAAACAATGGCTCTGTTGCGCGACAAATTCAATTGCCGTGTTATTTCACGTGATGGCGATGTCAATTGACTGCCAAGATCATGCGATTTGACACCGTTGGACTTCTTTCTTTGGGGTTATTTGAAAGAAAAGTTGTACGTCGATAAGCAAGCAACAATTCAAGAGCTAAAGGATGAAATAATACGGCACATTAACGGCATAGAACCTCAATTATGTCTTAGCGTCATCGAAAATTTGGACCATCGGATGGAGGTGTGCCGCCGAAGTCGCGGCACCCATTTAGCCGATATTTTGTTTCATACATAATTAAACCATACCAATATTATCATAATAAAGAGAAATGACAAAAATTTTCTAAATAATTTGTGTTTCATTCAAAATCAACATCGGCCCTAACCATTTTTGTTATACATTTATATTTACTAGCGTTCGCCTAATGGTCAAAATTCGAGCATAAATTTTTTTGTAAATATGAAGAAAACATAGTTCATCTAAATACATATGAATTACTATGTTTCGAGCATGTATTTTTTCCGTCTTGGTGGATCGATTTGGCGAGGTACAAACCTCCTGTTCAAATTTAAACGTCCACGTGAGTAAATTGTAAGTCCAATATAAAAAATATCGGAAAACATGAATTGAAAAACAAAAAAAGTATCAAGTATCCTTTATATATTGTCATCCACTTAGGACATTGCATGTTTAATTTTATGGTTCTACATTCAAAAAAAATCAATCCATCCGTACTAAAATCATTACGAAACGGTATTAATAGTACGGTGAGTCCGGATTTTCTTGAATCAAGTACAGAAAGATTGATTTAAGTACGGATTTTCAATCGCAAAATACTTAAATTATCCATATTCAATCCCGTTTCGTACTTGAAATAATCCGAAAATGAGATTAAGTTAAGTAAAATTAAGATTGAATCAATCTCAAAATGCGATTGATTCAAGTATTATAAAGTTGATTTTATCAAGAAATTAGAAATTAGATAGAAAAAGCAAAAATGATTGATTTACTTAACCGTACTACACCTAACAGAATGATAAAACACCAATATCATGCCCGATATGGTTTTTATTTTAGAAATCTTATGTACATATTTAACTAAAAAAAGTGGGGAATGTAAGATGAGATAAACCCACTGTTTATTGTTTGATGTGTTTTGTTTAAACTTTGATATTATTACAAGTAGAACTGTTGCTATAAGTCTTATACGCTTAACAGTTTTATTTGGTTTAATATCTTTAGTTTTTCTAAAATCTTTATGGATGAAGTTTCCTGATGATCTGGCCTAAGCAACCAGTGAAATACGCATAGGAATAGCTTATCCCATCAACAATAAATTTCAAGTGTTCTTATCAATAATAAAAACTGGGAGTTAAGCACGAATAACAAAATCTTTTGAAATTAAAATTTTGTATTCCCAAAAATTTAAATTACTTTTTGATAATAAAAATATAAACTAAATGAGAATCAAGAGTTCAAATTTACTTTTTAACCCTTAGTGGTGCACATGAGTCTCGCCAGATCTTTTTTCAGTGTGTATAGAAAATTAAAACATGCGTAGGCCGGAGGGTTAAACACAACAAAAAGTTTAATCTTTTTTTTTCTTGATTTAAAAATTTCATACTTATTTCAAGAAATTCCGGGATTGATTTTCGAAAGTAATCCCATTTAGGATTGTTTTGAGTACGTTTAAGTGTTATTCGTACTTGAATTTTTGAGTACGACTCGTACTTAAAGTAATCATAAAAAACTTGATTTATCCCTAGTGTTTTTCTTTCTGTGTATGTATAATATTAACGAAAATTAATCAAAGTACCAGATGTAGAACGCAAAAGTACCAAAAAGATCCCTCTTATACATACTTATGCACTCAGGACCAAGCATGTTTATTTTTATCTCTGTAGGTCGAATATTAACTAAAATTCAAAGAGTACCAGATGAAAACAAAAAGTACCAAAATGTTTCACCTTATAGGTTCTCATTCACTCAGTCATCTTTCATATTATGTTTCTAAGTTCAATATTATAGAAAATTTTAAAATTATCACATGAAGCACGGAAAAGTAAGAGAATGAAATTTAATTTTGCGTATTTCCTTTTTTGATGCTTTTTTCTTCCCATAGAAGTTCAGTTGACTAACAAAGATGAGAAAGATAAGGATACGTTCTTAACTGTTTTGCCTGTGTCGATTTATACATAAGATTTATATAGTCGAAATATTCAAAAACCGATTTCCGAAAATTGACGAATAATAAATAGGGTTTTTTCCCGGGAATTCCCGGGACGTTTTCCCGGGATTTTTCTTGCGGGATCCCGGGAAATAAAAAATTCCTCATAATGTCAGAAAATAGCTATTTATACTTTGAAATTTAGTTTTCTATTCTCTAAAAATTAGCATCTGTGGATGGGTTGTGGATTAGATCAATTACAAGAAGTGAGTACATGTATTTAAATCAATGTCTCCTGATGCAATAAATCTACCAAAAGCAGAATATGCAGTGCAACAGTTGATAATTATTACATTTAGTGAAGTGAAGAGTTAATAAAGTACATTAATTCAAAATAAGATGCAGGCAGTAAGTTTTCATTGTCCATGGACAAGTCTTAAAAATAGGAGAAACCTAAACATATCGCTCCTTTATTGCAACATAGTCATATCTACAAAAACAAACGATCTTGGCAAAATGCGATTAAAGTTTTCAAAATGTACCGACTTAAAGATATATTTTGCTATAACTTCAGTTCAGTTTGAGATATGACTATGATCCCTGCGGGAAATTTGTGTCAATTGGTCCTGGGATTTGTGAAAACAGAACAAGTAGAAAAAGAAAGGACTCATGACCAGTGAAAGAAGAACCAATCCCTTAACTGGTTCATGAAGAACAAAAAGGTAGAAAAAGTAATGAATTACAGTACAGTCTTCACCGGTGCTGTGACACATTTTTTAGTACTTTCTTAAATTTGGTTCTTAAATTTATTCTAGTACTTGTTTTATTGAAATAATACTACATTGTATTGAAATAATACTACATTTTAGTAATTGACACTAAGCACGTTCATTGAGAATAGATCTGTAACTGGTAAAATGGTGTCAATAAAAGTAAAAGTGATATTTCTTATTCATATAAAGTTGTAGAACTAAAACCGGTCCCTACCACCAAAGACCTATCACGGGACTACTTTGGTGTCAGTTCGCTTCCCTCTAGGGATGCAATGAAGGAGCGATATGTTTATTAGGTGATAAACACAAATTTTCAATTTCAATTTGTGTTGGTTTATACACCCGTGAAGTGCGGGGAAACCGAAATAAAATAACATTTTGGAAACTTGTGTAAGATACTACAACATACAACTTGAAAAACACATTGTCCTAAAGATTACAAATGGACCTATTGAAATGAAAAGGTTTGTAAGAAGCAGTCCGGTTGATGCTTTTTTTGCATAAACCTTGACATACATTTGACTGATATAGACGTTGTTTATAAAAAAGAAAAAATTGCTTCTGATTGTTAATCCGAAGCATGCTACAACGGTGCACTTTTAACTACTTCTCCAACCTCGGTAAGAAATGAACGAAGTTTTTAGGAAACATGATAATTAGTAAATTAAATCTGGAATATACTTTTTGACGACTTACTAAGCGCTTTGAGTGTGTCAGAAAGTTATTTCCTAAACCTTTAAAAAATGTTATATATTTCTTTAAAATATTTTATCTATTTTATTAATTAACTTTTTGATCTCATATCTTAAGTACCTTAATTTTTATTTTGTTCTTATTATTGTTTTATGAATTAAATTGTTATGTTATCTTTTTATTTTGTATCCAGAACATAATAATTCTGAATAAAAGCATAATAATAGGGAATAAAGGCTTGAGGTAATAATAAATCAAATTGCTATTTCAATCTTCAATAAATTTTTTAGTATTGAACCATTTCTTTTACTTTCTTTGTAAATAAGTTCCCTTACGTTTTCTTTATAAAAGTTTTTTTCATTAATTAATAACAAAATTTACTTTTTATTATTTATATGGAGCGGGATCTCGGGATCCCGGGAAATTTAAAAAAATTTCCCGCTTTCCCGGGAATCGAAAAAGTCCGGGAAAAAAAAACTCTAATAATAAACCACCCTAGTTTTTTTTATTATTTGATAATTGAAAAAAAAAGAAATTTTTTATTTATGTGTTTTGCATATGTATGTATGTGTTAGGCTGCAGCCTCCAGCGGGAAAAAGAAGGAGTAGGAAGGCCTTCTAGAAAGGCCTCTGTACCCCTTCTTTTGGATGTACAAGGCCTTCTTGCTCCATTCCATACTCATATCTTTTTTACACACGTTGTCATTGCGGAGAAGGCCTTCCGCTCTAGCTTCTTCAGCAGGTACATAAGAAGGGTAACGGGACCAAAAAAAATTGATTTTGCTTTTGCTTGTGCAAAAAAAAAATAGAAGTGAGTGTGGAAGGTGAATCTTATCTTTTATACGAAAGAGCCGAGGCCTTCTTTAGTAATTAGATAAGAATAGTAATTGAATCAAAAAATCTTTTAAGCAGGCCTTTAAAAAAGCCTGAAGCAAGAAGGTCTTCTGAGTTTTCCCGCTGGGCTTCAGTAAACAACCCAATTGTTATACCCACACCACAATAGTAGAGAGGGTAATATGCATTTGTGCTGATGTGTGTAACACCTTAAAATATTGGTCCTAGCTAGACCCACCTTAAAGTATACCGATCGACTTAGAATCTGAGTCGAACTAACGATGTCCGTCCGGCTGGCTGGCTGTCCATATCACCTTGTGCGCAAAGTACAGTTCGCAATTTTGAAAATAATTTAATAAAATTTGGGATATATGCTCTTATTGGCACAAGGACCAAGCCTATTGAAAATGGGCCGAATCGTAGAACCACGAGGGAAGATAGGGGGAAATTTCTGGCATTTTTTTTCTCTGTGTGCATTTTACTACAAAAGTACTCTAACGCACCTAACAACAACAGCATAACTAAGTTTTCCAATGTTTAGTTCAATTTAATTTCGAATTTCCAAAAAAAAAAAAAACACAAAAAACAAAAAGTTCTTTTTGCTATCTTTTTGACATTTAATAACAAACAATCAAACTTTTGTGTAACACAAAAAAAGCTCTTAGTTTTTGTGTTTCATTTTTTCCACAGGACATTCACATTTGTAATGCACAATTTACACAAAAGTGCTTATAGTGAAAATGTTGTTCAAACACAATGACAGCAACAGGACAATACAAAGCAGCCAACAAATGAATTCTTTTTTTTTTTTTTTTTTTTTTTTTGACGATTCAAATGATGACTTGAGTTTCTTTGAAAGTTTGCCAAAATATTTGTTAACCTTTCGGGGTGTCTCGTTCTTTAACTGTACGTATTATAAACACAATTGTTATAGACAATTTAGGCAAAATATATATCTATAGCTGTGAATATGCATATTAGAATACAGATACAGAAACTTTTCTTCAAGCAAAATGATATGAATTCATTTTGGTACGAAATTATATCTATATTTGTTTATAAAAAAAAGAAACAATAAGAAAAATCAATACAGATTTAAATTAAATGTTTCGATATTCATTGAAAACGAAATAAATGTGTTGATAATATGCACATTAGGGCAAGAGCCAAATTTTTGGCATAGTACCACGGAGTGACCAAGAATGTTTTAGTAATGAAAACACCTGTCTCCCGTCGTTTTGCGAAAAAAACCTCACGCAGGAAAGCAAATTTCTAAAACCTTCCAAGAAAGTTTAAACCGCGCTGAATTGTAAGCCGTAGGAAAATTTTTAAATCTAAAGCAGTGGATAAATTCCAAAATAGCACTTAACTGATGCGTATAGGAATGTATACAAATATCAAGTGTATATTTTTTAAAATATCCGTAAGATAAAAATGGTTGTTTCCAAACTTCAACCCGATCCCTGCGTGAGCCTTTTCAACAAGCCGAAAAAATTACCATTTTTTTTTATTAATAACTTTTAATGTTCTACACGACTATACTATGCCGTTTTTGATATTCGCATAAAGTGTGAAACTAGGTGCTTTTGAGAACTTTTACAGTAAAATGCAGTAATTGAGAAAATTGTAAAATTTGCTCTCACAAAAAGCTGTTGTCCAAAAAAGTACGCGAACGCAAATTTTGTAAAAATTCGTAAAATGAAGGCAACAGCTGATGACAAATAGTTGAAGTGTTGAAATATGTTATCACTTTTGACTACTTAACTCGTTTTCTTATCGGTACTCGATTAAATACTTTTTGTAACACAAACATTTTTGGAAAATAGAAACAAATTATTTTATGCAATCTTTCATATTTGTTTGTTTTTTATTTTATTTGATGTTACTAATTTGTGGCGGGTTAATTTATTCAAAAGAACATGAATAATTTTTTGCTATTGATTACTTAAGTACCCAAGAACTTAGCACTTTTACAACTCTAAAAAATTATAATAACAAAAAAAGTTTCAAATGTTGGTATTTAGCCAAATAAATGCTTCACAAGCAAGTTTAATTAATAATTATTTATTCACATTTTGTTTTTGTTTAATTTTTATTTCAACTTTTCGTTTATTTAACATTTTTTTCACAATTTATAAACATTTTCTTTGTTACTTTTGTTTGTTTACCTTTTGAAACATATGTTTTTTTTTGTTTTACTAAATTTTACTGCAAAAATTTCTGCATTAAAAATTTTTAATACTCAGACAAGAACTGTCACTTTTCGCTCTCAATTTGTGTTCTCATTTACTGCATTTTGTTTACTCGAACGCAATTTCGTAAAATGCAGTAAAGTTCATTAAAAAATAGTAAAAACTTTTGTGTTCTCGAACGCAGCTAATGTTATGGCCCTAATGCACATACATATTATGTGCATATCATAATGAGGGCTTTTATGCAAAAAGTGCTATCTACAATTTTTCGAAAATGAGTTTTTTTAAAGCAACGTGTTCACTTTTTAAATAACCATGTGAAATAATAGATACTTAAGCTTTTTAGTCTTTAAATGATTCTTTTTTCTTTTGAATAAAAGAGCAAAAGTAGTATGTTGGGTATGCATGATCTTTTCGTAGATTTTTTAATAATTTTAATCAACTTCGATGATATTTGATGTTTCTTATGTTTTTAGTATTTCTTATATTATTGCTAGTCTTTTTTAAATAAGTTAATAAAATATTATTATTATATTTAGAAGTTTCTTCTGAGTAACTGGAATAATATTCGAATATTCGCCAAAACTGTTCGAATTATTTTTTATTTTATATTAAAAAAAATTGAAAAAAGTTGTTCGAATATTCGAATAATTGTTATTCGAATGACAACACTTATAAAGACTGAAGACAAATGCATCGGTCAACTGTGATATCTCCATTGGTAAACGTTTTTAATATGCGCGTGGATTCAATTCCAATTTATCAATTTTTTCCCATGGCTATTTTACATTTGAGAATTTTTTGACCTAAAAAAAGAAATATGTAATGAAATGTGCAAAATTAAAAAAAACCTCTTATTTTTGTAATAAATATAGACCGATTTACTCAGAATTTGGTAAGGTTGATTTAGAACATTTGCAGTGTAGAAAAACTCCTTGGAATCTACTCTTTTATATGTCTCGCTTAATAATTAATTCGTAATTTTTGCAGGATGTAAAAACGATGATCTTTTTACGAATTTATACATCTATTGCTCTTAGCCAATTAATGAGCAATACAAATTCATATGAAGTAATTTTTTAATCAAATCAACTCAAATTCAAAAATATTTTATTTCGAAATTATTTTCTTGCGAATCAAAATAAACACCTGATTCTTATTGCCTGTTCAACGATTCCCAACGTTAACGTTCGCATACAAAATATTAATGAAAAATCGTGAATAGTTTTTCTTTTGTATTTTCGTAGAATAATAACGTGAAAAAATGTTCGCGCCGAAAAATTCCACTTATTGTGAATAGTTTTTCCCTCGTAATTTTTTGAATTTACGGTTTAATTTTTTTATTTTTTTTTTTGCTGGGGAACAGAACATGTACTTATGTAAGTAGTTCTTCTTAAAAGTCAATTATTAAAGTTTACAGAATTTATTTTAAGGGCAAGATCTGTTCATAAGGCACAAACTAATAAAGTATCACAGACTAAAATAAAAATTGACTTCAATTAAAAAATTTGTGATATTAATTAAAAAATTAATTAAATTTGCACCAGTAAACAAATTAATAGTATCAATTAAACCAGTTAACAGTATTAATTAAACGTTTAATTCACTTGATTAACAGTTTAATTCACTTGATTAAATTTTTAATTAAAACTGATTATGTTTTTGATTAATGCTTTAATTGGTAAAAAATTTTGGAGAATTTTTTCTGTGTATTGTTCGAAACCTAAGCAACTTTTCGTGACATTATTAAAAAGGCCTTACATTTTATTTTAAGTAGATTTATATTATGCAACTATTTTCTAACAGTAACTACAATTTTTTTTTTTATAATACATTTTTATTTACAACCTATCCATTTAAGGATAATAAACAAATTGGAAACAATACAGAATTTCATTAGTTACTAGCTGGACCCGGTCCGCTTTGCTGGCCCTTAGTAAAGATTTAAAATTTTAATTGATTTTCAAAACAATAAAAAAAAAAATGAAATAAATGTTTTACTTACCAGCAAATGCTATTAGATTCTTCATGTTTGTTTAAAATTATTGGATACCCTTACCGCGTATTTGAAAAATATTTATGGAAGTGGAAATAGACTTTTGTAAACTAAAATTAACATAAATGTTTGGTTAAACTGGCTATTAAACCATATACATTTTTTTTTTTCATTTTGGTGACTTTAGCGTATTTTAGTGAATTTCCGCTGAGTTGATAAATGTATATTGATAAAGATTTAGTGACATACCATGCATCTAAATTTTAAAACATTATGTTAAGCGATTACGACGAAAATGACAAAAATATAAAAACGTGGTGCCATCTATCAGATAAATACGAAATTCCACAGAAACACTCCTCATGCCCAGGGCTGTCAGATGTGGCGATTTTTCGCCAATCATGGCGATTTATAAACCTAATTGGCGATGCAATTTTGTGTTTGGCGACATGGCGATTTTTTTGGCGATATTAGAAAATCTTGGCGAATTTTTGGCGATTTCTAAAACACATTTTTTCATATTTATATGAACAAATTTATAAGAACGGGCTAAGTTTGTTCTTCAAATTTTTAACAAATTTTAAAATCGCAATACGAATGCGATTGTTTTAAATGATAAATTGATAATATTGCCGGATAATTACATTGAAAACGTTCCCGAATTGTTGCCATAGAAATTTGGAATAAAGCTTAAGCTTTCTTAGATTTTCGCACATTTTCTTGATCAGAAGTTATCACTAATCGGATCTTTACCGAAAAATTTATTTTCGATTGCATATGAAATGTGTTTTTTAAACAAATAAATAAAAATGTATATTAAGTTAGCATGCAAAAATAGTTAAATTACTAGCGAAAGAAAATCAGAAAATTTAAAAAAAAAATTGCATTGATATCAGATTATCCGCATTTTTCAATGCGCAGTTTTTTTTACATATTTTGATCCTGTTTTTTTAACCACACCACAATTGTGTAGAGGGTATTATGCATTTGTGCTGATATGTGTAACACCTTAAAATATTGGTCCTTGACCCACCTAAAAGTATACCGATCGAATTAGAATCACATTCTGAGTCAAACTAACGATGTCCGTCCGGCTGGCTGGCATGCCGGCTGGCTGGCATGCCGGCTGGCTGCCCATGTAAACTTGTGCGCAAAGTACAGGTCGCAATTTTCGAGATAATTTTATAAAATTTGGGACATAGGTTCTTATTGCCACAAGCCTACTGAAAATGGGCTGACTCGTAGGACCACGAGGGAAGATAGGGGGAAATTTCTTCCTCTCAGCAACTATCAAACCGATTTTAATGAAATTTAAAACAAAGATAGAACCTCATCTATTAATTTTTAAAAATAATTTATGTAATTTGCTTAGAAGATTGAGTTGACTTAAGGTATTTGAATACACCTTTTAAGATATTTATCCTTTGCTTCAAATAAATACAAAATACCATATTCTGACTTACATTCACATAGAAAATCACGCTTATAAAAACTAATTATTTTGCATCAAATTCTACTCATTTTGATAAAGGTAATGTTCACAATTCAATTAACTGATCTCACAAGTTCTAGGTTTTAAGATAATCTGCCTTCTTATGATTATAAAAATTCTAGTTCCCATTAGCATACTTTTGCAATTTGAAGTCACCAAACTTCTTGCGATTTATGATTTACAGATTACAGAATTCAAGTCAGAATCACAAATGTTAAGCGTTTGGCGATGTTCTACTATAATATAAACACACTACTAACATAAGGATAAATATGGAAAATTTATATAAAGGTAAAATACACTTGTATACTCTTTTTATATAAAACTTTTATTTGGCGATTTTTGGCGAATTTTTTTTACCAAAAATCTAAAAAGATACATTTTTTGCGATTTTTGGCGATTTTCGGTATACTATTTGGCGATGAAGGTGAAAAAAAATCTGACAACCCTGCTCATGCCTCATACATCAAACACACAAATTTTGGTCAAAATCGGTGCAGTAGTTTTCGAGTTTAGCGATTACAAACAAACACGTCTCTTTTATATATATAGATTAAACTCCAGTGAGAACAACAACTCATAAAGAACAAAATTTATTGTTTTTATACAATTAATTAGCAATGAGTATTTAATAAGAAAGAAAGAAAAATATAAATATACATATTTGTATTTGCAGTATTAACGATATGAGTATTAGCAGTATTAAACTACAAAAATTTAATTTTATTCCCTTGAATCAATAATCAGGGGTGTCATGGAAATCAAAAACGTAAAACGAAAGAATTTGGAAGTTCTTTTTAATAAACTTTTCATCTAATTTTTAAAATTTTTGTTAATGAATTATGTTTAATGGAGCAATATTTGTATAATAATTGTCATTAAATTTTTTTTATATCGAAATCTTATTGAAAAACGACTTTTAAAATTCTTTCGTTTTTCGTTTTCGATTTCCATGACACCCCTGAATATTTGTTGAAATTGTTGATGACATTGATTCCCACACTAATTTTAAGCAATCCAACAGCTCTCGCCGGCGCTTCAGAATGCCGAAAATGTTCTTTATGGGATTTAAGTTTGGTGATTGAGCTGGTGAATCCAAGTATCGAATCCTATTACCAGACAATTAGTATTTCATTAGTTTTGGCGAGTGTTTTGGTCACTGTCATATTGAAACACCAATAGAAGTGGCATTTTCCATTTGGCCCATTGAAGAACGTAGTTGGCTAACAAGTCCCTAAAAAGGAAACGGTCCACTTTTGTATGTATTTCAACAAAAGTGCTTACTCCACTCTTAGAAAAACGGGTTCACGCCATTAAATTTCCGCTTCTAGGGTTTATTTTGCCTTTACAATAAGGTGGATGTTACTATTAAATGTTTACCATTCCCTCTGGTTTTCGAGTGGTATATGTACTCCAACTTAATTTAACAATTTGAATTTAGTCTTGTCGCTTAATAAAACAGTTTCGAGGAAGCTTTTTTAATATCCAATCTGAAATTTCTTCAAAATAATTATAATGATACTATAAGGCTTTGATTACTTCATCAAGACAAGTTGCTAAGGTTTCGAACAAATACTGTATATTGCCTGCGGATTTGTGAGTCTTTAGAAAGACATTCGGGCATGTTCCACAGATCGAAATGAAGTAGAATTCAAATCGAATGAGATTTTAATTTTAATTATTTACAAAATTGTAAATATAATTGGTACTCAAAGTATGAAGTGTTTAAAAAGTAATATTTTTATGAACTTTCTTTACACGCTCGTTTTCAGCATTGGTTCGATTTGAGATCCACCTTATTTCGATTAACTGAACAAACCCGATAGTGGCAGAATTTTGGAAATTAATTTACTTAAAAAAAAAAAAAAAATTAATAGTGCAGTAAACTAACGTTGCAATCAAACTATCACTCCAAATAATCATTCTTATCGTGGTTGGCGAATTTAAAATACGCCTGCGTCTGTTTGGTAATAGATTAAAGCAAATAAGTTAATGTTCTCTTTAATCTATTACCAAACAGTCGCAGGCGTATTTTAAATTCGCCAACCACGATAAGGGTGAATATAAAATTCAATACGAACGTTTAATTTCGAAATTGTTGAACAAGTAGTAAGTAAGATATCACGTATATATATGTGTAATTCAATACGAATACTGTACTAGAAATTCGCAAAGAAATAATTATAAATATAAATAACACCTTTTTTCTCATTTTATATGTGCATACATATTTTCATATTAAAAAATAAAAATCGTTGTTTTTTTTCATAATTTTTGATTTATTTTGAAAAGTCAATTTCCAATTGAGAACGTTAATAATTTTGCAACTAAATCTAGGAGAAACAAAGAAAAAAAAAATCATAAATAATAAAATAAAAAAGTTTACACTTAAAAAAAAAATAACAAAAAATTTTGAAAAAAATGTACACCAATTTTAAACCACAGTGGACCACAAAAAGGGCGGCACTAAAGCAAGCACTATAATCTTCTTAAGCATGCAACAACTGCTTAGAAGTTATAGGCCAAATTGCCACTTTGGAATTTGACATGCGAGACTTGATCGGCGGCTGAGTATTGCAAACCGTTGCGTGGAGCAGTTGTGGTGGGGGTGGTAGAGGGGGTAGCAGAGGTAGTGTAGGTGGCTTGAGTAGGAGCTGTGTAGTATTGTTGTTCATTGAGAGCTTGTTGTTGTTGCTGTTGTTGTTGGTTGCTCAAATAGCTGGCATATTGTTCGGCGGTAAAGTATTGGTTGGCTTGTTGGGTTTGGGCCGCAGGGGAGGGAGTGGCGGTTGGTTGGCTGGAGTAGAGTTGTTTCAACAGTTGTTGTTGCTGTTGTTGGGCATACAATTGCTGCTGCTGCTGCTGTTGTTGTTGTTGCTGTGCATAGTAGGCCCTCAATTGTTCAGCATACTGCTGTTGATTAGTTTGGGCTGGTACTTGAGGTTGTTGCTGTTGTTGACGCTGCAAAGCCTGGAACTGTTGCAATGTTTGAGCATAAGGAGAATCACCTGGTTGATAAGCAGGTGCTTGGGGAGCAGCGGCTGCTGGACTATATTGAGGTTGTTGCAAAGGTTGGGCATATTGAGCACCAGCAAATTGTTGCTGTTGTTGTGGCTGATACTGTTGGAATTGAGGGGCGGCAGCTCCCACGGAGGAGTACTATAAGGATGAGATAAGTTGAGATGGTTACTATTTTAAGAGATTGGTTTTTTCAAGTTTTTTTGTGTTTTAAACAAAAAGAGCTGTAACGTTTTTCGTTTAAAACGCATTATATTTTGCTCACCACAGCATGACAACACTTGTGAGCGGAATTGCCTGACATCGTTAGCACATTCAATGTCTGTCAGTTGTTTTAATTGGCTTTGATTTATTGTTTTCAACGTTTAATTTTTATATAAAAGTTTTTATTAAATTTTTATTTTTAGTTTTTTAAATCGTTTTTATTTTTTTAATTCAATTAAAAATAATACAAAAACTTTTTTACGTTTACAAAAGATAAACAAAAAATATAAGAAAAATATTATGATAAAAATTTCCAGGAAAAAGTAATTAAAATTATACAATAACATTTCACAGTGGCATCGATGAGATATAAATGCTAATTTTGAAAGGGTTTTTAGCAAAGCGAATTGACTTTTAAGGTGACGTTGAAAGCACAGCTGTGGCACTTTTTTTTCTAAATTATACACAGGAATGTCAAAAGTTAAGGCCCAACCATAATGTGCTTACGTTGGCTTAAGCAAATGTGCGAATTAATTAAATGAGGCAAACCATATTGAACTTAAGGAAACTTGCCGTACGGAATTAAATGTTTTAGTTTTTTTAAATACATTTGGGAGACTTTGTGTTAATTTTTACATGAATTCGCCATGGGTTTTAAGCTTTGGTTTGGATTTACTCTTATCGAAATTTCTGTTTCTGTGCAGTCCCACAGAAGTCTAAGCAAATTATCTTATATTTAAGACCCATGTTGTTGAAATTTTTCCTCTCTTTCACAAATAGCCTATTTCCGATGTGCTTCTTTTGTACAAATACATTTAAATCAAAAACAAATTCTAAAAATTTTTGTGCGCTTTGTACCAAAATACAAAAAGATTAAATAATATATAAATTATTCTTTGAGTAACAAAATTTAAAAGCTTTGTCGCGTAACGTGACTAGAATTAGACTTTTCTGTGGAAATACCCATATCTTTTAATCTTTGGGGAGAGTTTTCGACAAATCTATTTGTAACATTTTACAAAAAACATGAACAACCCCATTAATCAATGATTGGACATGCCAAATGCTTGTTAAAAAAATAATTAATTCCTAATTGTTTCGGTCACATGCAAATTTAAAACAAATAAGAAAGTATAGTCGGTTAAGGTCGACCGGACCCAACACCAAAGTATTAACAGACAAGTTTTCGAGTGGTCTATGGGTAATCAAGGACCTGTCAAAACAAAATTATGAGGTTAAGATGAAAATAAAAGTTCTTTTTGCAGAAGATTATCTTGTTTTCTATATCTATATGAGACCGGTTCGTCTTATGGCGACTTCAGGGAGGGGCTTTATATTGGACCTAAGAAACCCCCATCGAAAAGTACTTTTGCTGCCATAAAGAACTTTTAAAAGTTGGTAACGAATTAAAATTCGGCCATAATAACTTTTAAAATAGCCTTTATGTCATGACAAAACTTTGTGGTGATATGTAGAATAAAAGTTGCTGATAATCCCTACTAGAGCAGAGCACCATCTGAAAATCCCTTTAACAGGAATAAATCTCGTTTAAATGTTTGTATCTAAATAAATTTTAAAAATATAACAATAAATTTTCTTTTTTCGTCCCAACTTTGTAGTGTATTAAGGTAACATCACATGTGTTCTTCTTACTTAATTTGTATTTGGCAAGACACTACATCCGTCAAAATGTGGGCTGAATAGCATAAGAGGGCATGGCACTTCCTATACATAGACAATACAGTTTTCTATATATCAGGAGAACGGTAACAGTAAAAGTATTCATAAATTGTACAAATAGCTTTGATATTTATACACAACATCTGTCAAAAACTAGGCTCAATTGTAAAAGTGGGTTTTGGTCCTCCCATACAAAGACATTAAAAATTTCTTTAGTATATCTGTAGAGCGGTTACAGTAAAAGTATCAAAATATAGAACCAAAAGTTTGGTGGGCTGAATTGGAGAAGTAACCATGGCAGCTTCAATATAAGCACATAATAGAATTTTGTATATGTATCTGGAGAACGTTAACAGTAAAACTATCTAAATTTGAAACAAGTTGCTTCGTTATCACTACCCGAGATCTATTTTATTAAATTTTTACTAGGTTTACCGGGTTAAGCTGGTATATATGTAAAAAAAAGTGCGTTTGTTTGTTCTCTATAGACTCCTAAATGAACAGAAATTTTCACAGTAATTTCTTAATTATCCATCGCCTAGCAAAGGCTATAAAATTTTGTAAGTTTTTAAGTGGGCATGGCCCCTTCCATACAAATGCATTATAAATGACAGTATATCAAACAATCAAATAGTTTGGTTATCTCTCAAAAAGTGAGCTGGGCTAAAGAAGTGAGAGGGGCACCTCCCATACTTGGACAATATCTGTGACATTTTGACAAAACATCTAAAGACAAATTTAAAAAGTCGAACAAAATTATGTTAATCATACAAGTTTTAATTAAAAAAACTAAAAGGTACTTAAAACAATTCTAATGGCTATTTTCTCAATGTATCGACAAACTGTCTGTTACCTAATGTCAACATAAATTTATTATAGCGATAAACTGTCCGTTAAAGATTTTGGCTTCCTCAATATACCGACAAAAAACATTCGTTTGAGTTGGCAACACCACTCAAAAGATGGGAGTCAGCTGGTTGAATTAATCTATACGTCAAATAAAAGGAAAATAAATAATTGGCAGATGAGTGCCGGTTAAGGCTAGTTTACACGGTAATATTTTGTATTACGACATGATGTTTAATGAGAAAAATCATATCATGTAAAAGCAAAATGTATTGAGTAACTTGGTGGCCACACGATCAAGTTTTGCCTTTCAATTCCATTCAATTTACTCAACTCTCTCATTTTTTTACTAACACACTCACACTTTTTAAATTGACCACGAGATGGCTTTCAATTTCACCTTTCCATTTGTTTGTCAATTTACTTTCAATTTAACAGCTGATTACATGTTTGTCTTTATAAATTGTTTTTTTTTTATGGCATCTTGAAAGTAAATTGAGTGCCACCTACGTCACAGCTCTCAATTTTTGTAAATTTTGACAAGCAGTATATGTAAAAGACTATCAAGAACAACTTGATCGTGTGGCCGCAGGGTAAGAGAGAATACGAATACAAAATCTGACAATCGGTCGGTAAATGGTTTTTTTCTAAACCATTTTAGAAACTCATGTATTCTCATCACACCAGAGGTGTATTTAAACGGAGTATATTGAAGGTGGTAGCATTTTTATACAATTATGGCGATTTCTATTCTGAGAAAAAAATGCTACAGTATATGCATGTAACACTTTTTCATGTAACCTATAATCACTCGAAGTGTTACATGTTGTACAACTTCAATCGAACAGAATTAGCTGCCTTTATTTACAACTATTACACTTTTATTATTAATGTAGTTCATTAGCGATTTTTAAAACAATTCGACTATTTGCTGCACACTTACTTTACGGTTTTGAAACAGACATTGACATCACTTATTGCTTGAACAAATTTAAAACGATAATAAATACATAGAATTTTCCACCAAAATAAAAAAAACGATTTAATTCAAAATGGAGTATGCCGTCAAAGAATATTTAGATGTAGAATTCTTTTGACAAAACTTTTAAAATATTATGACAAACAAAATAAAATATTGGTTGTACAAACAAAGTAGTAAGTACCAAAGTTGTAAAACAGGGCAGTATGAACCCTTAAGTAAAAGTAAGGGTAAAACATGTAACATGATTTGCATGTTTTTCATCAACATTTTCACAAAAGAACTTGAACATTTTTCCCACAGTTGTATTTTTTGTACAAACGAACACAAAATGTAGAACATGTAACATTTTTCTCAGAAAAGAAATCGCCATTACAAAAACAACTAAAATCAACTCAGGAAATTTTCATGTTGTTTTTGTAAAAATTTAAAACTGCAACCATCTGTTTTTTTGTTATTATTTTTGATTTTACTTATACCATCCGTGTAAACATGAATTATACTTACAAAAGATTTTTCTTTTTTTCTTTTAAACACGGAGACAATTTCATAATATTTTGATTCAACAAAGTCGTAATACATTGTATTACCGTGTAAACTGGCCTTTAGCATTGCGACAAAATAGAAGCAAATGAGACATTGAGAAAACCAAATTTCTTTAATGTGCAGTTTTTCGTTGGGAAAAAAGATAATCGCCTATTGAGAAAATGGCCATAAATGGGATAACATTCGAAAACCAATCCCGGCATTTCTGAAAATAAGTATAAAATTCTAAAATGAAGTAAAAAAAGATTGAACTTTTCGTTTGAGAGAGTAAAAAGTGCTTATGCGTATGTTTGTTAAAGTTTGTTGTAGAAACTACAACAACAACACAACAAGAAGAAAAACATACATTTTTTTCTTGTTTAAAAAGTAAAATAAAAAGAAAAAGTTCCCATTTGGTTTATATCTAGTTAAATAAATCAAATTTTTAAAGCAGAATCCACATCGGGCATGTTTCTGGTGTTTTATAATTATTGAAGGTGTAAAACGGGTAAGTAAATTAATCAAAATAATATTCTCTTTCTGTCTCTGGTTCTCTGGAGTAAATGTTTTAGATTAGAATCAATCTAATTTCACTTTCGGACTATTTCAAGTAAGAATTCGGGATTAAATCGATTTTATAATACTTAAATCAAGAGCATTTTGAGTTTGATTTAATCTTAGTTTTACGTAAATCAATCTCTTTTTCGGATTATTTCAAGTACGAATTCGGGATTAAAAATGGATAAGTTAAGTAATTCGCACTTGAATCATCCGTACTTGAATCAATCTTTCTGTACCTGATTCAAGAAAATTCGTACTTTCCGTACTATTGAGTGCGGTAACAGTGTCTCCAAATTTGTATCAAATGGTTTGATTATCAACACACAACAAATGTTGAAAATTGAGCTAAACTGAAGCAAGGGGCGAGGATCTTTTTATAAAAGAACATTATAAATATCTGGAGAAAGGGGCTTACGCGTATTTGATTAAAAAATTTTGTTATTAAGACACAATATCTGGCAAATAACGATCTCAACTGGAAAAGTAAGCGTTAAACCTCTTATTGAAGGACAATTTATATGTCTAAATATCTAGAGAAGTATAA
Source organism: Pollenia griseotomentosa (assembly GCA_963931875.1). Taxonomy (NCBI): domain Eukaryota; kingdom Metazoa; phylum Arthropoda; class Insecta; order Diptera; family Polleniidae; genus Pollenia; species Pollenia griseotomentosa. The sequence goes on along the minus strand of OZ007563.1, from coordinate 14,748,315 downwards.
CAGAAGAAGTAGTTGGCCCAAATTGCTTCGTTATCAATATAGTGATCTGTGCCCATGTTCTGTAACTTCCGCGTCGAGAAACTTTTCGATTGAAACGTGATAACCGAAAAAAAATGCTATAACTTGAAACAAACAACTGTTTTTCTCACTTAACTGTGTCTGCAACATTTTTGGCGAATAATAGCTGTCACGTATGAGCTGTCAAATAAACTCTCGAATAAAAATGGGGTGAGAAAAAATTAAACACAAAAATATATATTAAAAATGCAAAATGCAATGACCAATAACACGGAAGAGATAATTATTTTGTTCTTGTTTAATTTTTTCATTGTTTTATTATTTTACTTTTAACATTTTTGAAAAATACGCGAATGTTTTCAAAGCCATTTTGTAAACATTAAACATTAAAGTAGCACTCTATTTGTTTTTGTCGACGGTAGTATTTTCGACGGCGTCGTTGCAAATTTATCGATTTTAGTAAATTTTGGTCGCCGCGGCGCGCCGTCAACGATATATGTGTGATTGGCGTTCTCAACGTTTGCAATGTCACATCGGCTTCGAGTGGAATAGTATTATATATTATGTATAACGTAACGGCGTAATCTCTTTTGATAATTTTCGACATGAGTTACAGACACACTTTTTCTTACGTTTCCAGAAACGATGGAATATTTTGTTTCACATTTTTTCAAAAATAAAAAAATGTTAATTATTTTAATTCAACTGGGGTAGCGAAGCGTACAGGGTGTTGCTAGTACTTTATAAAAACAACAAACATGTTTTTACCTACTTGTTAATTGTTACATTTTCAGCTCAAATTAATTCTGTTGTTTATATAAACAAATCTATAAAAATGATTTGATCGCTTTGGTTTTTTATTTAAATAATAAAAGAAATTACAGATGCATGCAATACCTATTTTATAAAATTAATTATGAAAAAAATTAAAATTATAACGTTGAACAAATAATATCATAAAAAAAATTTAAAAAACAAATAGGTTTTGCCCCAGTACAAAATTAAAACTAATAAAAGTATGCTGCTGCTCGCAAAGCGATGTCATAAGCAACGACAAGAGTGTTGTTAAATAATAAAAAAAAAAATAATTAAAATAAAAAAAACAAAAAATTTTAAGCCACAAGATGTTGCTACGCCTACTAAGAGTCAACCTTTTTATAGGGTTTACCGTGGCAATAATAACGTTGATGGCTTTAAATGTTAATTGCAAACCACAGGTGTGTATAAGGACAGTATTTGAAAACAGTGTAATGATTTTAATGGAGACAATTGTTTTAGATCAAGGATTCCAATCAACTAGAAAATATAGCCAACCAGGTTAAAAATTTAGCTAGTAAGGTTCGCGAAAAAATAGAAAATGTGGCTGGCAAAATTAGCGAAAGTGGCGGCTTTGGCAAAGGTACCGCGGCAAATTTAGGATATGGTGGTGATAGTATACGTAGAAAAAGAAGCTTCGAGGGCTTTCAAATAAAAGAGGGCGACTTAATAGGAGAAGAGTTCTTGTTGGCTTTACCTCCAAAACAACAACATTTACACAGAGGCAAACGTTCTCCTTGTAATCACGGTGGGGGAGGAGGTGGAACTGGTGCCGGCGACACAGGTGCAGGTATTGATGATGGTGATTACACTGAATTAGCCGAAAGGCGTCGTCGTGCTATTGCCCGCAAACGTGCAGCAGCCAGAAAAAGGGCAGAGCAAAACAAAAACAGTCGAAAGTCTACCAACAGCCGTAAAAAATTGGTTAATGATGATGATAATGCTGAAGATCCTGCAAATGACGTTTTGACACGTCGCAAACGTCAATCTGAAGTAGATGATTTAAATCCGTATATGGTAAAAACAAGCAAGGATTTTACAGACCTGGCTCAGCAAGCTGCCGACCAAATTCGAAATATTTTTGAGAATTTTATGGATTCAGTGAATCAAATGGCCCAAAGAATGAAACAGTATATAACTGGTCCAAATTCAACAGATATAGATGAAATTTAGAAGAAACTTATTTTTATTGTTTTTCGAATAAATCGTTTTAGCATGGCAAATATAGCAAAATAAAAACTTATGTATATTATTAGCTTAGTTTTGAAATGTTTGTTTTATTTTGAAAACTAGGGAGATTTTTTGGTTCTCTAAGAGAAATTAAAATAAAAAATCGAAAATGATTTTTTAATTATTTAATTGAAAATTTTGCAGCAGTTATATTATTAGACCCCTTTCACACTCGGCAAGTTACTTGCGCAAGTCTCTTGCGCAACTCTTGGTTTGTAGACGTTAGAGGTAAGGTCGGGGTAAAGAAAAAAAAAATTTGTACAGACTTTGGTGTTGTCGGCAAGTAACTTGCGCAACTAACTTGCCGAGTCTGAAAGGGTTCTTAAATACATTAAAATTAAAGTCCAGCTTTATATAAATTAAGGAAGTTCACAACAGCATTTTAAAAAAGTGACGTTTCAAATTTAATTCCTTAGTCCCAATTCACACGTTGCAAGTCTAATTGATCAGCTTTCGACTTTGTAGCGAGAGTGACGAGGAAAAGAAATGTCTCTCTCTCACTCTCTCGAGTCTATAAGGTAGGAAGCTGATCAATAAGACTTGCAACGTGTAAATTGGGACTTACTTATTATGTTGTTTTGTATGTAAATGAAATTTAGTGCCGTCGTTAACTTCGGAATTTATTAAAAGTTTTACTCTGTCAAACTAAACACTTCCGAACATGTCGACTGCCGATGTTCTTTGTTGTGTACAACTGGGCTACGACTGTTTTCATTTGATGAATCAGAAGTAAAAGCTACAGTTTATTTTTGTCCAATGAAAAATCAAAAAGTAAAAAAAGCAATTTTTTTATTTTGACTGCAGTTTTTTAAACCCTGAAAAGCTTGTTATTTTCCAAATGGCAATATGGTTATGACATTATAAAACAACTAAAAACGGTCAGCGCAGCTGTAGTTGTGGGTACACATTTTAAATATGTCAAACTCTGATTAAAAAAATTTTGTTATTATAATACTTCAATATTTGCCAAAAGTTTTCTGCTCACAATGAAAATGTTAAGATGTCACATGTTGCCACATTAAAATTTTTAGATACTTATTGTGAAAGTTTCTTGAGATGGCAAGAACATTTTTGCACTAATAATTTCATTGTTCACATTTGTTTTGCAGCATTTATTCCTTCTCTTTTTCTTTCAATAACAAACTCACAAAAATGCTTGTAAATGAAACAAAGTACACTTTTCCATTCGTCTTTCCCCTTTCATCCTCAAACTCAAATGTTTCGCAGCAAATGTTCCATAATATGGACGAGGACTAAACAACTAAATTGGGCAACGTAGCAGAAATAGCAGCTCAATGTAAACAAGACAAATACATTAAGCGAATTTAAAATTTTAAATAACAATAAACAAATATTTAAATTTACTTTATAATTTAACTGGAAACTTCACAAAAAAATTTGGCAATTTTTTAGATACCATAAACTTCGAATTTTAATTCTCTGAAATTAACAGTTCCTAACGTCTACTTTTAAAACATTTTGAAATAAACATCTAGAAGTTTTCCCAACTTCTGGCAACACTGAACCTTAAGATGCGAGATTCACAGCAGATGGGGTATCTTTTACACATGGTTTGTGTCTTCAATAATATATTTTTGCTTAAGCCGGGATCACACGATTGCCGCAATGAACAAATTTTCACACTTTTTATTAATTATAGCTATTAACAAAAAATGTATGTATGTTCACAAGAATATTTAGCTGTTCAGTGCGAATATTTTAATTAAAAATATTTCTATGCGAACGTTAACATACAAAATTGTTAAACAGACTATTAATTTTTGAAATTTCTTAAAAAATTTAAATAAAACTATTCAACAAAAATTTGTTTAAGTAAATGATACAAATTTAATTTTTTTTAATGAACAAGCCAACAACAAATTTCAAACAAATAAAAAAGCTACCACAACAGCTGTTTTCGCCCATTTCACTTTGTATAAAAAAGGGCAATCGTGTGATTTCAGAATATTTGATTAGTGCAATTTCATTATTGTACGTCAATAAAGCACAATCAAAATTGTGTCTATTGTTGCATTTGCGTCAACCGTGTGACCCTAGCTTTAGTCTGGGTCAGTGTTGCCAATTTAGCCATTTAGTGGCTAGATTTAGCCATTTTTCACCCTGTTTAGCCATTAAAAAATGACTTTAGCCATTTTTCAAATTGTTTAGCCATAATATTTTATTTGCCGTTTTACTTTTAAAAGAATCATTTTTATTTTATTTTAAAAATTTATAAATGTAAAATAAACATTTTAAACAGTTAAAACGCCTTTAATTTAAATCACAACTTTTACAAATGCTGAAAATCCCTATAAACGAGGATGAAACATCTTACAAAGTAAAGCAACAGTATTCCAATATTAAATTTATAAAATGTATCAACACAAACATCGGTGTTTCTTTCTGGTTTCAAGTATCTATATATAAATCGGCAAAGGCAAAATAGTTAAGAACACTTTTCTCCTCTGTATGTCAACCGATGTGAACAAAATATACACCATTTGAAAGATATTTACTTACAGAAGGGCACAATATATATTTTATTAAAATCTGTTCAATACTTTCAGAGTTATAAGCGTTCTAATTTGCTACTAACACAAATACAAAAAATTTGTTTTTTTCAATTATCAAATAATAAAAAATTGGGTGTTCGATTATTCGATATTTTTTAGAAACCGGTTTTCGAATATTTCGACAATATAAATCTTATATATAAATCGACACAGGCAAACCAGTTAAACATACTATATTTTATTCGTATTAAAAAAAAAAAATATAGCCGAATTTCGACCATTAGGCAAACACTCGTTTCAATAAAGAGATACAGTCGGCAACAAAATTTTTTTAGAAATTTCAGAATTGACTATAAAGTTGCTCTTACTTCCATGGTCTAATGCTGAAGTAGAGAGGGTATTTTGCCAAGTAAACATCTTAAAAGTAATTTGAGCATAAGGTTAAATTTAGCAACCGTTTATTCGATTTTTTTAATTAGGTACATATTTTTACCGTAACAATAAACTATTTATACCACCACCACAATAGTGGAGAGGGTATTATGCGTTTGTACTAATGTTTGTAACATCTTAAAATATTGATACTTAGCCAACCTTTACGTATACCGATTGACTCAGAACAACTTTCAGATTCGAATTAACGATGTTTGTCCGGCTGGCTGGCTGGCTGTTCATGTACACCTTGTGCGCAAAGTAACGGTCGGAAATTTGCAGATAATTTAATAAAATTTGGTACATAGGTTATAATGTGGTGTAGGGTATCATCTAGTCGGGGTTGACCGACTATACTTTTTTAATTGTTTTTATTGTAGATCTGGACTCAAAAGGTTGTGTTACTGTTGTCGTGATTATGATTTTCCCTCAAATTATTTAAAACTAATAGGCATGAGTGATTCCTATGAGATGAACAATAACGACATCGAATTTATCGATGATTTAATTTTTTTTTTTTTTCAAAATATTAATTTACGTTTATTCTTATTTAAGAAATTGATCTTGACTTACAATTTCATAGTAAACAAATTTAAATGAATTATTTCTGTTTTATTATTGAATTTTTATGTGTTTTTATTTAAAAAAGCTTTTAGCCCATTTTAGCAACACTGGTCTGGGTTGACACTTTGAAAGTTTTCTTTCAGAAAATCTGATTTTATTGATGAGAGAGGAATGAAGGAAAGAATTTTCTTTTTCCCTCTCACCAATAAACTCAGACTTTCTGAAGGAAAACTTTCGTAGTGTGAAGTGATTTGGTAACATTTTTAAAAGCTAACCTGATTTTTAAGAAGTTTTGCATATTTTACGTTTACAAAAGAACACAAATTTCGGCATAAAATAATAAACCATTAATCTCTAAGTAGAAAAAAGTACAAAAACTTTAAAATGACCACTAGAAACGAACTTGAAAAATACTTTATTCAATAAGAAAACCAGAAAAAATAAAACTATAAAAACATTAAGAAGAAGGGGAGAGGGGTACGTTCATTGTGGCCGATTCTAAATTATATTCAGTTTGAGGTATGTTCAGTGGATGTTATGTGATTAATAAAGTGATTTAGTTGTAATCATGTAAATCTAAATCAATATAAAAATCTAGTTTTGGATACAAAGAAATAAAATTAAAGAAATATTTTTAGCTCTATAATTTTTTTTTCTAATTTTACGTTTTAACAAAATAGAGTAAAATCTACCACCTTTTATTTAAATTAAAAATCCCAACAAATAAAATCAAATTATCTACAACAATTCTTTAACATGCCATCGGAAATGTAGAAAATTCTACAGCAAAATTATTCCACAACACAAAAAATTTTGCAATGTTACAGATACAAAGATACACAAATGCAGATAAAAATAATTAGCATTTCCGTTACGGATACAATGGCCGTAATCATTATCATCCTCTCTCTTGCAATTGACAATTAAGTTATGAAAACAAAAACAAAAATTGTTTACTTTTTTTAACAGTATTCAAATGTATTTGTAATCGGATTTAAAAGTGCACACGCTTCAACCTTTGCTACTAAATTTCTTTTCAATTCCCTTTAAAAGTTGCCGAAATGGACAAACACAGGCATCTATGTACTTCAACTTTTTCGATTACTCGAGCTAATAAAGGGTGGCCCAAAATTAACGCAAGATTTAAATTAACCTTTAAGTCACCCTTGTGTGAAAAACGACACAAAAGTAATCATTTTTACACGATTAACAAAAAAATTGTTGATGTAAAGTGAGTGCTTTGTGAAATACACAAAGCCTTGTATGGTTTGTTGTTGATTTCCAACGGTATAAATACATCATGAATGTTACGTAAATCATGACTTTGATAACAAACGTACTATGGCGTCACAGTTAAGTATACAGACATTGCATATGTGTGAAAAACCACACACGAGGGTAACTAACGTAAGTTTTCTTGAGGGTGATTTGTGGGCTAAATATAAAACACAGTTTTAAGTTTCTTTCGGTAGACAACACTTTACTGCACAAATGGTGACAAATTCAAATCTTGAGTTAATTTTGGGACACCCTTTATAAGTCATATGGAAAATACTACAAAAGAAACTCTCTGAAAACAATAGAAATAGGTCTTTAAAAATCTTGTACGTATAAAGTTACAACAATAAAGTAAAAATATTTCTTACTAACAATATCATAGAGTTAGGTTGTTTTCTCTCTCTCTCTCTCTCTCTCTCTATCTCTCTTTCTTTTTTAGTCGTTTTCTTTGATATTAACCTTCTGCCATATTTGTTATGAGTTAAAGAACATTTTCATATCAACCCCCTTTCTTCTTTCTTCACTATTCCAAAAAGTCAAAAGTTAAGCCTCAAATGTTGAAGCATGTGAACCACGGTTAAGAATATAGCAAACCCAACAAACACAACATTAAGAAAATGAACCTATGGAAAGCTACATATCTATTTTTAAACATTAGGAATCGTTCTTAAATGAATGTTAAGAGAAAAACAATACAACTAAAAGGAGTATTTCAAATCTGGCTGAGTTCCAAACCGTCAGCTGGAATAACAATCGCTTTTTTAAATGCATTCTACAAGCAACCGTGTAGCGTTTTACACTGCTATCTTTCCCAAAATGCCTCCCCCCGGGGGATGTGCTGTGCCTCTAAGGGGGCGTAGTTAAAGCAGCTTAAGGATACCTTCCTCTTGGTGTTACATCCCCTGGGGTAAATAAATTCTGCCTTGGTTTTTTAGTTAACCATGTTGCTTAAATGTACTGGCATTCTTTGGAATCTCATACATTTTAAAATCAGGTGAATGCTTTCTGGAATGCACTAAGCAATCAAATGACAACGCTCCTTATGGTCCAATGAACTTCATTGGGTTTGAAGTTGTTCCTTATTACCTTAACTAATGGTGCCACGGAAGTTTGTTTGGCCTACTACTTTGGGACATTTTTTATTATTGTGTTGGACTTGTCATTTACTGGCTGGGGGGCCAAAAGTGGATTATATGGTATTTGTATTTTGTAAACACATATATATATTTTTTAGGAATTTAATGGAATATCTTATCAGGTGTATATATACTTTGTAATATAAAATTGTTTTTGGCCTATGAGGCTTATTTTATTACTTGTGAATAAATAAATAAATAAAATAAATAAATTGCCCGGTGAGTGCAAGCACCGGTCTGACTGTTGGTCAGGTCCCTGTCTTTCAGGATGATTGCTTTCGGGGTAGCCTTGGTTTTCTGATAGAAGGTTATTCTCCAGTAAGTTGTTCACCATCTGATGGGGTAGTACCTAGTTCTCGACATGAACTTAGAAAATGGTTAAACGCAGAGCAGCATTTTTTACGAGGAGATACAAGCGTGTGTCCTCAAAACGGGGTAAAGGTATAATTTTTGGGGAATTATACGCTCGAATTGCTATATGTGTCTGCATTTGGCTCACACAGGGGCATTTGGTAAGTGCTTAATATTACCACACGGCTATAGGTAAATACTAACGTTAGTTTGCTTTTTTTCTTTAAGGAAGATTGTCTTTGCGAAAGTTTTGCTGTTCCGTTGAAGTGATACTTCGGGGATCACGTTGTAGTTGTTATTTACTACCTAAAGTGGCGGGAAGGAATATCCTAAGACCCGACTAAAGGAACAATTTTTTTAACAGTTCGGCCTGAGGGAGGATTAACCCTAGGTGTTGTTGCTACTCAACAGATTCTGCTAGCATATTTTAAAAAGCAGGGAGTTAGACAGCTCCAGTTCCTAAACGAAAGGCAAGTGTATAATCTTGCTGGACTATGTACTCAAATTGCTACCTGGATGTGTTGGTTGCGCTCACACTCGGGTGCGGTTGGTAAAGTAATTTTTTTGTCACCCAGTGGTTAAGATCCACCATTAATTAGGCCCTAGGGTAGGTATCCACGTAAATCTTTTCCAAAGCTGCCCACAAGTGCATCAAAAAAGTTATCATCGTGTACCCAATAAGTGCTGGTTCACACTCTTCAAGTTTTAGTCGTTTTTAAGAAAGAGAGGAAAAAATTGCATTCTCTTTTCCCTTCTCTCCTAAAAACTCATAACTTGACCGCTAAAACGTGAAGAGTGTGAACTAGCACTAATCAAACTGTGCATCGTTCAACTTGATGATTGATGTTTCACTTCGACAGCAAAGTATTATAATGGTTTGAAACTCAGCTTATTTTAAACTAAATTGGGAAAAAATGTTCTTATGATTTTTAAAATGTTGGTATCTCCTCAAAAGGAAACGTACAAGAGTTTGAACACAAAATTGAATTGAGTATGACTTGAAAGCTTGGCTTGAGCAAAAAGTATGTGAAATATTAAGGGAATAGGACTATTGTAAGAAAGCTTTATAAATTTAAATTTGACTCAAAGAAGCACATTCGAAGAAATGTCTGATATAAAAAAATTAATTTATAAAAAAAAGGAGTTACCACATTCTAGTTCTAAATAATTTTAAACCCAATTCCAAGCTATAAAATTTATGTACACACATGACTTTTTTCTATAACTCGACTAAAAAATTTTAAATTTGCTTGGTTAAACATTCGATTTCTACTTAAAAAATAGCGTCATTTTCAAACATTGATTGTATGTTTGTTGGGTAATTGCAAGTTTCAGTTGTAAAATAAATAAATATAACAGGCTTACTATTTATAATAACTGTAAATATGCAAATAATTCAAAATTTTTATAACAGTTAATAACGAAACCTGTTATTAAACACTAAAAACGCCGTCAATTAAAATTGCCTTCTACAACAAATTTAAAGGCGATTTAACAAAAGAATCTTATTAAGTAACCAATAAAACCCTATTGATGCCATTAAATTAAATAATTAGCAATAGAAACGGTTAAATACAAAAGGATAAAAAATTTATTATTTATTGCAAAATAAATACAAATTTTAACAACAAAAAAAATCCTTTAACGAAACAACAACGAAAAAGTGAATTTATTAACGACTTTAACTGGCAATTAGAAGAAGGTTTAGCCAAATAAAAATGAATCATAAACATAGGAATTCCGCACCATTGGAAGGTTTTTCTTTTAACTTCAAAAGGATTTGTCTTTGCTTAATACTGATACTAATTGCGTTTGTATTACAATGTCCTAATAATGTGGAGGCGAAATCGTTACATCATGCTAAGGTAAATTTATAAAGAAAGAAAAATTCAAAAGCAAATACAAAAAACAAAAAAAAAAAAATAATAATTTTGGAAGATATTTTTAAAGTAAATATAAAAATAAAATATAATTATTTGCAAACACATTGACGTGATAAGTTTACATCGAGTTTTGAAACTTCGTTATCTTGAATGCTTTTAGCAATTTTTCTTTAACGTTTTTTGGCTTTATAAAACAATTTAACAACAATCTAAAAACTATAACTTTAAAACTTATAAATTACTCACGAAACGGAGTATTAATTAGTATTTTTTTTTTTACTAATTTCTAACCCTTTTTTCTCCATCTTTTACATATATCAACCTTTATTTCTACCATCTAAACGTGTAATAAAAAAAACAAAACAAAAAAAAAAAAATACCCAGAAACCCCTAAAACTTTTGCAAAGTCCTTCATCTTTGATTCAATTACGTCATAAACGTGATACTTTTACTAACGAAGAACAACAGCAGCCGTATAATGACAATAACGATGATAATCATGATGTTATACCTGATGCCGGAACCCAACCTCCCAATTTAGATGATCAAATTTCCGAAAGAGCAAAACAAATTGCTCAAAGTTTTACAGGCATGTGGCAATCATTAACGGATTCAATAAGACATTGTATCAATGCTTTGCGTGCCCTGTTTGGAGAGGATGGAGAAGAGTTAACTCCAGAGCAAGAAGAGCAACTGCGAGTTGCCATGGCAAAGGAATACCGTTATGAGCAAGAGCATGAGAATGAAGTTTTTGTAAATAAATTGTAAAAAGCATGAAAAAAATGTTAATTAAATTTTCCCCTTAAATAAACCAAAATTGTTTTTCCCCTCATTACGAACATTTTTTTAAAGCCAAATAATATTATAAAAAATGGGATTTTTTTTATCAATTATCTGAGAAATTATTAACAAAATTATTGTTTCATTTATTGGTAGGTGTCTCTGCAATTAGAGAGAGAAAACCCTGCGGGAAATTTGTGTCAATTGGTCCAACAGACTGGTCCTGGGATTTGTAAAAAAAGAACAAGTACACAAAGAAAGGACTCATGACCAGTGAAAGAAGAACCCATCCCTTAACTGGTTTATGAAGAACAAAAAGGTAGAAAAAGTAGTGAATTACAGTACAGTCTTCACCGGTGCTGTGACACATTTTTTTGTACTTTCTTAAATTTGGTTCTTGAATTTAATTCTAGGACTTGTTTTTTTGAAATTATACTACATTGTATTGAAATAATACTACATTTTAGTAATTGACACTAAGCACGTTCATTGAGAATAGATCTGTGACTGGTAAAATGGTGTTAGTTGACCCCCTCCAATGACAACCCCATGTAAAAGTGATAGGTCTTATTCATATAAAGTGTTAGAACTAGAACCGGTCTCTACCACCAAAGACCTATCACGGGACTACTTTGGTGTTAAACTTAATGTAAGATTCCAAAGAGTATATTTATTCTGGGTCCTTGAGTAATTCTGATTCGATTTAGTCATGTCCATCTGTCTGCCCACCTGTTGAAAACACGCTCACAGAAAAGAACAATATTGGTGTTTAATTTTTTAGTCCTCCTAAGCAGCTTCGGATTCAAATCCAGCAAAATCAGTTCAGTAAGATAAGAGTTATGAATCAAAGTGTGCAACCCCCTACCCCACCTACAACCAAAACGAATAATGCTGTTAAAATAAATTTTGGTCTGTTACAGTTTTATATGACTAGAAATCACACTGTTGAATTTTGTGAAAATCGATCCATAATTTACCATGAGCCCCATTTAAAGCCCAATCTCGAAAAACACTTTAGTACGCCTAAGAACGTAACGGATAACGCTATTGTAATACATTTTTCGGTCTCTCGCAATTCTATATGTCAAATGTCGTGAAGATTAGTCCATATTTAACCATAGGCCTCGTATAAAGCCCACTCTCGTAAAATACTTCTGTACGCCTTAAACCGTAACGAATAATGCTATTGTATTAAATTTCGCTAGTCTGATCTGCCACAGTTTTATAAAATAAGTAATCACACTGTCAAGTTTCGAGAAGAGCAGTCCAACATTTACCATAAGCCCCACTTTCGGAAAATACTTTAGTACGCGTCAAACCGCAACGAATGTTGTAATAAAATTCGGTCTGTCACAGTTTTATTCGGTCGGTCCATAATTTAGCTTATGCTTCATATAAAGCCCACTCCTGAAATATTCGAACTGTCAGTGTAGGATATCAAAGATTCGGCACAGCCGAAAAATGGTAAAATGTTCTTTTTGTGCACTCTTTTTATAAAGTTAGTTTATATAAAAAAAGTCGTAAAAAATATTTTTTTTTGTTGAGAGAAAAAAACGTGCATTTTTATAAATAAATGAACTTTTTTAAAAATACACGTTTTGTTAAAGATGATCTTTTACAGAAAGGTACCTTTTTTGATTAGAAACTTCTTAGTTTAATATTTGTTTTTTTTTTTCAGTTACAAATTATATATTTTTTTATTAATAAGATTTTTGTATGACGTGCTAAATTCAAAATTTTTATTTTTGATAAATACACTGAAATTTTGTTAAGGGAAAGCTAGTTTCTATGCGCATTTCACTGGTTGCGTAGGCCAGATCATCGGTTTCCTGATGTCTAAAAATCTATAAATTTTTTAATATAGAAAATTTACTAAGAAATAATAAAGTAGACCTTTAGCCCGTTCTAGTGAGACACACCAGAGTATCTAGCAGAAATCAAACCCACAAACCGAATAGATGCTTTTTAGTTAAAGGGTACTTTGTAGTTCAAATGGTACTTATTAGTGAAAGGGGTACTTATTAGTAAAAACCATCCTTTACTAAAACGGATACTTCTAAGTTGAAAGGATACTTTTAAAGGGTACTTTTTATATAAAACTGTTAAGCAAACAGTGCACTTTTGAATAAAATTGATAAATTTTAGTACAAAGAGTACTTTTTAGTAAAAATGGTATTATTTAGTAAAATGGGTACTTATTAGTTAAAGGGATACTTTTTGGTAGAAGAAGTATTTTTTAGTAAAAGGGGTTGTTTTTAGTAAAAGGGCTACTTCTTAGTAAAAGGGGTTCTTTTTAGTAAAAGGGTTACTTTTAAATGAAAGGGATACTTCTTAGTAAAAGGGGTGCTTTTAGGCAATAAGGATAATATTTAGTTAAGAGGATAACTTTTTAGTAAATAAGGGTACTTTTTAGTAAAAAGAATACTATTTTGTTAAATGCTTTCCCTCAACAATAAATTTCAGTGTATTTATCATATAATTTATCATGTAATTTTTATTAATTTTTATGTGTACTTTTTATTTGCTTTTTTTTGAAAAATAAAAGTTTTGGAAACAAAATATGTTCCCATAACCGGACGTGGACACTTAATTTTATATATATTTTTTTTTAAATATTTCTAATAAACGGACAGAAGCGCTTAATTACACCAACAACAATTATGTTTTTACAAGTTCTTGTTTTTGCAACTTTGATTCATATTTATGTGTTAATGCCAATTAAATCGGTGATTCCCCTGTTACCACAAAGAAGGCAAAAATTGATTTTTATTTGAAAAGTTGTGTGTTTAGCTCGTGTGTTCTTTTTAGAAACACAAAATGGCTTCAGAAAAGCTACATTCCCATCAGTTGGTTATAATCATCCGGACTTTTATGCCAAGGATGATACCCCACTTGCCACGTATGCAAATTAAAAGGAACTGTTCGGTCAATTAAATGGCTTTGACGAATGTTTAAAGGTAGATGAAATCGTGTACGCTGAAGATGACTGTATTGAAATAATTAATTAAAGCGCAGTGGTGGAAATTAGTCATTCTGAAGACTAGGAAGAAAAAATTTACGTAGAAATATCTGATTAAAAAATTTCTACGATGAAGCATTAAAAAAAGTCGATATTTTAAAAAATGTTGAAGAATTTATGGGAGCTAATAAATACGAAGTACATATTAAGGTTGATTTCGCTGAAAACCAATTAAATCTCATACATATATAGAGATAGCTTGAGCTCAATTTTGTCATCCTAGCTTTTAATAATCGTTATATTTAAATAACATCTGAGCCAAATTTGGTCGATCTAACTCTGTTAGTAGGGATGCTTTTGTGCCAAAAACATTACTTTGGGCAGAAAAGAGTAAGTTTTATCTATAACTCGGCTATTTATAAACCGATTTTTCTTACTTTTCACTACAAGTATTCTACTAAATTTAGTTAAGAGGAAAGTGAGCAAATCAAGTTCATAGATTGTGAGGAAACTTTAAAAAGTAAAGTTTTATGAGTAAAAATAAAAGGCAGTCTTGGAGTTTTACTCATATCTAAGCCAATCCGATCAAGCTGAATTTGAATAGCACACTATTCCGGACTATATGTGATATAAATATATAACAAGCTAGTCCCTACCATTTTCGAGGTCTTTGAAAACCCTCTTTCAACAGCCCCCCGCACAGACGGACATCTTTAAATCAATTTGGCTCTTCATAAGCTTTAAGAATATATGTATATACCTAATAGGGTCTTAAATTTGTAAAGTAGAAATTACAAACGGAATGACAAACTCAAATTTATCCATCCACCTGTTGTGAAGACCCTAAAAAAAGTGTTAATTTTTAATCACAATGTAAAAAACCCTAATTGCTGCTATCATGCCTCTAGCGATCAAAAAAAAAAAAAAAAAAAAAAAAAAGTGAAATATAACAAATGTAGCACACTTTTAAGCCACGCCAATAAAAAATAACGAACTTATCACACATCGAAAAATAAATATATTAATTAAGACTTTATTTTCATAATGATTTAGGGAAACAGGCGGGACCTTAAATTTTGTTTTGGCAAAGTCTGTAGATTAGCCTGTCTTACGCTGCATGGGAGTATAGAGACTTTTTACCCATAAACATCCAAAAGCCCACATATTTCCCGCAGCTAAAATAAAAGTTTAAATACAGTTTTATTAGAGCAAATACTGATTCACACGCTTAAGGTTTTAGTCGTTAGGTTTTGAGTTTTTAGGAGAGAAGGAAAAACGGAATGCAATTTCTTTCTCTCCTAAAAACTCAAGACTTGACTACTAAAACTAGAAGCGAAGCGAACCAGCACTAAGGCCTGGAACAGAATAAAGAAGTTGTAGCAGTTGCCGAAGCTGAAGAATTTCGAACTTTGCGTTTCAACTTTAACTGCAACAACTACTACAACTACGTATTCTGTTGATACTACTTTGAAACTGCCGTTTTTGACTTTCGACAGTTAAAAAATTGTACTACGGCGAAATTAAGGAAAATTAAAAATGTATTGTATACATATGTATTTTAAAGCATTGTTAAGTTAAAAAGCATGCTGTTAAATTATTAGCAAGAATAATGAGGAATTATTTAAATCTGTTTTCGGAAAAAGAAATGGCATTAAAAATATATTCCTATTTATTAAAACATGTCATTTGCAGCTGTTAATTGGCTTGACGAAACAGGAAATTATTGTTTTAATTTAATTAATACATGCAATTTCATATTTAAATGTTTTTAACAACCAATGGAAGATGACAATATTTTGATATCATTTTCTTTTTTAATTAATAACAAATGCAAAATAAAGCAAGTACATAATTTACACAAAAATTTAATATTTAGTTAAAAGCAACATGCATTCTAGCTGAATGAAATAAATTCTATAAATTAAAGCCAAAATCAGAAGCCAACTGAATACGAGCAAAAGTCAAAGCAAGTTTTTTTAAATAAATAAAAATAAAATGTTTAAATGCTTAATATTTCTAACGTTTACAAGCATTTTTGTGTTTAATGTAAATGTGCATGGAAAGCCTCAGGTTAGTAGATCATGTATCCTCAGAAAGTAGGCCACATTTAATAGTGAAAGTGATTCTGAAAATTTCCTAACTTTCGATTCCAAACTGTTTCCTTAGGAAATACAAGACGCCGCCATATTGGCTTTTGCCCAAGCCAAGGACACTTTTGACAATGGAGCTGCTGCATCCGATAAAAAGGAATTTGAACTTCTCGGTGCTAAAGGGAAAAATAATATGGAAACGGGTTTTGGCGATGCCATACGGCCAAAACGCAGCTATGATTTGCTGGAGGAAAATTTAATAGAAAACGAAAGATTTGCAAATATTTTGGATTTTCAGGAGAATATTGTTAACTCCAAAGAAAAGTTTAGAACCAAACGAGCCATAGACAATAATGCAGAAGATAAAGATAACAGTGATTACTATGAGGACTATTCATCTTCGTCATCAGAATCTGAGAGTAATGAGAGATGAACGAGAGCAGCAAATTCAAATAAATCAAAAATACCTAAAAAATCGGTTAGTTTTGAATAATTTGCCGCTGATACAAAAAAAAAACTTTATTTTATTAAGAAAATTAACGAACTATTTTTTAATCTTAATTAATAATCCGTATGTGGAATAGAACATTATAGAAAATATTTTCTGTTATCAATTCATTTTCTGAAGCATTTAGAAAATGTGGCGATCTCTGGAATACGCTTTACTTTTATTTCACAAACGGTTTTACATTTACCATTTGGAAGATAATGGTAAAATTAAACCGTTTTTAAATAGTACTTTATAATATTTCTGTATTATCCCGAATTTTCAATGGAAGATCCGAAACTCACAGCATTAAAAGCCTCAAATTTTCTCTATTACTTTCAATCTCATGGTCGCCTAATATTTTCGTCGTCTTGATTCTGGTTAATGTGTATATTTTTCTCATATTTTCATATACTTTAACTTTATAAGTAATAGTATAATAATCCCTTTAAAAAATTAACCCACAAAATATTAGGGGGCTAGTCTGCTTAACTTTTTCAAAAACTTGCAAGGTCATTCAACTGAACGTGCAAGAGTCGCCAGAAACTCTTATGGCCGAAAATATTTACATTATTAGGGGAACGAATAAATCGCTACCATCTGATGGTTAAACATTTCATATTAAAAAGATGGAGATCCAGAAACTTTATAACCGTAAAATATTTGCGATTCTAGGGACTATAAGAGGGATTTGCAGCATTATTATACCCACACCACAATAACGGAGAAGGTTTTAGCGTTTGTGCTGATGCTTGTAATATACTTAAATGTTGTTCAACGACCCACCTTTAAGTATACCGATCAACTTAAAATCACTTTTTGAATAGCTTTAACGATGTCCGTCCGGCTGGCTGGCTATCCATGTAAGCCTTGTTACTTCTGGAAAAGAGTCATGGACTCCAAACAAATCTCTTTCCGGAATAGTCTTTGTTCTCTTAAATAATCGTATGATGGTGCTATTTTCAATGAATTTGGCCCAACCATAATCATCCAACCAAATTTTATTGGATTCGGTCCATGTCTCCCCATACAAAAACCGCTTCCGAAAGTAGATACCCAGTAAAAAAGGTGCTCCAAAAGGAGCAGGTTTTATGTATGATTTCATACCTCAAATCGCTTCAAGCCTACTGATGGGATGCCTGATTTTTTATTTTTTTATGGGGTGTTCCCGGTTTGGAGTATTTTCTGCTGACAATAAGCGCTTATTTTAACATGCAAACAAAGCACTCATAAAGTGCTTCTTTAAGGGCTAACTATATTTAAATATTCATTAATGTTTTGCTTTTACTTGTTTAAATGCCTTTTTTTAATAATTTTCGGAAACCAGAATATATTTATATTTTTTTCGCTTTAAAACCTTCTTAGCTGCCAGCACTAAAAAGCAACTTTTTTGTATATTTAATTCTATATCATTTACTGCTCTATAATAGCTCTTTTATTGAAGTGCTCGATTATGCGCTTCATAATCACATTTTTTTACTGGGTAGTTCATTTTAACTGTGTTGTGGGGTAGCATATCGATCATATCGATATAAGCGACATAATTTTAAATTTTCGTTTTTTATTGGCAACACTTGCAACGTCTCCTAAAATGGCATAGTAACATAAGGTACCGTTACGATTTTATAGCAAGAACAATTTTATAAAAGACAAATTTCATACAAAATTGCAATACAACAAAAAAACTCTTTGCTGTAAAATTTCGCGTTTACGTTATTTTCGCGGTTAAGCCTGGTACTCTGTTCAACATTTCACGTGAAATGCTGTCAAAACGCATATGAAAAAACTTGTGCGGAATATTTGTGAAAATATATTGATAAAGTTGCACTCTGTTCATTTGTAAAAATTTCCGAAATGTTTCTGGCAACATCTTTTTACAACTGCGACACAACCCAGTTGGCAAAATGGTCATAGACGCAAATGTCGTCAACGATGTCTTTAGGACATTTTTATATATAACATTGATGACAACAACTTAAGTAGCAAAAAGTGTATTTTATCGTGTTTAAATCGTATTTACGACTACTTTTTTGGAGACTATTTTAAATTTGTTCTGAATAATACTTTATTGCATGTATTTTGTCGTGTTTCAAACCACTTTTACGACAAAATGCATGCAATGGTCGCTTACGTTGTCCTCTACTAAAAGAAATGAAAAACTGTTAATTTGTACGTAATATGATATTAAAATTTCTTGATATTTTGCTTTTATTATCAAATTTTTTTGATATCCAGTATCCCCTATTTTCGAGCCATTTCATTAGCGGTGATGTTGCAGTGACCAGGTACCTAACATACACTCACTAATTTTCCTTAGATCTCTTCTACAATCATTTGGAAGTCACAGCCCATCAAGGCCCTAAGAGTTGTTCACATATATACTGACCGTCAAGCCCCAGCAATGTTGCCAATTCAACGGCCTTAAAAATTCCTCAAGCTTCGCCAGAAACACACTGCAGTCGTCAGGAAGCCTATTTGACCTTTAAGTATCTAAATCCTCAAGGTAGAATCTGAAGTATCGCCGATATATCGGTATTCGTTACATCCCTAATCGGCGACTAAATTGTAGATAGTGTCCACAATACTGTCGTCAACGGTACTATTAAGGTAGGTTCGCTAATCGGGCATTAACGACTTAATGAGAAAAAAGTCTTTTATATATATATAAACTATATAGTCGCCAATGACAACTTTAACCACATTGTTAACCATATTATCATTAAAGACAATGTGCATGATAATGTCGCTCACATTATCGTGTACGACTTAAGTGCCCTTTGTTCGAAAAAGTCGTCGACGGTTTGCATGGGCTGTCGCCAACATGTCGTCAGCGATTTACTATGGGTCTTGTACGCGTCGTCGACGTTGTCTTCAAGACATGGCCAACTGGGATGTTTTGTCAAAATGCAACAGATACATATCTATCTATTTCTATACAAAACTCTACTGAAAAAGCGTATTGTCATTAACCTATCGGCGACTAAATTGTGGATAGTATCTGCAATACTGTCATCAACGACACTATTAAGGTTATGTCGCTTATAGAACATCAACGACGATATGAGAAAAAAGTCGTTTATGTAGTCGCCAATGACAACTTTCACCACATTGTCACCCATATGGTCGTTAACGACAATGTGCATAATGGTGTCGTTCAAATTGTCGTGTACGATTTTGGTGCCCTTTGTTCGAAAAAGTCGTCGACGATTTGCTCTGGCTGTCGCCAATATGTCGTCAGCAATTTACTATGGGTCTTGTACGCGTCGTCGACGTTGTCTCGAACACATGGCCAACTGGGAATGTAAGCTGCACTTATTCCACGTGGAATTTTAGGCAAAAGCAAAAAAGTGTGAACTGATTATTAAATACGAAATAAAAAATTTATTTATTGAAAAAAATTATTTTTTGTAAAATACATGTGGGATTTGTTTACATACGCAAAACAATGTCTCATACTTTGCAGGAATAAAAGCGTCAAAGGGTACAAGCTAGCATGATAGCTAACATTGATACATGTCATAATTTTCGTGTGAAATAATTAATGTTGATCAAAATTTTTCAAAAATTTAAACAGAGTACTAGGTTTTAGGGCCCGATATGGACAGGCTTGACCGGCTACAGTTTCTTACTAGTTTTTACACCCTTCACAACTAGTTACTAAGTTTGTCCTTTCGTGTGAAACTTTTTTAATATTCATCTAAGGCCCCATAAAGTATTTTCTCGGTTCTTGAGTTATTTTAAGTCGATTCAGCCATATTCGTCTGTCTGTCCGTCTGTTGAAAACGCGCTCACTTTCCAAAAACTCAAAAGAAAGTTTTACATTTTTCACTTTTTGCAAGAAATCGTTGTACAGTGGTCATATCTACCCACTGTAAAAATCTTGCAACACTTTTCTACTCTTACGCCAAAAATTCCCATTTCCCATTCTTAATATAAAAGTAGCTCCTCCAGAGTCAACTTAAGAGAAATATTTTGAGTTGTCCCGCAATGTGAGCTGAACTCATTTAAGTTTTGATTCAACTAAAGAGAAATATTTTAAGTTGTTCTAGTGTTTGTGTCACAACAGTTTACTTTGATGATTTACTCTCTTTTTAGTTGTTATAGGCAAGTTTATTGTGCTGTTATATTTCGTTTTGTTTCTATATTTATGAAATGACACCACTATATAAATGAACCAATTTCACATAAAAGGGAACAACTCAAAAAACTTGTTATTTTTCGATAATCCGTGATAAAATTTCAAAAAAAAAAAAAACTACCGTTATATACTGCTCATTCATATTTCTTTACAATGCCATAATTATTTTAAACTTGCCTCTTCTGAACATTTTTTAAATTTTGAGTTGACTCTCTTTAGAGGACCCGATGCGATATGTAGAAATCACACTGTTAAATTTCGTTAAGATCGGTTCATGATTTTGCATAGAGTCGGTATTAAGCCCGTTTCTGAAATATTCTAACCATCGGTGGAGGGAATCAAAGATAGCATTTGGGTAGCTCTTTGTTTAGTGCAAAAGATGGGTTTCAGCGAGCTTAAGTTTTCATAATAATAGTTGTAAACATGTGGACGACAGTAGTGAAATGTAAAAATCTGCGTAATGGAACGGAATATTCAAAAGTGGGTAATTTATTTTGAAAGTGTATTAATGTAGGTCTCCATCCAGCATTTACAGAATAAAATATCTCTCTTGGTTTTTGTTTAATTGGCTTATGTACCGGTCGCGAACGTACGGGTCGCGAACGTACGATTTTTCCATATGTTTTTTTATTATTATCACCATGCATTTTCCCATAAATATCCTTAAATTTCCTTAACAAAAAAACTTAATACTCCTTTTACAACTGATTGTAATGGAGAGATTATGAAGAAAGAGTGTAAACATAACATATTTTTTGCATTTAAAATAAGTATATAAAAATGTCTTTAGAAGTAGAAAATATAAGAAAATATAAAATTTTCCAGTTTACAGTGCAATTTCCTCAAGTAAAACAGCTGAGATATGCTATGAAACCATTCTTTTATAACAACATAGACATTTTTTATAATAATAAACAATAAAAGACAAAGATTATCAACATTTTATTTTTTCATCCTAGTAGACCATTCTGGGGAAATGCCCATATCTTTTTGTAGTTCTTTTTTAAAGTAACTTCCAAAAACTTGTTAAATTTTCACAATTTTTCGTTTTTTTGTTGATTTTTTTATGTTTTCATTATATACATACGTACAAGGTATATATATACCTTGCATACGTATGTATTGAATTTTTTCAAATTAAATTTTTTTATTTTTCTATATTTTAATAAGCAATTGTCACTTTAAAATAAAAAAACATAAATTAAAAAATAAAATTAAGTGCAAAGAGGAATGTCAAAAAAGAAATACAGAAAACACGATTTATTTCTTTTTTTCTACCCTGCTGACTTCTCTACCCCGCTCGCTATCAAACTAAAAAAGACATGATTTGAAAATAGGGGAAAAAATCATCATGAAAATTGGGTGAAAGTGAGCGTTTAAAACTCATATCACTTTTTAGTTTTATCTCTCAGTAACTCATTCCTTAAGCGTGCATACGCTTGTGTTCGTCAAAATTTGTTTTTACCGTAAAATCAACAGCAAAAGTTCCTATTAAGTTTATATTTTTAGTCAAATCAAAATAGAAAATGTCGGGCATGTTGCTGGTTTAAGGTAAGTGTTTTAGTTTAGAATCAATCTAATTTCACTTTTGGATTATTTCAAGTACGAATTCTAATTAAAATAAACTTTATAATACTTGAATCAAGCGCATCTTGAGATTAATTCAATCTTAGTTTTACTTAAATTAATCTCATTTCCGCATCATTTCAAGTACGAATTCCGGTTTTAATATGGATAAGTTATTGCGCGCTGGAATAGTCTGTACTTAAATCAATCTTTCTGTACTTGATTCAAGAAAATCCATACGTTCCGTACTATTTATACCGATTCGGATTGATTTAAGTACGGTTGGATTGATTTTTCTTTTCAGTGAACCCACATTGCGGTGGTGCTCAAGGGAGTCAATAAAATTGGATATCCTACTGTCAACAATCAGAACCTTCGCCTTATTTTGCACGTGTTCTAGAGCTCCAAACTAAACTTTAAAGCACCAGCCCACACATGAGATTTGTATTCCATAAAGTAACATAAAGTAATTGTTTATATTTTTAAACTGCTCTTTTATAAATTAAAAATTTTTTTTGTGACAGAGTCTTATTTTGCATTTACAGTGCCTTTCGTTATTTCTTAAATCCATTTAGATTCATTAAAAACTGCAGTAATTAACCAGTTAAGAGCTCTTTTTTTTCTTTAAGGAGTGCTTTTCAGAATAAATATTTAAATCGAAATTTTTTATATATAACTTTTCTGAGAAAATCACAGCAATATGCGATTTCGTTTCCAACAAATTTAAGCAATTAAATCGTTTGTAATACAAATGCCACAGCCAAATGACTTTAAAATCACCCATTTGCAAATCTTCGCCTCCCACTTTTATAATATTGTTTCCTAACGAATGGAGAAACTAGATTATGTCCTTCCTGGGTGTTTTTGCAGTTAGCAAGTAACAGCTTGTGCTCAAAAACAAATTAATGTACATATCAGGGACATTCATTAATGTCCTTTTTTCGTCTGCTTGTTTATGCGAATTTGCTCTTTTTGTAAACAACTTGTGTGATTTGGACGAGTGAAAAAAAAAATGGTAAAACTTACCTGGGCAGGTTGAGCTGTTTGCTGTTGAAATTGTGGCTGAAGCTGTTGTTGCTGTTGTTGTTGCTGTTGCTGCTGTTGGGCACCTCCGTAGACACGCGTAAAGCTTTGTTGTAAACTGGGTGTTTTCAAACTGAACGAATTTGAATTGGCATCCGTATGGAGCGTCAACTGAGCCGTGCACGAGTTAATAAGACAAACTAAAGCAAACAAACCGAATGCGGATTTTTTAGCTTCACTGGCAAACATGTTTAAAATTGATTTTTTTTTTTGTTTATTTTTTTGCTTAAACTTTTTGAAAATCCTTTGAATGTGAATTTTTGAGGATTTTTAGTTTTTTCCCCTACTGCCTACAGAGATGTTAAAGGTTTAAATTGATTTTGGCAACTGTTTTGATTTTATATTGTGTTTAATGATTTTATTGTTAATAAATTTTTGAGTAACGTTTTTTAGTTTTAACAAATTAGCTTGAAGACTTTTTTTCTTTTTTAATTGTGTTGGTGGTAACAAACAAAAGCAACATTAATGACCAGAGAGCACAAAAAGTGACAGTTGGTTAGTATGCCAGGGCAGTCAAACCAAATCCAACACTGTCACACACACACATCCAATTAAAATAATTAAAAAAAAGTTTCAAGTCCATTTATTATTCCACTCATAATTTTTGCAGAAGACGTTGAAAAACATATAAAAATTTGGTTTAAAATTTACTTTTTTTTTGGGTATTTTTAAATGCCAGTCATACATTTTTCGTATAAAAATGCATTTAAATATATATTTAGTTTAATTCATTTAAACAACTAAGTTTACATTTTAAAAGTTTAGTTTTAATAGTGCAAATTTAAGTTATTTCGTTTAACATTCATATTTGTTAACTAATTAAATATCAACTTTCCTTTTTATACTTATTAAAAAATCTTTATTAAAGTTATTTTGCAAGACCTCAATAGAAAACTTATAATTTTGTTATTAAATAAGTTGTATTTTCATAAAACTTTTTTTATTCTACTGGAATACATAAACAACACTTTTCTTTAATTTCCGCAAACTCCTAGAAACTAAATGTCAAGAAAAAAAAAATATTTTTAAAAGATTTTCTATTTTCTTTGATTTTTTAATTTCTGGGAATGCAAATTAAATGATGCATTTATTTCATTCAGCGGAAATCCAATACATTTTTAATGTTAAGAAAAATGCAAAAAAGCATAAAAGATTTGGTTTGAATACAATAATTTTTTAATGGGTTCTGATGAAATAATTTAAGGTTGTTTCTATTGTAAATTTTTTTAAACGCAAACTTTCAATATTCGTGCCTGTTTTTATAATTGATTCTGCAGGGTGCCTTTTTAACGGAATTAGTGCAGAAATCTCTTGGCCATGATTCGCAAAACGTTATTCTAAAAGATTTACAAAGTTTCTGATATGAGGTGCGGCGAATTTCTGTTTAGCGAATGCAAACACTTGCAACTTGTTGAAAGTTTACATCGAAATAAATTATTACTTTTGCTATATTATAATAAAGGGTAATCCAACCATAATGAACGATCTTAATTGTCAGTCACAACTTAACGTCAATTTTTTTCCCAACTTAATTTGACATTCAAAGTTTTTCTTGGGATTAAAAAATTTATTTAACAAGGTTTCGTTTTAATGTGCTAAATTCCCATTTCATACTATTGATAAACTGAAATTTTTGTTTCAGTGTTTTTGACAAATTCAACCATGGAGAGGTACACAATTGTGCAGCGCGTTAAGATTGTTAAAGCTTTTTACAAAAATAAGCGTTCAAATCAAGATGCATTTCGTGCACTTCGCGACTTTTTTTGGTCAGCATAACAATGTGTGTAAATTTTTAAGTCATGAAAAATTAGCCGCAAAAGTGAAAATTTTCGGGAAACATTTCAGAATCATTCCTAAGAAGTTTATATATTCTAGAAAGTTGTTTACTGAGATCTTAGGTACAGGTTTTTGTAGTTAATTGTTTCCTTGAATTTTGAACGGTTTGCTACCTATGGACCTAAACAAAGAAAAAAGATAAAACAAAATTCGAATTTTTTAAAGTTTTTTGCAATTTTTTTGATTTTATATGTTCACAATTTTTGTTCTTTATGGCAAGAGCTACAACTTTTTCTCAGAGAGTAAATCCAAGTTCCGAACGGTTTGCAAGATATGAGCATGAGAAAATTATCATTTTTTTGCAAAAATGACACCGAGGCCCCAAATCTTTGGAGCCCATAAAAAAAGTGCATGACTTTGGGCAAAACTGGGAGACACGGGTCTAGTTTTTTTTTTGGTCATTTTTTCGTGTTGCACTGTGTAATCGACCAAATCTGTCTAAAATCCAGAGAATTGTGCGCAAATTTCAGCAAACCGGGTCTGTAGGAAATGTGAAAACACCTGCGCATGCTCGCCCAGTTCGATCTGCGGAAAACATTTCTGTTGTTCGCGATATTGAGAAAATGAGGTGGGCCAGTCAGTTTTACCATGAATGGTGTTCGCTATCGCGAGATGATAACGGACATTTTGTGGAAAGAAATTGAGGATTCAGTGGCCGTGTTATATTAGGTTAGTCGTTGCTGACGTCGACATTATTTTTTATTTGTTGTCACATCAAGTTGACGACTACATCACTTCGATGTTAATTTGGTATTTGAAAAGAAAGTTGTGGCGACGTCGACTAGTTATTGAAAATCCGACAAAAAAAAAATCCCATTTCCAATTATTTTTTCTGTTATTTTTGTTCTTCATCACTATAGCTCATATTTTAACGATATATATGCTATTTTCCGACATTCGGTTTTTTTAACCGATTTAGCGATTTCAAATAAATTTAGAGTTTGTTTCCGATTGTGAATTTTTGGCGAATTTTAGCTATATTCGCGATAGAAAATATTTTTTCATGTAAGTTTTCTGATTCTTTATAGCTTTAACGATTATTAAAATATAAGACTTTGCTATCACGCCGCTGTCAGCACATTTTTGCGAATTTCCGTTAATTTAGCAATTTTTACCGAATTTTTGCCATTCCTAATAGTTTAAGGGTCTTTTAATAAATTTTATGGCTGGTGTGATACATTAAACATTTTCGCGAATTTTCCCTATTTCTGCAAATTTTGTTTTTTTTTAGCCGTTTTAACGATTTCAAATAAACTTTAGGGTTTTTTTTTTGTGTTATTCTAAGTTTGGAATTTTTCGCGAATTTTAGCCATGTTCGCCATAGAAGTAATTTTGGCTATAAGTTTTCTGATTCTTTACAGCTTTAAAGATTTTTATTAAATGTTAAACTTTGATATCGTGCCGCTGTTAGCAAATTTTTTGCGAATTACCGCTTAGTTTGCAATATTTACCGAATTTTCGCGTTTAGTTTACTAATAAAATTTGTACCCATAACTTCTTTTAAATTCGGATTTTTATTTGAAACGTATTTATAAATATGTTTACATTCTATTAAAAATTTCTTTAACTTTCATTTGAGCCGTCGCTCAAACTAAAACAGAGACAATTCTACTCGACGTCGACTTAAAAGCGCCTTAAAAAATATCAATTGACTGTCAATAATAATCGATTATTCTCAATAACGACTCAGAAAATACAATTACTGCTCTGGTGCCGTTGTCTCGTGCCAACTTTTATAACAGGGGTGATTGTTTTTTTAAATTTTCAACGCTCAAAATTTAAAGTGTTTGAAATTTAAAAATTTAATATAAATTCCCATACAAGGCGAATTTACATCAGGTGAACTTATCTTGCTACGTAAGCAACAGCTGATAACTAACCTTGTGTCAAAATGGTATACCGTTCTAGTGGTTCTGGGGAATCTTTACTAAATTCTATAATTTTCGCTTAAAATTATGAAATTTAAAACTTTTTTAAGTTATTACATTTCATAAGACACAATTTAAAATTGAAAACAAAATGAAATATTTGCTTAAATTTTTGACACAACGTTAAAATATTTTACAGTGTTGTAAAACGTTTTCAAAATAAGACCACCTTGTATGAATTCGCCTTGTTCCTATAGAAAGCAAAAATAAAACAATAAAATATTCTTGAATTTCTTCTTCCTTTCAATGAAATTTTCGGCGTTGCGATGCGTTTTACCCAATTAGTCCCTAAGTCCCCTTTCAATATGAAATTTTATAACAAAATTTTTAACACTTTTTGGTTGTAAGCTTTTCAATAAGTAAAATAAGATCAATCTTGCATTTTTTAGAAACTAATCAAACTACATACATTTTTAACTTTTGTTGTTCTTGTTCGGATCTTTTAAGAAAAGCATACCAATTTTTATATCTTTTTTATTTAATTAGGTTATATTAATATAGTTCTGACGAATTCGCATATGTGTTTACTTTATCAACGAAAAACCTTTCGAAAAAACTACTTTGAAAATCACATTTTATAGCAATGTGCGATAAGCAATGCTTTGCTTAGGGCATTAGTCCAACATAAAATAAAAATAAGGCAAACGATTCTTGAAATTGGCCATACGTAAATTGAAGGGCCCCTGCCCTTGCGGATAATAAAGCATGCATTATCACCTTTGAGGCAATTAATGGTATTGTTTGAGCCTGTAAGCCTTTTTACAAGCTGATGCGAAAAATAAAACAACTTTTTAATGTTTTATTGCGAACAAAATACAATATATTTATTTGGTTGAAGTTACAAGACAGAACTCTACTTAAAAATCAAGAAACAAATATTCTTTTAAAAAAATATCAAAAGCGACAAAACAACTTCATTATTAATATCATTTACTTTATGATATTTCTGTACCGTTAAAATATGAATATTAATATTTTGCTAATTGTTTTGTTTTTATAAATTCTTTCAACAAAAAAAATGCAAGTGCGTAGATAAAACACACACAGCAATACACAAGCCTACATACACGTATGTTCGCTGCTAAGGCAAGCTTTGTATTGACGCTGCTGCTAGCACAGTGGTTACAAAGAACATCCTCCCCCCGTTGGAAGGCTTTGACTTTCAACACCATTATCATCAAATGGCAACACAGCTAATTTAGCAACAGCTCGCCGACTCGTATTGTTGACGGTTTTGACCAAAGCAACTCGCACAACTCCATCTTTTCCAGGGATTACATCTACTACACGCCCCATTTGCCATTTTAAAGGTGGAACGCTTTCGTCTTTTACAAGAACCATGGTGCCTTTAGTGATGTTGTTATTTGGTGAGCGCCATTTTGACCTCTCCTGCAATAATGTTAGGTATGAGCTGCTCCACTTCTTCCAAAAAACTTGCTGAATGTAACACACTCTTTGCCATCGATTTCAATGGCTGATATTTAACTCAGTTATATCAGGTTCTAGAATTGCTGTTAGTGATGAACCTACTAAGAAATGGGCTGGGGTTAACACTTCGAGGTCATCAGGGTTTTCCGTTATTGGACATAAAGGTCTAGAGTTTAAGATGGCCATGATTTGGCACACTAGAGTCCGAAGTTCGTCGAATGTTAAAACTGATAAACCAACTGCACGATAAAAATGATATTTTGCGGCCTTAACGGCAGCCTCCCAAAGACTGCCAAAATGGGGTGACCTGGGAGGTATGAACTTCCAATTTATTCCATCTTCTAAACATTGCTGGTGTATTTGCTGCATATTTTTTTGGTCAAAAAACAGCGTACGCAATTCTGCTAATTCATTTTTAGCGCCCACAAAATTTGTGGCGTTATCTGACCAAATGTTTTCCGGCTTGCCACGGATTGAAATAAAGCGTTTAAGCGCTGATAAAAATGCCGATGTCGACAAATCTTGTACCAACTCCAAATGTGAAGCCTTAGTCGAAAAGCAAATAAAAATGCATATGTAACATTTCGATGGTGGCCGACTTCTTATCTCAGATTTACAATAAAAGGGACCACAGAAGTCAATCCCCGTAGTGTAAAATGCCCTATTTGGTTGTACTCGATGTGGTGGCAAGCTACCCATTAAATGCTGAGAAATCCTAGGCTTTAATCGAAAACATTTAATACATTTGGAAATGATTGCGCTTATCGTCTTTCTGCCCCCAATGGGCCAATAAAGTTGCCGAACATTTGCCAGTAAACATTGTGGTCCGGCATGTAATAGACGTTGATGATAATACAAAACGATTAACGCCGTAAGAGGATGACGCTTCGGCAAAATAAATGGATGTCGCGCTTCAAAATTCAAAAATGAGTGTTGCAAACGCCCACCTACTCGAATCAATCCCTCCGAATCAATAAATGGTGTTAGTGAATATAATTTACTAGTTGGTAATAAATTTTTGTTTGTTTTTAGGGTTTTGTATTCGTTTGCAAAATGTATTAGTTGAATGTTACGAATCAGAATTTGTGTACCCATTTTTATTTCTTCTGGTTTCAATTCTCCATGGCATTTAATACCCTTTTTCAAATTTAGAAATCTGTTGACGTACGCGAAAACTCTTTGAATTTTAGGAAACGAATTATACCATTTACAATTTATAGAAAAATCAGTGGCGAATGACGTGGCTAAAACAACTTGACGACGTTCAGGAAGTTCCGTTATAAAGTTTAGTGCTTTTGGCCAATTGTTTTCATCTTTGTATAAAAAATCTGGCCCCTCCTTCCAAAGATTTGAACATATAAGTTCCTCAGGAGTGGCTCCTCTTGATAAGATATCCGCAGGATTTGACGTGGTTGGAACATGATGCCATAACATATTGCTAGTAAAATTTTGTATACGACTTACTCTGTTAGCGACAAATACATTATAATTTGTAGACTCTTCCCGCAGCCAAGACAAAACAACCATTGAATCTGACCAGCAGTGGTAATCGAAATTGCCCTCCAGCGTCCTTGAAATTTCATTTAAAAGCTCTGCCAAAAGCAATGCGGCCGATAACTCAAGTTTAGGGACTGTAAGCGCCTTTAAGGGTGCTACTCTTGATTTGGAACACAATAAATTTACCTTCACGCTTTCTCCTAATTCCGATCTCACGTAAACACAAGCACCATAAGCAGATAAGCTAGCGTCGCAAAATCCATGTATTTGCATAGAGGAATCTGGGCTGGAAACAAATCGTGGAAATATAAATTTATGAACTATGGAAAATGTTGACACAAAATGCTGCCAAACTGAATGCAGGCCTCGAGGCAGACTTTCGTCCCAATTTAACTTACATTTCCATAAATTTTGCATAAATACCTTTGCTTTTGTAATAACTGGTCCGATTAATCCCAACGGGTCGTAAAAACGCGCGATCGATGACAAAACTGACCGCTTCGAAATAGTTTTAACATCCAACACATGGGAAAACGTAAATATAAAGGCATCAGAATTTGGATCCCATAAAAGGCCTAAAGCCTTGGTTATATCTGTGCCATCTTGAAATTTCAAATATTTTTCACGATCGGCTAATGGCACTTCTTTTAAAACGGATGCGTTATTTGAACACCATTTTCTGATTTTAAAATTGCCAAGATTCAGCAGATTAGTTACTTGTTGTCTAATTTCAATAACTTCCTCGATGGATTGCCCACCGGATATTAAATCGTCCACGTAAAAGTCGCGCCGCACAACATTTGCGCCAATAGGAAAAGACATTTCTTCGTCCATAGATAATTGATGCATCGTACGAATTGCAAGAAAAGCAGCAGGCTTAGTGCCATAAGTTATGGTGTTTAATTTATAAATTTGCAGTTCTTCATCAGGGCTATTTCTCCACAATATGCATTGAAGAAAATCATCTGGGTAAGTAACACGAACGCAGCGATACATTTTGCATATATCTCCGCTTAGAGCTATTTTAAAGAAACGAAATCGAAGTAGTGTACTAAATAGTTTTGGTTGTATTGTTGGCCCCGCATATAAAATATCGTTAAGATATTTTATTGGCTGAGCCATCAAATACGACCCTCAGTTTTGTCGTAGTACTATCCTCTTTGTGTACGCAGTGGTGGGGAAGAAAATTAGCTTTGACCTCATTAGGTATCCTTGTGACAAGAGACATATGCTTTAAATCAGCATATTCGTTCATAAAAGCGATATACTGTTCCTTAATATCTGGGTGTTTACTCAATTTCCTTTCAAGGCTAAGAAAACGTCTACGGGCTAATTCATATGAATCCCCTATTTCACACGCATTTAATTTTTTCGGCAAACTAACAGAATATTCGCCAGACTCAAGTCGAGCTATATTTTGTTTAAAATGATACTCACAAAATTCGTCTTCCACAGAGTATTTAAAATTGTTTTCGAAATTATTCTCAATCTCCCAAAAACTTTTGACGATATCGGCTAATGTCTCCTTTTTAGATTCCCTTACATTTTTAGATATGGTTGCTAACGAAAATGAGTTCGATATAGTGGAACCACCACCTGAAACTACCCATCCAAGGCGAGTTTTTTGCAATATTGGTGAATTATTTCCGAAACGAAGTTGACCCACACTCATAAGTTCAAAAAACAATCCGGCGCCAATTAAAATGTCTATACGGCCACGCTTATAAAATTCTGGATCCGCCAACTTAATATTATCTGGGATTTTAAGCTGATTTACATCGAAATTTGGATTTGGTTGATAATCAGTTATTATAGGTATTACAATGGTGGTAAACGAAACTAAATAATTGCTATGGGAGGACTTAATGACAATATTGGCTGATTTGTCTGCTATAAAATTACCATCCCCTATGCCAGAAATTGAAATACACGATGGCTTAACTTTGAGCTGTAACTGCTTTGCAAAGCGAGACGTAACAAAATTTAGCTGCGAAGCTGAATCAAGTATTGCACGACAAGGCACCAAGACACCAAATTTGTTTTTCACCAAAACTATAGCTGTAGCTAGCAGCACATTATTACCATTTAGAGATTCAAGAGCTTCAGGTGTGACATGAGACGATAAAGACGAGACGAGTGCAGATTGAGTTGAATGGGTATTTGGTATTTCTTGTGACTCACGCTGAGGTTGAGTTTCAAACGGTGATGCGTTGCTATTATCTATGTGCAGTAATGAGTGATGCTTCATTGAACAATGGCGGCAAGTTCCCGATTTACATTTCCAAAGGCGATGTCCCTTTCTCAAGCAATTAAGGCATAAATTTAATTTTTTGGCTTCTTTAAAACGCAGTGTGGGCGAAAGATTTAAAAAACGACAACAACTAGCAATTAAATGGTCTTTTGCTTCACAAAAGGTACATATTTGTGCTGTGCCTGAGGCCACTAGCACATTTCGACCAGTACTAATAGATTTCTTGCTCACCTGTTGATTTGGCGTTTTTGTTGTGAATGAGCACTCAATATTTTCGAGCATGCGACACCTGCGTTCTAGAAATGTAGCCATAGACGACCAAGTTGGCAATTGTTCAATTTGCAACCCTTCTTCCCATTTTGCTTGAGATTGTGAATCAAGCTTAGAGGTGACTAAATGTATTAACAAACCATCAGCAATTTGTTCCCTGGAGCATATTGTTTCAAGAGCTCTCATATGAGCATTAAGCTTATCGCTTAATTGTCGCAGACTTGAAGCTGAGCCTTTATCAACACCTTTTAGCCCGAAAATATCTTTAATGTGTGCCTGAAAATTAAGTAATTTATTATCAAAACGATTTTTTAATAATGCGACAGCCTTGTCATAATTCGCCTCTGAGGGGTCCAACGAAGAGATTGTGTCCAGAGCAGCTCCAACTAAACATGCACGTAAATGCTGAAACTTCTCTATTTTGCTTAAGTCCATGTCATTGGCTATGACCGTTGTAAACATTGCGAAAAAGTCAGGCCATTCTGTATACGAACCGCTAAAAGTGGGAATTTTTAACTCAGGTAGCCTGGTCTTGCGAGCGCTTGTGGATGCATCTAACGAAAATTGGCGAACAGTCGAAGAATGAGGCGCTGTACGAGAATTACAATGGACGTTGATTTTTCTCTTGATTTTTGCCTTTATCTCAAAATATGACGTCATAAACTTCGAACGTATATTTGATTCTATGCTATCTTCACATTTTTCTTCCAGCAATAAAACAGCCTGTTCAAAATTGGATTACAAAGTTTCAACATAATCAAGGCGAACAGAGAGATCGACATCATCCAACCTATCAAATTCTTCTGTAGTTAGGCTGCATTTAATATCATCTAACTGACTGGAAATCATCGTTACTCTTCTTGCATACTGCGGCAATTCCGAGGCCCCATTTCCTTGATTAGTCGCTAAAGATAAAGTGTTTTTATCAGGCATGACTTTTATTAGTTTATTTAATTTAGACTTTTCGAAACTGTAGACTGTTTGGTTATTAATCCGAATTGATTTTTAACCAAACGACGAAAATTTTTAATTGATTTTGACGTATCACGTCGGGGTCACCAATGTTTGAGCCTGTAAGCCTTTTTACAAGCTGATGCGAAAAATAAAACAACTTTTTAATGTTTTATTGCGAACAAAATACAATATATTTATTTGGTTGAAGTTACAAGACAGAACTCTACTTAAAAATCAAGAAACAAATATTCTTTTAAAAAAATATCAAAAGCGACAAAACAACTTCATTATTAATATCATTTACTTTATGATATTTCTGTACCGTTAAAATATGAATATTAATATTTTGCTAATTGTTTTGTTTTTATAAATTCTTTCAACAAAAAAAATGCAAGTGCGTAGATAAAACACACACAGCAATACACAAGCCTACATACACGTATGTTCGCTGCTAAGGCAAGCTTTGTATTGACGCTGCTGCTAGCACAGTGGTTACAAAGAACAGGTATATTATCTAATTATTTGAAGCACACGACCAAAAAAATGTGTAACCAAAATGTAAAAATAAAGTAGCCAAAAGCGAAAGAAAGTAATCGAAATTATTTTGTATCCAAAGTACTTTATTCGCACTTCAGGGGGGTTATTATGTAATACGATTCGAAAGAAAAGATTTACGAATTCGTACAAATTGTATTATGTAGTACGTTTTTCGAAAATTTATTTTCGAACGTTCGGAAATATTTTCTTTTTGTGGGATTTTTTTTACCCCTTTTCGTAAATTGTAAATTACCCTTTTACAATTGCAACTATATAATACGAAAGCAAATGTCAGTTCATTTAAATGTTTCGTAAATTATTCGAAAGGTGCTGTGCTTGCGAAAACAATAAAAAATTTAAAAATGTAAGTAATTAAATAAAACTTTTTACAAAAAGTGTAAAATATAATTTAAATAATACGATTTCCTCTATATTCAGAACTGTGAGTGACTTGAAATCACAATTTATACTGTGTTTGTTGTCACAACTCCTTGTTTTTAGTCTGAAAATTTTTATACATAGTAATTTTTTTAAATTTGGGTTGTGTTTAGGGAAAGCTTAAACAAAGCAATGTTTACAAAACCAAGACAGAATATGGTGATGGTTGATTTTATAATTGTACATGCATATTGAGCAAAGGGGCACCTCAATGTTGCAAATGCTAAAAGCAAGTCGAAGGATTTGTGGCAAAGACTATCAAAGGATTAAGATGCGGTTGGTCCACAGTATCGTGAATTGAAAAAGTGGAAAAAAGTGAGTTTTCATTTAATCGATTTTGTATTAACTATTTTTACAAATGTGCTATTTTACTAGGTATGAGAAGAGTTAAATGTCTGTTTTCGGTTGAAGTATAAATGCTCATCGTTACTTGGCCAATTACTCCAGGTATTCCACATTTATTAAAAAAAAACATATTTTCGCCTCCATCTTTTTTTCTTCAGTCATTTCAAAGATAACATGCTTCGGACAAATATTTTGTTCGATTATTTCGCATACCTCAGATAAGCATATGGAAATTGATGAGTGTGAAAGTCCTACAAGACGATATTGGTCAATCTGATGTTGGTATCCACCTTGTACCAAACAAGGTGCAATGACTGTCGATCTTTCAGGTGGCTTTAAATCACCCTACATATGTATATACACAGGACTGGGCAGTATTTGAAATACATGTATTTGAAATACGTATTTAAAATACAAATACGTATTTTGTATTTGTATTTTAAATACATGACGTGGAAGTATTTTGTATTTTAAATACATAACCTGAAAGTATTTTGTATTTTAAATACATGACCAGCAAGTATTTTGTATTTTGTATTTTAAATACCGCAAACCATGTATTTTGCCCAACACTGTATATACAATTGTTTACATACATAAATGAATTTTTATTAAGCCGAAAGTTTTTCACGAAACTAAAAATAGTATTTTTATAATTAAATTTGATAATTAAAAATCTTTCTTACGTACTATTATCAAGTCTCATTGTTAAGATCGGAGTTAATTTATTATTTGTTTAATACAATATTTTATTACTTAGTATATATTTAGTTCGCTATCTATTATTTCGTTATAACTAAACTTCTTAGGAATTGAAAATGTTTACTTTTAATTTTTGATATCGCCCTAATTATAATTGAATTTAATAATTTTGTAGCTTTAAAGTTCATGAATATACAAACTTACATACATGTATTCATTATTTTGTTGTTGCCCAAAAGAATTTTGTAAAGAATTGTATTTTTTCTTTGGGTTTTCTTTTAATTCTTCTTGCGTAGCGGTATTTAACTTTTTTGATTTTTTTTTGCATTGTGAATTTAAAAATATAATTTTTAAATAAACGAGTTTTTATTATTCTTTTGTCGCTCTTAAGCAAAGCATGGTTTGTCTTTTTACTTAGTGAGACAGAATAGAGGAAACTTAATTGGTTTGCACTAAAAAGTAAAATACTTTACAAATCAATTACATCATTTTTAAAATCAAAATTCAAAATTACTCGGGCTCATTTGGAGCCACTTTTTTGCATAATATACGTGAATTTTGGCTATTCACGTCAACATTTTTGGTGACCCCGACGTGATCGGTAAATATTTAAAATGAGTGTTGAACAACAAGAGGAATCTTTCAACAAACGTAAAGCAACAATACTGAGAAATCGTTTGCTCAGTATTCAAGATGATGTACAAAATTGTGACATCGATTCCTTAGATGAAGCCGCTTTAAGTGTGAAACAAGAATTGCTGGAAAAACTGTATGCCGAGTTTGAAGTGGTTCATGATCGGCTGGAAAGAGAAGATTTTAGAGAAATGGAAAGCACGTTGCCGTCAGAGGTATCCGACATATACACATTCACAAAAACAACTTTAACTCGAAAAATTTTGGCACTTCGCTTCAAGGAGAAACAGCAAGCAACATTGTTAAGGCAATCAACTGTAAATGAGTCGCAACCATCATTTTTGTTGCCCGTACAAAAAACACGATTGCCAATAATACAAATTCCTACATTTACTGGAGTTTACACGGAATGGCCAGACTTTTTTTCAATGTTTGAGACAGTTATTGGTGGTGATGAGGATTTGTCAAAAATAGAAAAATTTCAGCATCTAAAGACATGTTTAGCAGGCTCCGCATTGGAGGCCATTCGTTCGTTGGAAATGAGTGAAACAAATTTTGACAAGGCTATTGAAATTTTAAGAAATAGATTTGATAATAAACGTTTAAATTTTCAGGCACATATAAGAGACATTGTGGCAATCAGCAAGGTTGAAGCTGGGTCAGTCGGACAGTTGCGAAAATTAAGTGACAGCGTAAATTCTCATTTAAGGGCTCTACTTACTATGGGTACTAAAGAGCAAATAGCTGATTGTTTACTGATTCACCTGATTGGCCGAAAACTTGACGTGGCATCACAAACAAAATGGGAAGAGTCAACACCAGTAAATGAAATACCAACATGGGATCAAATGGCTAAATTTTTGCAAAATAGATGTCAAACTTTGGAAAACGTTGAGAATGGTGTGGTAAAGGAGGCAGCAAACAAACAGGTGGGCTCTAAGCAATTTTATCATACTAACAAAGGAAGAAATTCTTTAGTAGTCTCAACTAACTCACAAAAGGTATGCCCAATTTGCAATTCAGTATCCCATGCAATTTATAGTTGCCCTCAATTTTTGTCGCAAACACCATCAGCAAGATTTAAAGAAGCTAAACGTTTAAATTTGTGCTTAAATTGTCTTAGAAAAGGGCATGTTGTTAAGGCATGTGTTTCAAATGGTTGTCGGCATTGCTCATTAAAGCACAACAGTCTGCTTCACTTGGAAGCTACAAACAATTTAAAACCCAATTTAGTAGATGAAGATTCTAACAAAGATTCAAAACGCAACCAAAATTTAAATTTTGAAGCTTCAACCTCGTCAAAAGATTCATGTTCACAAAACTCATTTCCACAATCGTCTTTGATAGCCTCGAGCAATCAATTTGACAACCAAGTTGATACAAAAACAACAATACTAGCTACGGCAATAGTGCTAGTTAAAAATAGTGCAGATTTTTTTATTCCATGCAGGGCCATTCTCGACTCAGCCTCTCAGGCCCATTTTATTACATCCAATTTCGTAAACAAACTGCAATTAAAGCCCATTCGTGCAACTACACAAATAGCCGGAATTGGCCAATCAAATTTTGCATCTGGTAAAGTAGTTAATATTGTCATTCAATCTCGAACTTCAGGCAAGTCAGCATGTATAACATCTGTTGTTGTTTCGGCTATCGTAGAAAATCAGCCTCAATTTACAATAAACATTTCGAACTGGAGCATACCCAACAACATACAGCTTGCTGACCCGCTTTTTTACAAACCGCAACAGATTGATTTATTGTTAGGTGGAGACTTATTTTTTGAATCCCTGGGCAATGGAAAAATTCGAATTGGGCCAACGTTGCCATTTCTGCAAAATACTGAATTTGGTTGGGTTGTTGCTGGTGGGGGTATTCAATTACAAAAATATAAAAGTTGCTTAATAAATATTCGAACAAGCGAAAAGGCCAGTTATGAAAATAATTTAGATAAACTGATAAGCCGTTTCTGGGAAATAGAAAACCATCTTGATGTTGTTTCAAAAATAACAAAAGAAGAAGTAGAATGCGAAAACCATTTTGTCCAAACATTCAAGCGTTTGAGTTCAGGCCAGTATACAGTTCGCCTGCCATTTAAAACAAGCCCAACGGCTCTTGGTGAATCGTACCAGCATGCCCTCCGTCGTTTTAACAATTTGGAAAAACGTTTAAATCAGTCTCAAGACTTGAAAATTCAGTATAGCGCATTTATTAACGAATATATTGATCTTAAGCATATGTGCCTATTGGATAAAATACCAGAAAATATTAAGATAAATTTTCTCCCTCATCATTGTGTAACTAAGTTGGAAAGTTCAACCACGAAATTGCGTGTTGTATTCGACGGATCTGCAAAAACTACTACAGGACTGTCGCTTAATGATATACTTATGTGTGGCCCGACAATTCAGCCTAATATTTTTGATATATTACTACGTTTTCGTTCCTTCAATATTGCTCTAACAGGCGATATATGTAAAATGTATAGATGTATAGAAGTTGCCTATCCAGTCTTCAGTGTATTTTGTGGCGAAATGGGGTTGATGGGCCTTTACAAATCTACAAATTGGAAACCGTTACCTATGGCACAAAGTCTGCCTCGTTTCTAGCCGTTCGGACAATGCATCAATTAGCAAAAGACGAATGTCAGTTCTACCCTTTAGGCTCAAAAATAGTGTTGCGTGATTTTTACGTCGATGATATGATATCTGGTGGGGACTCTTTAAGCGAAGTCAATGAAATCCTAGAGCAAACAACACAGTTACTTAGCAAGGGAAAATTTAAAATTCGTAAATGGTGTTCGAATGACCCTCGTATTCTTAACAACATAAAGGATGAAGACAAGGAAAGGTTTTTAAAATTTCGAGATGGAAGTGATGTTACTAAAACGTTGGGATTGGCATGGGAGCCAAATGGCGACAATTTTTTATTTTCGTTTGTGCCATCCAAATTATCAAAAGAAGTTACGAAGAGAATGGTTCTATCAGCCATTGCAAGTTGCTATGACCCTCTAGGTCTTATCGGTCCAGCCATTGTAAAGGCAAAAATTTTTCTTCAACATTTGTGGAAGGAAAAAATTGAATGGGATGACAAATTACCCCAGGCCCTTAATACTGCTTGGCTTAATCTATGCTCCGAATTTTTAGAAGTAGAGAGGTGCGAATTTCCTAGAAAGGTTTTAAGGCCTGGAGGTACACACCAAATACATGCATTCTGCGATGCAAGTCTCTATGCTTATGGTGTTTGTGTTTACATTCGAAGTGAAAGCAATGGCGTTGCGCATTCTAATCTTCTCTGCTCTAAATCTAGGGTTGCACCCACAAAGGTTTTAACGGTTCCCAAATTGGAATTATCAGCTGCGCTCCTGCTTGCTGAACTTGTACACTCAATATCGAAGTTGAATATTTTCGTTAGTGATATTTATTGTTGGTC
The DNA here is from genome assembly GCA_963931875.1 of Pollenia griseotomentosa. NCBI lineage: Eukaryota > Metazoa > Arthropoda > Insecta > Diptera > Polleniidae > Pollenia > Pollenia griseotomentosa. The sequence continues at coordinate 14,708,740 of OZ007563.1, read as the reverse complement.
AGACTCAACAATTGTCCTATCGTGGATTCAAGAAGAGTCATCCAATTATCAAGTTTTCGTATCAAATCGCATCAGTCGTATACAATCTCTAACTGCAAATATGAAATGGCTTTATGTTCCGACAGCTAAGAACCCGGCTGATGTTTTATCAAGAGGCGCAAGTGCAGCAGAACTAACATCATCTGATTTTTGGATATCTGGCCCAGAATTTCTTAAGGAGGATGCAAAATCTTGGCCATCACAACCTACAGTAATAAAAAATTTGCCAGAAAAGCGTAAATCGGTTTTGGTTAGCACAACATCATTAATCGACCTGTCAATTAATTGCAAATATATTACATCGTTTGGAAAAATCTGCAGAGTTTTTGCTTACATATATAAGTTTGGTGGTGCAGGTGTTTCATGTCGAAAGGGTCTATTATCAACAACAGACGTGCAGAGAGGTACCATGTTATTAATTCGTATGGTTCAAAAAGGTCGATTTTTAAACGAATATAAAGCTGTCAGTCAAGGCCAATCAATTTCATCATCAAGTTCGCTCATATCCTTAAACCCTTTTATTGATAATTTTGGCCTCCTTAGAGTGGGTGGTCGTCTTAAAAACGCACAACTTAGTTCTGATGCTCGACACCCCATAATTTTTCCTAAACAACATCCCTTAACAGACTCAATGATTGCGTATTTTCATCAAAAGAATCTTCATGCTGGTCCACAGTCTTTGTTGGCAACAATAAGATTGCAGTTTTGGCCCATTGGGGGCAGAAAAGAGGTCAGTCGTATTATTAATAAATGCATTCGTTGTCTGCGCTTACGTCCTCGCATAGTAGAGCACATAATGGGCAATCTTCCCAAAGACAGATTTGAAGGCTCTCGAGCATTTTTGGTAACAGGAGTTGATTTTTGTGGCCCAATATTATACCGATCAGAAATTCGCACAAGAGCTCCAATTAAATGTTATATTTGCCTTTTTATTTGTTTCAGCACCAAGGCTGTTCATCTTGAGCTGGTCAAAGATTTGTCTACACAAGGTTTCTTAGCAGCGCTTAAACGTTTTATTAGCATTCGAGGCAGACCCAAAACCATTTGGTCTGATAATGCCACAAATTTTGTAGGCTCAAAAAATGAAATGGCCGAACTTAAAAGATTATTTTTGAGCCAGCAGCACTTAAAAGCAGTTCATGATCAATGTTTAGAAGATAATATAGATTGGAAATTCATACCACCAAGATCACCCCACTTCGGAGGCCTCTGGGAGGCTTCAATCAAGATTGCAAAGCTTCATCTTCTACGTACGCTTGGGCAATCAATTCTAGACTTTGATGAGCTTCGAACTCTCGTTTATCAAATTTCGGCAATCATGAACTCTCGTCCTCTGTGCCCACTTTCTGAAGATCCTGATGATTTGAATATTCTGACACCTGCTCATTTTTTAATCGGCGCCCCATTTACTTCAGTTGTAGAGCCAGATGTAACAATGCTAAACATGAATCGTCTGGATCGTTGGCAGCGTGTGTGCTATATGCAACAATTTTTTTGGAAGCAATGGAGTACTGAGTATTTGACAATTCTTCAACAGAGAACTAAGTGGCAAGTTGCTGCAGATAACATTAAAATAGGTACAATGGTGCTCCTAAAAGAGGAAAATCAACCACCACTTAAATGGCAATTGGGTCGCGTAACGGAAGTTATAAAAGGTGACGATGGCTTTGTACGAGTTGCTGTTATAAAAACGGCCAATGGCTTAGTTCGACGAGCAGTTTCAAAAATTGGCTACTTATTCAATGATGAGGTTGAATTCCCAAGGAATTCAACGGGGGCAGGATGTTAAGATCGGAGTTAATTTATTATTTGTTTAATACAATATTTTATTACTTAGTATATATTTAGTTCGCTATCTATTATTTCGTTATAACTAAACTTCTTAGGAATTGAAAATGTTTACTTTTAATTTTTGATATCGCCCTAATTATAATTGAATTTAATAATTTTGTAGCTTTAAAGTTCATGAATATACAAACTTACATACATGTATTCATTATTTTGTTGTTGCCCAAAAGAATTTTGTAAAGAATTGTATTTTTTCTTTGGGTTTTCTTTTAATTCTTCTTGCGTAGCGGTATTTAACTTTTTTGATTTTTTTTTGCATTGTGAATTTAAAAATATAATTTTTAAATAAACGAGTTTTTATTATTCTTTTGTCGCTCTTAAGCAAAGCATGGTTTGTCTTTTTACTTAGTGAGACAGAATAGAGGAAACTTAATTGGTTTGCACTAAAAAGTAAAATACTTTACAAATCAATTACATCATTTTTAAAATCAAAATTCAAAATTACTCGGGCTCATTTGGAGCCACTTTTTTGCATAATATACGTGAATTTTGGCTATTCACGTCAACACTCATAATGTCGGATGTATCTCGTATTATTTTCCGTTGAACTCTTTCTGCAATTGCATTACTTTCTTTATCGCTATCTTCCAACCACAATGGAACAGAATTTATGTTCTTAGACCGTTATATTTTTATAAATAATTACACAACGTGACAAAATTTCAACAAAGTCGTGACCAAATGAATCTGACAGCTAATCTTTACGTAAAATTTTCCGCTGAATCCGAATATGAAGTCAGCAATCCATGGTTATTTTAGAAATTTTATAACCTTTCACTAGAAAGAAAGAATTACATAATCCGTTTAAAATTTTTGAAGATATTTGCATTTCAGTCACAGCATCTTTTTTAAAAACACAAATAACGGTTATTTTGGAATATCTCAAAAACTGATCTACTTTTGACAATTCTGACTTCATATTCGGATTCAGCGTTATTTGTTATTTTATTTTGTTTTGAAGTTTTCACTTATATTTACACTTGCGGAAAATTTAACGTTTTTTTATTAACGCTTGTTTTTCAAAAAATTTCTGTCAATATTGACAGGTACTGTCAAATTTATCGGCTATAAATTTGGCAGCACTTTGTTTTTCCCTTTTTTTAACAAATACAAATCTGTGGGGCTTTCGAACGGATTAGAAAATACCATATCATTTTCGATACGGAAATTTCTTTCGAAAGTATTTTCGTTTCGAATCGAATTACATAATAACCCCCCAGTTTAAAACACAGTAAAATCCCGATAATTCGTACCCCGATAAATCGTAATTCCCAATAATTCGTTATAAACTTGCGGTCCCTAAAAAAAATCTCGTGAATTCGTTAAACTTCCATACATTTTGGTCCCCTCGATAAATCGTAATTGTTTGCTAACAACTACTTATAATTCGTAATAAAAACATCAGAAACATGGAAAGGATTGTTTTTTTGTTTAACACTATTTTTTTGCGTTGGTTTTTGCTTTTGGTTGGGTGTGTGTTTATTTTCTTAAGATCAGTTTGATACATAATGTGCGTTCGTTTACTTTTCTAGTAAAATCCCAGTAAAATCCAGTAGGTCAGTAATATGAAAATCTTACAAATTTATTTGTACGCGAACGCGTTTCAGTAAAATCCAGTACAAATTTGTACACATTTTGGGGTAAACGAACGCAGCTATAACAATAAAAAAAAAATGTCAAAGCGCACGCATAAAACTCTGTCGGTGTTACAAAAACAATAAATTTTTACAGCCATTGACAATGGAGAGAAAAAAATAGACTTGCTAAACGATTTGAAATTCCTCCGTCAACTGTTACTTCATTCAGTCCTTCAAAAAAGAGAATTTGTTTATTAAGCGAGAAAAACTACCTAAATATCCAGAGCTTGAAGCCTTTACATTTATGGTTTGCACCGTGCCGGTTTTTTATGTTTTTTTTTTATCGTTTGAGTAAATAAATCGAAAACCCCTATAATTCGTAAGAAATGGGGGTCCCTTGCGATTACGAATTATCTGGAGTCCACTGTATGTTTAAAGAAGAAATTGTGTTTGTTTGTATCTTGTAGGCTCATAAGCCGCTGGACTGATTTTAATAAAGTTTGACGGTGTATTACCGATGGTCTGGAAAGAGCAATAGGCTACATAATTTTTCGGAATTTTTAGTGAAAGTGGCTCCTCCTATTCAAAGTTTAACCTTATTTTAGTCAATTTTAAAATCTTTATGAGCTTTTAACCTTTTCATATGAAGAGCTCTTACACTTTTAAAGTCTTGCTGTGTATTATAATATTAAAGTGCAAAATTGAGCTAAATTATGCGGTAGACATCTAATATATAAATGTTTTTTGCCCGGTGGAATAAAATCATATTAAACGGAATGGGATCGGAAGGGTCTTTGACCTTATCGTTTACTAGAAAAGTGTTTCAGTTAGACCTATGAAGCATTAAGAGTAGCAAAAAATTGATTATTTTTGTGTTGAAAAAAAGTCACAAAATAAAAAAAAATTTCCACAAGTACACATTGTGAAAAAAGTAACCAATTTTGGTTACCAAGTTCGGTTATAATTAACTCTCAGTTATAGCTGTCAAAACATATTGGTAACCGGAACTTTAATTGAAAGTTAGTTTTAACTGAACTTGGTGGAAATGTCCGTAAATGATATACGCAGCAATGAGAGTGGGAATAAATAATTTTTTTTTAATATTTGGGATATTTTCCTATTTGGTTAACGTGAGTACCTGCATTGCGGCCTTGCTACACGGTGCTCTTTACACCGAATCAAAATAATGCGTTGACCACTACCCCCTTGAACCTTTCGCAAAAAGCCGTCACAAATGGAGCAAAGGTGCCAATTGAGAAAAATTAATTTGGACACGGGTATCTTACACTCCTACTTTTCTTTGCATAACAGAAAATTTATCCACAACGAGAATCTTGCTCTCCTGCGATTTGGGTATTAAAGTACAGGCACCACGATACTCCCCGAAAGAGCACACTAATAGTCAGGCTGGAACCAACGTTCCAGGGGCCTCTGACTCCTATGGTAAAGAGTTTGGGGGATATGGGCAAATCCTGCGCAACGAACGCTACATTCGCACGCGTTTTCTGATTGATATAATTATAAACATTTTTTGATCTGTCAAAAGAGATAGCTTCAACTTATATACAATATTCAGTGACATTAATATGTACTTACGAATGGCGTTTATCATAATTTCTTAGCAGGTATTTGTTGCGATATAATTGATCACAAAGTTTTTTGACGCACGTCACAAAAAGTGGAAGTAACTTTAAAAGTTAAAGTGTATTTTCTTTATTTTTAGCATATTTTGCATTATAAGGTATACAAAATCTGATTTCTAAAAGAAAGATGAATATAAACAAGAGAACGGGTCCGCCATCTAACGTTTTTTTTTCAACTAGCGCTTATTTCGTGAATGGTAACACTTAGCTCATGTCTGATTTGACAGATAATTAGTTTTATCCTTCCGCTGAACGAATATGGTTGTGTATACGCTTGAACAACGCTGGGAAATATTGCGACATTACTTTGAAAATCATGGTAATGTTGCAGAATGTGTGCGAAAATTTCAGATGAAGCTCATTTTGATATTGGCGGGTATGTAAACAATTAAAATTGTCGCACTTGGGGCACAGAAAACACGCACGCATACATTGAAAAGCCCATGCACCCAAAACGAGTCACTGTTTGGTGCGGATTTTGGTCCAGAGGCATAATTGGGCCATTTTTCTTCGAAAATGAGCAAGGAGTGGCCGTTACAGTCAATGGCGATCGTTATCGGGCCATGTTGAACGAATTTTTGTTCACAAAAATTGAAGAGGAGGATATTGGCAACATTTGGTTCCAACAGGACGGCGCACAGTGAGACAGCCCTTTAGTAACCGCGGCAAAAAATGGTTTTTGGCGTGTCGTCCAATTTGGATGAAATTTTCACAGTATATTAACAGATATATTAGTAACAATTCCATGAAATTTCAGCCTCATAGCTTTATTTTTTTTTTGGTCTAGAGTAAGTCAAAATTGAGGGATGGCAACGCGCTTGAAATATGTTAGTTCAATATGTAATATTCAAAAGAATAAAAAAATACATAATTTTTTTTTTTTAATTTTTTTTTTTAATTTTTTTAATTAATTTAGTTGTTGTGAATGAGTAGATGAAAAAATAAATTAAAAAAAAAAAACACAAAAAAAAATTTCTTAACAACAGAATTGTGGTGTAAAAATTGAACATTTTGCATTTTCAATGGACTAGGAAATATAGAGCAGCCCCTCGCCCTAGGTGCACCCTTATATCAAATGAAAGATTGAAGTCTCAGCTTTCATTTGAAGTTAAGAACATATAGCAAAAGTTTGCAAAAGAACTTTAAAAATACAAAAAAACTAAAAAATCCGCAACGCGCACATTCTGTCGCTATACGTAATAACTGTAAAATCATATTAAATTGTTGTTGTGTTTAATATTATTGATCAACAAATGGTAATTGCAATATATATTTATATTTAATTCACAATCTTTTTGAGAGTGCAAGTTTATACAAGTTTATATAAAGTGTTAAAAACAAAATTTACAAGGTCATGGATAATTCAACAATTTCTTATAGTGCAATTTCTGATATTTGGATCGATAGCAATAAAGATATTGATGTTGTTGTTGGTGTCATATCAACAAAATTCAATGAAATGTCAGACTTAATTATTAAAAAATTTCGTGATTCTTTAATAAAATATTTCATACCAAAATTAAAATCCAAATGGAACAAATCTGGGCGCAAAAAAAGTAAATTTTTGGCTGATAATGAAGAATGGATTGCACAGCTTTACACCATATGTGAAGAAACTTTGGATGATGAACAACCAAGCACTTCGCTGTATTGCCAGTAGGTTTGTTTGCAATTTTTTTTTGAAAGTATTTTTTTAAATTTTTTTTAATATTAACTTTTTTTTTGCTACAGGAATGTTATCCGAAGGAGCGCAAGAAGCAATGAATAAGGAGTATAGAAACTGTAGGCTATTCCATTCTCGTAAAAATTCACGTATTTCTACGAATGAAGATGTAATGCACTATTTGCAAATATCATCAGATCCTTATATTAATTAATTTAGAATGAGAATAAAATTGAAAAAATTAGAATTCCATGATGATGTTAAAAAATTATTGATAGAATGAAAAAAAAAATTGTTCTTTTTTATTGCATTTCCATGGGAGGTGGGCGTAATAGTGGGCGTGTTATTGTAATTTTTGCATGAAACATTTTAAATGATATAAATTACAGTAATATCAAATTTGAAGGTTGTACCTAAAATATTTTAGAAAATATGGCACTTTTTATGTTGAGGTTGTATGGGTGGTGGGGGTAAAAGTGGGCCAAAGTTCAAAATTTTTTTCCGATAATATATGTAACAATATAACATTCAAGTATACAAATTTTAATTAATTTAAGAGTTTCATAAAACGCAATATTTGTACACACAGAAAAAAATCAAGTTAAAAACGTAGAAAACAAGGTTGATTTAAAATTTGTCGGTGGTGATTTTGCTTTATACGTTTTTCATGTTAATTCAACCTGGTTTTACAATAACTGCGAACAACATTTTTTTTCTTTTAAAATAACTATAATTCATGTTAATTTAACATTGCAGTAAAGTTAGAGCAAAATGTAATTTATATTGAAATAACAATCCGAATCACGTTGAATGAAAGTTATTTCAAGTTGAAACAACGTGAATTTCATGTAGAATCAAATTGGTTTGAGTGTGTTATAACAGTGTGAAGAAGCCTCAGAGACAACATATGCATTTATTTAAGAATAATTCAATACACTTACCCCTGTAACACATGTTTCACTTATTTTGAGTTCTTCTTTGTCAACAGAAGCATCAGCATCGCCCGATATGGATTTCGTCATCAATATACTTTGAAAACTTGATGCACTATTTAAGTAACTAATTTTAATTAAAAGAATACGGGAATTGTCCTCTTTTTATAACATATTTTAAGAATGAAAATAAAAAATGTACATACTTAAGTATGAATGCATGTTAATTTAACAAGATACACTTTTGATTTTAATATAAAACTGGTTTTTATGGATTCAATATTGAATCCATATTTATTTATATTTTAATATTTTTTTTTTTTATTTTAACAGTGAATAATATTAAATAAACATGATTTAAGGTTATTTTATTTAAAATTATTATGAAATAATGATAAATTTAAAAAAAGGGCATACTTTTGCAGAAATTTACTATGATTCTCAATCAACATTTTTCCATGTTAATTTTACATTGGTATTTTTTTCTGTGTGTATGGGAGCCCCCTAAGGGAAATTCTTAAATTAATGAAAAATTTGTCGACTTTTGTGAATAAAATCAAAAGTTGCAAACAGATTTTAATCATTTATGGCTTATTTTGTTTGTAGCTTCGTTTTTTATAAGTCTGCAAAAAATTAGAAGCCTAGCTGCATTTTTTAATTTTTTATGAATTTTTAAAAAACAAAAATTTCGAAATTTTGATAAAAAAATTAATTTTTTTTTCAAAAAAAAATTATGTTTCAATAACGACTACTCATATTAGAAAAAGAGTTTTACTTTTCTGAAATGAAATTTTATTGCGGAATTTCGGTTTTTTTAGTAATTTCAATAAACTAAACCGTTTTTGAGTTACGCGAATATATGTTGAGCAACCTCCTCCTGTTTCGAAATAACGGTATATCTCGAAAACCAGAGCCAATCTGAAAAAACCGCGGGCACCACTGGATTCAGCGTCCCCGAATTATGTTAAAACGCCATGTGCCCGGCTTGTCACAAAAAAAAAGTGTCAATTTCATGCACAGTGTAATGTGCTTAAAAATTGGACCGATCGTGTAGACTACTGCATGGCCAGCCGAGGCAGCCATTTGAATGAAATTATTTTCCATTATTAGCCGGAAGGATTGTACTTTCAAATAAAAAAAGAAATTTGAGAAAATATTTAGTAGTTTTTTTTTCATAGCACTTTCAAAAAAAAAAAGTTATTTGGCGGACCCTTTATATATTTTTATAAAGATGTCAACTTTGGTGATATTTCGAACTGATTTAAAAGACAATGGTGCTAAAAACAAAATTGAAGGAATCAAACAATGTCACGGAAAGTTCTAAATTGTGATCGATGAATTGACAGATGTTTCATAAATACAAAAAGCATGTTCATATTAATATTCGTTTCTTTAATGCTGAAACTTTAAATATATAATCCTGTCTAAGAGGTTTTGTTTGTAACTTTTCAAAAATATGGTTGAAGTCTATTGAATTATATAGACATGCTTAACCAACAACAAATTAAAACTCATTTTAAATAAATTTGGGAGAATAATAAATTTATTAAAATCCTATAATTTTTTAAAACCAAAGTTTTCCAAATATTCTAAAGATATGTTCACTTCTATTAAATATTTGACTTCCTACACGTAACCACTAGTTTTCCTAAAGAGTTGATTGGTTTTGCAAAACGTTTGGCGTGAGAAAACATAATTTAACAGTTTATAAATTACATTATACAATTGTGATCTTAGAAATAAAGTTTAGTAAATTCTTATATTGTTACAGCCTTGATAATAATATCCGATGGATATCGAAATGTGGGAACAAGTTGATTAATAAATAATGAGTCGTAATTAAACAGAAATGCGATGCGTAAAAATGTCTTTCAGATGAGTCGCGGGTGACTGAAAAGCGACTAGAAAAAGTTTCTAAATTGAGCAAAAAATGTCTCGAAAGTGGGTCGTAATTGATCGGAAACGTGTGTCATAAGAGACTCTTTCAGAAGAGTCGCGGGTGGGGTACCATTTTCTCCCGAATAAACAGTCATTTTCGCCTCAAAAACGAGCGCATAAATGATTATTTTAGTCGCGGAGAGGAGTCAAAGAAGACTCGAATATGATCAATAATTTCAAAAAATGTTTACTTGGAAAGACCTTTCATGTATTGATAAGTTACTAAAATTTTCTTTATTCTTTAAAATTCTGAAAAATATTAAACTCCTTGATAAATTATAACAAATCCATTTATATGTAAATTATCGACATCATTAAAATATGTAGTTTAATTTGAACTAGAATTAATTTCAAAACACGTAATCTAGAAAATTTTTATTAAATTAACTTTTTATTAGAATTTCTATTTCATGCACTGCAATTTCCTTTGCAGGATGCATTCAAATGCATTTGCATATTATTTTCTAATAATTTTCAAATTATACCATTGGCTTCATACAGGGAGACCAAAAACCCAAAATTTACAAAATTCACGTATAATTTGAATTTAATATAAAAAAAAAACACAACAATGTGATATATATTTTTTTTCTATTATTGGATTTCTAATCTGTATGCGTCTGCAATTAAATTTAAAGTCGTGTTATAAAGTTCATTTACAAATAAATCAAAATATTTTACCCCATTTGAAGCAAAACTCACAAGCAATTATGGAAATTTTATTATTTATTTAGGTCGCTTGTACGTAAATTCAACCACAAATTGCAACATTAATTTAAAACGTATGGATTCGTGCGTATTGGTCGTAAATAGAGACCAAATTTCTTTGGTCAAGCTCTTCGGTTAAAGCGGGAGTCAGAGCAGAAATATCTAAACAAAAGACAAATAGACTAAATTTAAATTTACCTAAAGACACAGAGACACAGTTACATTTATACTTTACAGGGTGTTTGAATAAAATATGTATTTTATGCTCTCCTAAATTATACAGAGAATATTTTACTTAGCTTGAGTCGTTTCAAGTGTTCCAAATCGGGAGAGAAATTTCAAAGAAACTCGAGAAAACACTTTCTAGGGATTTTTAAGAAAATTTCACTTTTATTACACCACTTGAATCTTTTTTGAATTTTTTTTTAACCATTTTAATACTTTTAATATTCTTGCTAAGGTGTGGTAGAAGGTTGTTTTCATTCGTCTGAAAAAAATCATATTCTTCATCTGAATCATTGTGGTAAAAGTCTGTACTAAACATCCTTAAAAATTTATTTTTCCCAAACTCTTTGTACTATACTTAATATATTTAAAAAAATTTTTACCCGAACAAAATGTTCCTGAGCTAAAAACTAATAAAAGGGTATTTACAATATACCGGCTTGTTTTTTACATCAAAGAACAAACTAATACTGTGAAAAAACAAATTTTCGATTAATCGATTAATCGACATAAATTATTCGTGTTCTTCGTTAAACGAAAATATGCAATTTTAAATTTTTCGAACAGTTAATCGCCCAAAATTATTCGATTAATCGAACAACAGTTAATCGTTTGAATACCCTAGTATGTATATACATATAATCATAATCTTAGATATATTATCCTGCCATAGTTTTGTGTTTAATTCGAGTTGTTTTTTTTTTTTTATCCAAAACAAACTCCATTTCATCTAAGATCTTTTCAATGTGAAAGTGAAAAATGAAAGTCTAACCGACAGGAGGTTTGCAATGTTACTAACTATTCCGAAAAATTTACTGATTTGTGGTTTCGAGGTCGAGAACTGCTTTCTCGACCTTTAATAGCTCACAATTTTATGGCAAAAGTGGGGCGAATGTATACGGATAGAAAAATGCATCTTCATATTGATGATGCCCTAACATCAGAATTGTGACATCAATGTTACTACAAATGGCATCAATAATGCAAAAAGTGTCATCCCATTGATGACATAATTTCATTTTGACCCTGATGACACTTTGGCCAAGTGATGTTAAGGTTGACATCACAATGATGAAAAGTGTCATGGGGTCAAAAACGAAGAAACTTGTCATAGTACTGATGTCAAAATACATCAGCGTTATGACGCCTTTTCTATCAGTGTAGCCTTCTAAATGATACAAAAAGTAGTCCGAAGTTCTTAAATCATACGTACAAGGTGGCCGCCAATTCATAGGTCCATTAATTGATATAATTCGTTCACCAATTACCGGTTCGGCTCAAGAAAGAGATAGTTTCGAGCGCTTTATATCATGTTGCGACGTCCTGTTGTATCCATTTCTCCTCTAAATAATTTGCAATGATATGAGGAATAAAAAAAATCACAAATCAATTATTTCCCTGTAGCGTTCACCATTCACGGCAATTTTTGCAAAAGTTTTGGGATTTAAAGACGATGACGACTTCGGCCTGTTAACCGAAAGCAACAGCGTTTTGTTAGAGATGTAATAGGGTCTCAAAGGACTCATGAGAAATGTTTTCTATCCAAAAACGACAATTATGCCTGTTAACATACCTGTTAAGCTAGATTTGAACCTCAACGCAGGGGTCAGATTCTGGCAGTGGCGATCGAGTACTTTCTCGATTCAAAAGCAATTTAATATCTTATTATTGTAGTCAATACTGACCGAATCGGAATTATTTTTTTTTTTTTTTGTTTTTTTTGAGTTTCACAATACTGAAAAAATAATTTCGATTTGTTCAGCATCGACTAAAAGAAATAAAATTGCTTTCGAATCAAGAAAGTACTCGATCACGACTGCCAGAATTAGGCCCCAGTTGGGTCTTGTATGATGTGGGCCAAAATCTTTTTCTCAAGAAGTGAAAGGGCAGATTCTAAGTTGCTGAGAACGCCAGCAGATCGATAAATTCTTGTCTCATGTCACACTCACATCTACATTTGGCTTCTTCTGTAGGCACGGTAGGGGTTCGATTTAAATGAATGGTTTTTATGCAAGAGTGTAAATATGATCATGCATCGATCCATAGTTTTACATATTGGCTGCCCAAATGGACGATTATGCGCACCATAAGCTTGGCGAAGTGCTTTATAAATTTGACGAAAAGAGCGCGAATTTTGGAAATAGTTTTTTACGATTTGTCAAAGTATACTGCAAAAAATATCAAACACTCTCCCTATCAGATGTTCCATGTGTCTAAAAAAACACCCATTATTAAATGAATATGCTGTTTAATCAGGAAATTTGTCAATGTGCACTGAAAGAATTTTCTTCACAATACCGATGAGTTTTGACATTAATCCCATGAAAAATTGCATTAAAAACGAACCTATGCAGCGCTTCGTTGGAAACCTGTTTCATTTAAATGTATTTAATGAAACATTACATTCGATCTATGAATATTATTCATTAGATGAATAAATTGGATGAATACTTTCAAAAAAGTAAAATAAAAGCATTTTTAATTATTTTTTTTATATTATTTTTTTTTTTAATTTTTTTTTTAAATAATTCCCTAAACTAATCCCGCGAAGCCTTACGCTTGCCTGCAGGAACCAGAGTCTCTGGCGGGAATCGATCCCGCAACCAAGGCGCTGATAGACTAGCTCACTATCAGCTAGCCTACCGGGGCAGTGTAGTTTTTGAATAAAAAATCTATGTTTTTTGCCATTACATTACGCTCAAGAGCGTAAATATGAGATTAAATTGTCTATAACAACAATAACAACGTTGATTTTTTTGCTAATGCATAATAAAAAAAGACCGCATAAAGAGAGAACAAGCTTTTTCGTATACATCATTTGGTTGACAACAGTTTAAAATAAGTGTGTGTTTTTTTAAAGGAGAACATTTGTTTGTTCCATACAGTGTTGCCAATTTAGCCATTTAGTGGCTAGATTTAGCCATTTTTCACACTGTTTAGCCATTAAAAAATGAGTTTAGCCATTAGCCGTTTTTTTTAGCTATTTTTTTAAATGTTTAGCCATACAATTTTTTTGCCGTTTTTCTTTTAAAGGAATTGTTTTTATTTAATTATAAAAATTTATAAAAGTAAAATAAACATTTTTAACAATTAAAACGCTTTTAATTTCAATCACAACTTTTAAAAATGTTGAAAATCGCTATAAACGGTGATGATGAAACATCTTTCAAAATAAAGGAACAATATTCTAATATTTAATTTTTAAAATGGATCAACACAAACATCGGTGTTTCTTTTTGGTTGCAAGTATGTTTTTTAATAAAGAGATGCAGGTGGCAACAAAATTTTTTTTAGAAATTTTAGAATTGACTTCCATGGTATAATGCTGGAGAAAAGAGTTAGCCAAGTAAACATCGCTAAAAGTAATTTTAGAAATAGGTTACATTTAGCAACCGTTTTTATCAATTAGTTAAATATTTTTACCATAACAATAAAATAAATAAAATATTGGTCCTAAGCCCACCTTTACGTATACCGATAGACTCAGAATCACTTTCTGAGTCGAATTAAGAATGTTTGTCGGGCTGGCTGGCTGGCTGTCCATGTTAACAGTTATATGCTGTCTATGTTAACGTTGTGCGCAAAGTACAGGTCGCAAGTTTGCAGAATATTTGATAAAATTGGGTACAAAGGTTCTAATGTGGTGTAGGGATCATACAGACGGGGTTGACCGACTATAGGTTGGGTAAATGTTGTCGTGATTATGATTTACCTTCAAATTATAGGCACGAGTGATTCCCATGAGATGAACAAGAACGACATCGAATTTATCGATTATTTAATTTTTTTTTTTTTTTCAAAATATTAATTTACGTTTATTCTTATTTAAGAAATTGATCTTAACTTACAATTTCATCGTAAACAACTTTATATTAATTATTTCTGTTTTGTTAATGAATTTTAATGTGTTTTTATTTAAAAAACTTTTAGCCATTTTTTAGCCAATTTTTTCCGTAAATTTAGCCATTTTTGGTCACCAAGTTTTGGCAACACTGGTTCCATACTTATTTCATACTATATGTAGGTAGGTATGTATATATTAAAAAAAACTAAAAACATACATATTTATGGATTGAACGTTTTTGTTTCATTACTAGTTATAATGCCATTTTTCATTGTCATAATGAAAATTTAAATTTATGAAGGCATGCTTTTTCGAAATATTTTTATACTTTTAATTATTGAGACTTTAAAGTTATTTGAATGTTAAAAATAATTTTTTTTTTCAATTATTGAAATATGTTGCTTTTATAAAAAAATTTTTTATATCATAAATTTAATGGCATATTTCATTAGATGTATGAAATAATTGAATCTTACATTTTTTAATTAACAATTAAACATTTTTTTAAGAAAACTATAATTTATTAATTTATGGATATAGTTATGTTTGTAAATTGTTTTTTTATGTTCCGAATTAAATTTTTTTTGTGTAACTTGGACAAACTTTAGTTTTCATATATCCAATTTTAAACGTAATTACAAATTCCAATGAAGCGATTTTAACGAAAATACTTCATTATAACTATGAAATTCCATTTAGGCAATAAAAGTTTTCATTTAACCAATGAAAATTTTTTTATGAAAATGATTCATTAAATATATGAAGCATTTTTCTTTCAGTGTGATGTGACTAAATAATTAACAAGAAATTTGATGACTTACACATTTTATATGTTTGGGTATTTTTATAAATCTGAAAACCTCTCAGTAGATTTCTACTTCTTTTAATTTATAGAAGTTAAGTAACTAAAAGCTAATAAAAAAAATCTTTTGATTAGTTTGGGAAAAAATACATGTATTTATTCTCAGTGATCTGATCTGGTCGCCATATATTAAACTAAAACTTTAATTTTACAAACACCCTGTCTAAAAATCAGTTACATAATTTGTCTATGCAATTGTCTACGCATGTAGAATAATAAATTAAAATAAAAATAATTATAATACATAATTAATATTGAAACTATTTTAAAATAATTTATGGCTTTCATTACATTTCACTTTTCCCAACACACACGCAACAATAACAAGACGCACGTGTCTTAATAGCACATAAACTTTGGAAGAATTAACAAACAAAACAAAACCACATAAATAATTAATTTTAAATTCATGCAAATATTTTGGTGTTATTAAGTTAACAAACCTCGTCCTCCTCTTCGACTGTTATCGCTTAGCAAGCTTACCATTAAAAACAATATCGAATTTGTTGTAACACGTAACTTTTAGAAAAGAAATAATAACTATAAAGCAGAAACAGCGACCAAGTAAAAATCTCTCGGCAAACAAGTGAACAAGTAACCCTGAATTCACACGGGGACTTTTTCGACGTCGGTTTTCGACATCTCTTTTTTCATGGCGAACGGTGTAGAGAAGAAAGAGGGGTAAACAAAAAGGCTCAGTTTTTGTTTTTCATGTCGTATTTTATATTTTTCTTTTAACTTCTTCTGGTTACGTTTTATTCTTTTTCTTACTTTAAATTGTCAGGTTGAAAATACAGTGATACCTCGATTATCGATAACAAACGGGACTGGCACACTCTTGATTACAATTTTTTTTTTTTTTTGTGTTTCTTATTTTATGTAAATATATAATGTATTATTATGTTAATATTTAAATATGAGGCAACAAATAATTGTTGCAAAACATGCTTCCAGTACGTTAAGAACTTCTCTTTCTTTGCTTGTTTAAATTTTTTTTTAAATTATTCAAAAGTACACAAAAAAAAAAAAAATTATAAAATATAGGTAAAGCCGGATAATAGAGGTAATAGTTGCAAAAATTGTAAATCAATACTTGATGCTGCCGGTTAACCGAATAAAGGATACTCAAGTCCCTACGATAAATAAAAAAAAGACATGCAACCAAAAATCCTCGTATGAACGCAAAGGGAATTCGGAGGTTGGTTTAAAAGGGAATCGAGAAAAAAAGACGTAGTAAAATCCCTCGTGTAAATCAGGTATAAGTCTACGCAATAAAGTCACGCATAACGTAAGATGGCTCGTTTGTGTGTGCGTGTGTGAATTTAGCTCTCGACCGAACTATTTTTAGTTGTTGACATTTTACTCTTGCATTTAGTTGCAAGAAAAGACACTTGGTGCTAAAATTTGGTAAATGTTTGCAAACATTTTCATAAACACAAAGCCATATGCTTGCAGTAGGGTTTTAGGGGTTTTGAAATTCCCAGACTTAAATTTTAGTTTTTGTGAAACGAATTGCTGGTTTCTTAGCCATCGTCCAGACTTAACATTTTTGTTGTGGCAATTCTTGAGTTAATTGGTGAGAGGAGTGAAAAGATTGGGGAGGGGTTCTCAGTTTCATGTACTCTGCAATTCGATTTTGTTGGGGTATTCTGACACTTTTTAACTTGAAGTTGGCTGTAGGTGTAGGTACATATTTGTATTTATATATAAAATAAAAAAAAGGAAAAGAGGAATTACAATTATTTTATAATGTGGGCACTAATGCAATTTCAAAGCAGAATTTTAAAAATTGGAAGTCTGGACGATGACTTTCTCTCCAACGAAATAAAAAAAAATTTATTATGTTCGACTTATTATCGGACAAAATCTTAATAAAATGTTTAACATTATGAAAGAAGGGATGTTTAAAACTTTTGATTTGAAGCAAATTCTGGAAGATTCAAGTTTGAATATCAGACATATTGGAATAGAAGCCAAAATCAACGATTTTTTCTCACCTCTAATGTTTGAAATAAACTATAACTGTGCTATACGATTCAGTTTTTACTGATTAACATCTTTATATTGACCTGTTCGTCAATAATTGATTGCATAATTGATTACATCATTGATTACATTCTCGGGCAAAAGAGAACAATTTTCTTCTCTCCCAGGAATGGAAAAAATATGGGAGATTAGAAACCCTAGTTTGTTTATGTGGAAATAGTCTAACAGTTATTTTTATGTTGTTGTTCTTTCCTTTTTTATTTCCACGCATTGTAATACAGTAAAGTTAAAAAAAACCGGTGTGACCATATCTTGAAAACACAATGTTAGCAACAAGTTTGTTTAATTTAATTACGTTAAATCTTAGCTGCCGTATTCATAAAATATAAAATAAGTTTGTAATGTGTTTTAAGCCAAAATTTTCATACAAATTTTTCTTCAAATCTATTTAAATTTTTTTATGAATACGCCAGTAAATATTTCGTAAATTATGGCCCAAACTAAATCATGGAATATGTTTGAAGATACTTTCGAATTTCACTAGTAGACCACATGTTTTAACATTACACATTTTACAGTTAACATGGCAGTGTAAACTACACGGACAGAAGTTTATTATCTAAAGTAATCAAATTCGTTTCTTAAAACATGAAACATGCTAAATTTCCTTGGTTCAAGCCATATTTGGTAAATAGTTCTTTCAGTGTACTAAACAGTCCCAGTAATATACTTCTGGTACAAAAAATCTATCTTTTAATTACGGATTTGCTTACGCACTAAGCCATATAGTCAGGCTACACAGAAAAAATTATTTTTCCAATTCAAACAAAAAATTTGTAGAATCAAACAATTTTTTGTCTGAAATCGGTCCTACAAACAAATTTGCATATTCAAACAATTTATTTGCATTTTGTTTACTGAAAAAAAACACTAATTTTTTCAAACAAATAATTTAACTGAATCAAACAAAAAGTTTACTGAAATTCAAAATCAAAAAAAAGTTTTTGCACAAGCAATGACGCGCACACAAGTAAGCACTGTATGAGAAGGTGACGGCAAAGCAGAGCCGCCGACTGGCTTTGAAACACATTTTTTTGTTGGAATAATTTTTGAACGAAGTCTTATTTATACACACAACACAATGTTTTTCTTTATCACTCTCTGTTGCTGTATCCTTTCCTTTGCTAAAGAAGAAATGTAACCAAAAACGGCAGCAGACCGACTCGATATGTTTTTCGTCATCATTCTATTTTTGTATTTGATGTATTTAACCAAACGGTTTTAAAAAATTGAATACGGGATTTTGTTTCTTATAATGTCGTGTCTGCTATTGTTTTTCTTATAGTTGCACTTTTTTAAAGCGTCCAAAAATAGACTGTGTGTGTTTTTTGTTGTTGTTCTTATATTTCACATAAAGAAGTGTTGCTTACGATCAAATAAAAAAATGCAAAAAGACGACAACATTAAAGAGCGTTAAATATTTCATACAAAATTATGAAAACTTGACACCAATAACGCGTTTATTTTATTTTTGAAGAGTTGTCCACATTTTTGTTGGTTAAATAAAAATCAAACAAAAATATTGATTGAATCAGTAAAAATATTTATAGAAATTAAAAAAATTTTCAAACAAGCGGTTGTTTGAAAATAATTCGGCAATAATTTTTTCTGTGTAGTCCAAAGGTTTCTAAATAAAACTCCGACAGTTGGATTTCTAAAATAATTTCGGATTTAAACAAAAAAAAAAAAAAGAAAAATCATTTAGAAAAAATCATATTTTTTGAAATTTTTGGAGAAGATCAATACCCATTTTCGACAAGTATGGAAATGCACACATATATGTAACTCTGTAAAGGACTACCCTTCCCAAGGGACCATAAATAAAATTCTGATAAACGAATTTCTAAAATAATTTTTAAAAAAATCAAGTTTGAAAAAATCAGGTTTATTTTAAATTTCTGGAGAAGATCAGTAACGCTTTTGGATAAATATTAAATTGCACACGTACTAGAAGATGTAAGAAAATGAGTCGAAAGGATTCTAAACACAATTCCGATAGTCGGATTAAAGAAATAATTTCAGAAAATTAATTTGGAAAAAATCATTTTTATTTGCAATTTCTGAATATCAATGAACCTTTTGAGACAAATATGAAATTGCACATTGTATTTAGGACCCTTTGGACTATCCTTATATATATATGTATATGTAAAGGGTGGTTTGTATAGAGTGACACAAGTTTAAATCATAATAAAACAAAGAAATATATTGGAAAGAAAATTTTATGAAAATGTTAAAATATGATTTCTGTCATGTGGCCGCCATGGTTGGCTCGTAGAAGGCGCAATCTGGAAGACCAATTTTCAACAACTTTTCGCATTCTGACCATCATCGTTTTTGGAGACATATGGGTCAATGACTCCGCCAGGCCATAAAGCGCACCAAACAGTAATTTTCTGTGGAAAATCAGAAATGGGCTTCATCGGAAAATGAAATTTGAATGGATATTCAAAATCCATATCAATTTGTGCTTCAGCCCATTCGCCGAATTATTTTGATTAAAAATTTCAACAATTTGCAGGCGTTGCTCTGGTGTAAGTCGATTCATAAAGAAATTTCAAAGCAAACTAAACAAAAAGCAACTAACAGCTGTTAAAAGGAGGCTCAAATAAAGCAGTGATGCCAACTCAAAGTTGTGACACTCAAAAAAAAACACCCTTTATATGGTTTAATATTAATCGAAATTCCTTAAAACTTAAAGAAAATATCTAAAATAAAATAAATTAATAAAATGTCAATTTAAAATTTTACTATTTTATCAAGATAAAAAATATCTTTTTTTGCGGCACGAATGCTAAAATGGTCACACTAAATATAACTCGATGTGAAAATGCTGCGCTCACCCGTTTGCACAAGTATGAATGTGCAATTTATATTGTTTTCATATGTTTTTTGTTATTGTTATGTTTCATGCACACACATGCTAGTAATTGTAGTAAGTGTGAGCGCAGTGTATGAGTGATCAACTGAGTGGGTGGTTGGGAGGGTAAGTGCATTTACTACTACATAGAAGTATGATATAATATAAATATAGAATTACTATTATTTTTTCATTTTCATTTCTATTCAAAGCACGTCACATACTTAAGCCAATAAACTTAACATTTATCTTTGATACATTAACTGATCGTAAACACATACACCACAATCAAGTACAAACATATGTATGTATGTATATGCACTGCATTCTCTTTAGTTAAAAAATTGGTATTCTTGACACATAATTTGTATTCATATATAATCGTAGATAAAAATAAACTGTGGTAAACAGTTTTGGGCTGAAAAATAGCTACAGTTAAATTAAAAATAATAGGAATTCTTTTTAAATAATCAATTGACTAGGAATTACAAGATTGTAAAATATTAGCCAGGTAGACGACATTGAAAAAGATTTAAACCATTCTGATTCTTAACAGGGTTTCGTTTAAATGTGCTACATTCCCATTTCATACTATTGAGAAACTGAAACTTATTGTTGAAGGGATAAGCTATTCCTATGGGCATTTTACTGGTTGCTTAGGCCAGATCATCAGGAAACTTCATGCAAAGATTTGAGAAAAACTAAAGATATTACACATATAAAACTGTTAAGCGAATAAGAATTATAAGCCACAGTTTTACTTGTAACAATATCAAAGCTTAAACAAAAACAACAACAATAAACAGTGAGTTTATCTTTTCTTACACTCCCGGCTACAATTGGTTCTTATTTTTTTTTGGCATGCTGCAGCCGAATATAAACTCAGTTTTCACCCATCACCTCACATTTATCAGAAAATGTTTCATTTATGATTTTCCCTTTACACTTATCTTTCAGCCACACTGCAGAGTAATGTACTAATTCAATTAAAATTGTTTATATCTTATATATTTCGGGCCATTATGAATTAAGTCGGTCGGTATACTAGGACCAATATTTTAAGGTGTAAAAAATATCAGCACAAACGCTTAATACCCTCTCCACTATTGTGGTGCGTGTTAAACGCAGCACCTTAGACCAACCAGCTTCTAACTCACATTGCCAAAAAGGCATTAACATAAAAAATATTGAGCCAAGTTGTTGGTCTAATACACATTTTTCTATTTAAGCGGTATATCATATTGAACATCAATATTGTAGACATTACAAAAGGAATGACAAGCTTATAAATATCCTTTCCATCTGTGATTAAGGGTATAAAAAGTATCAATTGTTAAAAGTTTATATTCTGTAATTGATAAATCAGAAGGGCATTTCATATTGTTACGAAAGTAACTTTAGTTAAGAATTAGTTGTAATTATTAGTTAAGAATTAGTCGAATTTATTTGTTATCTTGTATTAGTATGTATTGTATTAGTTAACTTGTATTTATTAGTAATTTTATTAGTTTACATTGTTATTAAAAATTGTTATAGTTTAGTACACTTTAATCCCAATGTGCAGAAAGACCTAGAAATGACCGTTAAAAAGCTTCTGTATAAGAGATAAAATTATGTAAACATAAGTGCTGCCATAAATCAAATTAAAGTGTGGTGAATAGTAAAGCCTCGAACCTTCGAAAAACATTTCGAATGTTCTAGACAACCAAATTGCTGTATAAATACTAGCGGCGACTAGCGTAATTAATTCATTCTAAGTTCAGACTTTGGCAATAACGTAGTATAACGCTGAGAAAATTATATGTAGTTGGTTGTGAATAAAAGCTATAAATTACGGTTGTTAAAAAGACTTTGTACTAAATAAAGTTGTGTAAATTGGAAACCGTGTTGAAAGTGTTTGTGTTTTATTTATTTTATTAAAGTTGCAATAAAGAACTCGAAAAGGTTTATTATAAAGGAAATAAACCAAAAAGTTATTGAAAGGCAGTAACGTAACAATTGGTGCCAGAAGTACAATTGCATAAACAAAATAAATAAAAGTGAAAAAAAAATAATAAAATAAAAAAATAAATAACAAGAAGACAGCAATGAAATTTGAAGAGCTTAAAGTAGAACAGCTCAAGAAAGAATTGGGCAAGTTGGATCTGCCAACTGCAGGTAATAAAGCAGAGCTGCAAAAGAGACTAATAGATGAATTCGAGCGACGCAATATGGACATTGTGAGTTACGAATTTGAGGACAAAGAAGAAATAGAGGTATGTACTCGTGCAGTTGCTAGCAGCATGGACTTAAACGCAATGTTTGCTGCTATGATGGCAAAAATGGAAAAAATGTCAGAAGAAACTTCTGGAAAAATTGATGAAAATTCTAGAAAAATGGACGATAATTCCAGAAGCATGGTATTGATGATAAAACAAAATTCGAGCGATATTCTGGCTGAAATTCAAGAGAATTCGAGAATCACAAATGAGAAACTTCAGGAGATTTCCAGTGAAATAAATGAAAGAGTAAATGAAATGGAAATAGAATTTAACCAGAAGCTATCTGATGTAAAAACACAAGTTACGGATGTAAAAACACGGGTTTTGATGAAATACTACACCAACTGGAGGCAAAAGTTAACAACATTCAATGCCAGGAAGCAGCAGTGCGAGTTATTCCAGAAGTTTCTAGTAGAATAAAGGCCCCTTGCTTTGACGGTAGTGTGCCATTAAATGTTTTTAAGTTCCAGTTCGATACAGTTGCCAACAGAAATGCATGGAACAGTGAGGAAAAAGCCATCGAGCTAATTCTTGCTTTAAAGGGGACTGCAGCTGAAGTGCTTGAAAGTGTACCAGTAAGTAGCAGAAACAATTATGATGAAATTATGGTAGCACTACAACGCAAGTATGGAAAAAGGAAACCTACAAAATGGAGTTGCGTGGCAGAGTGCAAAATGCAAACGAAACCTTACAGGATTTCGCACTGGAGATTGAGCGGTTGGTACAGCTAACTTATCCTGGTGAGAATCATCCCTTTTTGGACCATTTTAAAACGGAGGCATTTGTTAACGGTATTCGTGATGCTGATGTTAAACTTGCGGTGTGTGCAGCATTAAAGTCAACATTTGCAGAAACTGTTTCATTTGCCCTGGCTCAGGAAACCGCGAGAATAGTTGCAAAGCAGAGGTCGTATAAGGTGCAAAGGCTCAATGTAACTGCTGATGATGATAGAGATATCATAAAGGAATTAAAGGGCCTTAAAGAAGCTGGGCAAAAACTAAGTGAAATGCTATAACTGCGGTAAGATTGGGCACATACAGCGTAACTGTAAAGCACCAAGAGAAAGTTCAAGATCTGCTTCGCCGCCGAGAAACAACCAACGGGCTAGTCATCAGTCATCACAGGAGTCACCGTTAAGTATGGAGGGAGTGCTACCTTTCGCATCTGAGGACTCGGTAATAAATTTAGTAGTGCCAAAGAGTAATAAAAGTATTACGACATTTGGCTTCATCGATGGTAAAAAGCGCATTTTGACTATCGACACTGGTGCAGGATTCTCGATAATAAGGCCTGACTTGGTTAAAGGAGCTGTCGAACCACTAAACGGAGTGAGCTTGCGAACAGCTACAGGTGAGCCTGCTACTGTCTATGGGAAAACACGTGTGGTGTTAAGAATTGCTGATATTGTCACTTTTCATGAGTTTATTGTGGCCGACATTGCAGACGAAGTACTGATTGGCGCAGATTTTATGATAAGTCATAATATAAGTCTGAATATGGGAAAGCAAATTATGTATTTGTGTGATTATGAAATACCCCTGGATGTTGGGTATGAAAGTGAGGCTCGTGTGGGACAGCCTCTCGCATGTACTCGTCAGGAATCGTCAGCTCACAGAAAAGTTGAAAAGCGGGAAAAAGTGGTTGCTCAGGTAAGACAGCTTAGCAGATTGAAAGCCAGGCACTGTACGGAGGCAGATAGAAGGGAATGCGTCAGTGAGGGTCGCTCGATGAAGGAAGCGCCCAGTAAAGATTGGATAACGGCGCAAAGAAGAGAGCCCGTATCGGCCATGGTACTAAGGGCCAATAGTATAGGTGAAATTCAAAATTTTTAAGGGAAACTACCCAAAGCGTGTGGCAGCCAGAAGCACAGCAAACAGAGGTTGTGCGTCGCTTCCACAGTGCAATTGTAATGCACTACCTATACCCGAGGATAAGCAGGTATCTTCATTGGAGCCGAGAAATCTGTACGACCATAGAAAGTCCGTGCGAGCCATAGAAAGTTGTCCAGATAAGGTGATAAGGAAATTAAATGATGTTGTAAACCAAATACGGAAATATAAAAGGCCAAGGGCCAAAATGAAAGTTTTTTTTTAGAACGATTAGCCCCTTATGGAAGAGATGATTCTGAGCCTATTCGGGACGAACAGGCTTAAGTGGGGGGCAGTGTTACGAAAGTAACTTTAGTTAAGAATTAGTCGAATTTATTTGTTATCTTGTATTTATTAGTTAACTTGTATTTATTAGTAATTTTATTAGTTTACATTGTTATTAAAAATTGTTATAGTTTAGTACACTTTAATCCCAATGTGCAGAAAGACCTAGAAATGACCGTTAAAAAAGCTTCAGTATAAGAGATAAAATTATGTAAACATAAGTGCTGCCATAAATCAAATTAAAGTGTGGTGAATAGTAAAGCCTCGAACCTTCGAAAAACATTTCGAATGTTCTAGACAACCAAATTGCTGTATAAATACGACGACTAGCGTAATTAATTCATTCTAAGTTCAGACTTTGGCAATAACGTATAACGCTGAGAAAATTATATGTAGTTGGTTGTGAATAAAAGCTATAAATTACGGTTGTTAAAAAGACTTTGTACTAAATAAAGTTGTGTAAATTGGAAACCGTGTTGAAAGTGTTTGTGTTTTATTTATTTTATTAAAGTTGCAATAAAGAACTCGAAACGGTTTATTATAAAGGAAATAAACCAAAACGTTATTGAAAGGCAGAAACGTAACAATATTAAACGGACTATATAATATGATCTTAACTAAAATGTTTTAAGGAAAGCAATTGAAGCAAACGTCTTAAACTGACTTTCGATTGATTCAGTACAACTTAAATCGAAAGGGCATTTAAAATTTTATGTATAATTTATGATGCCAAATAATTTTATTAAATGTACTTTAGCAGAAATTCTATATCATCACCCATTACTGTTTTATTAAACAGCTGTCCCTTTTTTGTAACGCAATTGAAAATAAAATTGTTAGGCTGTATACTGTATGAGTTTTCTGTTATACATTTGAAATTACCTCTTTGTTGTGGACAAAAAATGACTAATTTAAACCGAATACTTCGATTTAGCCATTAATTAAATTGTAGCCGGCGAAATACACAATATAAAAGAGGACCCTGTTACGAAAAACTATTACAAAAATATTTTTATTTTTTAGATTTAACAGCAATTCTCCTATTGACTTACTTACACATTTCTCTGACATAAAAAAAAATACTTTTTATTATATTATTAATGTTTTTTTTATAAACCGGCATGTCATTAACACACGCAACACAAGTTGTCTTTATGAAAAACGTACTATTTCGTGTTCGTCCATCCATCCCTGTGTACATTGTTACGTGGTATGAGAGCCCGGTAAACGAACTTATCGTTGTTGTCAGCATTAATGGCATTTAAGTATGTACAGTGTACCGTGAGTATTATATAAAATTCGTTTCCTTCTTTTATTTATTTTTTGGGAGCAATTACAAATTCAGTGATTATGGTCAGTTAAATGAAATATAAAATATATTTTATTTGTTGCAGTGTAATAAAAAATACTTGAACTTAACTTACTTAAGGCTATTTCACACTATCACACAAATTTTACGTACGCGATAACACATTAAAAGATAGAAACGTACACAGAAAAAATTATTTTTCCAATTCAAACAAAAAATTTGTAGAATCAAACAATTTTTTGTCTGAAATCGGTCCTACAAACAAATTTGCATATTCAAACAATTTATTTGCATTTTGTTTACTGAAAAAAAACACTAATTTTTTCAAACAAATAATTTAACTGAATCAAACAAAAAGTTTACTGAAATTCAAAATCAAAAAAAAAAAAAGTTTTTGCACAAGCAATGACGCGCACACAAGTAAGCACTGTATGAGAAGGTGACGGCAAAGCAGAGCCGCCGACTGGCTTTGAAACACATTTTTTTGTTGGAATAATTTTTGAACGAAGTCTTATTTATACACACAACACAATGTTTTTCTTTCTCACTCTCTGTTGCTGTATCCTTTCCTTTGCTAAAGAAGAAATGTAACAAAAACGGCAGCAGACCGACTCGATATGTTTTCGTCATCATTCTATTTTTGTATTTGATGTATTTAACCAAACAGTTTTAAAAAATTGAATACGGGATTTTGTTTCTTATAATGTCGTGTCTGCTATTGTTTTTCTTATAGTTGCACTTTTTTAAAGCGTCCAAATATAGACTGTGTGTGTTTTTTGTTGTTGTTCTTATATTTCACATAAAGAAGTGTTGCTTACGATCAAATAAAAAAATGCAAAAAGACGACAACATTAAAGAGCGTTAAATATTTCATACAAAATTATGAAAACTTGACACCAATAACGCGTTTATTTTATTTTTGAAGAGTTGTCCACATTTTTGTTGGTTAAATAAAAATCAAAAAAAAATATTGATTGAATCAGTAAAAATATTTATAGAAATTAAAAAAATTTTCAAACAAGCGGTTGTTTGAAAATAATTCGGCAATAATTTTTTCTGTGTAATGAGTTTTGTTGCGACTGTCAAAAAATCTAATTCAACATTACAGCTTGTATTCACACAATCTGACATGAACATGATTTAATTAAAATGCAACCCTGATTAAATAATTATGGTTTAAAAAATTTCAAAAAACGATTAAGTCGCACGGTATGTCAAATTTTGTTTTCATAATATTATTTAAATAACACATTGTATTCACACTTTTGCAAACGAGTACTACTTGATTTTTGTGACATGTATTAATACAAAGTATAATAGTGTAACGTAGCCTTAAATGTTACAAATCAGAGATGTCGCTCTTTGAGGTTAAAATTTGAACCGCGCTTGATTTAATCTTTAAATTTAGATTTTTCAATTATTATCCCAATCAGGTATTTTTTTTTTTTTTTTTGACGAAATCAAAGTCATAATCATTTGAAGAATTAATTTGATGATTAATTAAATTATATTTTTGAGTTTCGCTATAAACTGACCCCTCTTCCCTACATGGTTTCCCATTTCAGCCAAAGAATGTATACACATAGAATTTTTTTTTTCTACAAGTATTTGTTGAATTTTTAATGTTGCACATACACGTTTTTATTTCCTTCTTTTTTGTGTGTTTATACGAGTATTTCAGAAGAAGAAAAAAAATATACAGTAAAATAAACAGGAAATGTATATTTATTTTACGAAATTAACTTCTTTTGAATTGCGACAAAATTTTAAATTATATTAAAGAGTTTGTACAAAATGTATGTATATGCTAAATAAATTTTAAATTTTAATCTTAATCTCTAAATCAAAGTATGAAAATGCAAAAAAAAAAAAATAACCTGTCACTCCAAACTACTAATATTTTAAATATATAGGAGGAAAAAATATTATATAAAAAAAGTATTACAATCACTATAGGTCTGTCTTCGTACACATATTTTGCATCATTTTGTGAAAATATTACAAAATGTTGTCTGTGTACTCCAAATCTCTTGCAGCGAGAGAGCCAAAAAGAGAATTTTTTGACAGTTGGAAGTTAGAGAACTTAAGCTACGGTCAGACTTATCAAATATTTGACGAAAAAAACGGGACCAACAACTAAACAAAAAAATCATTTCGCTTAATATCAATATTTATTTTGATTAAAATGTGGTATTAAAAAAAACAGTTTTTTGCTATGTCTAGTAGTATAATTAGTTTATTTTGTAATATTAAGACCATTTTAAATCTCACTAACTATTAACAAAAGTAGGGGTTACGCTTATTTGATCAAATATTTGATAAGTGTGACCGTAGCTTTACAAAATGTTACTGGAGAAATTTCCTCTTGCAAGATTTTGCAACTAGTTTGAACAGCTGTTTTTATTACGTGTGCGAAGATAGCGTCGACGAAATAGCGTCGAATTTGAGAATAAAAAAACCGGGAAAACAAAATACCCAAATTATGGTCTTTTGCAGAATAACAACAAAAAGTTAGCGTCGAATTTAGGAATTTAGGGGGATTTCCAAAAGTAAAAAAAAGTTAGCGTCGAATTTGGGAATTTAAAATGGGGAAGTAAAAATAACTAATATTTTTAATAAAAATACAAAAAATAGTTAGCACAAATAAAAAAAATACACATTTAGGAACAAAATAAGCAATGCGTGCAAAAAATCGTTCGGTTAGTTCCCGAGATATTTGGGTGCATCCAAAATGGTCAGTACAAAGCTTTGCTGATTTATCCCTTGGAACACAAGCGTTTGCACGGTATATATATATGTATATATTCTGCAAAAAATCGAACCCAGAAATCTCGGGAACGCATCGCTCATTTTGTTCCATAAAGTTAATTTTTTTTTAACTATTTTTTGTATTTTTGTTAAAAATATTAAATATTTATACTTCCCCTTTTAAATTCCTTAATTCGACGCTAACTTTTTGATTTCATTCGGTAAATCCCATTATTTGGGGATTTTTGTTTCCCGGTTTTTAAATTCCCAAAAGTCGCTATTTTGCTAAATTTTGCTTTGTCATTTCAATTGCCTACACACCGATCAGCTGTTTTCTTGCAAGATTTCACTGGATTCTGTCTGCGTACTTTTTGAGATATTTTGAGCCGACAGAGTAAAATTGGTCTTACTCTCCCAAAAAAATTTACTGAGTATTTGCTACTGGAAAAGTACGCAGACAGACCTTATATCGTAATCTAATAATTTGCTGCAAGCTTAATTATTTAAAGGCTCTTTTAGATCAAACAAAGGCCTCAGAGAGAGAGAGAGAGAGAGAGCTATTTATATGGAGAAAGTTATGCTACGTGTCTAGGGTTGCCGAACGGCCTGGAATGGCCTGGACTGTCCAGTTTTTTGGGTCTTGTCCAGGTACCAGCTAAAATACAATTTATCCAGTTAAAAAAATTTATTGAATTTTGAAAAATTACTTTTTTTTAATTATATTTTTTTAAAAATTACGTTTTTTATAATTAAATTAATATTTTGTACAACACTAAATCGCATATTTTACATAAAATTTCAAAAATGCATTAAAATTAACGTACAAAATCTATATAAATTGATCTCGTTTGTTATGGCTGCCAAATAGCAATACTTTTTGTGAAAGGACTTAAGGTACTTCTAATAATCTTTACTCACAAGAATCTATTCGTCTGACCTAATAAAGGCTACAATTTTATTAAGACTAAATTTTGATGAAATTGGCAAAATGTTTCAAACATAGATTTATTAAATTCTGCAAATAACAATACAAAATATATATGTATAATAAGTATGGCTAAGCAAAAAGCCAGTCATGTTCTGGAAATCGAATTCAAGTAAAATCAAAATCAAACAAACTTTGAAAACTTTCCAGTGTTAATCAAAATCTCGTTCGATTTCAATTCCACTTCATTTCGATTTGTAGGCCCGATTTGCTAGGTTTTTTTTTTTAAATGCTAATTAAGATTTGTTCATTATTTTAGAAAAATCTACACGTAAAAAAATTTTTTTTTAATATAGTCACCTGGGAGATTTAAAAAAAACATTTTTTGATTTTATTGAAGTGCTATCATCTCAAAAGCTTCTAGCAGGTATAAAAAGCTCTATGACACGATCAACTCTACATTTTGATTCTACGAGGGGCTGAATGACATTCAGTTTTTCCATATAAACTACATCTGAATAAATTTCTTTTTCGTACTTTGCAAAAAAAGCACTAAAAAAATGTCTTATAGGAAATAAATTGTCCACAAAAAACATCTTATGTGATTTTTTCGTAAGCTTAACGAGTAGAAAGTTATAAGACTTTGAGCTTGTGAGAAAGCTTTTTTATGCCTACTAGAAACTTTAAAGATTATAGCCGAAATACTTTTTTTTTATGCCACCTAATGGTCACATCCAACAAAAACTATTTGTAATGAAATTTTAACAGCGGTATTCCTAAAGCTTAAATCGTTTTAAGCATAAATCGTTAAAATTGTATTCATGAGCGAATATTACCTTAAAGCTCCTATTTTAAACATGGTGTTAATAAAAAAAATTTAAAATTGGTTCGACCCTTGTTTAAACCTACTTTAAAATGAATATTTTTGCTTTATGCTTTGTGTTTATGGTCATTTTGAACATTTTTGCGAAAAATTTTCATTCAATATATTATTATGTATTTAAACATTAATAATAAAATGAAATTCAGTTAACCCTCCGATGAGTGACAGTTCTGAACTTCACGGCCGTGTGAAAAGGTCCCTACGGACCTTTTTTGTAAATCATGTTTTTTTCATATAAAAAATTTTTTTTTGATTTTTTTTTTTTTTTGTTTTTATTGTTTATAACTAAACTCTACATACAAAAATAATTTTTTCAGTTATTGCTTTCAAGGAAAGGCACAATATTCTAATTATATACTACTAGCAATAAACCAGTTCTTAGTATTTTTTGTTCTTAGTATTTTTGTTCTTAGAATTTTTTCTTAGAATTTTATTGTTTTTATCATCATCCCTAATGTTTTTGAGTTTAGGTCTTTGTGTTCAGAACATGTAAATTATGTGTTGAAACAATAAAAAAATTATAATGATGCCCACAAACATGCATTTATTAGTTAAAATTAGTACAAG
This sequence comes from Pollenia griseotomentosa, assembly GCA_963931875.1. Lineage (NCBI taxonomy): Eukaryota > Metazoa > Arthropoda > Insecta > Diptera > Polleniidae > Pollenia > Pollenia griseotomentosa. The sequence goes on along the minus strand of OZ007563.1, from coordinate 14,677,709 downwards.
GTCCATACGGACCTATTCACACGTCCGCGTACTATTCTCACTAAAACCTTAATAACTCCTAAAGTAATGATCCGATCGGCTTGATTTTTGTTCCAAAAGTTGCGCAACAAAATACTCTTGGAATACAGAGTAAGTTGGGGGGGGGGTTGTAGTGGCCGAAGTAGGAGTAATTTCAGTTTGAAAAGGCAAAAAGGTCCCTAGGGACCTTCTCACTCATCGGAGGGTTAAGAATTAGTTGTAATTATTGGTTAAGAATTAGTTATAATTTTTAGTTATCTTGTATTCATAAGTAATTTTATTAGTTTACATTGTTATTAAACATTTTTAAAATTTAATGCAGAAAGCCCTCGAAATGACCGTTAAAAAAGGATTCAGTATAAGTGGTGAAATGATGTAAACATAAGTGCCGCCATAAATCAAATAGACGTTAAGAGTGGTGAATAGTAAAGCCTCGAACCTTCGAAAACATTTCGAATGTTCTAGATGGCCGAATAGCAGTATAAATACTTGCGGCGGCTAGCATAGTAAGATCATTCTAAGTTCAGACTTTGTCAATAACGTATTACGCGGAGAAAATTATAGTTGGTTGTGAATAAAAGCTATAAATTACGGTTGTTGAAGTGACTTAGTAATAAATGAACTTGGGTAATTTGTAAACAGTGCTTAAAGTGTTGTGATTATTTAGTTTTATTTAAAGTTCAATAAAGAACTCGAACCGGTTTATTATAAAGGAAATAAACCAAAAAGTTATTGAAAGTCAGTAACGAAACAATATGTATATTTTTGAACTTCACAAATTTAAGCTCAACAAATTAATAATTGGTCAGAATCAATTAGTGATGTGTAAACGGTTAAAATACTATAAAATACGGTTTGAATACTTTTTTTTATCAGCAATAAAATCATCATCTAAATTGCACTTTTAGTAAATAATTTTTGAACTCTTCTTTTTTTTAAATAAAAGAGGAACTATCGTACAATTATTAATTTACCCCAGGTCTACACTAAAGATAAATATCTCAGCAAGTTGGCAATAACGTCGGCAGAATAACAGAGCAATATTTATTATTGCTCAGCTTATGTTAAAGGCATAGGAAAACGGATTAATGTCAACTCATAATCTGAAAAAATCAAGGAAGAAGGTGCAGTGTAAAAACTGGCGTTATCTTGCAAACATTATTTGTATAAATATAAATTATTTCTTAATTAAATGTCTTTTTAAAGGACTTTTTTATCAGCCCAATTATGAATACAAATTCCCTGGGAGTTTTTTCCCTTTTCCCATTTTTACAATTGAATTTAAATAGGAAAAATGGGAGAAATTGGGCTGTATATAAAAATATTTATTTTATTAAATTTTTTGTTAAAGTAAAATTAATATTTTCATATAAAAAAGAAATCAAACTGAAATAAATTAATATAAATTTAAATAATATAGAGCGAATAAGAAAAAAAATTTAATAATAAAAATAATTTTTGTAATTTTATTTTACAGTTAGTGTTTATTAAACTCTTTAGTTAAATTCTTTTACTACAGTTATAATTTGCTACCTTTTCACAAATTAAATTCCTTTCTCACACAATTTGTTCCTTTTTTTCTTTTTTTGAATTGACAACAAAATTCGACGTTAGCAATAATTGTATATGGAATATGGATTAACAATTATTGCATCATAAATTGCCAGCAATAAATATGTACAAACAATTGCTGTCTACATTAGAGAAACCATAATTTTGACATTTACTGCAATATATGTCGCAATAATTATCTGTGTTATAGACGGGCAGTTGTAAAAAACAATTTTTTTCTCACACACGACAAAAAAAAAATTGTAGATACGAGTATGAATTAATAACCACTCTTTTCCATCATTATGATTCAAGTGACAAATGAAAGACATAGTGTTGCCACCATCCATTTAAAAAATACGGTAAAACGTTTCTTAGTTAAAATGCTGATTTTTAGGCTTAAAAAGTTTTTTAACTCAAATGTATCAAAAACCTGAATTAAGATTTTTTTATGAAGACGGCTGTTAATATTGTTACGAAAGTAACTTTAGTTAAGAATTAGTTGTAATTATTAGTTAAGAATTAGTTGAATTTATTAGTTATCTTGTATTTATTAGTTAACTTGTTATTGAAAGGCAGTAACGTAACAATATATTAACATTAATTTCACCATATTATTGTCAACGGCAATTATTTAATGTTTAAATTAGTCTACCATCAAGATGCAACAACTATATTATGGTTGCCTCGGAATATGTTGTGGTTAAATATGACAATAATTTGCTTGCAACTTATAACTGTTTAATTTAAAATGAACATTTTTGTTTTCCTCTTTTCCAAAAGCAAACCATAACATGGTTTTGGCTTCTGGATGGAGCACTTATTTAACCATAATATGAAAAACTTTTTTTCTCTGGGTGTAGCTTAAAAAACATTAAGCTTTTTTATTCTATTCTATTCTATTCTATTTTTTTTTTTTTTTTTTTTAAAGCTTTTCAAACCTTTATTTCACTTCAAAATTTTGTTTGTAAAAAATCTTAATTTCCGTGTCATTTTTCTTCAAAACAAAAACAAAAGCTGTTAACTGATGAATCAAAAAACAAAACAAGTAAAAACGCTGTATTCGGCTGCGGCGAATCTTGAATACCTTTCAACGAGAGTTAGAATATTTATATGAAATCTATGATAAAGTAATCAAATTAGTTATGATTTCATTAGTAGTAAGTTTAATTCCGAAAGTACGCTTTATATGGGACATCTGCTGAAATAAAAACCGATCTTATTGACATTTTGTCGTATGGTTTTTAGGTTAACAAAAAAACTAATTTGGATAAAATTTAACGTCAACCAGTAAATTCCACCAATTTATTTTTGTTACTGTGAAAAAAGTATAAATTTTTATATAGAAAACTAATAAGTTACAAAAGTAAGGAACAAGGTAGTTTACCGCATATTATTTAGCTCCATTTAGTAAAGCTGCACGTGGCAAAAACACATGTTAAGGTCATAAAGTTTAGAAAGCAAACACACTTACAGTGGAATTTGGGAAAAATTAAAACATTGTTAAGTTTATAACTCTTAAAGTTTTATTTCATTAAAAAAATGTGAATTTTAATGTAAAAAGAGGCATAAAACTTAAAAGTGTTTAATATAATTATATAATAAAATTTCATATTTTAGCAGCATTAAAATTAACATTTTATAGATTTAGTTATAAAACATTAAAAAAACTAAATACATACAATTTTTGCAATTTAGCGACTAGATTTTGCACTATTTTCATCTTATTAGCCAAGGAAAAATTATTTTTCCATTATCTAATTTTGATTATTATTTTTTTTGTTTCCAAAATATTTAGCTAACGGTATTTTACATTCTAAAAAATTGTATCACAAAAAAAAAAAAAAAAAATTAAACAGCCGTCAAATTACGGCATTCCATATCGATCGAAACTCCCATTTTAATTGTACTGTAATATCTCTCGATATCGAATACCGTAATTGGCCCACAGTTTTTTTTGACAATTATAGTTACCTTTTTAAAATAAAATCGTGTTTAGGAATTTTTGTTTTATTTTAGCAATTTTTGTTGGCAAGAGCTGGCAACACTGGAACTAAAACAAATTTTCATTGTTATAAACAAATTTACGTTTATAACTGTTTACTTTTCTAGGAAAGTAGACACGTTACATTTAAGTTTCACTTTATGTATTAAAACATTTATAGGAATCCAAATATTAACACAGAAATTGCATGGTTTTGTTTGTCCCTTTTTATTGCATATTTGTTTAGACTTGTTACGCAAAAATATTTTACATAAACAATTTATTAAAGAGAATTAGCGTTTCTTTAAAGAGCTTTTAGCAGCAAACTAGTTTTTTTGGTTCGTCAGCTCAGAATTGAGTTAGGTATACGTGTAAATTTTTTCAATATTATTAACAGCAAGCAACTGCAACGAAGTTTATATTTGCTGAATTAAAGCGCAGCAAAAGCAAAAAAGAAAATAATGAAAAACTTATCATTTACCCTGCAGCCACACGATCAAGTTTTGATTGATAGTCTTATACATAGACTGTTTGTCAATATTTACATAAATTTATATTTAAATTTAAAGATTAATTTTTAAGCAATTTACTTTCAAGATGTCATCCAGAAAACAATTTTAAAAGACAAACGAAAAATTTGTTCACTTAACTTGTAATCAGTTGTTTAATTGAACGTAAAATTTGATAGTGTGTTGCAAATTAAAGGAATTGAAATGCAAAACTTGATCGTGTGGCTGCCAAGTAACAGCAATTCTTGTCAAATACCGCCTATATTCTTGCAGAGGTTGTGTATTGCTAACCCAGCTATGTCTACCAAATTTTGAAAAATTTTGCTCTTTCCGTTCTGCAAATATGTATACAGAAAGACAGACAGCCTGACATCTTTGAATCCACTTCGCTGTATACGAATGTATTTGTTATGTGTAAAAAACACAAAAATAAGTTTGAAGTTTTCATTCGAATACATTAAAATACAAATATCAATAATGTATAAGTATCAATTTGGATTCAAGAAAGGTTGTGGTACAGAGGAAGCTGTTTTGAATGTTGTTAATTACATCTGTCATGGTTTAGATCAAGGGTCAAGAGGAGTTGCAGGATTATTCTTAGATTTTACAAAAGCTTTTGATCTGGTTGATCACGAAATAATGCTTCAGAAGTTGAAGTATTATAGTATAGTAGGAAGTGAGTGGAAAATGTTCAAAAGTTACTTACAAAATCGTAAGCAATATGTACAAATCAATAATATTAAAAGTGATGTTATGAATGTTAGGTTTGGTGTTCCACAAGGTAGTGGGTTAGGACCTTTGTTGTTTTCTCTTTACATTAACGATTTGAGTAACTTAAATCTCACTGGTCGTGTATACATGTTTGCTGATAATGTATGTCTCTTTTATCCATACAAGTATGGCTTAGTGCTGAAAACAAGCATGGAAAGGGATGTTTCACTGATTTTTGAATTCGCTAGATTAAATAAATTGATTTTAAACGCAAACAAAACCAAATTAATACGCTTTAGGCCGCATTCGCATGCAATTAATAGTGATTTCAGCATTTTTGTTGAGGGTAATTGAATGTATGAAACGCATTCTGTGAAATATTTAGGAACAACATTAGAGAGTAAAAGTAAAATTGCTCCAGCTATTGGTATTTTATACAAGATGAAATACAAGCTAAATGTTTAAACTAAAATGTTGCTATCTCAGGCGTTAGTGCAAAGCCATTTGAATTATATGTTTGTATTATATGGTTATAATAACACGAATGTTCTGGATACCCTGCAAACTATGCAAAACAAGGCTTTAAAAGTTGTATTCAGGTTACCAATTACATATTCAACGTTATCTCTCTATAGAAATGTTTGTATGCCTATTATGCCGATTCATGGGTTGTATCATTTTAAAGTGCTAATGTATGTTTACAAAGCTTTAAATAACATAGGTTATCATACGATTGAGTTTGTACAAAACCAAACCATGATCAATACTAGAAACCAAGAAAACCTTAGAGTGGCAAGATGTAGACTTGAGAAAACCAAGCAACGCATTGAATATATGGGTAGCTTAATGTATAATCATTTACCAGTTGCGGTAAAAAGACAGAATAGAATATCACTGTTCAAAACAGATCTTAAAAAATGTATATTTGAGAATCTAGAAACGCTTCTATTGTAATATTTATTAAAATCCTGTTATAATTTATATTTAAAAAAAAAAAAAAAATATTTTTATTATGTAAATATGTAAGTATTTAAATTATTATTAGTACACGTAAATTTGCCAACTTGCCTTAACAATGCCTTCTAGGCGCTGAGGCCAAAAATAATTTTGAATTATATTGTACATGAATTGTTAATAATAAATAAAATAAAAAAAATAAAAAAAAACATATATTTTTTATTTGCTGCAAAACAGTAACGCAAAGTTACATTTTTAGTGATGTTGCTCTTTTAAAGCAAACAATTTAAAGACTGAATTTGTCTCAACTTTTCATCGTTTCGGCAAATTGGATATTTCCAGAATAACAATAATATAATTTAAAAGTTGTATCCTAAGCTGCAACCGTACAATATGCAAGGTGTATAGGCAATGCTCAAGCAAGAACACCAACAACGACATTGTTAGGTACTTAGTGGGCCAGACTGGACTAACTTCCCTGCAGGAAATGTCACCAGTAAATCTGTACTGATTCACTATTGACACAGTCACCAGTACTAGTGACTTATTATACCGCAGACAATGTTATTTACTATAGACATTTAGCATGTGCGTGTCGTTGGAAATCTACGCCTGACGTTGGTACTACAAACTAGGTAGTTCCTTTGGGAACATATGTAGACATTGGAACCAGAGAATCACTAGTACATTTTAGTAAATGTACTCAACACTTTTGGTACGAATACGAAATCATAACAAACTCTTTTTATTATTTCTCCAACTTTTATAGAAATTGCACTTCTCAGTTGTTATTGACAAAATTCTTTCGTATTAAAGCCAAATATAGTGGCAAAAGTAGTAGTGTATTGTAGACACTTCGTTGACAATGTCGCCAAAATAGTTGACAAAACTGGTGAATTGGAGAAAGTTTACAGTTATGCTCAGACTTTACTGTACATTCTTTTTAACCAAAAAAAGAAAGAAGGTTTATAATAGAACAAGATAACTTTTGTGTGTGTGTTTGATAAATTTATCCCCACACATGCACTCAAAATGCCATTCAATAACAACAAAACACTTGTATGCAAATTGTTAAAAAAATGCATGCAACACTTTTTTGTTGCAAAACTACAGGTGTATAAAAAGAATGTTTCTTCAAACTTTTATGACCATCGAACGTGAGTGGAGCTCGTTGTTTGTTTGTTTGTTTCATTATTTGTTGCGATTGTGAGGGTTTGAAAACATTTTGAATTTGCAATTCTACAAGAAAAAAAAACACTTCATTACAGAAAGGAAATGTGGTTATAAGAATGTTCAGAAAAAATACTATTTGGGAATCGGTTTTAAAGCCATAATTTAACAAGAGCTGAGAGCGAAACGATTTCTTCCTCTTAGCTTTCACTCTGAATTGCCATTGCATTCTAAGTTTAAAATTTGCAACGCTTTTAATGCGGCTTCAGCTACTTTATTCGACGCTGCTTTAGACGCTTACAAAAGTAGAAAATAAACCTACTTTTCGCATTCAGCGCCTCAAGGTACCCTACGCTTTTGTGAATGTAACTGGCAGCGAAAAAGCGTAGAATGGATGCACGGTAATGCTAAAAATACATACCTATATAAATACATATACTTACATATAGTATCATCTGCCTGATTCACAGAAAAAAATAATTTTCATATTTGAATATGAAAATCGCATATTTGATTACAAAAATTTTTGAATTTTCTGCGATGACGATTTTTGCGGTATTGATAAAAAGTTTGTATGTATACTTTCTTTGTTTTTGTTTATGTCTGAATTGTGTTCTCCCATTCTTGTCTCCAAATTCCTTTTGGTCGTACCAATGTAAACTAAGTTACAGCTGTTGTTGTTGTCTCCCTTGCATGGTATTTCATACACTACATTATTTTGTTGTAGTTTGTGTATTGGAGTTTTTGTATTTGTAAATATTGCACTTAATGTTTTGTTTGGTTTGTAAGCAAAGCTCATGTCATTTTTATCTATTGCACCTTTTATGTTTTTATTGTCCGTGAGGCCCGGTATGTATTTCACACTGATAAAATATTTTTCCTCCTTTTAAATGTTACCATTTGTGTTTGTTATTATAGGTTTATAGGCAGTTATTAAATTTTTAATTAAATTTGTAGGAAAAGCATTATCTTTAAGTAATTTTCAGATTTATTTTCACCTTTTTTTAAGAATCTCCAACTTTTCACCCTTTTAAAAACTGTTCAAGGAAAAAAATGCCAAAGGGGCACTCTTAATACACTGCATGCATATTTTTCAAAAGGATTTAATAGGATATACAAGTGCAACCGCTCATGAACTTGCATTCATGTAAAATTCCTTTGCGAATGCGTGTGTAAATGTGTTTCAAGGTTTATGCGGCTTTGTTTTTGGGGTTTTAAGCGAGAAAATAATTTAAGCGGAAATTACAACATAAACGATGTAAAAAATTCTTAAGCGAGTTTAAATAAAATAGTTTCAGTTTCTTTTAAACGATTTAATTATTTTAAGAAGGTTTCAGTTTTCTGTTATCGATTTTTGATTATTTAACACACTTTGTGTAAACGTGCTTGGCATTCATTTCAAAACGCGAATAGACAGACATTGATTTGTATTTCTGCATAAAGTCAATAAATAAAAAAAAAGTTGCGTTGTTTAGTTTAAATAGAAAGGCAACTATAAATTTTTATTTTTTTTAATTTATTTAAAACAAAATAAAAACACCAATATTTTTAATATTCATGTTACAGCTTGAAATAGCCGGCCATAGCAACTATTTTGCAAGAAAACAACGTAAAAATATTTTTAATAAAATTGAAAAATCATGCATATCAATATGGCATGTGTTTCAGCTCATAAATTTGAAAACAAAATATTTATATATGAGTAAAAATGTTTATTTATGTATAAAAGTATTGACTCATCAATTTATGCAAATAAACGTCAGGTTGATGTTTTGATTTGGTCAGAGGGTGTCAGGCAAAAAATATTTGTTTCCTGAATATTTAATTGATTTGAAATTAAGTGTTTGATTAAATTATTTTCATTTCAATTTAAGTTATTTTTAAATATAAACTTGCATTTTCCTAATTGAATTTAATAAAATTAATTCAATAATGAAAACACGTGTATTGATAACAATGTCGTTGCTCCATCTCTTATGGGAAATTCTGAAAAAAAATTCACCATCCACATCCATTTATTAATTGAGGCAATCGCTCGTTCGTTGTTTAATGTTCCATTAAATGACACTTTTTTTGCATATTGGTGTGCGAACACATGTGTATTAGGGTAGTTCTATATTTTTGCCTTTTATTATTGACTTAAATCCGTCGTGGGCAACACACATATGTACTATCATTTTTACAAAAGCCGTAACTTTGCTCTGAGGAAATGTCACCAAAACAATAGCAGAGCCAAAAAGATTTAGGCTAATGTACAGGTCGCAATTTTGGAGATAATTTGATAAAATTCGGGACATAGATTCTTATTGGTACAAGGACCAAGCCTATTGAAAATGGGTCGAATCGTAGGACCACGAGGGAAAATAGGAAGAAATTTCTTCCTCTCAGAAACTATCAAACCGATTTTAATGAAATTTAAAACATAGATAGAACCATATCTATATGGACACAAAAGGTATGCATTTTTTAAAAAATAGGACCACGAGGGGAGATAGGGGCAATCTCTGCCTCTCAAACCAATTTTAATGAAATTTAAAACATAGATAGATCCATATCTATATGGACACATAAACTATACAGTTTTTCAAAAATAGGACCACAAGGGGAGGTAGGGGGCAATTTCTACCTCTCACAAACTTTCAAACCGATTTTAATGAAGTTGATAAGCATATGGACACATAAGCATGATGTGTTTTTAAATACTGTGCCATCGAAGCTACTTGGGATAAATTTTGCTAACACAAATAGGTAATAAGTTACATGGATGAGAAAGAACACTGCATATGCTTAAAATTGAAAAACCCTCGTCTAGAGTTAGAAATAATTTTTTTTATACATAAGCCGCTCGCATCCCAAAAAGGGAGCAAAACTACCTTAACCCCACGTCTCCATGCGCTTTCGATTTGAACATGACATGACCATAACGCCGGCAGACCAACGGTATTAATTTGTTCACGTTCTTGTATGTGGCGAATACGTGTTGATGTTCATGTTCTGATTGACCACAATTTTTGTTGTTGTGGCGTTTGGTTGTATACAGGAAATACATTGTATGGCCAACATCATGGCGCACATGGATGCTAAGACGAATGTTTAGGCAACGATGGCAGCACATGGACGAAACATGAACATGAACAGTCTACACGAGTAGAATTCATGTGCGACATGCTGTTCTTACCAAGTTGATGGATGGTGGAGACGGGTAGTAAAGGAAAAGACATAAGCTATTTTTTGAGCAAAAAAAAAAAAAAAAAAACATTCCTGCTAAAAAAAAATAAAAAAAAAAGTTTTTTTCAAAAGATTGATCAAATAGCTATCGAAGCTTCTTGGGATAAATTTTTCTAACTCCAATAGGTAATAAGTAACATGGATAAGAAAGAACAGCTGTATGGCCAAAATGTCAAACTTTGACCCCCTCTAACTCAGAAACTTTTTGATCGATCTTGTTGGTCCAAATTCATCCAAATCGGAAGACATCGATTTAAAAATTGGGTCACTTGACATGAAGTCTCCCGTATACATTCACAATACTAAAAACTTCATTATAAATTAAATTTAAAAAGCGAAAACTGGTAAATATTTTCTAAAAATTGTTTTTAGAACATACAAATTAAAAAAAAATCAGTTTGAAAAACCAAGATTTGAACCAGGGGACTCACAGTTTCTAACCTTAACAAGCCCCTTAACAACTGAACCAACTGAAGGAACGTTATTTGAATATAATTAAAATGAAATAGGGCCTGTTCATATGACAGTCAAAAAATTCAGGTTTTTATACAATTTTTGATATTTTTTGTACGGGAGGTGCCACGCACACTTTTTCAATCCCGCCCACATTTTGTGGGATGGTGTTTATTGATAAGTTTAATGTTTGTACCTAATTTGGAAACTTTGGCTGTTGCCGTTTTCCAGATATACAGAAAAAAGTAATAAAAATACAAAAACCACAACAAGGGATTTTTGGAAAAAATTAGAATTAGTCGTGTTTTTTTTTTGCTCATATCTCAGCCATTTTTGGACTGATCTGGCTGAATTTCAGTAGCAAAATTATAATAAGAATACCTGACAGAAATATGCACCACCAAGCCTCCATCATTGCTGGGGGCTTCGGAAAACCCATTTCAACAGAGAGACGGGCAGACGGACGGACAACCGGATTTGAACTTCCGTTCTCATAACGATCCAGAATATATATACTTTATAGGGTATAAGATCAATATTGTAGAAATTACAAACGGAATGACAAAGTTATATAAACTCTTTTACCTTCGGTAAATCATCTTGGCGATCATCTTGGGACATCCCTTGTAAAACTCATTGGTTCTTAGAGTAGAATTGGCAGTAGTATTTTTACTTTTTCCTGATAACTTAACACATTATTTTGTAGGCAAAGTTTTTACTGGGAATCTACAATTTATCATGATCTTTAAAGTGGAAGAGAAACTCTTTTTCAAAAAGTATAAACGTTTCGGAAACTCCCTAATATATGTGAGCCTTCGTATGCAACACACTCATACTTTCGATTACGTCAATTAAATTACGAAAATTATAGGTAAACAAACAGACGGACAGGTAGATTGCTAGTAAAACATAAAAACAAATTAAGTTCCTCCCATCAGATACCTGATGCCTCAAATAAATGCAAGTTTTACTCAACTTGGCTAACATTGGCACTACAGTTGCAGCAGTTACACTCCCCCAGGTGTGTAGAGAGTGAAAAAGAGTATTGAAAATAGCAACAGAAAAGCCCTTCGCTTTTAACGTAATTTTTTTTTTTTTTTTTATTATCGATTGTGCAATTAATCACACATGTTTGCCCGACTAAAATTGCATTTGTTTATTTATTTATTCCAAGAATAACAAATACACATCTACCAACAAACGCACTTGAGCGTTTCACTTTAACGCGAGTTTGTATTTTTATATTTTCAATTGCAGTTATTGCAGTATTGGCAACATATTGCAACTTCTAGATACGAGTACGTGCTGAATGTCTGTTGAATGCAGAGAGCAATTTAAAATAATGCAATGAATGACTGAATGAATAAGTGCCTGGTGGAAAAATTGCGTTGTTTATCCAGTTTATCAATAAAAATAAAAATAAAAGAAAAGAGCGATATTAATGAGGTGTTAAAAAGGTAAATTTTATTAATAACTTACTGTTGTTTTTTTTATCTTTGATATACAAACTGTGGGAAAGTGCAATACAAATAAAAGAAAATTGATGTCTTGAATTCCTAAGTTATTCTATACTGGTTAAATAAAAAAAAAAATTTAGCAATAAAAAATCCGTTAGATATTGAAGACAAAATAACCCGCTCTTACGAATAACTCAAACTAAAGTTTTGTTCACACCTATTAAATATTTGACATCCTACACGTAACCACAAAACGTTTGGTTACATTAAACATCAATTTTTTTTATTCAACCTTTATTTTAATTGCAACATAATTTATTAAGCTTGAGGTTTTTCTTTTTTATATAAAAAACAAGTAAGAAAGTATAGTCGGTCAAGCCCGACCATATGATACCCAGCACCACAGTAATTAAAAACACATCATGCTTATGTGTCCATATTAATATGGATTTCTCTATGTTTAAAAACTTCATTAAAATCGGTTTGAAAGTTTGTGAGAGGCAGAAATTGCCCCCTACATCCCCTTGTGGTCCTATTTTTGAAAAACTGTATAGCTTATGTGTCCATATAGATATGGATCTTTCATGTTTTAAATTTCATTAAAATCAGTTTGAGAGGCAAAAATTGCCCCTTTCTCCCCTTGTGGTCCTATATTTTTTAAAACTGTATAGCTTATGTGTCCATATAGATATGGATCTATCTATGTTTTAAATTTCATTAAAATCGGTTTTAGAGGCAGAAATTGCCCCTATCTCCCCCGTGATCCTATTTTTAAAAAAATGCATTCCTTTTGTGTCCATATAGATATGGTTCTATCTACTTTTTAAATTTCATTAAAATCGGTTTGATAGTTTCTGAGAGGAAGAAATTTCCCCCATCTTCCCTCATGGTCCTACGATTCGGCCCATTTTCAATAGGCTTGGTCCTTGTGCCAATAAGAACCTATGACCCAAATTTTATCAAGTTATCTCCAAAGTTGCGACCTGTACTTTGCGCACAAGGTTACATGGACAGCCAGCCAGCCAGCAGGACGGACATCGTTAGTTCGACTCAGAAAGTGATTCTGAGTAGATCGGTATACTAGGACCACTATTTTGAGGCGTTACACACATCAGCACAAATGCATAATACCCTCTCCACTATTGTGGTGTGGGTATAATTAGATAACATTTATTTTATTCCAATATTTCGATACAGCAATGTGTATCATCGTCAGGGAAATAATTTAACAATTCAATCCATAGAAATTGTTAGAAATAAAGCTAAAGTTTGATAAATTTACTGGTCACACTTTTTTTTTTTGGATTTTTTCGTCAAATATTTGTTAGGTCTGAACATACCGTAAAAAACAATTTTGGTGTCAAACAGTTTCTAGTTCTCACAAGCAGTCTAACATTCAGCACAATCGTTAAAGTAGGAAAAGAGTTACGGGCCTAAATGTGGAACAACCACCTTAAAAAATTAAGATTTCTCCTACAAAAACCAACACATATTAGAGGCGAAATGCACTAATTGTTATTAAATTTTGTAAAAAGTCGTTAAACTGAAAATTATACTACTAAATTGCGTAGACTCCATTTAAAGCTCACTTTCGAAAACACTTCAGTACGCCTAAAACCGCAACGAATAATTCTATTGCAGTAGCCATAGTTTCATACGACTATAAATAAAAATGCAAAATTACGTGAAGATCGGTATTGGTATATTTTTCCGGGGGTTTCCTCTCTTTACATGATTTGTTTTTCGTTTAGAGAACAAATACAAAATTAAAATATGAGAAATTAAGAGCATGCAGAAATAAAGTTTCAATACTGTAGTGTCGCACTCACAAGTAAATACTGCAGAGAATGGTAGACGACCAATGAAGGTAAGTGTGTGAACATTTATTTGATAACAATGCATCACCAATTCTTTGAAAACAACAATTCTTTTCATGCTTTAAGGCAGAATTAGTCTTTACTTTCTGCTTCTGTTCTGTTCCGTGCCGCTCTGTTACGAAATTGTAATAGTTCCTTTTTCTGTAGCAACTTATCAGCCATTTATGACAAATTTATTAGTTTTGCACCGTCCATCGTTTTATTTCTATAACTTTAATGCACATAAATTTGAAGAAATTAAATTTTATGAATGCTTAAAATCAAAAAACAGTTTATTTCAATATAAATGTTTTTTTAATTTTTATTTTGTTGTCACTTATAAAATTACTTAACAAGTTTTTGATTTTAACAAATTGGACCGCAACAGAACAGAAAAACTAATCAATTTCACAGGTTTTTTTTAATAACAAAAACAAATCAGCTGATTCCTAACAGAACCGAAAGTAAAAACTAATTTTGCCTTTAGCCACATACGACACACAACAAAACTTCACAAATTCTCGTAAACTTTACGAGTTTTATCAAATACTAGTCGCTTTATTTATAAAAAACACTGTGGAACAAAAAAAAAAAAAAAAAAAAAAAAAAAACAGCCTCAATACTTGCAACGCGAAATGAAACTAGACTGTTGTTAGAGCAAATCTGCTAAAGGGCTTTAAAAAGTTCCCGAGATATCGGCCCCTAAAGTTTTTGAATTTTTTGAAAAGGCGTTTGGTATACGTCAAACAAAATATACTAAATGTACTTCTGGGCTAAAATACTATTTCAGATGTCTTCAGTAGAATCGTATGGCGATTCTTTTCTTGGAATATATAAACCCTCTTACACTCATTTTAAGGGGTAATTTTTGTCCTTTTTTTTAACTTCCACGCAAAAGTATACTAAAACAGCAATCATTTAAGAGGTTTCAAATGTTCCACGAATATTTTCTGCATCAAATTTCAACGGGTTTTTGCAAAATTTCAAGGCCCGGAATTTCGTAAATCCGTTTAACATACATTGCACGATTTTTTGGTCTTAGAAGAGCCCTACTGAAATTTGATGCAGAAAATGTTCGTGGAATATTTTGATTTGCTCTACCAATAGTCTAGTTTCATTTCGCGTTGCAAGTATTGAGGCTGTCGGCGATGACCCGAATTTTTCTGCACTGTGAAATAAGACAGGTTTATGAAGGATTTTTTAAACAAATTTTCATTTACTGTATTGAAAGGTTTTGAAAGAAACAAATGCTGTTTGGAGTTTATTTCTTTGAGTTCTTGTACGCTCATTATACTTTTCAAATTGAACGATACACAGTAACGCATAGCATTTGTGATTGTACACAAACGTTTTGTTCACACATTTGATTTTTGTTTTGTGTTTTATTTTATTTATTCATAAATTTATTATAATTAAAATTACGCAGCATGGGCTATCGTCTTGCCTTTTGTGTTTTATATTTAAGCAGGCCTTTAGTTAAACGTTTAGTTCAAGTTTTTCAAGGTTTCTTATTTATTTCCTATTTTAATTCTAAATGTTTATTTTTTCGTAGGTGATAAGGGAGTCACTAAGATATTTGAAGGCGTAATGTTTTTTTTATCCTATTGTTTAATACTTATAGTAAATATATAAAATAACTTGTGTGTAATACGAATTAAAATAATGAATAAAAATGAAAAATTAATAAAATGAAAAGAATATAAATTATATTCATATTATTAAGTTTATAATAACTAGGTTGTTGTAAAATACATAGTTCGTTAAAGTACGTTATCGCAAACGCTTTTTTTTTGTATCAATAAACGTGCTGCTGTGGTTTTTCGCATTTTTCAAATCTAAATGAAATATGACAAAATAATTCTAATTCTAAAATATTCGGCCATGTTCTTAAAATCGAATACGTTGTATCAATTATCTTTGCAGGAAGACTCCTTAAATTAAGAAAAGCTGCAGGCGTTTTTACATTTCGATTTTTAAAACATTAAATTGGCTAAATTTAAGAAATTACGGGTAACGGGTGGAATGTAAATACAACTATGTTTTGAACGTTTTTTGTAAAAAATAATCTTAAAAACTTACCTTTACTTTTTACAATTCCGAAAGTACATATTTTCTGAGGCAACTATTTTTTATTTCCTCTTGTTGCAATATTCAACAACTGAATCCTGATTCAAGAAATAAATGTTTAATTTGCTTATTAAAAACTACAAAAACCACAAAAACTTTTATGGCATAATTTTTACTACGGAACTTCTTCCATTTACTTAAAACCAAGAAAAATACTTCTTTCTACATTTTTATTGTTAACACTCTTAATTTCATTTTTAGTACTTTCATTGCAATTTGCAACACACGAAATTTTATTTCATAAAAGTCAGATGAAAACAGTTGTTTTTTGATTTTTATTTTTTTGAACAAAAATAACAGTTATTTTTTCGAGCAAAAATAACAGTTATTTTTTGATTTTTATTTTTTCGAGCAAAAATAAAAGTTATTCTTTAAAGAAATATACGTGTTATAATAACTTAGTTGACTTTAAATGTTTATTTTAATGTGCATAAGAACTCCCAATGATGATTACACATTAAAATAAACATTTAAATTCAACTAAATTATAATTTATAATTATTTATAATTATTTTCTGTGTTTAAAACAGTTGTATTTTAAAAATCTGGATAATGATTTAGATTAGCACAATTAGTTGATAAAGCTGTTTTTTGTGATATATTTCTATATTTTTGATCTGATTTATGTCCTGCTATCCTAGTTTTCAGTTTATTTTTTGTTGTACCTATATATACCTTATTACACTGACCACTAACATTACCCTTACAAACAATATTTGACATATCCATCTTCTTTATTTTGTCTTTCATTTTAGTAAATAGTTTACCTACTGTGTTCAAAGATTTATGAGCTATTTTGTATATTTTGCTGTCATATATGTTTGATTTTTCTAATCTTTTTCATGACAATGATCATTTACCGTCATACCGACGAAAAACATCTAACTATGTTCAAGAACTTCAAAACAAGATTCTAAGTATAAGAATAACGTACAAGCATGAGCAACTAAAGGAAGTAAAGAAGGAATGTAGGATAATAGAAGACCAGCTACAGAATTATTTTGGTGAGGTGGAATATGCAAGTTTCTTAGAATATGAAGATAAATTAGCGAGTAGTTTTAATGAAAAGATCAAATGTAGACATAGACGGAAATTTCAAGACCTTGTTAATTTACAAAGAAGGGAACTAGGTATAAAATTTAATAAGGATATCTGATAAAATAATTTTTTGGAAAACAATTTTGGTTAAGGATTAAAGCGATAATTTGCTTTATTTTTGACTTGACACTTGACTTGGAAATTTTTTTCACTTATCGTGGGTGTTGGAGGAATCAGAAGCAGCCCATAATACAGAATATCTAATTTCTCAATCCTTTCCCTGGATTTCTCTAAACATATAAAATCTTCCATCATGCCATTAGAGTCCTGATTTTATTTTTAAAAATTTATTCTTCTAATTGCTTCGGTTAATTCTGTTTAAAGAGTGTTTGTGTTACTATCGAGAGTTTATTCTGTTTTTGTACTGTATTTCTAGAAGCAAATATATTCACCCATATTCTGCATTTCGATTACGTCTCCGCATTCAGTTCCGTTACGATCGAAAATTGGTATTCTGTAGAAAAACGGAATCGAAAGAATAAGAAGATAACAATGTTTACAAAATCAATTGTATCAATGTGGAATGTGGAAATGAAACAGCAGAATAAGCAAGTCTGTTATCATTTTCATAAACAAATGTCAAATTTAATAAAACAAGTTCTGTGTATAATAAAGTAATTTGTTTATAAATTTAATAAAAGAAAAATATTGAAATAAAATAAAAAAAAGAAAAAGGTAAAAATAAGTTTTGCATAAATATATAAGTGTGTATAATCTAGTGAAGCTGAAATTAACTAAAAAAAGTAGAAAATAAAAGTGTTGTGGTTAAATACGTAAAGACAAAATGTTAATAAAAACTGTTTGTAAAGAAATAATTTAGTGAGTTGCATTTTTATTTAAAATTTAAGGACAAATGGAGTCTATTGCAGCTGCATTATTGTTGGAAGAGGAGAACAACGACAGAAATACAGTCACAATGTTTGAAAAGCGTAGCATTTTTGACCTGCATACAAACATAACAAAACACTCATATTCCAGTACAAAAAATAACAATTTAAAACAAAAAAATTATAATAATAATTTGTATTTAAATCGTTTTTGAATTTTTTAATTTTTTACTTACATTTTTTCACTTTTTTTACTTAAAAAACAAAAATAGAAAAAACCTCCGTTAACAAAAAAACAACTGAGAGAAACGGAGCTCCGATCGTAATGCAGAATACATACAATCGAAAGAAACTGAGCGGAATCGAAACGCAGAATACCAAAATTGCCAGACGGAGAAAATTTCGATTCGAATCGAAACGCAGAATAGGGGTGATTGTAAAAAAAATTTTTTTCTAAACATGTATATGAGACGAAGCAATTAAATAAAACACAAAAAATTGTTATAATATTACAAAAAAATTAAAATTATGTAACATCGGTTAATCGACTGAAATTAACCGGTTTCATCGTTAATCGAAAATAGACAATTTTAATTAACCGATTAATTAATCGGGTAGGAATTAATCGGTTAACCGGTTAACGATTAACCGAATGAATGCCCTAATACTTTAGCATAGCGTCACTGCAGTATTGCCATATAAATAAACGCTATCTTGATATATATTAGCTGCGTTCGTTTACCCCAAAATTTGGAAAAATTTGTACACATTAATTTGTAAAATTTTCATATTACTCACCTACTGGATTAAACTGGAAAAGTAAATGAACGCACATATTGTTTATTGGATTGTCGTGCCATACGTTTCCCCATATCCATTAACTTGAGTACGTTATTTTTACCAACATTTTGTTCGTGTGCACGCATAACAACAGATGGTCTAGGCGATGTGTACGAGAGCGAGAAAAACATTGTTAACAAAGTCGAAATTGACACTATGTAGATATCTTGATGGACAGACGAAGTTTGTATGTAAGGGGGTCACGCTGTATGCAAACAAACTTCGTCTGCCTGACAAGAAATGTCCATAGTGTAAATTGGAACTAAGGAAAGGAAAGTTATTAGCAAAAGTTGTGGTTTCTTTAACTTGTACATGCTTAATACACAAAAAGCTAAAAATTCGAAAAATTTATTTTTATTTCAGAATCCACTGCATGAGGCGAAAGTTTTAATATGAATTGTATCTTCTCATATCTTTAATAACACTGTACAACAATTTTAAATTTTTTCAAAATAACGGGGCTCTGACAACCGACCGATTGGCCTAATTTTATTGACTCTTGGTTTGGCTGTTTTTGTTTTTTGGGCTTTGGCGTGTTTTGAGATATGTAGAAAAGTTGCATGGCCAATATTTTTGTAAAACATTCCATCCCCGCCCTCGGCCTTCTAAGAGCTGCTTTTTACGATTTGTTAGAATAGAGCCGAAATTATAATATGGTTCAAAAAATACCATTTTCTACAAAGTTGCTGAACATTCATATTCCTCAGATGTAAAGAACACATAGTTTCTTATACCGGTTTGCTACAATAACAGCCCAAAAGGGTGATATTTTAACGCCCTCTAAGTTAAAATTCCTATGTGATCTTTCAAAACGCCGACACGCGATATTTTTTTTTTTGTGGTCTACTCTGCCAAAACCCTGTTATTTTTTCGTTGTTGTACAGTGTAATTAACCAATTTAAGTTAAAGAAAAACACAAAAAGTACATTTAAAATGAGATTCACCTATATAAAGGGTTTAGCTGCTTAAACCGTTATCTAAATTCGGCTGCTAAAACGCTGAATTAACAACACTGCTTCTGAAATCCATTTTAAAATGCTTTTACATACCATATCTTGTCCATATTAAAATAATACAATTTTGTTAATTATTTTTTAATAATAATAATTTTTATTAAATACATTAATACCACCATCATAAATTTACCTGCTGATTTTCATTTTATTATTTTTGTCAATTTAAATTTGTTTTGATTTCATTCTGAATTTTTTTACTGTGTATTTCTTGTGGTTTATTTTATAGTAAAGCAACTGTTTATTTTTTTAGAATTAATTTTAATATTTTTTTTTTTTTTTTGATTTTGAAATATTTAATAAGAGTAACAACATTATTTTCATACATAAGTAAAATATTACATTTTCCGTTAGATTTGTTATAATGAAAATTTTCTTTTATGAAAATTGTTTAAATTTTATACCAGTTAAGATAGAAAGCTTTTAAGATTTGTTTTTATGTTTCATTAAAGTTTTATTTCTTGTATGTGGAGTGTATGTATGTGTGTAGTTTTTATTTGGTTTTGAGTTAAATACGTATTCTAATGGTTTTTGTAATGTTAGTTTAGTTTGAAAAATGTTAGTTTATATTTTTAGTAATCCGGTGAATAATTTAAAAATTTTGCTTTTTTTTCTCGACTTTCATAAAATATTTAAGCTTGTAACACCTTTTTTGGGGCTCAGATAAAAAGAAAGAAACAAGCTTAATTTAATATTTTGCTCTTGTCTATGATTTTATTTTGGAAAATATTTCTTTTAATAGGTTTTAAAGTGTTTGTTTATGTATCTTTAAGGTAGATGAATTGTATTTATTACAAAACATTTTTTGTAAAAATCTAAGTTTTTTTTTTATAAAATTTAGTTTTAAAAAAAATATTGGCACATTTTTGCTTTTTATATTTTCATTTTACTGTTGTAGTTTGTTAGATTTAATTTTACTTGTAAAAAATATTAGTGAGTAATACAGAGAAGTATAAATTATTAGTAGTAGTAGAAACAGTATTTTTTTTATTAAAATACTTTATACAAAACACATACACACTTAATCACAAATTACATACACACAAATTAAATTAAAGACATATTAATAATTTTATTTCTTAATTTATTTTTTTTTTTTAGTTTTTAACAAATAAACCAGTCAAACATTTTTCTTGCTTTAAGAGGTTAGACCTTGTTTTATCAGCGTTGTCAATTTTTTTGTTTCAGAAAGCATCGAAAAAATTATAGAAAACAGGAGTCGAATCTTATCTATCTTTCACCAAAGTATTAAAAATATGTAGTACCAAAACCTTAAATTCGGGAAAAGATTTTTATAGGGGTAAGGTGAACTAACGGATTTGATTTTGTGCAACATTTAATACTTTTTATATATAAGAAATATCTGAGCCAAATTTTGTTTTCCTAGTTCATGTGGTGTAGGTGCTTTTGTGCCGAAACCATTATTTTCGGAAGAATAAAGTAGTTATTTGTCTGCAACTCGGTTATTAATGAACCGATTATTTAAGGTGAAAGTGAAATATAGTTCATAGGTTATAAGATTAATTAAAATAGGTTTGAATCTTTTTTTTAAGAAAAATGTATATGAGAATTTTGTCATATAACGCATTTCAAACATATTTGATTTTTTATGAATACGGCAGTTAGAAATTATGTACACGCTTACATATAAATAACGTTTCATTATTATATCCTTAATGGGTATTTTCGACTTTAAAGAAAAAATCTTTAAGATGGTCGAACTATTTTACGGCGAAAAGAAGCAGTTTAGGAGCAGCAGCGCGTCATTTTTAAGCCGTTAGTGACTTTGTTGTTTGTAAAAACTATGTCAGAAGAATTGTCATGTACGCCCTTTTAGACTGTCAAAGTTTACTTTGCAAAATCTTAAGTTTATTGAAGAGAGGGGAAAAGAGAATAGCGGGGGAGCACACACTTTCCTGTACACGCAAATTAGTTTTGTCTTTTGTTAGTAGTTTATACCTGAAAATGGCTGCAACTTTATATTCGACGTTTTGTCAACGAAAAATGTCAAAATATGTAGATGGTTCAAACAAAAGAAAACAAATACTTGTCAAATTAAACATTGTGTGTCTAAACACGAAAGAAAGCTTAAAGAGAATTTAACAAACTTTGACTGTCTTAAAGGGGACTTATCAAATTTTATAAATCTTCTGTAAAACAACAATTTTAACAGACATTCAGAATAACATGTGAGTTCGAGACTTGACAAGTCAGATATAAAAGACATGTCGTGTGTGGTGGGCTTTACTGAAATGAAAAAAACTTAAAGTCACGATCAACTTTTAAACAGAGAATTTTATATAAAGTGTGCCCTATAATGATTTGAATACTTAAATTTTGTATCTTTTGAAAATAAAAAACAGCCAAAATTATCTTGAAACAAATCGCTAAATGAAACCACTTAGTATTTGCATATTCAAATGTCGCTGCTGATTTATTTGTTTAACGGTTTTTTTATAATATGAATAATTAAATTTTTTATTAAAAATTTTTTTTTTTGTTTTATTTTCTTTGATAAAAAATTTCAAATCTTAAATTTAACAATTAGAAAAATTTAAGAAAACTTAACTAATTTTTACAAAATTTTTATTTATTTTCAAATTTTAGATTTTTTTTTAATATTTTTATTAAAGTAATTGTATTAATATTTGATTATTTTTTAACAAGTTTATTTAATTAATCTCTATTTTAGTTAAAAGTACAAAAATATATTTATATTGGTTAATTATATTTCAATTACTATTTTGAATTTGTAATTTATAAAAAAATATGTTTTAAGGTTTTAAATATGTTCTCACATTTATTAACTGAGGTTAACCCAAGTAAAACTTTTCGCAATTCCAAGGCGAATTCAGGTGGTCGCTTAAGAGGGTGATAGAGGGAGAGGGAAAGAGACTTATGCTACCTGTCCATTTTGTTGTATGCAGATATATGAGTTCTAAATGTTAAACTTCATAAAAAAAAGGAAAAAATTGACGGCCAGCATAACTCCCTCTGCGGTCACCTGTCTGAAATCGCCTTGGTCAAATGTTTAAAGCTTCCTTCCTCAAGTTTCTCTTAAGTTAACCACACTGTTTTAAGGTTTCTTTTTATCTTTTCCATATTTTATGAATTTGATTAACAGGTTTCCTGCATTTTTTCTATTTTATTTCTATTTTTCTAATTGTGTGTTGCATTTTCATTTCCATTTGCCATCAACTCCTTTTCCATTTCTATACTATTTTTAAGGTTATTTGTGTGTGTATTTCTTTAAAGCTTTTTAAGTATTTAATTTGTTTGTAACCATTTTGTTTATTGAAGCTTTTCGTTGCGTTTAAAATTGAACTCTTGTTTGCGAACAAAGCCACTCAATTTGCATATTTTCTGCTAATATTATTTTAAATTTATTTTATTTAATTTCTGTTTAAATTCATTTTCACAGACCCGTTTATGTGATGTAAAATAAAAAAAAAAAGAAATAATTTAAATTGAATTAAATTTTGTAATAAATACGAGAGTTGCTTGGTAATTTGGGACCACGATTTGAAAGTATATATTTTACAATAATGTCGATTTATATTCTGGTTTAAATTTAACTACTTATTATTATGATATTCTGTATGTTCTTTTCTTAAAAAAACGTGTACTTTTGTAGGCGATTAAAATGTTCTTTCCTAATAATGTTACCCAACAACGCCAAAAATATGTTACATATTTTATCCTTAACTTATTAAAGGGTCCGAAATGCAGCATTATTTAATAAAATAATACATATTTTTGAAATTTTGTTTGTGTCCGTTGTATTTTTTGATTAAAGATATTAAACCAACATAAAAGAAAATTGCATAAATTTCAATGATTTTAATTCTGTTGTAATAGCTACAAATGTAACATATTCGCCCCTATATATTTTAAAATTTTTTTCACATCTAGTCTACGACTACATCAGTTCGATGTTCATTCTGGTATTTTCTAAGAATGTTGTGTAAAGTCAACATTTTATTAAAGTATGACAAAAAAAAAAAATCACTAATTATATTTTTCTTCTGATGTAAAATATTTTGCTTTTGTTTGTACCCTTCGCCGAGGATAAAAGGGTATTAAAAAAAATTGTCATTCTGTTTGTAATTTCTACAATATTAATCTAAGACTATATAAAGTATATATATTCTAGGCCCTTATGAGGAGCGAAGTTGATATAATGATTTCTGTCTAATAATGGTTTCTGTCCGTTGAAATGGGTTTTCCGCAAATCTTAGATTTGGTAGGGATTCTGTTGTTATATTATTATATCACATGGAGTCCGGAATTGTTTGCTAGTGAATTGAATTCGACCTAATTGGTCCAAAGTGGTTGAGATATGAGCAAAACCCACAATTAACCAACATACAATCCAAAATGAAAGTTTGGATGGATTGGACATACACTGAGATCAAAGAACGAGACATCAACGGCAGCATTGCAATATAACCCCCAAGGCTCTCGCTGAGGAAGCATTTCTTGGAAAGCATACTACCGAAAAACTCACCAATAGTCAGACCGGTTTGCTGGGCCGGGGGCTACTGACTCCCGAGGCACCAAAAGTTAAGTACTAAGGTACAAGTTCGGACTCCTTGAAATCATTTCGGACGTTCGCTGCATCTTAGGTATTCATTCACCTCATACGTTCATAGATTTAAAAAGTTGAAGGAAGAATACCGACGAAAAGAATTAACTGTCATTCTTTTCCAGCCCGCTACCATGTCCCTGTTCCGAAGAACTCCGTGGAAGTACGACTATAAAACGAAAAAGAAAATCTTCCGATACTTTTCTTCGGATTCTCTATCATACTTAAACTTCAGCCATTTATGGTCAAATTGAATTCTTGCGGATCCCAGGAATGACCTCAACCTGATTTTCCCTGGAGGATGTAACACCGAAAGGTAAAATATTCTGCAGATGAGTCCTACAAGGCCCGGGGGGCTATTGGATGAAGTATAATATGATTGCAGTATCAATAATAAAGGGTGGTTAAATTTCAAGGGCCGATGTTGATTTTTAATAAAACACAAACTATATAGGAAATTATTGTAATTTTATTTTATTATGATATATTGGTATTACTCAATTATGTATGGAACAAAATATCGGCCAAATGGGCGCCGCGACCATGGCGGCACACCTCCATCCGATGGTCCAAATTTTCGATGACCCTGAGGCATAATGGAGGTTCTATGCCGTTAATGTGCCGAATTATCTCATCCTTTAGCTCTTGAATTGTTGCTGGCTTATCGACGTACACCTTTTCTTTCAAATAACCCCAAAGAAAAAAGTCCAACGGTGTCAAATCACATGATCTTGGCGGCCAATTGACATCGCCATTACGTGAGATAACACGGCCATTGAATTTGTTGCGCAAAAGAGCCATTGTTTCGTTAGCTGTGTGGCAAGTGGCACCGTCCTGCTGAAACCACATATCGTCCACATCCATATCTTCCAATTCGGGCCATAAAAAGTTCGTTATCATCTCACGATAGCGAACACCATTCACAGTAACTGCCTGACCGGCCTCATTTTTGAAAAAATACGGCCCGATGATGCCGCCAGCCCATAAACCGCACCAAACAGTCACTCTTTGTGGGTGCATTGGTTTTTCGACAATCACTCTTGGATTCTCATTCGCCCAAATGCGGCAATTCTGCTTATTGACGAATGCACTGAGGTGCAAATGTGCCTCATCACAAATCACGAAGTGCACGATATGCATTTTGATTTGAACGCCCATTTTCATAATAAGTCTGGATAACTTTAACACGTTGTTGGATTGTGTATCTCTCCATGGTTCAAATTGAGTAAGTCTGAAATAGAGAAATGTCAAATAAAATTCGGAAAAAAACTTGGCGTTTAGGTGTGGTTCACATTCAACATCGGCCCTTACAATTTAACCACCCTTTATATTAGTTGTAACTATAACTTATTAAAAACAAATACCATAGCAAATTTTTTCTCCGCGTGCCAAGAACAATTCTTCAATTTGGATCAAAAATAATAAAGTAACATTAATGTGTCCCATTATTTTGTAATTTGGTTCATCGCGGTCTTGAGTAATTATTCATTGCGAAATTATTTTTAAATTAAAGTTTTTAAGCTTATTTAGGATTATACATTCTTCTTGCCTTTTGTCTCCTTATTTCAAAAGATGACGTTTATGTTTCGACCCAATTAACCAAGCAACTCTTATACATTCATTTATTATCTTACAATTTATTTTACTATTTTCAAGGAACAAGCTAAAAATAACTTTTGAATAAATTGCACCATTCAGCAGTCTCTTTTTGAAACTCGTTCTCTATTTAATGCTTACAAACTAAAAATAAAATATTCAAAAGTTATTTTATTCCTTGAATTTCCCCCACTTCAAACAGCTTTTTTTTATTCTTAAGTCCTAAGATAACTATAACAGGAGTACTTATCTCAAATACTTACATTAATAGTTTTATAGAAAAATTCCTCTAATAAAAATTCTGTTTTTGATTAACATACACAAGCTTTCAACTCATGATAAAAATGAGAATCCTTTACAATTCGGCCAAAAAGTTTTCCCTAAAATCCAATTCCGGATGGGCCGAGTGCGTGGAACCATGTCCATAATCTCGCGATTTCATAGAACTGCGACCCGATGAAGAAAATGAAGAGGTACGTCCACTGCCATTTCGTCTAACTACACGATTCTCAATCACAGACATTTTCGTTAAGGGTTGCGTGGGATCCAGTTCTCCAAAAGCGCCAGCTATTAAATCGTTGCTGTGTAACGAGTTAAAGCTATCGCGTTTGGACATGCGGTGATTATGATGATGTGATGTTGTGGGGCCGGGTGTGTGATGGGAAGTTTTTCGGCTTAAACGGCGTGAGTATTGATACTGCACTGCACTGGATACGGCTGGGGCTGAAGAAGGTAAAATAGCGGTGGTATCACCGGGAGTGTAACTGTCAAAGAAATCCGAGGGCACTTCTTCGTCGAAACTGTTCTTTTGGGGTGATTTTGTAGAGTGTGTAGGCTCTTTGTCATAAGGTAAACTTAAGGAGTCATCATCCTTATTAAGATGGGATGATAAGCTAAAGGTATCTGTGGTCCTTAGAGGATCCGTTAAAGTGGGCACCTTAGCCGACAGAGAAGTTATGGAAGTATTGTTGGAAATTTCATACGAATAAGGATCCATTTTTGGGTTGGGAGATCTCTGACAAATTTTCCCTATATCCGGCAATTTCCTCCGTTCTCCCTCTCTTCTCTTCATAGATTCGTTGTTTTTATCTCTTTGCAAAAGTTCTTGCATATCCAAACTTGATCTTTCACGCTCCAGCAAATCCATTATTTCCATTTCACGTGCCAAAGTACTAGAGGAATCTATGCGAGAAAATGAGCTACAATCATCAAAGGAAATATCGCGTCCACGTAAACCACTGCTGGAATAAGGACTTATACCATTGGGCTTCCTATCGTAGTATGGAGGCAAACCCGTGCTACTGCCATTGCTAGAAGTATGCACAATCATGCCACTTACTATGGACGAGTCTTCGCCATCACCGAAATTACTTACGTCACCATCATCCAGCAAACTGCTGTTGCCATTGCAGTATGTTGAAGAAGTTAAATTGGAGCATGAATGATTATCCAATGACTCTAAGGTTAATTTCCGTTGACCTCCCCCCAAGCAAGATGGCCGGCCAATAACTGCATCTGCTGAATTCATACGTCTTTGTGTAGATGATTTTGTTTTGCCATCAGAAATGATATTAATGCGGACATCACTTTGTTGTTGAGTTGCCTTTATGGAGTTTCCTTCTGCTACTGCACTTTTTGCAAAATCTTTGGTTCGTTTGTATTTCTTGGCATCGTGTCCATTATTATTAGTTACCCCAGCTGCATAATCATTACGCTTGGAAATATTACTACCATCTTTGCCATGTCTGGGAGGTGGTATCCTAGCAACACCATCAGTGCCAACAACTTCTTTACGCAACGAATGATGCTGTTGTTTCCCTTGTTTATTATTTTCAAGTCTAGACGTCACTGTATCATTAACACCACCCGCTCCGCTTCCAATACCACCACCTTCACTAGTACTCAAATAACCATCGCCATTCAAGATAATAGATGTTGCTTGTGTTGTGTTGGTATTTTCATCTTTTTCTATGGAATTCTCCCTAGAGCTCGGAGTATTGCCATCACTACCGCCAGCTCCACCCACTCCTCTACGTCCATCGTTACAACCTTTCTCATGTTTCTTATGGGACTTATTTGATAAACGTTTCGATGATAAACGAAAATAACCACGAAGACGCTCCTGTTCCTCTCTGGGTTGCATGTGGAATTTAAATATTAAGAGCATGTTTGAAATCCATTGCCATTGTTGTTGGTTTATTTATCATTCAGTTGATGTGCCACCAGTAGAGTAAAACATATTGTTGGATGTTGGGTGAAATATAAAATGAGAATGAGAAAAACAACAAAGAGTTTTATAAATAATCTTAGACATTTTGCTAAAGGCACAAAACAAAAACAAAAAAAAAAAAAAAAAAAAAACAAAATAATAATAAATAAAAAAAAAAGGACATAAAGCAACAACCCAATATGATTTTACACTTTACAAACTCTAATAATTGGCCTGAAGGGATGTTAAGACGGGGGACTAATGAAAATTTCGTACAGTGACATTGAAGCCAGTTCAAAGATTAAGGAAATATATTTGCAATTTTGTGTTACGCCCATTTGAGGTTTACTTATAGAACGATTTGTAAATCGTAAAATTTTAAATATATATTTAAGAACAATATCACTTGTTTAGAAAGACCTTTTTAAACAACTTTTTAAACACAAGCTTCTAAATAGGCCCCTAATTGTATGATGGAAATGTTTTTTTTTTTAGTTTTTTTATCACCTCTCGCCCACTGTTGTCAAAGACAAATCATACAGATTTTTAAATACGCCTTAAAACATCTTTTCTCTAAAGTTTTTTTCGCATTTTGTTTTATTTTAGTAGTAAATAACACTACAATACACAGAAAAATGTTTGTTTACCAATTAAAGCATTAATCAAAAATAAAATCAGTTTTAATTAAAAAATGTAATCAAATGAATTAAACATTTAAACGTTTTATCAAGTCAATTTCTGAATTTGTTTAATGGTGCAAATTAATAGTATCAATTAAACGTTAAATTCACTTGATTAATTTTTTTAGATAAAACTTATTTAATTTTTGATTAAAATTTTAATTGGTTAACAAATTTTTTCTGTGTAGTCACCAATAACATTTGATTCTGTTTTTTTCTCCTGCGATTTCACTCATAACGATTTTTTATTTTAAGAAAATATAAAACAATTGTGGTTTATGGAACTTTTGATATTTTTTTTTTTTTTTTTTTGATTTTTTGAAACTAGGCTTAAGTCCATTATTGTTAAAAGATTTGTGTTTGACTACAGAATGCCAGCCGTCGCAGTGGCGGAAAGGGCACATTTGCAATAATTTCCATGATGAGAATTTAGTTATTGAATTATATAAATTCGACCAGAGCTCGACCCCCGTATTATTATTATCAAAAAAATATGTAATTTATTTCATGTTATAAAATTCCTTCCTTTATTAAAATAATTAAATAAAAATTGAATTTTGATAGAGCCTAATTTAAAATTTTACAATCACTTTTATTAAATGAAATGGAACATTCAAAACATGTACACAGAAAAAAATTTGTGCGCCAGTTAAAGAATTAATCAAAAATAAAATCAGTTTTAATTAAATATTTAATCAGGTGAATTAAACTTTTAATCAAGTGTATTAAATGTTTAACTGACAATATTTCAATTAAACGTTTAATTCACTTGACTAAAAGTTTAATTCACCTGATTAAATATTTAATTAAAACTGATTTTATTTTTGATTAATTCTTTTACTGGCGCAAAAATTTTTTTCTGTGTATGAATGTTTTCATTTTAGACATAGAACAAAGGGATTTTTTTGAATATCGTCAAATGAATTGATAATTATTACCAGGGAACAAGAAATATGCTCTTAAAAACGCGTTTTAGGCGCATTAAATATGCGGTAAAAACTGGAAAATTTGTTCTGAAAATTGGAAATAAATAAAACAAAAATTGCTCATTTGAAGACAAAATATTCAATAATTTAATAACAAAATTTAAAAAAAAACCTAAAATTATTATCGCTATCTAGATATTAACATCCATATGGGTTTTATGTCTTAAAGGGATTTTGGGTACGGTCGCTGAATTGTTAATTAATGTTAACATTTAAAGGGAAGTTAGAGTTATTTAAGGATGGGAGCTTTGGCCAAATGTGAACCGATTCGAAAATAATTCAAGTTGCAGTAAAATATTTTTGGGGCGAATTTAATTTGAATACAAGCATAATTAGATGGTTTACGGACACATAGAGTCTAATTTGGAAAGAAGTTTTAATGGGGAATATGTGAAATTATAGACTGATTATCATCATGGATATAGACTTTGTCCATATTTGATCAAATTATCTACAAAATTGGAGCTTGTACTTTGTGCACAAGGTTAACATGGACAGACAACCAGACAGACGGACGGATGGACATCTTTAGATTACTTTAAAAAGTGATTCGGAATCGATAGGTATAATAAAAGATTGGTATAGATTTCTATGTATTATACACATCGCATAATATTTATCTTTAATGACAACCTGCTTTGTCTTACAATTTAAGAGTAAAAACTTAATATAGATGGTGAAATTGAAGCAACACGTTGGGTATTAAGATGAAAAGCCATCCAGTTAACCAGAATTTCGAAAAAAAGAAACAAATTTATTTGTAGCGAAAGCTCTTGCAGACATCTTAATATATTGAACACGTATCAAAATATGCCTTAAAAAGGCAAAATATGCGCTATAAACTTAATGAATGCTCGTTTAACTAAATTATGCACAAACATGCTGCGAACGGTAAAATATGCACTAACAAATCATAAAAGGCTCTTAAGCATAAGAAAAATCATGCAATTGCATATTTATGGTTTCCCAGACTATTACCAAAGATTAATGCTTATAAGAAAGTGCTCTCTCTTTAAGCCGCCCTAACCGCAATCGCATATTTAGTAGATCTGTTGTTAAATATTTTACTCCATGCTTTTGATATGATTTACCGTTTCTTTATTTCGATGTTTTTGTTGATATTCTACACCCAGAGAAAAAACATGTTTTAATATGCTCACTAACTATTTTTAAGGAAAATTGTTAACATATTATTATTGTTTAATTTAATCAAATTATTGTCACCGACAACCATATTATGGTTAGATTAGCCATCCATCAAGAGGCCACAACCATATTATGCGATTCCTTTGTTCTAAATTTCCCAATCAGCGCACAACTTCCGGTTTACACAGAGCATCCCCTGGTAATGTAGTTTAGACATGCATCTGACTTCAGCTTAAGCGAACAGGCAAGTAGGCTAAATTGCAGAATGAAGCCAATGCGTCTCAGATAATTAGATGAGAGGCAACATGGAACAATCACTGAAGCTCAGCTGTCCTTTTGTCGTTTTGCGGTAAGATTGCTTAGAGCTCATGGAAAAAAGTCACCACATGTATTTTTTTGTCCCTGTTATAGTAAAAATTTTAAATGTTGC
This sequence comes from Pollenia griseotomentosa, assembly GCA_963931875.1. NCBI lineage: Eukaryota > Metazoa > Arthropoda > Insecta > Diptera > Polleniidae > Pollenia > Pollenia griseotomentosa. The sequence goes on along the minus strand of OZ007563.1, from coordinate 14,646,278 downwards.
GCTGCAATGTTTTTTAGTTCTTTCTTTACACGCACTTCTTATGCAAACTAAACTTCAAGCCGCTATTCCTAAGATTTTTTTAAGGATTACAATGGCTATTAAATCAGATAATTTCTCTCGATTTATATCGAGTTTTCGCAGAGATCGCACTATACGAGTTGTTATAGATGGGGTTCAAGATTCATTCAGGGGTGCCGCAAGGCTCCGTTCTTTCTCCAACTCTATTTCTTATCTTTCTAAATGAGCTCATATCTCAAACTTCCAACCCTATCTTTTGCAGATGACAGCAACCTTTGCCATTCGTACTTATTTGATTGCCGACCAAGCGTATCCGATGTCGGTGCTATGAGGCAGAATATGAATTATACGCTTGACCGAGACCTTGACATAGTCTCGGAATGGGGTCATGCAAATAGAGTCGATTGCCCTAAAAACCCAACAGATCAATGTGCCTCATCTGTATATATGGGTTGTATAATTATTGAGGAATCAGAATCTCTTGATGTTCTGGGCATGAGGATACACAGTGATGTCTGATGGACAGAACATATATTTAAGGTGTCGAAAGAAGCATTCAAGTGCGTCGGTTTTTTAAGACGGTGTAGGATATACTACACTCCATCAGATCTCCTTACTATTTATACCACCTATATCCGACCGCGTATGGAATACAACTCTCATGTGTGGGCCGGGGCTTCAAAGTCTATTTTGGAGCCTCTCCACCGCGTGCAGGAGAGGGCGAAGGTGACAGTAGGGTATCCAATTCTTTTGACTTCTTTGAGCACCGTCGCAATGTGAGTTGTGTTTGCCTGTTCTATCGTTCTGACGAAATTAGGGATCTGGTTCCTGAAACCCGTACGTTTGCTCGTAATACACGTTTTTCCTCAAGAGCCCATCCTTATGTGCTCGATTGGCAGGAGAATCGTATAACGCATTACAGAGAGACTTCGTTTTTTCCCGGACTGTTCGTATGTGGAATAACCTTCCTGCAGAAGTCTTCCCTCTCACTTACAACATGATTAAGTTCAAATCGAATGTTCACAAACACTACTCCCTCTATCATACTTACCACAACCTATTTTCCTAGTTCCAACACAATGCAATGCATTAGTAGGGGTCATGCCCTGAGTGCTTGTCCTAACAGAAAAAAACAGACCTCATGAATTTCACAAGATTTGTCGTAGTGCTGCCACATGTCATTATTTTAACTACATATAATACATGGGATACTGATTTATAGTTGTTAGGCTTAAACTACATATAAATTTAAGCTTAGTTCAACTAAACCAGCGTTCAAACATTCAATAATTTATTAACCATTAGTCATAATAGATATTAAGCGCACTGTAGCACCATTAACTGAACAATTTCGAATACTGTATCTGGAAAACATCTTGTGAAATTTGAATTAAAAAAAGAGATCCGAGTTCAAAAAAATTCCAAAGTTTTGTGATTTTAAATGGGAGATGAATGCCGAATTGCAGATCTGTACCAGACTTTGGCCAGATATCAATAATTAAAAAAGACTTGCGACTGAACCTGTAAGTCAGACTTGCAATTTTTGTTGCAGCAATTCTTGAGATTAATGGTGAGAAGGGTGAGAAGATTGGGGAGGGATATTCAGTTTAATGTACTCTGCGATTCTGTTTTGATTTGCAATTCGCACACTTTTTAACTTGATGCTGGCAGTAGGTGTAGGTACATTTTTGTATTTATATATACAAAATATAAAAATAAGAAGAGGAAAGACCAGATAGGAATACAAAGATTGCAAAACTTTAATTTCATAATCTGGACACCAATGTAATAAGAAAGCAGAATTTTTAAAAATTGCAAGTCAGGACGATGACAAAGATACAATTTATTATATTAAACTGCTTAGTGTATTGCGTTAAAATTGTTTTGCCAGAACGACTTTGAATTTCATCCAGACCCGGAAAATATACTTTATGAAGTTCCAGCTAAATATCTATTTGTGTTAATTATTTTAAGGTTGACTGTAGCCTGAGGAAATATACACATGAAATGATAGACTTTGTATACATATTAGACTGGACCGATCAAAATAAAATCCCTATTTGTAAAATTAATTTTTGCCTACTTTTAGGCAGCAATTTCAAATAAACAAAATTAATAACTGAGCTTGATAAGCAATATCGGCAAGCGTTTTTTAAACTTGAAAATTCAATTGCCAATATATTTTCAATAAAACAAATCGACATGTATACAAATGAGAAGTTTTGACAGTAAAAAAAAAACGCTTGCCGCTCTTATTTAGGTAGATCAGTAAAGGGTCCCATTAATTCCTAGGAATTATATATGTTTTTTTTTTTTTTTTTTTTTTTTTTTTTTTTATTTCTTTCAACTTTGTCCTCGAAAACCAAGGAAAACTTTCTACGAATTCTTTAAAATTATGTATTTTCAAATTATTTTGTTATTCTTTAGAAGAACATAAAAAACCAAACAAAATGCTACATTTCCATTGTTTTAAGCATTTAAATAATAAAAGCAGTGCTTTTCATCATTAAAATGAAATTTATATTTTGTTACTAAAACTTGAAATTTAAGCTCCTCTAAGATGGTCTTTTCTTCTGTTCCCCTTCTTAAAAAAAACTTTTGTAAGAATTGCTACTAAAATAAGCATATTTAATATAAACTATAAAGAAACTTAAAAATTAAAACAACTAAAAGAAAACTGAAGGAAAAAATTTAGCTCAAATAATGCTGCTGCAATATTATTTTAGTACTTACCGTGGTAATATTTGTGAAGCATAGATACAGGGAAATATAACCGTGGGCAAGAAGGCAATCCAAACAAACATCAAGTAGGTGAAGTCAAAGTGTCTTTGGTTCTCGTACGTTTCCTCGATGGAGAGACGAGCAAAGCGTAAAATCATCAAAGGACACACACACACAACCTGAGCAGCAGCCATGCTGCCAAAATTACGTTGATTGCGTTTCTCGCGATTAACATCCCACTCGGCACTGTATAAATCATACGACCTTGTGGCGGTGCCCGTGGAATAAGGTGCCATTGTACTGAGAATACCAACGCCTGTGCCACCACTACCCGTACCACCAATTGTGGCCGTAGTAGCACCACTGTATGACCGATCCACTGAAGAGGCTGAGGAGTTACTATTAAAATTATATAGAGCAAATAAATTTACAAACATGAGTAAGTGGTTTTTATTTGGGTAATTAATGTCAAAATTATTTAAATGTAATTTTGGCTTTAGGTCTTTGACCATTTCAGCCAATTGAATTAAGTTGTCAATAAGCGTTAAGGCAAACATTAAACAGACTGACAGACATTTGCACACGACGAAATCTGTAAAGTAATTTTTCCTTAAACCACTTAAATAAACAGATGCTTCTATTTGGGAAATAAAATAATTAAGATGAGTTTTAAATGCTTAAGATTTTTTTAAAATAAAATTAAAGGGAAAGACGTTAAGTGGACTTTTGTGTGTAAATTTGTAAAATGATCTAAAATGCTTTTTGAATGAAAGATAGAAGAGCTGAAGAAAGGAATTTTACAACATGAAATTAATTTAAATTTTCATAGATAATTTGTATTCTTTGCTGAAATAGCGTTCGAACTCGGGCTGAATTTACGTTTCGAGGATAACCACATTCTCATCATCAGAATTCTTTGCAGTTCTACCCTCTGCACCACTTCGTTGCCAGCCAGCCAACAGTCAAACATAAATTTTTAACTAATAGTATTTGCTGTAATTAATTATCATTAATAAATTGAAAAATGAAAATTAATTACAGCAAATTAATTACAAAGAATTCTGATGATAAGAATGTGGTTATTCTTGAAACGTAAATTCAACCCAAGTTCGATCTTCAGTTCAGCCAAGAATAAAAATGATCAAAAATAATTTTTTATGTCGCAAAAAAACTTTTTTTTATTAAAATTAAAATCATACCTCAATTACTGGTTTTGTTTATAAAAAAACAACAACAGCACAACAAGAAGGAAAACATAAATTTTTTTCATAATTAAAAAAAATTCCCGAATTCTATTTGTATTTTTTTTTAATTAAATACATTAAATTATCGAAGTAGAATGATTACGAAAACCATAAATGACGAACCGCTTGTACCTTACAATTAAGATTTCTTCTGTAAATAAAGGGGGGAATACAACAAAGGTGAAACAAAAACACGTGTTACAAAGGGGTGGGTAAGGTAAGGTAAGTAAAGTAAATAAATAATAATATTCACTGTTTATTGTTGTTGTTTTTGTTTAAGCTTTGATACTGTTACAAGTAAAACTGTGGCTTATAATTCTTATTCGCTTAACAGTTTTATATGTGTAGTATCTTTAGTTTTTCTAAAATCTTTGGATGAAGTTTCCTGACGATCTGGCCTAAGCAACCAGTGAAATGCGCATAGGAATAGCTTATCCCTTCAACAATAAATTTCAGTTTATCAATAGTATGAAATGGGAATGTAGCACATTTAAACGAAACCTTGTTAATTAAATTTTTGAATCCCAAGAAAAACTTTGATAACTAATATGCATGTGGCAGTGTAAATAAAACTGAACTGGCAAAATAAAATAAGGTAATTTGTTTTTATTTTTGTTTTTTCTTTTCCCACTAACAACTACATTTAGAGTTGACAGAAAATCAACCAATTGTAGCCGGGACTGTAAGAAAAGATAAACTCACTGTTTATTGTTGTTGTTTTTGTTTAAGCTTTGATATTGTTACAAGTAGAGCTGTTGCTTATGAATCTTATACGCTTAACAGTTTTATTTGGTTTAATATCTTTAGTTTTTCTAAAATCTTTATGGATGAAGTTTCCTGATGATCTGGCCTAAGCAACCAGTGAAATGCGCATAGGAATAGCTTATCCCTTCAACAATAAATTTCAGTTTATCAATAGTATGAAATGGGAATGTAGCACATTTAAACGAAACCTTGTTAATAATATTCTCTCTTTGGTTCTCTTGCGTAGGTGTTTAAATTCGAATCAATCAATTAAATCTAAGTTTAAAAAGTATCAACTAAAAAGTACAATTGAAACAACTTAGCCATCGCTGTTTTGTTTATTTTATTAAATGTTGCCAACTTTTTGTTTATGAGAAACCTAAAAACAAAAAGCGGTAAATCGCTGAATTTGCCCATAAACCGCTGATTCAGCAGCACTTTTAATATTTCAAGCTTGAAATGTCAATTTTAACAATTTTACATTTTTTTTTGACATAACTTCATTTTTTATCGATAACTTTAGTAAAATTTTTGACGGTTTGCCATTTATCTTAATACAGCTTTACTCTTTGCACTTGGTAAATTTTTATATTACATTATATTTGTACTGTTCACCAAAACTTGAACAATGCATTAAAAATGTAGTGTCATAAGGGCTTAAGGAGTTAATCGATTTTTAATTTTAAAATTGCTCGATCAATCGAATAAAGGTTTGAAATTGTTCGAATTACTCGAAAATTTAAATAGTTTTATCCAATGGGAAAAGCAAACATCTCTATTTGAACTCATACTTTCATTTTATTAATAAAAAGAAAAAGAGAGGTGCCAGCCAGTTATGAAAAATATTTTAAGCCAATTGTAATCGAGTGAAATTGACATCGATTAAGATTTTTCGTTAAATTTTTTTTAAAAATCATCGCCGTTTTTCCTGATTTTAAGAGGAGTTCTGGTAAAGATAAGAGTCCACTGAATACTATATAAAAGGATTTTTTTATTAACTTTTAAAACACGATCTTATTTTTAAATTTGTTTCATTCCAATTACACTCGTATGTATTCGGTTTCCAGAACATAGCTTATAACTTATATATATATTTTTGTAATTCCCTTTAAAATTCCTTTATTTGAAAACTCTACTGCTTAGGTTTGGTTAATTTGTTTAACGTATTACTATTTCACGACAAAAATCAGACACTTCGTTTTCAAACAAGGACGCTTGGGCTTTTAAGACGGATCTAATGTTATCTTAAACGTGAACATCCAGCCGTTTAAAAGATTTTTTTTACGAATTCGACGTTTATAGTCAGCATTTAAAAAACTGAATTCAAAGTAGAAAAACTGCCATTCCTATCACTTCTTCATTTGTCATTGGCCAAAAAAACTATTCCTTTTACTTCTGATTTATTTCTGATTTATTAAATGTAGTCGCTATCATACCAACTTAAAAAGCGAAAAGTTGTCCACAAATTTTCGTTTCTTGTTTGACAGTTTTTGGTTTCGACTGCGGTTTTTTAAATTTGTCACACACGCTCAAATCTAAAAATGAAATATGTTTAAAAGTATGAGTAATGAAAATAAATAAATGAGGTGACAACATTTATTTAGTTTTTAAGGCTAGAAATCTAAACAAAATATTTTTTCATTAAAAAAGTTGTATTTTTTAAGAAATTAATTTTTATCGATTAATTGACATAAATTGTTCGAGTTATTCGTTATTTGAAATTGGATATTTTAATTATTCGATCAAATAATGGCGGAGCAACGATCAATCGAGTGGATACTCTAGTACATACTCATAATATTCAATTCAAGGTAGGTTTACACGAGGTAGACTCATTTAACGCACACGTGCACATAATTTGGCTCATGCCTACGAAATTTGACAACGAGCTCTTATGTTTGTCAGCTATTGAGTCTACCTTGTGTAAAGGTACCTTGAATTGGATTGAGTTACATATACTTTTCGTACCCTACAACAGCAATATGCATTTTTGCATATAGTTTGCACAATGTTAGTTTAAGGCTAGTGGAGCGAGTCAAAATCAATTTCTGTGTCGGCTGGAGCATGGCAGTCCGTCCATTAGACTGGTTGTATATATCTTCATTTATTCTTTTTATAGTAAGGTTTTAATTTTTAAAATAGTTTAATCATGGTACCTGAGCTTTTACTGGCCCCAATGTAGGAACCGGTCCATGCGATAATACAGTTTTTATAAAAATTTCTTCAGAGCTTCTTTGTTAAAAAACCCTTCTAGTTATAGGTGAACTTCAGTCAAATGGAAGTGGACACACATCGAACTCGAAGTGGTATAAAAAGCAAAAAAAATATTGAAAAAAAAGCTCAATAACTGCCACAGAGTCACTCCTAAAAGGGTAAAATGGGGGGTCGGTCTAAATTGTATCCCTCTAGGAGTGATTCAGTGGCATTTTAATTAAAATTAAGACCCAGTAAAAAATGTGCTCCAAAAGGAGCAGGTTTTATGTATGAATTCATACCTCAAATCGCTTCAAACATGCTGATAGGATGCCTGATTTTTGTATGGGGTGTTCCCGGTTTGGAGGACTATTTTCTTCTGACTATAAGCGCTTCTTTTAACATGCAAACAAAGCACTCCTAAAGTGCCTTTTTAGGGGCTAACTATATTTACATATTCTTTTATGTTTTGCTTTAACTTGTTGAATTGCCTTTTTTCAATAATTTTCGTAAAACATAATGTATTTTTATTTTTTTCGGTTTAAAAACTTCTTTGTTGTCAGCACTAAAAAAGCAGCTTTTTTTGTATATTTTATTTATTTTTATTTACTGCTTTCTTATTGAAGCGCTCGATTATGCGCTTTTTTTCTTAAATGCTTCGAAAAAACCCAAATTTTTTTTAACTGGGGATAGTTGCTTAAGCTTAAATTAGATGTGGTTTTACTGGTTATAGCAAGACTCTTATTTGCCCATATGGTTGGTTCGTACAACTGTTTTGTACGGTTATAATTATGCCATTTATGCAGTTTTTTTTGTAAATTTTTTTCTTTTCGTATCATTTTTTGGCTCGTGTATTTGTTTTCCAAGCCTCACAAAATTAGCGATCTAGTTTTTGGAATTGAAAAGTCGTGCACTATCCCATTGCTATTGGCCATAGGTCCCGAATAGGAAGTAGTCACTTGTGTGGGACTTGCCAGACTATGCTTTCTTACTTATTCAGACATTTTTTTTTAGTGATCTAGCTACTAATTGTCATATCCTTATTAAAAAATATATTTTAGTTCTATAGAAAATTTATTAAACAAATTTTCATAGAAAAATCGTTTTAAAATTTAAGCCTTAAAAAACTCTGCATAAAAAACTAATATTTTATTGAAAATTAAATTACGATATCGAACTTTTTGAAAACTTGTGAAAAAAATCACTAAGTTTTGACAAATTTTTTTATATGATTTTCATATATATAGACATATAGACATATTTCATCCCAAAAAACGGCTTTATCAGCTCATTGTGCAAATTTAAACCATTATCCTGATTTTGAAAATACAACAGTTTTAAGTACGGAAAATAATTATAAACGTAGGCTTATGTTAGAAATGTTTCAAATTATAAATGTACCGACAATATCGAGAATTAATTTTAAGTCAGATACTGAAAGTTTAGCACAAAATTATAGGCATTTAGTTTATAAAAATATAAACGGAAGTTAAAAATTTATTTATAATATATATGTAATAGATTAGTTTTTGAATTGGTTAACCTTTTTTTTTTTTTTTTTTTTTTGTATTTAATTGAAAATTGTTTTTTGATTTTTTGTTATATTTATTTAATTTGTTAAAAAATTGTTAATTTTGTCAAAAATTCAAGAAAAACCCTGAAGAAGGCACACAACGGAGTGCCGAAATATTGGTTTAACCCTTCTGCACTCCTTGGGTCAATTTGACCCAATTTTGGTTTTCAAACGCAAAATTTGTCCCTTTAAATAGAAGATATGGAGGTGAAACTTTAATTTATCCATTACAGGGACGAAAATTATAAAATTAAATAAAAATGAGAATAACAAAATTAAAAGTTTTTCCATTTAAAAACACGATTTATAGACATTTAATATCCTTTGGGTTAATATGACCCAACAAGCGATATTGCAAGTTAATTTCCACTTTAAAATTCTTTTCCTATTGAATATAATTGAATTGAGTTTATCTTCATTCAGAATCATCGACAAATAATTTTTTCAGTCAAATAATCCATAAAATCGCTTTTATTTTTTATTTTACTTAAATATGAAATGTTGTTTACATTTTATTGTTGGGTCATATTGACCCAAAGGATCATAGGAAGGGCACATATCCAAGGGATGCAGAAGGGTTAATAAATTTAATATATTTTTAATATAAAAAAAGACCTCAAGCTTAATTAAATAATAATAATAAATTTTGTAATTTTTATTAAAATTCAACTACAGTAGAATCTCACAAATTAGAACCACTTTGTGCACCGGGCAGTTCGAATTTCTGAAAAGTTCGAATTTCTGGACATTTTTTTTACAGAAAATGATAAAATTATAATGAAATAGTGATAGATAATGAATATTTGTGTTAGCGTTATTTTAACTGTTTAGTTTTTATTTAATAAAATTTAATTAATTGAAAATATTTTTTCATAGAAAAACTTTTAAAAAGTTTTTTAATTATTAGGTACTTATTGGTCTTTAAAATAAAATAAGTAATACTTGTTTTTTTTGATTTATTAAAACTGGATACAACGATATCGTTACGGACGTCCAAAAGGTTAGACATGTGTTTACTGGAATATATATCACTGGTTTTGCACCATTTTATAACATTATTGATCCCTTCAAGGACTTTTAAATAAGGTATAGCTGGCATTATAGAGCGTTTAATTGGGTTTTTCGCCTATTAAGTTCAAAATCATAAAAAAAAATTTTTTCTAGTAGAAATAAAAACAAACAAAAAAAAACACTTCCAGAAATTATAACCTGTGGGTCTAATTTCAGAGCGTCCAATACATTGAAATGGCCGGTTCTAATTTCTGGACGGTTCGAATTTGTGACGGTTCTAATTTGTGAGATTCTACTGTACTATGAAAATTAAATTTGTTAAATAGATTAATGACTTCAACAAGATTGAAACAGATTCAAAACAATTTGTTATTTTTGTTTTAAATTAAATTTAAAAGCCAGCAAAACAAATTAATTTCCCTAAAGTATTCTAACAATTTCATACTTAATTTGGATCCCTCAAGTATGCTGTATTGCGGTGTGATAGAAGTATGTGTTTTAAGTACTCAATTGATCACATAAACAAAAGTAGACGAATAAAACCAGAACGAGACAACAATTTAATTTGCATATTTTGACTATTATAACATACTATATTTTGATTAAGCCAGCTAAAATTGTTATTATCCTTAAAGTATACTACAATCAATAATACAATTTTTAAAACTAAAAATAAACCAAGGCATATGGGAGGTGCTTTGTGTGAGACGATTGCATTAATTTACATAATCTTAAATATGTTTTTTGAAACAAATACAAAAATGACTGCTGCCAATAAAAAGGGATATAGACAAAAAAAAAACACATTTTTTGTTGGTATCTTAATTTTTAAAACATATATGCAAGTTTTTTTTTAAATAATTGTTTTTAATCTAGTGAAAATCTAGTGAAAAGCCTTAAAAAAATTATAATTTGACTTAGAATACACATTCGAATAATATTAAAATTTATTTGAAAAAAAATTTATTTTAAGACATATACATAATTTGTTTTTAAAAGTGGTTTTAAAGAAAAATGTCAAAAATATCTTACATATAAGACGAACACTTTCTTTATCTTAATAGCTGTTCATTTTATGTTTTTTTCTATTGTATAAAACAAAAAAAAAAAAAAAAAAAATCTGTAAATTTTACAAGATTTGTTTAAATAATCTGTAAACGGTTATGGTAATTAAATGGTTTGGATTAAAGCAAAAAACATATAATTTTCTTGCTGTTGCTATAACCATAATCATCCCTAATGTAGGCTATTAAAAAAATTCAAGCCTTAGATTATGCTTCTTAAAATTAATTGCTTTCCTGTGTGTGCTTCTTTTCTAATTTTCCAAAAATGTATTTTTTATTACATACAGTAGAGTATGATTCTGTTGTTATTATTTTTAAATATTAATTTTCTTTAATTGTACTTCAGCTTTGTTTTAATATACCCTTGAGTATACTTAAAAAATTTTTATATTTTATTCAAATATATTTTATACTTTAATTAGTGGTTTTTTCTACTTTTTTAACAGCAAATCAAATCCCTGTTAGCTGTTTAGAAAACCATAAAAATGATTCTTTCATATTCACTGAATTCATTTGTTATTTAAGCCAACTCTGTACATAAAAGACTAATTAGCAAAAAGTTTCAATTAAAGATTTAACGATGATACCAAGCATTATAAAACTTTTAGCATTCTGAGTGAATTCTGTTAGATTCGCCCACACTTTGCTCCAGCTTTTGTCCATTCCAACTATGTCTTCATGGATTTTTCCTTCTTTATGTCTCTACTCTACTCCTTGACCTTCTCACATCTTCTTGTTTTATTGCTACGTGGCTCTTGATTGCTTTGCTTCCAGAGTCCCTTACTGTTTATTACCCTCGACCAAAATATTCTGCGTTTCGTAACTCTAAAATAGAGTGGACTTCAGGTTAGTAGAAAATATATTTGGCTTTTAAAGAGAAGACTAGTTCCAAATTGGTATTGTACACGGCTGTGAATGTTCTCACTTGAAGCGCCGTTTTTTGAAAATTATGATAAGTAATTCCTGGAACGTCGTCTTAACTCGAAAGGTTTTTGGTTTTTACAGGGTTTACTTTAAAGCCGGCCGCACTGTTTTTGCTGTTATATTTCCCACATTTAATGGACTAATAACTTGATGCCTTTGAGTCTGACTATTAGAGGGCTGCCCAATTTCTTTTGAACCACATATTAAATCATTGAAAGATTTTCGCTAGTGTCGCTTTAAAAAAAAAAAATAAAGTAGAAAAGCGTAGACGACCAATTTAAGTGCGTGTGCTTCACTGTTGGGAAAGTGCGGATTTAAAAAATACTCTCAATAATTAACAAAGGAAAGAAAAATACCCGCAGCAATGAGAGTGGGAACAAAAAATACACACATTTTTTTACCGTGAGTTTGGGCTATTCGTGTACGAAATATTGTGTATGTTGGCTTCTTTAATAATATTGCAGCAACAATTCTTTGCAAAAATAATTCTTGTTATTCGTACGCCGTATACGAAACACAAGTAAACACCAGAGCTTATTTGATTACGTCTGATCAGGGCTGCCAGATAAATTTGTGAGGAAATCGTCAATTTCCTCAGAAAAAATAAAAAAATCGTGTTTCACTTTTCGAAAAATCGTCAAAAAAAGTCGGACAACTTAAAATTTAGTTCAAACAAAAAGATTATTACTTCATACCCAGCTAGCATTTTCAATCGTGTAAGAGATACAGGGAGTCTCATGAAGAGCGTCTTTGAATGTGGATGACCACATTTTTTAATCGTAGAAGATTCATCACACGGGAAAAAGTGCAACACGATTGAGATTCTTTTAAAGCACAGCGAAAGACGCTTCTTCAATCGTTGTGGGAATCGTTTAAGATTTGGGTAAAGATTATCTAACGAGTTTTTTATGTCAAGAATTGTAAGAGACTCATGTAGATATTAGGTGTGTTCCACAAGATCTCTAACAAGTTCGGACTAATGAGAGTAAAATGAAAATAACTCTTTAAATTGGTCGAAACTACCCAAAATTGCTGGAACGCAAAAAAACCATTTTTGCACTTCTTTAAATACTAATGCTGCTTTCTTTTCAAATAAAGATCTATTTAAGTGATTTTATACCCTTAAAAGTCATCACATTATAAAACCAAAACATTTGCATCATTGTAATTTTTTATATTTTGTTTTTTTTTTATAAAGGGTGGTTAAATTGTAAGGGCCGATGTTGAATGTGAACCACACCTAAACGTCAAGTTTTTTTCCGAATTTTATTTGACATTTCTCTATTTCAGACTTACTCAATTTGAACCATGGAGAGATACACAATCCAACAACGTGTTAAAGTTATCCAGACTTATTATGAAAATGGATGATAAATTTCGAAGAAAATCATCTTCAGTGATGAGGCACATTTTCACCTCAGTGGATTTGTCGATAAGCAGAATTTCCGCATTTGGGCGAATAATAATCCAAGAGTGATTGTCGAAAAACCAATGCACCCACAAAGAGTGACTGTTTGGTGCGGTTTATGGGCTGGCGGCATCATCGGGCCGTATTTTTTCCAAAATGAGGCCGGTCAGGCAGTTACTGTGAATGGTGTTCGCTATCGTGAGATGATAACGAACTTTTTATGGCCCGAATTGGAAGATATGGATGTGGACGATATGTGGTTTCAGCAGGACGGTGCCACTTGCCACACAGCTAACGAAACAATGGCTCTTTTGCGCAACAAATTCAATGGCCGTGTTATCTCACGTAATGGCGATGTCAATTGGCCGCCAAGATCATGTGATTTGACACCGTTGGACTTTTTTCTTTGGGGTTATTTGAAAGAAAAGGTGTACGTCGATAAGCCAGCAACAATTCAAGAGCTAAAGGATGAGATAATTCGGCACATTAACGGCATAGAACCTCCATTATGCCTCAGGGTCATCGAAAATTTGGACCATCGGATGGAGGTGTGCCGCCGAGGTCGCGGCGCCCATTTGGCCGATATTTTGTTCCATACATAATTGAGTAATACCAATATATCATAATAAAATAAAATTACAATAATTTCCTAAATAGTTTGTGTTTTATTCAAAATCAACATCGGCCCTTGAAATTTAACCACCCTTTATTAAAGATTAAGGGAAATATGTATGCAAAAACGTTTTTACCACTTTAATTTTTTCACAAAAACCTTAAATTTTGCTTTTTAATTTGTATTTTAATTAAAACTAAACTTTTTCTTTTGCTTTTAAATTTCCTGAATTGTTTATCAGTTACATATGTAAACAAAAACAGTTACATATGTAAACAAAAACAGCTGATTGTTTTTTCTTGACCGAACTTACCCAAAGAAAAAATTCGTGCAAATTTGTACAGGAAATGAAAAAAATTACGCTCTCAATTGCACAAAAATTGTTACGCTTTTGGGTAACTTTGTCCAAGTTCGGACTGTTTCGTTATGCATGTGGAACAGAGCTATTATCTTACAACTCGTGAAATGTTCGCCGTATTTGATTTAAACAAAGAGTCGTAAAAGGTTCAGTCGATGATGGTTTGACGAAAGATAAACAAAGTGTAACATTGTTGTTTTTGTACTCTGAAAATAATGGAAGATTTTCTTAAGACTTGCATATTGCAGCCGTACCTTTACAAAAGCGGCACGCGTTTTCTAGTTTTTGAATAGAGCGGCCTCAACGCTTTGCAAATGGAAAAACCAATATGAGAGCTCGTTTAAAAGTGAAGTTTGCCGCTATTGTTAATTAATAATGGCAATTTAGCTATTTTTTGGTCAATCTAGCGTTTTTATACCCTCCACCACAATTAGTTGTGAAGAGGGTATACTAAGTTTGTCATTCCGTGTGAAACTTTTTTATTATTCATCTCAGACCCCATAAAGTATATATATTCTGGCTGCTTGAGTAATTCTAAGTCGATTTAGCCATGTCCGTCTGTCTGTCCGTCTGTCCGTCTGTCCGTCTGTCCGTCTGTCCGTCTGTTGAAAACACGCTCACTTTCGAAAAACTCAAAAGAAATAAACAAACTAGGTGTCAAATTGCTTGTAGTTATCCTAAGCAGTTTGGGATTGAATTTGAGCAAAATCGGTTCAGTAGGACCAGAGCTATGAATCAAAATGTGGAACCACCACCTTCAAAAACTTGATAATTTTGTTACAAAAACTAACATAAATGATGCAAAAATGCACGGAATGACATAAGATTTTGCACAAGTCCGTTTTATTCGACTAGAAATGACACTGTAAAATTTCGCGAAGGTCGGTCCATAATTTACCCTAAGCCCCATATAAACACTACTCCCGGAAAACAGTTTAGTACGCTTAAAACCGTAAAAAATAATGCAATCATAACAAATTTTGGCTCGTCACAATTTTATAGGACTATAAATGATACTGTGAAATTTCGTGAAGATCGGTACATAATTTACCCTAGGCCCCATATATGCCCTACTCCCGGAAAACAGTTTAGTCTCCTAAAACCATAATTAATAACAAATCGTCACAGTTTAAGATAATAATAATAATAAAAAGACATCATACAGATATTACTCCTTAAACATTCGAACTGTCGGTGGAGGGTATCAAAGATTCGGCACAGCCGAATATAGCACTCTAACTTGTTATCTCTATTTTTATTTATAATTTGTGGGTTCTATTAAACAAGAAAGCTAGCACTACTGTTTGTGACACAACGTTGACGCTCTTGCTTTGGTATGGCATTTCAGAAAACGTTCCGTCTTCCGCTCTTGTTAAGGTATGCAGTTAAGTATTCCAAGATAAAAAACGAACGTGACTGAAAAAAATCGTCACTTTTTAGAAAAAAATCAGCAAATCGACACTTTGCTAATTTCGAAACAAAAAATCGTCAAAATCTGGCAGCCCTGCGTCTGATACACACGACATCACAAACTCTCGCAGACTGAAGGAGGTAATTTTTTAAATACTCGAAGTATCAACAAATGTTTTTTAAAGTATTAAAATATTTTGAAAGAAACCAGTACTGTCTGGAGTGTATTTCTTTAAACTAGTGTTTGAAAATTATCGAAATTCGACCATAAATTGTTATGTAAATATGGCGGAAACATGAATTTACATGTTTCGACCATTTGTTTTGGGACCAACCTCCGGTCCTTATGTTTTCTTCCACACAAGTCCGTGAATATTGAATCAGAATCTAAATTCTAAATCACTCTAGAGTCTGCATGTTGAATTTTATGTTTCTAAGTTCAGTTTTAACAAAAAATTCAAAAAGTACCAGTTGAAGTGCACAAAAGTGCCAATAGTTTTCATCTTATGGGTTCTCATTCACTAAGCACCCTGCATCCATTATTTTATGTTTCTGTGTTTAATATTCTAGAAAATTTTAAAATTACCACATGCAGCACGGAAAAGTAAAATAAAGACATTTAATTTCCCGTATTTCCCCTTTTGCTAAAATTTTTTTCCTTATTAAAGAATTAAACATTTCAATATTGTAGTGGGAACCCATAATTTAATAACTTTATGTCAATACATCCAGAAAAATGTTTTGTAAAAGCTACCAAAAATAAGTACGATTTGCCCCACTTAAACGCTCGAATTTCGAAAAAGTACCAAATTTATATGTATATTTTTTAGATACGTTACGTATTTGGTATAAACCTTAATTTCACTGTGGCGTATTCCACCAATTAAACTTCATTGAGCCACAAATTATCTGCAATTATAAACTCTGTTTTTATTTCGCAATTAAAGGGTTGTGAACAACTGTTTCACCTGGAGTGAAAATGGAGCTTCCAAGTATAGGTTATACCCATTAACTCCCAAAAAGGGCCGAATTAAAAAAAAGCACGAGACACCTGTCCACTTCTTTTTCTAATGAACAGCGATAAGTATTAAATTTCTCTAGAACTCTTTTAGTTTTGGAGAAATGAGGTTACCGAATTTAACTGTTTTTATCCCATCGGATATTACTAAAATATATATTGTGCACTTATGTAAGTAAATGCCTTTTAAATGGTGTATTTTTTGATCAACTCAGTTGACATATAGGGGAGGAAAGTCTTCTTAACTGTTTTTTTTGCCGATTTATGTACACATTTGATTTTTGTTGTGTGTTTGTTTTTTCAAACCATTTATGCAGGCCTTAAGTTGAAATGCCAAATCATTGAAAGAATGCACAAAAAAACTTAGAAAGTTACTGCATTCCCAGAAAAAAGCATCTTTGGAAAAATATCTTAATGAACTTGACGCGACTCCACAATCTGACTATTTATTATGGCGTGCAACTAAAAATCTAAAAAGACCGGCTGTTTCCAGACCCCCGTTGCAAAACTCAAATGGAAGCTGGGCAAGAAATTATGTTGAAAAAGGAAACCTGTTTGTTGAACACCTAAAAAATGTATTCACCCCTAATTTAAGCCCTTATGGCACTACATTTTTTATTCATTGAATTGATAGCAAGAAACAGTAAATGTTGGAAAGAGCAAACTATAGAAAATGTAAACAATTTTTTTTTCAGTTTTTCTTTTGTTATGATTTTGTTTATTTTATTAAATGCTGTCAACTTTTTGTTTATGAGAAACATAAAAACAAGACAAACACAAAAAGCGGAAAATCGCTGAATTTTCCCATAAACCGCTGATTCAGCAACACTTTTGATATTCCAAGCTTTAAATGTCAATTTTAAGTTGAACAATTTTACATTTTTTTGACATAACTTCATTTTTTATCGATAGCTATTTTAAAAATTTTAAGAGCTGAGTCATATAGGCCTATTAGCTTATTATCTAACATATTAAAGCTGTTTGAGAAACTGGTGGTTTCTAAATTAACTCCGATATTGGACTTAAATAAAAGTATACCAAGTCATCAATTTGGATTTAGAAAGAAACATAGCAAAATCGAACAAACACACAGACTAGTTAACGTCATAAGAAAAACTTTTGAAGAAAAAAAATATTGTTCTGCACTCTTCATTGCTGTTTCTCGAGCTTTCAACAAAGTCTGGAAAATAAAGGTGAACGTACAAAAATGCATACACATAACATTTACTTTGCGTAGAGAATTATGCCCCCCTATTAAAATCAATAACCAAACAATACCACAACATTCGAATGTTAAATATATCGGTATACATTTAGATCAGTGAAGGGCACTTTTGCAAATTCTATGTACGCGTGCACAGCAAAAAATGCTGCTTGTGTGACGTCGACACATGTACACTAAAAACTTCTTCGTGTGGTCTGTGACAATGCACGTTCGGCTGTTGCTTTGTTGTCATTTCTTGTTGATAAGCGTCACTGGTTTTTTGTTGCTTCCCACACAAGCATTAATGTGATAATATGTGTGTTGCCCTTCACTGATTTAGATCCCACACTCGCTTAAGGAAAAGATACACTGCAGTACTTATCCGATCAGAAGGGCGCTTAACACCAAAGTGTACCGTTTATAGGGGTACTGTCGTCTGGCATTGGCAGGAAGCAAAGCTAAGAATTACCAGATTAAGATTTGATTAATTATTGTTAGTTCATATATTTTATGAAGATTCAATAAATAAATACCGAAAAAAAAAGTGTAATAACTAGGAATGCCAAATGGGAAGTCCCGAATCCCGAAATCCCGGGATTTTTCGGGACTCCGGGATCCCGGGATTTCTCAATTTAACAACTTTTGTGTATCAAAAATTTTTATATGTATAAAAATATTCGTTTAATTGAATTTTTATACTTTCTAATTATTCATTGTTTTATGGCCGTTTTCTCATTACGCGATTATCCTTTTCCCAACGAAAAACTGCACATTAAAGAAATTTGGTTTTCTCAATGTCTCATTTGTTTTCTATTCTGTCGCAAAGCTAACTAGCACTCATCTGCCAACTACACTATGCTGCTATGCACGAATATGGCATTTATTTATTTTTCCTAAGAACCGTTTTCGAGATATACGCGAAAATCGTGTTTTTCTGCAGTTGTTTAAGGTATTTCGAAAAATCTCGGGAACTGTTTAACTGAATTGTACAAGATTTAACATTTTTCATAGATATCTCGTTCAGCACATATCTATACCGTGTGGTTCGGATAAAGATTTACTGAGCTACAGGACTTTAAACTTGAAAAAAATTTGATTTTTTTAATTTTTTCCAAATTCACATTTTTAATTCGCTTCAGTAATGCAATAAAAAACATGTATCTTAAATAATATTTTGTTTTAAACGTAGTAAGCGTAAAATTTTTATCGTTGCACAAAAAATTAAGAAATAACGAAATAATAAAATTTGTATATAAAATTAATTGTTTTGTTAAGTTTTCTTTTTTAAAAATAAAAAAATATAAATATTTTAACTTTTGTTTCTAAGAAAAAGTTGTTAAAGAATTGTTCTGTTAATTTTTGTTTTTTAAAAATTCAAAAATAAATAAAATTTAGTTAATTTAAAAAAATTTGCTTACAATCGTTTTGTTAAGTTTTCTTTTTTAAAAATTCAGACATAAATAAATAAAGTGTTGTTGTTTTTTAAAAAAAAGTTGTATATTAAAGAAACATATTGATCCCGAAAAATCCCGGGATCCCGAAAAACCCGGGATTTCGGGATCGGGATTTCCAAAATCCCGAATCCCGGGATTTGTTACAATCGATCCTGTTTGGCATCCCTAGTAATAACTAAATAAAGTATTTTCAGAAGACGTGTCTAATTAAAATTTTTTTAATTGTTTCTCTCTTCAACAAAAATGTTCGCTCCGTTTTTGTAAGTTTTGCTAACTCAATTAAGGATATATTTGTCTAAAATTGAATAACTGTCAATACAATTAAAGCCAAAATTAGGATTGCTTAAGCTTAAAATAGATGTGCCGATCAGAGAAAGACAATGGGTATAAAAAAATTTAAGTACTCTAGCACATATCGAAAATTTTCAATACCTGTGCGTACTCGTATTTATTCTCATACTTGTGTATATCCCTGCGCATTTGATTTCATTCATTTATGTTATCATACTTATTGTATTTCATACTCGCACATAACCACATAAACCCATAGGTATATCATTGACTTCAAATATTTTTTATTTATTAATTTTTTTTCATTAGTGTTGCCAGATTTTTTTTTGTTATTTCAGACTTTACAAAAATCTTCGGAATATAAAGATCTGCGTTCTTATATAAATAGAAAAAACTATTTTTAAGAAAATCCAAAAAAATGACAAAATGGATGCAAATTAAAATACGTTGTTTTATTTGAATCGTTCTTAATAAAAACACAAAAAGTTGCCAAATACCAAAAAAAAAAAAAAAATATAAATCTAATATTCGGAATTAAGAAATGAGAAATCACAGGTAAATTCATTCATACATAGTATGACTTTGAGATGTTTTTCTGCTGGCAGTTGCATTTTTAAGACGTTTAAACTTTAAAGGCTGAAGTCGATCAGTATGCCAACGAAAATGTTAGCCTTACAGAAGACTACAACATCACGCTATGGTGGAAAAACAACTCCACAAGATACTCACGGTTATCTTTATAAAGATCAAGAATCATGTAAATTTCTGCAGCGCAGCATCAAAACGAGTTTTCTCTTTAGCTAGAAACATGAAAAAAGAAACAAAATAGTTGATAGCCTTCCGTTTTAAAATTTTTTTTATAAAAGACCCCTTTCGTAGAAAAGATTATATTCTATTATTGTTAATAGAAGTATAATTATATAATATTAGAAAATATTTATGTTCTAATTTAGCTTTTACATAAATTAATTAATTCTTATTTAATCAGTGCTATATTTGTTTTGCTGGTTTTGGAAAATACTTAATATATAAATTTCTTTTCTGCATCAAACATTTTTAGGTTCTGGCTACACTGCTTGCTTTACAATAACCATACGAGTTGTTGAAGTTACTTGTCGATACTCATCGATACATGCCTATACTCATACGCATTCATACTAATATCCATACGCATGCCTGTTTGTTCATACTCATACCGGTTGCTATACAAACTTATTTATGTTCATACTTATTGGTATTCATACCTGTCTGTACTCGTGCTCGGTGGAGTATGAATAGGTTAGAAGTATTAAAAATATAACTTTTTGGCTTTCTCTGGTGCCGATGTATCACATTGCCATAGCAGTAACAGCTGTTAATGGTTGTGGGGCAAAACCAAAATGCTATTGGTTTTTATGGTTATTGCAAGTCGCCTATTATCAAATACATTGTTGCCCATAAGGTTAGTTCGAACAGCTGTTTTTTATGGTTACGTTTATTAATTTAACCTTTAAAACGATTATGGTCTATAATATTAACCAAAATGAGTTTTTCAAATATTAAGACTACAATAAAAGCTACTTTAAATGTTTTTCTTATAGTAAATTACAAAACTTCTTTGTAGTGTATAAAATTCTAATCATTTTATTAACCTAAATAAAGTGCACATATTAAAAAAAGATTTGAAATAAATGACAGATGTTCGCTTCCGTCTAAAAGTTATCTCTTTAGCTTTTAAATTTGTTTTATTCCGTTCTTTTGTTATTCTTTAACGATTTCTCATCTTTAATCCCGCAAGAATGACAAAGACGTTATGAAAACATTTTCCTGCGCACTTTGTAATATTTTTTATTTTTTTTATTAAATTTCTTGTCCTGTATTGTTCGGTGCCCTTGTTCACTATTCACTTTTGTTATTTTAACTAAGTTTTGTTATGAAAAAAAAAAAAAATTAAACAAAAAACCAGAGAAAAGCATAGTCGGTCAAGACCGACGAATGATATTACTATGCTCGTCGAAAAAACAGATAAGACGGGCACATGGCGTTTCAACATAATTCGGGCGAGCACCACTGGATTCAGCGTACCCGAATTAGGTTAAAAAGCCAGGTGCCCGGCTTGTCTTAAAAAAAGTGTAAATTTCTTGCACAGTGTATCCTACAACTCAGTATTGAAAACCAAATTTTCACAAGTGTACCCTATTTGGAACCCATGGGCAATCATGGACCCGGTAGATATCCTCATCTTCGTGAGGATTTACTTCCTTTAAGAGACTTTAAGATGGAGGTTGATATAAGACCTACGGTTAATTCTGAGCCTACCAGCTTTATCGCCAATTTTTATGTAAATACCCACATTTATAAGAAAGTTATGGCATTAAAAGCTATTTTCGGGAGTAGTTTTTGTATGGGAGCTTTGGTCAAATGGGACCGATTCCAATTGAATTTTATAAGATGATTTAGAATTGCAATAAAATAAACTTGGACCAAATTCAATCTAAAAACCAACTACATAAGATGGTTTATGGGCCTAAAAGACCTTTTCCTGAAAGAGGCTTGTAATGGGGCTATGTGAAACTATAAATTATCAATAATATTCGTGCTTGTGACTATTAGAACCGAAATTGCGACCTGAACTTTGTGCACAAGGTTCACATGGAAAGCCAGCCAGCCAACCAGCCAGCCAGACGGATGGTCATCGTTAAAGTGACTCGGAAAGTGAATCTGATTCAATCGGTTTACCTCAAACCAATATTTTATGGTGTGACAAACATAAACACAAAAGCATAATAACCTCTCCGCTATTATGGTGTTGATATAACAAACAAAAAAAAGAACAAAAAAAACAAGAATTACTCACCGTTGCCTCATCCTTATGTCAACGCGGTGTTCGTATAGCATAACAGCCAATGGCTCTTCCGGTGGTCGCAGCTCTTGTGAGGTGCGAATGTATAAATAGGCCAATAAGACGGTGGGAGCACAGTACCTGTTATAGTGAAGATATTAAAGATACAATATGAAAGTACTTTTTGCCTAAGCAGATAATCTAATGCAATAAAGAAATTACACAAAGTGAGATGATGTCTTGTGCTTAGAGAAACAATAAAAAAGTTTGCTTTCAAAAATGTTAAAAGTCACTTACATAAGTAAAAATAGCCCTCGTACGTACTCATGCATATCGTCCATTAGATTAACAACACACAAACCCATTCCACTGAGCCGTGGTATAAAGTCCTGGAAAGAAAAAATTTTAAAGCGGAACATTTTTTAATTTCCTTTTTTACTTAATTAAAAATGTTTATGTTAAAATTGTGTGTAGTAGTGAATTTTATGTAGGCGGGTTTTAGGAGAGATAAAAAAAATTGTAAATGAATTTATGTAAACATTTTCAGTGTTTTTTTTTCGAATTCAGTTAAAAGCATTCACTCAATTCATTCTGCAGTCTATTATAAGTAGAAATGTATGGTTTGTTGTATTCTCTTATGGGTAAACTTTAAGGGGTTATTTTAATACATATTACTGAAGTGCAGTTTAAGGAAGAATTGTATATTTTTCTTATGTTTTCTTAAAAAAAATATAATAGTTTTTAGAATTATTGTAGTCCGTATTAAAGGAAAATTGTTTAACAATTTTTTATGGCAAAATTTTTTGTTGAAGGAAATTTTATATAGTCGTTATTATAGAGCAATAAAAATAATTTTAATGAGTATTTTTTTTTTTAGTCCATAAGAAGAAATGCTTATCGTCTTTGTATAATAAGTATTTTTTTAGGGGAAATAATACATTTTTCTGTTGTTTAGTTTAAGCAACAATTTTGAATTTGTTTTAAGACACGATGACAAACTTTTTAAAGCTTTTATAGAAAAAATCTAGGTTCTTTCTCTTTTGTATATTTCTAATAATCTTAGTTAATGTTAAACGGCAAAGATGTCTGGGGCCAGACTCTGACATTCGTGATCGAGTACTTTCTCGATTCGAAAGCAGTTTAATATCTGATTATTCCAGTCAAAACTGTACGAATCGAAATTATTTTTTCGTTATTGTAAAGCATTTATTTAAATTTCACAATACTGAAAAAATAATTTCGATTCGTTTAGTATCGACTGCAATAAAATTGCTTTCGAATCGAGAAAGTACTCAATCTCGAATGCCAGAATTAGGCTCCTGATGATAAAGTGTGGTAACTATCGAAACATGCCAAATCAACCTGTCCGTGAACGTGGGTTCAATTCCCCGATCAGGCAAGAATTAAAAATTACACAGGCCAACACTCAATTTGCTTCTTTGAATTTATCAACTGATTCTAGTTAATTTTGGTGCGCTGAATTCAAATCTGTAATCAGTTTGTCTCTATCAGCTCTAGTTTTCATGATATAGCTTTTTTATACCCTCCACTTATGACCTCCATTTATGACCGTCTGTTAGTTTTTTCAAAAAATTTTTTTCATCAAAATTTCTTATTTACAGTTATGGTAGTTGCAAGAAAAAAACATTTTTTCCGTAAAAAAATTTTTTACCCAAAATTTTTTTTAATTCAAATATTTTTTTCGTCAAAATTTTTTATTTACTGTTATAGTTATTGCCAAAAATAAAAAATTCCCAAATTTTCTTAAGTAAAACTTTTCCATAGGAATTTAAAAAAAAAAATAAAAAGAAGTAAAACTGTTTCATACAGATATATTAAAAAAAATTTTTTGAAAAAACTAACAGACGGTCATAAATGGAGGTCTTAAGTGGAGGGTAAAGAAAAGCTATATCATGAAAACTAGAGCTAATAGCGACAAACTGATTACAGATTTGAATTCAGCGCACCAAAATTAACTAGAATCAGTTGATAAATTCAAAGAAGCAAATTGAGTGTTGGCCTGTGTAATTTTTAATTCTTGCCTGATCGGGGAATTGAACCCACGTTCACGGACAGGTTGATTTGGGATCAGGAGCCTAATTCTGGCATTCGAGATTGAGTACTTTCTCGATTCGAAAGCAATTTTATTTTTTTTTAGTTTTGTCGGGCTGTGTTATCAATAAATTTTAATTTATATCATGTTGTAAAATTTATTTGTTCATAAAAATAATTTAATGAAAATTAACTTTAATTAACTTTAGCCATATTAATAGGCCATTTACATTACAACGAAATCTAGTAGATTTCATTTGAAATCTTCCTCAAAATCTAGTTCGTTTACATTTGGGGGATTCACAAGGTGTCATAAAGTCATAAGTCTTAAAATAATGACATGAAAAAATACGACTGTAGTGAACCGCCCCTCATAAATTAGTGTGCTATTTTGAATTTAAATCAGCTGATTTAAAACAAATATGGAAAATATATATTTACCTAATATAAATTAATTAAATTAGATCTCATCTGACTATTTTCCATTTTTTTTTTTTGACGCAAATCATAAATAAATTTTATTTTGTTTGTTTACCAAACATCAGAGTCCTAAGCCGATATAATTTGACGCCGCATGTGTTTTGTTGCAAAACTTGCTAGCCGAAGGTTAAATTCGGATATTAGCCTAATAAAACTGTACCATCAACGGCGACGGCTACAAAAACTAATGCAGCTCGGCTCAGCCGCTCAAAGCAGGTCTCTTCTGATTAATTACGACAGCACAATAAACATAGCAAGCAAAGTTCTATTAATCTTAGACACTTTTTGTTAACAAAGCAACAACAATATTTTTAAACCATTGTAAATGTTAGAACATTATGACAATATAACATGATAGCACACCTTGTGAATACCCCAATTATATCGTTTTGACATTAGCGAGATTTTATTTGTATAACAAATCAATGACTAAAATATTTTTGTGTAACACAAAAAGAAATAGACATTAAAAAATTTGCATTATCTTTAGTTTATAATCAACATCACTTTTTTACCAATTATTTGTCCTTTTTTTATTTTTTACAAATTCTCAATTTTCTTTTTTTTTATTTTTTTCAACAGTTTTTGTTTTGTTTTTAATTAAAATGTCATATTTTTGTTATGCAGGGAAGTATTTTTTAGTGCTATATGGAAAAAACCATAGTTGCAAAACTAAGTACTACTAGATTTTGAGTAGATTTCGTCGAAATCTAGTCACAAAGTAGATTTTGTTTTGTATGGGAAATCTAGTCAAAAACCACTAGATTTGGCTCGAAATCTCGTAAGAACTAGATTTCGTTGTAGTGTAAATTGGCTATAAAATATGAAAATTTTGTTTTAAAATCTAAGTTAAATGTAGAATATTTGAAGGGGTACTTGTAGCCCCATTTAAAAGCACTGGATATTTTTTTTTAGGAGTTTTCGTAATGTGAATCAAAACAAACTAGTAAGAATGCTTTAGTCCGCTGTGTCGAATTTTCAATAGCCTACAAAAAGATTTGGTATTTTTCGGGAATGGACTTTACATGGAATCTTTGGTAAGTTATAAATCAATCTTCATTATCTGTCGTTTCAATTTCTAGTCATATGAGACTTAAATGTGCAAAATTGCATGACAGTGAGTGTGTTTAACCATTGTTCGAAAATAAACAAAACGTTATTTAGCGTACGGCTCACACACCTAAAAACGATATCTATTTTTTAGTGTTTGTGTAATAATACACAGCCCTAAATACCATTCATAACTATTTTCATGAAAGTAACGAACAGTTAATTATATTATTCTTCGTTATAAAAGAGAACAATTGTAGTGGTTCTGTAGATATACATTATATTTTAATGTTCTATAGTGTTTCTTGCAGGAACGTAACAGTTATAAGATAAACGATAAAAAAATCAGATTTAACAATTATTACTGATACATTTACGTAATGCTTATAATCAACCATTAACAAGTAATATATTTTATTTTGGTTATTTTAACCAATTGAAATGAGAAATATACTTTTTTGGTTATAAATAATCGTTATATAAACCAAAAAATTTTTTAGTGGAAAATAACCATTATAAAAAAAAATTTTTTTTGGTTACTACTTCACAAAATCGAAGAAATTACACTGTGCAAGATCGAAACTCACTAATCACACTAAAATAATTCAACATGACTCAGGAAAAAGTCAAATTCAAATTTCATCCAAATCTATTTCAAAATTGGGTCAACTGAGGTACCATATGTATGTATACATGCATATACAAACTTGGTGGCAACAATAAGCCTTTGAAATTTTTTCATACATGATAACCAAAAAAACAATTTTTTTCGATAATGGTTATTTTCAACCAAAAAATTTGTTTGGTTGATTTAATGGTCATTTTTAACCAAAAAAAATTTTTTTTTTGATATAATGGTTATTTATAACCAAAATTTTTATTTTCTCAATTAATTAGTTACGGTAACCAATATAATATAAAAGTCACGATAATGGTCAAAAAATCCCAAATGCAGATAAAGGGTGTTTTTTCCTAACCTTTTTGATCTGAAATAAAAACATAACAGTTATTTTCGATCCCTGGTTTCTACAAAACTATTGTTCGGAACGCATGGATGAATCCATTTACTACACGTTTGTGTTTTCCACATATGTACCGAACCAAACACTAAAGAATTGTTCATAATGTTTGTTTTCGCACCCCGGGTTTAACATGCGGACAAACAGAAGGGATATGACTAATTCGTCAATCTAAATAGCACTTACAGTTTGTTTCTTGGAAACACTTCTGCAAAAGATTTTGTTACTTGTAAAAACGTTTATGTTGCGGGGATTTTTGTAAGCAAAGCGTTGTGCACCTTTTTGGTCATTTTTGAAATTATTTCACAAAGTTGTTTCAATAATAAATAAAAAATGAAACGAAAATAAATGTTTTTAAAGTTTTTAGGACCCACATAAGAAAATATATTTTATGTATCTTGAAATTGTTTCCGAATGCAAGGCATAATCTTTAAAGCAGAGGCTGCTGTCAAAAATTTCAGCTGTAAAAAATATGTATATCTTATATTTCGAAACAAAACAGTGGAAATTTGTACGAAATGGATGTGGAAGAAAGAATGAACATAGAATCAACATTCCTAAAAAGTAGTGCGTAAAAAGTTTTTGTTAAAACATTTTTTTACGACTTCTTACTAAATTTTTCGATAGTAAAGTGCGTATTAGAATTAAGAGTACTATCTTCCTAATAATAAAAGTCATATACATATTTGTTATTTTTTATATATGTATGTATGTTTGTTCTTTATTTGTTGAATAGCTTAAAATATTAATATATACATAAAGTTAAGTTCTTGAGCACTAACTGCCTGAAATAAATCTTTTCTGTTTGTGTATTAAAAATTGTATTTTTTCTTTCTCTTTTAGCGACCTCTTTATTAGTAAATACTCGACATAAAAAACTTGACCCTTTTTGTATTTGAAATGCCCTCTTTAGAAAATTTGCTACGGCAACGCTGATAAGAAATAGGAATTGGCAAAAAATATCGATATATCAAAATATCGATATTTAAAAAAAAATAATCGATATATATCGCCGATATTTAAAATACCGATTTATCCATATTGAAATACGACTATCGAATTCGATATTTTTTAAAGTCAGTCTTTATTAAAATCTCAAATTTTAGCCGTTTTTCAAACAATATGTTTTTTTTAAGGATTAGCATCACTGCATGCATCATATGATTTTGGGCAATATAAGAACAGTGCCGAATACAAGAAGCAGATTGACAGGAGAGCAAATAAAACAGAGAGTTTTTTAGTTTGGTAATAGTTTCAGCAAAATGCGTTCGATATATCGATTAATCGATATTTTTGAAATAATAAATATCGATACTCTTAAAAAATATCGATTCGATATATATCGATATATATTTTTAATTTGCCCATCCCTAATAAGAACTCCTACACCTTCAAGCTTATTACCTTTTATTATTGCTAGGTCCCCAGTCATAAAACTAATTTCATATGTATAGGGTGACCCAAATAGGATCTATCAATGGTAAACACGTGTAACTTTTTTAATTTGCAATATAAAAGTTTTTTTGTCTTTTTGCAGGTTATAGAGAATAGTCATAGTACACAACAACACTGATAGAATTAAGGCTTCATAAATCGAATGAATCAATTGCATTAAATTTTTTTTTTTTTCTTAATCCAATAAAAAATTTCATCGCGGTAATGAAGTTTTACAAATTTTATGAAGCAGTTTCATTAATACTACGAAATTAAGCTTCGTAATTTCGTTGAAACTTTTCATTGGACTATTTCTTATATATTATTTAAATTTTTTAGAATTAGAATGAACTACTTACTAAAATAATCAAATATTTTTAAATTAATAAAAAATAGAAACTTTTGTGACGTCATACATATTTCCAATGAAAGATGTCACTAAATCAATAAAAACAAAATGAATTTCTCTGTATACAAAACACTTATAATCAGAAAATATTTTCTTTCTAGAACTTTTGCAAAAATGCATTTTAAATTTAATTTTTGGCAACAGACAAAAACATTTCCGGAAAGAAATATTAAGTTTTAATTTTTCATAATATTAATGCAAAAAATCATTTCGAGAATGAAATAGTGATTTAAACTAAATGTTAGTAATAGGTTCGAAAACAAACAACGAGAAAGAAAAAACAAGAGAAAAAAAATTCTTACATTCTTTTTTCCTTTAATTGTTAATTTAAATACAAAAAAAACATTAAGATAGTAGAACAAACCAGTAAAAAGAGAAGAATGCTGATGAAGATCGTTGGGAGCTGGAAAATGAATTAAATTCAATTTACTTAAAGGTTTGCTTATGACAGTTGAACAGAGCATGATGTAACAGGAATGTCAAAACGAATAAAAATTAATATAGCTTGATGGTATTTGCAACAGGAATAAAAAACAACGAAGGATAAAATCACAACAACTCAAACCCACATTGAAAAAATGGCTGAAATTAATAACCATAAATAAATTAGTAATACATATACAAAGACCATGCACCAACCCAGCCAGCAAAATAGTCCGACGTCTTCCAGATATCTGAGAGAAACGTCGATAAAAAAGTCGGAATCGTATAAGAATTCTGTCAGATTTCTGACCCAAAAACGTATGAAGTGGTTGACACGAATTCTGACAGACATGTCGTGGGAAATTCTGGTTTTTTTTGCCGACATTTCTGATAGTTATCTGACAGAAATCTAATGAAAAAGGCATTGGAACCTTTGATGAATTAGCCGAGATTCTTATGATTTTTTAACTGATAGCTGAAAGAATTCTCTTATTGCAAAATATTTAAAAGTATATAATTATAAATTTTACACGTACGTACCTTTTTTTTAATCCTTTTGTCTTGAAACAATAAAAAAAATTAAAATTATTTTCAACTTAATGACATATCAGAAATCGTCCAGACAATAAGTATAGTCAATGTCGGATAGAAATCTTTACGAAGTCTCTAAGACTGAAGTCAGACATTTGCAAGAAATGTCTAATTCAGACAACGTCGGAGTATTTTGCTGGCTGGGAAGGTATTCAAACGATTAACCGTTGTTCCATTAATCGATTTATTTTAGGAGATTTACTGTTCGAATAATAAAAAATTGCCTTTTTTCGATTAACGAATAATTCGAAGAATTTATGTCGATTAATCGATTAATTTGTTTTTACAGTGTTAATTTTTTTCTTTAATGTTTTATTGTTTCTTAACTAAAGGACATTTGCTTCGAGTAAATTTTTTTAAAAAATGTTAAAAGAATGAAAGCAAAGAGTTTGAGAATAATTTATTTTTAAGAATGTTTTGTAAAGATTTTTACCACAATGATTCAGATGAAGAATATAATTTTTTTTAAAGCGAATGAAAACAACCTTCTAACAGACCTAGACAAGACTATTAAAATTGTTAAATAATCGAAAAGTGATTCAATGGAAGACTACTAATTTTACTACTAAATTTACGCTTTACTTTCAATCTCTCCAACGACAACAATAAGTGAAAGAATCTTTTCTAATTCAAGTTTCATCAAAACAAAATGAAATCGTTTGAAATATAAACATTTAAATTGTATACTCTTTTTGAAAGATTATTTTCGAAGATAAGCTTAAATATTGATGCCATTTATTATTTAAAAAGTTTTTCTCTTTAATTAAATGAAGTACCATTTGATAAATTTTTGTTACTTTTTAAAAAAAAAAAAAATTTCATGTCAAAAAATATAAATTTGGGTCTTATTTTTTAACTTCTAGACTAGACAAAATTAAAATTATTCGATTACCCGAATAATATTAAATTGTTCGACTACACAAGGAAACAAATTTAAGCTTTTTTTGTGCGGCCTGGAATTTGATTGCAAATTTTTACTAATTTGAATTCGCTGATTTCAAATCTAATCTCCATTTTTCTCTATCAGCTCTACTTTGCGATACATACCGTTATGTCCAAAATTAAGGCACTTTCACTACATATATTGGAATAAATTGAAAACGGTGGACCATATTTAGTTAAAAAAAAAAAATACGAAACTAGGCAACAGTATTATCTTTTATCCGTGCTTACATTGTTTTTAAATTTGCCCTGTAGTTACAGAGATATCGTTGAATTTTTGAAAACTAAAAGGAAAATTTTGAAAAAAAAATTGTTTGTTCTTTAAAAATTCATAAAAAATAAAATTGCGATAAAAATTACAGTTTTGGTCTAAAAACACTTAGCTCAATATAATTTTGAATGAAATGAGGTTAAATTCATTGTAATCGGTGCACAACTCTTGATTTTATGCACTATTTACTGAGGAAGCTGAATATCGATTTCCATACAAAAATAAGATTTTAAATATGTGTGTGTCATGAACGTTCCCAGCAGGAAAAATAAGGAGTAGGAAGGCCTTCTAGAAGGCCTCTGTACCCCTTCTTTTGGATGTACAAGGCCTTCTTGCTCCATTCCATACTCATATCTCTTTTACACACGTTGTCATTGCGGAGAAGGCCTTCCGCTCTCGCTTCTTCAGCAGGTACATAAGAAGGGTAACGGAGGGTTTCGGATTTTTTTTGTTAACTAAATGTGGTCCACCGTTTTCAATTTATTCCAATATATGTAGTGAAAGTGCCTTAATTTTGGACATAACGGTAAAGCTCGAAAAGTAGAGCTGATAGAGAAAAATGGAGATTAGATTTGAAATCAGTGACCACAAATTAGTAAAAATTTGCAATCAAATTCCCCACCGCAAAATGTCTGTTCCGCAGTATTATTATTCGATTAATTTTGTACTTTGACTAATTATTCGAGCGATTAATCGATTAATACAAAACATCGATTTACTGAATACCCTACCATGCACCATCAGTGCACCTAGGAACCAGCCCCCACAGGGGGACAGTGCACATGTAGCGACGAAGTCTTTCCACATCCCTGGGTCTAAAAACTTCAGTCCGTCCAAAATAATCAGTAATCTATTAAAAGGCTCTCATAAAAATTACGACATTTGGTAATTAATTTATTGAGTTTATGTCATTGAACAAATTAGAAATTGATATACACAATCTTTTTCATTAAAATAATAAAAACAATTTCTTTATAAGTTTTCTTCTTCATCAAAATGTAATTTAAAACATTTCTTGCTTTAAGTTAATGCAAAGTTTTCGACGATTTTATGAAACTTTTCATTAACTGGGGGCTATTGAAACATTTTTAATTAGTGCAATATAGCATTACATATTACAGAAAAAATTCTCCAACATTTTTAAGATCTAATTAAAAAAGAAATTAAGAGAAGTAAACCTTTCATTAAGTAAATTAAACGAGTGCTTGATACTTATTATTTGTTAACTAGTGCAAATTTAATTGATTTTTCAAACACAAATTTTTTAATTGAAAACCATTTTTTTCTGTGTAGATTGAATTTTAATGTAATATTTCATTAAATTAATGTAAAGAAAATTCTTTCAGTGAACGTGTTGAATTGATCGAATTTTTCTCTTCGTGTCAACGATCAATTGTTATGACGCAGCAAATTTGTCGTCAATATTTGAATTCAAGGTCAACTCCTACAGCCTTCATGATATGGAACTTAGCTGGCCATTTTAAGGAACAGGGTTCAGTGTTCGACTGTTCTGGAAAAGGAATTTCAATATTCTCACTAAAGGCAACGTGGGAGCTGTGCGGCAGTGTTGAACTCGTCGTCTCAACTCGTTGTCGTTCCATTTAATTCGGCATATTCAGAATAATCTTAAGGATAATTTTAAAGTTGGATTTTAAAATGCATCAATACAAAATTAAAATTGTGCAAACTTTGCCACTGCAAGACCACCAACAAGGACATTGGTAGGTCTTATTTAAAACACCCTCTGCTTTCTCTTTAAATATTAACATTTTATAAACGCAATATCATGCAGTGTTAATCCAAAATAGTAAAATGTTTAACACTTTAGGTTTTGTAAAGCAAAAATTATTCTTCTTGGCATGTGGTTGATCAAAGAACGAAAAACTTTCTCTTTTATTCCGCATATTTGGCTGTTTTTAGTTTATTTTGTCGTTATTTTTGGGAGGCGTGTTGAGTATGAGCTAAATGCAATTTTGTTCAATGTTGTACATGAACATAAAATGAAATTTATATCCCAAATATATAATAGTTGGCATATGTACAAGTTTGCTTTTGTTTAAAACTACTTAAGTAAATGTGTTGATAGAAAATGGATGAAAAAAGTTTGAGAAAATGGGAGTACCTGTGTTAATTAGAAATAGAAACAAATAATTCTGATAAGCAAGTAGGAAAATGGAACCATTTTAAAGTCTATGGTTAAAATGTTTGCCAAGAAAGGAAAACAACAAAAAGAAAAATTAGTAGGAAGAGCAGATAGTGTATTAAATAAAATTTATAGTTAATTTTATTAAAAACTTTTCAGTCCCTCAAGCACTAGTTATGAATGAGGGTATACAAAGTTTGTTATACCGTGTGAAACTTGAGTAATGCTATGTCGTCTTAACCATGCATGTCTGTCCGCCTGTTGAAAATACTTACAATTTCGAACAACCCAAAAGGAAAGAACAATATGGGCATTTCTTTCTAAAGATCCACCGTGACCGAAAATTTAAAAGTTATTAAAAGCATATTCTTTTCTGATTTTTTATAGAGAAATATTCAGATTTTACTAATTTTATAAATTCCCCCATAAATTCGTACACTAAGACGAACAAGCCGACTGCAAAGTTGTGCAAACGTAGTTTTTTATTTGTGAGACAGTTTTATTGTATGTTTTCTTTAATATAAAAGAGGTGATATTTGATAAAAATTATTCCAAAAAAATGTTCTTACATGGTCTATAATCTAGGGAAGAGTTCGAAGAGAAATATGTTATTCGGATTAACGGTAAATTTTTATTTTGTTTTAATCATTATTCAGTTAAATTATTATGGAAAGAAGTTCACGTTCGAAATTTCACGTATCGACACAGATTTTGGGTTAAAAAAAAAACACAGAAGATTTTGGAATCAAACCAAAGACATTTTAAGGTTACATTGCTACGTAAAATTCTGAAAGTAGTTTGACTAAAAAATTGTGCCAGGTTTCGCTGAATTACGCCTTTTTATACATGGCCACAAAAACTACTTTTATTTTTTTCACGCTCGAACCGCTATTTTTTTTGCCATTATCTTTGATCTAGAATCGCGCCCTCTATAAACTTTAGCATAGATAACAGTGCTTTCTTAGTGCTAAAATTTAAGGGTTAAAATACGGTAAAAATATTAGTTGTTTTTGAATGTTATTGCATTTTTGATGCGTACGATCGTCACGTTCAACACTATGGAATTACCCATATTTGTGTTTTATTCTTTCTAGTTCCTCTAAGCAGTTTGGGATTGAAATCCAGAAAAATTTGTTGAGAAAAAAAGAGTTATGAATTCAAATGTGGAACAACAACACTCCAAAACTGATAATTTGGTTACACAAGCTCATATAAAACGGGGCGAAATACACGGATTAATACAAGATTTTGCATAAATTCGTTTTCTATAACTATAAATCGTAATTTATACCAGTGTTCGAAAGTAAAAGAGCAAAAATTAGCCTGCGGCTCAAACACGTAGAAATTATATCTATTTTTTTAGTGTTTGTGTTTTAATACGCAACCCTAAATACCGTTCATAACTATATTTAAGAACGTAAGGAACATTTTATAGTGTTCCGTTCTTCGTTGTAGTGATGCTGTAGACAAACATTATATTTTAAAGTTCTATAACGAATAGCTTGTGTGTGTATTGTGTATGTGTTTTGTTTGTGTACAATTTTTTTTGTTGGCTTTTTGGTTTTTTTCGAATATGTATTTTGTTTTTGTAAAAAATTTTTGTTTTTTTACCAGCCAAAAGGGCGCATAGCACAACTACAACGAACGAACACTAATGAGCTGAACCGAACACAACGAAGTTTGCGGTTCAAAAAAAAAAAAAAAAAAAAACAGAACGCAATTAAATGTTCTCATATTTTTGTTGAGTTAGATAAGTACAGTGTTATTTTTGTGTTCGAAAATCACAACCAGAGAAACGATATTTATTTTAATGATTTACTACGCAAACACTCTACCGAACCGAACACTAAGGAGCGATATTTAATGTTAATTTTCGAACACTGGTCCAGGTTATGAAATTATAATTTTGCAATTTTAGTATTTCGATCTTGTCTTTCCCCTTCCCCTTTTTATATTTAAATAAATACAAATACACCTACAGCCAACTTCAAGTTAAAAAGTGTGAGAATTACGAAACAAAAGAGAATTGCATATTCACTAGAGTTGTCATTTATTCGCATTTCAACTTTGTTCGAATAATTCAAATAATTGTTTTTGTTCGTTCGATCGAACGATGAAATCTATAAAATTATTCGATTAATCGATGAGAATAACGAATAAAAAAAATTATTTTTACCAGAAAATAACGTATTTTTAATAAGTTACATTCGTCCACTCATCTACAACTATAGAAAATGTTCCATTTTCTTCTTTATTTTTACTAAAATCTGTTATGAATTCTCCTTTTTTTTAAAGTAAAACTTTTCATCTTAACTCTATATGGTTGTATTACTTAAAGCCATTCTAAAACAATTAATTCCGTAATAATCCAATATTACTTTGGCATTGGCTGACCTGTCATCTTTAGCTAAACTTTTGGATACAATTTCTTCTATAGAAGAAAACAGTTGATAACATTTTTTTTCAAAGATTTGTTCAATAAGAACATAAAATAAATTTTTGCTAAATAAAAATTGAAATTAATTACAGTCAGGGCTATGGCTACAATATTTTTTAACTTTCCTACATTTTGTATAAAATCACTAAAAACGTATGAGAATAATTCAAATTCTAAGCTTTTATTAAATTTATTTTTTTAATAGAAAAAATTGTTCGATTAATCGTCATTAATTAATCGATTTATTCGTTATTCGAAAATCGTCATTTTAAAGTTATTCGACCAAATGTTTGGTTTTGTTTGATCGATTAATCGAATTATTTTTAATCGGTTGACAACTGTAATGTTCACGAAACTAAGTACGCCTCCCCAATCTTCTCAACCCCCTCACCAACAAACTCAAGAATTGCTGCAACAAAAATTGCAAGTCTTGACGATGACTTATAAATGCAAAACATTTGCCAAAGAGCGAGCTAAACTGGAAAAGTTGGCGTGGAACCATCAGTGCAATATACGTGTCTAATATCTAATATAACCGTAAAAATATCTCAACTTGGTACAAATGATTTCGTTATCAATACACGACATCTGATTAAAATAAAAATTTTACTAATTTTATTTCAATGAGGGTAGCGAAGCGCACTGTGTTACGCAAGTAGTGTATAAAGTTGTTTGCGTAATATTTTTAAAAAAAATTTCATTGCAAAAAAAAAAAAAAAAAAATAAGTTTATTTATTTAGAAAAGTATCTAGTAAGTAAAAATCAACTTTTTAGCACAAAAAATGTAGATGAAGTAAAAAGTAGAGTTTATTGTTTGTTAAACAAAATCTTGTCGTTTTTTTTTTTACAAAAAAATGTATTTGCTGCAGACTTTTATTTTCAACTATTAATTAAATTAAAAGCTTTAAATTCTTTTCAAAAACTCCAAAATGTTAAAATGAAGATTCAGTCTGATATTTAATTTTAGTAGTCAAATCTAGCTTTAAACGGCTAGAAAAAACACCATGCAATTTTCTGGCAAGCGGTCCATAATTTACGATCATAGTTCGCATCTGAATTGGCTCTCCAAAAAGTACACTTAAACGCATATAACGTTAAAAAAAAATATTGCACTACTATATTGAAATTTGGTTTTATTTGGGCTTCTTAATACCAGAAATCACTCTACCGATTTTTTTGATGATCGATTCATGTTAAGTCGCCTGCTGAACCTGTTTAATATTTATTTTATCTGTTAAACATTATTTTTTATTTCAGCCAAAACTGCTAATAATTGTGCCAATTACACAATGACTGACTGCTTAAAATTTAAAAGCTTTTTAACTAAAACTCATACTATATGAAGAAAAGTTGGTCAAGCCTGACCGAATAATACACTTTACGCTACTTGAAGATATTTTCGAGAATTGGAGCTCTTGCATATAATCGTCATGACGATTATAAGTCTATTTACTATCTGTTTGTCAAAACAAAATAAAAATTTTCGCTTGGAACAATATATCGAAACAACAATAAAAAAACTCAAAATTGTTTTTGTTTTCAATATATGGGTGTGTGTGTGTAATGGTTCTATGGTGAATCAAAATTGTGAAAAATTTCTACGCTAATGTCAAAATTTATACTAGCCCCCAGGGCTAGTGAAATTTTATTCACCTCAACAGTGTCAAAAATTTACTTTCATGAGTACTTTGCTACCGTTTCACACACACCCTAAATTTCTAAACGATAATTTTTATTCTAAATTCAAAAACAGGCAAAAAGTTTTTTTAAACAATATTTGAAAATTATTTAAGTTGTGATGAAATCATTATAGGATATAAGATTTATTATTGGCAAATTAAAATTTAATTTGATAAGGCTGCCTGTGGTGTGGTTAAAGTTGCTATGTTTAATTTAATGTTCGAATAACAACATTTTGAAGAGATTTTTGCGGGAAAAGTTGACTCTTAAAGATAATTCTTCTTTGTGCAAGCCAGCTTTAGAGCAGAAATAGCCATATCGACTCAATTAAAAATGTTTAACGTTACAAACGTTAGTGCAAAGTTCTAATACTGTCCTCAAATATAGTAGTGTATGTTTTATTAATATTAAATACATTTAAGAGTTTATGTGCATATACCCAGTTAGTATTTTTATAAAGTTTTAATTTTATAAGAGTCCTTTTTGACTCTTTAGAGCGATTAAAAAACCTAGAATAAACGCTTATTTTCTAATCATAAAAAAAACTTTTGTCGCAAGAAAATTTTACCCCATTCGCGACCAAATGCTTGCTGGGAAAGAGCTAATACATATAAAACTATTCTCATTAATATTTTATAACAACAAGACATAGAATATACTTGCAACAAAGTTTTCTCTTTGGGATTTTCCAAATATCGATTTTCTAAAGACAATTTGAGTTTGTTAAAGGAATTTCCAATGTTTTATTTTTGTTTTTATTTTAAATTATTCGACTGAATTTGTTGTGACTTTTTTTGGTTTGAATTTTAAAGGCCTGTCATTGTCGTTATACTTTATATAAAAATTCAAAGTGTATTGATAACCAAGGTTTGTACAGATATACATAAACAAAAAAAAAAAAAAAAAAAAAAAAAAATATATATATATATATTTATAAAACAACAACAAAGCAAATATGGGTAAAATTATTCGTATTTTTTTGCTCATATCTCAGTCATTTATGGACCGATTTGGCTGAATTTCTAATCGGACATCGTTAAATCATATTCGCTAAACATAAGAACCCAGAATATATATACCTTATAGGGTCTAAGGCCAATATTGAAGAATTAACAAACTTATTCATCTTCGGTGAAGGGTATAAAAATACCTGCAGCAGTGAGAGTGGGAGAGTCGAAATATACGTGTTCTTTATATTTTATAATGTGCGTTTGAGATATGTATGTACAGTAGGGTGGTCATTAACTGTAAGGAGCATATTTGTTTTCTATTTTGCCAATTCGGTGGTTATTGATTAAAAACAACGCCAATAAAAATTTTAGCAAAAAAAAAAAGAAAAAATAATCAAACGCATATCATTTGTTTCTAACATATTTACCCGCTATCACTATTCTTTAAAGGGTACTTCCATATAAAATTGTCAACACAGACTACAAATATATTGAAGAAAAAGCCCCATAACATCCAAGGAATCGCCCTAGGGAGATAATATGTATGACGGATCTCAATTAGCTTGTTGTCCCCAACATTTTCTAAAGAATACTTGCCCTTTATATCCACCCCTAAGGGGAGCTCCCATACAAATATGGTGGTTTAAAGAAATTCTTAAAATCGGCCCCTGCAGCGCTTAGGACGCCCCTAGATGGGTCGAATGTATGACCGACCCCTCTTTATTTTTTACTCCATTATTTGTTTGGGGGTTACAATACAAAATTTACAATACCGACTAGAAATATATTGAAGAAAAAGACCCAATATGTATGACCGACCTTAATTAGTTTTTTGTCCTCAACATTTTCTCAAACCTTACTTGCCCTTAGGGAGGCTCCCATACAAATATTGCGTTTTTTGAAAGTTAATTTAAATTTAATGGAAATTTTTCGACTTTTCTGAATAAAATCAGAAATTGTCAACAGATTTCAATCATTTACGGCTTTTTTTGTTTGCATAGCTGCATTTTCCAATTTTTGATGATTTTTTAAAGAACAAAGTTTTTAAATTTTGTTAAAAATTTTTGTCTTTAAAACGACTACGCCTATTAAAAAAAGGTATACGTAATTTCAATAACCTAACTCGATTTTGAGTTGCGCGAATATATGTATGTTGTGCAACCTACTCCATTTTCGAAATAATGGCATATCTCGAAAGCAAGAGCAGACCTAAAAAACGGTTAGATTCAGCGTACCCGAATTAGGTTAAAAAGCTAGGTCCCCGGCTGGTCGGTTTTTTTTTTAAGTTAATAATAAAAATGTTTTTCAACAAAATTAAAGATTATAAGCTCACGGAAGATTATCGCTATTGACCAAATATTTTGGGAGTCATCATATAAAAAATGTCAAAGCTTATTTTTACAACTTAAACTTGTTTTGCCCATATAAGGTGAGTCGGTCTTATGTACATATGTACGAAATATTTTGTAAGTTTATTTCCTTGATAAATAATACTGCAGCAACAATTCTTCGCCGAAAACAATTCTTTATATGCGTACGCCACATACGACAAACAAGTAAACATTCACAAATTCTCGCAGACTGCACGAGATAACTTTCAAATAGTCGAAGTGCAGCAAAAATATTGTGTAGTGTATTGAAAGGTTTTGTAAGAAACATGTACTGTCTGGAGTGTATTTCATTAAATTCTTGTACCCTCATAGCTCTATTTAAACCGCACAACGAATAGTAATACAATGCATTTGTCGTTGTGGTAGTACACAAAGGTTTTGTACACATATTTTATTTTTGTTGTGTGTCTACATTTATGCTGGCATTTACCTCCAACTAAATGCATAAATTTACTTTTTGCGAAATTCGGTCGGACTTCAGTTTAAAATAAGAATAAAATATTTTACTATTTACTACAGCATAAAGAAACTGAAAATTTATTCAAAAAAATTCAATTGTTTTTTAAACTTACTGCCTGTTTTTCGGAAATAAAATAAAAATTTTCGCTTGGGAATTTATATTCAACCAACAATGAAAAAAACTCAAATTTGTTTTTGTTTTCGATAAAAATTTCTAAAAGAATATTTTCATTTTATTTTGAAAAGCAGGCAGTTAATTTTTTTATTGTTGCCTATCAAATCCAATAAAGCGGAATTGCTTTATTAGATTTGCTAATTATTTTTTCATTCATCACAGTTTTACCTTTTTTTAAAATATAATTCACTTTTTATTGTATATATTTCTTTAATAGATTCGTTTCGAATTTATCTTGATAAAATAAATAAATGTTTTATTTATTTTATTTTATTTATTGTTGCTTTCTTCAAATTTTTTATGTTATCGTTTTTATTTATTTATTTTTTTTTTTTTTTGTTATAGTAAAAGCCATTTATCATACAAATCATGCAATTTGCTTTTTATTTGCTCTTATTCAATAAATTATTAATAAATATTTATCATTCATTTTTAGAAATACAGAGTAACAGAAAAGCTTTCTTTAGAATAAAATCTCTATCCTAAAAGCAGGAAAGAACAAATAAAGATATAAAAAGCCATGTCACGGAGTACAATTCCGTTCGGAGTAATTTCGTTCGGAACCGAAGAAAACATATTTGTTTATTGATAGAAAGTGTATTTTGATAGTTTTTCGGCCTTTCAGATACAGAAAACTCCCATTCCGTTCATGAAAACAAAAATGGTTTCATTCCGAAAAATTTTTTCGTCATTTTCTGAAGCACCAAAATACGGAATTGATTCCGTTTCCGTACGGAATTGTACTCTGTGACATGGCTGAATATTTTTTTTAATACATTAAACGAATTTTATCTTAAGAACAATTTGAATGAAATTGTTTTTGTGTTTGTTGAAGTATACAAAAATTCAAATAGAAAGTAAGTAATAAATTTTAATGGCCTTATATAATTAATAATAATTTTTTTTAATATTATTTTTATATAATTTTATATAATTATATAATTTTTATATAATTTTAACAAATAGATTCTGGGAATTTATTTCTCATGGTAAGTAACATTTATTTTATAAATTTTCATATTAATTCGAATGTGTATTCTTAGTCAAATTAAAAAAAAATTTGCGTAAAAGATACTTTGGGTCACGGGGGTACTAATGGATTTTACAAAATAATAATAATGCAAGTATAACAATTAAAAAATGTTCAATAGTGACATTCAGGTGCAAAGTTGATCGTCTCAAATTCAGTCATCGGAACGTCATAATAAAGTTAAATACATTTCGTAGTGTGACAGCCTTTAACAATGTTTTGTTATTCGCCAAATATTGGCACAGATGCCCGTATTATATATATTAGTATTCGCGAATAAAAGATATTAAAATTCATAACATCTCTTATACCTTCAAACTTCGCTTAGCCATTTGTGAAGCCTATTTTCACTGTCACTCTGTATAATTCATGTGTTTTATCCCGCTCATTAGAAATTCTGTAAACTTCCTAGAACATCTGGCAACAGA
This sequence comes from Pollenia griseotomentosa, assembly GCA_963931875.1. Lineage (NCBI taxonomy): Eukaryota > Metazoa > Arthropoda > Insecta > Diptera > Polleniidae > Pollenia > Pollenia griseotomentosa. Next base: position 14,604,845 of record OZ007563.1, on the reverse strand, counting down.
TTATTTCAAAAAAAAATTCCTTTTTTTTTTGAGTTTTCTATATTTTCTTTGAAAGAGAGACAAAAAGTGAAACCAAATTCTATTATTTAAGGCCTCAGATGTCTTCAAGACATCAATTCATCAAAGTCAAGACACAAGAACATGCTCATCATTGAATTATTAAGTCATACAACAGAGATATTACAACAAGCAGCAACAAATGTATAACAAGTGATAGCAGCAACAATATTAGCAATGCCAACAACAATAACAAGCCAACTGTTGTAAGGAAGAATAAGACAAACAAAATGGGAAAACTACACACAAAAAGTACAGAAGTGTCTTAAATGAACTTTAAAACTTGAAAATTTGCAGTTTGATTTAAAAAGAAGCAATCATCAGTTTATTGCAACTTTTTTTTCTTCACTCATTTAAGTGCGACTAAAAATGTTGCACTTAATTTAAAATCAAAAACTTGTTTGTTCATGATTAAAACAAATAATTATACCGTTATTGACAAATTTTAATTTTGTTTAATATCATTTGCTTATGTATATCCTCAAAAAAAATCAAAAGCCATGCACATACAAAGTGAAATTTTTTAAATTTAAGTGAAACAATATTTGTATGCAGCTTTTTTGATTGCAAGTCCAAACTTTGCACTATTTAAATTGAGTGCAGATTTTTTCATTCAATCTGCGTTTAGTGATAGTAAAAAAATTTGCAATATCAGTAAAAATTTGTTAGTGGTAGTTAAAAAATAACAATCAGCACTAAAGCTGGTAAAAGAGATTGCAAACCAATTTATTTGCAGTTTTATTAAGTAATAGTGCAATGCTGATTTTAGTCAATATTTAGTGCACTACCCCCAACTATGGTATCAATGTACCAAAATGCACCAAAACATCTTCCAAATCATTAAAAATAACACAGCAGAAATGTCGAAAATGCCGGTTTAAGCATAAAAATAACTTTTATTATTAATTTCAACAATCATTCAGTGTGCAACAACAATCTGTTAGCTTTTGATAAAATCAAAAAAAAATTTTAATAAAACCAAAAAAAAAAAAATGCTTTTTCAGGAAAAATTTACATAATCACCCCTATCGCGAATAATTTTCCCCTCGTATTCTTTTTCCCTTTCACGTATTTGCGATCATGAAAACTTCCATAAAACTTTTTTTTTTTAAATATTTCAAAGGCGAAAAATCTTCCTAATCGAAAATAATTTTTTCTCTCGTAATTTGTTAACTTTTGCCTTTGATTTTCTCACTTTCCTTTTGCTGGGAAGCAGAACGTACAAACATGTTCTAGTAGTTCTTCTTAAAATTCCAATATTCAAGGCAAGATCAACAACAGGTCGATTGCCTTCGGATTCGTGAAGATTTTGAAAGACGTGGTGGCAGATTTTTGGAAAATATTTTACTACATAAAATTTTAAGAGTCCAAAAAACTAGAGTTGTAATACAACCAGTTTAGCAATTAAGTGGCTAGATTTAGCCATTTTTCACCTTGTTTAGCCATTTAAAAATGAGTTAAGCCATTAGCCATTTTTTTTAGCCATTTTTCAACTTGTTTAGCCATAAGATTTTTCTGCCGTTTTTCTTTTATAAAAATAAATAAAAATAAAAATTTTTAACAATAAAAATGCGTTTAATTTAAATCACAACTTTTACAAATGTTGAAAATCGCTATAAACGAAGATGATGAAACATCTTTAAAAATAAGGGAACAGTATTCCAATATTAAATTTATTAAATGGATCAACACAAAATATTTCAATATAGACATGCAGGCGGCAAAAAAAACTTTTAAAAATTTCAGAAATAACTATAAAGATGCTCTCACTTAGATGGTCTAATGCTGAAGTGGAGAGGGTATACCATAACAATAAAATATTTTTCCCACACCACAATAATGGAGAGGGTACCATGCATTTGTGCAGATGTGAGTAAAGCTACGGTCACACTTATTAAATATTTGATCAAATAAGCGTAACCCCTACTTTTGTTAATAGTTAGTGAGGTTTAAAATGGTCTTAATATTACAAAATAAACTAATTATACTACTAGACATAGCAAAAAACAGTTTTTTGTAAGATGTGGTATTTTAATCAAAATAAATATTGATATTAAGCGAAATGATTTTTTAGTTTAGTTGTTGGTCCCGTTTTTTTCGTCAAATATTTGATAAGTCTGACCGTAGCTTAACACCTTTAATTATACCGATCGACTCAGAATCACTTTCTGAGCCGAATTAACGATGTCCGTTCAACTGGCAAGCTGTCTTGCTGTTCATGTAAGCCTTGTGCGCAAAGTACAGGTCGCAATTTCGGAGATAGTTTGGTACATAGGTTCTAATGTGGCATAGGGTATCATATAGTCGGGTTTGACCGAGTACACTTTCTTAATTGTTTTTTATTGTAGATTTGGACTCAAAAGGTTGGGTAAATTTTGCTATGATTATGATTTAACTTCAAAAATTTTAAAACCAGTCGTATGAGATGAACAATAACGACATCCAACTTATGGATGGATGATTAAATGCTAAAATGTTAATTAACGTTTGTTCTTATGTAACAAATTGATCTCAACTTACAATATCATTGTAAAAAATGTTTAATGAATTATTTCTGTTTTATTATTGAATTATAATGTGTTTTTATTTAAAAAAGTTTTTAGCCATTTTTTCCGTAAATTTAGCCATTTTTGGTCCCCAAGTTTTGGCAACACTGAATAAAACTATCCCTGCCATACTAAATATTTTGCTTCATTATCCTAACTTTTCTTTAAAATAAATACGTCTTTTGTTGAACAAAAATTTCATTGATTTTTTATTATTTTTAATCTTTCTTCTTTTTTTTACAGTTACTGGAACTGATAGCGTGAAAAGTTTTTTCACGGGAGATTCATGATTGCTTTTTTCCCTTCGAGGGAAATGAAAATTTCATGGGAACGAAAATTCCATTTACTATTCACGATAGGGATGAATATGAATTAACGATAAAATATGCACTTACCAATCGATGGAAGTTTTTTTTACTTTGACTGCCGTTTTTTAAAGCTGTCAAAAAGAACCAATATGCCACGATAGAACACTTTGTGAATTGATTTATTCAATATTCAAAAAAAAATACTTGACCTATAAGTATGCAATAGTTTTTTTGCGCAAAATTTTATGAAGTATTTTACTCGAAATTATATATATATATATATTCCCGTCGTTCCTATAAGGAGCATAGGGCCTCAACAAATGTTCTCCATTCGGATCTATCCATCGCAATAGCTTTCACTTCATTCCACGTTCTTTGCATTTTTTTGGCTTCGTTATGGATTTGCCTCCGCCATGTGTGAGCTGGACGACCCTGTCTGCGGCTTCCCTGCGGGTTCCATTCAATAGCATTTCTAGCGATGTTTGATGGTTCTTTGCGGATGGTGTGTCCAATCCAATTCCACTTTCTTTTTCGAATCTCTGTAGATATTGGTGTTTGGTGTGTTTCGTTCCACAGGTTTTGATTTGAAATGGTCTGTGGCCAAAAAATTCTTAGAATTCTGCGAAGACACCTATTTACGAACACTTGAAGTGACTGGATGTCCTTAACACTTGCATTCCAGGACTCACAGCCATACAGCAGTGTAGATTTCACGTTGGAATTGAAAATGTTTATTTTAACACGGCGGGAAATCGCAGACGATTTCCATACTCTGCTGAGCTGTCCAAATGATTGGGTAGCTTTTTTTATTCGGCTAGAGATGTCTGCACTGGAGCCGCCGGTATTGGTTAAGTAGGCACCAAGATAGCAGAATGAATCTACCTCCTGCAGAACTTCATTATTTATCAAAAAGGGATTTGTGTTTTCAGAACGAATTCTCATGACCTTTGTTTTATTGATGTTAATTTTTAGTCCGGCTTTCGGTGATATTTCTGATAACTTTTGTAACTTAATAGACATGTCGGTGTAACTGTGGGATAGAAGGAATATGTCATCTGCATACTCGAGGTCCTCCAATCGTTCTTGGAGTCCCCATAAAATTCCGCGATTTTCCACCATGGCGTGACTCATGACAATATCTAGCATGATATTGAAGAGTAATGGTGACATAACGCACCCTTGGCGGACTCCTGTACCAATCTCGATTTTTCGGGAGAGTGTACCATCATGTAAAATGCGGCAGCTTGACCCCGCGTATAGACTCTTTATTAGCTGAATCAATTTCCCTGGTACTCCTTTACATTCAAGTGCCTTCCATATAACGTTATGAGCAAGAGTGTCGAATGCCTTCTCAAAGTCAATAAACACTAGATACAGGGGAGACCTAAATTCAACAGATTGTTCCACAATTATCCTTAGTGCATTTATGTGGTCATATGTGACATATTCGGACGAAAGCCAGCTTGTTGTTTTCTTAGTGTTGGCTTTAAATTAACTGAAATTCTCTTAGTTATAATGTGAGCTAACACTTTGTTGACCATGCTGAGTAATGTGATCCCTCGCCAGTTGTTCCTATTCGTTAAGTCCCCTTTTTTTGGTATTTTTATTATAATACCTTCCTTAAGCTCTTCCGGTATTATTTCTGATTGCCAGATTTCTTCAATAATTGGTAAAACAAGTTCAGCACTAGTTAAAGGATTTGCCTTAAGGAGCTCTGGGGAGATGTTGTCACCTCCAGGGCTTTTGTTGCTTTTTAACGATTTAATGGCATCTGCGATCTCGGAGATTAGGGGAGTAGTGGTACTGATATCTAATTGTGTATCGTGGGATGGGCAATTACATATTGTTAGATCATTTTGTGGCCGTGATGAAAGCATATCAGAGTAATGTTCAGCCCAGAGTTCAAGCTGTTCATCCTTAGAAGTAATCAGTATACCTGAGTTGTCCTTAATAGGCTTTTTTGAGACTGAAGTAGATGTGTGTGTCAGCTTTTTGACAAGTCTATATAAATCGCTGCTACGGTTGGTTTCAGCAGCAGCTTGAGCTTCTGTAGCAATACTTTCTGTCCAAGCGCGTTTGTCCCTACGAGCACTGCGCTTTACTTCACGATCTAGGGCAGTATGCTGCATTCGTAGGGTTACTTTGGCGCTGCGCGTTTTTGCGTTATTAAGTTCGGCTTTGAGTTTTTTTCTTTCTTTGACTATTTCCCATGTTTCATCAGATATCCAATCCTTACGTTTCTGCTCTTTAAAACCAATATGTTCCGATGCAGCATCTGTGATTATGTTTTTTACAGTTTTCCAATCTTTACGTTGATAAGACACTGACGTCAGTGATTCGTTTAGCGCTTGTATATAATTCGATGCGACCGAGGGGATTTTCAGTCTTTTAACATCGTATTTTCTTGCCACAGATAAAGTTTTCTTTCTAATTGCTGCTATCTTAATGCGCACAGTCGCTACAAGTAAATGATGATCGCTAGCTATGTCGGCGCCTCTTTTGTTTCGGACGTCTAATAATGAGCCACGCCATTTTCTGGAGATGGTGATGTGGTCTATTTGGTTCTCCGTTGTGTGATCCGACGATACCCACGTTACCTTGTGTATCGGTTTGTGGGGAAAAAGGGTACCACCAATAACTAAATTGTTAGCTGCACACATACTTACGAATAGCTCTCCGTTTTCAGTTTTACGGCCTAACCCATGTTTACCCATGGTGCTTTCTAAACCAGTGTTGATAGAGCCAGTTTGTGCATTTAAATCACCCATCACGACGAGAATATCACCACGGTTGGAGGATGTAATTGCTCGATCAAGGAGACTGTAGAATTCTTCTTTAACGGCAAAATCTGAGACTTCAGTGGGGGCATAGCATTGGATGCATGTGAGGTTTCGAGCACGTGTACGAAATCTGGCAGTGATAATCCTGTCGGAGTAGGGCTTCCAACAGATTAGAGCTTTATGTGCCTCTTTAGAGAGCAAAAATCCCACGCCTGATGATCTACTTTCGGTTGCAGATTTTCCAGAGTAAAGAATATGCAGGCCCTGCGTTGTCATTTGCTCACCCGAATCTGGCCACCTTAATTCGCTTAAACCCAAAAATAATAAATTGTAGCTCAAAAACTCCTTGCACAGCTGAGCCAGGCGCGATGGTTCCGATAACGTTCTTACATTCCATGTTCCGAATCTTGTCCGTGTTTTCATGCTAAAGGTCGTCATCATTGGATCAGATCGTTTTATTGTATGTTCATTTGCTTCGGTTTCTGTAATCTTTTCATTTTAAGATGAGGTAGCTGATTGGGCTTCCGCATCCGATCCTGGTGCTGGGGCTGCCAGCTGCCTCCAGGCAGGCTATGGGTGGAGTTTATTTCAAAGGGAACTTTTTTCTTCATCCTCCTACTTCCTGAGACGCTGACTTTTCTCCGTAGTAAACTAAATTTCCTAAGACGTCGACTTTATAGTTGACCATTTAGGTTATTATTACTCGAAATTACCAGAAATCAATAATTTTCTTTTCGTTTTAGAAATTTCCGAGATTAATTTTATTTGTTTTTAATCGAAAAAAGACATTTCCAGTGGAATTTTCCACCTTTGTTTTAATTAAAAATAAGGGATTTTGACACCAAAATCTCACTGTAAGACGCAGAGAAGCCTTTCTTTAAAAAAAATCAGTGTCATTAAGAAAGCCTTAGCAAAAAAGAAAAAAAAAATATTTTCCTACACTTTCCTATATCCAGCATTAAGATTCAGATTATTTCTAAATTTTTAGCATGAAATCTAGAAGATCTTTATCCTCGTAGCAATGTGCAATTTAAACACTACCTCCAGTACCTTTAAATAACTGTTTTTAAATAAACTCCTACTTTTTGCATGCAATTTTTTCTTTGCAAATATTTCTTGGAAAGCGCTTTTCTTAACAACATAAAGAAACTTAAGAAACTGTTAGAAGGCATTGCAAAAATAACAACAAAAAGATAAAATCGTGGAAAAGACTTAAAAGACTACAATTTTACAACTTCCTTGCAATTTTATTTGAAAAGAAAGAAAAAACTCACATGAAGTGGATGGATATAAATTGCTAGAAAGAAGAATAAAAAACTCCTCCTTAATCTTGATTTTTTTTCTGGGAACTTTTTTTTCTTCTAAGGAATTTGCTGTTATACTCGTCTCATGTTAGAAGACCATAAATAATTGCAAAAGTATCATTCTCTCCTTTATTTCTTGCTGTTTGCATTTATTTGGAAAACAAAGTTAAATTCATACTTTGCCTTTTATTTTATTTTTTAAAACTTTCAGTTTCCTTTTATGAAATTTAATTTCAATTTATGTTTTACCGAAGCTAAATTCTTAAATTTAACTTTTGTTTTGTAGATTTATTTACGGAGAAATATTTTGCTAAATAATTTGTTGTGTGGCAATTTTAATATTTTGTTTTTTTAGGAGTTGCAATTGAGGTAATAGGAAAGATGCAATAAAGTAAAAACATTTATTGTTGTTTTGTAAATTTCGAAAACAACAAATTTAATTTTTTTTCCTGGAAAATTGTGGAATTTAATAGTGAAATTATTTTCTTTGCTCTTTTTCTCTTTTTGTAAATTTTAGCATTTAATAAAATTCTTCTTTACAGATACATAAATGTAAACGCGAACATTCAAATACACTACGGCATTTTGAGTTCCTGCCTCAGTTTTGCCAGAAATTTTTTTATATAATAACTACGCAGTTAGTAAAAAAAAACAACGCCAAAAAATTTTATCTCAATTTAAAATTTTTATTCTATTCTATTTAAATTCTATCATTATCAAAACATTTTCCTTAAGATTAAAAAATACAGATTTTTTCTCACACGCAAAGAAAAAACATGGTTGTGGTAAACATATTCTAAGAGCAACATATTATGATAAGAATTATGATTGAAGTCACCATATTAAGATTATTATTGAAACATATTATGACTCATTATACTCGTAATATGTCATCATAATATTTTTCCCTTAATCATATTATTATTCTGTTAATCATACTAAGCTAAGAAGTAATCAAATTATTGTCATGTTAATCATAATAAGCTAAGAAATTAATCTTATTATTGTCATGTTAATCATAATAAGCTAAGAAGTAATCATATTATCATCATGTTAATCATAATAAATTTAGAAGCAATCATATTATGATACAGCACCTTTCATAGCTGTCATAAAAATACAAAATAATTTTGTGGCTTTTTACAATTTTTCTTAATGTTATTCAAATAGCGGAGTTCAATATAAGGCTTGCAAAAGAGCAAATGAAAAATCTGTGGTTTTCATGGGCAACCGCGTGTGTCCATTTTTTTGATTTTAAGATGTTGATGCCATATTGCCTAATTTTGAACGCTCTTTATATTTTTTTGAAAAAAGATGGATCAATTCCGTTTTGTAACGTAATGACAAAGTTTAAAATGTGCAATACCTAGCCCATAGTTTGATCTAGAATGGGTTTTCGGCTTTCCTGAACAATTTGTTTTAAAACATACGCGGTTGCCCATGAAAACCACAGAAATATCGTAGCACTTTTATAAAATATAACGAAATCTCTGTGTGTTTTGTTGTTGGATTTTACAAAAAACTGTGATATTTTGCATTTGCACTATTACATCACTAAAACTTGAATGAACTCCGCTAATATTTTAATTTTTTAATTTCTTTAAACTTATTTTTTTATGGAATTTTATCTTTTAATTGTTTAACCGCTCACAAATAAAAAAAAACGACACAACTTCTTCAAAATTATTTTACAAATGGCGCTAACATAATATGATTAGAGTAAAAATAGTTTGATTGCATCTTTAACATTATATGATAAATGTATAGAAAGTTATCATGTTATGGCTATTAAATATCATGATATGGTTGTGAGAAATATAATATGTTTAGAAAGTTATCATAATTAAGTTGTTAGAAAAATAATTATTTTTCGGTCAACAATACTAAAATTCATAATTGCGATAAACATTGATATGTTTACAGTAACTATAATATTGTTGATATTAAATAAAAATAACAATTATTTGTGTACGACAACAATATATTGTTACATTAAACATAGTGTTGTTGCCGTAACCATGCCCAACCATATTTTTTCTCTGCGTGCACTGAAAAGGACATAATGCAACCGTTTTCTGCGTTCTTAATGATCACAGCGCATATGCTTTTTAAGTGTTGTAAAATAACTCTCTCTTATATATCTGCCACATTAGGTTGAACTTATACCAATAAAAGACAAAACAGTTTTTTTTGACTAAACGACAACAGAACATTAGTTCCTATACAACAACCAAGAACAAACAAAACAACCGCAACACCGCAACAACTCGGAATTTACGAACACCGACCAATTATTACTATAGGATTATCACCTCAGCAACACCTGTTCTTCAGGGCTCGCGACTACGACAGCAACCGCAAAGCTGTCTTTTTGACTTACTGCAACAAAATATATGTTTCCCGAAAATACATTCGGCTTGATACAACATAACCTCACAGAGTAAGAAAAAAAGACTGAAACGAACCTCATTGATCCTCATAACGGCGTGCTTTCTTATAATTAATAATAAAGACAAGCCAAACGAAAAAAAAATATATAAAAATAAAAAAGACAAAAAACATTGTCTTATTGCTGATCAGACAGCAGGTTTTTTTTTTGGTGTGGGTTACCATCAAACAAGTGTCTTTGACTTTAAAGACAAAAACGTTTTATCTTTTGTTGGTGTGGGTTCAGCCTTACTTGCCGAAGGTGTAGTCGGCCCATTTGTCCTTAAATCCGAAACCGTTGCCAACATTACCATGAATGGCGAACGTTACACGCAATTGATGCGTGATTTTTTTATTCCTCAAGTCATTGCAAATCATTTGGAGGAGAAATGGTTCGTTCCAACAAGACGCAGCAGCATGCCACACAGCGCTTGAAATTATCACTTGGTTTGGACCTGTGAACTGGCCAACTCGTTCAAGTAATTTTACACTTTGAGCTAAAGGGTGGTCCAACCATAATTCACGATGTTAATTGTAAGTCACATCATTTCCTTGTTCCAGTGTTTGACAAATTCAACCATGGAGAGATACACAGTTAAGCAGCGCTTTAAGAATGTTTAAGCTTTTTACGAAAAGTTACCGGTTGGTGCGGCTTATGGACTGGCAGCGTCATCGTCATTCACACAGGCCAAACAGTTACCGTGAATGGAGTTCGCTATCGAGAGATAATAACGGATTTCTTGTGGCAAGAAATTGAGGATATACACCCGTACGATATGTGGTTCCAACAGGATGGTGCCACTTGCTACACAGCCAACGAAACAATTCCAGCCAGAGACTCTGGTTTCTTTCCTGCAGACAAGCGTAGAGCTTCGTGGGATTAGCTTAGGGAATTAAATAAAACAAAAAATAAAAAGCGTACGTCAATAAGCAAAGAACAATTGAAGAACTAAAGGATGAGCTAATTTGGCACACTAAAGACATTGAACTTTAATTATTTCTTAGAGTCATTGAAGATATGGACCATCGGTTACAGGTATGCCACCGAAACCGTGGCGAGACTTTGGTCGATATTTAATTTTACACATAATTGTCACAGATTCTTCTATAATAATAAAAAATTTTAAGATAATTCTTTGAAAACTTTTTGTTTTGTTTACAAATAACATCGTGCGTTTTGGTTGAACCACCCTTTATGAATGCAACAACTAAGTTTATTAACACAAAACAATTTTTATGTTTACAATTCAACAATCGTATGTAATGTTCTTTGGACATCAAGAAGAATTCTTGACAAAAAGAACAAGAAAACAGAAGAAAGGGAAGAACATGTAAATCAATTAAAATGGAAAGCAAATTTCGTTCTAAATACAAGTGAAATACAATTTGGTTTAAAGATTAATGTTTAACTATTGACAGCCACCAGTCGTCAATGGCTGTGAGTGTTAAACGGCAAACCCCTCTAAAGAGATCGAGTGGTTGCGATTGAAACATGAAAGGGTAACCTGTCCGTAAAAACGCCTGGGTTCGAGCCCAGCAGCAGTTAAGAATGAAAAATTGTCAATAAATTTTAATTAATTTTCATGTTGTAAAATTCCTTCTTCGTTAAAATAATTTAATGAAAATTAAATTTGATGAACTTTAGCCTAATTAAAGTTTCAAAATTTGGATTAAAACCCATAAATAGTTCGACAAAATAACCACAAAACTTATTAATCGTATGTTACTTTTTTACCATAATTTAATTTGATTGTTGACATTTATTTTTGTCATCCGTAACTAAAATATACAAAAAAAAACCCCCCCTTTAAAGTGAATGAAGTAAAAATTTCAAAAGAACTTGCCTAAAGCTGACCAAAAGTCTAGGAAAAAGATCGGATTAGCGGGCAGTCGTTTAATGAACGTCTATTGTTACTCGTTTAAATAAAAATTTCTATATTTTTATCCTGAAGATGTTTCCCGTAGGGTTACGATATATTGACTATTAAAATAAATAAATAAAATTTATTAAAAAACTAAGGCCATGAGCTTAATTATTCGTTTATTTATTGAAGTTAAAATTTCTCAAACTTATTAAGAAGGATAATGTTTTTTGCAATTTAATACTTCAACATCACACACATTAGCACAATCTTTTATGGCCTCTCTTAGCAGGCTCTAGTTTCTATAAAGTTCTGAATGAAACTCCGCTATTTCATAGAACATAATTATATTTATTTTCTTGCCATTTTCTTCTTTAATCGTTTTTTATTCAATTTCTTTTAATGAATCTTACATGCAAGTAATAAAACAACGGAACAACATTATGTCGAACATGAAAGAATTCTGAAGAAACTAATTGAAAATGAGAAGGATAAATACACATTCTAAGAAGGGAAAACAAAGTGATTTGCATCTAAAAGAAGGTGGTATGTAGGGTATTCATTTAATCGACCTTTTGCTTTAATCGGTTAATCGCTCGATTAATTAACCGAGGTTTTGGTTTAATCGGTCAATAATCGGTTAATTTTGTTTTTGATCGGTTAACCGATTAATAAAGTTTTTTCATAAATTAAGTAATTCTAATATATAGAAATGCATTAATTATTTATTATTTGGAGTTTATTAGTAAAAAACAATAACATACCAAACATTAAAATTCTTGAACTAAAACGAGCAAACAAAAAAACAATTCATAAATATGTAATATGCATTTTTCAATTAATACATAATTGGGGGATTCACAAGGTGTGCCATCAAGTCATATCGTAATATGTTGTGTTTCAAACAAAATAAAAATTGTAATGCTTGTAGTGCTCATTGATTCGTCATAACTGCACAGTAGAAATATAAATTATAAGCGATAGCCCACAACAGTCATATCGTTGGCTTAATATGCAACCCGGTAAACTTTATTCAAACACATTTTACAGGAGAGACAAAAAACTTTTTATTTTTTCTATTTGCAGCTTGATAGAAAATTAAAAATACAAAAAGTTTTACACACTTCAAGACTTAAATAGAAGAAAAACTACATGCTGGTCGACGAGGCGTATCTTTCTTTACCACACGGCATCAAAATCTCAATTTACATAAAAATTGGATTTAGCCGGTTTGCATATTAATCCTACGATATGTATTTCTAGTAATTATTTAAAGACATAAGGCTTTACAACTTTATGACTACCTTGTGAATCCCCCAAATATGTATTTATAAAAAAAAAATAGACAGATAATTTTATTATTTATTTCAATAGTTTAAGGTGATCTTATAAAAATATCTTTTAAAAAAGTAATTTGGTTTAAATGTTTAGGAGTTAAGCGATTCTTTTCTTTTGTTTTGACAAAACTTGACTTAGAAAAAATTCTTTCACTTATCGTAGATGAATATCTTATTTCTCAGTCCTTTTTCAGGATTTCTCTAAACATATAAAATATTCCATTATGCCCTTAGAGTCCTGTTTTAATTTTTAAAAATGTTTAACACTTGTAATTGTTTCGGTTAATTTTGTTAAAAGACTGATATGAGAATTAACCCATTTTTCGCCACATTCCTGTTGATTGAACATTGAAATCGGTCGGCGGAAAATGGGTTGAAATGAAGATCACTGAACACTTTTGTTTGTAAGAAAAAATATTTTCTAAACACATACCTTTTGTATATGAGACAAAACAAGTAATTAAAAATACAAAAAAATATGTTATAATACTACAAAAAATTAAAAATCTTATTGTATCGGTTAATCGGTTAATCGACTGAAATTAACCGGTTTAATCGTTAATCGAAAAAAGCCAATTTGAAATTAACCGATCAGTTAATCGGGTAGTAATTAATCGGTTAACCGATTGACGGTGAATGAATACCGAATGAATACCCTAGTGGCATGTCATAACGTCCAGTGTCATAGTGTCCATGGACTTTATGACACTTTTAAAATTGTAATTTGACTTCTTTTTGGACCTTATGACATGTTTAAAAATGACATATTGTCCATTTTCAAAGTGTCTTAATGTCCACGTATATTATTTTATGGATCCTATGACAATGGACGGTATGACATGCCACCTAAAATTACACTTTTATGAGTTAAAATGTACCAAAATGTATTTTCAGCACAATGTTTGTTTAAACGTCCCTTTAACGCAACAACACCGGAACTTCCTTGATCGTGGGATGGCTTCATACATTTTTCTGCAAAAACTAATGCAGAATGCGATGGTAGTAGATTATTGAAATTATGCACCGAGAATTATAATAACCAAGTTAAGAAAACCTTTAAATTTCATCAAACTAGTACACGCCCAACGCCCACCACCCTCCGCCTCCTCCTCCTTTCCAAGCAAAAGTCTTGAAATTTAGTACATTAATTTTCTAAAACAAAAAAGGAAAAAAAAAGAAAAAGGCCAAGTTTCATTTAAATGGGCGGTGCCCATGCATTTCCAATCAATTTTTTCGAATAAAATTATTTTCAAATTTTTTTTCTAAAGCCAAAAAAGGTAAAGGCTAAGTTTCATTTAAATTGACCATGCCCACTGCCTTCCGCCCATGCAATTCAAATCTATTTTTCTACAAAAAGTTGTTTCTATTTAAGCAAAATTCTGTAAATTTGTTACATACACTTTCTGGAATAAAAAAAACGCATGCCGAGTTTCAATAAAGCCGGTCACGCCCACCGCCCATAAAACCCATACATAGATACAAATTTTTTTGATATTTTGTTAATCATATAACAAAAAAACTTTATTTATTTTTCATCTATCATTTCTTAAACTACATTGTCACATCTTTATCCAGTTTGGATAACTCATGTCTTAACCTTCTCCTTACCAGTGGTTTTTACGTATGCATGTACATCGGCTATCAATAACCAGCCGGGTTGTATGTATGTGTATTTTTATGGGCAAAGAACAGTTTTCGTCAAACAGTTTTTTTTCGTTTTTGTTTAAGACCTTAACAATCTATTTAGGGAATACGATTTTCATTTAACTAAAAAAAATTGAAGGAAATCATTAAAGAAATAATACCGAAATAGTCTCCCCGATGGGTATTGGTACGGCAAAGGTTAAGCTGCACAGAAAGAAAAACACTCGGGATAAATCAAGTTTTTTATGATTACTTTAAGTACGAGTCGTACTCAAAATACAAGTACGAATAACACTTAAACAATCAAAACAATCCTAAATGGGATTACTTTCGAACATCAATCCCGGAATTTCTTGAAATAAGTATGAAATTCTTAAATCAAGAAAAAAAAGGTTAAACTTTTTGTTGTGTTTTACCCTCCGGCCTACGCATGTTTTAATTTCCTATACACACTGAAAAAAGGTCTGGCGAGACTCATGTGCACCACTAAGGGTTAAAAAGTAAATTTGAACTCTTGATTCTTGTTTAGTTTATATTTTTTGTTAAATATTTACATAAAATTTCTAAAATAAAAACCATATCGGACATGATATTGGTGTTCTATCATTCTGTAAGGTGTAATACGGGTTAGTTAATCAATCATTATAACTTTTTCTTTCTAATTTTTAATTTCTTGATAAAATCAACTTTATAATACTTGAAACTTTATAATACTTGAGATTGATTCAATCTTAGTTTTACATAAATCAATCTCATCCGTACTTGAATCAATCTTTCTGTACTTGATTCAAGAAAATCCGTACTCACCGTACTATTAATGCCGCTTCGGATTGGTTTGAGCACAGATGGATTGAAAAAAACATTAAATAACGCCCAGCACTGCTAGAACAATTGAGCCAACATTCGGTGTAACAACAGCCATGATGACTAATTGCTCTAAATCCGTTTAAAACACTAAATATCGCTTCCTAGTGTTCGGTTCGGGTGATTTGTATAACACACAAACGCTAATAGTGTTTGTGTAGTAAATCATTAAAAAAAATAACGTTTCCCTGTTTGTCACCTTTCGAACACAAAAATAATACTGTTTTTTTTTAACTCAAAAAAAGATGAGAACATTTAATTCCGCTCGGTTTTTTTTAAACCACAAACTTCATTGTGTTTGGTTTAGCTCATTATTGTTCATTCGTTTCTGATGTGCGTAGCGCCCTTTTGGCTGGTAAAAAAAACCTAACATTTTTTACAAAAACAAAATACACATACAAAAAAAAGAAAAAGCCAGCAAAATAACTTTCCACAAACAAAACACATACAAATCACACACACAATCTGTTCGTGGTGCGGTCGTTGCAAAATTTTTTTGTTTGTTCATTTCTTTATCAAAATAGACCATTAAACTATAATGTTTTTCTACAGTATCACTACAATTATTCTGTTAACAAAGAACAGAACACTATATTATATTCGGCTCTTTCTTAAAAATAGTCTACACAAACACTACAAAAAAAAAAATTGGTTTTGTTCCTCGGTGTGTGAGCCGAACGCAAAATAGTGTACTGTTTATTTTCGAGCACTGGATAAAATCAGTAAACGACGAAAAATTTCTGGGTTTGTCAAAACTGTATTCAATTTCCTTGTAAAATTTAACCTGTACTTCCTGCAGTCCCTATTTCTTGCATCTTCTGCTTCTTTACTCCGCATTTCGAAAGAAATCTAACAGAAGCATCTATTTTTAATATTTGCATATCATCTGGATAAAATATATTATTTATTTAATTGACACATATTCCTGAAAATGATTAAGGAACTGCTTTAAT
Source organism: Pollenia griseotomentosa (assembly GCA_963931875.1). NCBI lineage: Eukaryota > Metazoa > Arthropoda > Insecta > Diptera > Polleniidae > Pollenia > Pollenia griseotomentosa. The sequence goes on along the minus strand of OZ007563.1, from coordinate 14,588,763 downwards.
ATGGCTTTTTAACATCTTCAACTTGATCTAAAGTAAATTTGGAATTTTTGGCTTTTATAAAAGAGTTTTACAATGAAATTTCTCCATTGCAATAAATTATTTCTTTACATGATACCGCAAACAAGCTCTCTTTTAAGATTATAAATAAAAATTTCAAAAACTTTAAAAATTACAAGTCGCCAATGTGGTTATTCTTCCTTTTGTTAACTAAAACGAATAAAATAATCATGTTATTATCGTACAAGTCTTATGGTGTTGTTTTTTATTATCTTATGCACTTTTTTTCGCTTGAATTGTCAAAAAATTGTTGTTATATTTAATCAGTGTTCAAAAATAAACAGTACATTGTTTAGCGTTCGGCTCACACACCCAATAGCGATATCTATTTTTTAGTGATTGCGTAGACGAACACAACCCTCACTACCGTTCGTAGAAAGAGCCGAACATAATATATTGTTCTTTTCTTCGTTAAAAAACGGAACAATTGTAGTGATACTGTAGAGCAAACATTATATTTTAATGTTCTTTAATGATTCTTTTTTACATTGATCAAAAAATGAACAAACAAAGTATTTTATCAACGACCGCAGCACGAGCAGCTTGTGTGTGTATTGTGTCAAATTATTTGGCTGGCTTTTTTTTTTTTTTTTTTAATGTGTATTTTGTTTTTGTAAAATATGTTTGGTTTTTTTTTACCAGGCAAAAGCGACGAACATTAATAAGCCGAACCGAACACAATGAAGTTGGTGGATTTAAAAAAAAACCGAACGGAATTAAATGTTCTCATCTTTTGTTAAGTTTGATAAAAACAGAATTATTGTTGTGTTTGAAAGATAACTTACAGGGAAACGTTATTTTTTGTAATGATTTTCTACACAAACACTTTTAGCGTTTCAGTTTTCCACAAATCTACAGAACCAAACACTAAGGAGCGAAATTTAGTGTTTATTTTCGAACACTGTATTCAATATTTAATATTCAATTAATACTTAGCCTAATAGTATGCAATAATTTTTGTCCAAAATAATTATTACAAGTTTCGTGACTTTTACCAGATATTTAAAGTTTTCATGCAGTTTCGAAAATTTCCGAGAAAATTTTTTTCTTTAATCGAAAGAAGACACTCTTCTTCATCTTTAATTTTAATTGAAAGAACAGCTTGGGGGGAAGGAAGTGGGGCGACATTATTTTTGTTTCCATTGAAAATCAAAAACAAGTTTATTTTTAGAGGCTTAAAGATTTGGGCATATCTTTGTTACGGTTTATGAAGTACTCATAATTTCCTTTTAAATTTATGGAGAAATACTATATTTTTCAAATATGTTAAAGATAAATGGTATTAGAAAAACTATATATATATATGGAGCACTGAATTGCTTGGAAATATAAGAAAATGTTTGCTTAGCACGATTGCATGGACTTCACTTGAATTTTTTAAATATAAAACACAGTTTTTTTTTTAAACTCCCAACGACTTTTAGTCAAACATGTTTTTTTTTTGTCCTTTTTCACATGAAATTACATGTAGTTTTGACTCTTCCTTTTTCTCTTTTTCTTCATATATCATGTTTTTTATTTAGTGTTAAAAAATATTTTATTACATTGTTTATTGTTGTTTATTTAAAATTTGTTGTTTTTGTTTGTTTTAATATCCTGCTTTGTTTCCTTTTTTATTTTAGGTTTTTTTTCATGGTTAACAAAAAAAATTTTCTTTTCTAATAAAAAATTTCTGACACATTTTTGTGTAAGCAAAACTTGATACGACAAAATGGCAGCTGTGCGTATAAGTGATATTAAATAGAACTTGCTATTAAATAATAATCATACGTCCCAGGTAGAAAAACAACCAGCACCAATAAGCAGGGTTCCCAGTTTTATTTGCTATTTCTGTGGTTTTCACGAATAATCGCGTAAGTTATAAAACCAAACTTTTCAGGAGAGCAAAAACAATTTTTTTTTTTAATTGCGGCTTCTGTAGATGCTTTTTAAAACTTTTGTCTTTACTATCCTCTTAACAGTGACTTTCTACGTATTATACATAGTTTTCATGAAAAAATCCTCACAGGATCACAATCTGTAAAAGGATTAAAAATGCATGTCGAAGAAACGCTTGCAAAGGCAAGAAAAGCATTCATAATATATAGACCCTTATTTTATTCAAAGTATATAGGAACAAGGGTTAAAATAATAATGTATCAATCCCTAATAAGACCAATTTTAACATACGCATGTCCAACTTGGTTTAACATATCTCCTTCAAATATGTAAAAGTTAAGAATTTTTGAAAGGAAATGCTTAAGAGCTTGCACTTCGCTACATAGAAACCCACAAAGTGGTTATGTTAAATACATTTCAAATAAGAGGCTGTATAATAATGCAAATATTATACGTATAGATAACTTCATTATCAATTTAATAAGAAATTATATCTTAAGGTGCTCACAGTGTTTAGAAAATAACCTTATAATGGCTCTTTTTTATACAAACGAAGAATATATAGCAGAATCCTTAGTTAAAGGATTTGTTCCCCCTTTAGCCTTTCTTTACCTTGATAGCAAAAGCATTATCCAAGCTGAAAATGGCACGCCAGTCTTTTACCACAATTATAGACGTGCTAATACTAAAGCGGTTAACTGTAATTTAGAACAAATGGATATACGATTTAGTACAAGTATATCTAGCAAAGATTTGCACTTAGTGCAAAAGAGTACAAAGTCCAAAAAATTTTGGTGGTTATTCAAATAATAAAATATTTTTTTTTTCTTTTTCTCTCTTCTATTTTCTCATTTTTATTCCTTGACACAACGTTTGGAAAAATTTTTTTTTTCCTTTTTATAAAAGCAATGTTTTTTTGATTATTTTCATTGCAATTTAAAGTGTAAATATAACATATTATCCTTGTTAATAAAAAATTAATTCACATTTGTAAAAACCAAATTATAACTATATTAAAAATACTAGAGCGCTCGATTAGAGACATTGTATATACGTATTAAAAAAAATTTTATTGTTAACAAGTGTTTATTTTAGTTTTAATATCCTTTTTTTTGCTGGCCAATAAACAAATTTAAAAAAAAAGGATTAAAAATGCATATGTTTGATTGACTCATTAAGTGTGTGCAATATAACATCATATCTCCACATAAGTTCTTTTTTGTGAAAATAAATGTTATCATTTTAATCACACATGACGACTTACGTTGTTATTTTTAGCACACAAGTTGGCGACATATTCAGAGTTTTTGATACTTATAGCACAACGTATGGACTTAAAATTACAAACAACCGCTCATCTGCTGTTGTTGCAACTAAAGAAGTCAACAATAAACGCACATGTACATATAAGTTGTTATTAATAGAAAAATTTTCAAAAAATACTTTCATATTTTTTGCACGAATAACAACATAACATGCTTTTTATTTGGAAACATATTCAGCAATTTTACAATTTTTGGCGATGTATGTCGACATAAATCAATATAATAGCAAAATATTTTATTAAACAGTTAACTTAAGTTGTTTTTAGCAGAAAAAAATTAATAATACTACATTATATTCTAAAAAGCTTAATACTTATAAAAACCTAATGCAAAATGTAGCACTTTGACATCATTATCTCAATTTCGGTAAAAACCGACTTACGCGATTATTCGTGAAAACCACAGATTTTTCATAACCAAAAATCGCCAACATAGCTATTTTCTCCCCACATATTCTTAAAAATAAAATACATACTATTATGTCAATGGAAAAATATGCACAATCGATTTATTTATATAAATCCATTTGTGTAATATTATTAAAACTAATGTTATTTATTCTTTGAGTTATACGTATCTATACACATGTATAGTATGTAACAAGGGTAATGTAAAAATAATAATGCGTCAATACTTACCATTTCAAAAACTAGGCAATCAAAATCTTCTGATTCATCAGCCAGTGCAATTTTGTTTTACATGTTGCTTGTTTAAAAAGTGCATCTGAGATGATTGAATAAATTTGTCACAGCAAGCTGCATTATTTTAAAGTGTGTATTTATTCTGTTGCAAATATTGATTTTGGTTGTATTCATTACAGAAAAAGACTAGTTCAACAGAAGTAACGTTAGTTGGTACAAAAAGCATATTTGAAATGTTGGCCAGATCGGTCATGCCATTGAAAAAATGGAATTTCTAATAATATATTATCCTCAAAACTCCCCAGCAATAAAAGTGCTTTTCCCCAAAAAATCCCCTGGGGATTTTCACGAAATTTTTATCCCCAATTACAAAAGAATCCCCAATTCGGGGATAAGTCCCCAACACTGGGAACACTGTCAATAAGCTTCTTTGTAATTTCATGAGTAGAGCAGAGGCTAGTTTTTGTCTTGTTGATGAAATATTCAATTTTCTTTAAGTTTTTTTTAAAAATGTAAGACCAAAAAACGGAAATATTTTGATTAAAATTTATTTTAAAAAAATTTAATTTGGCACTACATATTTTGATTTTTTTTAATTGATGACCTTTTCTATTAAAATCTTTGCGATTTGCACCCATGATGAAAACTTTAAATTTCTGGTAAAAGTCACGAAACTTGTCATAGCTATTTTGCAATAAAAAGTGTTGGATACTCTTAGGCTAAGTACTTATTGAATATTAAATCAGGGACCGAAAATAACAATTATATTCGAAATTAAAATTAAAAATCAAAAAATAACTGTTATTTTTGCTCGAAAAAATAAAAATAAAAAAATAACAGTTATTTTTGTTCAAAAAATAAAAATAAAAAAATAACTGTTTTCATCTGACTTTTATGAAAAAATGAATAACTGTTACGGTCCCTGTATTAAATATATAACAACAATTTTTTGACAATTCGAGCGAAAAAAAGTGCATAGAGATAATAAAAAACAACATCATATGACTTTATCGATAATTAAGTGATTATTTTATTCGCTTTAGTTAACAAAAGGAAGAATAACCACATTTGCGACTTTTTATTTTCAAAGTTTTTAAAATTTTTATTTATAATCTAAAAAGTGAGCCTGTTTTCGGTATCAGGTGAAGAAGAGCTGTGTAAAGAAATAACTTATTGCAATGGAGAAATTTAATTATAAAACAATGTTATAAAAGCCAAGAATTCCAAACTTATATGAGATCAAGTTAAAGACTTTAAAAAATTCATTTCAAAGTGGCTACTTAATCATTTAATTGATAGATGGCATATGTGTCTAGTAAATAAGCAAGATGATATGCAAATATCAAAAAAAAAAAAAGATGCTTCTGTTAGCTTTCATTCGGTATCAATAGGAAAAACCCTACCCATGCTCTGTAACTTTGATGAGAATTTCTCACATCAAAAAGAAGTGAAACAAAATATTCCATGGTTTCTCGAACAGTGAGAAAAAATGTGTCTATAACTCAGTTCGATAACTATTAAAAAAAATTAAGTCGTTACGTTATAAATGACATAATATTCCATTTGAAGCCGAAGTGAAGTTGAAGACGTTGAGAATGTCGGTGACAAAGATCGTTGACGGCGACCAAAATTTCCTTTTTTTTTTTTTTTTTTCATTATTTATTTATTGAATCTTCAGATATTAAATATGAACTAACAATAATTAATCAAATTTTATCCTAATTTTTTATTTTATGTCCTGCCAGTGCAAGACAAAAATTTTCTTCATCACGGGTTCTGTATCACATTTATATATGTGTTTATCGCTCATCTTAATGGGTAAGTGCTGCAGTGTCTCTTCTCCTTAAGCGAGTGTGGCCGCTATCATTTAAAATATTTCGAGCTAGTGGATTAGGGTGCAACTCTAGCTTTTTTAAATATTTTACCGCATATTTCTTAATAATAGTCCTTACCAGTGGCACATTGAGATCCTTGTGGATATTTGAGTTTTTAACATACCAAGGGGCAGCTGTGATTATTCGAAGAAGTTTATTTTGGCGCCTTTGAATTTTTTCTCTATTTGAGGCCGAGGCAGTGCCCCATAGTTTAATACCGTAGCACCAGATTGGCTTTAAAATAGAGTTGTAAAGTAGTAGTTTGCAATCGAGACTAAGAACAGAATTTCTTCCAATAAGCCAGTTAATTTGAATTGCTGTTAGTTTCATTTGGGTTAATTTTGCTTCTATATGGCATTTCCATGTTAAACGCCGATCTAGATGAATACCGAGATATTTGACATGCGATTGTTGAGGCACTAGTTGATTATTGATTTTAATAGGGGGGCATGTTTCCCGACGAAAGGTAAATGTAATATGTACGCATTTTTTTCATTGACCTTTATTCTCCATTGTTTTAACCACAGTTCTAGTTGAAATATATGATCCTGCAGGTATCGAGATGCTTCACGACTGTTCTCGTGTATGCTTAGGAAAGCTGTATCATCAGCAAAAGTTGAGGTTAGGGTGTAATTGTTTGTCGGCATGTCCGAGGTATATATAATATAAAAAAGTGGGCCCAGGATACTTCCCTGAGGGACTCCAGCTTCAATTGGTTGAGGAGAGCTTAAATAATCACCTTCTTTAATAATAAACTTTCGACCGACTAAGTAGCTTTCTAACAGCTTGTGTGTGTTAACCGGTAGGTTCAGCTTCAATTTATGTAACAAACCTACATGCCAGACTTTATCAAAAGCTTGAGAGACATCGACGAAGAGAGCGGAGCAATATTTTCTTTCTTCAAAGGCTTTTCTTATGGCGTTTACTATCCGATGGGTTTGTTCAATTGTGCTATGTTCTCGTCTGAAACCGAATTGATGGTTAGGTATACACCCATTGTCATTTAAAATTGCGGTTAATTTGGACGCTAAGAGCTTCTCAAACAGCTTTGATATATTATATAATAAGCTGATAGGCCTATATGACTCAACTTTGGTGTGATCTTTTCCTGGCTTTGGTATCATCGTAACTAAGGAGACCTTCTATTCTTGAGGGTAGTATTCAAGGCGTAAAATAGCATTAAAAATATAAAGAATAATTTTCTTTGCTATGCTGGGTAGCTCCAGAAGCATTTTGTTGCTGATCTTATCAAAACCAGGAGACTTCTTTGGGTTTAAATCACAAATAGCCTTTACGATTTCTCTTATCTCAAATCTTAGGGGAACAGCAGCTCTAGCAGCAACAGGTGGTAACTCGACCGCCATATCGTGAGATATGTTTGGGGTAAATACGTTTTTTAAATGATTAACATACAGATTTCCTTTCTCAACATCATTTCTTGCCCAACTACCATTCAAGTCTCTTAATGGTGGTTAAGAGACAACTGGCCTTTTGAGATTTCTAGCTGCACGCCATAATGAGTAGTCTGATTGTGGGGTTGCATCAAGTTCCTTAAGATATTTTTCCAGAGAAGCCGTTTTCTGAGTCTGCAGTAACTTTCTAAGCTTTTTTGTACACTCTTTTAGTAAGTTCTTAAGTAACGGGGATATGTGCAATTGCCACTCTCTTCGAGCCCTCCTTTTTTCAGACAAGAGACGCTCGACATCTGTGGAATATATTTTAATATTTTTTGTTTTTTTGGGGGCAATTCCAGAATATTGAACAGCTAGTTTCAGAAAACTGTCAAAATTGGCAATGGAGCGATCTACATACTCCGGTGTACTAAGCGGAATATTTTCTGTGCAATGGGTGCTGAGGTATTTTCTATATTTTAACCAGTTAATTTGCGTAGCTGACGTCGCTAAGTGACCAGTCGGAGATACAATTCTATTGGGGTTCATTATAGTAACAATTGTAGGTGTGTGGTCAGAAGATAATTCTAAGGAAGCTTCAACATGGATCGTTTCTATGGGGATGTTTTTAACCACGCCGAAATCGATAACATCTGGAATTTTTTGATGATCAGTAGGCCAATATGTTGGCTGTCCGCTCGCTACCACATTTAAATCCATTTTAGAAATTGTGTTAAATAAAACACGACCCTTTGGTGTTATAAGTCGTGACCCCCAGAAGGTATGTTTAGCGTTATAATCGCCAGCAGCTAGGAAACAGGGTCCTAATGATTTAAAATATTTACAGTATTGGCTTTCTGATATTGAAAATCTAGGCGGGGAGTATAACGATGAAATTACTAGGTTCTATTTAATTCCTCAACGCAAATGTTCGTTGCTTGGAGATAATCTTCACGGTGATCAAACATTAGGTAGTGTTTGACTCGGGTTTTGATTAAAATGGCTGAACCTTCACAAGCTCTATATCGAGGGTCCTTGGTATCATATAGTATATAACCATTGATTTTAAACGTATTTCTTGAGGTCAAAATTTACTTAAATTAAAAAATTGTCAACGACGACGGCAACCGTCGGCTATAATTAACAATGCAAAGTACGACAAACAAACATAAAATTGTTTTTTACAAAAAATTTTCCAGAAATGTAAAAAGCAAAATAATTAAACAATGAAAAAATGTATCAAGAAAAAAATTATTATTATTAGTATTTATTGCATTTTGCATTTATAGTATGTTAAAATGTTTTCTCACCTCATTTTAATTCGGGAGTTTATTTGACAGTTCAGAGCGGGAACTTGCTGAGAAAAACAATTGTTTGTTTGAATTTATGACATTTTTGTGTCCTTTCTCACATTTCAATCGAAAATCGAAAAGCTTATCGACCGACGCAGGAGTTACAGAAGATGAAATTCTAGTCTTGCAATTTTTTTATGTTTTATCTTGTGATGGTATACTACTTTGTTTCGCCGCCATTTTGGTAAACATTAGTCTTGCCAGGCAAATTTATTATGGAAAAATATTCGACAAACCAACGTGTTTTAATCGATCGTTAAAACATTTTATCAATATCAATCATCGATTTGTTTGTTTTAATTATCGGCCCCAGAAAACTTTCTGCAACAATGCACAATACTTGTAAACAAATTTTGTACCACGACACGCCGCCTTATTGAAACAGAAATTGATCGATTTTTTTTTTTAACTTTTTCAAAAGGTCAAAAGAAAAAAGAACATTTTTATATAAAAACTTTTTTTTATTTCATCACCAAACAGAAAAATATCTTTAATTCTAAAAGGCAGCAAATGAAACGCATATTTAAATTTTTTTTCCTCGTTCTGCTTTTATTTTACAAGAAAAAGGATAACAAGCAACTGATGTTGGTCTAAAAAAATTATTCCATTTTCCGTTTCAATGAATTTGTCACACAAAGTTTTTTTTTTTTGTTGTTGTTTCGTTTACACAAAAACCTTTTTCAATATTGACATGTTCAGCTTTATTTGGCAAAGCAAATAAAAGATCAAACAGAAAAATACAATAGAAAAACTTCATACGTTAATTAAGACTTAAGTTCATCTGTAAAATCATTAAAGGCACTCGTATTAAATTTTTGGACTATGATATTTAATTTATTGTTATTATCATAGGTTTTTTAATTTTAGTATGGATTAGCGATAACTCGATAAATCAGAGATAAGAAATTTGTTTACCTTAATTCTTGATTAATCGATTAATTTGTATTTCGGTTAAATCGAAATAATGGCAAATAGCTTTAAGAAAATGCTTTGAAGGTGTGATGTATGCTAGTTAGAAGCCATTTTTTATGCTGCCAGCAGTCGTCGATGGCTGTGAGTGTTAAACGGCAAAACCCTCTGAAGAGATCGAGTGGTTGCAATCGAAACATGCAAGGGTAACCTGTCCGTGAAAGCCTGGGTTCGAGCCCCGCGGCAGTCAAGAATGAAAAATTATCAATAAATTTTTATTAAGTTCATGTTCAATTAAATTTGCTGAACTTTAGACTTATTAAAAATATCTTAATTTGGATTAAAAAGCTAATGACGAATTCCACCAATTCTATGTAAATATCAATTCATATTTAAATATCCCTTCGCTTACTTTTTAAAAATTAATAGCTTCTTTCACTCATTCACACTGGAAAAAACTAATTTCTGATTTGATGGCAACATTATGTTACATTTAAGTTTTTATAGTGGCAACAATTTTTTGATAATTTTTTTAAAAATTTAATTTTTTTTTTTTGATATTTTTAAAGTTTTTGAAACTTTCATGTTTCTTATTTCTAAAAAGAGGTTGTTTTGAATTATTTTAGTTTCAATGTTGGTTTCTAACTTATTATTGGTGATTTCGTTTAGGTGGTGTTTATATTCAAAAATAACATTTTAACGAGTTCATAAATTACAATTTTGTATCTTTCAAATAATTTTAGAGATTCTATTTTTTGCGCTGTGATTTCAATTCTAATGTTTTATGTAAAAATACTGACTTTTATACTACACATAGTGAGTATAGTGTCAGTCACGTTTATATTTTACTAAATAAATGATATTTCAAAATATCAGTGATTGTCATTTTTTTCTCTATCGGATAATTGTTGAAACTGCTACATAGCCATGTTTAAATTGAAACTAAAAAAATATTACTAATCGTTATATAAGACAAGACAAAACGCAAATTGTGTCAAATGTAGATTCAGTCACATAAGGAATTGCCCAGTAGCTTTCTTCTTTATAACTACTATAAATTCTTCTATAACTACTTATTTTTCAGATGTATGCAGGTCAAAAGTAATGACTTACATTTAAATGCGTTCATTTTCATTAAATATGCTAAATAGACAACAGTGTTTAAAAGTAAGCAGATTTTAAACAGGCGGTCATGTTAAATCGACCTTGAATTCCTAAACGTTCCATTTTATTTATGCTTCAAGCGGTTTTTTTTTTTTTTGATCTTCTATACGGAAAGACAAACTTATTATACCCCAATTAACCATTCGCGTTAATAGTGGTTATATAAAAAAATGACTAAACAACATAAAAAACGCTTTAAGGAAAATGTAAAAACAAACCAACAACTCAAATTAAGTTTCTTTTTTTGTCGTCTTCTTTTACTTTATCCAATTAACTTAAGACTTTTATTTTAGGGAAATATTTATCAGTAAAATTTTATACTTAAAGTCAAGGACAGAACAAATTTAACTGTTTGTATTCTCTTTAATCAGAAAAAAAATAAGAAATACTGTATTTTTAATAGGAGTTAACAAAATTTTTTGTGATAAAAACTTTGTTTTTAAGGGGGAAATAAAATTATATTTTCTTTAGACCTAAAATTTTTGGCAAAATAAATGCAGATTTTAATTTGTTTAAGATTCAATCAAATTCTATTAAGGCCCAAATACACTTATCAAAATACTCATCAATCATTATGGTAGTATGAGTGAAAATGTGTTTGTTTGTGTCACACCCTCGATGGTGGATGGAATTTCAAAAAATTTAGAAATGATGGCGAATATCAAGTCCAGCACACGTACACGAGTGAACTCGCCTGTTGGACAAGCATTTGACAATTGTATTGGGCCCTTTAAAAATATAAAGGCAATATGGCCGAGAAGTCTTCTGGTTCTACAAAAATTCAAACAATTGAAGGGCTAATTGCTTAAACATCATAAGCCACCCAAATTAAAAAAAATGGATTAACAGGTTTTTCCTATTGATTATAACCATCCCAACATCCCCTCAAAAGATTTAATCTATTTCCTAATTAGTGTTTGATTAAGACGACAGTTTCTTTTCCACATATATTTAATCAAGGTATATTTACACAAGGTAGACTCATTTGGAAGTGTAGACATGCTGCTCTATAAAGAGAACCGAGTTGTCAAAATTGTCTTCATATAAAAAAAAAACAATTTAACTCACACATGTACAAATTTTGGCTCATATACACGAAATTTGACGTTTGGGTTCCAACTGGGGTAAACAGCTGACAAACATATGGGCCAACGAGTCTACCTTGTGTAAATATACCTTGTATTTAATTTTCTTTTTAACTTTACTTGATTTTCTCAAAATAATTTTTGTGTGGCATTTGATATTTTTGCAATAAGAACTTAATTTTTAATATTTTTAATTAGGCTTAAGTTCATCAAATTTAATTTTCATTAAATTATTTTTATGAAGAAAGGAATTTTACAACATGAACATTAACTAAAATTTTTATTGATAATCTTTCATTCTTGACCGTGGCCGGGGCGCGAATCCTGGCCGGCAGGTTACCATGACATGTTTCGATCGCAACCACTCGATCTCCTCAAATTTTTTAGTCCTTATTTTTTTTTCAATTTAAAAGATTCTAAAAATAAATTTTGCTTTTCAAGTTTATTTCTTTCAGTTTAAAAGAAGTTGTTAGCGTCTAGCTGGTGTAAAAAGAGATTTTGTTTGCCCACACGGCCACTGTTGTTCCATCGTGTGGAACGGGGTTTAATAGTGCCATCTGGCAACCCCTAATGTGGTGTATAGCTCAGCTATGCTATTTACACCACCTGAATAATGAATTCGCCTTGATCACTGCTCCTGATAAAACCGAACCGAAACCGACGCCGACAAATAATTAAAAGAAAATTTGTTACAAAATAAAATTAAGAAGTTAAAATATAAAAAAGCCCTAAAGAGCCTTAAGTTGAACTTAAATAAATAGAAACGAGAAATTTATATGAGCAAAAAAGAAGTGTTTTTACTTAAGCGAAAGTGAGCTAAACAAAATAAGGGTTGGTTTTTGTATATGACCAACGCTTGTGTGTGTGTAAACGAGACACGACCTACCGCAACAAGTTATTGCTTGAGAACCCCGGACAACACACGATTGTGGGTAGACTGTGCACCCAGTGCATTCATCCAGAACCAGGTAACCCCATATGCACCCCAACAGAAGTTCTTAGTTTAATAAACCCAATAAAAATTTTTATCATTTTGCGAAGCACTTATGGTACATTAAAAAAAAGGCGCACATTTATGCGCTACGCCATAAGACATACAGAAATGCAGTGAAAGTAAGTGAAAGACTTTTATAAAAAAAAATAAAATTTCAAGTGCTACGGCATTGCCTTCCCCAAAAAATAACTGTATCAAAACATTTAGTGTGTAAAGGCTCAGTTAGTCTTTACTTACTGTTTCTGTTCCGTTCCGTGCCGTTCTGTTACGAAATTGTAATAGTTACTTTTTCTGTAGCAACTTATCAGCCATTTATGACAATTTTATTAGTTTTGCACCATCCATTGTTTTATTTCAATAACTTTAAGCACATAAATTCGAAGATATTAAATTTTTTGAATTCTTAAAATAAAAAAATAGTTTATTTCAATACAAAAATGTATTTTTTATTATTTATTTTGCTGTCACTTACAATTACTTAACAAGTTTTTGATTTTAACAAACTGAACCGCAACAGAACAGAAAAACTAATCAATTTCACAGGTTTTTTAATAACAAAAACACATCAGCTGATTCGTAACAGAACAGAAAGTAAAGACTAACTGAGCCTTAAGGCTGATCGTTACATCCAACAATTTTTATATGCGCTGAATAATGCGCTTTATGTGTCAAAAATGTATTGCTTCAAAGTGGGATCTCGCCATATAAAATTCATGTCCTCCGTAAGCGCAATGGTAAGCGGAACGTTTATGTTTCTCCCTTACAAGCCTGCTTCGTTGGAAGCTCCATTTTTTATTGGGAAATATTTTGTTATGTTTTTCATTAGTAAGAATTAGTTGATTGATCAAGAATTTAGGTAATCGAATAATTATTTACAAGGGACTTACACCTGCAAGTGCAAGTTAGAAAAACTCAATGCACTCACACTTTTTTACCAACACCATTACCTTTTTTGTACTTGCAGCACAATTTTAGCAGAGAATGGTTTTACGGCATTAGCAGCAAGAAAATGTCAAAAATGCAAACAGTGTTACCAAATACACTAAATTGTTTAATAAAAGTAATTATAGATTTGATTTATTTTAAGTATATCTAAAAATATTTCTAGGTAGTTTTGAAAATATACATAAAGTAAATTGCTTTGGCTAATGACACATGAAGAAGTGGAAGCAATTGCAGTTTTTCTACTTTGACTGCTGTTTTTTAAACGCTGAGTAGCTCCGATTTTTCAAAAACTTTCTTGACTTTGCTTGACATTCGAATATTTCTTCGACGTTTTCGTTGATAACATTGTGCAACAGTCATCGACTGCAAATTCTTTCTCCTTGAAAATGTCTCGAAAAACTTATGGAAATCAACAAACCCCTTTTTGGGTTTTGCTAGTTTAGCTGCTGTTCGTGTTTTATTGCCTAATGAACATTTTGGCTTAAACTAGAATTCTCCGAGGAATCTACTCTCTCCTGTCTTTTTTGTCAGAGTACTTGACGACATACTGACGACCGCGTCAGATAAAAATAGAGGCTTATATTGGCGAAAAACGATCAGTTCGGAGACTTTAACAGTGCAGACGACCTAAACCTTTACACTTCAAACAAGGACGACTTGCAAGAGGAAATATAACTCCTGGCTATAACGGCCTCAAACTATAGCCTTCAAATCAACGCAGATAAGACAAAATGCCTTCTTGTTAAGTACAATCAATCCCACTTCGATTTTTACACTCAACAAATCGCTAATAGAATTTTTTTTTTAAAAATCTGGTGGACTAGAGATAAAACAAATGAAAGACTTCTTAACAAATGGCTTTTGCAAACGTTAAGAAAGGCAACTACGAATATCAAGAGCTTCGATTTATTGCCACAGACTGATTAATATGCAGCTTCAATGAAAATAGTAAAGGGTGTTCTAAAATTAACGAAAGATTTGAATTTGTAGCCATTTATGCAGTAAAGTGTTGACAACCAGTGTTGCCAATTAAGCCATTTAGTGGCTAGATTTAGAAAATTTTCACCCTGTTTAAGGGGTTATGATACTTGCTATTTTTTGTATTGGATTTTTTTAGGATTGACTGAATGAAACAACAAATGCGAGAAAGAACAAGAAATACAATATGTAAACAAATCCTTTTTTCTGATTGATCAAACAAAAAATGTAAACAAAACAAGCAATATTGCCCACGTTTTGTTTCCACAAAAACACGTCAAAAAAAACCTAAAAATCGCAAAAAGAAGTTAAAAACCGCTACTTTCGATCAAAAACTAAAAAAATTGGCAACAGTGCTAACATTTAATCTGGAAATGTCAATTTTAAGTTAAAAATTTTTATATTTTTTTTGACAGTCTTAGATTATTTATCGATAACACACGTATATTTGTTTGACATTTAAAGATTTTTTATGATATACTCTTACTCTTTACACTTAGTCAGTTTTCTTATGCAAATATATTTGCACTGTTCTCCAATATTGAAAAAATACAAAAAATAGCAAGTATCATAACACCTTTAGCCATTAAAAAATGAGTTTAGCCAATAGCCATTTTTTTCGCCATTTTTCAACTTGTTTAGCCATAAAATTATTTTTTGCCGTTTTTCTTTTAAAAGAATAATTTTTATTTTATTATAAAAATTTATAAAAGTAAAATAAACATTTTTAACAATTAAAACGCCTTTAAATTAAATCACAACTTTTACAATGTTGAAAATCGCTATAAACTATGATTATGAAAAATCTTTCAAAAAAAAAAAGGAAAACTATTCCAATATTAAATTTATAAAATGGATCAACACAAACGTCGGTGTTTCTTTCTGGTTGCAAGGATTTCAATAAAGAGATGCAGGCGGCAACAAAAATTTTTTAAAAATTTCAGAATTGACTATCAAGTTTCTCTCATTTCCATGGTCTAATGCTTAAGTAGAAAGGGGATTTAGCCAAGTAAATATTGTTAAAAGTAATTTGAAAAATAGGTTACATTTAGCAACCGTTAATTCGATTTTATCAATTAGGTAAATATTTTTACCATAACAATAAAATATTTATAGCAACACCACAATAGTAGAGATGGTACTATGCGCTTGTGTTGATGTTTGCAACACCTTAAAATATTGGTCCTAAGCCCACCTTTTCGTATACCGATTGGCTCAGAATCACTTTCTGATTCGAATTAACGATGTTTGTCCGGCTGGCTGGCTGGCTGTCCATGTAAACCTTGTGCAAAAAGTACAGGTCGCAATTTTGGAGATTATTTGATAAAATTTGGTACAAAGGTTCTAATTTGAATATGATACCCTACTTATAGTTGGGGTTGACCGACTATACTTTCTTACTAACGAATTTATCGATGATTTAATTTTTTAAAAAAATATCTATCAAAATATTAATTTACGTTTATTCTTATTTATCAAGTTGATCTTAACTTACAATTTCATCGTAAACAACTTTAAATGAATTATTTCTGTTTTGTTATTGAATTTTAATGTGTTTTATTTAAAAAAGCTTTTAGCCATTTTTTAGCCCATTTTTAGCCATTTTTAAGCCATTTTTTTCCGTAAATTTAGCCATTTTTGGTCACCAAGTTTTGGCAACACTGTTGACAACCCTAAAAAAATTCGAAAAATATTCAAATCTTGGGTTCATTTTCGGCTACCATTTATATGTTCCTAATGGAATTTCCTTAGAGTTGGTTAAAAAACCGTTTTTAAGTGCCTTTTTCACCAGTTGTATCTTAATTTTTGTTTTTCATGTCAAAACCAAAACTAAATTATATGAAAATCTATGTTAAATATGAATTGATATTAAAATACAGTTGGTGAAATTGGCTCCAAGTATAACAACTTAACCAGGTATTAAAAACGTTGATTACGTCTTATAGTGGTCCGGACGAAACGATGATGCGTTTCGTGGAGTGTGGACTGTATATAGGGGTGGATTTGGGCTACAGCTCCAGAATACCAGCCAAGGATCTAAGCACCTTGGTATATTCCCAGAGAAGACGCCGATTGCGTTTCTGGGCTTATGGTGTGTATAGGGTAGCTTCGGGATTTTAGCGCTAGAATATCCACCAAGTATCCAAACAACTTGGTGATATTATAAAGGCTGAAAAGAGAACTAGAAAAAGGCACAACTATTTAAACGAAAGAAACGCACTCCTACCCATATAAAAACACTTTCCTTGTTTTCCAAAACGCTTTAAAGTTTTCATTTATTTAATCCAAAAGATGATTAAATTTTCAAACGAATAAGTTAAAAACTAATCTTTCAAAACAATTTAAATAATTAAAGTTATAACGCGAATACAAAAAAATCAGCCATCCAATATGGCTCTCAAAAAACGATTCGACTTAGAACCAATTTTAAGTTACAACAATAAAAAAAATACATACAAATTAAAGAAAAATTTAAAATATAAGACATGATGATAGTGGCGCCTCCCGTTGTCAATTTGTCTTAGGGCATATCACCATTCAAAATAGAAACCAGGGATGGGAAATTCGCTGCCTTCGGTTCAGACGTGAACAGGTATGAATCATACCGTATGATGAACTTGCTTTTAGCTTATCGCTTAATTAAGCTTAAAGTAAGATTCGATTAAGCAATGGCCTTTTATATAATAAAAAATTGTGCTGTCCATAAAACGCAATCCAACAAATTACAATCCTTAAACATAATTGACTTCCATAAATTTGGCCTTTAGCTGAAACACTAACTCAATTATCTTCGGATGCTCAGTGCGATTTTTTTTATTTGCAAAACAAAAGACGAAACTTCTTAATTGAAACTTTTCAACACCAGCCACCATTTGCTACGTACTTAAAACAGCCGTAGGAGTTGGAGAACCTCCGGGTTGGTAAAACAAAATAACAGCAATTGAACAACAGCAGCAGCTAATATTCACTCTGTCGCCCATTTTGAGACGTTTTTTATAATGTAGATGTGTGAGTGTTTGTACAAATGTGTTTTCGAGTGTAACCGTTACATGACTAAATATTTACTTACATTATGTATGTACATATGTTTGCGTGAGAAACAAGCCTTAAGGAATTTTCTACAATATTCATAAAGTTTTGATGAAAAATCAGCATCAAGTAGAAAGAAATATTCCATGAATTTCATGAACAAATACACTGTAAGCAATTTATTTTAAATTTGCCCAATTCACAAGCTGTGTCGTATGGCTTATCGTTAAAAAAATACGACTTTTGTTAATGCATTTGTGCTCAACGTCAAAAGTGGAAAATATAAATTCATTGAACATTGTCAGTTCAATTTGAGAAAACTATGTAAGAAAATTAACAACCCAATAAAAAATGTTATCATTTTGCGAAGCACTAATGGTACATTAAAAAAAATAGGCGCACAATTATGCGCTACGCAATAAGACATACAGATTGGCATTAAAGTAAGTGAAAGAACTCTCAACAACTTTTATAAAAAGAATAACATTTCAAGTTCTGCGGCATTCCTTTGCTACGAAGCAGGTTTGTAAGAGATAATACTAAAAAATAACTGTATCAAAACATTCACACAGCTCATCGTTATATCCAACAAGCGGGATCTCGACATATAAAATGTCACAAGCGCAACGGTAAGCGAAACTTTTATATTTCTCCCTTACAAACCTGCTTCGTTGGAAGCTCCATTTTTTTATTGGGAAATTTCTTCTTACCAAAGAATAAATAAAATATGAAAAATAAAACTAAAAAAAGCAAATTATTAATTTAAAGCTTTATTTTTTACTTCACTCATGTTTCCTTTTTATTTTTTCTTCTTTCTTAACAAAATTTGAAATTCAGTCTGAGTTTATACGGTTCATTCTTTACTGAAAAGATTGCTACTTTATAGGCGAGAGAGGCGAGGGGTATGTACTCGTTTCTTTTCCACTCGCCCCTCTCGCCTATAAAGTAGCAATCTTTTCAGTAAAGAATGAACCGTATAAACTCAGACTCACATTGGTTGATAGCATGGAATTAAACCAGGTGTGGGAGTTGTACTTTGAGAGGAAATTCTAATAGATATTCATTGATAAGCCATTTAATTAAAATATTTAAAAAAAATTAACTGAAATGAATCAAACATTTATAAATCATTCAGAAGAATTAAATTTTTGGTTGAAGTTATCACATTCTAAAAAGATACTTGGAAATTCACCAAGCAAATCGAACATTTCCAGGCCTGGCATAAATACAACGTATTTCAAAGCATATAAAACCCATTGTATAATGAGACAACATATTTGTGTAAAAATGACCAAACAGAAATATGCAGTTTTGTATAATTAGACGATTATACAACGAATACGACGATAGTACGAGCTTGTGAATTGGAAAATTATTTATTATTTTTTTTATTAAATTTCAGTAACCGTTTATTGCCTTTGGGCATTACAAATTTCTACTTTATAAATTAAAGTAAAAGAAATTTATGAATTGTATTTATAACAACTACGAGACGGATTCTTATGCAAGTCCCCGTTTTTTTCTTTATTTTACTTCTAAATAGCTCCATTTATAAATGCACACTTTCTAGTTATTACAGTTTTTGTTGGAATTTGTTCAAAGTTCCAATTAACTAATAACATTTTTTTGTCGTGCTTGCTTTCCAATTTTTATTTTTGATAAAACACTGAAATTTATTGTTGGGGGATAAGTTAGTTTCTATGGGCATTTCACTGGTTGCTTAGGCCAGATCATCAGGAAACATTCTGCCAAAAAATTTGAGAACAGCCAAAGATATTAGCAAATAAAACTGCAGAGTGAATGAGAATTGCAAACACTCAAAAAGTCTTATTTCCAACGACATCAAAGCTTGAACAAAATACCAACAATAAACTTTTCTTAAATTCCCAACTAAAATTAATTGGAATACTTCCAACATTAATTGTAGTTGTAAGTGGGTTAAGAAAAAACAAAAACAAAATTTCTTAACAAAAGGCTTTATTGTATTCGCAAGAAAATCAAAATAAAGCAACTTTCCAGTTCATTTTTTTTATGCCGTGACAAGTTGCTTTATTTTGATTTTCTTGCGACCAAATTAGAAACCCTTATCTTAATGCATTAACTTTAACTGATGGTAACAACATTTTGTTAACCAAGGAATATTAAAAATGAAACAGCTTCAACCTGTTTTTTAAAGAAAAAGTTTAAAATATAAATTATCATATTAATTCGAATGTATTCTAAGTAAAATTACAATTGAAAAGCTTTTATTCTTTAATAGTCTTATACCTTTCAATATTTTCCAGGAATATTTTTTATGCGCTATCAGAATAATAAATGGTCCTCACCATGAGAAATAAATTCACAGATTTTATTTGTGAAAAAATTTTAACATAAAACAATATTCTACTACATGTTATTGCATATAACATATGCAATATGCTATCAAAATATTTTTTAAGACTTTTTTAAGATAAATGATAAATTTCACTGCCATCGCCTGACAACATAATTTATTATACTCATTAGCACAATAACTGAAAATAAAAACAAGAAATAATAATTAACTAATTAGTTAAGCTAATATTATTTTGCTACGCAAAAACAATCAAGACGTATACGCAATATTATTTCAAATTTCCTCCTTTTACCATAATTAATTAACAAACATACGCCTTCAATCGGCAGAGAACGAAAAATTCTGGTGAATGAATAAAATATCATGAAAAAAATTTCGATTAATAAATTTTGTTGCTTGATATTTAATATATCGATTAATTTTTTTATTAAAAAAAATGTTTCTTAATAATTCTAAATTCCGCAGTGCCAATTTGGGTGCGCTGAATTCAAATCTGTAATCAGTTTGTCTCTATCAGCTCTAGTTTTCATGATATAGCTTTTTTATACCCTCCACTTATGACCTCCATTTATGACCGTCTGTTAGTTTTTTCAAAAAATTTTTTTCATCAAAATTTCTTATTTACAGTTATGGTAGTTGCCAAAAAAAACATTTTTTCCGTAAAAAAATTTTTTGTGTAATTGCTAGCTGATTAACGGGAATTTTATATGTACAATATTATTGAGAACGTTATTTTTTCTTGTTGCACTCCAATTGAATATCGGAAGTTAGTTGCTTGTAAGAAGTGGTTTATTGCAGTTGGCAAAGTTTATTAAAAAAGTGTTGATCTATAGGTGCGTTCGTTTACTTTTCCAGTAAAATTCCAGTAAAATCCAGTAAGTGAGTAATATGAAAATTTTACAAATTTATGTGTACGCGAACGCATTTCAGTAAAATCCAGTACAAATTTGTACAAATTTTGGGGTAAACGAACGCAGCTTATGGCAACTACCATAACTGTAAATAAGAAATTTTGATGAAAAAAATTTTTTGAAAACACAAATGGAGGTCATAAGTGGAGGGTATAAAAAAGCTATATCATGAAAACTAGAGCTGATAGAGACAAACTGATTACAGATTTGAATTCAGCGCACCAAAATTAACTAGAATCAGTTGATAAATTCAAAGAAGCAGATTGAGTGTTAGCCTGTGTTATTGTTCAAAAATATTTAAAAAAAAATTAAAATAAGCAAATCATAATAATAGTGATGTTAATAAAAAGTAAACAAACTTTTTATTCGAATACTTTCTTATCGAATATTTAAAAAAGGTTCAAACAAATGATTTTATGATAGCTTTCGGCAACATTTTGTTCAGAAACTAAAATAATATATAGTTTTATTTGATAAGAATAATTTTGAAGGGGTACAATTAAAAAAAAATATAAAAGAAATTTAAATAAAGAATATCATGTAAACAGCATAGAAGTTTCATGCATCACTAACAATAAAATGGCAGCTAAATATAAAGAAAGTTGCCATACTTAAACTGAAAATCGCTGTAAGCAGTTAATAGTAAAAAAGCTGTTATTGTACGTTTATGAATATAAATTTTTATAAGAGGTTTATAAGACAAAAAGCGTTTAATAGTTATTACATATTATAAGCTTAAAATAAGAACTTTTTATGAATATGGCTGTTAATCTACAACTATAGACTTTAACATGTTAACCATATTATTATCACGGCAACCATATTATGGTTAAATTCATCCATCTAAAAGCCATAACCATATTATGGTTGCCTCCAAACATGTAGTGGTTAATATTTAATAACAATAATATGTTCGAAATTATAATATTTTTAAACATTGTATGTTTAATTTTAAATTTTAAATAATATAATTAGAAAGCAGCAATATTCCGGTCGTTTGCATTTTACTTGGTTTTCTTAAAATTCTCACTCGTTTTATTTTAATTATTCATTAAAATACATAAATTTACGTGGAATAAACTAGTAGAACAGAAAAAATGGTAATGAAGGTCGTCACAGGCTGGTATATGAATTTTTTATAAAAGTGGAAGATAACACCAATCAGGAATTAAAAATTAAATAAAATTATTATTTGACACTTAACAAACAAATTGATAAATGGATGTAATAAATAACCATAATATGGTTAAAATTGACGGTATTATGGATAATTTCGACCATAATATGGTTATTTTTGTCAAAGTTCTGGGAAGTTTTGATCATATTATGGTTAAGTTTGCATATAATATGATTAGTTTTGACCATTATTACGGATAATTTTGATTTTTACCATACTATGGTCATATTTAAACAAAATATGGTAACCTGCAAACATAAGCATTGTTTAAATCCAACCACAGTACGTTGCTCTTCGAATATGGTTACCTCCAACCATATTGTTACGTTACTGCCTTTCAATAACGTTTTGGTTTATTTCCTTTATAATAAACCGTTTCGAGTTCTTTATTGCAACTTTAATAAAATAAATAAAACACAAACACTTTAAACACCTTTTTATTATTTAGACTTTAGTTAGTACTAAGTCACTTTAAATAACCGTAATTTATACCTTTTATTCACAACCAACAATAATTTTCTCCGCGTTATTCGTTATTGGCAAAGTCTGAACTTAGAATGATCTTATTACGCTAGTCGCCGCTAGTATTTATACTGCAATTCGGCCATCTAGAACATTGGAAATGTTTTTCGAAGGTTCGAGGCTTTACTATTCACCACTCTATTTGATTTATGGCGGCACTTGTGTTTACATAATTTCACCACGTATACTCAAGCTTTTTTAACGGTCATTTCGAGGGCTTTCTGCACATTGGGATTGAAGTGTATTAAATTATAACAATTTTTAATAACAATGTAAACTAATAAAATTACTAATAAATACAAGTTAACTAATAAATACAAGATAACTAATAAATTCAACTAATTCTTAACTAATAATTACAACTAATTCTTAACTTAAGTTACTTTCGTAACAATTTTTTTTTTTTCTACGTGTGCTGCCTATTATAATTTAGTTGTGTGTTTTTTAGTCTCATCAAACTATGGCACACCATTTTCTACTGCAATAGCATGATATATTACTCTTTTAGGCTTATTAAAGTTTTTCCGAGATTGAAAAAAGCACTGGGACGCGGACATGGCTAAATCGACAAAGAATCATTCAAGGACGCAGAATATAAATACTTTATAGGACAAACCTTAAAAGTTTCCTTGTTTATGTATCCTCATTAAAACTACTGGTTGGATAAAAAATAAAATATTATAAAAAAATAGAAAAATGTTATTATTAAACAGCTCTTGATCATAAAGACGGCAATAACTCAATATTGAGAACATTCAAAGTAAAAGAAAAACTATTTTTAATTTAGTATTAAAGATTTATGAAAAATAATAGCGCTATATTTTTACGGAGGGTAGTTATGAATATTACGTTCCGACTTTTTCCATCAAAAAAAAAAAGGAAATAAAAAATTCGAGTTAATACCTTCTTCTTTAATCAAGTGCGATACGAGTATAATGCTTGCTCAAGGCGAATTCATATAAAGTGGCCGTATCGGCGAGCTTATAGAAAAACACACAGTTCGCCTGGTACATCTTTACCACTCTGTCAAAAGCATCTAGCAAAAATACAAAGAAAATATGTTTAAGCAATGTTCGTTTGAAAAGAATTTCTTATTGTTTGCTAAATTTTATTGGATTATATTCACTTTTCACTTGCACAATCTTTAAATTTTACAAATTTTATCTACCCGTCTACAACTGACATAATTTGCTGTTATAACATGATGTTATAAAAGCGTTGTTAAAACATTTGCATTAACAACTGTGTTAAAACATGAGAAAACCTCCAACATGATGACTCTTTACTTTCATGTCAGTTGTAGACTGCATGTAACGAAAGCCAAAACTTATGTAAACATAAACAATTGTTTGACACTTGGGGTTTGAATAGCCAATTCGCTTTTGCACAGCTGATGATAACGTAGGCTAATGAGACCACCTAGAATTAAATTCGCCTGGTGCTTAATTATTATACCCTACACCACAGGTTGAAAAGGGTTTATATAAGTTTGTCATTCCGTTTGTAATTTCTACAATATTGATCTAAGACCCTATAAAGTATTGTTACGAAAGTAACTTTAGTTAAGAATTAGTTGTAATTATTGGTTAAGAATTAGCTATATTTATTAGTTATCTTGTATTCATAAGTGATTTTATTAGTTAACATCGTTTTTGTTATAATTTAGTACACTTCAATCCCAATGTTCAGAAAACTCTAGAAATGACCGTTAAAAAAGCTTCAGTATAAGAGGTTAAATTATGTAAAGTGGTGCCATAAATCAAATTAAAGTGTGGTGAAATAGTAAAGCCTCGAACCTTCGAAAAACATTTCGAATGTTCTAGACAACCAAATTGCGGTATAAATACTAGCGGCCACCAGCGTAATTAATTCATTCTTAGTTCAGACTTTGTCAATAACGCATAACGCTGAGAAAATTATAGTTGGTTGTGAATAAAAGCTATAAATTACGGTTGTTAAAAAGACTTAGTACTAAATAGAGTTGAGTAAATTGTAAACAGTTTTTAAAGTGTTTGTGTTTTATTTATTTTATTAAAGTTGCAATAAAGAACTCGAAACGGTTTATTATAAAGGAAATAAACCAAAACGTTATTGAAAGGCAGTGACGTAACAGTATATATATTCTGGGTCTTTATTAGGAGAGAAGTTGATTTAACGATGTGATGCCCCACCCCTTACAATTTTTACATATACTAGCATAATGCCCAATATGATTTTCGTTATCACTCTTTTTGATTATTTAAACTATTTAACGAAATAATTTTAACAAATAGAAACTGGGAATTTTTGTGTATATTTGCTACTTAAAAACTCGCCAAAAAATATGACAACACTGTCTATACTTAAAGAAAACAAACAAACACACATTAATGGTACAAACCATTTTGGTGAATATAGGCCCCTATTACGGTTCACAACTCAAATAAGTTGATTTTTAATTTTTGTTTTATGGTTTATAACTTTGCTATATTGTGCTAAACAAAAACATCAAAAGTAATTACAACTCAAATAAGTTGAGTTGAGTGAACAATAAAACGGGTCATATTTCATTTTAATGATATTCAAACAACGTTCCTTCATGGTTCATTTGTCTAGGGGGTTTTGGTGATGTTAGAAACTGTAAGTCCGCTGGTTCGAATCTTGGTTTTTCAAAAACAAAATTTTTTTTTAATTTTAATGTTCAAAAACGATTTTTAAAAAATATTTACCAGTTTTCGCTTTTTAAATAATAAAGTTTTACGTATTGTAAATATATATGTTTATGTAAAAATTATGTTGTTTTTGTCTAGTTGATCTGTATTCTGCTCGCAAAATGGGGCAGGGTATATAAGATTCGGCATAGCCGAATGTAGCACTTTAATTACTTTTTTATTATTGCCTTATCCCTTTAATCTTGATTAAAGAAAAACAAAGTTTAAAATTTAAATTAGTTAATCGAAAAACGTATTCTAAAAAATTTTAATTGGATTTTTTTACAATTCCCTGGATATTTTCGGAATATACATATGTACAAACAAATAAATTGAGACACGTGTTTAGCTTTCTGTTACAATTAACTTTTTATTTTCTTTTGTAAAAACAAAAATATGTCTGTATTTTTAAAAAAAAATATATTTTTTTTTCATCATACATGTGGCATAAATTTAAATATAAATATGTAAATTATAATAAGTGCCATTTTTATCCCTTAACATGAAAAAGTGTTGTTGCTTATTTTGCAAATATTTTAAAAGAAAAGAAAAACAACAACACAAGTTGTTTTAAAGATAATTGAAAAGAAACAATAAAAACGAAACGAAAGAAACCGGAAAGTCACTACATGAAAAATGTTGTACTTAAGCAAAAAAAAAAAAAAAAAAAAAAAGGGAAAGAAGAGTATAAACACTGTCAACAATTAAAGAAGTTGTTTACAAACATGTTGACTTACACGTTCAAACACACCCACACATACTTGCATATGCGCATCATACATACATTTGAATTGCTAGCAACTGCACAATGGCTCTGACCCAGTATGATTTAATGACTTATAATAAAACTAAATAAAAATTTGTTCAGCTGAAAATGATTCATAAAAATTAGTTTCGCTGATTTTTTTTTTTATTTTTAACAGCAAGCAACATCAAATTAGTTTATGCTTGCTGAATTAAAGCGCAGCAAAAGCCAAACGAAATTAGTAGAAATTTCTTATGGCGATTTCTTTTCTGAGAAATATGTTGCATTAATGTTACATGTTTTACATTTTTGTGTTCGTTTGTACAAAAAATACAACTGTGGGAAAAATTTTCAAGTTCTTTTGTGAATATGTTGATGAAAAACATGCAAAACATGTTGCATATTTTACTCTTACTTTTACTTAAGGTGTTCATATTGCCCTGTTTTACAACTTTGGTACTTACTACTTTGTTTCTACATCCAATGTCTTATTTTGTTTGTCATATTTCATACCGCTCATAATTTGTAAAAAAAATTGATTTAAAACAAAATACAACAATATTTACACATAAAAATCAAAAAAGGTCTATTTATATTATAATCGTTTTAATTTTTCTAAGCCATTAGTGATGTCAATATTTGTTTCCAAGCCGCAATATCATGCATAAACCACTCAAATAGCTTTAAAGATCGCTCATGAAGTACATTAATGATGAAAGTGTAATAGTTGTAATAAAAAAGCATTAATTGTGTTCTATTGAAATTGCACAACATGTAAAACTTCGAGTGATTATAGGTAACATTAGAAAATGTTACATATATATACTGTAACATATTTTTCTCAGAAAAGAAATCGCCATTATTTACAGAAACAGCAAATCTTGTTTAAGTTGTTGCTTTGCTGATTTATCCCCTTTGCTTTAGTGATTTATCCCCAATTTGGGGATTTTATTTTGAAAACACGGATAAAAAATTTGTTTTGGGAATTAAGGATCTTGGTTAAAATTTCGGGATTTTCTTTTATATTTATTTTTTTTTATTGTGCAAGAAAAATAATCTATGGAATTAAAATTCATAACCAGGGCCCGGACTTTTATGCAGTTAAAATTTGCGTTTTATGCGCATAAAAAATTCACTAAAAACAGAAATAAATGCGCTAAAAATTTAAAAAATATGTATTTAAAATTATCATAAATTAAATAAATCGTTTGATGAAATTTTTATTAGTGATAAAAAAAAAAACAAAAAAATAACAAGCAAAAACAAAAATAGCATGAAGAACGTTAAAATTCATTCTCATAAACGTAAGTATGGCACAATAACCACGAAATTAGAAGTTTAAATAAAGTAAAACACAAATATATAAAGAAACATTAAGACAACCATGTACATTAAGTCCCTTGTAAAGGCCCAACTATAATATGCATAAGCTGGCTTGAGCAACTGTGTTAATCATATGTGTCAAACCATTATTGAACTTAAGAAAACTTTTTGTTAAATTTTTTGAAACTGTCATTTGCTTAAGCTAAGTGTAAGACTAATCGCAATTACATACGAATTAAATGTTTTTTTTTGATTTGGTTTTTTAAAATGCCTTTAGATATATTTTACCCTACATTTTTTTTAAAATAAAAGTTTACTGCCTGTTTTTCAAAAAAAAATAAAACGGAAGTGATAGGTGCATAATTAAATGCTGATAGTTCCTCTGTGGTATATTCATTTTCACTACGCTGTTTTCGAAAACAATTTAAAATAAATATGTAAGCAGCTAAGGATTAAAAACAATAAATTTAAATCCTAAATTTTTGGTTAAACTTTATCAAGCTTCCTACGAATTTTTTAACTTAAGTTACCGTCCATAAAAAACATCTTATTTATGACAATATCAGTTAACTTAAATTCACCATTGTTGAATCCTTTTACCACATCTTTGAATTGGCAAAAGTTTTCAGCATAATGGTTGTTATAGACTGTAGAGGAAGGCATTAATCCGGATAATTCTTTTTATATGCGGCAACACGCGAAGGTGCTTTACAAAATATTTTTCCCATTAGAAATCAATAAATAAATATCATCAAAGTTGTCTTTTATCTCTTCTGCGGAAGGGTGCATGACAAAATAAAGCAATTAAAACAAGTTTTTTCAAAATATGAAACAAAAATATGCAATATCAGCAATATATGCAAAAATATGCATTCAAAGCAAAACATGCAAAAATATGCACTAACAAATCGATGCCATTTTACAGCAAATTTCTTGCTTCGCAAAGATATTTTGTATATGGTAATCTCCGACTGACGAGAACAAATATGCATTTGCATAAAAATCCGGGCCTTGTTCATAACTAAGAAGTCTTTCAGTAAGTAATTGTTCATGTTTATTTTTTATGTTGAATGTATTAAGTGAATGCGTAACAAAAATAATTGAGGCGGTAGAAACAGGAGGCAAACTACCTCAGTCGATATCGATCGGAATTACAAAACACTTTGAAAGGGAATTTCGATCGATATCGTATGACGTAACTTGGCCCCAGATTCATTCTACTTAGCATTAGATTCAGTGGATTTGGATTACAATTTTGAAGTAAAACTGAAATCGATAGATAACACTGAATCAATATAAGTAAAAAAGAAATGCTTTTTATATCTAAAAAAATGTATTGCAACAAAAGTTGAATGAAGCGTTTTTCATCACATCTCAATTTTTTGGAAGACTTAAGACAGCCCCATTTCATATCAATTATAAAAATTAATATCAAATTAATAAAATTAGTCGACACTGAAAGAATCGAAATTATTTTTTCAATATTTGTGTTTTTTCACAACACTTAAAAAAGTAATATCGATTCGTTCAGTATCGACTGAAATAATTATAAATAGAATCGCTTTCGAATCGATAAAGTACTCGATCACGTTCGCCAGAATTAGTCCCCTGTTTAATTCAAGAAATATGAACCACAAAAAATTAAGCAGAATGATAAATTTGATTGTGAAGTTTTTGACTTTGTTAAAGAAATAAACATTTATTAAGTAGATTAATAATTCAAATGTCAAATAAAACAAAATAAACAAATGAAATGCAATACATATGAATTATCTTATGACAAAATTTATGAGTGTTTCATGGGTTTTTTTGGGGACGCAAAAACAAAATAATTTTTTTGGCATACAAATTGGGGATAAAATTTGAAAAATATCTGACAGCCCTGAGTGAAATGAAGCAAGAAATTTACTCTCATTTTTTCTGCTTCTGCTGTGTTCTTTTTCTAAATTTCAGTTAAGCAATTACAAAAGCTTTCAAATTAGTCAAGCCTTTTTAAACCCTGTTTAATTGCTTTTGCCAATCGTTTGATGGAAGCAAAGATTCCTGAGGCTTTATCAGCAGCCATCGTAATATGATGTTTAATTTTCCATTTTACAAAAAACCATTATCAATAATTACATTTACCTGTAGTAGCTGTAGTTTATAACCACTGTTATTATAGCGATATGAGGAAAGATTCATATGCTTAAATTTTTTCTGGGTTGGTTCGATTATAAAGAGTGTTTTTTATAGAGTGACACAAGTTTAAATCATAATAAAACAAGGAAATATTTTCAATATCAATGAAACGGGCTTTATGGAAAGACAATTTTATTAAAATTATGCTTAAATATGAATTCTGCCGTGTGGCCACCAAGGCTGGCTGGTAGCAGGTAGAAGGCGCGTAGAAGGCGCAATCTGGAACACCAATTTTCAACAACTTTTCGAATTCTGATCGTCGTTTTTGAAGACATATGGACCAATGACACCGCCAGCTCATAAAGCGCACTAAACAGTAGTTTTCTGTAGATGCAATGGTGTTTCGCCAAAAACTTGTGGATTCTCCTCACTCCAAATGCGACAATTCTGATTATGAACGTAGCCATTCAACCAGAAATGGGCTTCATCGGAAAATAAAATTTGAACTGAAATTCAAAATCAATATCAATTTGTGCTTCAGCCCATTCGCAGAATTATTTTGATTAAAAATGTCAACAATTTGCAGGCGTTGCTCTGGTGTTCATTAAGGTAACACTTATTATAAAAATGATCCAAGTCCTTTTGAAGATATCTAAGTTGTGGTATATGCCTAAAGTTTAAAAATTATCTACGAACTATATTATATTAAAATAATTTATTGCTTTTGGCAAATCATTAAAATAAAATGGGACCAAGGTGATTTCCCTGCAGAACATTGATTTTTACCAAAATATTTCTGGAATTTGCCGACCTAAATTTTACGGACTACACAGAAAAAATTATTGCTGATTTATTTTCAAACAAACGCTTGTTTGAAATTTTTTTTAATTTCTACAAATTTTTTTACTGATTCAATTAATATTTTTGTTTGATTTTTATTTTAGCCAACAAAAATGTTGACAACTATTCAAAAATATAATAAACGCGTTATTGGCTTCTAGTTTTCATAATTTTGTATGAAATATTTAACGCTCTTTATTGTTGTCGTGTTTTTGCATTTTTTTATTGGACCGTAAGCAACACTTCTTTATGTGAAATATAAGAACAACAAAAAAAAAACACATACAGTCTATTTTTGGACGCTTTGAAAAGGTACAACTATAAGAAAGATGATAAAATAGCGTGGCGAGGTTTGTAGTAAAAAACAACAAAAACAATAATAGGTAATAAACGTTTCACTCTTTTTAAACAACAACAACATTAGAAGAAACAAAATAAATTTTTTGTTGGTTTCAAAGTTGGTAAAAAAGAATGAAAAACAAAATCCCGTATTCAATTTTTCAAAAATGTGTAGTTAAATACCTACATCAAATAAAAGAAATAAAATGATGACGAAAAACATGTCGAGTCGGTCTGCTGCCAAGGAAAGGATACAGAACAGTGAGTGAAGAAGAAAAACATTGTGTGAACAAACAAGACTTGGTGCAAAAATTATTCCAACAAAAAAATGTGTCTCAAAGCCAGCCGGCGCCGCTCTGCTCTGCCTTCATCTACTTCTACAGTGCTTGCTTGTGTGCGCGTCATTGCTTGTGCAAAAACTTTTTTGTTTGATTCAGCAAAATTATTTGTTTGAAATTTATATGATTTTCAGTAAACTATTTGTTTGATTCAGTTAAAATATTTGTTTGAAAAAATCAGTGTTTTTTTTCAATAAACGAAATGCAAATAAATTGTTTGAATATGCAAATTTGTTCGTAGGACCGATTTCAGACAAAAAATGTTTTGATTCTACAAATTTTTTGTTTGAATTGGAAAAATAATTTTTTCTGTGTATGTTCTGCATAAAAAAATGACTTTAAACAACTTAAAAGAGTTTTATCGATAGCCAATGTATCTTTTTTTTAGCAGAATTTTGACATTTATTTTATCAAATGTAGAAATGGCATCAGTATGTCAAACAAAACTAAATCCTTAATTAAACAAAGTTGTTAATTATAGAACATTAGTCATAACTAAAGATTCACGAAACCCGTATTGACATGGCTTTGCTCAGTAAAAAATTTCAAGGTTCCCTGAAGCAAGAAAAGTACATGAGCCGTAAGTATGTGCGCTGGCTATTTTATACTACTTTGAAGCAGTAGAAAGCAAAAAATATTGAAGTGAATTTTAAATTTAAGTATGTAAATAAAAGTGATTTATTAACTTTACATTATCCCTTATAAGTAAGCAGGCAGTAAGTAAATAATTTAAATAATTACTTCAAAGAAAAAATTTACGAACAAGTTCAAAGTGGAAGCAAGGCGAATTCAGCTACAAGTGGTGGCGATACAACAACAATCCAAAAACAACATTGCATTTACTGAAAAAATATCTAATGTTGAATCAAATAAAAAGTTTGTTGACCTACAATTTTTTATTTTTAACAAACTGTGTTGTTAAAAATTTTCTTGAGATATTTTTTTCTGTGTTGTTAGTGTTTACGGTTCGTACCGTCAACCATTCCTAACAAATAACAAGTTGGTTCAAACTGTCAAAATCAGATGGCGTTTCGACCCCACCTGTAGTTGAGTTTGCTTTGCATGGAAGCAAATTCTATTGCAATGATTTTAAAGTGTGTCTACGATTATTCCCGAAATTTTACCGAACACAAGAGATGCTTGAAATAACGTTATTTCAATTACACAATCAATCCCCAAATTGTTTTTGAGCAGAAAGGAAAAAATTGTGCTTCCAAGTTGGAATTCGCCATATAAAAATCATGCCTCTTGTACGAAGGTTTGTTTCAGGCATTTGTGCTTCTCTCCCTTACAAAACTACTTACGAGTTTGTTAGGTAAAAAGAATGTTAGTAATATTGAAAGCATATGAGTGTGTCTTGTCTTTTAATCTATCTGCCGTGATTTTGTACAAACATTGTGCTTTCTACTCCGGTAATTCCTATAATTTTCCTAGAAATTGTTAAATTAAACAAGTAATATCAAAGCTTATTTTGGGGATATAAAATTTATTATTAGTAAGATTTCTCTATGATGTGCTAAATTAACAATTGTTATTTTTGATAATACACTGAAATTTATTGTTGAGGGAAACTATGAAAAATTAAGACATATTTTCTTCGAAAAATGGAATAATAATCTGTAAATAATTTGCTAATTGTGGGTTAAATAAAAAGTTAATTCCAAAAAAAATACGATTTTAAAATGGAATAATAATCTGTAAATAATTTGCTAATTGTGGGTTAAATAAAAAGTTAATTCCAAAAAAAATACGATTTTATAGAGATTTCGTAAGAAAAAAATTATACAAGGCCCAATGTGAATTCTTGTAAGCTACTTTTTTATTTTTTTAACGATTAAAAAAAAGTTAACGTAAACATATGTCTACCAAAGTAAATGTGTTTGCATGTTAGATATCATTCGCTATAACCCAGTTGGCCATATTGCCGTTGACGGCATCGTATGTATGGAAGGTATGTCCCCTATCGTTTAGGTTTTCTAGAAGACAATTAAGAGGAAATTGTGTTATACTATGAACAACATTGTCTTAAAATTTCTGTTTATGTTGAATAGCATTAAGTGAATTGCCTTAAAAGTTGTCTTCTATCAAAGTCTATGGGAAATGTTTTATAAGGGTGTCCCAGAAGGAATTCACTTTTTCATTTTAGAATTAAAACACGTAATTTTGCACGAAGTTTTTTCGTAAAGAGCGAGCTGCATTTTTAATAGTCGCAATAAATATATCGTCAGCTAAGAATTGGTTTGGCGCATATCCTGGTTAAATTACCATAATATGCTCCAAACCAATTCTGAGCTGACGATATGTATTTCATAGCTGACAAGCTTTAGAGTTGCCACTTGCACAAAAAAATTACGCTTTTTTTAGCCCACAATAAACAAATTATTTACAGAATATTTTCTATTATTCGAAGACCTTTATCAAAAGCTATTGACGGCAAGGCAAAGTGTTCTTCTGACGCAGTTGAATGAATTTCAATCACTTGGTTGGGTTTGCTTAAAATTCTCACATTCTTTTTTTTTAAGTGTTGATTTAAATACTTGCATACAATTATTAAAAGTAATTTTTGGGAATACAAAATTTTAATTTAAAAGATTTTGTTATTCGTGCTTAATTCCCAGTTTTTATTCTTGATATATTACAACTACAATTAATGTTGGAAGAATTCCAATCAATTGATCTGATGATCTGGCCTAAGCAACCAATAAATGAACATAGGAATAGCTTATCCCATCAACAATAAATTTCAAGTGTTTTTATCAAGAATAAAAACTGGGAAATTAGCACGAATAACAAAATCTTTCAAAGGTTTATAACAAAAAGAAAAATGTAGAAAAGTGCAAAAATTAATAATAAAATTAAAGTTTTTTGTTTTTTATTTTAGAAAATTATTTAAATAAAATCTCAAAAGAAATAAATACTCAAGCTCGAGGTCATAGGTTTTTTTAATAAATGTTTTTTATTTCATTAATTTAAATAACTCCAATATTTCGATATTCCTTGAATATCATCATCAGGGATAGTCTAAAAACAAATCAACAATATACATGCAATCATGACGATGGTAGTAAACACTACATAGCTAATAGGAATTTTTGTGCAATTTTTTATTTTTTATTTTATTACAAGTTTAGTAAGTTCTTGTTGCTATTGTTATTACTGTTATTACTGTTTGGATTTTTGTGATCTTTATGTTTATATTGATGTTTTAAACTTATGTATATTGTTGATTTGTTTTTAGACTATCCCTGATGATGATATTCAAGGAATATCGAAATATTGGAGTTATTTAAATTAATTAAATTAAAAAACATTTATTAAAAAAACCTACGACCTCGAGCTTGAGTATTTATTCCTTTTGAGATTCCATTAAGAAAAGGTCGAATAAAAAAAAAAACCATATTTTATTATTTAAATAAAATTGTTTTACTTGTTTAAGGACAATTATCAAAACACATGGTTTTTGTCATAGATGGGGGTAGTGCACTAGTTCAAAAAAATTGCAATAATTTTGTTGATGTTGAGTGATGAATTGAAAATAAGCAATCTCACTACACATGAGTGATTGTAATGTTAAAACATTCTGCGCTTAAAAATAGTTTGATTTAAAAAATTGCAATCATCAGTATATTGCACTATTTTTTTCTTCACTTATTTGACTAACAATTTTGCACACAATTAAAAATACAAAACTTGTGTTTTCATGATTAAATCCAAGAATTATTCCGTTATTGACAGAATTGCATTAAGTTTAATTTCCTTTGCTTATGCATATCATCAGAAAACCATGCCCATACAAAATTAATTTTTTTTTAAATTTTAGTGATAAATATTTTGTTTTTGTACAGCTTTTTTATTGCAAGTTCTAATTTTGAACTACATATTTGAATTGAGTCCAGATTTTTGTATTCAATCACTATAAGTGATAATGTAAAAATTTGCAATACCAATCAATTTTTTTAGTGCTAGTGATACCAATCATCACTAAAGCTGGTAAAAGAAAATAAAAACTATTTTTAGCAGTTTTATTTAGTGACAGTGCAATGTTGGTTTAAATCAATATTTATTGCACTACCACCAACTATGGTTTTTGCTTACCTTCGCAAAATAACGTTGTAACTAATAAAAACGTCAAGTTTTCAAAACCGCAAGATAGACAATATTGATACATGACAAAATTTTCGTGTGAAATAATCAATGTTGCTCAACATTTTTCGCAAGTTCGAACAGAGCACTAGGTTTTAGTTCGGCTTGAGTTCATCAAATTTAGTTTTCATTAAATTATTTT
This sequence comes from Pollenia griseotomentosa, assembly GCA_963931875.1. Classification (NCBI taxonomy): domain Eukaryota; kingdom Metazoa; phylum Arthropoda; class Insecta; order Diptera; family Polleniidae; genus Pollenia; species Pollenia griseotomentosa. The sequence continues at coordinate 14,553,514 of OZ007563.1, read as the reverse complement.
TACAGATGGAAGGAATTTAACAACATGAAGTTAATTAAAATTTATTGATAATTTTTATTCTTGGTTGAGCTGAGGCTCGAACTTGGGTTGAATTTACGTTTGGAGAATCGCCACATTCTCATCATCAGAATTCTTTGCGTTCCAACCTCTTTACCACTGCGGTGCCTGCCAGCCAACAGTCAAACATCAATCTTTAACCAATGATACAGGTGGTTCGAAATTTGCTGTAAATTATTATCATTTTTCAATTTTATTTACATGTTTCTTTCTTTTCTTCTGTTTTTTCCGTACTCTTTCTGTCAAGACTTTGTCTTGAATAACTGTATACGTCTTGAATTTAATCTTTTTATGCAATACATAATTTAGCTGCATAGAAAAAAGTACCAAAAATATTTATATATAAGAATTTCCAAAAAGTACCAAAAATTACTTGAGAGCTACTTAAGGAGAGGTAACCGGTTTAAGGTAACCGATTTTACCCGTTTTTACCCATTTCTAACCACTTAGGAATTGAATTTCCAAAAATCCCTACTTATTTTATCTACACATTTGCAGGGGAATCTACATACACAATTTTAAGTCTCTGGTCTAAGTTGTTTGGGCTGTGAGATGATCACTCAGTCAGTCACACTTATTTTATATAAAAAAAAAAACAGTCACTTAAAATGCTCTACATAGTAGAGTGTGGCACAAGGCGGCAGCTGAAATTTATAATGCTTACTTTTGATACTTAACACTAGTAGATGTAATTAGCACTTAACCTCCCCTAGCCACAACTTTTTTTATGGTGTCTTTAAATTTGTTTATTTAAAAAATTAACTCTCAATCACTTCGCTTATCCAAAAAAATAACGCGCACAAAATCACAATTATCACATGCAATGATTAATTACTACCACGGTTTAAAAAAAAGTACTAATTTGCAGAGACAATTTTGAAGGAAAAATCACAACTTTCTTTTATTTCAAAGTGCAAAAATTAACTTTAAAAACATTAAATTTACAAGAAAAGATTGCCCCCTTTGCTCCAGTATTAACAGTAGCACAGCTATCCAAGAGCCAAATTAAGAAATGAGTTGCTTGTTTTGAAGTGTAAGCTAGAATCTGTCATCAAAATTTTATTGAAATTAAAAAAAAAAAATTTTCGACGGAATTGACCAGTGTGCATTGTAACTAATTATTATATTCATTATGATAATGACTTCAAAAATACGTTATTTGAAATTGTCTTGTTATAGCTGCTGTGTATCGCAAATAGCAACGAAATACGCTACTAAATAATGAGTGAAAGAAGCTATTTGCTTTGAAAAAGTAAGCGAAGTTTTAGATGGAAAGTAGACGACAAAGTCATGCAAGGAGTCGTTGCCAACAAAGTGGGAGATATTGAATATATTGTGTACGAGCTTTTTTTTTGTATATATAGTCGTCGACGAAAGACAAGGTTGCTCATCTCCTCTTGTGTGAATTCGCCGCCATTTGCATTAAAAATTCGTCAACGATTTGATTTAAGCTGTTCTCAGTATGTCTGCTGCTACTTACTGTTGCCTTCTACCCGTCGTTAAAGATGTCTAAAATTCGTGGCCAACTGGGAAGGCAAAAAGCAGTAATCATTTGTAAATTTTAAGACAGAAACATTTTATCGATTTTTTATAATTTTTTTCTATAGATATGTAGTAAGTAAAAACTAGATACAGAGACAAATTGCTTTAAATATTAAATGAATTGCCAACAAGTTTTTATTTAGAAACTAAAAACGTTAATTCTTGCGTGAATTTTTTTAAAACCTTATTTTTTATGTTTCTATTTTTTAACTTAAATTTTTTTTTAATGTTTCTTATCATAAACGAATGCAAAAGGGATTTTAAGTGAACAATGGATAAACTTTTTTAATCAAACTTTTCCTTTTGAATAGTTCTTGAGTTGAAAATTCATATTTAAATACAATTTGAACTGCCTTTCTTTTTTCGTTTATTTATCAATTCTTAATACAATCCTGTTTGGAAAACTTTGTTGTAATTTAGAATCTAAGTAAACAAAATATCGTCGCAGGAACTGACAAAAAATCGAAAATACGTTTTTTTTTTGGGATCGTTTTTATCAGAAAAAAATACTGCGTCGATTGGTCCCGGTCCCATATTTGTATGATAAAATAAAATTCACTTTACGCAAAAAAAAAAAACAACAAATCGTTTGCTGTAAGCCGCAGAATCACCGGGAATAATAGACTTGAGAGGAAATGTTTACAGCCAATATATAAAGCGAGAACAAATAAAAATACGTTTTTAAAATCATGTTCCCAAGTTGTACAGTTTTTGTGATATGAATTTAATTCTTCTTTCTTTCATACAGGTTTTTTGGCTCTGGTGAACATTTTATGTTTTGTCAGTTACAGCGTTCTTTAATTCCTGCGACGATATCATGCTATTTTCTAAACTTCTTGGCAATGCAATAGTTGCTTTACAAATTCTTTTTTATATGCCTTTATCCAGTATTAAATTAAAAATTGTTTTCGTTTTAATGTGCCAAATTCCCAATTCGTACTCTTGATAAGCACACTGAAAATTTATTGTTGGTGGGACAAGCTAGTTCCTATGCGCATTTCACTAGTTGCTTGGGTCAGATCATCAGGAAAGCTTTTTCCAAAGACTTTTGAAAAGCTAAAGATATTATACAAATAAAACTATAAAGCGAATGAGAATTAAAAACACTCAAGTTTTACTTGCAAAGATATCAAAGCTTATACAAAACAACAACAATAAACAGTGAGATAGTCTTTTTTACAATTCGGATAACAATTTGTCGGTTTTTTTCAACTCTTAATGTAGTTGAAAGTGGAAAAAAAATAAAACCAAATTACTTTATACTATTGTTTTCGCAAAAAATCAAATTAAAGCGATTTGTCAGTTCGGTTATATTGTTTTGCTCCTACTGATTTTTAATTACAAGTCAATACCTTTTAATTGATCAAGTTCGGAATGTATAAACAATGATCCTTTAATACCCTCCACTATGAGTAGAATTATTTTAGAAGTTGGCTTAATATATCCATGATTTATGATTTTATTTGTAGTTATAAAAAACTTAATGGGAAATAATAAGTATCAATAAAATATCATGATTCCTTTCGGTCTTAGGCATATTAAAATGAGTTTCATGATGATGTTTTATACTGGACCCGTGCATGACTGCAGTTTTCTAAACCCTGGCTACAAACGTGTTTAGAACTTGTATGGATAAACAAGTTTCTCAAACTAGTTTGTCATCGTAAAGTCTAGGTTCACACTATGAAAGTTTTCTTTCCGAAAGTCTGAGTTTATTGGTAAGAGGGGAAGAGCACATGATTTATTTCTCTCCCCTCTCACCCATAAACTCTGACTTTCTGAAAGAATACTTTCATACTGTGAGCCCCACTAAACAAATTAAAACCTGCTTATGGTGTAGGTTTAAATGCACTATAAGTAAGAAAAATGTTAATTCAAAATTGTCACGTGCGGTTTTGAAGTGCATTGCGCTTGTAACTGTAAAACTTATGGAGATCACATTTTAAAATTTTTAAAGTACAATGAAGACACCCTAGGCTTATTTATTAAAAAAAAAAAGGAAAAATTATGTGTCGTGGTTTGAAAAATCCTAATTTAAATTGATCTGGAAATGTTTGGCAAATGGAAAAAAAAAATTTTCATTTTTATAATCTATATATATAAAAATGAAAAATGTTTGTATGTTTGTTTGTTTGTTTGTTTGTTTGTTTGTTTGTTTGTTTGTTTGTTTCTTGGCTTATAGACTCCTAAACTACTGAACCGATTTTCCTGAAATTTTTACAGATACATCACGTGAGCCCTAAAAATAAAATAGGCTACTTATTTTTTCGATAGGGGCAGGGGAATTGGTATCCCCCATAGGATGCCAATATTAATTATCGCATATATTAAGATCCGCTGCACGCATTATGCAGAACTTTTGGTAGTAAGATCTTCTGAGCCCCAAAATTAAAATAAAATAGCAGCGGGGGAAGTGGAATCCCCCATAGGACGCCAATGTTTAACATCGCATATCTAAAGAACTGTAATAGTGAGAATGTTCAAACTTTCTAGAAGTCACTCTTATGGTATACAACACTTTTGAAAATAACAATAAAGCGGGTAGGCGCAGGGGGGGAAATACCTCCCATAGGATGCATATATTAAATATCGCTCAACTGAAGAATTATTAAAGGGAGAGTCTTCAAAAGTGGTTAAAGCTATAATTATAGTAAACTATAAATTTCAATATACAAATGGGCGGGGTAGACGGGGGAGGAGCAGTACCCCTCATAGATAGAAATATAATTAAGAGCCGCTGCACGCATTTTGTTGAACTTTTGGTAGTAGGATCTTCAGAGCCCCAAAATTGAAATAAAATAGCAGCGGGGGAAGTGGTACCCACCATAGGACGCCAATGGTTAATATCGCATATCTTAAGAACTTTTATAGTGAGAATGTTCAAACATTGCAGATGTCTCTCTTATGGTATACAACACTTTTGAAAATAAAAATAAAGCGGGAAGGCGCAGGGGGGAAATACCTTCCATAGGATGCATAAATTAAATATCGCTCAACAGAAGAACTATTAAAGGGAGAGTCTTCAAACATGGTTACAGCTACTACTATGGTAAACTATAAATTTCAATATAAAAATGGGCGGGGTAGACAGAGGAGGAGCAGTACCCCTCATAGATAGCAATATTAATAAGAGCCGCTGCAAGCAATTTGTTGAACTTTTGGTAGTAGGATGTTCTGAGCCCCAAAATTTAAACACAATAGCAGCGGGGGAAATGTTACCCCCCATAGGACGCTAATGTTTAATATCGGATATCTTAAAAACTATTAAAGTTAGAATGTTCAAACTTTGTAGAAGTCACACTTATGGTATACTACACTTTTGAAAATAAAAATAAAGCGGGAAGGCGCAGGGGGGAAATACCTTCCATAGGATGCATATATTAAATATCTCTCAACTCAAGAACTATTAAAGGGAGAGTCTTCAAACGTGGTTAAAGCTACTATTATGGCAAACTTTAAATTTCAATATAGAAATGGACAGAGGAGGAGCAGTACCCCTCATAGATAGAAATATAATTTAGAGCCGCTGCACTCTTTTTATTAAACTTTTTGTAGTATGATCTTCTGAACCCCAAAATTGAAATAAAATAGCAGCGGGGAAATGTTACCCCCCATAGGACGCCAATGTTTAATACCACATATCTTAAGAACTGTTATAGTAAGAATGTTCAAACTTAGTAGAAGTCACTCCTATGGTATACTACACTTTTGAAAATAAAAATAAAGCGGGAAGGCGCAGGGAGGAAAACCTTCCATAGGATGCATATATTAAATATCTCTCAACTGAAGAAGTGGTTTAAGCAGTGTAGCGAAGCGCACCGGGTTAAGCTAGTAATAATAATATATTAAAATCTTATAATAATTAATTAACCAAATTTTTTTAATATTTTCAATTAGGCTTAAATTTAATTAAATTAAATTTAATTTTCATTAAATTATTTCTATGAAGAAAGGAATTTTACAACATGAAATTGTAAAATTGTTATTGATAATCTTTAATTTTTTGGCCGTGGCGGGATTCGAACCGCGGCCGGCAGGTTACCATGACATGTTTCGATCCACTCGATCTTCTCAGATGGATTTGCCGTTTTACACCCGCAGCCATCGACGACAGCTTCATAGAAATAATTTAATGAAAATTAAATTTAATGAACTTAAGCCTAATTAAAAATATTAAAAAAATTTGGATTAAAAACCATAAATAGTTCAACAAAATAACCACAATACAAATTATTTTATAATTAATTATCTTTATTTTTTATTTGTTTAATTTTATTGGTTTCTAGTTCGAAAACACAATTAAAAAAACTATTTTTCGGCATATAAGCATCATAAAAATATTTGGCTCGCGCATTCATATCAAAAAGAACTATAGTTTACTAATAATATCACTAATTACATATATGGTGAGTTAATTAACCTTCAAACACGCTTTGATGATTAACATGGTTGCAAAGGATACTATTATCAAACTCGTTAACATCATGTGTAATTTAAAACACGTGTGCACAATTTTACTTGGACAAAAATTTTCTTTTCCAAGAATTTGGATTTCCTGTTTAGCCTGCATAGTCGGTAGTAAAATAAAATAATTGTTCTAACAAACCACTAGTCGTTTTCAGTTTTAATTATAATTAAACGCACTCTCAATAAATACATGCGAATAACCCAGAAAACAATTGAAAAAAACAGTACGAATTATTCTAAAAAAAAATCATGTCTTTACACAAATGTTGTTTGTTATACTTAGCAAAAAAAAAAAAAGTGCTAAACACCCTGTCGGACATTCAGTCAACTTTAAATTAACTGAAAGCCAACTATTTCTAAAGTAGTGGTGGTTGACACTTGCACTACTTTTATATGGAATTAACTAACTATTTAAACATTGCGATGTCCTCAATTGTCCGACTCTGCATTACTTTCAATTAACTTTAAAGTTAGCTACCTATCCGTTAACTTAAAGTTAACTTTTTGTAGCTAGCTATAAACTTACTACTTTAAGTTAGCTTTAAGTTAAGGCCGATTGTTACAAACTTAATATTTTTAAAAATAATGACAGTAAAAAAGTTGTTATAATGCAAAACTATAAGTAATGCTATGTTTCCACTTCGATTTAAATCACCTGTCGAAATCGAAAAATTGTACTTAGTTAATTTTTTAAATTTTTTAATTATACTACATATAACCTGACCCAAAAATGATTTAATTTATTTAAATCATTTTTGGGTCTTGAAGCCGTTTGTTTGCCAATCGACTTGACTCTCCCCATTTAAAATATACTACACAGTGTTTGTATACACTTTGGTTAATGTAAATTTTGCATTGCGTAGTAGTTGTCTTTAAGTTAGTCTATACAAGTTAATTTAAAGTTGGTTTTTTTTTGTAGTTAGCTACTTATTTGATGGCAGGGCATGAATATTAAATGTAACTACTCCGCTTACACATTTACCAAATAACAGTCTTTCTACCCACACACACATGCAACCCAGATTTTTTTATGTAAAAGCTTTTTGTAAAATACCTGCCTCCATTTACTTTTTCAAATTCTATTTATATGTATATATTTATGTTCTTATTTAGTTTTTGGTCTAACTACAAGAACTTTACATTTATGAAATACTTTCTGTGTTGTTGTTTTTTTTTTCATAATATCGTCGGTCTTATGCAGAAAGGCCGTAACTTACATAATTGCAACTTTACAAGAGAAGGTAAAAAACATAAAAGAAACTGTTTGTATCAATGTGTAAAATTGCTGGTTCAATTGCTTAAGGCTAGATTACACTATTATACTTTGCATTAATACATGTCAAAAACTCAAGTAATATGACAAAGTGTGATAGTGTAAATGCAAAGTGTCACGAAAATGACAAGTATTATGAAAAAAGTTTGACATCCCATACCACTTCATCGTTTTTTGAAAAATTTCTAAACAAAAATACTTTTCATTGGATCAGGGTTGCATTTTATTTCATGTGTGAGTGTTTATACTTTGTGTGATAGTGTGAACACAAACTGTCATGTTAAATTAGATTTTTTGACAGTCGCAACAAAACTCATTAGATTTCTGTCTCACAATGTATTATGGAATACGTAAGGCTTGTGAAATAGCGAAAACTAGCCTTTAATAATATCTATTTTACACTAGCACACAAGTCTAGCGTAATTTGAAGAAAATGCAACACTGTTTTAAGCAATAATTAGATCAGAGATGCATTTTCGTCAAAATACTTTCGACACACGTGAGGGTATTTTACACAAGTAGTGTATTAAAACACAAGTAGTGTAAACTATCCTTAAGCTGCATATAGTTTTTGTGCTGAGCTGTAGTTGTGTGAAATCTATTGAAATTCGAAAAACAAACAATTTAGGGCCTTTCTACATAAGACCAACGATATTTACTTTTATTCATTTATTTTTTTTTCTTTTTGTCTCTGTCGATTCTATTTATTTATTTGCTCATGTTTGTTTTCCAACTCAAAACTTACCCCGATTTCCACATAAATCGTATAGATGGGATAAGGTAGTGCGATAACCATGCCAGTTAACCACGTTGCACAACAACAAACAAAGGCAGGAAATCGTCCTTTTAAAGGATCACCCAACCAACGCATACGGTCCCATGCTATTAATATGTGTGTTATCATGGCAACGTGTAGTGGTATGTCCTGAAATTAGAAAAATATACAAAATGTTTACAAAAATATGAGAAATTTAAATGCATGTGCAAATATTAAAAAAAAAAAAAACGAGGGAGGTAAGAGAAATTTTTTACTTTTAATAAAATTTCAATTTATTTTATTTGGGTGCTCCGCTAGGCTAGTTAATAGTGAACTAGTCTATCAGTGCGGGGGTTGCGGGTTCGATTCCTGCCAGAGACTCTGATCTGTTTCACTACAAGTGGCTGAAGGTCTACGTTACTATTGCTCGGTTAATTAAGTAAGAATAAAATTTGTAATTGTATTTGTAACTCTTATTGCTGTTTTCTCATTACACGATTATCTTTTTTCCCAACGAAAAACTGCACATTGAAGACATTTGGTTTCTCAATGTCTTATTTGCTTATATTCTGTCGCAAAGCTAACCGGCACTCATCTGCCAATAATTTATTTTCCTTTTATTTGCCGTACAGATAAATTCAATCAGCTGACTCCCAACTTTTACATGTATTTTGAGAGGTGCTGCCAACTTAAAACAATGTTTTTTGTCAGTATCTTGAGAAAACCAAAATCGTTAACGGACAGTTTATCGGTGTACATTGTTTGTCGTACATTGAGAAAATGGCCATTAATAAATATATAAAATAAAATTTATTTTGAGCTGGCCTAAGCAACCAGTGAAATGCGCATAGAAGCTACCCAGGAAAAACTTTTTGATTTTTAGTAATAGGTGGTAGTTATTTCATACGTTACCTGGTAAGTAGTTGTCATTACAATTGTCATTATTTTGAAAACTTTAATAAGTACTTACTAGTAATGACCACAACAACTACTTATTACTTCTATTATTTTCACTACTGAATATTTGCTTACTAATAATCAGCCCAGTAACTACTTATTACTTGTGTTGTTTTCAGTACTGAATTATTAGCGCACTCAATAATTACTTATTAGGTCTATTAACTAGTGATTTTTTGGCTTCTGGTAAGTATATTGTAAGTACTGAATTCTGTGGACACATCGAACAAAAATAAGTAGTTATTCAGCCGAAAAATAAGTAGTGTTTATTTTCTCCAACATTATTTGCTAACTTACTTGGTAAGTAAAGTTTTTGCTGGGTAGCTTTTCCTCAACAATAAATTTCAGTGTATTTATCAAATATGAAAAATTGGGAATTTAGCACGTCATACAGAAATCGTATTAATGATAAATTTTTTATTCCCGTTAATAACTTTGATAAAATTTATTTTGTTTATAACATAAAAATTAGAGTTTAAAGAAAGTTTTGAAAGTTTTTTTGAAAAATATTTACTTTTATTTGTGTGAAGCATTGGTCATCGTTAGATATGACCTTTTGACATCATTCTGGCAGCGAGTTTTGGAAACTCTTCACCAGTAAAAATGGCTAAATTTTTAGTAAAAGATTTCTACAAAATTGCTTAATAACAAAAACCTATTTATTGGCTTAGTAACATCTAAAACCTAATGGCTAAATAAGAAAACCGGACAAAAACCTTGTCCGGACAAAATTTTTTTTACCGAAAATCAAAGCTGGCATACACACAGCAAAAAAATAATTTTCATATTTGAATACGAAAACCGCATATTTTAAAAAAAAATTTTTTTTAAATTTTCTGCGATGACGATTTTTGCGGTATTGATAAAAAAGTTTGTAGCTATAATTATTGAATTTTTAGTTAATAACCAAGTTTATTAGGTTAATAAAAAAAAAGTTGTTGCCCAAAATAATTTTTTTCAACAAAATGTTTACGTGATTTGTTAAAATAAGTTGTTGAAAATTTTCAATAAATCAAACAAAATGTTTATCGAATCTTTATTTATTTATTAATTATGATTTGCTAAATTACCAATTTTTATTCTTTAATAAATATGTACACTAAAATTTATTGTCGGGGGATAAACTAGTTCCTATGCGCATTTCGCTGGTTGCTTAGGCCAGATCATCAGGATACCTTTTTCGAAAGACTTTGGCAAAACTAAATATATTAAACAGCTATAACTGTAAAGCGAATGAGAATTATGAGCTATAAAAAATGGAGAAGAGTTGTAAAAATACTGTCTTTACTTTGATTCAAATATTTTTTTTATTGAATATGAAGAAATATTTAATAATTTCATTATTAAATATGTTTTATTGAGTGCTATTTTGCAAAGTGTAAATTTAATAAATTTTTTTATTTAATCAAATAAAAAGTTTGTTAACCTAAAATTTTATTTTTGAAAAACTGTGTTGTTAAAAATTTTTTTGAGATATTTTTTTTTGTTTTTTTTGTGTAATTTGCTGTTTATAATAGATGAATAAAGCGGATCGCTCAAAATTTAATTTAAGAAACACAAAATTCGTATTAAAAAATTTAAACAATTGGCAACTCAGTTCTTGTTCGTGCAAACAAAATCTGATAATCTCTCTCTCAAAAAGAAAGACGTCAAAATACATTTAAAAAAATGTTGTGGATGTGGGATTCACCCTTAATAATGAATGAAAATTTTAACAATATGTTTGAAAAAAAATTAGTTCAAGCCAGTGTTCGAAAATAAACATTAAATATCGTTCCTTAGTATTCGGTTCAATAAATTTGTTGATAACACAAACGCTTATAGTGTTTGTGTATTAAATCAGTAAAAAAATTAACGTCTCTCTGTTTGTGATCTTCGAACACAAAAATAGTACTTTACTTATCCAACTCAACAAAAAGATGAGAATATTTAATTGCATTCGGTTTTTTTTTAGACCACAGACTTCTTTGTGTTCGGTTTAGGACATTAATGTTTGTTATTTTCAATTGTGCTTATCACCCTTTTAGCTGGACAAAAAACGACTAAAATTTTTTTACAAAAACAAAAGACATGTACAAAAAAACCAAAAGCCAACAAAAAAATTTAACACAAACAAAACATGTGTATTGTATTTGCTCATTTTTTTATCAATTTAAAAAAAACACTATAGAACATTTAAATATAATGTATATCAACAGAACTCCTAAGATTGTTGTTTAATAACGAAGAACAGAACACTATATTATGTTCGATACTTTCTAGAAAATAGTTGCTCACGGTAAAAAGGGTTGTGTTAGTACACACAGACACTAAAAAATAGTTATCGTTTTTGGGTGTGTGAGCCGTACGCTAAATCTGTGGTTTTCACGAATAATCGCGTAAGTCGGTTTTTACCGAAATTGAGATAATGATGTCAAAGGGCTACATTTTGCATTAGGTTTTTATAAGTATTAAGCTTTTTAGAATATAATGTAGTATTATTAATTTTTTTCTGCTAAAAACAACTTAAGTTAACTGTTTAATACAATATTTTGCTATTATAACTATTTATGTCGACATACATCGCCAAAAGTTGTAAAATTGCTGAATATGTTTCCAAATAAAAAGCATATGTGATGTTATGTTGTTATTCGTGCAAAAAATATGAAAGTATTTTTTGAAAATTTTTCTATTAATAACAACTTATATGTACATGTGCGTTTATTGTTGACTTCTTTAGTTGCAACAACAGCAGATGAGCGGTTGTTTGTAATTTTAAGTCCATACGTTGTGCTATAAGTATCAAAAACTCTGAATATGTCGCCAACTTGTGTGCTAAAAATAACAACGCAAGTCGTCATGTGTGATTAAAATGATAACATTTATTTTCACAAAAAAGAACTTATGTGGAGATATGATGTTATATCTGTGGTTTTCATGGGCAACCGCGTATGTCTTTAAATAAAATTTTTCAGTAGAGCCGAAAAAACATTCTAGATCAAACTATGGGCTAGGTATTGCACTTTTTGAACTTTGTTACTACGTTAAAAAATCGGTATTGATCCATCTTTTTTCAAAAATTTTTAGAAACATGTAAAGAGCGTTAAAAATTAGGCAATTTGGCATCAACATCTCAAAATCGGAAAATATAGACATACGTGGTTACCCATGAAAACCACAGATATTGCACACACTTAATGAGTCAATCAAACATATGCATTTTTAATCCTTTTACAGATTGCGATCCTGTGAGGATTTTTTCATGAAAACTATGTATAATATGTAGAAAGTCACTGTTAAGAGGATTGTAAAGAAAAAAGTTTAAAAAAGCATCTACAGAAGCCGCAATTGAAAAAAATAATTGTTTTTGCTCTCCTGAAAAGTTTGGTTTTATAACTTACGCGATTATTCGTGAAAACCACAGAAATAATGTTCTGTTTATTTTCGAACACTGGTTTTAACGTAACATTTTTCGGCGCAAAATTTGCAAATGATCGTTTTTCCTACAGGAAAAGTGTGTGTTTGTGAAAAACGTTGTTGTTTTTATTGTGTACAGCCCGTAAAAATGTTGCTTTCAATAAAACATATTTAATAAAAAAATAATTAAATATTTCTTCATATTCAATAAAAAAAATATTTGAGTCAAAGTAAAGACAGTATTTTTACAACTCTTGTACATTTTTTAATAGCTCATAATTCTCATTCGCTTTACAGTTTTACTTGAATAATATCTATAGTTTTTCCAAAGTCTTTTGAGTCTGGCAAAATGCGCATAGGAACTAGCTTATTGTATTTATCAAAGAATAAAAATTGGGAATTTAGCAAATCATAATTAATAAATAAATAAAGATTCGATAAACATTTTGTTTGATTTATTCAAATTTTCCAACAATTTATTTTAACAAATCACGTAAACATTTTGTTGAAAAAAAAAAAATATTTTTGGGAACAACTTTTTTATTGACTCAATTAACTTGGTTGTTGGCTAAAAATTCAACCTCGTCCTCGCAGAAAATTCAAAAAAATTTTTAATCAAAGATGCGATTTTCGTATTCAAATATGAAATTTTGTTTTTCTTTGTGCCTGTTTTCGCTTGGTAATTTACATATATTGAAACAACAATTAAAAAACCTCAAATTTGTTTTTATTTTCGATATAAATTTCTTAACGAAACTTTTTTTAAAGTGTGAAAAACAGGCAGTTAGTATTTTTAATTTTGTTAAAAAGTTTTAATCTTTTGAAACCAACAAACAGCTAATTTCAAACTCCATTTTGCTCGTTGAAATTTTTCCATTAGAAAGTTTAAAAACCTGCTAAATGAAATATGCTTTAAGCTAAACAATAAATGCTAAGTAGACTCTCTAAGCCAAAAGAATATAAAAATGTACCGGGATTTCCATAAATTGAAAAGAAAAATAAGAAAATCTCTTTTTAAGCCAAAACAAAGACTGTTTGAACAAAAATCTAAAGCCACAAAATCATTTTGTACAATTTCGAAATAATTTAATAAAAAATTTAAAGAAGACAAGAATTTTCAAACTACAAGGTAAAAACACCTAAAAACAGGCTTTCTTTTTTTTTGCAAATAAAATTCTGTTTTCTATTTTGTATAAAATTCATAAGGATTTTTGTTGTTTGTTAGTCACACATGAACATTTCTTGGAAAATTGTTTGTTGTTTTCATATTCTAGGAAAAAAAAAAATTGTGTTTGTTAAGCAATTTATGCTGCAATAGAGACTGATTTGTTCTACTTTAACAAATTGCTTTGTTTAGCTGTTTTGTTGGACGCCTAAAGTTATTCTGTGTAAATCTTGGATATTTTTTCATTGGCCTTAAGTCAAGAGACATTTAAACGTAAACAAATAAACAACATTTCTTTAATTAAAATGTCCTAAATGTCAGATTATACATTTTCTTTTAATTGCCTTAAAATATTACACTGTTTATTGTGTAAAAATTTTTTTGTAATAGTTTGAATTAACAAGGATAATTTTAATTAGGGAATTTTAATTAAAGTTAGGTTAGGTAGATATGGTATTCAGCATCCACCTGACCCACTTAGACCCAATGATCTATTGTGATACCATGGAGTTCCTCTTAGCAGAACGCCTGACGTAGAACCAACCCGAACTTCTAACGAAGCTTATAATGCGGTCTAGTTCAACGCCAGAAATATCATACAACCCTTCAAACATGGCGAATCCTATTTCGGCCAGTCGCCTTCCTACTAGTGTAGGACAGTGACAAAAAAGGTGTTCTATGCCTTCCTTCTCATTTTCGTCATCGCAATAATCATGGTGTCCATCTCTTAAACGCTGTGTGTGGCTACCTTTCAGACAGTGTACTGTTACAACAGATTCCAAAAGCAAAAGGTCCCTCTTGGTTATCGATTATACAGACATGGTTTGCCCATCTTCCATTCGGAGCCATAATTTCCTGTCAGTCATGTATCCATTGTAAGCGGCCTATCTTTGATTAGCAATATCGATTGTCGATCGAGTTTGCAGGAGAACACAGGCACCGTAGCGGCTTATAAATCTAGCGGCACCCGTAAGCTAATGCCAAGTCTAGCAAGCTCATCTACCGTAATGTGCCCAAGTACATCCCTGTGAAGTTATACCCTTATGATCCTGATATCAAACTGCTCAGACATCTCACTTATAGATGAGCAGCAGTCAAGGGCGGTTCTCATTCTAGGCCACAATGGCGGCACGGCTTTCAGTCTAAATATCCAGAGAAAGTCGCCGGAACAACAGATAGTCTGAGCCAGTCTACAACTTCCTTGATAGCAAGTATCTCCGCCTGGAAATCGCTATAGTAATACGGAAATTTTCTTGATAAATTGAGGTTGCTTAAGAGTATTCCGAATTCCACTCCTTTTTATGACTTAGATCCATTCGTGTAGAAAATAACGCTTCTCCTCCTTCTTGGAACACTGTTTGTCCACGTATTCCAAAATAGTATCAGCGTTCTGTAATGGCGACCCTGAACCAAAACTGGGGAGGTGTGACCAATCCTCCAGTTCAGGACTGCCGTGTTCACAACACCCCTCTGCCCGGTACATTTGAGACGAACTGCCGATTTTGTCTCCATATCTTTCCCTAACCGATTCAAGCGTGATAGGTAAAGAAGGATTATATCCAGCACATGCAAAGAGCCTCTGTAATGCACATTGAGGCCATTTTCTGCACCTTTCTTATCCAAGACTGGCAAATAAAAGCTAAAAAGATCATCAAATTTCTATGAAACTTCCCTGAAGGAAACCAAGTGGATCCAAGTCACCAGTCTTGTCGACTATTTAGTTGAATTTTTGGCAACAGTGTCAACGAAGTGTCTACGCTTTTATATTGATGGGATAAATTTTTTATTACAAAAGATTTTTTTACAATTATTTCTGCAGAACACTTACTTGTTTGCTGGTAATTTGTGAAAAAAATATTTAAAAAAAAAATCGGAAGAATTTTGAATCTTACATTTGCAAAATACTAGACCAAAGTAGGTCAAAAATGGCAAATTTTAATATTTTGTCAACTATAAGAGATGAACTATACAAATCGCAAATTTTTTGCAGAACTCGACTAGATTGGGATAAAACTAAGATATACTTTATAAAAACTATGATTTTTAATTTTTGTAATACCCGATGTGACCTGCTAGGGAACCTATGAAGGCCCTCCTGACATATCTATAGAGGCCAAATCCAAAACCTACATTTTCCCTAATTTGCACCTGAGATTTTACTTTCATTGAAATAATCGTTTAACCCTCTAATGCCAAGTTTCAGAATAAATGGGAATAAATTAGGGAAATAATTTTTTTAAGTATTTTTAGGCTCCTGTGTTCAAAAAATATATTTTCAAGCCCGTGCAATGAGTTGTTTACGTTCCAGGTGAGAAAACATCCAGGAGTAGCTCGAGGCACCCTTGGGCATCGAGTGATAAAAACACATTTAATTTTTGTGAATTCTGTTTGTTAGTTTGTATTGAAAATAAAAAGTAATGAAACCAATTAAAAATATTTGGTTTTGTTTATGATAATCAAAAAAAACAATTTTAATATTTGAGCAGCATAACTGAAGTTTGCATTTTGAACCAAAGCATTGTGTTCGAGATTGTTTACAATGCTTTTAGAGCTTTTTAGAACTTTCGAAGCTTCTACAAATATTTGTCTAGATCTTTAAGCAATTGTAAAAAAATGAAAATTAATATAAATTATTTATATATCGGACGTCAGAAGACATTTTGTAAAGCATGCCTTGAGGCACTCTTAGCCATAAGAGGGTTAAAAATCCCGAACTATTTCCCTTTCTTCCAAAATCTAAAGTCTACTTTTAATTTTGCAAAAATAAGCAAATTTCAAACTGACTTTAATAGCTAGATTTGCCTAAACCTTATTAAGTTTGAGCCCACTCATTTGATTTTTATTATCAGTATCTCTTCTTTTTTTATTTAAAGAAAAGTAATAACATTAACTTACCTTAGGGCATACATTCCTACAGAACTAAATTTATTCAGTCTTATTTCTCTACTTCATTCACTTTCTTATCCCACACTGAGGCCAGAACTCAATCCGTAAATGCTATTTTTATATTTTATCTAACATTCTTATGGATCTGTGTTCGTATGTGTAAAATTGTTAGCCATAAATAAAACTACAGTTGTAAATAAGCTTATATCTGTATGGATAACTATACTATTTACAAACACACACACACACAGATGCAGAAACATGAACATTTACATTAACTCATGTATTCGATTGACACTTTGTTAGTATTTAATGTAAACAATGCAGTTGATGCAAGAAAGAGAAAATAAACTAACAAAACAAAAACAACTAAATAAAAATCATTGATGCATTTAATGTCAGTCCTAGCACACACACACCCGTTGTGTATATTGTAAAAACCCTGTGGAAAATTTTAATAGTGAAACTGTACTGATTCACTATTGCCTTTGTCACCAGTACTACTTACTACCTGTAGGCAACGCTTAGTGATATAGACATTTAGGTTGTGCTTGACATTGACTATCCACTACTGACCTAAGAACTTTTGACTTAATAGTTCTTGTGGCACCATACGGAGACTGTGGAACCAGAGATTTATTACTACATGTCTTGCAACTATTTACTGTAAAGGTGGATTAGGCAACTAATAACATTCAAATACGTGGAATAATTTTGTTTAAATAATATGTTTTTTTACTCAAAAGAAGATAGAATTATTTCTAAAGACAAAAAAAAACAAGTAAAAGTGTTGTATTCGGCTTTGCCGCAATTTATATACCCTACACCATTGTGCAATAAGAACAGAAAGTTTTATAGATACCGTTCTTTAAATACAAATATATCCATCCACCTTTCCAGTTCTGCTCATTTTTTTCGGATGTTGTGTGTTGATAAGCCAGATGCTTGTACCTAATTAAGAAGCATTGGCTCTGGCCGTTCTCCAGACAAACATAGACAAAAAAACAACAACAACAAGGGATTTATTGGTAAAATTAGAGGCAGACGTAGTTTTTTGCTCATACCTCAGCCATTTGTGAACTGATCAAGCTGAAATTAAATAGCAAACAATTGTGGATTATATGTGACATAAGTGCATAATTAGGTAGTCCTCATTCTCTCTGGGGTCTACGGAAACCCATTTTAACAAACTCACGGACAGACGGATGAACGGACAGCCGAACATCGTGATTCGAATTTCTCTTCTGATAAGGATCCGGAATAAATATTCTTTGTAGGATAAATATTGTAGAAATTACAAACAGAAAGCTATATATGGGTGTTTCCACAGAAAAGTCTACTTTTCGCCACGTTACGCCCCCAAGCTTTTAAAATAGTTTTTCAAAGAATAATTTTTATAGTATTACAAAATTAGATTAATCTAAGAATTATTTAAATTTTTATTTATAAGCAGGGTTTGAAAAACTGCAGTTGAAACCAAAAGCTGCCGAGCAAAAAACGAATATTTGTATACATCTTTTCGCTTTTTAAGCCAGAAGTAAAAGCAACAGTTTTTTTTTTTTTTTTTTGCCAATGACAAATGAAGAAGTGGATGAAATGGCAGTTTTTCTACTTTGACTGCAGTTTTTTAAACGCTGGTTATAAGTTGTATTGTAAATTATACTTTTCTGTCGTATTAATTTTAAATTGTTATGAACTCCACTGTATGGTACTTTCTTGTAATTGGAATTCAAAATTTTTTACGCCTTTAGATAGACTTTAGATTTTGATGTAAAAAAGTTATGTAAAAATAATTTGAGCAGAAATTTCTAGAATCAACCAAAATGGTGCTTGAATCTACTAGAATGGTGGTGAACTCTAAATACAGGGTAACTCATAAGTCATCGTCTAGACTTACAATTTTTGTTGCAGCAATTGTCAAGTTAATTGGTAAGAAGGGTGAGAAGATACGGTAGGGATACTTAGTTTCATGTACTCTGCAGCCACATTTCGTAATTCGCGAAGGCTAAATTTCTATCGCTAAAAATCTATAAAGTTGATTTAGCAATTTTTGGATACGAATCTTATTCTGAAACGTGCATTGCTTAATTTGGCAATGCCATAACAATTTAGTTCGCCGCAATTTTAGCTTTTAATGTCATCGCTAAAATTTTTAAATTTTGTTTTTTCTACGGCATTTTAGCAATCGAGATTTAGCTTTAGCTTAGCGAATTACAGAATACGGCAGCTGCAATTCTGTTTTGTGTGGCTATTCTCGCAGATTTCAACTTGAAGTATTTGAATTTATATACTAAATATAAAGAGGAGAAGAGGAAAGACAAAATAAAAATACAAAAATTGCAAAACTATAGTTTTATAATCTGGACACTAATACAATTTCAAAGTAGAATTTTTAAAAGTTGCAAATCTGGACGATGACTAAAAGTTTAGCTTAGTTTGAGTGGAGACATTATACGGTTCAGTTCGCTGGTTACACCAGTGGATAAATTTTGTGAACATTATAATTAATTTCAATAAAGCCAGGCTTCCTACAAGGAAGTGTTACATATATTTCAAAGTTAATATCTGTAACAGTATATGTTTGTGTATGTGTGTTTTTAGTATTGGCAATTGTGTAAGTGCCTTAAATCCATAATAAATGTTGTTAAAGCAAATTTTTTACCATAAAAAGTCCATAAAGAATTTCAAAAATATTATCTTTTATCCTTATAAGCTGATAGAGTTTAAGTGTGTGGGTAAGTGTTGAAATGACTATCAGTTCCACTTACGTGCAAGTGTGTTTTAGCAAAATTGCACGTGTGTGTGTGTGTGTTTGAGTATTTGTGTATACTATATAGAAAATCATGAATAAAACATGTACTTTCTTTCATCATTTACTTTGTATTCGAAAACCAAGTTAAAGACATTTTTCAAAATTTAACACTTAAGCTGAGGAATTGTATAAGACGAGGAAAATCCCTGCAACAAAAATAAACTAAGTATGTTAGAAATAAGAGAAAATTAAAAAGAAAAAAAGAAATTATGTACTTATGTAGTTGCCTAGAGCCTTTTGTAGGTTAAGGAATAATGAAAAATCGTCTTGCAAATTAAGAAATATATATAAAGGAAAAAAAATAAAAGTTCAACAGCAATAAGGGATATGATTACAAATGACCTTCGCGTTGGCTTGAATAACTTATGAAAAGCTTTTGACAAATTAATACCCTCCACCACTAGTGTTGTTCCCTATAGGGAACGACTTAAAAGAAAAGTAAAATGTTTGCGTGAAATTGTTTTGAAGTTATTTTAAACAGCCTGTGATTGCAATCCAGCACAACCGGTTGAGTGAAACGATCACTCAAAAAAAATTATATTTTTAAGAACAATTGTGATTTTAGTTGAACTGTAGATTTTCAATTTCAATATTTTTAGTTGTTAAACCGTGTTCAGATATGCACCTTAATTGAGTTTTACGCAATAAATGACATTATTGAGCTCGATTATTCATATAAAATTGCAATTTAGTTATTGCTCAATTAATACGAAATTGTTATAAATATTGAGTAAAATTAAAATGCGACCCTATTACAAGTGTGTTTATTGAGCATAACACAACTTACTAAACAGGGTTTTGACATTTGGCAACTGAAATTACAACAAAACAAATGCCCATCCATTAGGTCGTCGCAAAGGCCAGATGTTTGTTCCTTAAAGATGTCAAAACTTGTTTACATTTTGCTTATACATGTACATTTTTGTTTACGTTGAATGTTGTATTTAGAAGTAATATAAATTGAGTTAGCTAAATTGTGTATATGTAAACAGAAAGAAAATTATGTCAATAAGCCGAATATTGACTCAATTAAAAAGGTATATCTGAACACGGTATTAGGCTTGAGTTCATTAAATTTAATTTTAATTAAATCATTTTTTACTAAAGGAAGGCATTTTACAACATGAAATTTTTATTAAAATTTATTGATAATTTTCCTGGCTGAGCTGGGGCTCGAACCTGGGTTCACCACATTCTTTCATCAGAATTCTTTGAATTCTAACCTCTGCACCACTGCGGTGCCTGCCAGCCAACAGTGAAACATCAATTTTTAACCAGTGGTACTAGTGGTTCGAAATTTGCTGTAATTTTCATTTTAAATTTTATATTACATGTTGCTTCCTTTCCTCTGTTTTTGATTTGATGAACTCAAGCGTAACTAAAAATATTGAAATTTATATTTTTGTTACAAAAACTAACATAAATTGGTGTCAGAAGGCTCGAATTTTTAAACAAACACGCTTTATATGACTACAAATCATACTACTGGTCTGTAATGGTGTTATAAGACTTCAAATCACACTATCGAATTTCGAAAAGATCGGTTTATTATTTACGTTATTCCCTACATAAAGCCGTTTTTCGGATATAATATAAATACGCCTAAAACCGTAGCAAAAAGATAGACATTATGGAAATTTGGTCGGTCTATAATTTACCGTAAGCATCATATGAAGCAGCCTTCCAAAAAAAAAATTAAAAACATAAAAAATACTTAAAAATTTTTTTACATCTTTTTAAGCTTCTATGAAATAATAAGGGTCCTCATGATATCGCTTAAAATTGCCATTTGTGCAAATGGGCAAACTTACGAGACTCGTTTCATGAAGAACCTTTTTTAATTTTTGTGTAATTTTAAACAATTAATGTCAGTTTGTAAGAAATGTCTATAAAAAAAAATAAACTAAAAAAGAAAATTCAAAAATATCAAATCAAAAGTTGAAATTTGTGATTAATATGTGAAATTTGTTTTTAAAAACGCACAAAGAAAGCAAAAAGACAAATTTGCTTGGATTTTTCAGTGAAAACGACGTTAAAAGCACTAAAAAATCTGTATGTATAAATGCACAATTGAACAGCGCAAGTTTACGAGTCAAAATTGTTGGGCAAATTTACCAAGTTTGTGTAAATGAATTCTCATACAATTTTTGACAGTTCATTTACGAGGGCGTAAAAATGCACAGTTTGCACAGATTACGAGACTTATAAACGATATCATGAGGACCCTTAATATTTGTTTGCCTATTTTTAAGCTTGTATAAGTTATAAATAAAAAGGAAAAAATTAACAAGAATTTTTAACAAAGCCGTTTAAAAATCAAACGTAAAAATGCACGATTTTTAAATCGTCAAAATACTTATGCCGTCTAGTGTATGACGAATTTACGTTTCTCTCAAAACTGCTCTCATTTCAAGTAGTGGATTGTATTTCTGTCAAATTCTTTCAGGATCACCATTTTCAGTATGGAAGCAAACCATTTATTAATTTTGACATACCAAAAAAATTTATTTCATTTTATTATTATTTAAACCAATATTTCTCAGATTTTGTACTTTTTATAAACTATCAACGCAAAATTGTTATTCTTTATCTTGAGCACAAAGAGACTGTTGTTAGCAACAAAGTGAGCCATCCTCGTGTTCGCTTCCAATAAATTTTGAGCGTGTAAATTAATAAATTCAATTAACTAAACTAAACTAATACACTAGCTCTGTTTCTTTACTTTTTGGGTGAAGTTCGTAAGCATGAGAGTAAGAATAAATTCCTCTCACAAATAGAATTAAGAACGGGAACACAAAAAAAACAAGTTTTTTGATATATTTTTTAATACAAAACCTTTTGTTTAATTAAACATTCCACAACAAGCACAAAGAAAAAGTCTAGGCTGAAAATTAATTTTATTCTCTCAAACTCGCCCTTTGTTCACAAATTAAAGGTACGGCAACCCTATTCGTGCAAATTGAAATCCCGAGGGACTCCAAACTAGAGTTAAGTAACAAACCTATTATTATAGAAAATTTAATTTAACTTGTAAATATTTGTATGTAGAAGGCCATAAGCACTACGACCCAGAGGTTATTTTGTGCAGCCTTTGTAACTCACCATGTCAGGTTCAGGCTACGTATAAAGCATAATACCCTCCTGGTGAACGACCATTAATTTCAATTGGGCTAATAATTCGCACCCCGAAAAATTTCCGCCAAAAGTCCCCAAGGCGGGGTAGCAACAAGCAGATGTTCTGACGTTTCGTCATCAATTTCATAAAATCTGCATATCCTATTAATTATTCAATATAAACTGGTGGTATCTTAAACCACACTGCCCCGTAAATTAGCCAACAAGCATTCTAAGTTCCGCCTTCTTAAGCAGAAGTAGCTTACCTGCTTTGCCACTTAACAGTGTTACAAATCTCTTGGACTGTCTTAATCCAAGTGTGAAGGAATTCACAATCATTTAACTTTTTTCAAGTCTTATTTAAATTTTGTTAACTTGAAAAAACTGTGGTAAATATCTAAATAAATTTAAGGCCTGTTCGTCGATAACGAATGAAGACTTCGTTCGCTTAAAAAACATTTAAAACAAAAAGAAATTATAAAATATTGTTGTTGTTTTACATGTAAGTTAAGCGAACGGAGGGTTCATTCGTTATCGACAAACAGGCCATTAATACAATAATAACTTTAAATAAAATTATTTGTGCTCAGTACAATAGTCTAGGATTGGGATAAAAATCTGTTAATTCAATTAACACTTTTGTTAAGATTCTGCTTAAAGTTTTCCTTAATATTACAAATTGAATTTCGAGTAATCAAATTCTCATTAAGTCTTAAAAAAAAGGTGAAAAACTGTTTAAACTAACTGTTTATCTATTAAAATACATTTAAATACTTTATACTTATATAAAAAAAAACTATTACATTCCAACTCTTTTACCCGAAACAGATTATATTTCCACCTAAATGCCTCAAACTCTAAGGACGTTGCCTTAAGCGTTAATTAAACTTGTTGCCAAGAATTGTGTGTCTGTGTGTGTGTGTGTGTGTGTGTGTATAATTAAAATGTACACAATCCAAATTCTCTTTGCACAACTCTAATTACAACTCACCTGCAGCATTGGCAAAAAGAAACACAAAAACTGTCCAAATATCCAATTCTGTATCAGCATCACCATCAACGAAATCGGCAACACCACAGCGCACTGGATGAAATGGCAAAATGCCAAATTGACAATAAATGCATGTGTCACATCCTTGTACAGGCGGTGGTACATTATGTACGCAATTATGATGACATTCATAGCGATGCCCATCATCGCCAACATTGCATACTGTATCAGGAATATCCAGTAGACATTTTTAATGCTCGCTATCAAAACGGGGCCATTATAGCGATCGATGGCATTTGTGTCGTTGATGTGACCGTCTAGGAATTGTGCTATTATCAGCAGATATTTGTCGGGTCCATCCCTGTCGACCATATTCATTTTTTGATTATTCTCATCTGCACTGGTACTGGCTGCCATGTGGAAATCTAAAGATTCGTTACTGCCATCGAGAGAGGGTAGGCTGAGAGGAGATGGTATTGGAGAGCTAACAGTTGTTGTCATGCTATAGTTGTTAGAGGCCGTGAATTGGTGGATAACAGAGAGGTAGAGTGCTGTAATGATAAAGAGAATATAAACATTAGTTGCAATAAATAGAAAAACAAAACTCTTTTGTCTCTAAATTTGCTTGTAATTGTAATTTCACATCATGTAATGCAAATCACTCCAACAACTTTTGTCAGCATTTTCCTCTTACATTTAAGAACTAATTATTGGGTTTTATATTCTTTTGTTTAACATTTTCAGTATAACAAATTTACATTTTATGCTATTATACAATAATTGTCATCTCTACTTATGTACTGTGAGCGTCAAAATAAAGTGTACAGCTTGTTTTCCAATATAAAAAGGGTTATGTTATTTATAAAAAGTTAAATTTCTACTTTGCCAATTTTGATCAGACTTCAAGCTTGCTGTCATCTGTGAAAATTACGTTGCTCCAAAAAGTGACAAAAGCAAGTTGGACAAAAAATAAACGTGATAAAAGGTAGAAATAAGAAATTCAACGAAAAAAATATAGTATCTAAAGTGAAGAGTGATAGGGTTAGCTTTTGTAAAACGTCATAAAACAGATGGATCAGCCCAATAGTCGCTCGATATCAACTCAAGTAAACATCTGAAAACATTTGGACAGACAAATTAAAAAAAAAAACATTAGCAGCAAGCACTCTCTGAATAAAATTCTGCAGAAAGGGTAGCCAAAATTGTCTACTGATCTAACTTTAAAATGGGTGGAATTGATGCCAAAGAGACTATAAGCCGTCCTTAAAGCAAAAAGAAATTAATCAAAGTATTAGCCACTTCACATTTCTTAGTATTGTAAAACTGTACACTTTTTTTTGACGCGTTTAAAACGGAGTATATTAGTTTTTTTATTGCATTGATTTTGTTGTTTTTGAAGTATTTCAAATTTTTAATTTTAAATTGTAATAACATTGTCCAAGGTTTTGTAAATGATAATAAACTTCTACAAATTTTAATTATTTTTTGCTAAAATATCACTTTTTATATTGGAAAACCAGTTGTACACTTTATTTTGACGCTGACAGTACATATATGGCAGTCATTCCAATTGTAATGCATACATACATACAGAGAAATTAAAACAAAAACTCTTGCACACTCACACACATTCATGTCCTGATCAAATTAAATATTTTCAACAGAGAAACCACGCAAACTTTAAGGCCTTTGAAGCAATTTTTCTGAAAGTTTGTGTAAATGTCGACTGTGTGTAGTTTGTCTTTAATTACACAACTTTTCCAGAGATTTGTTAAATTAATCTTTAACACTCAAATGTCATGTTTTCTGTTTTTTATAATTTAATTAAATTGTAATTGATATTAACGATGTACGGGCAGCAAAATTTTTTTATGCAAAACTTCATAAAAGTTAATTAATCATTTTGTTCATTATGTCAGGCTTATAAAAAATATTTGTGATAAAATGTTTTGTATAACTTTAAAAAAGTAATAACAAAATTAAAATTATTAACTAACATCAATGAAAGATTTTAATTGGTTTCTTTAATTCAAAGTGTAACAAATTTTAAGCATCAATAGAGTCAAGAGGCAAAATCAAAATTAAGTCAAAAGTTGCATTTAATTTAAAATAAAAGTTAAAAGTATTAAATTCTTAATTTTTTTCCAACTCAGTGAAATGTAACACATCAACTCTGTTATGTTGAGTTCCATAGAGGAGATGGTGATGACAGAGGTGCGATTAGTTGTATGCCACAACATGAGCACAAATGTACATTCATACCTATTGGACATGAAACATTCGTAACCATCAAATAGCATCACATCACTGCCAAGCATTTCATAAAATATAATAAATACACTCAGAGAAATAAGTGAATAGCTACGGACCATGAATGCTACAAGGACAAAAAGAAAAGATGTCTAAATGAATTCAGAGAAAAAATATATATTTTATATGGTCATGGAAAACTTAACTATTTTTTAATTTCCTATTCTTTTGGTTACCTCAAACACATTTTTATCATGGCATCCATATTATGGTTAAATCAGCCCTCTATTATATACATATATGGGCATTTCCACAAAAAAAGTGTACTTTTTGTCACGTTACGCCACCAAGCATTTTAAATTATTTCTCGTCATCGATTTTGAAAACGAAACGATTTGAAACCGATTATATCATAAATTTTATCAAGGCCTTTAAAAATCGATTTCTAACACATTATTCTCTTATTTTCTTTTAAATTTGATAAGTAAAGGGTATTTTTTTTTAGAGTGCCACAAATTTGAGTTGGCATCACTGCTTTATGAGTACTCAACCATTTAACAGCTGATAGTTGCTTTTTGTTTAGTTTGCTTAGAAATTTCATTATGAATCGACAAGAGCAACGAGCGCAAATTGTTGACATTTTTAATCAAAATAATGGTTCTGTTCGTCGAACTTATTATTTTGTTCTCTAATGAAGTCCAGTTTTGTTTCAAAAGATACGTAAATAAGCAGAATTGTCATATTCGGGTGAGGATAATTCACAAGCTTTTGTCGGAACACCATTACGTCCACAGAAAATTACTGTTTGTTGCGCTTTATGGGCTGGCGGAGTCATTTGCCCATATGTCTCTAAAAAACGATGAAAAGTTGTTGAAAGTTGGTGCCGGCCACATGGTAGAAATCATATTTAAACATTAATTTCATAACATTTTCTTTCCAATAAAGCCTGTTTCATTGTTATTAAAGATATATTTTTTTTGTTTTATTATGATTTAAACTTGTGTCACTCTATAAAAAATAGCCTTTATATCTTTATTAAACTGTCTCAGCGGTAAAAATACTGAGTAAAGAGTTCTAATAGAAGGCCTTAAAAAGCATACACTAAAACTCTTCGTCGCTTTCTATAATATTGATCTTAGACCCTATAAAGTATATATATTCTGGGTTCTTATGAGGAGAGAAGTTGATTTAACGATGTCCGTCTGTCCGTCTTACGTTTGATATATGTTTTCCGGATACTCCAGACATGATAGCGGCTAGGTTGTTTTACATTTATGTCTCATATAGTCCACTATTTCTTGCTATTGAAATTCAGCCAGATCGGTCCAAAAATGGCTAAGATATGAGCAAAAAACCACGACCTCTAATTTTTTCCAAAAAGCCCTTGTTGTTGTTGTATTTTTAATACTTTTTTCTGTATATCTGAAGAACGGCAAGAGCCAAAGTTTTCAAATTAGGTACACACATTAAGGTTATCAGTACACAGCATCCCACAAAATGTGGGCGGGATTGGAGAAGTGGGCGTAGTACCTGCCGTACAAAAAATTATCAAAAAAGTTATAAAACCCTGATTTTTTCGACTGTCATATGACCTATGGTTATCCCTTATATATCAAAAGATCGAAAATCTTTACTAAAAAATATTTTCTGAAAATTTAAATCCCCACTTTCGGGAACCATAGGTCTTCCCGGTCTTCTTAAACAAGTCGGTATATAAATCTGCCAAATCGGTTAAAAAATGGCTGAGTTATAATCAAAATACTGAAATCTCAAAAATTACTCTTTTTTATAATTAAGTTTGTTTTTATTTATTATTTTTATAATTAAGTTTGTTTAAATATATGTAAATATATGTATGTAAATATATGTATTTACGTATATATACCTATAACCCAATTTAATGGTAATATTATTCTTAAGCACGTTGGTATATAAATCAGTCAAATATGGTTAAGTTATGAGCAAAATACTCAAAAAAGGACTAAAAAACATTAAATTTTTATAAAAACTTAAATTTTAGAGCTGTAATATGACCTATTCATACGTTTAAGATATCAAAATATCGGAAATCTTTAGAAGAACATATTTGCTGAAAAACTCGGAAAATCGATAAAAAAAAGTAATGTCAAAAATATAGTTTTTTTTTAATACCTATTTTCGGGAACCATAGAACTTCTCGACTCCAAGTTTTATCACCAAAGTAAATGGTAATTTTATTTTTTAAGATGTCGGTGTAAAAATGTGTCAAATCGGTTACAAAATGGCCGAGCTATGACCAAATACTGAAATTCGATCAAAAAAAAAACTTGCTATATATTAATTAAAGTTTTAATATAAGTATTTAATACCACGCAAACATGTGCAAATAATTAAATAAAACTAAACGATATATATAATATTAATATACATGTACGTATATATATACATATATTAAGATAAATATATAAACTTCTGTTCTTTCCAAACCATGGTGAAGGGTACATAAGATTCAGCATAGCCGAATATAGCACTCTTACTTGTTTTTTTAACAGGTTGCCATTGGGAGCAAGCCCTTTCACACTCCCTTCTTTTTGAAGGCATTCTTGAAGGCTTGAAGAGTGTCTTTAAGCTTTTATTATTTGTGCGTTTTGTGTAAAAATATATAAAAAACGTGGTGTATGTCGATGGTATGTTCGGTTTGCCATTAAACCTAAACAAACACAAAATTCTCTAACAGCTGATAGTTTAGAGAAAAAGTGGGTATATGTGAGAGCATTAGAAAAACGTTCTCTAAATAAAATAGAGTTTGTGTTCAATCCAGTTCTACCACTTTGTGCGTAATTTCCCAAATTTGTTGTAATTTTTACTCTCGTGGGTAGAGCGTGGGTAATTTCTTTAAGGTGTAGACCAGGTGTAACTTGAAATTATTTCATTCTAAAACAAATAATATAAGGTTTTAAGTTATAAAATTTATACCATTTAAGATATAGTTGATCTAAAATTGTACAGTATATTCAAACAAACTTCTTTTTATTTAAAAAAAAATTCCATGGCTTATTAAGCATAATATTGAATGATTGACGCCAGGTGACATATAGAATTCGATAAAAAAAATGATCTACATAATGATTTAGAACCCGATTTTTTTAGAAAAAGGACACACAGAGAAAAAATATCAATGTTAATTTAACATGGCGCAATGTTGATTAAAAATCATAGTAAATTTCTGCAAAAGTATGGACTTTTTTTAAAATTATCAAGGTTTCACGTTTATTTTGAATGAAGAATGTTAAAAAAAATTGTTCAATATTATGGTTTTAGTCCTGTATTGTTTGTTTTGTATTGAAAAAAACAACAACACTATAAAAAGAAAACCATACATTTTTTTATTTTCATGTTTAAAATCTAAAAAGAGAAGAAAAATTCCCGTATTCTTTTTTTTAAATTATTAAGTTAAATAGTACATCAAATTTCCAAAGTTGAATGATGACGAAACCATCGGGTTATTCTGTAAACAAAGAGGAATACAAAAAAGTGAAACATTTGTTACAGGAAAATAAATAATTATATCCTCTCTTTCTCTGGCTGCGCGGGTAAGTGTTTTGAATTATTCTTAAATAAATGCATATATGTTGTCTTTAAAGATTCTTCTCACTGTTATTTCACACTCAAACCAACTTGATTCTACATGAAATTCAAGTTGTTTCAACTTGAAATAACTTTCATTCAACGTGATTCGGTGTGTTATTTCACTATATATGTCATTTTGCTCTAACTTACTGCAATGTTAAATTAACATGAATTATAGTTCATTAAAAGAAAATGTTGTTCGCAAGTTATTGTAAAATCATGTTAAACTAACATGAAGTAACTATGAAGCAAAATCACTACCGAAAACTGTAGAATGAACCTTGTTTTCGACGATTTTACATTAATTTTTTTCTGTGTGGTGGTATTTATTAAAAAAAAACCTTGAGTAAGATATGAATGTTTCCAATATTACAAAAAGTAATGAATTTTGTGTTTGCTTTAATATTTAAAATGTTTAAGTTGAGAAAAATTTAGCGCCCCGTTTTTACCCTCTTGTTGCTCTTTGGTTCAATTTTATATGTGCACACATTTTTGCTTCGGTCGATAGTATAGAAAGGCTTGGGAATCAAATCCTGTTTTTAAAAAATGGATTACACCAACAAAAGATCTGTCAAAAGCTTTATGCAAATATTACACTTTAATAATAAAAAAAACTCTAATATTTATGACATCAATAATTATAGGATGGCTCATAAGACATATAATACATTAGATAGATTATTTAGTAAAATGAAAGATAGAACAGAGAAATTAGATAGATTTAATATTATTTACAAAATTCCTTGCAAGGGTAAGGATAATGAAATATGTAGTAAGGTATATATAGGTACTACGAAAAACAAATTAAAAACTAGACTAGCAGGACATAGATCAAAAATACAAAAATACATCTTCTCAAAAAACTGCATTGTCTACACATTGTGCCAATTTTAATCATACACCAGATTTTGAAAATACAACAGTTTTAAATACAGAAACAAACTACAAACGACGCTTTATGTTAGAAATGCTACAAATAATCAACACACCAATAGAACGATGAATTAATTTTAAAACCGATACAGACAATGTAGCTCAAAATTACAGACATTTAATTTATAAGAATAAGATAGGAAATTGAATAAGTTTCAAAAATGTAATAGAATAATTTTGTTTCCTGTGTATTATTTTTTCATGTTGACAATTATTGTTATTTAATTTAAATTTTGTTTTTTAAAAATTTGTTTGAAATTTATTAACCAAAGATCCCTGAAGAAGCTGTCCATTGTGGCAGCGAAATATTGGATAAACTTTAAATAAATATTTTTTGCATAACCTGACCTTGAGCTTGATTTAAAAATAAGAAGAAATAAAATTAAAAGGTCGAAGAATATAGACTAAATAATTTTAAATGTATATTAAATTTTTCTAATATAAATGAGTTTGAAGTACAAAAATGAATAATAAATGGATTTAAAACAAAACAATCTTTGATTTTTAAATTTAGCAATATTTAGCTCTTTTTGGCTGATCGGTCGGCACGTTTTGCCATTGAATAGTTGGCATCTATGGCAGTAAGTTTAATTGCTTAAAAATACGCGAGGTGCTCTTAATATCACAAAAATACAACGACAATAGCAAAATCAATAGCTGTTTTTGAGACCAACTTGTAAATAAATATACTTATTTAAGATATTTTTTTCTATTAAGTAGTGTTACCATATTTTATCTTAATTAAATAAGGCCCGTTTTCACGACTTAACGATAGCTAAATGTAGGAAGTTATCGAACAGATAATGAGTTTTTAATTATCACAAGTTCTCTTTAACCTTAAAGTGAAGAATAAGCTAAAGAGAGGAACGTTCTACCTTTAACTTTTGTCGTAAGGTTTAGATTTGAGATTGCCATATTATATTCACATATTTTTTATATATGGCAGCTCCAATTATACGTATATTTTGTAAATGTAAAAAAAGTACGTAGTTGCCAGTTCGTATTTTTATTTTGGCAAAAATAATCGGTATTTTCTTTAGTATTGCCACTTTTTTAAAAATGTTAAGTTTATTTTATACAGAAGTTGTGAAAACGAAAAATAGTTGAAGGTAACTTTATTCCTCACTAGTGCTAAAGGTAGCGTTAACTATATCGAACTTTAAAGGTAAGTCGTGAAAACGGGCCTAAGACTTATAATAAGTCTATAAGACTATAAATAAGACTATATGAAAATCAACTTAATATAGAAATACTATCCTAAAAATTGGACATTAACCTTATAACATAATATTGTTTAATAGGCCCATAACTGCAAATGCGACCTAACAAGCAAACACTCTTAAAAATTTTTCTATAAATACTATTTTTTTTATAATTAAACGATAATTTGCTACCAATTTCATTTTAATTAATTAATTTTGCGTCATCTCGTCTGGTAATACTGGTTTAAACAGAACTAAAGGCCTCGTTACTCTTAAGCTTCGTACAGATGGTGGTCAGATCTTACAATGTTGTCATTAAAATTGACTGAAAGTGTCTTGCATCTGTGTGACCATTGTACGCTATTTTCATTTAGCAGATGTGTTAAATTAATGCATCTGACAGTGGCACCATTGTCAGAAAAATGACAACATTGTAAGATCTGATCATCGTCTGTACGAAGCTTAACGCATACGTTGCGGTCGACTTCAAAAGTTTGTAGTAAATTCACAAATGTAAACGTAGCATATGGTGTTGAAGTGTGTACCTATTTATACATAAGTTTGGTAAGGAAAACGGAACAGCTGATCCACAACGTATACGTTTACGTAAGAGTTACTAGGCCTTGAGTCTTCAACTTAAGGCAAAAATTTACATTCTAATAATCAGAACCTCGGCAGTAACTTCAAATTGTCTCTCATTTTATTGTTTTAATTTTTAATATTCTTTTGTTTTTGATTTTCTGTTTACAAAATTTTTGTAATTTAATGAGAGTATGGTAGCATTGTTGGGAGAATAAGTGCCTATATGTGAGAGTATTAAAAAACGTTCTCAAAATAAAATAGATTTTATTTCCAAACGGTTTCTTACGACAAATTTATATGTCAAATTGTATGAAAAATGTGGTCTCAACGCAGTTCTGGTTATACACCTTCACACAGAAAAAAATCAAGTTAAAAACGTAGAAAACAAGGTTGATTTAAAATTTTTCGGTGGTGATTTTGCTTTATACGTTTTTCATGTTAATTCAACCTGGTTTTACAATAACTGCGAACAACATTTTTTTTCTTTTAAAATAACTATAATTCATGTTAATTTAACATTGCAGTAAAGTTAGAGCAAAATGTAATGTATATTGAAATAACAATCCGAATCACGTTGAATGAAAGTTATTTCAAGTTGAAACAACGTGAATTTCATGTTGAATCAAATTGGTTTGAGTGTGTTATAACAGTGTGAAGAAGCCTCAGAGACAACATATGCATTTATTTAAGAATAATTCAATACACTTACCCCTGTAACACATGTTTCACTTATTTTGAGTTCTCCTTTGTCAACAGAAGCATCAGCATCGCTCGATATGGATTTCGTCATCAATATACTTTGAAAACTTGATGCACTATTTAAGTAACTAATTTTAATTAAAAGAATACGGGAATTGTCCTCTTTTTATAACATATTTTAAGAATGAAAATAAAAATGTACATACTTAAGTATGAATGCATGTTAATTTAACAAGATACACTTTTGATTTTAATATAAAACTGGTTTTAATGGATTCAATATTGAATCCATATTTATTTATATTTTAATATTTTTTTTTTTTTTATTTTAACAGTGAATAATATTAAATAAACATGATTTAAGGTTATTTTATTTAAAATTATTATGAAATAATGATAAATTTAAAAAAAGGGCATACTTTTGCAGAAATTTACTATGATTCTCAATCAACATTTTTCCATGTTAATTTTACATTGGTATTTTTTTCTGTGTGTTATTTCATTACAGCTTTCTACTAATGAATACTGCAAATCAGAGAATGAGTGCGTTAGTAAGCAAATATCTTCAGCTTAGTCCAGCTATAAGACTATAAGCTACTTGTATTTAGTCTAGAGACTATTCTTCTTACCTCTCTCAATCTCATTTTTTGAGTGTACCCGTTAACCCGCATACAAAAAATACATATTTTGCCATAAACTGCTCGTTTGTATTCCCATCTCTTCAAACATATGCATCTAATGAAAAATGATGTAAAAAACTATAAAAAGAACAGAACTAAAATAGCAAACAAAAACAAAATAATGTTGATGAGCAAACATAAAAATTAAACTCGCAACATGAAAAAGAGCTCGCACAAAAAAAAAGTATGAAAAAAATTCACACTCGGATAAACAAAAAACCATGTGAAGTATTGCCACAAGGGGAAGAACTAAACACCACAAACGAACTCAATGTAATTCAAGTCAAAAACGAAACTCAAACCAAAAATTAAACCATCAAGTCTAATGCAATTTTTGCTCGTTTGTGATATAAAGAGAACGCAGTGGGAGAAGGGAACTGCTAAATAGTTACTTTACTTTAGCACAGAGCTGGGAATATAAATGAGAAAATATGTGTAAATTAAATATGTCAGTCCATTGTTTGTAATGATGGCGATAATGATTGTACTAAGTAACAAAATGTGGAGCGGGGATGATAAAAATAATGATCATTATCACAGTGTTGAATGTGTTTTATGACTAGCAAGCGTACTATAAATGCAATTTTGTTGGTGTATATCTGAAAATTATATATACAATAGTGGTCAAAACATTTGCAACTACCACCACCACATAATAAATCGTGTAAAAAATATGATTAACCAAATTTTTCTATAATAGCATTTTAGTCTTAAAAAACTGGGACAGACCAAAATTTATTACAATAGAAATATTCGTTGCGGTTTAAGAAGCTTTAAAGTGTTTTTCGAGAGCGGGCTTTATATGGGGCCTATGGTAAATTAGGGACCGATCCTCACGAAATTTTAGAATGTGATTTATAATCATATAAAACTGTTTTTCGAGAGAACGGTTTATACACGCAGAGAGAAAATATGGTTGGACATGGTGACGGCAACTACACTGGGTTTATTGTTACAAGATATTGTTGACGTTCACAAAAAATTGTTATTTTTATATAATATCAGCAATATTATAGTTACTGTAAATATTTTCAGCAAAAAATGTTAATTTCACCAAAAAAAAAAATTTTATTTTTGAAGAAAAAATCTTATTTTTGGAAAAAAGTAGTCTTTTTATTATAAATAATTTAAACAATTCATATTTTAATAAATACAAAAAAAAATACATATTTATCCGTTTTAGGGCTTTTAATGAATTTTTGCATCGATTTGTTAGTGCATATTTTACCGTCTTCTGCATTTTTTGCATAATTTGGTTAAAACAGCCTTTTAGCTGCATTTTTTAAGCTTATAGCGCATATTTTGCCATTTTTAAGGCATATTTTGATACATGTAAAATTTTTTAGGTGCCTTCGCAGCAAATATTTTTTTTTCTTCTTTTTGGTAAATTTTGGCTTTTCTATTTTAAATATCTATTTTAACATCCAACGTGTTGCTTTAATTTCGCCATCTTTATTTTATTTTTACTCGAAAATGGTTAGAAAAAGCAGGTCGTTTTTAAAGATAAATGTTATTTTAAACTTTAAAATTTTATATTTAATTAAACATTAGAAAAACCAATTATATACGTTTTTGGCGTAGAAATCTGAACCAATCTTTTAGTATCTGATCGACTCAGATTCACTTTTTAAGGTAATTTAATGATGTTTATCCATCCGTCTAGCTGGTTGTCTGTCCAAGTTAATCATGTGCGCCATGTGTAAGTTACAATCTTGTAGATAATTTGATTAAGTTTGGAACTTAGCATTAAGCAGGATCCATTCCTTCATTGAATGAACCTGGGTGATAAGGTCATTAGCCAGGTAACATAGGACCCTTGGGAGATGTTGTAACACGGTAGCACAATGGGAACTAAATACTGGACCCACGTGAGCTGTGCTTAATTGCAGCTGCCAATGGAACCTTACCTAACTTATGCATGGGCAATGGTTGTAAATGTTTTGACCACTACTGTATTCCTTCTTTTTAACTTCCTACAGTTGTTTGTTATTGCTTCATATCTTGCCAAACTTAAATATCTTTCATAAATCAAATTCCTGTAAAGAAACATGTGTATGCAATAAATGTTTCCATGGAATCTTAGAAGAAGAATTTTTCTGTTTTTATGTCCCATAAACATGAAATTCCATGTAACACAGAAAAAAATCTAATTATTACACATGAGTGTGTGTAAAAAAATTAAAAATTATTAAAGTGAAATGTATTTTTGCTTAAATCTTTTCTGGGATGGCTATATTTAGTTTTCTAATTCTGATTAACACTTGTTCGTCTTGAGGGAGAATACTCGAGTTGTTCTAGATACTAAAATTAAAGCAGAATTTAAACCTCTTCTGAAGAAAAACAAAAAAGGAAGCCTCTTAAGAATACAAAACTCGACCCACACAGAAAAAGTTTTCACCAAAATAATTTCAATTAAATCAATTAATGCTGTTTCAAAAAAAAAAGAAAATAAAAATTTTTGTGTTTGTGTGTATATTTGCAAATATGCAAACATGCACCCAAATTTCAAAATATTTTAGGTTGCATTAAAGTTTTAAACAATTTTTTAATTCAAATAGAATCTGGGAATTTATTTCTCAAGGTGAGTAACATTACAGAAATATACAAACGAAAAATTCTGATAGTGCATAGGAAATAATTCTGGAAAATATTGAAGGAATAAGCCTATTTAAGTGTAAAAAAAAGCTTTTGGGGATTGTAATTTGACTTAGAATACACATTCGAACAATATGAAAATGTATATATATTTTTAATTCTTTTAATTAACGATGTTCATTAAAAAAATATTGTGTTTACGTTTTCTTTTTATAAATAAACTCTTTAGTTGGTGGTCTGAGCTTTTTTCAGTAGTGAAAGTGATTGATTTCAATTAATCTTATTAATTGAGCTCAAGAAAAGCTCAAACTTACAAATACGTAAATTGATATCTGTGGCATTTAAGTCTTATTAAGTCAAAATTCAAATGTTGGAAAAAATGTTGTTAATTATATGAATTTTTATTCAAAAAATATTTTTCATTACGTTTTTAAAATTTTGTTTTATAAATAATTTTGGTTTATTTTATTATTTAATAAAAATTATTTTTTCACAAAATAAAAATTATTTTGCTATCTTATCTCGACATAAGAAATTTAATAAGTAGTACAAATTTTATACAAATATTTTAGGTTATTTTTCCTTTTTTTTCTGTGCATTTTGCAATTGAAAAAAATCCTGACTCAACTTAAGAATTCTGGATCGTATTTAATTTTTGTAATACGCGAGGTACCCCACTTTGGTAACCTATTACGCCTCGCCTGATAAGTCCATAAGCCGAAATCCAAAACGTAAACTCGACTACGACTCTTTAAGGGTCACCTTAAAATTTATTTCATTTTTTCCAATATCTTCCACTGTGCAGCGTGTAAACCGCTCCAAACATTGAATTTAAATTGATGTTGTGGTGATTCGTTAACGGGTTGAAGATTGTCTTCACTGCAATTATGGTAATTTTGCATACTGACGTAGAAATTTAACCAGAAAGAAGCTTTATCACTTAACACAATTCTTTGATAAAACGCTCAACTTCGGTTTCAAATGAGCCTAAATAGCAAAAATGCGGCGCAAACAATGGTCGTTTGTGTGCAAGTCTTTCACTAGCTGTATTTAACAGACACGTTAGCCAAGAACATTACGTAACATTTTCCACATTGCCGAAGAACAAAGGCCAACAAGTTAAGAACGACCACAAATCGACATTTAGGCGTCTTCTTCAATACTTCGCGCTACTGCAGCAATATTCTCTTAGGTATGCACATTTCTTTTTTTTGTAGATGGTTTTGAACCGAGATGGGTAAAATTAGTGAGAAAACGATCAATAACTGTACGAATTGCTTGCTCACTAGGCCGATGATGTTGACCTTTAAAAGAACTTAGTGCTCTATGAACTTTGCGAACAGTTTTTTTTTATTTTTTTTTTATTTAAGGAAGATTCTGCAATAAGGAAGCGTTGTTTAATCGATAAACGATTCACGACAACTTGCCAAACCTTACTAAACAGATATAATAACACAGTTCGCCATTCTCATTACAAATTAAACTAAATTTTAAATTATCTTGGTTGCATTTTTTTATAGCATATTTCCGCAATTTTAATGCGTTGTTCTATCGTTAAACGATTTATACTGACTCTCCAAACCTTACTGATCCGAAATGTTAACACAGTTTGACATTCTCAGCTGTCAAACCATCATTATCGATAGTTCTCATGCAGCTCAATAACATCCATTACTTACATGTAGCCCTTTTAAAATATAAATTATTGCGATATTTATTAAATTATCTTGGTTGTATAAATTAAAGTTCTCTTAGCGATAATTCTTAATAATATTTTCAAAACTTTAAATTTTATTCGACTAAACAAGGAAAACGCTGCAACTGAGTAAATCATCCTTAATCTTTTACCAGAATATAAAAGTGCTGCCAACCTAATAACTCCACATTAAAAGAATCTCCTGATAATCTGATTATAAACCCACAATCTGTTCTACAGAAATTTTTAACAAATATTTATGAGAACAGAAAAAGCAAAAACTAAAAGACCAAATGAAAAACGCATAAAAATATAACCTCTTCCTGTTCAAGAAACAGAGATAATTTTCCTTGCACGCAAACATTTTTAAATCCTACGTTAACATAATTTTTTTTTTTTTATTTTTTTTTTTTTTTGCTCTAAAAATAGTGAAATATAAAGAAAGAAATTCCATAGAGTCTTAAAATTCCTTAGAGTAAAAAAAATTTATTTTCTTCTATTTTTTTAACCAAAACGCACCATCTCGGCTAATGACTTTTGTTGTTTGAAGTTCATATTTTTAGTTTGTTTGTTGGCTTAATAAGAAACAAGCCACAACTATTGTTATAAGACATCAAAAAATAACACAAACTTTTTGTAAAATATGATTCTAACATTGTGCAACATTT
Source organism: Pollenia griseotomentosa (assembly GCA_963931875.1). Taxonomy (NCBI): domain Eukaryota; kingdom Metazoa; phylum Arthropoda; class Insecta; order Diptera; family Polleniidae; genus Pollenia; species Pollenia griseotomentosa. The sequence goes on along the minus strand of OZ007563.1, from coordinate 14,515,183 downwards.
TTAAAGGCGAAAAAAAGAGGGTTGCCACACTAATGGTGTTTTCTTTTCTACAAAAAATGTCACATTTTATATAAAAAAAATGCAATTTGGTGTTCGTTTCTCAAAAATGCTTTGCTCTCTAAGAGGGCAGCGTGTTTTATTCTAAATAAATTCACCCTTAAATGTCATAAGGCATTGCACTTTACGCCCCGTATAAATCGAGAGTGTTGATAATGCCCTGTAAAAAGATGGCTTCTGTTCATACATAGGGTTACCAGACGAACTTGGGAAAAATCGCCTCTAATCAGGACAGTAAAAATATTAAGTTTTAATAGTAATTTTTTTTATTATTTTATAGTAAAAACAAAAGAAAGCATTGTTAATGGTAGGTTGTCAGAGATATAAAATTTAAATGGATTCGGTGTTATAAAATTGTTTTTGAAAAAAAAAAAACGTCAAACCAAGAAATTGTAAAAACTTGGTGTTAATAAATTCGCAATCTGGCAAAGATATTTTCTTGTTTACATATTTTATGAAAAACAAACTAAAGAAATTGGAAATTGGTCATTCATTTTGTTCATTTTTTTATTTATTTAATATCAATCTATTAACAAATTTGGGTTTATGTATATTTTTTTATATTTTTAAGAACATACTTTTTGATTTATGTACATATTTTTTTTATATGTATATTGAAGAACAAAATTTTTGTCAGCTGTTAAAAACCGGGCGATCCAATTTTGTGTTTTGTTCTCGTCAAATAAAAAATTGCATTATTACATGTTAGGCAAGACATTTTATACATGCACCTTTTAAAATGTGGTATTTTTTTTGTAGAAAAGAAAACACCATAAGGGTAACTACCCGAATTGTGTGTTATTTGTACTATCCTGGGAAGAGCGTGGGTAATTTCTGTTAGGTGTCAGTCATGTGTAGTTTGATAGTCTTCTTTAAGCTACCAAAATAAAATCACGATTAAATTTCAGCGATTTGATTTATTTCCTTTTAACTACTGTTTATCCAAGCAATGTAAAGTCTTTTTAACCAAACCGACGGGTTCTTTTTAAAGGCCCCAATTCACTGGTCAAAGGCTTAACATCAAGCTCGTGTACGTGTGCTTGACATTAGAACATACATTTGCTGGATCAGCTGTCAAGCATTCATTTTGCATTTTATTTTGAAGTGGCAACAGCAGGAGCAACCAAATATTAAAATAAAGATAAAAAGTGTTTAATTGTTGCTTTTAAATAAATTAAAACAAAAATTAAAGAGAAGAAGAAGAAAATTATTAATTAAAGAGTTTTCCATAATTCCATCATTTTTTTTCCTCCAAAGCATTTCTTGTTTTCATCCGAAATTTTTAGCGACTGTTCGGTTTGAAATCACGTTTAAAGAAATCACGTTTAAAGCTTGAAGAGTAACGCCAATACATTCATCAAAATCACTCGTCAAGCATGCTAAATATCAAAATTTTTTGATTTTCCATCAAGCATCGTCGGTGTCACACATACAAACTAATTTTCACTAATACTACCACAATGCTGGATGGGAATTTGACCAATGTATTTGGGCCTTAAGAAAAGACTTCGTTAAATATAGTTTTACCAATTTAATGTTGCCGGATGGACTCTAACGGTGTCTTCTTTTAAAAAAAAAATACCACCTTCTCAAAAGGTGCATGTATTGAATTTCTTGCCAACATTCTAATAATGCAATTTCTTATATGATGATAACAAAACACAAAATTGGATCGCCATGTATTTAAAAGCTGACAAAAAGTTTGTTCTTAATAATATAAAAAAACTATACATAAACTAAAATTTGTTTATTGATTGATATTAAATAAATAAAGTTCTTGCTTCGGCAGATTAGCATGACCCCTGCTTAAGGATGACAAATAAAATCGTGAAGCGTTCCACATTTTTTAACAATATAAATCGGTGGTGAATATTTCTGGAGCATCTCTATCAACATCTAAATGCAGGTTTATACACATATGTCGAAAAAAACAGTGTAAATGCACTATAACTGCCTCAAACTCTCAACTTACTGAAGTCGATAACTTGAGAGTACTAGGTACATATATACTTAAACAAGAGACACACTTGGGACACACATATAAATAAACTAACAAACTCGTTAAACAGATCTCTTAATGTCAATAACTGCTTATCAAAATATAAATTTAACTGCAATACGTTAAATTTAATATCATTAATCAATACTTTAATAATTTCAAAAATCACATATTCACTCCTTTTTTCGGATGCTGTGCAAAGTCTAAATTAAACCCAATAAACAAGATTTTAAACGCAGCGGTCAGATGTTCCCTTGGAGCATTTAGAACGACTCCCTGTAATAATATGCTGTATGAGTCAAACATACCACTCTTAGACACTAAACTAAAAATTGTACTGACCAAACTATCGCGTACTTTCTGCAATAATCCCACAAACTGCTGGAATCTATTATGAAGAAAATCAGTTATTCAAAAAGAGTTTCAAAAATCTTATCTGCAATTGTTTGAAGAAAAACTATCTCTAATATTTTCCAATTAAGTCTAAAACCATTTAAATGTAATTTGAAAGAAAAACCTCCATGGTTAGTTACTCAATCAAAAAAGTATAAATATGTCGCTTCACAAATTTTCGAAAAATCAACACAACCCTCTCCAATTTCGAACTCTATTTAAAGAACAGCAGGAACACTTTTATGATAACAGATTAATATTTACAGACGGCTCAAAGGCCGAAAATCTAGTTGGCTATAGTGTCACAACGAATCGAGAGATCATTAAAACCTCAATCTTACCACCTCATAGATCAATTTTATCTGCAGAATTAATTGCAATATACCAAGCAACCAAATGTAATGCTTTCTTATGTTTTTTACTATTTTATTTTAAATTTTTACTGTCGTATTCATAACAAATTAAAATGGATTTGAAATGCGTTCTAAAACACAATTCAAACTTATTTTATTTTTTATGAATACGGTAGTTACTGTCCTGACTAGCGGCGATTTTTTCCCAACTTCGTCTGGTAGGCATATATATAAACAGTAGACACCCTTTTAAAGGGCATTATCAACACTGTCGATTTATACGGGGCATAAAGAACAATGCCTTATTATATTAGTAAGGCTGAGTTTTTTTAAATTAAAACAAGCCAGAGAGAGAGCAAAGCATTTTGAAGAACCGAACATCAAATTGCATTTTTTTTTTAATAAAATGTCACATTTTTTTTGTAGAAAAGACAACACCATAAGATTGCGATAAAAATAATTAAGACCTCGAAGTTTATTGAAAAAAAGTATTCAAACTTAAAAACAAACTTAAAAACAAACTGGAGGAGGATAAATTTCCAATATTCCACCATATAATCAATATTTTTTTTATTTTTTTATTTGCAACTTTTAAATGATGTAGTTAAGAAAATAGTTAAGGCCCTGTTAGCCGACCGTAAATGTAGAAATGTAAATGAAATGTAAACAGCTGATCGTCTCTGTTATATGGAAAGCAATGCAACTGCTTAACTGACTGTAATGTCACTTTACCGTAACGTGCCAACCTGTAGAAAATAGAATTTCATTACGAGATTACGTGACATTTGTAGATAGTGATGGGCTGCTTGTATTTTAAATGGAATGCGGGTAAAATCACTCTTTTTCTTTGGTACATTTTTTTAGTATTAATATCTGTGGACTTTTGACAAAATAAGTTACAACCCATACATATTTTCATTTATACCGATATATGTTTGGATGTATAAAAGAAACAAATGCATACATATCCCCCAAACAATAAAAAGTCTGGTTTTTAATGGGATCAAAACCTTGTTTTGTGTATGCACATTTTAAAAATAATGTAAGAACATGTGTACGAATATGCTATACATAATACATATTTGTTAATTGTAAATCTGTAATATTAATATCAAATATTTATTTATTTATATAAACATACAAGAAATACCGTTTTAATGCTATTTAAATCACTTGGTACTTTTTCTTCAAAGCGGTCACCATTTCAACACTTTTAGTTCTCATCACTTTTCTCATTTTTGTTAATGTTTTTGAAAAACAGCTGACACGTTCTTACATGTTCTATAAGTGCACAAACGAGCTTACAGTACGTTACGGTACGTTACATTGCATTTAATTACATTTACGGTCGGCTAAAGCGGCCTTTAGCGCCCGTAAGGGCTGTAAAACTTATTTAAGAACAACAGAAATTTTATTTAAAAAATAACGTAATAAAATTGCAAAAAAGAAAGCATATCCCATCAACAATAAATTTCAGTTTATCAATAGTATGAAATGGGAATTTAGCAAATTTAAGCGAAACCTTAATAATTAATTTTTTGAATCCCAAGAAAAACTTTGATTAAAATAAAATGTTTGTCTACAGTACCACAACATTTGTTTTGATTTTTAAGAAAGAACATAACACTTTATAATGTTCTTGAAAATAGTTACGAACGGTATTACGGGTTGTGTTCGTGTACGCAAACACTAAAAAAAATTGTTCCTGGTTGTGTGAGTCGAACGCTAAATAATGCTCTGTTTATTTTCGAACACTGGGCACAATGCTCTTGGAAAATTAACGATTTTGACTGCATAACTTACACGCCGTTTTGTCAGCCCACTTGCGTACTTTCATCGTGCCGAATTTCAAAACAATGTATGCTTTAGTTTTCTAGATGTTCAGTTTTTTAACATTTTTTTGTATGACGGCAGCGCTAAAAAATTCAACTATTCCTAAAATTAGAAACTCCAGCGCGCTGCAGTTGCAGCAAATTTCAGTCATATCGGTGGGAAAAATATGCTTTTATCCGCCAATATTATTATTTTTATATTCACCAAAAAACTCAGACCTTCTGAAAGAAAACTTTAATAGTGTGAACCCAGACAAATTTATGTTGAGGTTAAAATTCATAAAACAGTTATTTTTGCCGAATATTATCAATATAAACCATCTATTTTTTGTCTTAAAAGGATTTAAGAGATGGTCGCTTAATTTTATACTAATATTAACGTTGAGAAGGAAGTTAAAGCTACACAGAGAAAACAAATTTGCCGGAAAATGGATGCAGTTATAAAATATTGATCAAGTTATAAAATATATTATTGCAACTATTAAAAATGTGTTACTCTAACTGATTATTAATATTAATGATTATTAAAACGTTATTCTAACTGAAATATGATTCTTTTAATTCTTTTATTAGTTATGATAACTAATTCCATTTAATACTAAAAATTATTACGAATGTTGTCAATCACAACCAAATTGAATACAGTGCATTACTGAATATTAATCATTACAATCAATTATTTGCTTTTCTCAATAAATTTGTTAAAATAATTGTTAATTTATTTGTTGCAGCTAATTATTGAACCAAAAAAAAGCTATATGTCCCAATTGTTTATTGTGAGCACTAAACTAATTATAAACTGAATTTTCTGTCAAAAATAAAAAAATAATTTGTAAGCCAGAGAAACATTTAATAAAATAAATTTTAATTTAAAATTTCAAAAATATTTGGTCCAGATCAACATCGTACATGTGGGCTAACTCTTCAGCACGCTCTATAGACTCCAATGGATAACTAATCCCGTCAAAGCCTATTTTCCACCTTCTTAGCTTATCCATCAAATCCATTTTGGACTTAGTGGCTGTAGATGCTATCGATGGGTGAGTCATTTTAGTGCTCTCCTCCTCGACCAGTGATTTAACCACTATATTAAGCTCCGGGGTCACTAGTAGTTTTGGCTAGGCTAAGATATGCTAGAGTAGGCTAGGATAGGCCAACTATTGCTTCCTGCTTCATTTGGATTTTTAAAAGACGCTGTATTTCAAGCTCGTCATGTTCGCCACTTACAAACTTAGCCCACTGTTTTCTCAGTTCCTCAACACATTGAAAATCTTTTAGGTGCGGAAGCAATTTTTTCCGTTTAAGGGAGAAAACCCACGTTGTGATCAACATTGTCTGTGTTGGTCGGGTAAATAATGTATGTTTGTATATGTTTTATAAAATTCAATAATCACCCTTATCGTGGTTGGAGAGTTAAAAATACGCCAGCGACTGTTTGGTAATAGATTGCAGGAAATAAGTTAATTCGCCAAACGCGATAATGGTGAAAAAAGTCACGAACGATATAATGGGACTATGTGAAATTATGGATAGATTCGCACCAAAGGCTTCATTCTTAGTACAATTAAAATGTATTTTCCAAATTTTATCAAATTATCTACAAAATTCCAACTTGTACTTTGCGCAGACAACCAGCCAGATGGACGGACATCGTTAGATCACTTAAATAAGTGATTCTGTGATGTGTCTAGATTTCTTTGTATTGCACACATTAGCACAAACGTTCATAATTGATTATTTCTTAATTTTTGTTTGTCAGTTTAAAATAATATTTATCTTTAATGAGAACCTGCTTGTAGAGTTAAAATTTAATGTATGTATGTATTTAATGAAATTCATGCAACATGTTGGATAAACAGACAGATATTTAAAACCGAAGTTAACCAGATTTTTTTTATTTTTGCTTGTAGGCATCTAAAAAATTGAACATTTATCAAAATATGCTTTCAAAAGGTAAAATATGCGCTATAAGCATAAAAAGTGATGAAAATAACTCTTTGAGCTAAGTTATGCAAAAAATGCTGCAAAGGGTAAAATATGCAAAAATATGCAAAAATATGCACTAACAAATCGATGCCAAAATTCTTAAAAAGCTTAAAAACGGATATATATATTGTTTCTGCCTTCATTGGTCGCACAAAGAAAAACATGCAAATGCATATTTACGGTTGCTCTGCTGATCATAAATATCAAAAAGTGAGAGCAGTATAACAGTTCGTTTGACAGCTAACCCTTTCATAATTTCTTTCGGTTTTAAAAGAAACACCGTTTATAAGTGAACGCCACTGCACATTGTGAACCTTCTCTAGAAGGTTGAATTCATAGTTTTAGGAGTTTTATTTTATGTTTTATTATTTGATTCGATTGGTTTTAAATCAGCATAATAATCTAAATAGTATCACTAATTTGATCTTCTCTATATTATTTGTTGTGTTTTTGCTTTTTTGTAAATATTTTCTTCCCGTGTAATTTCATTTAAATCAGGTAATTTTGCTTCATCTCAAGTGTAATTTTAAATTTTTCTGCTGGTAACACTGTTTGAAGTTAACCAAAAATAAAATTTAATAGATAAAACAAAAGGAACAACAACAGCAAAGTAACCACAGTCTACTATTTTACCCAACAGCAAAAGGTTCATTAAACTTTGACCAAATCTACTGGCATTTGAGCCAAAAACTCTTCAAGCCAGCTCTCCACACACACACACAAACATACACACTGTATTTGGTCTTGCTACTTAATAGTCTCTTATATTTGTTGTTCTTGTACAGTCGTACATAAATGTATGTGAATGACAGATATGAATGCTTAAAAGATATTTACTTTACACATGTATATATGTATGTACGTTGTTTATGTAAATAAATATGTTACATGTAACAAATACATGCATTCCAGAAAAATTCATACATATTTAGTAAAGAATAGTTTTAGCCTAAGAATTGGGTGGGAGCAAAAAATTCAAATACTTTTAAATAGATTCGAACCCTTTTATATTGTAGAAGCATAATATATCAGGAGTGTTTAGGTCTTATTTAATCTAAGGTGCTTAGATTTGTTAAGCACTGTAGCTCATTTGGTGTAGCCGCTGTTGTAGGAAATTCTTATTAGAAAACAGTAAACTGAAAAGAAAAATTAAGCCATCTGTACTACTTAAGTCAAACCGAAGCGGTGTCTATACGAGTAAGAGCTCATATAAAAAGAAAACAGTTTTTTGTCTCTACTAAAAGTTTATTTTGAGTTAATCCCCATTTGACCAATGCGATATGTTTGTTTCACATTTGTTGTTTAACTGGACGCAACAATCAACACAAATTTCGTGATTAAAACCAAAATAACAAAACATAAATTAAACAAACATTTTTTTTTTTTGGCATAAACATTTATTTACTAATATTGTTGTGGTTTTTGCTTAACTTAATATTATTTACTTGTATTGTGGTAAACATAAAAGTAAATTAATTAGTACTGTGGTTATTTTGTTGAACTATTTATGGTTTTTAATCCAAATTTTTAATATTTTTAATTAGGCTCAAGTTCTTTAAATTTAATTTTCATTAAATTATTTTTATGAAGAAAGGAATTTTACAACATGAAAATTAATTAAACTTCTTATTGATAATCTTTCATTCTTGACCGTGGCCGGGGCTCGAACCCAGGCCGGCAGGTTACCATGACATGTTTCGATCGCAACCACTCGATCTCCTCAGATGGATTTGCCGTTTTACACTCGCAGCCATCGACGACTGCTGACGTCAATAGTCAAACATCAATCCTTAAACCAAATTGTATTTTAACCTTTGGTAGATCGAAGTTTGCTTTTTTGAATGATTATCCATTTTAATTGATTTTACATGTTTTTTCTTTACTTCTGTTTTTTCGTACTTTTTGTCAAGAATTCTTCTTGAAGTCCAAAGTACATTTTTTGTTTTTTCTTTTTGTAAATTTTTACAACAGTTTTGCAAATAAATCTGAATTAAAGAAAATTTGTGTTCATTGTATTGCGGCATAAAAGATGATGCAAAGACAAATGCAAAAAGGGCAGCGTTCGAAAAAAGAGACCGAAAAAATACAATATATTCCATCTCGTGTCGCCTCTGTAGACCATGTGGCAGCATACCTGATATTGTTTTCGTTGTCACTCTACTTTAAAAATTTGATCTATTCATTTAAATAATTTTAACAATTAGAGTTCGGGAATTTTCTCTTCTTATTTTATTTTTTGAACATGAAAATAATGCTCTACTGCTCATTGTAAAATTTAAATAGTTTTGTAAACGAATTAATAGACCTACACTCCCGACAGTACTTGTTTCTTTTAAAACCTTTCAATACACCAAAACATTTTTGCCCATATATTCCAAGTATTTTATAATTGCCTCGTGCAGTCTGTGAGGATTTATTATATTTACTTGAGTGTCTTATATAGCGGACGCATGCAACGAATTTACGATGCAAAGATTCAAAAAATGGTTTTTTGCAAAGAACAGCTGTTGCAATATTATCAAAAAACAAGTAAGAGTGCTATATTCGGCTATGCCGAATCTTATATACCCTTCATCATGGTTGGGAAAGAACAGAAGTTTATATATACGTATACCTAAATATACGTATTTTTATATATGTACAGGGGTGTGCTGGAAATCGCAAACGCAAAACGCAAGAATTTTAAAAGTCGTTTTTTAGTAAAATTTCTGTAATAAATAAATTATATAACAAATATTATACAAACATTTCTCTATTAAACAGAATTTTATAACAAAAATTATAAAAATAAAATTAAAAGTGTATTAAAAACAGCCTCCAAATTCTTGCGTTTTGCATTTGCGATTTCCAGCACACCCCCCGTAGTATTAGTCGCTTAATGGCATTTAATTATTTGCACATGTTTGCTTGGTATTAAATATAAAAAGAAACAAACTTAATTATAAAAAAAGAGTAATTTTTGGTATTTCAGTACCGATTAGACAGATTTATGTACCAACGTGTTGAGGAAGAAATTTTCCATTTATAAAACTTGGACTCGGGAAGAAATATGGTTCCTGAAAACGGGTATTTATCAAAAAAAATGTTATATTTTGATCATAACTTTTTTGTATCTGAACCGATTTTACCAAAGGTGTATATCAAATAAATAAAAAACACTCTAGTTAAATGGGCGTCCTGTAACTACAGGAGCACGCATGTCATTGAAACTGCGTTTTCTTTAACACTTTTTATTGTGAAACAAGGTGAAAGATCTCACCGTGGTCCTGCAGTAATAAAAAAAGCATTATCACCAGTGGGATAAGACAATGATGGGTAAATACTGCTGGATACAAATTCGTGAAACGTCATCGCAACATAACAGGATAAATCGAAAAGGAAAAATATAAAATTTTTGACCAAAAATAGAATTATGTAAACAAATTAAAGTGTCTATTTACACTTAATCCTAATCCAATCAGCACAACCAATAAACAAACATTTTTTATTGAAAATTTATATATGGATGTTTCTGTATTTTTCAAAAAAAAAAATTATATTTTGATCATAACCTTTTTTGTATCTGAACCTCTGAAATCTGAAAATTTTTCTACTAAAGATTTCTGATCTTTTGATATATAAAGCGTAACCATTGGTCATATGACAGTTCAAAAATTCTTTTTATACATTTTTTGTTATTTTTTGTACGGGAGGTACCACACCCACTTCTCTGATCCCGCCCACATTTTGTGGGATACTGTGTATTGATAACCGTAATGTATGTACCTAATTAAGAAACAACCTAGCCGCTATTATGTCTCCGGAAAACGCATATCAAACGTAAGACAGACAGACAGACGGACATCGTTAAATCAACTTCCCTCCTTATAAGGACCCAGAATATATATATTTTAAAGGGTCTAAGATCAATATTGTAGAAATTACAAACGGAATGACAAACTTATATATACCCTTTTCGACCTGTGGTGAAGGGTATAAACATACAGTACATGTAGTACACTCATATTCCAAGCTCACATTTAAACAATTTAGAGTGATATATTCGTTGTGCCGAATCTTTGATACCCTCCCCCGACAGTTCGAATAATTCAGGAGTGGGATGTTTATGATATCTATATACAATTATTAATTAATTTTTTTTAAAGCGGACGTTAGCATTAAAATTGTTTGCGGTTAAGACCTATACTAAATTTGTGACCGACAACAGTTTTAGCCGAACCTAAATGATTTTCAGTATGAAAATTTGTATTGGACCCATTGTAAATTATGAACCAATCACCCCAAAATGCTGTAGAAAGATTTCTGGTATTAAAAACATAAATTTGAATAAATTTCAAAACAGCAGTGAAATAAGTTTTAGCTTTTACAGCGAATTTCAAAAGGCTGCTTAATATGGGATCTGAAGTAAATTATTGCCCGTATATCATATAATTGCATGCCATTTTTTCTGGCCTTATAAAGCTAAGATGTAACAAATTTTACCGCAATATCTAAATCAGCTAAGGTTTTAGGCGTATTTCAAGAGTAGGGTTTATATGGGGCCTATGGTAAATTTTGGACCGATCTTGACGGAATTTAACAGTGTAATTTCCAGTCGAATAAAAGAAATTTTTGCGAAATCGTATATCATTCCGTGCTTTATTCGACCATTTTTTAGGTTGGTGGTTCCAAATTTTGATTCATAACTCTGATCCTACTGAACCGATTTTGCTGGATTTCAATCCAAAACTGCTTGGGATAACTACAAGCAAGTATGTTCATTTCTTTTGAGTTTTTCGAAAATGAGCTTGTTTTTAACAGACGGACAGACAGACGGACATAGCTAAATCGACTTAGAACTACTCAAGAAGGCAGAATCTATATACTTTACGGGGCCTAAGATGAATAATAAAAAAGTTCCACACGGAATGACAAACTTAGTATACCCTCATTCACCACTAGTGCTTGGTGGTGGGGGGTATAAGAAATAAAGAACGTGTGTCGTTTTCTATTCCCACTCTCATTGCTGCGTGTATTGTTCATTCCTGGTAAATTTTTAGATTTTTTGTACTCGCACTTTTACTAGAGTGAATTATTTATTTATACACTAATTTGGTAACAGCGACACTACAGTATAGAGTTTGGACATTTTTTCAATGATTTGAATGTGTGTTCAAGCGAAACTGTGCAGTGCTCTATATTGCAGTCACTATTTTACCTTTTTTTTTAGTTTTATAGAAATTACCTTTTCTAAAACCTAAGAAAATGTACGCCATAAACCACAAAAACAAATTAAGGATCGTAAATTGAACGGAAATGGTCGCTTGAGGCAAATATCTACTAAATTTTGTCGACCCAAAATAAAATGAAACAAGTAAATTTTTTTTTGATAAATTTATTTTGTGTCTGATTAAGGGAGACTCCTTTAAAGAAGCGCATACTAAGAGATGTTGAAGGAAACGGAAAGAGGGAAACATGGTACAACATTGTAGCATTATTATACATACCAACATGCAACGAACATCAAAATATCATTATGTATGATAAATGATGTGGCATGTGTTTTTTTGCTGTTTGTCTGAGGGAATATTTTTGTTTTTATTTTGTAGTTATTTGTGTCGAATTTTTATTTTCTTCTTTTTGGCTTTATGGCCAACAAATTCCAAAAAAATGTTTCCAAATTGTTTTTTTTTTTTTTTTTTGTCATGGTTTGAGACCAAATAAAAGTCAATTGGGATTTTCAAGGCATGTTTTCTTCTGTACAACAATGCAATTGTTATAAAATTTAGGTTTCCAAAATTACAATTTATGTGACACACCATGTACTATAACTGACAAATTTTTGTGTTATTGTCATTGTTCTTGTCGTCTGGTCATGCGAGTCATGTGATCATATTGAGGACGTTTTCTAAACCTACTTTTGTACACTGAAAAGAAAAATCAATCCAACCGAACTTAAATCGAGACGAAGCGGCTGCAAAAGTATGTTTGGTATGGATTTCCCTAAATCAAGTACAGAATGCTTGATTCAAATTTGGATTATTCTAGTTCCCTGTACTAAAAATAATCCGAAAACGGGATTAACTTAAGTGAAAGTGAGGCAAAAGTTTATCTAAAACTATGCTAGATTCAAAAATTTCTGAGTGAAATAATCAGGAAATGACAGTTTCGAGTTTTTTCTTTCTTTGTACATACATACATATTAATTCAGGAATTTAAATAGATATTTTTGGAAAATCTAAATCTATTTTAAAATCACCTTAAATGCATTGTGTGCTTAAATTTGAATGGTAAAATATTGGATAACGATCTCAGACTTTAAGTTACGAGTACAGTATTAGGTTTTTCGGATATTTATCTTTTGATATATTTTAAATTAAGCTATTCTTCACTTGACTAGATTATTAATAATGCTATGTCTAGCCACAGCAGTTTTACTTCTTACAGGCACCATTTAAGCTACTCGGTGAGAAGGTTTGAAAAGAGAACAAGTATGTTTGCAGTTCAAAAGTATTCTGTCTGTTTATTTACAATTTTCTTATATTTATACTAATTACAGCGAATTAAAAATTCTTAAATCTATTCTATATTTTACTTTTTCTAAAGCACAATACAGTAGCTAGTCCTCGTCCATATTATGAAACATTTGCGGCGAAACATTTGAGCTTGTTAATGATTTCCCCTTTCATTAACGTGTGGAAAGATGAAGCAGTTTTTGTAAGTTTGTAACTGAAAGAAAGGGAGAAGTCATACAAAATGCTTAATTGCTGCAAAACCAAATTTTGTTTTATGGACACGAATGCAGTTTCAAAAGAGAATTGAAGAAAGTTTCTGCAGAAAATGCTTCATAATATGGACAAGGACTTAACGGATATAAGCAATTAAAAAAAAAATCACGAAAATGTTTCTTATAAACATTTTTTAAAGCAACTATTTTTAATAAGAAAATTATTTTTATAAAAGTTTTTAGTCTGAAAATAAATTTTTGTTTCTTATATGAGATGTTCTTATATCCGTTATCTACTGTATGCCCTACACTTTGTTTTGATTGGTCTGTGTATGACACGAAAAATACTTAATATTTAACTTTCCTATTTTCTACTCTAATGAGTTTCTTTAAAAAGTGTGAAATATTATTCATTGTAATATTTCGTGTGTTTTTACCCCCTGTCAATCAGTTTAATTGCATGTATACACATTGTTTGTGCTTCTGTGTGGTCTGATAGCAGTTGTTGTTACAAGTGGCGCTTTTAAAGTGTATCATACTTTGCTTTTGGTTTTACACAACCAAATTAATAATTTATTTGATACATGTGGGTCACTAGTTGCAGTGTGTGTTACTCGTGTTATGACAAATACACTACAACAGGCATCGATAATTAGCTTGAATATGGACTCTCTAGGGGCAGACAAGGTCATTGGAAATGGGGTTTGTCAAATCGAAAAGTTTTTTAGTTAACAACTTTAATTAGTAGTTTTTGACATAAGAATAAACAAAAGTGGCTTAATTAAGGAAATAAAATAGCTAAAAAATAGAAACGTATTAATTAAAATCAGTTGAAAAAAGGTTAATGTTGTTCTTATAATGTGAGTAATGCACTCTTCACTAAATTGTTGCTGTATGAAGTTTAATACTGTAGATTTGACAGAAATAATACATGTTATTAATCAGCAGCGGAGGCCAAACCTTTTCTTAAACCACTGTGCAAATAATTACTTAAGCGGCTCATACACTTGCAATATTATTGTAAATGATATGCGCCATATTATTTACATTTTGTTCTATATTATGCAATAAGTCGCACAATGGTTTCATTCATTCAATAAAAAGGTGAACATAACCTATAGAAATAACACAAACAGAATTGTACAATGTTGCCAACACATTTCACTTTCTCTTCGTTGTGCAATAAAAAACAAAAGTCTTTTGATTTTTGCCAATGTATTGTGCCACCTTCGAATATCACATACACATTGGCGATATAATTGTACAATAAGTAAAATTGAACAATTTTATTGCAAGTGCACACAGAAAACAAATTGGTTGGGAAACGGTTGCAGTAATAAAATAGTGATCAAGTAACATGATTTATTATTATGACTATTAAAAATGTATTGTTCTAACTGATTTTTAATTCTCTTGATTATTAAAACGATGTTCCAACTGAAATATGATTCCTTCAATTCTTTTATGAGTTATGATAACTAATTTAATTTAGTTCTAAAAATTAGTACAAATGGTTAGAATCACAACCGAATTTAATACAGGGCAATACTGAATATTGGTCTTTGCAATCAATAATTTGCTTTCGTCAATAAATTTTGTAATATAAATGTTTATTCATTTATTGCAGCTAATTATTGATTGTGGGAATAGTTTCAATTCGAGTACAACAAATGAAAATATAATTATTCGGAATTCACAATCAAAAAATAGTTAAAAGCCCCAATTGCTTACTAAATTTTCTGTCAACACATTTGATAGAATAAAACAATTTTTAATTTTGCAGTCAAAAATGGAATATGTGCAATAACGAAATTAATAGGGGTAAGTAATTTACGTATTCTTATAGGTATGAACATATACACGCACATATGTATGTATGTATTATTTTTTTTATATCCTGCAAGTTATATTGGACTTCTTGATCCATTTTGATCCTGGGCTGGTCCTATGTAGTGCAAGTATGGACCATGTCATTATTAAAAAGAGTTTGCAGTGAAACGACATGTCTTCGTTTTTTAACGACATGTTTTCGTTTTGGAACGATTTCAAAGCTAATCCTCTGGAGTATACCATGGAGTAGTTTTAAGACTTCTCCTTTGTAATGCAAACTGGGTTATATGGTCCTGCCCTAGGACATCATACTATAAAATTAGACATTTTCCCATTCATTGGGGTTACCTTTCGACAAGTCCTTGCCCCTTATGGGCTACATTTGACCGGTTAAAAAAAATATATTGATAACGACAATCAAATCTCTTGTTATGAACACCAATTATGTTTAAATTCAGTTGCAGCTATCATATATTCAGGTATAAGCACAGTTTTGTTTCTAATAATCATACTAACAACTAACAATATCTGTTGTTATGACTGATAGTGTACTAAAATGCAAATGTTGCTATCAAAAATATTATGCTAAGCACCGAAATGTTCAGTAATTGTAACCGAATTGTGTGATAGTACATGCAACCGAAGAAATTCGATTGGCGCCAAATTCGGTTGTGATCACGAATCTGTTTTCTTTGTGTGTATGAGCCGCTTTAAGGTAAGTATTTTAGGGTTAAACATTAAGGAAAGAATTAGAGGTCTGCTTTGGATAAATCACTGGTTTGCCTAAACCCAAAGTGCATAACATTTATTCAAATATGTAACATTTCGGGGTGATTATGGATTACTGATTTACTCTTCAAGAAATTAACAATATTCTAAAGAAAATTTAAAGAGAAATTGTAAAATAAAGTTTTTGAATTAAAGCACTCTTGACGTATGAGTGATTTTAATTAAATTTCATACGCATACACACTTTTACGACTTAAGCTGAATACACAATGATACTCGAGAATTATTATAAATGCAAAGCAAACGTATTCTTATTATTATTAACATACGTTTTCAAAGAAAAGTGGAACTTAAATTTATCAGTAACTCTTCAAAAGAATTCTGTTAAATGAAATCTGCTTTTTGTAATCGCATTAAGCAATAATTAAAACAGGACATTAGTAATGTGTTTCATATTAAAAGAGCTAAAAATAGTGTTTTCAACTTTAAGCACTTTAAGGTATTTAGCAAAGTAATAATTATTTAGCAAGTTTTCATCTGACCTTTTCAATTCGATATTTGCCTGTGGTTTAAATCACAAAGTGGAGCTAAATCGGTCATTCACTAGGAGAGAATGTTAAATAAAGCTGCCCAACTGCCCTATTGTAGAGCCCTGGAATTGAAGGTAGTCCAACAACAACATTGCAAAGAAATATAAAAAAAAATCACCAGACAAATGAATATCAATGTTGCTGTTGATAAATTCTTGGAATATTTTGCAATAAATATGAAATAAAAAACCAAATATTTTTCAGTTGATTTTGTCAAATCAATGGAGGCACAGGCCTGTGCTCCATCGCAATGTGTGCATCATGGTCTGAAGGAGTCATTTTCATTTTAGTTCGCTGGAAAAACTTTTACTGTAATAACAACCGCCTTTTTTTTAAATACAATCAAAGATTATGGTCTGGACGATATGTGGTTTATTGCGTGGTAAGTTTCCACGACGCGTCATTTCACGTTTTGGCGACGTCTACTAGACTTTTTTTGTGCGTTTAACTTGTTTGTGGGGCTACGTCAAAGACTGTGCCGATGCGGATAAACGCCAAAACGTATAAAAAGCAACATCTCGGCGAGATACCGGCCGAAATGTGTAAAATGGTGGTCAAAAACTATCTCAAAAGTATCAAATATTGCAACCAATCTAGAGGCATTCATTTAAATGACCTTTTGTATATTGTACGTAATGGCAAAGTCCAAGCTTAATAATGATATAAAAGTTTCATAGAAATCCTAGCCTTAAGTGTGTTTCATTTAAGTTTACTTCTGAAGCCGCAAAATGGATAACCCGTTAGCTTTAACAACCTTAAAATGTTGCCCTTTCTACACACTTTTTCGGATTAAGAATCTGCGTTTGCGGTCATCTTTGCTGCCCCGTCCCGAAGTCTATTGAGAAGTTCGTTGACGACAAGCGTCCATAGCATCGGTGAGAGCACCCCTCCCTGGGGGGTTCCCCGCTGTGCCTTCCTCGTTATCCTGGAGTTGCCCCACACCACAGATATGCACCGTAGCAGGTTGCCAATCCAGTTTTTAGCATGTGAGTGTGCCCCAGTGCGAGACAAGCTGGCCAAAATTGCCCCTGTGGACACATTATTGAATGCTCCCGCCATATCCAGGAACACACCCATTGCGAAGTCCTTATAGTTCAGGGTCTTTTCAATCAGCGAGACAACTGAATGAAGTGCCGTCTCAGTTGATTTACCCTTCGTGTAAGCATGTTGATTAACAGAGAGAATGGTGGGTCTCATATTTCTCTTGACATGATAGTCCAGAATTCTCTCCAACGTTTTCAGCAGGAAGGATGTGAGACTTATAGGTCTAAAATCTTTTGGGTACATATGATTGCTTCTGCCCGATTTCGGCAGGAATACAATCTTAGATACTCTCCAAGATTTAGGCACATAGTTTATCCTCAGACATCCCTTAAAGATTTCCACCAGCCATGGTGCTATCCGTTGTCTACCCCGCTGTAATTGCACCGGGATGATTCCGTCAAGACCAGGCGACTTATATGGCTTATATCACCATCTGCCATAACAGAAGTTTCATCAGTTGGAATAGGAGCCCCAGAGCAGCCCGGAAAGTGTGCATCAACAAGCACCTCCAACGTTTCCGTACTGCTCCCTGTCCATTCTCCGTTTTCCCTGCAAACCGTACTTGGCATTACCGGACTGCACACTAGCATCCTCCGCTGTCTTGCCGTTTCGGTTGGCTTCTCTATATTATTGTAATAGATCAAGTTTAATTTGAAAAATATTTTTTTTTTATTATTAATTAAAAAATTTTTTATTTGTCAGTTATTGTTAAATTTGTTGAAAATTGTTGAAAATATATAAGATTAGGAAGAAAAAACCTTAACGAGGGCACTGAAAGAAGTGCCGAAATATTGGTTTAAATAAACGTTTGCGAGTGTAAAACGGCAAATCCATCTGAGGAGATCGAGTGGTTGCGATCGAAACATGTCATGGTAACCTGCCGGCCAGGGTTCGCGCCCCGGCCACGGTCAAGAATGAAAGATTATCAATAACAATTTTAATTAATTTTTTATGTTGTAAAATTCCTTTTTTCATAAAAATAATTTAATGAAAATTAAATTTAATGAACTTAAGCCTAATTAAAAATATTAAAAATTTGGATTAAAAACCACAGATAGTTCAACAAAATAACCACAATACTAATTATTATTAAACGTTTAAAGTTTAAAAAAAAGACCTCAAGCTCGAAAATGTAAGCAAATTAAAGTTTAAGCGTGTCAGAAATCGTTAATTTTTTGCTGGACAAACTTTATTTCTCACCGTGGCACACTGGTTCATATTTTGAGAAGGCGGCCGAAATTATTTTTTTTTATGTTCTCCAATTTTAAAATTTTTTTATTCATGTGAAAGTAAATACTAGTGAACCTCGGGAGCCAAAAAATTTCAACCCTATTTCAACTATTTCATTGAGAACAGGGTGGTCCGAAATGGACTTTCTCAATATTTGTTTATAGTTTTGAATTTCTGAGTCAATTTTTGAAGTTGAAATGCTCATAACTTTTTTGTTTTTTAAGATTTTTTGACAGAATAAGTTTTTTGTATTAGTTTATTTTATTAGCTATACGTGGTTAAAAGCATTAAACTCTGCGACCTCTAGAACTATTTAATTTTTTTTTTTTTTAATGTCAAAATTTCCCGGAAATTTCCTACTTTATAGAGCATAAGTCCTGAGCGTCAAAATGCGTCAAAAAAAAATCTATACTCTCTTGTAGTCCAGAATCTAACCTACATTTCTATACCCCATTGAACACACATCTGGATACGGCCTTGCGAACTACAGCAATTTCTGTGACCCAAGGTAAGATATTCGGTTCAAAAAATAAGTCCTGCAAGGAAACGTTACTGAAATTAAAGATGGTGAATCTTAGAGAATTTTCGACAAATAAAGCAGTTCAGGCCACATAAATTATCTAGCACGTCAGGTTATCAATTAATTTGGAGAAGGTAAAGGTATTGCCATTGTTATGAACTTATTGTGGGTGAACGGATGCTGCAAAACGAATAGGCGACATAAATAGACTAAAGCAGGCCATATACGATTCAATTCAATTGTCAACTGAGTCGGTTGTTCTCCAAATCAAAGCGTGTATGGCTTTGTCAATTGATTAGTTTGACGGTTGTCGAGTTGGTTGAAGAAAAATCAAAAGATTTTGATTTATTCAAGTTGACTACTAAGTCTTTCAATTCGATTGTACTGTATGTGCTCGAGTCTCTTGATTAGCTGTCAAAATTAATTTTTATAGTTAAGTATTTTAAAAATTGATTTTTATTTCATTAAATTTTAAAATAAATTTAAAATCTTTCAATTCAGTTGATGAAGTTGTCAACTGAGTTGAAAGACTGAGTTGACAACTGAATTGGACCGTGTATGGGGCGCATAACACGTTAGATTTCTGAGTAAGTTAAAAGGTTAAACATTAGTAAATAGCCGCAACATAAACTACATAGTTTAATTACCTGAAAGTTGCAACTTAATTTAAAAAAATGAAAGAGCAGGTAAATGGTAAAAAAAACTAGCACGCAGTTATATTTTACGTGAAAATTATGATAAAGGATTCATTTCTGCATCAAATTCAACCAACGCAAAATAAGAAAACAAAAATTGCAATAATTGAAAAAAATAGTGGAAGCGAGTCCTAAACGCACAAAGAGGATTTTAAAAAGTATGCCTACACCAACTGAAGAAATGAAATTTACTCCAGAAGAAGCATTTGCACTATTTTTGGATTTAAAACTGACAAAAAATCAGTATACAGAACTGCGAAAGCGAACCAATGAAAAAAATTGTGGAATCTTTCCAGCATATCGAGATTTAGTTTCTGTCAAAGAGTGCTTACCTTCACAAACGGCTATTAGTGTAACTTCAAGTTCAGCAGAAGTAAAATTGCAGGCTCTTCTCGAACACATTATTAAATTAAACGATTATTAAATACACTTGATGCTGACTGTTTAAAAAAACTTAAAAATTGCAGCATCACTTTATTTTCTAAATGGGGATGTGATGGAAGCTCTGGTCAGAAACAATACAAGCAATGTAATTCAGAAAATTCATCTGATGCTAACTTATTCATGGTATCTTTAGTTCCATTACGTTTAAGAAAAACGTATATTGGCTTAGAGCCGTGAACCAGTAGAGTTACAGAAATGGATGTATGGAAAAATGAAATTCCCTCTTCAACAAAGTATTGCAGACCAATAAAGTTTGTTTACAAAAAGGAAACTAAAGATGTCATAACTGAAGAAGTTCGAAAAATAAAAGATCAAATTAAAGAACTTCAACCGGCAATATTTAAATTTGATGACCAATGCATTGAAATTAATTTTCAAATGTTCCTTACAATGATCGATGGAAACCATTAACCGAAACAAAGTCTTAGTCAAGCTGTACCATATACCAAAAGACATCAAGTCAATTAAGCCAACCCCCATCACAAGACAATAGTTTCAATGAAGCATACGAATTTGGAATGTCCCCTCTTCATACCAGAATTCGTTTTATGGAGCATATTCTTAAATTGGGTAATGATTTGGAATTTGGCCCGTTAGGCGAAACAGTGAGAAAAAACAAAGAAAATGTGGAAAAAAGGAAGCAAACAAAAAAACAAATTCAAGAAAAATACCTTCACCTAGGCCTTATAATTGATCAGCCAAAACAAGGAGAAGGAAATTCAAATGATGGAAACACTGCAATGAGATTCTTTTCCGATCCAGAAACTGCAGCATCTATCACAGGAGTACATTTTGAATTAATAAGACGATTCCAGATCATTTTACAAGTGATATCATGTAGCAGAAAGATAAATGCAAAAAAATTTGGCCAGTATGCAAATGAAACAGCATTTCTTTATAACAAAAAATACTCTTGGAGACATATGCCAACCACAGTTCATAAAATTTTATACCAAGGGGAACAAATAGTTCAACACAATATGCTACCAATTGGAGATCTATCTGAAGAAGCGCAAGAAAAAAGGAACAAAGACTACAGATTCTTCCGCGAGCATAACACAAGAAAAATGTCCAGTGTTGTACTAATGAAGATCTTAGTACTATTTTGTTGTGCACATCAGATCCATGTATGTCCAGTATTCGACAAAAATGGAAATCAACCTCAATCGAATTAGAGGAAGAAGCTAAACAACTTCTCGAAAATGAAACCCAAAGCTATTTAGAAGAAATTTTTACTAATATTGTTTAATTTAAAATTGTTTATAGATTATAATTTGTTTTTGTTTTAAGTATATATTTGTATTAATGTATAAAAATAAAATACACATACATCTCAAACCAAAAATAAAAGTTGAATTACCTAAAACGTTATCGATAGCCAAGAATGCTATTTGGGAATTTTTCAAAATATTCCTTTTCAATTTTATCCTTATAACAACTCGTCTCGTCCCAAAAAAGCCAACCTTTGGCCCCTGTGAATATTGCGACTAAAATATTTACAGGGGCCAAATATTGGCATTTTCTGACAGGATCTAAGTTCGACAATAAAAAATAAGTATCAGTTGTAAAATACAAGAGAAATAATGATAAATTATAAAAAAATCATATTTGAAATATTCAACTTTTACACCCAAACTCAACAAAAAAATGAAAATGCATTTTGAACTCCCCATAACTTTTGCTCCTATCAGTCGAATTTTACGCATTTTTATAGCGCAAATGAAAGCCTAACATCCCACCTATCGAGCAAAAAAAATCGCATAAAAAAATACCGATCCAGTCAAAAGTTATGGAATTTTGACCGCCTTCTCGTAAAATTTTCCACTGTGTGTTGGTCAATACACTAACAATATTAAAACAGTAACGGACTGTAGTTTATTTAAAAAGTATTCCGTTCAGTAATTTTTAAATAAATAAACATTAAAATTCCAAGCAAATTTATTTTTAACTGATTCTAACAGTTGTATATTTAAAAAACTAAGTGCTTATTAATACGGATTTTCAGTTGCAGTTAATTTTGTACGTTGATTAAGTTAAATTCTTCTTAATGTTAAATTAAATAAAAATGTAATTTAAAATAACGAAAAGTTCATTTAATTTTTACTGTAAAAAATTCAACAGCGTATTCCGTAAAAACATAGGAATATTCAGTTCTTTTATATAAATTAACTGTCAAAAACTTAACTGAATATTCCGTAAAACATGTGAACATTCAGTTATTTTATATGATTTAGCTACCAAAAATAATTGTTTACTTATCCATAAAAAACGATTTGCTTGTTTTGTGTAAAAAAATTCCCAGTTTCTATTTGTTAAAATAATTTAGTTTAGTACATTAAATGTTTAAAGTAAAATAATTGCGAAGCCATACCGGTCATGCTGCTGGTGTCTTATAATTGAGAGTTTTTCTGTAAACAACGTGGTCAGTTCAACAAAAGTAAAACAAACGTGTTTAACGGGGTAAGTAAATAATAATAGTCTCTCTCTCTCTCTAATTAGAAAAACAAGCGTACAGGTGTGTGTCTGGTATTTTTTTAGAAACTCGGCTCTTTTTTGGAGTAAACGAAAATTACTGAATTAAATAAAATTACTGAATCAGTTAATTTTTTGATAGTTATTTTTTATAAAATAACTGAATATTCCTTTGTTTTTTACCTTTTTACGGAATATGTAGTTAATTTTTTGATCGGAAATTTATACTAGTATGGGCCAGCAGTCGACATAATCGACTGCAATCTAGAAATACAAACTTTGTTTGGTGTATGCCAGCCAGCCAAACGGATTGGTACACTAAAGGGGAGTTCAGAACCAATATTTTTATCTGTTACATACTTCAGTAAAATAGGATAATATCCTCTCTATCAATGGTAGTGTGGGATTTAAAACAAAAAGATTGCAATAATTTTTAATTCTCTTTTTGGAAAATTTGTTTTTCTACCCACTCCACCAAAGGTAGAAAGTATATTATGCGTTTGTGCTGAACAAAAATGGTGCTTATTATAAATTGTAAGAATTGGTTCAAAATTACACATTACCCTCATACAAAAATCTTTCCGGAATATAAGTTTGTGCCCATTAACCATTAAATTATATTGGTATTTACATTAAATTTGACCCAAAAATATTTTATTGCAACCTTAATAATTTTACCAAATCTTATTGGAATCAAACTTCCATACAAATACCACAAATAATATAATTTCCTTAGAAATGTTGGTAGTAATATAAAACGATAACTTTAATAACAGCCACTACGTGAACTTCTTATTGGTACGTCCATTTTTACCATGGGTTTCATATAAACCCCTTCCCGCAAATCACTTTAAGACGAAAAAATCACATATAGATGTAGATATCTAGACAAAATTTGGCACAGATAACTTTTACTTGCATCTTAACCTCGTAACAGAAATTCGTGATTGCCCATGATCAATAGTTTTATTTATTACTCACATCAGTACAATCGAATAATTGTTAATAGGTATTTAGTTTTTTTTTTTGGCAGAGTTGTTGTTTTTGTACAGGATGTTATGCGTTTGTGCTGAATATAAAATGTTACCTATTTCAAATAGCGAAAATAGGACCATAATTCCATATGGCCCTTATACAAAATTATCTCCGGAATAAAGTTTTGTACCGCGAACTATGTTGTTATCAAGATTGAACTCGACTCACATTTATTGTATTAAAACTCAATTTATCTTACCAGATTTTCTTGAAATCGGTCCATATTTGCCATAGCTCCCATATGAAAACCACTTCCGAAATAGCTTTTAATGCAGTAAAAATTTCGAAAATAACGTGGGATTGAATTTAAGCCATACTTTAAAGAAACATCTAAGATGTCAGTATCATCATTCGATTTGTTGAGGACTGCATTACATATTTGGTAATATTGTGGAAAAAAATTGTAAAGCGGTACCGAATTGTTTAAAAAAAATATAATACTCTCATTCTTTACATTGTAACCACACTAATAATGTAATGTAATGTAAATAATGTAGTAAAATTTCATGGCCAATATTTTTGTAGAACATTTCATCCCCGCCCTCCCTCTTCTTAGGGGTGTTTAATATATTTCAAAAAAATATTTGCCGTAGCATTTTGTACAAAGTTGCTGAACAAACCTTATACCTGAGATGTAAAGAACACGTTATTTTATATACCGATATGCTGCACGAACAGGTCAAAAGGTGGAAACTTTATAAAATTCTGATGTAATTTTTCACAAAAAAATTTTTTTTTTTTTTTTTTGCCCCTTCTACAAGAATCCATTAGCAGAACGCTGTTTGTTGTTGGGGTTATCAAGTTTTATTGATATTTTTTACATTGACATTTTTATTTCATATTTATTGCAAAATATTCCAAGAATTTATCAACAGCAAAATGGATATTCATTTGGCTGGTGATTTTATTTATATTTTTTTGCAACGTTGTTGTCGGACTACCTGGGATTCATGTTTGTTGAGGGCTCCACGATAGGGCAGTTGGGCAGCTTTATTTGACCTCTCTTAGTGAATGTCCAATTTAGCTCCACTTTGTGATTTAAACCACAGGCAAATATCGAATTCAAAACTTGCTAAATAATTATTACTTTGCTAAATATCTTAAAGTTGAAAACAGATCCTTAAAATTATAACTATTTTAGCTCTTTTAATAAGAGACGCGTTATTAATGTCCTGCTCTAATTATTGCTTAATACGACCACAAAAAGCAGATTTCATTTAACAGAATTCTTTTGAAGAGTTACTGATAAATTTAAGTACCACTTTTCTTGGAAAACGTATGTTAATAATAATAATAATACGTTTGTTTTGCATTTATAATAATTCTCGAGTATCATTGTCTATTCAGCTTAAATCGTAAAAGTGTGTAAATTTGTAAATGTAAATTTAATTAATTAAAATCACTCATACGACAAGAGTGCTTCATTTCAATAACTTTATTTTACAATTTCTCACGTTCTTAAAATAAATAAATGTGTGTTTCTTGTTAATTCGTTGAACGTTGAATTGTAATTTTTAAGAGAAGTACTGATTCATAAGTAATTCATTTTAAGATTTTAAGATCAATACAAACATTAATTTTTGTACAACTCTTTTTAAACAAAATGAAATAATTTCAAATAAAATCTGCTTTTATTTGTATTTATTTTAACACTAATTAAATGCACATGAATAAGTAATTATGTTTGTATGTGTTTTGTATCTGAACCCTGAGGGAAACCTGGGTGCAAGTGTCTCCATGTCACCGGTTTTGTCGACTATTTTGTTGACATTGTCAACGAAGTGTCTACACTACACTACATTTGGCTTTAAAACGAAACAAAAAAATATCAATAAGAATTGAGAAGTATAATTCCTATAAAAGTTAAAGTTAAATGATATAAAAGATTGTAATGAACTTGTATTCGTACCAAAAGTATAGACTAGATTTACTAAAATGTACTAGAGATTTTCTGGTTCCCATGTCTACATATGTTCCCAAAAGAACTACCTACTCAATAGTACCAATGTTAGGAGTAGATTTCCAATGACTCGCACATGTTAAATGTCTACAGTAAATTACATTGTCTGTGGTATAATAAGTCACTAGTACTGGTGACTGTGTCAATAGTGAATCAGTACAGATTCACTAGTAGCATTCCCTGCAGGGAAGGAACTATTTTAAAATTTTATTCGGTTGCCTTTGTGGCATAATAATAATATTTCCTTTATCTATTAAAATTTAAATTGACAAAATTGTGAAAACCCGTCCGTCATCTTCTTCACAAATAAAAAATATTGTTTGGTTATAAATTTTCATTTTTGAAATTTTTTCCAAAAAAAAAAAAAAAAAAAAAAAAAAACAAATTTAAATTTCATAAGCATTATTTACATTTCAATTCCTTTTTGCCATCAACATGTTAAAATAAATACGCACGAGGAAATCAATTGCTAAAAACACAATAAGTAAACAAAGTATCTGTGTTACTTTGTTACTTATAAATCTTTGATTTACTTTTAATAAAGGCATCAACAATAATAACAGCAACAACAACAATGGCAGCAACAAAGACATCAAAACACCTAAAAAATTATTCAACTGTAAAAAGGGTAATAATTTGAATTTAAGATTCCACTTGGAATTTTCAAGCGGGGTGTAATAACTGAGTCTTTTTCACAAACCTAAAAGTTGATTTGTATTCTTTATTTCATTTTCGTTTTGGTTAAGAGTTATTTTCTTTTTTTTCGCTACAGTCTAGAAAATTGTTGCTTTGAGAGTGGGGAGGGGGTGAAAATTGTACACAAATGAGTTTTTTTCAATATTCTTCGTATTATGGTATTTGTGTTTATAAAAGAAGTTCAAGAACACTGTTGGCGCAAAATTTTCGGAAAAACCTGATATCAATCTTAATATATTTTGAACATTTTAAGACGCTACGAGCATGAAAACACGAAGCTACAAGATGATTTAAAAGGAAAAACATAGAAAAGTACTTTAAACTTTTGCATCTAAGATTTCGATTTAATCTGAATAAATAAAAAATACAAAATTTTACGCTTTTTGTCAGAGTTTTCCAATTTATACTATATAGAAAATTAGATTTAAAATTTTAAAATTTTGGTTTTGTTTTAAATGTAAATTTCTATGCGAACGTCAACATTCGAAATCGTTGAACAGGCTGTTAAACTAACCACCATGTTCTGACAATCGCACGATTTAAAATCGCAAAACTCCAGTTTTTTTATGGTGTTCTAAAGCTCGGGCGCTTTGCAGGCGTATAGTTTCTTTAACACGTTAATAAAAATAGACTTTTATGTGGGTCTTGGGACTAAGATGAATTATTTTCTGACAGCCTAATAAAAACCTTTGCTTACCAACTAAACTATAACAACGTTTCCGCGATGACACAAATCCATATGAAATGCATTTCTAAGAAACACTTTCACTGACATGCCACTTTACGTGCATTTGTAATCTTTTAACGTTTCTTTTGAATATCTAAAATGTGTATTGAATATCGTGCAGTGCACAACATACTGGAATCTAAAATGAATAATGACACACTTAATTGATTTCGAAATTCTTTTTTTTTGTTTTTCTGTTTCCTTGATTGACACATTTAGGTCAAAGAACACTTATTACAACAAAAAACTAAATAATTAAATACAAACATACATACAAAAATAATTATTGCGCTCTAATTGTTTTCGTAATAAATCATCGCATTAAATCAGAGCAATAATTTTTAACTCAATGAATGCAATTAGTTGTAAATAATTTGAAATTAAGCAAAATAAATAATAATAAATTAAATAACAAAACACAAGTGATAACAATAAAAAAACAAATATTTTATTATTAAAATGTATTACAATTCAAACTTCCTGGCCCACAATGTCGACAAGAACATCCAAAAATCTAAAATGTGTTTTTGACTTCAATGTAAATTTACAAAAGAAATGTTCTTGTCTACATTGTGGACCAGGCACTCCTTGTAGGACTCCTATTAAGAGGAGTAAAAAAATCATTTTGAATTTTATTATTAATAAGATTTCTGTATGACGTGCTAAATTCCCAATTTTCCATATTTGATAAATACACTGAAATTTATTGTTGAGGTAAAGCTGGCCTCTATGCGTATTTCCCTGGTTGCTAAGGCCAGATCGTCAGGAAACCTTTTCCAAAGATTTTAGAAAAGCTAAAAATATTATACCAATAAAACCATAAAGCGAATAAGAATTATAAACACTCGGTCTCACTTGTTACTATATCAAAGCTTAAACAAAACCCAACAATAAACAGGGAGTTTATTTTTCTTATTACGTTCCCCTACAATTTTATTTTTTTATTTCAAGTAAATTTCCCGACATGTTTTTTCACTAAAATCTGACTGACTGATCCAGCACCGCACTTTTCAAACGCCTGAAGCTGAAGAGTTGCAAATTGCACCGGCTTCTCACCAAATCGATCCACTAAGTCCGAATTTTTGAAAATTCGAATGCTCCGGGGGAAAAAAGGGTAAAAACATGTAAATTCGCTAAACTCATTGTTCACACGGTGAACAAAAAGGTACCGCTGTACCAACACTTACAGCATTAACGCCCCCATCAACAGCTGATGAATGAACTGCTGCCAACCTCACAGTCAACAAGAAATCGATCGTGAAGACGTTCACCACCGAACCGAAGCTCCAGAAAATCCCCCCCAAAAAAGAGTATTTTAAATAATTAATGAAAGCCTACAAGTGTGTATTAAGTTAAATAAAAACCAAAAGTGTTTTCAAAAAAGCAAATAAATGTTAGTGCTAAAGCTTATAATAACTAAAAACACTTAAGAACTTAACCTAAAATTAAATGTACCTACATATGTACTACAAAACCCTTAAATCTACACGTACACATAATTACCCCTTAAATACTAGTACCTTTATTCATAAAAAATGAAATAGGTTTATAAAAGGTCTATTAAAAAAATTTTCATAGGAAATTCGTTTCATAAACCTTTTATAAACCTGTTTTATTTTTTATGAATAAGGGTGTAGATAAATAAATAAATTTTTATAACGTTTTAAATAAATAAAGTGGTTTTATTTACAAAAGTTTGCGTTCAAAAGCTATCTCGCTCCAACCCTCTAACCCGTGTAAACACACATAACTCCTAAATTAAAAGAGATACAGCAAAAATTAATACTTAACGTTGTTAACTAAGAAAGTAAGCGGTCAGTCGTCTGGTACTTTTTTTAAAATTCGGCCCTTTTTGGGAGTAATTGTGTAAAAACTTCTCTTTTTAAGCGATAAACATGGAAATAAATATTTTATCACATTCTTAACTTTTTTAAAAAATATATAAATAAATTGGGTACTTTTTTTTGGTACCTATTTTTGGTACTTTTTTACAAAACATTTTTCTCCATTAATTGAAAAGAACGTATTAAATTATTATTACAATATGGAAATTTTTTCTACTTCAATGAGAAGAAAAAAAGTACCACAAATGGGAAATAGGTGTAAACAAATTTCTTTCTTTTACTTTTCCGTAAAATGAACTTTCGAATTTTCTATAATATTGCAATTAATAAAAATTAAATTATGTGTGTAGAATGCTGAGTGAATGAGATGAAAAATGTTGGTACTTTTTTGTTAAAGCCTCGAAACAAAATCTTTGGCATACAAATATGTCGACGAATGAAAAAGAGACGCTAACGAGGTAGCAGGTAAAATGCAAGTATTATATATTTCTTTGTTTTGGTTGGTTGGTAAGCGTGGTAGCATCCTACATAACTCTGCAAGAGTAGAAACCCCGGATCAAGCGTGATACCAGGGCAATATTGAGATGGCTAGAGCCAGCCCGTTGCGTTGAGATATTTCTAAATTTCACCTGCGATATCTCAAAGAGTCCTTGTAGAAGGTAATTCCCAAATAATCCAGGTCATGTTGACTTAATAGAATAGGAGATGAAATACTGTCTCCACGTTCTCTGCAGCTGCGGCAGCAGTTATTAAAATGGAAGAACGAGTCTCATAACGTGCTTACCGGTCGTCCAGTGACCAGTAAGTACGTTTACCAGTCTCGAAATGTCCCTAAGAGCGACTCATGTTGTATGTGCTCCACGTTACTTTAGTAGCACTGCAGCCATCCAGTTTCTTCCATCTATTATTAGCCCTGTCCAAATAGTGTCTGAAGATTTCGCTTCTGATAGTTCCCAGGAAAAACAGCAAAAGCAGCTCCAATTCTGGCCTGTTTATGCCCATAATGATTCTAATACGCAGTGACCCAAATTAAGGTAATGTCAGATAGGCTGCCCAGTCTGGATAGTTCTTCCTTACAGTTGTTAACGAGAATGGACGTTGTTTTATGCGACCTTTGTGACATCAAAGCTGCTTGGCTATCGACAAAATCTCCAATTCTGCCGTTAATATTCCTGTATGGTTTGTATTACAGCAGCATATCTTAAAAACTTTTTTATATTTTATTTAAAACAAAAAAGAATCTGCTCTTTAAGTTTAAAAGCAGAGAGCCTGGTTAACAAACAAAAACTGTCAAGGTTTGTGAAAAAGTTTTGCACAAATTTCAGAAAAAAAAGAACAATATGACACGGATAAAAAGTATATAAAAAGTATTTTTAAAACGTCAAAAAAAAGGTAAAAGAAATTAAGAAAAACTCGTGCAAAGAAAGAATAAACCAAAAAGGTACAAAAGGGAATAAAAGCAATAAATTAAGATAAATGGACGAAGATCAATTAGAAATAACTCAAAGTTAATCTAAATAATATTTTAAAAAAGTTTAAAACAAATTTATCATAATTAAAGTAACAACAACAAAATAAGCTTCACTAGATTTCCGTAACAAAAAATAAAAATTAAAATATAGAAAATGCAAGGGACTAATTAGAAGGGTGTTTTATTAAGCCGGCTATAACTTACAAAACCTTAAGCTGCCAAACGAACTGTCTTACAGCACTCACTTTATGACATTTATGATTAGTACACTCTAGAAAATCATTACGAATAGATGCGCGCTTAAATAAGTCTAACAAATAGCCGCGAGACGCATCCGATACGGTGAAATATCTGGAAGGGATATTCACATTATAACCGATAGCAAGGCGGCCATAAGATCCCTGGAGAATGTGTTCATCACATCGAGAATTGTCCGAGAATGCCGGATGTCTCTGGATGAGATAGCGAGACATTCACTGGTCACCCTTAATTGGGTCCCCGGACACGGGGACATACTGGGGAACTGCATGGCGGATTCGTTGGCGCATGCAGGCACCACCTTGAATCGAGACGGTTCAACATATAATGTAGGTGCTTCACTCCCAAGGAGCAAGCAACTTATAGCGCACAAGTTTCATATTATCGCCAGTCGGAGGTGGCACGATGAAACTACCTGTGGGGAAACCAGGAAAATCTGGCCCGTCATAGATGAAAAAAGGACACGGCGGGCACTACAGCTGTCCAGACATCATCTAAGAAACCTGATTGTGGTTATAACTGGCCACTGACCCATTGGGAGGCACGCCCAGAGGCTGGGGCTCCCTTACAATGACTTTTGTAGAAGTTGCGGCGAGGAGGAGGAGGAAGAGTCAACGGAACATCTTCTCTGTAATTGCCCGGCTTTCGGAGATCTAAGACTCGAAATGTTTGGTCGAAGAGCCCTTGGGGACAAAACTTGTCTCTCTGATGTTGATGTAAACAGGATCCACTCCTTTACTGAATCGACCGGATGGCTGCGTGGGAACACTAGCAGCCAGACAACATAGGACCCATGGGAGACGGTGTGACATGGTAACACAACGGGAACTAATTAATGGACCCACGTGAGCTGTGCTTGATCACGGCTGCCAATGGAACCTAACCTAACCTAAGTCTAACAAATTATCCAAATTAACTTTAAAACTCAGTCGACTTTTAGGCAATGTTTTATCACAAAATTATCTTCAGCGATAAGGTAAATGTTTCGCTTAACGGGTTTGTTTATAAAAAAAAATGGCCGCATGTGGAGGGAGAACAATCCACAGCAGATCCTACAGAGTCCAGAAATACACCCTTTGGTGCTGTATACACGCTTCTGGCACCATCTGACCTTAATTCTTCAAAAATAAAGCCCTAGATCGCGCTACATTCACTACAATCATCGACTAATTGAAATCACAATAAGGCGACAAGTTGATTTCGAGCAGTGCAGCTGCCAATTGGCCTCCGAGGTCGTGCGAAGTGACACCTTCCCTTATCTCCATTGTATTTATATTTTTTGACAGATGTCGTGTATTGATAACTTTTCTATTTGTACCAAATAAACATAAATAAATAAAAACATAAACATTGCCTACAAAGCCAATACCACATTAAACACAATATTTACAAAAACAAAAACTATTATTAGTAAGCAACAACAAAACAATGTGGTATACGAAATACAATGCAAGGGAAACAAAAGTAACAAATGTGACAAGATTTACATAGGAACAACAAAACGAAACTTGGAAACCAGAATAAAGGAACACAAAAATGACATCGAAAAACATAAACATACAACTGCCTTGGCACAACATATATTTGAACACAACCACACAGCTGACTTCGACAATATACGAATTTTAGACAAGGAAAAAACAGAAAGGAAAAGATATACATTGGAGAGTCTAAGAATTCAACAAAAGAGAGAAAAAACAATGAACATGAAAGAAGATACAGACAAAATAAGCGCAAGTTACAAGGTAGCAATAGGATAATTTATTAACGACCAAGTTTACATTACACAAATTAAAATTAAAATAATGCCGATTGCAAATTTAATAATTAAAAATTATTTCGTTAACTTTTATTTTATTTAATGTAACATATACACAAGGGGTATAACCAAAAAAAATACCTATCACGACGGGATGGCCACTGATGTATATATCAAGAAAACTGTTTTATGAGATCAATTTGGATAAACAACCTCCCCCCCAAACCGTTTTTTCTAAAAGCTTCCAAAAAATATTAATATTTGAATTTTTATTTTTTAAATACCATACATACAGTCATGCACTATATATTAACTTCAGATACTACAAATTATCTTTGTTGAAGGAAATAAACTTTAAGTTCAAAGTGCGTGTTATTTTGCAATGTTGAAAAATATATTGCGCAAGTTTGATTCCACGTTCCGCGCAAATGTTACTTCGTTTTTGTTTGTGAATTTTAGAGTCTTCTCTCACCCAATGTTTAAGAAAACATTCCCGAGCATGTGTAAATTGTTCCAGTGATCAACGAGTATATGGGATAGAGAACCTCTCTGTCTTAGCGAAACTGTAAGCAAATGAAAATAAAAGTTAACAATTGGGATTGTGAGGTTGGTTCCATTTTGTTACAAAAAGAGTTTCCGTGTTATTTTAACATACTTTTAACTGTTTGGATGTAGTATAATTGGTGGTATAAGTCTTATTTGTGAAATAGCATAAAAATATAAATGAATGGTTTGTGTTTTTACAATAAGGATATTGTATTTTAATAAACAAAAAAAAAATCCAAATACCAAACTTCAAAGAGATTTGGGGGGGAACTTTTTTAACGCCCGCGAAAAAGTGACCCCACTTTTCATCATAGATTTTCATGGTCTATATGGCATGGATAGGTATTTTTTGATAATTTAAAAAATTGTTCAAAAGTTATACCCCTAATATACACACTTTAAAAGTGAGTAAAAATACAATTATATTTAAAATGTTTATAACAATGTTATTAATAAAAATGTTTAAATAGATGTTCCCCTGAAGAAGTCAACAAAAAATTGACGAAACGTTGGGAAAAAAATGTAATTAAATGTGTTTTTAATTTACAATGGAAAAATTTAGGCCCTATTAGCTTACAAAAATCTCAAAAACTTCAAACATAACACCTTGGCCAAAAAATAAATAAATCAAATAAATCTGTTTTGTTCGACGCTCGCTTCAAAATCCCGCCCACTTTATTGCCAGATGTCATGCATTGACACGCAGCTATTTGTTACAAATTTTTAAACTTTTACCGATACTTTTCTGCAGAAAACCCAGCTGCGTGTATAAAATTGGAACAATTTTTATCTTACATTTCATAAGATATAAAAAAATACATTATGTGTAACGCCTACTTCTCCAAGTCCGCCCACACTTTGCCAGCTGTTGTGTATTGATAAACGAGATATAAGTATGCAACAAATTTGCAAACTTTAGCTCTTAGCGTTGTCCAGATATAAAAAAATCTATATTGTCTTTGTATGGGAGATGCCACGCCCACTTAATATCTCAAAACCATACCCTTAAGCCTTCCCGGAGTTGCACAGGAAAAGTGGACTAAATTTATTCGCGAACATACAAAGGCTGAAGCACAAATTGATATTGATTTTGAATTTTCATTCAAACTTTTATTTTTTGGATGAAGCCCGTTTCTGGTTGAATTGGTACGTAAATAAGCAGAATTGTCGCATTTAGAGTGAGGAGAATCCAAAAGCTTTTTTCGATACACCTTTACATCCACAGAAAGTTTCTGTTGGGTGCGCTTTCTGCGCTGGCGGAGTCATTGCCCCATATGTCTTCAAAAACGATGATGGTCTGAATGCGAAAAGTTGTTGAAAATTGGTGTTCCAGATTGCGCCTTCTACGCGCCTGCCGTGGCGGGCACATGGCAGAAATCCTATTTCAATATTAATTTCATAAAATTATTTCCAATAAAGCCCGTTTTATTGATATTAAAAATATATTTCTGTCACTCTATTAGATTCTCCTAATTTGTGTCATGAGGTAAACAAGATTTATAGACGAGGACAAGAATTTTGTTGGGCTATATATAAATATATCTGAAATAATACATTCAATTATTTTTCTAAATCAGCACTTTTTCTAGAATAATATTTCTTTATGTTTCGGGAAATGAAAAAGTTCGGAATTGTTCTTAATGCAAACGAAAACATGCTTGAATTCATACCTTAAATACTTTTTAATGTTTGTAACGCGAAATTTCTCTCAGTCCACTTAAAATACACTCACCACTACACACAGTTTTTAAACTGCGCCTCTATGCCGCACATTGGTTGAAGAGTGGCCAAAATTAATTTTTTCATGTTCGCCGATGTGGATAAGTTTTTGGTATTTTGTTGGCAGATATCTGAATATTATGATTGCGTAATATTAGGCTGATATATTTATTATTTGTTTGGATAGACACGCTCTAAGTTCATATATGTTCGCTTGTTTAAAATGGCATACAAATTTACTGTACATTCAATCTTTTGGTACAATCACAGTAAGCTTATCATTTGACTTTGTTATATATTTTCGTAAATGACAATTGTCAAAGATGAGATTTGCATTAAAAAAAGTTGAAAAAAGTGCCATATAAAAAATTTCGTAGAACAAAATATAAACAACATCAAAATTTCAATGTTCATCAACTTTAATAGGCTGTATCTTTTTAGCGCTGTGGAGCGCTGTTTAACGAATGATGTCAAATTACAGCTTGAAGTCTCAGGTAAAAGTTAAAAAAAAATTCAGCTGCACATTTTTGCACTTTTCCAAAAAAAAACAGTAAAAACTATAAAGTGATAAAGTAATAAAGTAACAAAACATGAATTTTCGTTCATGCTTGTTGTTGTTGCCATAATTCTTAACTGTTTAAAATTATTACAAAATGCAATTTACATACTAGTCAAGAGTTGTTGGAAAATATTTAAGAGTTTGTCTAAACTTATTTAAATATAGGATGTACTTATTAATTGCATACGTACCGTATTTATGAAAGTTTAATAAAAACGATCATAACTTGTAAATGTTTGTAGATATGTATGTATGATCTTATTAATTTACTCTCTTTAATTTCTCTTATATATCTTGTTTAAATCTACAAGTTATATACTTACATATATGTATGCATATTAACATTTAAAGCTACAAACCAGTGATGCCAACTTTTTGAGAGCAAAAAGCACTTTAAAATTTAAAAAAAGCACTAAAAAGCACTATTTTGAACAAAAAAAGCGTAAAAAAGCACTAATCCATTTTTACAATTTAATTAAATACAAAACAAGTTGCCTTCGGCTGTGCCGAATATTAAATACCTCCGAAATTTTAAAAAAGGCGACGGCGTAGATGGGGGACCATTTTAATTTCAAATTAAATAATAAATATATTTACATTTGTATATAAAAATTTTTTAATTTATTATTATTATCTTCAATAAAAATAATATTATCCAAATCGTTTGGAGTTTGAAGTGGCCATAAAACAGTTTAAAAGTAATACAGTGCGAGCTCGATTTTCGTAGCTCGAAAAAATACGGTTTCCGGCTGCATGTTTTAAACTTTTTAATACGTTTTTTCTACATGACTCAAAATCGTTGTTTATTTTTCCATTTACAATTCTTAATATTTTTCAAGCCATTTTCTATTTTTGAAACAGTGTCTACATCTTTAAAAAAAATGTTTACCGAAAACAAATACATCGTTTTTATTACGATTACTAAATATGTTGTCAACGCTTAAAGGTGCAACGTTTTGTAAAATTTCCAAATTGCTAGGAAGCCTAGCTCAAACCTCGTAAATAAAGTTTTTGGTAAAACGAATGCAACTTTCTTTTATCACTTTTTTTATCATTTGAAATCTTAAAATCTTTACAGGCTTTCTCAAAATTGTACTCAAACCTCGTAAATAAAGTTTTTGGTAAAACGAATGCAACTTTCTTTTATCACTTTTTTTATCATTTGAAATCTTAAAATCTTTACAGACTTTCTCAAAATTGTACTCCAAATAGCTAATCTCATCTAAATCATCCTTTATGTAACCGAAGTTTTAAAAAATGGTAAAAAAATAAAAATTTTAAAAAGCATTACAGGCACTAACGAAAAATTGAAAAAGCACCAAGTTAGTGCTTTTCCTTAGTTTGGCACTAGGGATACAATTTTGGCGTTTTGAGGCATCAAAAAATGCTTGAGAAAAGCCTAGAAGAGTTTGCGAATACTACTCAAAACATAAATGCAAATAATACGCAGTTGGTTAAAAAAGTATTCGCTGTGTTTTCAGAATAGTAGCAAAATGGTTCAGTGCCAAAAATTTATGTAGATTACTTAAAAGGCACTTAAAAGCACTGTGAGAAATTGTTAAAAGCACTATAAATACCCGCTTTTCAAAAACGGGTGTTTAACAAAATTTCGGGTATTGCATAAGCAAAAAAGCACCAAAAAATACCCGAAAGGCACCAAAATGGCAACGCTGCTACAAACTACAAATTACATACAGATATGTATGTTAATAACTTTGTAATAAGAACTGATGTACAAGAGGAATAGAAGAAAAGTAACGGGTATTTATATTTTTTTCTTATTGGAATTCTGTTTAAGCTTCAATTGAATTTGAATTGTTGTTTACTAATTTACATTAAATTGGCAAGTGCAGTGATAAGTGGTGTATTATTAAGTGATATCAAAATTATATTTTATTAATTATGGAAAATTTAACAATTTCTTATTTAAATATTTGCGAAATATTGATTGATACCAAAATGGATATTGATATTACTGTCGAAGTCATTGCAAATAACAATGAAGAAATGACTGCTGAGGATGTTGAAGTCTTTACTAGATTTTTGAAAAAAGACCTTTTTACAAAGAAAACCAGATTTCTCGATCAAAATGAAAATTGGCTGAAAAATGTTTACAAAATGTGCAAATATACCGCAAACAATGAAGCACCAAGCTGTTCAAATATGGTTAAACGTGGGCGTCCAGTAAAAGCCTTCGAGGATTGCCAACCGCGAACAAAGAGGACAAAGGTACGAGGTTTTTGTAAAAACACCACATCAGGAATATATTTTCAGGAGCCCATTCTACAATTATAATATTTATTTTTAGTGAAAATTGAGTTGATACAATCAAAATTAAGGGAGCTATGCCACTTTTTCAATACAAGTTGTATGGGAGGTGGGCGTAAAAGTAGGCGGATCAGGTATATATTTTCATGAGCCCATTCTACAATTATAATATTGATTTTTAGTGAAAATTGAGTTGATACAATCAAAATCAAGGGAGTAATGCCGCTTTTTCAATACAATTTGTATGGGAGGTGGGCGTAAAAGTGGGCGGATCATTTTGATTTTTCCATTTTTTCTTGATTCAAACAAAAAATGCCTATGTGCCAAGTTTCATTGTCCTTCGACAACTTCTTCTATTTTTAGCCGCTCGTTATATGAACTTCAACCAATGTGTGCCGTTGGCTGATTTAAATGCTCGTGTACGTATACTTTATATTTAACCCCGGTTATAAATAAAATAACTCATACGTAGAAATATGTATTACAAAGAAATTTTTGTACAAAACTCTTCTTTAAAATATCAAATAAACATTTTCTACGTAAATGTTTAATTAAAAACCCGTAAAACAAAGTATTTAAATAAACATTAAACAAAAATCATTTAAATTTAACATGAAATAGACCATAATTATTCTTAAATATTTCATTTATTCTTGATTTCATTGGAAAAAAAATAACAAAACCTGAAATGCAATACAAATAATACTGGAAAATACTAAATTAAATACATGTGTTTAGAAATTTTAATTAAACATAAATAAGACCTAAAATACTTTTATAGATATTGTATAAAAACATTTACCTACATTTTCAAATAGATATAAAAATTTATTTATACAGAAAGAATGTATCAAGAATGTTTGAAATTTGCATGAAAAGGAGCATGAGGAGTAGCAAAACTAATGAATACATTTTTTTTAATTAGAGAATTTTCTTTTTTATAAATTTAAAGAATTTGGGCAAATACGTATGAATATTAAAAACAATTAAAATCATTTTAATTTTTCAATCCAATAAATGTGTTAAAATAAAACAAGAGAAAAAACAACAAACCCAAATAGAAGGTAATCTGTAGTTTCCTTTTCACAGCCATTTTCACCAAGTTCAGGTAAAACAAACTATCACTAAGATTTAGTTTGTCGTGCCTAGTTTACAAATTTTATTCTTGATAAAAAACACTGAAATTTATTGTTGAGGGAATAATCTATTCCTATGCGCATTTCACTGGTTGCTTAGGCCAGATCGTCAGGAAACTTCATCCAAAGATTTTGGAAAAACTAAAGATATTAAACAAGTAAAACTGTTAAGCGAATAAGAATTATAAGCACCAGTCTTACTTGTAACCATATCAAAGCTTTAACAAAAACAACAACAATAAACAGTGGGTTTATCTGGAGTTGTCTGTCTCCCATCGGATGCGTCCCCGGGTGGCGGATAGGGGGTGGCCCTGCAGATATGCAAGGTAGGTGAGAAATTAAATATCACCAGCGGACAAAAACAGACACCCATACTGAAAATCCATGTGGTGACTGACTCAGAATGAGCGACCACTGGTAGGCGTCTGTTGCTCATGTTAGAGGCGACCTTGAGAACATACATGTAAGTCTGGATGCAAAAAGCTGGCAGACCCAGCAACAGAATAGGGTACGACAGACCAATCATCTGTCTATCTAAATATTATACTGATTAACGAATATAGAACAAGAGAAAATCAAAATATTGAACCAGCACGGATAACGAACTTTGGCACACGAAAAAGGATATGCATTGGACAATGGAATGTTAGAATGTTAAACAGAACTTCTAGAACTGCCCAACTTGAAAAACAACTGTCGAGACAACTGAGTGCACATACTAGGCATAAGTATAATGAGGTGGGTTGGATGTGGGCAAACGATCACAGGAGATTGTAATATGATGCTACATAGCGG